>OY728130.1:48716529-50102118 GCA_963277665.1 Viscum album | reverse complement strand
TAAAAGAATCTATAAAGCGGAAAAAGAAACACTTATCAAGGTGGCACTTTAATCTTTTCCAAGCTGTGTCATGTCCCTTTTCAAGCTTCATAGAGCGATTGTTGACCAAATTCATTCCTGCATTGCCAGCTTATGGTGAGACCATAATAATAGAGGAAATAAAATTAATTGGCTTGCATGGAACTCACTTTGCTCCCCCAAAGCGGGTGGGGGAATGGGTTTCCAGGATGTTCCCCCTATCAATGACGCCCTTTTGGCCAAGCAGGGATGGCATCTTCTAATTCACCCTTCTTCTCTCTATACGTGGATTCTCCATGCAAAATATAACCCTCACTCAGACTTCCATTATTCTTCTTTAGGCCCCCTCTCCAGCTTCCTCTAGAGAAGAATTTGGGGATCGCGAAACCTACTTTGTAAAGGTCTTGGCTGGAGGATTGTGTTGGGAAAGACATAAAGAGACAAACATGCAAAAAAAAGTAAAGTGAACACGCAATGGAATAAATTTCTTTCCCTTCAAACAAGCCTGCAAAACTAAATCAAATGCGCAATGACCAAATAATACATGTACAAAAAAATAAATGTTGACACCATAAATTTTTAACATAGAAAACCCAAAAGGGAAAAACCATGGGACATAGTACAGAAAGTAGGATCCACTAATAATCAAAAGTACAAAGCAGAGACTCCTAAATATGAGCAAGATCTCAAAAATAATACTTAGATAAAATAGTAGATCAGAGGTGGAAAATATATGCAGTCTGAAGCTAGCCTGAAACAAAGAACACAACCTGATAAAGAAACCCAAATAGATCTGACCATGAAAGAAGGTGTTCTCTATCCGAATAAAAGGTGCATGTGAAAAGTGTTGGAGTTGGTGCCCTAGAACCAACTTCTTTTTACTTTATGATAACTTATATTCATGGTTTTGAATATGAATAAATTCCTTATCACATCATGATTGTTCTTATGCATAACATTGTATGTGATAATTTCCTAAGAGTAATTGTCGCACTAAAAGTTCATAGTGGATCCCTACTATGATGAGAACCCGGAAGTGCTATGACACTATTCTTGAATATATGTTCTATAGCCGTATGATATCATTTGAGGGACACAAATGATACATGCTATTAGGGGTGGAGACTCATAGGACTTTGAGGCACCTTGTCATGGTGTACGCCCTTGGTAATGTCCAAGAGGATATTATGAGAACAAGACCCGCCGGTAGGAAATCCACATTTCTATGTGTCATTGGATGTTCCTATCTTCAGATGTGTGTATTGGTCCTTAGACTTTAAGATTATTATTAATGAGTATTATGAGTCACACACTTAGATGTGTTGATGAAAACTGTGATGACAAATGTTCATGATGAGGTAGGATATATTGGGTGCGTCACGAGTAATATTTCATTAATGAATAATACGAGAAAGGATTTATCCCTTCTGTTCATTAATAGAAGTTAATATCTCAGGCCCTTTTATGGAAATAATATAGCCTAAATAAATCCATGGCCATGGTGATCAATAGGCAAGTTCGTTTTCTAGAAAGTCAAAGAAAGAGATATCGAGCGTATAGGTTGATGACACTGGCATGCAACCTACTTGATTAGAGATATTGTGATAAAGGGATTATATCACAATGGTAAGCATTCACATGAGGTGACATGTCGTTGCGACATTAACTTCTTTCTCTCTGGGTGTCTTGGTGTGTTGATAGATGCTAACCATGTACTTTAGGCTGCTCCTCCAAATGCCACTGAGAAAGAGGCCCAGAAGGTAACACACTAAGTGTATCAAGTATCCCAGTTAAATAATATATATTTAACAAGTTGAATAAATATTATTACCGGTTGTGGTTTAATAATTATTCATGGATGGATGATCACATTTATTCTGACACTAGTTTTTCGAGAGAATATATTGTGGGTGGAATAATTAATAAATATTTATTTTCAATTTTGTGAATATAATATTTATTTACTTATCAATGAATAATGCAATGATATTTATTTAATAAATAAATAGTCATTATTCAAGGTGTGATAAATATTGAGGAGGATTGACAGAACGAGTTTAAGGGTCCAATGAGAAATAATAATATTGAATATTATTTGATTAAATAATATTTAATTATAACTCGCAAGTTACACACATGTTAGGAAATAAATAATATTCCTATTATTATTTGACATGGGGGTTTCACTAGGATTAAGGAAATAATTAAAGGCACTTGTGAAAATTATTTTATTATTACCCTAGTGGAATAAATTCCCGGTTATATTATTCTCTCATTAGCAAAGGAAAAGGCTAAGCGACGCCAGTGGTGTTGTGCACAACGAGTTGGAGAAAAGCTATCAAGCCTAAAGAGTTCATCCCTCTTCAAGAACGCTATTAAGAACGAGAGAGATCCTCCTCTGAGGATCATAGAGAAAACTTTGGAAGTGGATCTCAAGGCAATCGAAGACGGACATCGCAAGCATAAGGATCTTATAAGCTAGAACCCGAAGACTCCTTCGGTGACATCCAGAGATATGTGGAACACGTGTGGACCACCATTAGAAGAATCCTACACATGGATTTTACAACGCAATGATGAAGCACTGCATATCTGCGGCCGAATGCATCAACGAATAAAGAATAACCTTAGAGGTCATTCTTATTTAATTAAATTAATTGTAAACAACATGTGTTGATCTAATCTCTCTTGGTTCTAGGTTTTCTATCACTTGATTTTTCTTTGATTCAATTCCATTGGTCATGAAGTTCTTCTTCAGAATAGACCTCAGATTGATTATCAATAATGACAAAAAGAAAATTTGGGCACCATCCCTCCCACGCTTCCGCTGTGCCTGAAACCGAAAAGTGGTATTAGAGGGGTCACATCATTGTTTATAATTATTTAGTTTCATTGATGATTTAGGCATTCATAATTTAGTTTTTTAATTCAACTTAACTATTCTTTAAATTTGAATTGTGAGATGTATTTCTTCCTCCATCGTTTCTCATAGATCTAACAAAAACGATTAATTTTATGATTAAAATAAAATTGAGGAACTCATCCGGAGGTGCCAAGGATTCTGATAGGATAACACAGGATTATAAGTCGTGTAATCGGAATTACACGCCATGTGATCATGTTCAATGCACTAGGAGTTAATTCAGAAATTACTAAACTCAGGTGCATTAATGAAACATGGTGTAGTTAATTATTACACCGCGTATTGATCGGGATAGACTGGCACACTATCATCCAAACTACACACCGTGTGGCTCACTGAACATGGTGTGTAGTCCCTTTGGGTCAGGGCCAGGCCGTGTATTCCATACACGACCTACCCAACTGGTGACCCTGTGACATAGAGTCAACACGATGTGTGGCCCACTGGACACATCGTGTACTCCAAGATTTCCGAAGTGCACCTCACACACCGAGTCCCTAGGCATGTACTTCAGATACACGGTGAAGAATGTACATGCCGTGTATATCAGATCTACATGCCGTGTACGTTTACCAGTTACACAGATTTAAAATTCATTATATTATATAACCCTTGAGACATGTACTTATGTGTGGGCGTAAAGCTGGGACACGCCATGTGATAGGCTTTGATATATATATATATATATATATATATATATAAATGTTTTATTAACATCTACGTAATATTCAAGATCTGTACATCATGTATGAGTCGTATTACAGTTATTATTCTATGTGCATGCTATATGTCATAAAGAATAAAGTGTATGCAAGTATAATACATATTAC
Source organism: Viscum album (assembly GCA_963277665.1). Classification (NCBI taxonomy): domain Eukaryota; kingdom Viridiplantae; phylum Streptophyta; class Magnoliopsida; order Santalales; family Viscaceae; genus Viscum; species Viscum album. Next base: position 50,098,347 of record OY728130.1, on the reverse strand, counting down.
GTAGTTTTGGACGAGTATTCACCGAGTTTCCTCCAAGGTACAAGCTATGCACATAGTTAATTTTAAATGAATTTATTAATTTCTTAAAATTATAATGGATGAGAATCTCAAGGAAATTCAGAAAAGGTTTAAGATAAAAGGATTGATTAATTAAAGGTAATAATTAATTAATTCGAGCACAATTTATCTTAAATAAGATTGATTAAATAATTGAATGCTAGTTTTATTAAATGCATAATTCGTTGCATGCATGTGGATGATCATGAGCTAGACCAGACCATTGCATGTGATTGGTTTCCTTTTAATTTATTATTAAATTAAATTGTTGGTATGTGTGCCTTCTCTCCTAATTAATATGTATGGCCTGCGTGCCCATGTTTTCTTTTATGTAAACCCCCTTTTACCCCTCACCTGCGTGTGAGCAAAAGCATATGTAATGGATGGATCTCCCAAGATAGTAGAGGCAGTTCGAGTTAAGAGCTGAGATGAAACCAATCTAGGGAGATACAAAGGTGGAGAGGTGAAAAGCTGTAAACATGAACCTCATATTGGTTCAAGGTGTTTCTCTCCAAGGTCAGTGGTTAGTTTATCAACTGCTAGATAAACTAACCATTAGAACAAGATCATGATCATACCCTTTATTTTAATTTTTTTTCAGTTTCATGGTTATTTCATTATAGATATTTTATCACGATCACATAATTAATAAATTAACAAGCATGAAATTATGGAACTAAAATAAACTATCTTATGTGTAAATATTATCTAAATACATGGCCAACCACTTAAGTAATTTCACTTAATATTAACAAGCATGTGAACAGATAATAAATGGCAATTTACGCATAAAGAATAAAATCACTCAATAAAATATTAAGTCGGTATAGCCTTCCATTACTTCAGTTAGAATCGAACCATAGTTCAAGGTGCTTGACCAGCCAAAGTTGGGGTGCTTTCAATTATTGGTAAATTTTAATTTGAGTTTTTGGGTTGACTTAACTTGGTTGAAATCAAGGGTTGACTTCAAAAGCTGGACTTGGTGTAACAGAGAGGCAAAGGTTGAGGAAATCTAAATTAATGATTTTAGGATTGGGGAGTCTACTCAACAGATCAAGGAACTATGAGTTAATGCAGTTGGCATTTGGAATGCCTGTCTAAAACCATTCGAGTTGCTTGACCAACCAAAGTTTGGGTAATGAAAATGGAATACAGATCCTTTCTACTAGAATATCCAAGAAAAATGATATTTCGAAGACAATAGCGAGGGATATTGGGTTTCAGTAAAATAGTGGGAGACTAATAAATATAATATTTATTTATTTTTCTACATTTTATCAGATAAAGTACTAAAATTATGCTCTTCTTATTTGTAGAAACAACATAAAAAATGACATCAAACATATCATTGTGATCTATACTTGAGGAGGAAAACCTTCTCACCAACACCAATTTCCCGGAGTGGAAAAGACGCCTATGGGTCATCCTTCGTCATGAAAGGAAAATGTATATGCTGGAAGAACCTTTAACAGTTGAGACTGAAAATGAGGTGAGTGATAAAGATCTCTCTCTGTATGAGAAACACCTGAATGATGATACATATGTTCAATGATTCATGATATTATCCATGTACAATGAGATCTTGAAGAAACATGAGGAAATGGATGCTTATAGCATGATGTATCACCTTTGGGATCTCTATCAAGATAAGGAGAGATAAGTGAGGGATGATATCTTCAGCGCTTCATTCACAACTAATCTTGGAGAGACCACGCTAGCTAGGCCTCATGTAGTTAAGATTATTGTCTATATTGAGCATCTGTACTTCTTAGGGATTAGATTACCAGATGAATTGTGTACACATCTCATACTTTCTTCACTGACCAAGACCTTTTCTAGTTTTATTGTGAATTATAATATGAGGAATAATGAGAAGAGTCTATCAGAACTTCTGACCTTGATTCACCAAGTGAATAAGGACATGGGGTATGAAAAACCCGTATTACTTATGGTGAATAGGAAGCGGAAGGACAAGGAAAAGGGGCCTAAGATTTATAAACAGTCTAAAACCCCGAGCACTATCTGACCAAAAAGAAGAAGATCCAAAGGTAGGGAAAGGAAAAGGAGCCAGTATGTTTTTCATGTGGTAAGTTAGACCACTAGAAGAGGAGCTGAGGAAAGGGTAAGACAAAGGTGCATTCATTATCAAGTGAAATATTTCCATGTCCATGCATTGGGTATTAGATACAGATTGTGGTGCTTACATTTGTATTCAAATGAAGGAACCAAGTAGATTTTGGAAAATTGCCAGAGGAGAGGTGGATTTGAGAGCTTCCAATGGTTTGAGGCTGGATGATCTTTCCATTGGTAACTACCACCTTTCATTTCCGATGAGAATGATTTTTGGTTTTACATGATTATTATTACTTACTTACTGTTACCAAAAAACATAATTTCAGTATCATGTTTAGATAGAGATGATTTTTTTTTCAATTTCGGAAATAAAAGTTATTTATTTTATAAGGAAAACATATGTTATGGTATGAAACATTTCAATAACTGTCTGTATGTGCAAAATTATGAAAACCAAGTGTTGGAAATCGATAACGAATCAGGTTCACCCAACTCATATAACACCCAGTTGTGGCATCACCGCCTTGGTTATGTAAACAAGAAGTGTTTGAAAAAGCTATATCAAGATGGATATTTAGACTCTTATGAGCTAAAACCACTTGATATATGTAACGCTTGTTTACAGGAAAAAATGACCAAACCACCATTTGGTGGATAGGGTGAAAGGGCCACAAATTTTCTAGGAGTGGTACACACTTATGTGTGTGGACCATTTCAAGTGGAGGCTAGAGGTATATATTATTACTTCATAACTTTTACTGAGGACTTGAGTAGATATTCCTATATTTACTTAATGAGGTATAAGTCTGAGTCCTTTGAGAAATTCAAGGAATTCAAGAATGAAGTAGAGAATAATCTTGGTAAGAAGATAAAGAATCATAAATTGGGTCTAGGTGGAGAATATCTTAACCAAGAGCTCATTCAATTTTTATGGGATTTAAGGATTCTATCTCAACTCACTCCACCTTATACACCACAGTGGAATGGTGTTAGTGAAAGGAGGAACCGTACCCTATTAAACATGGTAAGGTTAATGATGAGTCATGAATATCTTCCGTTATCCTTTTGGGGGAATGTATTACAAACTTCAACATACACATTAAACCGAATACCAACTAAAGTATAAAATGGAGTTCCCTTCAAGTTATGAAGTGTAAAGAAACCCATTTTATCACATACATGTGTATGGGGATACAAGGTGTTTATTAAGGCTTTATCAGGAAACAAACTAGCACCCCAGGGCACACTGTGTATCTTTATAGGGTATCCTAAGGAAACAAAGGGATACTACATATAAAACCCCCTAGAAAAGAAAGTGACTGTTTCCAGAAAATATGTATTTCTTAAGAGGGAGCACATCCTCAAAAAGGATAGTGGGAGCAAGATTGACTTCGATGAAGTTGATGCTCAAGATACACAAGAGTTGGTACATGAACAAGTTCCACAGGTCCCCATGGAAGAAGTAGTTCCTAAAACACAAGTACTATGTAGGTGTGTACGATAGGTAAGAGAACCAGAGAGATATGGTTTTCTAGTCACCGAGGATGGTGATTCATTATTATTGGACAATGATGAACCTCTCTCCTATAAGTAGGTAGTAGAAAGATCAGAAGCTACAAGATGGATATAAGCTATGAATTCTAAGATGGATTCCATATATTATAACCAAGTTTGAGTTCTGGTCGATATGCCAGTTGATGTAAAGTCTGTTGGGTGTAAATGGGCATTCAAGAGGAAACTGGACATGGAAGGTAAAATAAGTACCTATAAAGCAAGGCTAGTGGATAAAGGGTTTAAACATCTTCAAGGAACTGAATACAATGAAACATTTTTTCTAGTTTCCATGCTTTAATCTATCATAATCATATTTTCCATAGCATCTTACCATGACTATGAGATTTGGAAGATGGATGTCAAAACTGTATTCCTTAATGGGAACCTTCAGGAAGATGTCTATATGACACAACTAGAAGGGTTTGTGACACCATGTGATTCCAAAAGGATTTTCAAGTTTCATAAATCCATTTATGGATTGAAGTAAGTATCTAGGCCACAAAACATTTGATTTGATGAATCCATAAAAGAATTTGGTTTCATTAAAAATGAATGCGATCCGTGTGTTTACGAAAGGTTTAATGGGAATTTGGTCATTATCATAGTGGTATATGTTGAAGACATATTACTTATTGGAAATGACATACTAGTCTTACAATCTGTTAAGGAATGGTTGAAAAAGTGCTTATCTATGAAGGACTTTGGAAAAGTAGCCTAAATTCTAGTGATCAAGATCATTCATGATAGATCCAAGAGGCTTCTTGGACTAATCCAAACTATATATATTGACTCGATACTAAAGTAATTTAGTATGGAAAAATCCAAGAGGGGATTGGTTATAGTGTCACATGGTTTACATCTTTCTAAGAAAATATGTCCCAAAAACAATAGGGGAAAGATAGAATGAGTAAGATCCCATACGCTTCGATGATATGATCAATCATGTATGGCATGTTATGTACTAGACTTGAAGTTTCCTATGCATTGAGCATTGTAGGTAGATATCAAGAAGATCTAGGAAAATAACATTGGACTGCTGTTAAGACTATCCTTAAGTGTTTGAGAAGAACTAAGGATATGTTCCTAATTTATAGAGGAGACGAGGAGCTTGTCATTAAAGGGTATGCTAATGCTAGTTTTCAAACAGTCCGGAATGATTTGAAGTTGTAGTCAGGATATTTTTTCTATCTCAACGGAGGAGATGTGAGCTGGAAGAGTTCAAAGTAGCAATTTGTATATGATTATACAGCGAAGTTCGAGTAAATAGTGGCTTATGATTCAGCCAAGAAGACCTATAGATTTAGAACTTTGTCTAGGAGATTGATGTGGTACTTAGTAGTAAAGACCTTATCACATTGTATTGTGATAATACTGTAGCGGTGGCTCTTGAAAAAGAGATAAGGTCACATCAAAAGACAAAGAACATACTTCGAATGTATCAATGATTGAGGAATTTTTATCAAAGGGGTGAAGTTGTAGTGAGAATAGTATCCATAGAAGAGAATGTGGTGGACCCCTTGACTAAAGGCTATCTCAGCAGAAGCATGAGTATCATGTGAGAGCTAGCGGACTAAAGGTCATTAATAGTTGGCTCTAGTGCAAGTGAGAGTCTGTTGGAGTTGGTGCCCTAGAACCAACTTCTTTGTACTTTATGATAACTTATATTTATGGTTTTAAATATTAATAAATTTATTATCACACCATGATTGTTCTTATGCATATCATTGTATGTGATAATGTCCTAAGAGTAACTATCGTACTAAAAGGTCATAACGGATCCCTGCTACGATGAGAACCCAGTAAGAAATCCACATTTCTATGGGTTATTTGATATTTCTATCAGCAGACGTGTGTATTGGTCCTTAGACTTTAAGATTATTATTAATGAGTATTATGAGTCATGCACTTATATGTATTGATGAAAACCATGATGATAGATATTCACGGTGAGGTAGGATATGTTGGGTGCGTCATGAGTAATATTGCATTATTGAATAATGTGAGAAATGATTTATTCCTTATGTTCATTAATAGAAGTTATTATCTTATGCCCTTTGATGGAAATTATGTATCCTAAATAAATCCATGGCCATGGTGATCAATAGGTAAGTTCTATTTCTGAAAAGTCAAAGAAAGAGACATCGAGCATATAGGTTGATGTCACTGGCATACAACCTGCTCGATTAGAGATCTTATGATAAAGGGATTATATCGAAATGGTAAGCATTTGTATGAGGTGACATGTTGTTGGGACATTAAATTCTTTCTCTATGTGTACCTTGGTGTATTGCTAGACACTAACCTTGGACTTTAACCTGCTCTACCTAATGCCAATGAGAAAGAGGCCTAGAGGGTCACACACTAAGTGTATCCAGTATCATAGTTAAATAATGTATATTTAACAAGTTGAATAAAGATTATTATCGATTATAGTTTAATAATTATTCATGGATATGTAATCACATTTATTCTGACACTAGTTATTTGAGAAAATATATTATGGGCAGAATAATTAATAAATATTTATTTGTTATTTGGTGAATATAATATTTATTTATTTATTGGTGAATAATGCAGTGATATTTATTTAATAAATAAATATCCATTATTCAAGACATGATAAATACTGAGGAGGATCGGCAGACCAAGTTTAAGGGTCTAGTGAAAAATAATAACATTGAATATTATTTGATTAAATAATATCTAATTATAACTCACAATTTAATAACATGTCAGGAAATAATAATATTCCTTATTATTATTTGACATGGGTTTTTTTAGTATTAATGAAATAATTAAAGGCACTTGTGAAAATTACTTTATTATTACCCTAGTAAAATAAATGCCCGGTTATATTATTCTCTCATTAGCCAAGGTCAAGGCTAAGGGAAGCCAATGGTGTTGTGCACAATGAATTGGAGAAAAGATCTCAGGCCTAGAGAGTTCATCCATCTCCAATAATACTCTCAAGAACAAGAGATATCCTCCTCCACAGGATCAAAGAGAATGCTTTGGAAGTGGCTCTCAAGGCGATTGAAGGTGAACATCGCAAGCACAAGGATCTTTCGCGCTAGCACCTAGAGACTCCTTCAGTGATGTATGGAGATATAGGGAACACATATGGATCACCGCTAGAGGAATCCTACACTTGGATTCTACAACACAATGATGGAACACTACAGATATGTGGCCGAATGCATCAACGAAGAAAGAATAACCTTAGAGGCAATTCTTATATAATTTAATTAATTGTAAACAACATGTATTGATCTAATCTCTCTTGGTTCTAGGTTTCCTATCCCTTTCTTGTTATTTGATTCTATTCCATTGGTCATGATGTTCTTTATCAGAATAGACCTCAGACTGATTATCAATAATAGTAAAAAGAAAAGTTGGGCACCGTCCCTCCTGTACTTCCGCTGCACCTGGAACCTACATGAAAAACATTACTACCTCCTTTTCCTTTCCCTTCCTTTATATCTTCTTATTCTTGGTCGGACAGTGCTTGGGGGATTTAGACTGTTTATAAGTCTTAGGCCCCTTTGCCTTGTCCTTCCTCTCCCTATTCACCATAAAGACTACAAGTTTGTCATGCCCCATGTCCTTATCCACTTAGAGAATCAAGCTCAAAAGTCCTGATAAACTCTGCTAATTATTTCTTATAATTCACAATAAAACTAGAGAAGGTATTGGTCAATGCTGAAAGTATGAGATCTGTATCAAAATAATCTGAGAATTTAATCCCTAAGATGTCCAGATTCTCAATGTAGTCGATAATCTTGACTACATGAGGCCTAGCTGGCACATACTCCCCAAGGTTAGTCATGAACAAAGCATTTGATGTCTCATACCTCTCTTGTATTTCCTTATCTTGATAGAGATTATGAAGGTGAGACATCATGCTATAAGAATCCATTTCCTCATGTTGCTTTAAGAGATCATTGGACATGGATGATAACATGAAGCACTGATCATCTATAGAATCATTCAGATGTTTCTCGGACAGAGAGAGCTCTTAATCATTCACCTCATTTCCAGGTGCAACTGGTAAAGGTTCTTCCAACACATACAATTTCCTTTCATGGTGAAGGATGACACACAAGTGCCTTTTTCACTTCTAGAAATTAGTTTCAGTGAGAAGGTTTTACTTCTCGAGTATGGATCATGATGATATATTTGATGTCATTTTTGATGCTATTTCTAAAAATAGGATGAGAAGAATTTTAGTAATTTATTCGATAAAATTTAGACAAATAAATAAATATTATATTTATTAGTCTCCCACTATTTTATTGAAACCAAATAGACCTAACCATTGGCTTTGAAATATCCTATTTCTTGGATATTCTAGTGGAAAGTATCCATATTCCATTCTCATTACCCAATTTTTGGCTAGTCAAGCAACTCCAATGGTTTTAGGTAGGAATTCCAAATGCCAACTGCATTAAGTCACAGTTCCTTGATTTGTTGAGTGTAATCCCCACTCATAAAATCATTAATTTATATTTCCTCAACCTTTTACTCTCATTACCCCAACTTTGGCTGGTTAATCAACTCAAATGGTTTTAGGTAGGCATTCCAAATGCCAACTGCATTAACTCACAGTTTCTTGATTCGCTGAGTGGACTCCCCAATCCTAAAATCATTAATTTAGATTTCCAAATTCTTAAGCCCATTTTCCTTTTCCTTCCTCTTCTTATTTACCATAAGGATGGAAGGTTTTTCATGCCCCATGTCCTTATCCACTTGGAGAATCAAGTTCAGAAGTTCCGATAGAATATGTTCATTATTACTCATATTATAATTTGTAATAAAACTAGATAAGGTCTTGGGTAGTGATGAAAGTATGAGATCTATACGCAACTCATCTAGGAATTTAATCCCTAAGATGTCCAAACGCTCAATGTAGCCGATAATCTTGGCTACATCAGATAAAGTACTGAAATTATACTCATCTTATTTTTAGAAACAACATCAAAAAATGACATCAAATATATCGTTGTGATCCATACTTGAGAAAGAAAACCATCTCACTGACACTAATTTATAGGAGTGGCAAAGGCGCCTACGGGCCATCCTACTCCATGAAGGGAAACTGCATGTGCTGGAAGAACCTTTACCAGTTGCACCTGGAAATGAGGTGAGTGATAAAGAGATCTCTCTATACGAGAAACATCTGAATGATGCTATAGATGTTCAATGATTCATGATATCATCCATGTTCAATGAGATATTGAAGCTGCACGAGGAAATGGATTCTTATAGCATGATGTTTCACTTTTGGGATCTCTATCAAGAGAAGGCGATAAAAGAGAGGTATGAGATCTCCAATGATTTGTTCATTACTAAGCTTGGAGAGTCGGTGCTAGTTGGGCCTCATGTATTCAAGCTTATTGGATACATTGAGCATTTGGACATCTTAGGGATTAAATTCTTGGATCTTTTGCATACAAATCTCATAATTTAATCACTTCCCAAGACCTTATCTAGTTTTATTGTGAATTATAATATGATAAATAATGAGAAGATTCTATCAAAACTTTTGAACTTGATTCACCAAGTGGATAAGGGCATGGGGTATGACAAACCTAGAGTCCTTGTAGTGAATAGGAATAGGAAGGACATAGAAAAAGGGCTTAAGACTTATAAACAGTCTAAATCCCCTAAGAACCATATGACCAAGAAGAAGAAGATCTAAAGGTAAGGCAAGGAAAAAGGAGACAATATGTTTTTCATATGGAAATTCTGGCCACTAGATAAAAGGAGGTAGTATGTTATGCATGAAAGAAGGTGTTCAATATCTGAATAAAAGGTGTAGGTGAAAAGCACAGAGATCAGATCAAATACCACCATAGATGAAAGCTAATAAAACCTGAAGAGTTTCTACGGTTTTAGATATGAAAACCGTTCAGTAAAACCTTAACTGCACTGCACCAAAGATTGTAAGGAGAGCCACACTTCTAGGATAGAGAGACTACCACATATTTAAAACCCTTCTTAGTTCTCTCATTCTAGCTACATCGTGTTGGAACACCTTGAAAATATGTTACCGTATCCTCTTATATAGAAAACAAGTCCATATCTCAAATAAATGCGGTCAACATTCATTATTCCATAAATTAATATTGAGAATAACTCTTCATAAATGTTGGGAGAAAATACTTTACTAATGTTGAGATAAATCTCTCCATTATTAATTTTCTCTATCCTCAATATTTATATTTCAAATCAAAAAATCCCAACAATCTCCACATTGATTTAAAATTCAAATACTCTATAGTCACCACCACCATCAGGGCCACTATGATCGCCAAATCCACCAAGATCTAAATGTCACCCAATGAACGGAACATGCTGCATGAAACCTGTGGCCAAGAAGAATTTCGATATTCCAATAACACCGCAGATACCGCCACAATCATCCGGTGATATTATTATGGACACCTGATAGACTACCTAACCTTAGAAACATCAGAAGTCTTCCACTAAGCTCTGACTATCATCAAAAATGGAACATGACTCATGACTCCTACTATTCAATTGTACTTTTGATATCCAAAAAACACCTATAGTACCACCACTGTGTTCTGGAAACATCCTCTGAATCCTTGATAATCTTCTCCACCAGATGTCTACCACCGTGTGCTGCAAACCAAAGACTTCAACCAACCCCTCTAATACCAGATATTAGGAAAGATGGAAAGTAAAAAATGCACAAATAACAGTAAAGAAGACATGTAGCATAAATAAATTTCTTTCCCTTTAAACATGCTTTCAAAAATAAAGCAGATTTCTAGTGACCAAATATGTGTGCATAAAAATAAATGTTGAAACCATAAATTATTAACGTGGAAAACCCAAAAGGGGAAAACCAAAAGACCTAGTCCAGAAAGTGGGGTCTATTGATAATCAAAAGTATAAATTAGAGACTCACAAATATGATAAGGATATAAAAAACAATACTTATATAAAATAGTGGATCAAAGGCGGAAAGCATATGTAGTCTGAATCCAACCTAGAATGAAGAACACAATCTGATAAAGAAACCCAAATAGATCTGACTATGAAAACAGGTGTTTGCTATTAGAATAAAAGGTGTAGGTTAAAATCATTGAGATTAGATCAAAGACCACCATAGATAAATTTTTATCAGACCCGGAGAGTTTCGCTGGTTGAAAATCTAAAAACCATTGGGTAAAACCTTAACTACACTGTTCCAAAGAATGTGAGGAGAGCCGCATTTATGGGATATAGAGTTTTTCACACATCTCAAATTCTTCTCAGTTATCTCTTACTGACTACATCATGCTGGAAAACTATTAAAATATATTAGCATATCCACTTATATGGACACCAAGTCCATATCTCAATAAATGCGGTCAAAATTCATTATTCAATCAATTAATATTGAGAATAACTCTTTATAAATGTTGGGATAAAATACTCTATTAATGTTGAGATAAATCTCTACTTTAAAAATTTTCTCTCTCCTCAATATTTATATTTTACATAAAAAAATCCCAACATATTAGGGATGACCTGAAAGTCAACATCTAGAAAGATCCTTGGTTGGTTGATAATGATGGTATGCTGGAAACTTCCCCAGTGATCCCTGGTTCTAATAATTCCACTGTCTGCTAATTTTTTAATGACATGGGAAACAAATGGCGTATGGATAAAAATGATTCTTAGTTTAATGGAAGGGATAAAAGGATCATCCTTAACATCTCCTACACGATGGATATGGGGAAAGATTTTCTTTTTTGGAGTAAAGATATCACAGGATATAATTATGTGAAATCAGGATATAGGCTCATGCTTGGTGCTCATGTAGCGGAGGGTAATAGGCTCTAGAAAACCATTTGGATATTGGATGTCCCCCCAAAGATCTGTTATTTTAGGTGACAGATTTTCATCCTTATTATTCCCACTATATAATTCCTTTACTTCCACTATATTATTATTATTTAAAATAATAAGACTTAAGCCAACCATAAAATTAGTGGTTATAAAAATTATTTACTAAATTATGAAAATATATGGTTTATAAAAATATAAAATGAATTCATTGATTATAAATTAATTAGAAATGAATATAAGAACCAATTGAAAATAAATGAAATATGTTTATAGAAAACTATTTTTATGCTCACAAATCTATTTTATCCTAATAAATTAAATTAATTAGTGAGTGATACTAATGAAATATATATATATATATATATTATATTAAAAAAATGTTTTTTATATTCATCCAATATATTTTATAGGCATAATATAAGAACAAACCCAATATTTCACCTAAAAATCAATATTTTTTTAAAGGCACTTTTACCGCCTTTTAATAGTGAACCTATTTTAAATCCAAAATTTGGAACTTTTATAGATACTATATGTGAAAATGAAATTCATCATTGAAATTGAAACATAAAAATTAGGTTAGGGTGATTTTTTGGTATTTTTACATATAGTTTTATTCATTGATGAATAGTAAAAAATACTAAATTTTAATTCAAAACTTCTTTTTCATCTAATTTATTTATAAGGTTAAATTATATTTTAAATTGGTTTTAATGTTTAATTAAATAATTTTTTATTATTTAATCCAATTTAGCTCATTGTAATCAATTTCACATTGAAATTTGATATGAAAACCTAGAAAACTTTAAAACATTTTTACTTTAAAAACCCGCATTATTGTCCCGTCTGCAGGATTAAATTTAAATCCATTTTCACCATTTATATCATTGGAATTTTTAAAAATGGATTTCATATTTTTAAGAATAATAATTCATAATGTATAATAATTTCAACTAAGTTTTTGACTAAAAATATCAGTGAAAGTGATTTAAATTAATTACAACGATTAAGGTGAAATTAAGCTTAATAAGGGACTAAACCTTAATCTTAAGGGCCTGAATGACCTAATTTTTTTTCCAAAATCCATTGTATGGATATATTTCGACCATATCATCCATTTTATTAAATTTTTTTCCATTATTTTATCCACTTTCAATGGGATAAGCATGGGTGGAATTCCCTTTTAAAAAATTTACAAGAGTGTCACTCCTCCTCCACTATAAAAAGGAATTCATCCCTCCCACTTCCTCACATTTCTCAAGATATTTTTTTCTCAAACAAGATATGCACAAATATCTCCTAAATATACCTACCATAATCCTAGAATCCTCACCTTGTAAAAAAATCCATCCAAGGAATCCCTTTAGTGCAAACCAAAAGGAGTTACCTAAAGAAGAGGTAACATCCTCCCTCGAGCTCTTTAGTTTTATTTATTTCTATAATCTTTCAATTATCCTTATTCAGTTATTATATAAAAACATCAGTATCCTAAATATATTGATATTGTTTTATATTAAGGGTTAAACCTATACTTAAACACACTTCCATCTAATGGGTAACAAACTTACCTTTTGTGTGTACGACGAACTTCCGCCTCACGAAACGATGACTATTCATTCATTTTTTACTGCCTCTCATGGTGGTAATTATGATATAAAATCTATTTATATATGATATATATGATATTTATAATTTATTTATGCTTCTTTATTTTTTATATAGAACATTCCTTTATTCTTTCCGTCTTGTGGGAATACAATAACATCGTTTGTGGAAGTGTGAACTATCGCCTACTCAAAGCGATGTGATTTGTTCATGCTATACGTGGAATGTATAAAGGATGGTTTTAATAAACCTATGTAACATATATAAAATTAATATTATACTGGAATTATAATATACATATTTATCATTTACATTTCATTCTTTTAATACGACAAATAAATGAATGTAGCGTTGATGCGCACATATGACCTACCATCTCCACAAATGGTGCATTTCATTTCTTATCTCCAAATATTATGGATTATTCTAAATACATATATACTGTATATATATTCTATTTAAATCATGGTTTAAATTATTTATATGGTAATACCATGATCTAATTAATAGTAACAACAAATAACAAGTCAAAACATACTCGACAAACTAGGCAATTGACACACGAAATAGTGAAAATAATGAAAGATTATTAACAAACAGGTAATAAGATATTATAGGAAGTTAATATATGATATTATAAATATTATTATGGTTTTGTTATAAGTTAGTAACATGTTTAAACTCCTTAAACATGAGGTTAAAGGATGTTCATTTGAAAGGTAATGCAAGCTAAGGTATTTTCATCTCACTTTTTACATCCATGAGATAAATGTCATGTTCACCACTTAATTATTTTGTGTGATGTATCTACTGAACATTTTTATTTATTATATAATGAATTATTTTATTTTCATGGTATTTTGAGTTTCAATTTTAATTATTTATTCCAAGGGAATTTGAGTGAAAAGTTACCCAAGTGGTAATGAAATTTCATAACCCAATTCCTTTTTATTGGGTTATATTACTTCCTCATTATCATTAATATTCTATGATTATTTTTATAATTACTTAGAATATCTCTTGATTTATTTCCACTTCCCCTATTTGGATTTAAAATTTATACACATAAATCTATTCATTTATTGATTCTCACTTCAATATTATAGTCTTTTCAAGGGTTTACTTCATAATCTCATTTTATTTGGGATTGTTTACACTTGAATTTACATTAGAGGAAATTATAAGACAATTGTTAAATAAAACCTTTAATTTTCTTCTCCTATGATTATTAATGACCTTTATCAAGTAATAGTACCATTTTTCTACTCTTTAGTACTCAAAATGTTTTAAAAATGTTTTTATAAAAACATGACTTCATTTCTCTCTTTATTTGGAGAACTTGTTTTCTTCTAAAAGCCACATTTTATTAATTTTTTTTCCAATTTTTTAACCTTTAAAAAATAATTCATTAAATAAATTTTTACCCTTTTTTCTTTTACAAATTGTTTCAAAGTAATCTTTTTATCGCTTTCTGAACAATTCATTTTTCTAACTCTTTTTACCATATAAAAGGAATATTCTTTTTACCTCATACGACATGTATGGATTTACCCACCATTGTTTCATTAAAGATTCATTTGAAAGATTAAAAAGTTAATTTTTAAATAATCTTATAAAAGTTATTTTCAAAGAAAAGTATTTTAATTTTTTTTTTCAAAATGGAAAGTATATTTTCCTCAAGAATGATTTTAAGAGATATTTTTATAGTATTCCAATTCATAAATGACAACAAACCTTATTAATTATTCAACTTGGGATTTGTTGTATTTATATCATCCTTATTCTTACTCTAGATGGTTTTTGATTGATTTTTTGAAGGATTGTATTGACATTAACTTCCTTGATTTATTTTAGCACCCTTGAAATATTCAATTTCCTATGATCATTGAACATTTAATTTACCCTAATTATCCACATCATTTACCATGGATATTATTATTACCTAAACTATATATAATTTTTACATACGATGTTCATTTGATTTACTAAGGAAATATTGAAAATTCCGTATCCTTTAATCAATAATGATATTTGATAAGGCACTTTGTTTATGAATTTAAGTAAATTATTCAACAATTCTTTGGACATGAAAGATATGGGTTGGGGACCATATAATGAAAGTACTATGAGTTGGGGACCAGTTAATGCAAGCCCCATGATTCATCATTAATCTTATGGGACAAAATCAGTTGGTTAGCCTAATCTAATGGGTTTTTACCCAGTACATTTTAAACCATCTTTACAGTAAAGGTATCATGTTCTTGGAAAAAATGACGTTCAATAATTAAGCATTGTCTTCATTTTTATTAAATTATTATCATTCATGAGATTTTGTGTAGACATATCTATGAATAAATTTCACTCTCAGTTCATTGATTAAATGAATCGTGTTTTAGTTTCTTACCTTTCACTATTGATTTTTCCTTATCTAGTTATTTGAATGGAATGTGTTTTCAGTTACTTACTTTGCTATATTATTTAATCAATTAATTTTAAGCTATTGACTACATGGAATATGTTTTTAGTTATTTACCTTGTCATATTTATCATTATCATTGATTCATTATTGCTTTCGTTGTACTTTACCCTTATTGATCATTTTATATCGCCCTTATTTTGTTTCCTTTCCCCAGGAATTCCCTGAAGTGTACTAAGAAATATATGAAAGGATACACTAGATAGAATAAATTTATCCTCAAAAAAATTACATTGTAATTAGTGTACTCATTTATAAAACAAGACTCATGTATGTATCTGGTTTATAAATACTACTAAACTATTTGGTCCTTTGGGATACAATTTACTTGTATCTTCTGCCAATATAGTGGTAGTAGAATCTGAATCCACGATTTCTGGGGTTAGTTCACTACAGTTGGTATTAGAGAAGGTTTAGTATCAACATTGGGAGCTAGATTTAGGAAAATATAGATTAAATAACATAGCCCTAAGGTACAATTTTAGGATAAGTAAAGAAGATAATCCTAGAATTTTGGTAAGATAGATATTATGTGGGTCTTCCAAGTGATACATCCCTGTATGGATACTAAAAGTGGATGTGGTTCTAGAACATATGTATCTAGGGGTAACAACTCTAATAAGGTGAATCAGTCCTGACTCGACATAACTTTGTATACGACAACAGGCCTTACTGCACACCTGGTTTGACACTCCCAAGGGATATACTTAGGATAGTTCACATGTTATTTACAAACCATTATGAAGGATTTGAATAGATAATGATAGTGAATGACCTCAGTTATACCTTAGAAAAAGGAAGGACCTATGTGAAAATAGAATAGATGAAGTATTTATGTATTGGGGGTTGTATTGAAAACCTTAGTTAAAATGTCATTAAGTGATTAACCTTATTTAAAGGTTGTAAATCATAGTTATTTTGGAAATTAATATGGTTTTAGAAAAGGAAAACCTGTATGCCGGGCGACAACCCTTAAAATCCAGAAAGGCTGCGATACTTGAACCCATGACCAATAGATGATAAGGTTTTAAGGCCAACCACTGACCTATGCAATGTTCTGGTTAATATTTCACTATTTTTAATTGAACAATTTAATGAATAAATACTAATGATGAAGTAGTAGTGTAAATTTTTAGGTTTAGAGATTAATTTCTTAACCATATTAGCTTTAGAGAATAGTTAGAGTCAAATTTAAATACTTTTCACTCTTTTATGGGCCTTATGATCCGTTAAATGTTTATTTTAGTGCTTCAGACATCAAAGTTAATTTTGGATATCCATTTCCTGAAGTAATGGATGGATTTTAATTTGATCGAAGCACAACCAAAATATGGAATTATTCATATGAAATTAAAACATATCATGTAAGTAAATTTCTTTAAATTCTTAGGCAGTAAAGGAATTTCTCAATATAAGGGAAAGGATATTAAAAAGAAATTGTTGTCCCAATACCTTAATTTTTATTGAACTGATGGTCTTCTAAATCATTGGAGATTTATGGCTTTGAGGACCTCAATGTTCCATTGATCATTAAATTGTTTGTGATTGATGACCTCAGTCAATTCCTATAAATATTTACACTTTCCCTCCATGAATGTATCGCTGCTTTCCACTAATGATCTCTTACTTAGAGACCTATTTATATGTTATTCCATGTGACCTTTTTACTTCCCATTCTCTCTTTTCTAGAGGATTTATTATGAACTATTCTCATAATGTGGGATTTAAAAATATGAAATATCAAACAATATATTACCAAGAAAGAGTTTAAATTATGAGGACACAATTTAATTAAGGTGGGGAGAATTCAACATCCCAAAAATTTTAAAAGAGAAACTTTTATTCGATAACGTGTATGACATGCGACACCAAGCGCACAAGGGAATTTAATATCCCGAGACTTTAAAATATATTTAATATTTTAAATAAATTCATTATATGATAGAGCTTGTAATGAATAAAACATTAATATATCGTGCATCACACACAACAATGATTTTCTTCGCTGACTTGCATTACACGTAAGATTGTGTTTTACCGAACAACAATATATTATCAAAACATTATTATTTAATAGAATATGACTTAAAATAGCCATTAAATTAGTGGTTATAAATAGTATTAAATAAATTATGAAAATATATGGTTTATAAAATATAAAATTAATTAATTGGTTACAAATTAATTAGAAATTAATATAAGAACCAATTGAAAATAAAGGGAATATTTTTATAGAAAACTATTTTTATGCTCATAAAGCCGTTTTATACTAATAAATTCAATTAATTAGTGAGGTATATTGATAATATATATATATATATATATATTATATTCAATAAAATAATTTTTATATTCATCCAATAGATTTTATAGGCATAATATAAGAACAAACCCAATATTTCACATAAAAATCAATATTTTCCTAAAGGCACTTTTACCGTCTTTTAATGGTCAACCTATTTTAAAACCAATTTTTGGAACTTTAATAGATATTATATGTCAAAATAAACTTCTTATTTGAAAGAGAAACATAAAAATTAGGTTATGGTTATTTTTTGGTATTTTTCTATGAAGTCTCATTTTTTGAGGAATAGTTAAAAATACTGAATTTTAATTCAAAAATATTTTTGATCTAATTTATTTATAAGGATAAATTATATATAATTTTTTAATTTTTAATTATATTTTTTTATTAATTAATCTAATTTATCTCATTGGAATAAATTTCAAATTTAAATTGGAAATGAAAACCAAGAAAACTTTTGAACATTTTTACTTTAAAAACCTCCATTATCGTCCTATTTTGCGGGATTAAATTTAAATTAATTTCTACCACATCAATTATTGGAACTTGGAAAATTTTATTAAATATTTGGAACAATATTAATTTATAATTTCTAATAAGGTTAACTTAGTTTTTGACCAAAAATATTAGTGAATGTAATTTAAATTAATTACAATGATTAAGGTGAAGTTAAGCTTAACAAGGGACCAAACCTTAAACATAAAATCCCAAATAAACTATAAAATTTTCCAAAATACATTGGATTCCCATATTAAGACCCTATCCTCCCTTGGATATAATTTTTTAGATTATTGGATCCACTTTCCATGGGAAAAACATGGGTGGAATTCCCTTTTCAAAAATTTATAGGAGTGCCACTCCTCCACCATTATAAAAAGGCACTCATCTCTCCCACTTCCTCACACCTATCAATACACTTTAGTTAGATAAAAATATTCCCAAAAATATTTTCAAATTCCCTACCCTCACCATATAAACCTCACCTTGGGCATAAATCCATCCAAGGAAGCCCTTTGGTGCAAACCAAAAGGAGTTACCCAAAGAAGTGGTAACATCCTTCCTCAAGATCTTTAGTTTTATTTCTTTCTTCACTCATTCAATTATCCTTATTAAATTATTACATAAAAAAACATGTATACTCAATATACTTATATTTTTTTATGTTATGGGTTTTACCTACACATAAACACACTTCCATCCAATGGGTCACGAACTTACTGTTTGTGTGTACGGTGAACTTTCACCTCACAAAACAATGATTTTTCATTCTTCCTTTACCGCATCTCATGGTGGTTATTATTATAGAAAATATATTTGTATAATATATATATGAAATTTTAATTTATTTATTATTATGTAATTTTTATATAGAACATACCTTTATACTTTTTATCTTGTGGGAATACGATAACATCATTTGTGGAAGTGTGAACTTCCACCTCCTCAAACCGATGTGATTCATTCACAACATACATGAAATGTATAAATTATGGTTTTAATAAACCTATATAACATATATGAAATTAATATTATAATTTAATTATAATATAAATATTTATCATTTTCTATTCATTCTTTTAAAACGACAAAGAAATGAAAGTAGCATTTATGCGTACGTATGACCTACCATCTCCAAGAATGATAAATTTCATTTATTATCTCCAAATATTATGTATTATTATAAATAAATATATAATGTATATATAAGATATTGAAATCATGGTTTACATTCTTAATATTATTAAACCATGATATAATTAATAGGAACAATAAATAACAAGTCAAAACTTACTCAACAAACTAGGCAATTAACACCTGAAATAGTAAAAATAATGAATGATTATTAACAAATTGGTAATAAGATATTATAAAAAGTTAATATATGATATTATAAATATTATTATGTTTCTTTTATAAGTTAGTAACATGTTTAAAACCCTTATACAGGTTGTTAAAGGACGTTCACCCAAAAAGAACACAAGGTATGTGATTTTATCTCACCTTTTACATCCGTGAGATAAATGACATGTTCACCACTTACTTATTTTTTATGGTGTATCTAATGAATATTTTAATATATTATATCATGAATTATATTTTTTTCATGGTATTTTGAGTTTTAGTTTGAAATATTTCTTCTAAGGGTATTTGAGTTAAAAGTTACCCAAGTGGAAATGAAATTTCATGACCCGATTCCTTTTCATTGGGTTATATTACTTCCTAATTTTCATTAATATTATATGATTATATGTATAATTATTATTACTATAAATTGATGTATTTACACTTAACCTATATATATTTAGAGTCGACACACATTAATCTATTCGTTGGTTGATTCTCACTTCAATGTTATGGTCTTTTCAGGGGTTTACTTTACAATCTCATTTTATTTGGGATTATTTACACTTGAATTTCCATTTGAGGAAATTATATGACCATTATTCAATAAAAACTTTAATTTTATTCTTATATGATTATTCATGACCTTTATTAAGTAATAGTAGCATTTTTTACTTTTTGGCACTCAAAATGTTTTAGAAAATGTTTTTATGAAAACTCAACTTCATTTTTTTCTTTTGTTAGAGAACCTGTTTTCTTATAAAAACTATGTTTAATTAAATCGTTTTATTTTTTTAAACTTTACAAAATGATTAATTAAATATATTTTTACCTTTTTTTTCTTTTTCTAATGTTTTTAAAGGAATATTTTTGTCGCTTTCCGAACAAGTCATTTTTCTAATCCTTTTTACCATGTAAAAGGAATATTATTTTTACCTCATAAGACATGTATAGATTTACCCGAATTCATTTCTTTGAAGTTTAATTCGCAATATTAAAAGGTTATTTTTTAAATATTTTTTTTAAAATTTATTTTCAAATAAAATAATTTTTAAAATGTTTGTCAAAATGAAAAAGATATTTTCTTTAAGAATGATTTTAAGTGATATTTTTATAGTATTCCCATTCATCAATGACAACAAATATTATTTCTTACTCCACTTGGGATATGTTGTATTGATACCATAATTATTCTTCCTCTGGATGGTTTTTGATTTATTTGGACAAGGATAGTATTGACATTCAATTCCTTTATTCCTTTTAGTCCCCTTAAAATATTTAATTTCCTAAAATCATTGAACATTGAATTTTTTATAATTTTTTATATTATTTACCATGAAAGTTATTATTTCCTAAACCATGTACCGTGTTTACATATGGTATTCATTTTAGTTAATGGGGAAATATTGACAAATATGTATCCTTTACTCAATACAGATATTTAATAAGGGACTTTGTTTATGAATTTAAGTCAATTATTCGATAATGATTCGTACATGCAAGACATGGGTTGGGGACTATTTAATGCAAGCCCTATGGGTTGGGGACCAGTTAATTCAAGCCCCATGATACATCATTAGTCTCATTGGATGGAACCAGTTGGATAGTCTAAGATAATGGGTTTTTACCCAGTATGTTTTAAACCATATTTATGGTTGAAGTATCATGTGAACGGGAAACATAACGTTCAATAATTAAGCATTGTATTTATTTTGATTTAGTTATTATTATCCATGATATTTTGTGTAGACATATCTATGGATGCATTTTTTTCTCAGTTCATTGATTAAATGGAACATGTTTCAGTTTCTTACCTTTATATATTGATTTTTCCTTATCAAGTTATTTAAATGGAATGTGTTTTTAGTTACTTACCTTTCTATATTATTTACTCACTTCCTTTTCATTTATTGACTATATGGAATCTGTTTTAAGTTATCTACCTTTCCATATTTTTTATTCTCATTGATTTATTATTTCTTCCACTACAATTTACCCTTATTAAGCATTTGAGATCACCCTTATTTTGTTTCCTTTCCCCAAGAATTCCAAGAAGTGTAATAAGAAATATATGAAAGGATACGCTAGATGGAAAAAAGTTATCCTAAAAAAAATATTTTGTAATTAGTGTAATCAATTGTAAAACAAGACTCATGTATGTATCTAGTTTACCAAAACAATAAAACTATTCATTCCTTTGGGACATGATTTACTTGTATCTTATGCCATTGTAATGTAGTAGACACCGAATTTGGTATTTTTGGGGTCGAGTCGCTATAGTTGACAACTTCTTCCCTGGGTCCTTCAGGCGGTATAAGTTCATAGGTTAAGTGAAGGGTTTTTAGTTGAGTGGTAGGCATTTGGTTCACATCGATCTGGGTTTGTTTGGGAGATGGCACTCAGAGACCACACACTGATACAGGTTGTGCGCTTTTGAGTGGCCTTGGTGGTTCTACGGGTGAATATGGAACTGGATTTCTCAGTGAGAAATGGATGATCAATGTTGATCTTACAGTCAATAGAGATGGTGGTGGTGAAGGCTGTTGGGTGATGGAATGGCTCGAGAGTGAATTTAAAGGGATGTGGTGTTGCTTGGGACTTTTTTTTTGTATTTAGAAGTTTTCCATTGGGCCTTTGGGCCATGTAATATTCTTATACATAGGGTTTATGCCATTGGTCTTAGTCGTTCGGGCCATGTAATTTTACTTGGGCTTTCAGTCCTCTCGGCCTTTAGACAAAAATTATGCATTTTAAACAACATGATGAGACTAGACAAATGAATCAATGCATTTGGAAGGCGGTACAACATGATTCATGCAAGTATCATCAGTTGAGTGACCTTTAAAGAGTAATGAGTGTGCTGAAACCCATCATTCATCCATATTCCCTTATACCAATGAGGGATGGATGAGTTCCTAGCCACTTGTATTTCTGAAAAGTGTTTCTGTCAAGATGATTTGGAGCATCAGGTTAATGGTGCAATGTTGCAACATGAGAGACACAAGAATCATTAGGCGTGCAGCTCGAAAAAGATATGGGTGTGCTGGTACCTATGATCCGGTCCTCCCCCACATGCCAATGTGGTACAAAGGTTGTGTCAGTCCAGCAGGATGCAACTTCTAAATAGAGAGTCAACACAACATCTTTAACTGTCATCATAAGTGCTGTTTCTTTGGTAGGGGGTGACAAGATATTTAACTAGTTCTTGGAGTGATGTATGATTCCTCTCGGTCCTTTAGACCATCTTTGGACTACTGGTCATTGGGTCCTTTGGACCATGTAAGGGCCTTCAGGAATGTTTTCATAGGTCTATGTGTATCTATACCCTTGAGCTATGTATTGGGTTCCCTATTAACCTATTATAAAAGGGGATATCCTTTCTTCTTTTAATAAAAGAGTGCTAGACCCTCAATTTTCTAAAAATAAATAAATGTCTTTTTTTCAATTTAAAATATATCAAACTTGTGCTACATTAATTTCACACACATATACGTACTTAATGCAATTTTATATAGAAAAATACACACACATAATATTTCTATAATTTATTCAATTTTTAATAATTATTTTAGAATTTTATATATTAACATAAAATATTTAATATATATTATGTTTTAAATTGGTAAATTTTATTTATTTTTATATATTTTTATTCAATATAAACTATTTATTGCAATTTAATATTTTTTTTTCTGATTTTTTCATTTTTAATATCATTTATTCATTAATAATCATAATTATTTTTTAATATTTTTGTTATTTATTAATTTTAATTTTTTATTTGTGTAATATTTTTTTAACTTTATCCATCTTTAATATTTATTTTTACATGTCTATTAATTAACATTTAATGTTTTTAATATGATTCTAATTCATATAATTAATATGCATTCATTTTCATTTTAACATATATTAATTTTTAATTTGTTTAATAATCTATATAATTAATAACACTTATTAATTTTTTAATACCTTTGAAATCTATTTGTTTTTTTAATTATTAATTTTCACTCTGTTTTAACATCGATTCATTTAATATTATTTAATATTATTTATATTTATTTATTCACTAATAATGTTAACCATTTTTTTTAATTTTTATTATAATTTATTCATTTTTAATATTTATTCATTTAATATTTTTTTAATTTATTCATTTTTAATATTTATTTATAAATATTTATTCATTAACATTTACTATTTTTAACATGGTTGTGATGTACATATTTAATATGCATTCATCTTCATTTCAATATATATTCATTTTTAATTTTTTTAATAATTTATATAATTAATAAAATTTAATCACTTTTTTAATATTTTTGAAGCCTATTCATTTTCAGTTATTAAATTAACTCATTTATAACATTCATTCACTTAAGATTATTTATTCATTATTAATGTTAATTAATTTTTACTTTTTTAGAATTTATTCATTTTTAATATATATTCATTTAATATTTTTTTTAAATTTATTTTATATAGTTTTTATCGATACTAATCAAAAAGTAATGATAAAGATAGGTTTTATCAATGCTAAAATAAAAAACTCTCATACAACCAATATTTATCAGTGATTTTTGGAAAATGTTGTTAAAACTATTCCCTTCTTTAAATAAAACCCTAATAGAGAACCATATTTGTTCATGTCGTTTAAGCTATCTCGTGACTCAAACTTTTCTAATTCTCCCCCACAATCTTCTTAGATGAATTGACCCTTTAAAAATCAAATGTATTGGTGTGAGTGGGTTCCCTAAACCCAACTCATGTATGTACTTTGATTACCATAACATGTATACACACTACCACAGAAAAAACTTTTAATAGTGTGAGAAAAAGCCATCAACAATGCTAAAAATGAAATGTTGATCTAAGCACTGTTGGGGGGTGGGGTCGCTTTTAATAGCGCAAACAAAAGTGTTGATAAAGCCCCCTTTTATTAGTGCTAAAAAAAGCACTGATAAAAGGGGTCTTTTATCAACGCTAAAATAAAGGTGCTGATAAAAATTATTTTTTTTAAAAATTATGCAAATTAAAAAAACATTAGATGTGGAGTGAGACCACCCCCTTTATCAGTTCTAGAATCCCCTTTTAAAAATTCTAGGCACCCCCTTTAACAACACTAGGCGCACCCCCATTGACAGTGCTAGGCACCCTCTTTACCCATTGGCATGCCCCTGTGTCACCTTGGATTCGAACTCGAGACCTCCCCCTTACACACCCGGACCCTTACCACTCTTCCATGTTGCTTTGTTCTCCATTTAATGATATATATATATATATCTAGTTATATTTTTTATCCATATATTTATTCTAATATTAATATATATTTGTATGATTATTTTTAAATATATTTATAAAATCTGTTTTGTGTGTGTGTGTTTATAAATAAATAAATAAATACATACATATATAAAACATAGATAGATATAAAATATAAATATGTTTATCCATACATATAATTATACATATTTTTTTATTTATTTACAGATATTATATATTAATAGTTATATATATATATTAGAACATATAGATAATATATCTCAGTTTGTTAATACAGACACAAACACACACACACACACATTATATAGGTATATAAATATTCATATATTTTATTTTAAATTAAATGGATATTATTTTTTATTTGGATATGATTTATATATTTATAAAGATATTTTATATGTAAATATGTCTATATATTTATTTACAAAATTAAATTTTTATGTGTAAATATATAGAAATATGTATATATCTGCATGTACATAATTATAAATAACAGTACATTATAAAAAATGACCAAATTTTAACATCATGATATCATTATGAGTGTAAGAATTGAATATAAATTGATCCTCTACTAGAAAAAAGATAATAAGACCCCTTTAAATGAGGCTGAACTTCCATAGAATGTTAAAAATTTGGGATACCCTAACTAAAAAAATCATCTTTTGAGGCCTTCTAGACCTTTTTGTCCTAAAAAAACTTGACTAGGTGTTTCCCTAGGTCACTAGGGAATATATATTTTCGGGAGATTTAATTTGATATATGGTATAGCTCAAACGGACACTCAGATCAAAATTTATGACCATTTGAAGTTTGAGTTACGTTTTCAACTTATTTTAGATATTTTATTAATGTTTTTATTTTTTTAACTTCAAATTTTTATTAAATAAATATTCCTTATAATAATTAGAAAATTATTAATTAATACAATTTTTAAAATTATTTTATAATCCATTTTCAATAAATATCTTATATATTAAGTGTAAATGCGTATTTATCCATATATAAATCATATTTAATAATATATATTATATTTATAAATATAAATATATTTTTAGGTTAATATATTATTTTTAATTATTTATCCTTTTTTGTGAAATTTACCCTTTATTATTAATAGTAAAAAAGCATTGATAACCCCCCCCCCCTTTATCAGCACTACTAAAAAAGCGCTAATTAAGGGGATACTTTTAACAATACTAAAAAAAGCACTGATAATGGGGGTACCTTTATCAGTGCTATAATAAATTACTAATAAAGGGATACTTTTAACATCACTTTTTTAACACTATTAAAAGCACCATTTATCAGTTCTTTTTTTAACACTAATAAAGGTACCCCCTTTATCATCATTTTTTAGTGCTATTAAAGGGTGGCACTGCATAAATCCAAATATGTATTTTTATATATACATGTGTTCACCTTAAAATAATAGTGTTTATACTTATTTGATAAAAATATTTAAGGTAATTCCTTAGATTACTTGTCGTATAACAAAATGTTATAACAGTTTATAGACTATAACGAGAACCCAAAGATACCATGTGCTAGGTCCACTAGGTTAGATACCTTGAGGGGGGGGGGGGGGGGTGAATCAGGGTATGAAAAATTAAAAAAATTCCCCTTTTGATCTTGTTTTGTTGTTAGAAAAAACTTCTTCTCTCTCTCTTTCCCATTCCAGAGTATGAATAAATCTTAAAGCATGCACAAGACACACCAATTTTACTTGGTTCACCCTCATTGGGCTACATCCAAGGAGCACACACCAGTGATGTGCCGATTGTACCAAATTCACTATAAGCGCACTGTTGTTTACAAGTTTGAAGTGGACTCACTGTCCATCCTAGTTTACAACCACTCACAATTTGAGAACTCACTACTCTCTCAACTAAAGTGAGCTCACTGCTTCTTCAGAAGATTCAATCACAGTTTAAAGACTTGTGGGTCCTTTCATTATCTCTAATGAGTGCATCCTTCACTGTATGCAGATTCTCTATTGAAGTCCAAATTTTATCCACTGATTAATACACCTTTTCCATTGATCACTGGGTAACAACCTTTGTAAATACCTTCGTAAAGATCCCTACTTCATGAAGCTCCTAATTTCACAAAGCTCAAACAAGCCTTCCCAAAGTCCCTAATTCTTCAGAAAGTACACAAATTCATAGCTATTAGGATATCATAGAGCTCAATCCATCACAAGGATACTTACTTCTCCAAGCTCACTGAGCCAACGCAGAACACACCACTTTTGTAGAGCTAGATTAGCCACCGCGAAGCTCCTACCTTTCGCAAAGTACACTGCCTCTGTGAACCTCCTTTGTGATGCAAGAGATAAAATTTTTTCTTGAAAAACTCTCTACTCTTCTCAAGGGTTTCAAGGACTATTTATATATGATCCCACCAAATATAGAACCTTCCACGCAAAGTTAGTTCCACGTATGCTCAAATCGAAAAGCTCTGAAATTTCCACCGAAATTCTCTCTATATCACGAAGCACCATGGAAATTTTTGGATTGCAGAGCTCGTCGTAATCGTGGAGCATTCCGTCAATTTATTTGTGCTTCCTTCACAATGCTCCCTCTCCATTATCTCCACCTATGCTGTTTGTGAAGCTCATCATAATCGCAGATCTCACCATCAACATTCTCCATGTCTTTGTGAAATACAATTCCTAAAGCCCTTCTTTGAGAAACTCATGCCTTTTCCATATTTTGATGAGATCTTCAAGGAAATACTCTTTTCACGATGCTCAAGAAATCCCAAATTTTGGACCCCAAGAATTTGAAAACACTGGAAAACGACGCCACCTTGTATCTATTCTTTTGTACCACCTACAGATCTTCCATTCCTTTGTCCCGGTTCTTTGTTAACATGGATTGTCAAAAATATATTTGGAACTTGAAAATTCACCATGAAAACCTGCTTTTTAAACAAACACAACCAACAAAAAAATGATGCAATGTTACCTTAATGGATTTTACCCAAAAATATCCCCCTTTGGGGTTGTTTACAACTCTTCTCATAACGATTCTCTGCACTTTGATACCTCACTGAAGCTCCTTCCATCATCTACCATCATTCACCTCTTGCGATTCAGATAGCGACCAAAGATTCAATTACCACATACTCTAAGCCCACATGAGCAGTGCTCGACATGATAAACAAGATTAGTATGAAAATTTCATCAATGAATCACTTTATTTATGACACAAATAATTGATACCATACTGATACCAATAAAATGATTTCATCATGAACCTCAGCTATCATGATATCTAATATTTGATCGATCACTTCAAGCATTGTCAGATTTGATACTCTCCCCTTATCTCATTACTCCCCCTATCCCATTGCTCCACCTGTCAACTTCTCCCTGTGTCTTTAATAAGACATGCCCCCCCTCAAAGAACCACACTTTCTCCTCCTTTTACAAAGAACCCAAAGGTCACTCCTTTATTGCCCACAACATTGGAATGAATTTTTTTAGTATATTAGGGAAAAACACACCATACCTCA
Source organism: Viscum album (assembly GCA_963277665.1). Taxonomy (NCBI): domain Eukaryota; kingdom Viridiplantae; phylum Streptophyta; class Magnoliopsida; order Santalales; family Viscaceae; genus Viscum; species Viscum album. Next base: position 50,069,773 of record OY728130.1, on the reverse strand, counting down.
GGGATAGGGGGACCCACATCCACACTTTTTTAAGTGTGGGAGTTGACTAAACTCTCAAAGCTAGTCGATGCCTCTCAAAATATTCCTTGGGTAAGGCCTTTGTCAGAATGTCTGCAACCCATAGTTCTGTAGGCACATACTCCAACTTTACTATCCCTTGATCCTCCTTCTCCTTGATAAAATGATATTTGATATTAATGTGCTTTGTCCTTGAGTGATGAACTGGAGTTTTTATAAGATCTATAACACTAGAATTATCACACTGGATTCCGATCAGAGACTTCAATTCAACTCCCATATCATCAAGCCACTGCTTCATCCACAATAACTGTGTGCATGCTTGAGTGAAGAAAATATACTCAGCTTCTGTGGTACTCAATGAAATGAAATCTTTATTCTTGATTATCTAAGAAATACAAAAATACCAAGATATAAATCACCTCCCAAAGTATATTTCATGTTATCTACTGATCCAGCCTAATATGCATCTGTATATCCCAAAAGTTCTGGTTGATATTTGTCAGTATACGTCAAACCAAAATCCATAGTTCCTTTGATATACCAAAGTATTATTTTCACTGCAAGCATGTGTATTTCCTTGGGATTGCTTTTATATCATGTTGCTTGGAATGTGGTGAAAACAATATTAGGTCTTGTCACTGTTAGGTGTAGTAAACTTCCAATAACCTACCTATATTCTATTACTTCAACTACCTTTCCATCATCATCTTTTGATAATTTCATCTAGATAACAACCAGATTCTTCATCTACTTGGAATTTTATATTCCAAATCTTCTCATAACCTCTTTTTCATATTTGTATTGAGAAATGAATGTGCCCTTCCTTCCTTGTGTCACTTGTAAACCAAGGTAAAATTTTATCTCTCCAATCATTGACATTTCGAACTCACTTTTCATGAATTCGGAAAACTGTCTGCAGTGAGCTTCATCTGATCCACCAAATATTATGTCATCGACTTAAACCAACACCATCATCCTTTGATTACTGTCATTGTTGAAATAGAGATTGTAATAAACTCCTCCACATTGAAAGACAAGCTTCTTCAAGTACTGATCAAGCCTCGAATACCATGCTCTTGGTGATTTCTTCAGACCATATAGCGCTTTCTTCAACCAAAAAACATTTTTCTCATATTCATGAATGAGAAAACCATATGGATGCTCAATATGAACTTCTTATTTCAGAACCCCATTCAAAATTGAAGATTTAACATCCATCTAGAACAATTTGAACTTCCGTTGCACTGCAATGGCTAGGAATAATCTGATTGTCTCCAGCCTTGCAACTGGTGCAAACATCTCATCAACATCAATACCCTCTATCTGGGAGTATCCTTTACACACTTGTCGTTATTTTTTTTTGAATCACTATTCCATATTCATTCATATTTTTGCGATTGACCCATTTAGTCCTGATGACATTCTTATCTACTGGCCTCAATACAATCTCCCACGTCTGATTATTCTCAATCTGATCTAGCTCTTCATTCATAGCCTGAAGCCAATTTTCATCTTCAGTTGCATCAGCAAAGCATTTAGGCTCTACCTGAGATAATAAGTATTTCTGCTATAGTTATTTAATTCTTCTTGTCTGAACAGGTGTTTTCTAATCACCAATGATATTTTGCCTATCAATTTTAGCCTGAATATTTGGCATCTGTGTAGATACCGACTTTAATTCCTCCTACTCATCATCAGTATCTTCTTCTGAATTAGCATCTGCAACTTCTTCTCCCCCTGCATTGATTTCCTCTTCATCACTTTCGTCAAAAAACTTTTCACTATGTTATTGAGTATTCCCTTCATTTTCCACAACAATGACATCATTTCTCTCAACTACGTTTACCAGTCTATTTTTGAATCATTTGTATTCTTTTCTTTTTCCAGGGTAGCCAAGGAATATCCCCTCGTCTGTACATGAATCAAATTTACTATGTTTTTCTACGTTGAGAATGAAGCACTTACTTTCAAAGATTCAAAAGTATTTCACTATTGAATTATTTTTATACCACATCTCATAAAGAGTCTTTCATTCCTTTAGACACAATAGATCCCTATTAGAAATGTAGACTGATGTCAAAACTGCTTCCTTCCAAAATTTCTTTGGTAGGTCTTTTTCAATGAGCAACATTCTGGCCATTTTATTGATGATCTGATTTCTCCTTCAAACCACTCCATTATATTGGGGAGTTCTCACTGAAGAAACTTGATGCCCTATCCCATGTTTCTCAAGATATTCTTCCACCTGACTGTTAGTAAATTTCATACCATTATTAGTATGAATCTTTAGATTTTTCTATGCAAGCATACTTTCAGATTCCCTCCAATACTATTTTAGGCAACTGAACGCATTAGAATTATGGAAAGTGATGAATACCCATTCCATTCTTCTATAATCATCAATGAAAAGAATGTAATACCTCTTGCTATCAATGTATATTGGTGATATAGGTCCACAAACATCAACATGCACCAAATCAATAACTTTTCTTGACTTCTTTTCCTTTGCTCTATACATATTTCTGATCATATTTCCTTGTTGATAGGCATCGCATGTATGTGAATGATCATGTAATATCTTAGGGAGGTCTCTTTATACATCACACTTTACCAGATTTTCCCGGGATGGTTGGAATAGATGACCAAGCCGTTTATTCCACAACTTTTTTTCTTCCTCTTTTGAAAGTAAGCACATATCTTCTTCTCCACTTAATAGATAGAGATTTACATTTGTTATTTTTCGCTAAAGAACCACCAAACCATATCTTCCTTTGATGGAACACATTTTCTTAGTAAAATTTATATAATTCACTGAGTCACATAGCTGACTGGCACTTAGAAAATTGTGACTGATATCTTCTACTACTAAGACATCACCATGCCCCATTTATTTTCCCCCAAACTTGGCCTTTCCTGAGCCAATAATATTCAGGCCTTCATCGTTTCCAAACTTGAAAACTCCTTCTTTGTCATATTTTATTCCTATAATAATATCCTTATTACCTGTCATGTGGGATGTGCAACTGTTATCAAGAATCCATACACCAGAACGGTCTAATGCTTTATGGGAAATTTCTGCCACCACTGCCTTCTCATCCTTTTTTCTTTTTGATCCATGTATTTGATCTCACACTCGGTTTAGTTTGAAAATCTTGATCTTCCTCAGAGTGTGATGGAACAACTTCATCCTAGAGAGCTGAAAATTGATTTTGCATTTTCAACTCACCTGTTGGTATGTTGATTTGATTCTTGCGACTATTTTGATTCTTCCTTGGAACATTCATCTACATGGTTTATGTACAATATCTATCCATGTTCCCAAGTTCTCCACACCAAAAAAATGTCCCACAAATGATTTTCTATAATCTAAAGCTTTGTTTGGATTCCACTGTTGTTGTTGTTCCCTTCGGTATCTCTTGGCTATGGAACACACATACTGTGAATGTCCCATCTTTCCACAACAAAAACACCTGATATAGGGTGCATTCCTGCGTGTCACTTCTACACTGCTAGTTTCCCCTTAGGATCTATGAATATTATGATTCTACTTTGTGCCCAAATCAACTTTCAATTTGGAATGGGTGCTTACGATCTGACATCAACTTTCACAACTTTTTGTTTTCAATCAAGCCCCACACTAGTCTTAACATCTGAACACGATTGTTGCTTCTTTTATATTGGACCACTATTCTTCACTTCCAATTTTTCCATCTTTTGAGTGATCTGCTTTGTCGATGTCATATTGGGAGTAAAGATTTTTCCTTGATCCTTACCTTTTCTTCGTAGGATGACAACTTCTTCTTCAAGTTCTTTGATACGCTTGATTTGATCTTTCACTTTTTTATTCAATCCATCGATCTCCCTTTTCTGTTCTTCAACCTTGAAATTTTTTCCATCAAACTTTTCTGAGATCTCTGGCCTGGAAGAATTATCTTTTTCAATTTCTTTCACCAGATCAGACTTCTCTTCTTCCTGCTATTGCATGTAGAGTTTGGCATCATGTACCACTTTGTTGGATTTCTTCATTTTTTCTCTCCAAACATCTATCTATTCAAGAGTTGCTTCTAATCCGACTTCCATGTTGAATCTTCCTTCAAATTATTATTCTTATTCATCAACATCTCTTTCTTTCTTTTTTGAGAACTATTGATAAATTCCACCATAGAATTCTCTCCACTATCTTTTTAGTTCTATATCTCTTCAATCACTTCAACCTCAGACTCATCTGAACTATCTCATTCTTGTGAAAGAAGATTATTTTTCTTAATTTTTTTATTGAAATGTTTCTTGCCTTTCACATAGGATGAAGACTTCTTCTTGGAAATTTCAGCTTCATCCTCATCATCTTCTTGAAACTTCTTGGGGAAACTTGCTGCAAGATGTCCAACCTTTCCACATTGAAAACAAGAAAGTGGAAGTTTACCTTTAAACTTTCCATTTCCTCTTTAAAGGTTTGAGGAAAAGAATGACATCACCTCATCTGTCTCTTCTTCTTCCTGAGAATCTTCAACAGTGAACTTCTTCATGGATTTGAATTCCACCTCTTTGGATTTCCCCTTTTCCATAGCATCATTATCATCGTTTTGCATTTCATATGCTACAAGGGTACTAGGCAAGTTATCCAGCATCATCTCTTTCAAATCCTTGTCCTCTAATATTGGATCCTTTGGATTGAAGCGAGGTAGAAGTTTCATCAGGATGCACTTCACAATATTTATGTCTTCAATTACTTCACCAAGACCTCACATTTATTCCACTAAAACATTTACCCTATCAAAGAATGCATCAACAGACTCATTCAGGTTCATTCTAAGATCTTCATACTTGTTCCACAACACTTTTAGCTTTGATTCTCTAACCTCTGATTCTCCTTCATACATGTTAAAAAGTTTTTCCCACATGGCATGTGATGATTTTCATGACCTCACCTTCGTATAGATTTCATTGGAAAGGGATCCCCTTAAATCATTGATTCCATTGGTGTCAGCATCCAATTCTCTTCGCTTGGCATCCGATAAAGAACCACTATTAATATCGGCTGTTATACCATGCATTGCTGCTGTAAACACATACATTCCCAAAGATCATAAGTAGTGTTGCATCCGATTCTTCCATAGCTAAAAATTGTTCTAATCGAAGATTGGAATACCTTTATGATTGGTTACCTCTATTTGAGAGAGAAACACTTATAAAAACCTTTCTCTATAATACCAATTGTTAGGTCCACTAGGATAGATACCCTGAGGGAGGGGGGGGGGTGTAAATTAGGGTATAAAAAATTAAAACAACAACCCATTTTGATCTTGTTTTGTTGTTTGAAAAAACTCTCTTATCTCTCTCCTTTTCATTTCAGAGTATGAGTGAATCTTAAAGCATGCACAAGATACAACAATTTTACATGGTTCACACTCGCTGGGTTACGTCCAAGGAGTATACAATGACGATGTACTGATCGTACAAAATCCACCATAAGTGCACTACTATTTACAAGTTAGAAGCAGACTCACTGTCCCACCTGGTTTACAACCACTCACAATTTGAGAACTCACTACTATCTCAAATTAAGTGATCTCACTACTTCTTCAGAAGATCCAATCATATTTTAAAGATTTGTGGGTCCTTTCATTATCTCTAATGAGTGTATCCTTCACTATATGTAGAATATTTTTTGAAGTCCAAATTTCATCCACGAATGAATACCCCTTTGTCACTGATCATTGGGAAATAACCTTTGTAAATATATTCACAAATCTCCCAAATTTTTGAAGCTCCCAATTTCACAAATCTCAAACAAGCCTTCAAAAAGTCCCTACGTCTTCACAAAGCACACACATTTAGAGAGATTAGTCTATCACAGAGCTCAAACCGTCACAAAGCAAATTCCTTCATGAAGCTCACTGAGAAAACATGGAACACACCTCTTTCGTGGAGCTAGACTTACCGCCACAAAGCTTCTACCTTTCACGAAGCACACTGCCTCCACAAAAATCATTTTCAATTCAAGAGCTACAAATTTTTATTGAAAACTCTGTACTCTTCTCAAGGGGGTTGAGGCCTATTTATAGGCGATCCCACCAACTCTAGAACCTTCCGCGCAAAGTCAGTACCATGTTAGATCAAATTGAAAAGCTCCAAAATTCTCGCTAAAATTCTCTCTATATCGCAAAGCACCATGGAAATTTTCAGATCATAGAGATGTTCATAATCGTAGAGTGTTCTGTCAATTCCTTTGCGCTGCCGTCTCAATGCTCCCTCACAATGCTCTTCACCTCTGATGTTCTTGAAGATTGTCATAATTGAATAGCTCACCATAAACATTCTTCATGTCATTGTGAAATATAATTCATGGATCTCGTCTTCACTAAACTCATTCCTTTTCCATATTTTGATGATATATTCAAGGAAATACACTTTTCCCGATGATCAACAAATCCCAAATTTTGGACCCCAAAAATTTAGAAAACACAGGAAAATGGAACCACCTTGTATCTGCTCTTTTATAGAGCCTCCAGATCTTCCATTCCATTGTCATGGTTCTTTGTCAACATAGATTGTCAATAATATCTATGGAACTTGAAAATTCACCATGAAAACCTACTTTGTCAACAAACACAACCAACACAAAAATGCTGCAATGATATTTTGAGGGATTTTTTCCCAACACCATGACAATAATTTAAAGTTACATCATATAGTATAGATACATTATGCTGATAGGACACAAATTATGTTTATCTATCAGGTGATGGAGCCTCATAAGGATTAACACTTCTTCTCATGAATTTTGTATTTGGTGATCTCGACTAGATCAGATCATGATGAATTACCCACCAATAGAAACACCACATGTTTCAAGTGTCATTTGTAGTTACTATCTGTGAACTCATGTAATGGTTTCCTGACTTGAGATTATTATCAGTGTGTAATATTTTATCATGAACTTTAATTCAAAGAAAAAACCATGAAATTCATTTTGTGGATATGTAGCTTGCATTGTGTGTTCCATTGGTAGTATTACATTAATTAAATGATGAAGATAGAATTTTTCACTTTTGAAAGTAAGTTATATCTTGGGATTAGTTGACCAGGATAGTATTATCTTCATTAAATCTATGGTCATGGTAGAAGAAGGTAATTCTGTTCAGTTAGGTCAATGAATAATAAAACAAGAGAGGATGATGACACAAGGTGTGCACCCCGCTTTATGAGATACCCTATGACAAAGAGATTATATTACAAGGTGTACATTCATTGAAATGGTATTCGTTGATATGATTTTTCCTTATCTACTTAGAGGTCTTGGGTCACTAGAATTCACTTATAGTCTCTAAATAATATTCACTACAATCAAGATAAGGGCATAGAGGGTCACGCATAAAAGTGTATTCAAAAGTATTCCCTATGTGGGACCCACCACGGGGTCTGAGATATGTCCGAGAATAAATGAGCACTAACAAATAAATAAATTAATTACTATTAAATTATAGAATATTGGAGTTGAATTTATTTATTAAAAGTATTCACGAGGTATTAAGTGAATACAAGGAAAAAAATTATATGAACAAATATTATTTTATTATTCAATGTTCTTTTAATATTTGTGGTAATTACAAGTTGAGTTAATAACTATCTTTTATCACGTAATATATTTATTATATATTAAAAGTAGGTGATAAAAATATAAATGATGTTATGATATATTTAGTTGCTTATAATGTTTCATTTATGCCTTATTTAGTGGGGTTATGTATACAAGGGTCTAGGATCCCTTTTCGGGAGTTTAGTCCCCACTATATAAGAAAAGGAGAGCTCATTTCTATGGTACGATTCATCCACTATAATTTGAGAGCTCCTCTATCCTTCTTCCCATATCCTAGAGTGATAATGGCCCATTCAAAGTTTTATAACCTCAATCCCCTTCACATATTGAAGGATTGAGATTTTGGTGATCGTTTGGACATCAACTATTTCATTGGACCTCCAAGCTATCACTCAGCTTTCAAGGATCAACATTTCCATGGTCCCATGAACCATGTGTGGATGATCTAGAGGGATTCAAATTCAAATCCCTCGGTCAATGGTCATCGGTGATGATATTTTGATGAACACACCTCTGATTTGAACAAGTTAAATATTGTTTTTTTCAATTTTTATTCTTAAATAATTTCACTTGAGATCCTTAGGCCATTATTGGGACTTGGATCTCCAGAGATGATGAAATTATGTTGATTCGATGATGAAAATTTTGAAATCTTGGACCCACCGCCTTCCACTATGCACCCTGATACTAACTATTAGTATCAGAGTGACTTCATGAATTTTATTATCGAATAAAAATTAAATTAGCCTTAAATTTAAGTAGAGGGTCTTATTTCAATTCCAATGGAAAATACCGTGCACCGATCCGATATCAGATGTCCAAGTGACGACCATCCAAAAATTTTATTTGGATAGACACATGAGAATAAAATTTAAAAACACACACACACACAGAGATATATATATATATATATACACACACAAACATGTGTGTGTATTTTATTTTTTGGATTGTTTAGATTTTTTATTTTTTTTCAAGAGTTCCAGCCATATTTTTGGCTAGAAAATTTTCTACAGAAGGGACTCAATTCCACCTATCGTGGAATTGGAAAAGAAATTGTTTTTCAAAATCCAAAAATTATAGGCTTTGGAAAATGGAGATACAAACAAGAAAGCATTATAAGGATGGTGGCTGTCATTATAGAAAAACTAAACGGGTTGTATGATAGTTTTAAAAAATAAAAATAAAAATAAATAATGTTATTTTTAAAAAGGAAAAGGGGGTTGGATTTTGATACCATCCCGCGGAAGCAACAAAAATAAAATAAAATAAAACAAAAAAAATAAAAATAAAATGGAGGTCCGTCGGCTCGCCATTCATCCTCCTCCCTGCTCTACCACCGGTCAACCTCTGTAAGCGCCATCTCCTCCGCCTATATCCCCTTCTTTGCTATACTATCCTCTCCTTTAGAGACCCTTGATTCTATAGGATACGTATAAATTGGAGGCTAAGGAGGGGGTGAGGGTGCTGGAGGCAGAGTCAGAGGCGAAGGCTAATCCAGAGGTGAGGGAGACTATGGCAGATGCTAAGGAGGAGGTGGAGAGGGGAGTCAGGGAGGGAGAGGCTATCAGAGGCGGAAGAGATGGAGGCAGTGGTATAGAGGGGAGTCAAGGATGGAAAGGGAGATGGAGGTTTAGGAGTTAGAGGAGGAGGAGGTAGAGGAGAAGAAGATAGAGGAGTTGGAGGTGGAGGCATAGAGGGGAGTTGAGGAGGTAAATGGTGACAAAGGTTAAGGTAGAGATGGAGAGGGGACTCAGGGAGGGAGAGGGAGTGGAGGTGGAGATGAGAGTTAGGGAGAAAGAGGTAGTGGTGGATAGGGGAGTTGGGGAGGGAGAGGTGGTGGTGGAGAGGGGATTCAGTGAGAGAGATATGGAGGTAGAGGACGAGGTGAAGAGATGAGGAGGGGAGGGAGAGTGGGTGGAAGGAAGAAGAGGAGGCAGATTTGGAGAGGGTAGTCAAGGGAAATGGAAGAAAGAAAATTTGGGAGGGAAAATGAATGTTGCAGAGGTAATGTTAGGTAGAAACCCAATTCCAACATTGGACTTCATCAAGGATGGTGGCTAACATAAAAATTTGGATGAGAAACTCCTCCTATCACCCATGATTTTTAGGATAGAACCCCATAAGGGATTATGTTTTGGTCCTGGGAGACCTAGGGTTGGAGGAAATCGATCCGGATAAGTGGTATCTGAGACATGGTGCAACCTAGGTGTTATGTAAGGTGGAGTATTCCACAAACTAGTTTTAAAATGATAGCATTTGATCATTTGAAGCTTGTGAATCCATGGTGTTCTATGTCGAAAGTATTCCTGATAGTGGTGGTCATGTGGCGAGTCCAGATGATGAGAAAGAGACAACACAAGATGGTTGGATATGATGCATTATCATTGAAGGGGAGACCTAGTTACATGGTATTTGTTTTTAGGGGAGGATTTTTGGATACAAACCCAAGTCCCACATCAGATTAATCCATAAGGATGGTGGCTCACATATAATATTGGATGGAAAATTCCTCCTATCACCCATGGATTTTATGATGAAACCCTAGAAGGGATTATGTGTTTGTCCTAGGAGACCTAAGGGTGGAGGAAATCAATATTTATAGGTGACACATTGTATCTAGAAAAGAAATATTTTATATGTATATTATATTTTTGTGGCATGTGGAATACTTTCCAACATTCAAAATTCTACGCATTTCAAAATATTATTATTTTTGAAGAGATGAATTAAAGTTTTAAAACAACTGAAATAATATCCACCAATATTAATCTATATATTTTCATGTAGTGAACAATTTTCCCCTATAGACGGCTGGGGTGGAATAAGGGGATGTGGTTTGGGGAGGTGGTCACGGGGTCGAGTCCCTGGACTAGTTTCTTTGTAGTGTGTGTTAGCTACCATTGGTAGTTGTACCAAATATTATATAGTGAATAATTACATCGTTTCAACAAATATCTTATTTTTTTCATATTTATATTACATTTATATTATACGACACCTAAATAAAATTTATGAAAGGATATATTATTATAAATATAAAAAAGTATTATGACTCACTTTGATTTTATTGGTAAAATCTAATAAAATCATATCATATAAAAATAAAAAAGAACTTTATTATAAAAAAATACCGAGAGACATGTGAAGCATGTGAAATGATATAAGTTTCAAGTACTTATATATATATATGTTTATTATTTATCTTCACAAAAAATCAAATCCGTACAAAATATCTACTGTAGTTTGATTCTATATATTAATAAAAAATAATATATTATTATAAAAATAACAAAGAAGATATTTTATATATTATTAATAATTTTTTTTATTAAATAAAAAGTACTATGAACCACGTGGAATATTTTTTTATTAATGTTAAAAATAAAACCCCCATGAAGGTAACCTAGCTGGGCCTCTATGTAGGTACTTTGTAGGCATATAAGTATATTTTATTGGTATAATCTCCAACCACTTGCAATTAAATATAGAAAAGTGATGTGTTGTAAATAAAATTTATGAATAAAGATATTATGACCTGATGTCAAGTTTTAAAAAAAAATTGCAATGATTGAATGTTTTGGAACATAAGTGGGGAGGAAGAACTTTAACGTACCAACTACTAATTTCATAGATCAACATCAAGCTGGTCTTGATTTTCTATACCTTAACATGAAATAATTTTCTCAATAATTTTTGTGGGTGTTTCCTATGAATGGACTATGTGGTGCATCCTTGTTTCAGAATGAAGACTTCTAGATTCACTCACCATCCATGGTGATCTCAAGGAAATGTGGTGGCATGAGAAGACTTTATCACTGTGAAGTAGGGTGAGGGTGTTCAATCCGAAAAAACAATCTAGGATAAATGTAGAATCAGTAAATAAAATTCAAGAATCAAAATAGTTCGAAAATAAGAGGTAAACAAGAAAGAAAAATAAGTCAAAGAGATGATCATAAAATAAAAGAGATGCTAGATAAATAAAGAACAGAAGTATTTACGTGGTTCAAACCAGTTTGGTCCTACTCTATGGAAATAACACCACCATATTATTTTATTATTATAAAAAATAAGAAATAAGCATACATAAAAGAGGCCAAATAGCCTGTACCCAAGTGGTAGAGGCTTCTTCTTGACATCCAAAATACCCAGGATCAAATCCGAGTAGGGGAGGAATTCCTGAGCTACTATAGCAGTACTATAGCAGGATACTGTAGCAGTGGCGAGACTGTAGTAGTGGTGACACTGTAGTGGTGGAGGGTACTATAGCAGGAACTGTAGTGGTGGAGGTACTATAGTAGGTACTATAGTATCCTAGGTACTATAAACATAATATTCACCAAAGGGCCATTTGGGCAAAAAAATGGGCTTTCAGGCCTTGTATTCAGACCACTTGGTCTTGGGCCTTCAGGATATGTAATGGGTCTCCCTCTACCCAGTCAGAAAGAGGAATTTGATTTAATAATAAAAATGAGGCCTCAACCACAACCTTTAAAAAAAATACATCAAAGAGGATTAAAGTAGAGGATAAATGTACACAGATCGTAAAGGCTATCCGAGAACAGGGACCTTGTCACTCTAGGAGCCATTGGTGAATCCTAGCTTGAAGATGGTAACGTACAATCTCAAACTGGATGGAATCATGCATGCAAAACCAACCCCAACCAAGAAGAAGGAAGAATATACAATATTGAACCGAAACATAAAAACAAATACAGCATTACAAAGTCATGCCTACAGCAAGAACCCGAGAAGAGGTATCTAGATAATAGAGCCTCTAAGGCCTGTACTTCTTGAAGGATTCAAGGTAGGGAAAGGATCATGGGAGGAAAACTCTACACCATAGGTGATGACTGGAACAAAGAGGTTGTGAAGGCGTCGAAGTAGAGAACCACCAAAACTCCTCCTCTCTCAAACTCTCAGGATAATGAATTATGAAGATGAAGAACCACACATGATCAAGAAGGGACACAAAGTAATGATAGTACAATAGAGGTTGGGTGATATGATGAGAGGCATAATAGGTGAGTTGAGTAGGTGGACAATAGAGTGAAGTCAAAATTATTGTGAAGATTTGTTAGGTGTAATCGATTTCACTAAGACTGGGACACATGGAATGTGAGGATCAGTAAGGCTATAGAGGGTGTGGATTGATGATAATGAGAAAATGAAAACACCTCAATAGAGAACTATCAAATGGAATTTTATTAATGTCCAATAAAACTCAAGAAGGAGCCTATGGATCACGTGAATGAATTAGTAAAACAGGCTGCACCCCATAACCCAACATGGAGCCCAAAATCATAAAAGCCCCAAATGGAGGCCTGACAATACAGAAGGCCCAACAGAACAAAACTCTACATGAATAAAGAATTTTTAAAATAATAAAGCTATACTTTTTCATGAAAATTAAAATAAGATTTTAATTTGAAAACCAATTTTAACAAATCTTCACCTTTTCAAAATAAAAGGAAAAAAAATTACAGACAACATTCCTGTAACCAATCTACCCCTAAACTATCAGTATTAGGGGTAGATTTTCATAAATATAAAAACATAAGTCTACATAATATTCACCCTGTATAAATGACACTTATCATGTGCTGATAGGGGCATATGTTCTACCCATAATACCATTTACTGCTATCAAACTATAACATGCCCAATAATCATAAAACTCAACACCAACATAAAAATAATTGACTATGACTAATACCTAAGTCACCATATAAATTTTGATACACTGAGCATCAAAATAATCTGAAAATTATTAAAACAAATCTGGCTCAGTGGTTAAAAGACATTGAAAACAAAAAACTTAAAAAATCTCAAATTAACGTAATAGTAAAAGAAGAAAAAAAAACAAAAACTAAAAAATAGGAAACTGAAAGGAGAATAATATCCACCTAATCCCCAACAGATTATACCATCCCCCAAAAACACTCTCTTTTAATAGGGTTCCCCTACAAAAATAAGCAGGGCTAGTCTTAGGATCACATAAAAGAAACTACAAATAATCTATGCCTAATTATTAACAAAGGGATACTAAACAAGAATTAAATAACATCATCAGTGGAGAACTCAGGGCATAACATATGAGAATGGGCCATACTATCTTTATTTTTAAATTTAATATAATATCTTTTAATATGCTCAGTCTTTCTACACTCGAAACAATGGAAATTCTTAAACTAGTTATAATTTTTTCATTCCTTATTATTTTGCATTTGACCCTTAACATGCATCGGTTAAGGCTCAGATTTTACCCCAACATGGATACCAACAACAAAGAAGTACCAAATAGATCCTTGAGAATAGGTAGCTGGAGAATGGGGCAACTGAGGCTAGTGCTTCTTGAAGGCGTCACGGTCAGGAAAGGCTCGCGGGAGGTGAGTTCTACACCAGAGATGATTACCAGAATAAGAAGGCTGTGAAGGTGTCAAAGTAGATAACCACCAAAACTCCTCCTATCTCAAACTATCTATGGAAAACGAATGCTGAAGAAAAATAACCACATGTGATCAAGAAGGGGCATAGAGTAATAATAGCACAATAAAGGCAAGGTGATGTGCTGAAAAGCACAACAAACGACGCGAACAAGTGGACAACGAAGCAAAGGAAAAAGGATCATGAAGATCTATCTGGTGTAATTGATCATACTAAAATTGGGATACACAGTAGGTGAGAAGTAGTAAGGTGATAGCAGGCACAGATCACCAAGAATAAGAAAACAAAAACGCCTCAACGGAGAATTGTCAGATTGAATTGTATCAATGAACAACAATGAGTTTTTTTGTTTTGTTTTTTTTTTGATTTTTTAATTAAACCTTGGTCAAGAATTTTTTGAAAAACGTATAAAAAAGGTGGTAGGGACCCTACCACCTATCAGTTAAGTGGAAAGGTGGCTAAGGCCCTTCTGCCTTTCAAAAAAAATAAAAAAAAATAATTTTAATTATACATGTTTGTAATTTATAAAAATACAGGTTTTTATATTATGATATATATATATATATTGTGTTTATTTTATTTTGTTTAGAATTATATCATTAATATTTGAAATTGAAAAATTAGTGTTTTAAAGTGATAAATTTTGTTCCATGTAAATTAGATTTTACTTATTATATTTATGATTTTTTTATTTTCAATTATTCTTTATTTTCAATTATGTACCCAGATGTATCTTTTCTTGGTAATATAACTAATCTAATCATTTCTGTTCCAATGTATCTTGATAAAAACCACTTATATAGGGTTTTATTTTACATTCCGTTTACTTAAATACTACTTTTTTTGTCATTATTAAATAGATATAGTATTATTATTCATTATAAATATATACATTATATATATATATATATATATTGTTTTTTATATACTTACTGTACTGTTTTCTTTGAATATTTAAATTCATTTATTTCAATGAAACTCATAAGAACATGGGGCTATTTAAGAATAAAAAATGACTATTCATGATTCCCTAATTGAATCAATTTCATATCTATTTATCTTATTATTATATCATGTTATGGTAAAACTTCATTTGAAATGATGTGGTAGAATGAAATGTTCATCTTGAATGAAGGAAATTTGAACTGTGGATTTTTTATACATACATTATTTTTATAGGACTGGAAGTTCTATTAGCTTGAAATATTTTTTTATTCTATTCACAACTATTATTATGTTATATTACTCTCTTTTCAGAATTTTTAAGTCATTCTATTCTATAGATTTAGAATATACTGGTAAATGGTGGATCTCGAGTAAATAGTATTCATTTTAGTGGAATTTAATTTCTAGGTTTAGTTTGAATCTATAATGTTCAAAATTCATAAATATTTTATTGATAAGTAATTTTACTATCACAATATATTATTGTTTAAACCATTACAATTTTATCTATAATATTTTTTTTTACATTCATTTCATTTTCATTTATTTATTATATTTACGAAATTATTTTTATTTTCAACAACTTTTTAGACAACTAGGATATGTTTTAAGTTTTATTTAGATTGTTTTTATAATTTATATTTTATAATCTTTTAAATTTATCTACTTTAAATTTAATAAGTTTTCCTATGTTTCAAGTAGTCAACTTTGAAAGCTTATAAAATATAAACTATAAAAAAATATAAATAAAAATTGAAACAGTGGATAAACATGTAAAAAAGGTTGATCATAAAAATAATTTCTTCATTTTAATAGACATTAACCATATACCTAAATGAATATAGTAACTATCTATGGTGAGGTTCAATACCACATGGTGGTGTGTG
Organism: Viscum album; assembly: GCA_963277665.1. Lineage (NCBI taxonomy): Eukaryota > Viridiplantae > Streptophyta > Magnoliopsida > Santalales > Viscaceae > Viscum > Viscum album. Next base: position 50,053,873 of record OY728130.1, on the reverse strand, counting down.
AATGGGATGCTCGTATCAAGATTTCCAACCTCTAAGCTGGGGTGGTGTATGATAACCTGGATAGGGATGATCCTTGGGTGCTGGAACCTCGACATTCAGATGCTCTATCAATTTCTAAATGGGAGGAGGTGTTAACTGGATGTCATCCTGCACACGTGATCCTTCTCTCACTAGGTTAGTATAAGGACATACCATCATTGTAGGGGGTAACCATACATCATGTGAAGGATATGTAATGAAAAATGGATGTATGGGAAATGACCCCTGATAAAAGATCAGATAATCTACATCTGGAGAAAACTATGGATATCCTTCCAATACAGATGGATCCCATGAATCCTAATGCACATCCCCAATAGGTTGGGGCTGGAATACTAGAGGGATGACCTCTACCTGTGGAAAAGGTGAGGCCTCACATGTATCATGATGTGGTCTACGCCATCGTTATCGTGGTTCCTCAACATCAGCAGCTGTTGGAGGAGGTTCTTGAGCAGGAACCCCCACTCATTGGGTAGGAAATTCATCTTCCTTGGGTGGATGATTGAAGATACTATCATGAACCGCATGATAAGATGACATCAGCCACTACACTACAACACAGATCGCTTCCCAACTAGCGACCTTCTTCTCCTCTAGATCAGACATGCAGATAATCTGCTATACTCGAGTATACTGTAAAGAGATTAAAAATTAATTAGAAAATAGTACAATAAAGAAACCGATGGAAGTTTTTTTGACTTAACATATCTCGAAGGCCTCTTATAGCTTGAGTAAGATATAGTATATACTTCAGTATATACTATGGCTCATAGTTGACCTGCTGTGAAAGATGGAATCACATATACATACACCTTCAATATGAATCTATTCTCATTATCCCTAGAGGTCAAGATACTGTTCATGTCATCAGTGCCATTCGACATCCTACCTCCCCGTCATCTTCACAGAATAAAACTCCTGTAACTATTTTGGTGGAAATGGAATGTGCTGAACACATTCAAATTGGCGCATGACTATATCAGGCTAGTACCACCAAATAATATGAAAGTGAATGAATGGAATTATATCCATAGCATAATGAAGTCCATAAGGGAAGTATGTTGGAAACTGGTCTAATAAAGCCTAGTATGGAATCAATGAAATCCTAAATGAAATGTGAGATTTTTCCAAAAATATTCTTAGTAAAATAATAATAATGATATTATGAAATTTGTTAGTCAATAAATGATTTTATATACTTACATTATTGGGTAGGAGACTGTCCAACATGAGATGGTATGCACCAAAATGGTATGTCAGAGTGATAATAAAGTGGTTTTCTTGAATCCACTTATAAAATACAACATAGAAAGTGATAAATAATAAGAAATTAAATTCAATAACTCATAATAGTAGTAGAAACCAATATAGATGAGTAACCATACCAGTATCCACATGAAGAATCATGTAGCACATCTGTAGGCAGCTGCTGACTAGAAACAATAGGAGAGATGGAGGGGATGTTCTCCCATGCCCACATCTAAATAGGGATGATGCATTCCACGAGATCCATGCGATCTATGCAGCATGTCGTGCATAATGCTCTGTAAGTGTACTATAAGCACACTGATCACTATCCATATGTCCTGACTTGATCAAAACCCTCCACTAGCCCGAGATACATCACGTGAACATTCATACCTAAGTGAAAATCACAAAATATCCCTCCAACGATCCATAAGATATTGGTACATGCATGACGCATGATAGTCTACTTGTCAACATCATCGAGTAAATGTGAAAAGTGCATCTCAAGCTACCTCATAGATATCGACCCGCCATTCATTGCAGTATCATTACCCAAAATGTCGACGCCTAGCAATATATATAAAATCTCAAGACAATATGTATTGGTGGGTCTAATAACTACATCCCCCTAGATAGGAATATAGATCAGGACTGCCACATCCTCATGGGTGATGGTCATATCTCCCTCAAGAAGGTGGAATGTGTGTGTCTCTAGTCTCTATCTCTCATGGAGGGTAGCAAGCAGGTGATGATCAACAAATGTGAAATTAGATACCACAATGCCGTATAATCCAACATGGTGTAGTTACGGTATAATGGTGGCTGGAGGTAGCATGTGATGATGATGGTGCACTTGATGCACCCTGATCTGTCGAATCTGATGACCCTCTATCACGGTGTGGGAAACATTCCTATCTTGCTCATTGAGTAGTAAAATATCCTCTATTTGGATGTAAGAAAATGAATTAATTATTAAGTGTAAAATGTAAATATGATGTTATGGTCAATAGAATGTTATGAATGGTATAATGTAATAGATGACATGTTTATTCCCATTGTTTTATGAAGTTTTATTCACTAAAATAAAATGGCATGTCTTCATGTATCTCAAATCCTATTTATAAAGTGTTTTATATATTGTTTACATAGAAATGGGTGTTTTTTAAGATATGGTTATATATATTTATATATATAAACATTTTTTCTTTGTTATATAAAAGTTTATTAGAAAATGGTGTGATTTTTAATTTATGTATGATTTATCACATGATAGTATATTTCATGATTATTTTCTCACATGCTTGCTATATGGTTTAGCCATGTACTGTTTGATTATGTTTTTATGTCACCTCACATGTAATTTTCATATTCCTTTTAATCTAAATATGAAATTCTTATCGTTATTTGATAGTAAAAGTATTCAGAAATGCCTAAAAATTATAAAAAATGAAGGATCTTATATTAACAATATATAATTAAGAATATGATAAGATCACATTGGAGACAATACATCATTTTGGATGAGAGTGTGAAATCAATTTAGTAATGTTAGGGAATCATTTCTAGTTATGAACTTCTTGATGACATATGATGCATCTAAATATTTTCCCTTATTCTTAAGGCTAGTCCATCTTATGCCACATCATACTGGACTTCGGTCTCCCTCATTGATGCAACCTGTTGATGTCTGGTATCAATATCGGCTAGTCATGGGCATTAGAAAATATCAAAACTCTCTAATAGGAATCCATGGTGTAACTTAATAGTTATAAATGGTGTCCAGTAAGTACACTGGATTAACATATCTTTCCCATGATATGTTCATAGAGGCATATGCTGTGATGGTGTGTACGCAAGGAAACCGTAATTCCTAGAAGTTTCCAAATTTAAATTTCTTCACTTCCAGTAATACCACCATAGTTTCATCACTACTACTTGTGATGGGGTCCAAACACTCTTGAAATTCAAATAGAGAGTCTTCTCGAAAGAAAAGAAACACTCAATAACCAGAAGATTCTTCAATATTATTTTCAGACTCTCGTTGAAAGTGTCTTTCGTACCTTATACCCTGCTGAATCCCGTTTGAGGCTAGTTTTTTTTCTATCATCAAAATACATCACACAACGATAAAATTTCTCCTATAATAGGGTAGTTATAGGTAACTTGCGAAGCCCCTATAGGACACCATTTATGAACTACACAATGTTTGTGGTTATGTGTTCGTACCTCTTCCCTCCATCATATTCCAATGTCCTTTTTTATTTTGGAATTTGTATCATATAATCATACCCTTCCTGATTATACTTCTAGATATGTTTGAAATTATATTCAAACATTCATTGATCTATATCATATTGTACACATAAGTGATCATATTTCATGTAAATTTATTTTATCTTTACCTTGAAATAATAAATAACAATAAAGACATTGCATACAAAGCCTTATGATTTCATTATTCATTGGTTCATTATGGAATGATTTTCACATGTTCCTAGCAATGTATCTGATGTAGTTCTGATGATGTGCATTTGGGGGTCTCTATAAATGAGGATCCGAATTTATTGTCTTATTGATTTCCTGATGCTAATCAGATATCAAACAGACACCCTAAAATGTGAGGAAAATGGTTGCTGATACATGCCAAAAATGAACTCCATGATTTGTATTTTTCTTTCTCCATAATGGAAAATGAAATCAAAAGAGATGAATTGTTTCTATCTTGGGTTTTTGTAATAAAAAATACACCCTTTTTCTTTCCATATAGAAAGGTTTCATCAATCTGTATAAACTATTTTCTAAAAAGAAATACAGGGAAGGAATGCCCAGAAAAACCGATTATATTGAACACGAGATGGATCAAGTCTTTTTTCTTGAGAGAAACGTTCATTTATATGAAGGTAGATGTCAACTTTGTCATTGTGTCTTATTATAGCTAGAAATTTTAGCAAAACCCTATACGAGTCATCCTAATCACCATAGACCATCACAATTTCCTTCTGTTTCTCAATCCATGCTTTATTATAAGAAATATCATAACCAAATTTGTTCTATATCCTCTCTTGCACAAGGGTTATAGGAAAATCTTGGAAGGTGTTAATCATCTCGATGATAATATATGAAAAAAATTCAGTATCTAATGAGGTATGATCTTGTGTCAGGTTTTGCTGAATGAAAGTATGGGCTACCTTAATCCTGAAAATTCTCCAACCTCCAAATGCAATGTCTGAAATCTCCCTCAACCAGAATCTATAATCATCCCCATATTTATCATGCCATATGATGTATTTTTTACAGCTTGATTACTGAACTAAATATCTATAGTGGTTATCTATATGAAATCTTTTTAGAATGTTTTTCAATACATATTTACATATAAAATCCCTTTCAACATATAATGTTTCGTCTGTCTCACTAAAAATATCCACTAAAACTCTAGGAAACTTAGTTTCCGGTGGAAGAACATTAAAATTTAATTAAGGAAAACATTATATTGCTTTTGACCAAGATGTGAAGAGTGGTGATGATTTATTGTGGGTCGATGCTACTATATAACCAATGCATTTCTAGAAAATTCCTCCCCAAATTCTACTACTCCCTCCCCATTAGCACTATTGTCTCTGTCTATTCCATCATCAAAAAATCCTTTTTGGAATTCAGATTTACATGTATATCCATGAGAAAATCTAGGTTTTCTTCTTTCGTATCATACATAGGAGTTTCAATTTCTTAGGAAATACCTTCTTCAACCACTCTTGTAAGTCTACATATTCATATAATTGGATTCTATTATTGTATAATAGAAACCTCAACATATAATCCATCTTTTCACCATCTGACCACTAGGAAAATGAATTTATTGCTTAGACCCACTGCTCATCAGTGACCAATAGACAGACTAGATGCCACAGTGTAGCCAAGAATTGAAAATGTATATAGATAATAGTGTTGATCTCTTGATCAGGTCTCAGATTTAAGCAACCAAAAATTCTATCTTTATGTTCACCTAGGGTTACACAATCATATTTCCTAACCACTTTTTTGGTGGTTTACTATAAGAAGCTCCTTTATTGGTTTGAATAACCTCCCCATAGCAGTAGACATAGGAAAAAATGAATCTTTATGTTAAAAATGTTTTTTGATCAATTTTTTGATAATGTAAATAATATTTATAATGAGGGTTGACCATATAATCTTCATGATACTAAAATTTTAGAATGTTCTCGTATATCTTAAAATATGATACTAATATTTCGTTATATAATTTTTTTTAGAAAATAAGTCACAAAATGTTTTGGAAATAGAGGTAAAATGAAGATAAAACATAAAATCATTTTATTTATTTATGAAAAAATGGAAATTATGATCATATAAAGTGAAATGAAAGAGAACAAACAAATTAAATAACACATGAATTCCTTACAATAGAAAATAAATACCATGGAATTTTTCAATAGAAAAGAGTTTGGATGAGATGAGCCTGACTTCAGAAGTGAAGTAAAACCCAACTTAAATTCAAGTGGTATCTTAATAACATATTTCAAAGGGATGTACTTAAATTTTGAATCTTAAAAAGCTTTCATCCTTCTAATGGTAGTCCTTCCCATATGGTTATGATGTAATTATAAGTATGAAGGATTTTGAAAATTAAAAAGTTAAGTATAACTCTTTAAAAGATATCATTAAGCTACCACTTGAAAATAAGATAGATTTTACTCAACTTTTTAAGTTAGACTCATCTCATCCAAACTATATTCTATTGGAAAATTACATGGTATTTATTTTCTATTGTAAAGAATTCATGTGTTATTTAATGTGTTTTTTCATGTACATTTCAGTTTATATGATTATAATTGTCATTTTATCATGGATAAATAGACTAATATGAAGTTTTCTATTTTTTTTACCTCAATTACCAAAAAATTCTCTAAACACTATTGAAAATGACGGTTAACCATTTAATATTAATGGTATTGAAATTTTATAACGTCTTCTTATATCCTAAAATATGATACTAATATTTTTAGTAAAAATTTTAATATTCCTAAAGGTATTTAAGTAGTTTATAAAGAAAATATGAATCATATAAATAATATTCCCCAGGAGTGTCAAACCTGGTGTGCATAAAGGCCTGTTTTCATGCACCAGTTCCTCATTGAGTTTAGCTCAATGTGATGTTTTTGGGTTTTACCCCAAGGTATATATATTCCAGAGCCACATCCATTTGTAGTCTCCAAAGAGATATTTGATTGCTTAGATTACCACATAATATTTATTTCTTTCCAAATTTTAAAATGTTTTCATATATCCTAAAAGATGACACTAATGTTTTCTAGTAAAATTTTAAACTTTGCTGAAGGTATGTTCAATGGTTTATAACGAGAATGTTTTTCATCTAAAACATATCCATAAACACTAACAAAAGAGGCATGTAATAAGGGATGTATTATCTAAATCCTGGGAGTAACAAATCATGTGTGCAGTTAAGCCTCCTTGTCATCTAGTTTTTCATCTTTTGTCCTATATTTATTCTATGTTAATATAAAGTTAATCAATATCAAATCATTAATTAATCATTATTTAATCATGATTTAATCATGATTTAATAATTATTTAATCATTATTTAATAATTAGTGAATCATTCGTTAAACATTAGTGAATAATTCACTAAACATTAGTTTATCATTACTTAATCATTCTTTAATCATTGGTTAATCATTAATTAATAATTAATCAACCATTAGTTAATCATTACTCAATCATTAGTTAATAATTATTTAATCACTATTTAATCACTCTTTAATCTTTCCTTAATAATTCTTTAATCACTCTAATAATTCTTTAATCACTCTTTAATTGCTCTTTAATAATTACGTAATCAATCTTTAATCATTAGTTAATTATTAGCTAATCATTAGTTAACCATTATTTAATCATTCCTTTATAATTAGTTAATCATTAATTAAGCATTAGTTAAGAATTAGTTAATCATTAGTTAATCAATCTTTATTCATTCTTTAATCATTCCTTAATCATTAGTTAATAATTAGTTAATTATTCTTTACTTATTCCTTAATCATTAGTTAATCATTCTTTAATCATTCCTTAATCATTCCATAATAATTACTTAATCATTACTTAATCATTATTTAGGCACTCTATAATCATTAGTTAATCATTCCTTAATAATTTTTTATTCATTAGTTAATCATTAGTTAATCATTAGTCAATCATAGATTAATCATTACTTAATCATTAGTTAATCATTCTTTAATCATTACTTAATCATTCTTTAATCATTCTTATATCATTCCTTAATTATTACTTAATCCCTAGTAAATCAATATTTAATTATTAGTTAATCACTGCTTAATGAATAGTTAATCATTAATTAATCATTACTCAATAAATATTTAATCATAATCTAATAATAATTTAATCATTAGTTAATAATTAGTTGATCATTAGTTGATAATTACTAAATTATTAGTCAATCATTAGTTAATCATTCTATAATAGTTACTTAATCATTCATTAATCATTAGTTAAACATTTTTAACCATTCGTTAATAATTATTTATTCATTACCTAATTATTTTTTAAACATTACTTAATCCTTAATAATTATATAAGCATATGGTATTCATTACTTAATTACTATTAGATGATCATTATATGTAATCATTCTTTAATCATAAGTTATTCATTAGTTAATCTATACTTTATCATTACTAATAATACCTATTATTTCTAAACTATATAAAACTAACTAAAATATAAAATAACTATTATATTTAGAACTCACAAAAAAATAAATTAAATAAATAAATAACTTTAAAATAAATAAGAAAAAACACCTATAAATGATTCTTTGCAAAATATAGACACTTCTATTAGGCCATCGAAACCACTACACTCAAAGGGACCTTATTTTAGAGAGAGAGAGAGGGGAATTTAGAGTGACGGACAATTTTTGAGGTGCGGAGGGGGGGGGGTACTTTTATAGGGACTTAAGGGAAATGCAGTGGGGGGGGGGTGTCGCCTCTCACCTTTACATTAGAAAAAAGGTGGAATCCCCACTACCGACTTTTGTTTTATTTTAGGTGAAAGGCAAATGCCACCTACCCACATTTTCCATGTCATTAATCCACCTCGATGATAGGAATAGTAAGCCAGGGGCCTGTCACCTTTCAATAACTACTGAAGGTAGCAGTGGACCTTCCACCTTTCTGGAACATAATTATTATTTTTTAACCTAATATTATTTAGATTTTTTTTTCAAAAAAAACTTTCCACCAATTCTCAAGTAGGAGATTGTGGACTAGGCCAATTAATTAATAAAACAAGTTGCGCCCCATAGCCCAACAAGGATCCCAACTACACTGAGGCCCAAATAGAGGCCCGATAGCATAGAAGTCCCAACAGAAGAGAAGTCCACACGAATAAATATTTTTTATAATAATAAATCTATAATTTTTTCATGAAAATTAAAATATGATTTTAATTTGAAAACCAATTTTAACAATCACAGCTTCAATGGTGGTTCTGAGCTTTACATTGACATGGCATTGACCTTGAGCTTCCCTTCAGTATGGTAATGGTGGTTTCATCATATCCCGATTGTAGTGTTTTGATGACGATCTAATGGTGGTTTCTAGGGGTTGTAGTGATGTATGGAGTTGGATTTTATGTTCTTCACCAAAATACAAATATATTATATAGAATATAGATGAACATGGTAGGTGTAGTGAGGGTGGAGAGTAGTATCATATAGAAAAACAGGGCAACAATGCTATTTTGAAATTTCTGAGCACAAATTTTTAAAGCATGAAAAATACATGCACTTCCCCTGTCACACATTACACTTATACTTTTCTATCCTCCACTATATCACTCAAAGACCTCTCCACCATGTCTATGGTGCATCGAGGGTGATCCCCTATGTGGTTCTCCATTATTCACGTATTTCCAATCACTACTGTCCTCACTTGAAACTTCAAAAATCGTTTCATCATTAATGCAATGATTTTGATGGCCATGTTGGTACCGTAAATGACTCGAACACCGGTACATCAATAATCACTAGATAAATTGAAGTGAAAAATGAGGAAATAAATGGACACCAAATGTAATATGTAAAACCCCCAAAATAAAAGTTTTAGAAAACCATGGGTAAATAGAAGGATCACAATGAGTAAAAGTGGATACACACTCCCTATATATTATAAGGAAAAAACCCTCACAATATCTCTCTTGAATAACGAGGAAACAAAATCACAAAATAACACTCAAAATAAAGAACTGTCCATGATGAGAACCTTAGTGAAGTTGATGTGAATCCCAAGGGTAATCCAATTTTCTAGGCATACCCCCTTGCTTCCTCCCTCTACTATATGGTTGGTGAGGTTGGACACCCACCACATCTGAGAAACATGCCCACCTCCCTTGAAAAAAGTGGGGTGGTACCGGTCATGGACAAAGATGCTGCCGACAGGCTAAAGATGCAAAATTTATTTCTTACTTCCAATGATCCTTGAGGAAGTTTATATTATAAAATCTCAGAAACTATGGCCTCATAATTTTTTTATTCATCTTAATTCATGGAACCATCACACAATATATTCCAAAATCTAATCCACCCATGTTTGATGAGATCCTTGTGTGGTCACATGATGTATTTTCTTAGACATATTTTTTTATATTGTATATTCAAAACTTTAGTACTCCCCACGCTCTTGGAATCCTCATGAATACAACCATGGTGTTATTCCATGTCGATGAATTTGATTTTTCCTTATTATTTTGAGTTCTCATCCTCTTCAGTCCATTGCTCACATGCAATAGGACAACCTACTTGTAATGACATTCTCTCTTTTTTTTTCACACAAACTTCTCTTGTGAGCTACGACATTGTCGCCCATGGGATAGAACTAGTAGTTTCATAGTTCCACGTCAAGCAAGTATTACGCTTCCACCATGATGTGGAATTATTTTTTTAAGCATCTTGGTGGGAGTTTCACTTACATGGCTTGTATGATGCATCCCCATTTTAGAGTGGAGGCTTCTAGCTTCACTCACCATCAATGAAAACCACAAGAAAACACTAAAAAATCTACAATAAACAACAGCATCCTTCATCAGTTCTAGATAAAGGCACCGATAAAGGAACCCTTTATAAGAATTTTAAAAAGTGTTGTTAAAGGGTTGTCTTTATCATCACTTACAAAAAGAGTTTATAAAGGATAATATTTATTAGCGATTTTTGAAGCACTAATAAAGTCCACCCGTTATTAGCGCTTCTTTTTAGGGTTAATAAAGACATCCCTTTAGCAGTATATTTATTTAGCTCCAAAAAAGGATTCCTATATTAGTGCAAAAAATCCATGATAAATGGTATGTTTCCTTGAAAAATTATATTTTAAAAACCATACATTAATATATAAATAAATTTATATTTAGAAAAATATACCATATTTTATTAAATATGATTTATATAAGATTCAATATACATTTTCACTTGATATATAATATAAATAGTTAAAAATGTCTTATAAAATAATATATATATAATTTTATTAGATATTATTTATTTAATACAAATATGTATTATAAATAATATAAATTTATATGTCATATATTTTTTGAAAATGGTTTATTAATTTAATTAAAAATATTCAATATTAATTAAAAAATATTTACTAATTAATATAGTTTCTTTTATCAATGTCATCTGTATTTTGAATTTGATATATATATCAAACAATAAATATATAATTATTAATTTAAAAAATAAACTAAATATGTTATCATTTATATTTCATACAATAATTTCACACATATACATATAAAAAATTAATTCAATTTTGTAGTGATGAATATACACAAATAATATAAACTCTTAATATTATCATTTTATATTTTTATTTATTAATATTTAATATTTAATATTTAATATTTAATATAATTTGTTTCTAATTATTTCATTTTATTTATTTTCTATGTCTATATTTAATATATATAGTTTATTACTATTTATAATTAATATATATATATATATATATAAACTAAATTTATTCATTTTGTTAATAATTATTTCATTAATAATTTTTTAAATATTTTTGTAATTTATTTATTTTTAATTTTTATATGTTTAATATTTTTTCATTTTTATTCATTTTTAATATTTATTTATATTTATCGATTAACTATTAATGTTTTTAATAAAATTATAATTTACACAATTAATATATATTCACTTTAATTTAAACATATATTCATTTTTTAATAATTTATATAATTATTCACTTATTCATTTTTTTAATATTTTTTCAATCTATTCATCTTTTAATTTAATTTCTCTTATTTTTAGCATGCATTTATTTAATATTATTTATTCATTAATGATTTTAGGTGGTTTTTTTACATTTCTTAATTTTTTTTCATATTCTAAATATTTTTTCATTTAGTATATTTGTAATTTATTCAATTTTCATATTTTTTATAAAAAACTATTCATTAATATGTTTAAATTTTTAATAAATAAATTTATTCATATGTATATATAGATATATAGGTATAATATTTCTTTAAATATGATTTAATAATAGAAAATATGTATATTTACATTAAATAAGTCATTTATTTAGTGAAAAATGGTTTATAATTAAAAAATAATATTAATTAAAAACATTGACTAATTGTATCGATTAATGGATATTTAATTAAATTTTATGGGTGTGACTACTTCGGAGGATAAGAAGTAAACACATAGTTATGATGTTGGGTTTTTCTTTGCCTTTGATCGAGCTGATCCCTCCACTGGAATGGATTTGTAAGAGTTGCATGATAGGACTAACACTTGGCAAGGTCTGGAGCTATAGGAGTTGGAAAATGTGGCACTCGTGCAGTGTGCACATCAGATAATGTTCCTTCACAGTCTGTAGGAAAGGCTGCATGGTGCAACCACTAGCAATGGAATTCTCAGGACATGATGATGGGTCCAATCAATATGATATTCAACAAGTACTACTACAAAAAGGCCTTTAACGACACTATAAATGGACTTTATTAATGCTAGAAAAATGATAACTACATGAATGAGGTTAAAAAACCCAGTCTTTTATCAGTACTGATAAATTGGATGTTTATCAACGCCCTTAAAAGGGCTGATAAATGGGACCTTTATCAAATATTTTAAAAGTGCTGATAAAGGAACTATTTATCAACGCTTTAATTTAGCACTGCTAAAGGAACCATTTATTAGTTCTTTTTGATCATTGATAAAATAGACCTTTATCAGTGCTTTTATGAGCACTGATAAAGTAGACCTTTATCAACGCTTTTATGAGCACTGATAAAGGGCCTAACTGTAGCCCCACTGTAGTGTGTTGTTACAACACAACACAACACCATAAATGAACTGGATATCAACAAAAACAAGTCCCAATATAGTATTTAAATGATATGAACTTTAAAACTCAAACACAAGAAAAAGCACTGTATTATAGAAATTTCAAGCATTGGTTCATACAATTATATAAATACAATTTTTTTACACACATTCAAAAACATAAATGTTCCTTTATTAATCCTTAGCCAACTCATGATACTTCCAAAAAAACCACCCATGATCGAGAAAAATAATGAACCTATATAAGAAACAAATTTCTTATGTTAGTAATAATATAAATAAATAAATTAACAAAAAGTGTTAATTTTACTAAAATTGATGTCAATTTTAAATAAAAAGACACACTTAGAGTCATACTAGTCACATCATGCATTGGATTGAGGTGTGGATGATTCCAAAATGTCTCAAATGAATTATTAATAATTTTCCTAAAGTATCAAAACAATTTGAATGTATTTTCTCTGTTTTGAGCACATCAGTTGTCTTTTTTACTAAAATGTCATTTTAAACTGGAAACACACACTTTTGACTCATTCCAATCACATCACGTATCGGTTTGACATGAAACAGATTCCTAAACATCAAAAATAAATTATGAATCGTTCTATTAAATTATCAATAAAATTCAAGTGCGTTTGATTAGTTTTCAGTGAGTGACACTTTTTGAACTAAAATATCAATTTTAAACTGATAATGGAAACTTTGAGTCATACCAGGCACATCGTGTATTAGATTGAGGTGAGTATGATTTATACATGTCAAAAATAACTTATGGATCATTTTCCTAAAGTATCTAAACAATCATAATGTGTTTTCTTGGTTTTGAGTAGGAAAGTTTCCCATTTTACTAAAATTGATGAAAATTTTAAATAAAAAGACACACTTTGAGTCATATCGGTCACACCGGGCATCAGATTAAGGTGAAAATGATTCCTACACTTCCCAAATGAATATGGATCGTTTTCCTAAATTATTAAAACTATATAAATGTATTTTCTCAGTTTTGAGTACGTCACTGTTGTTTTTTACTAAAATGTCATTTTAAAATTGAAACATGAACTTTGACTCATACCGATTACCTTGTATATCAGATTGAGGTGAGGCTGATTACTACACATAAAAAATGACTTATGGACTGTTTTCATAAAGTATTTAAACAATTTAATGGGTTTTCTCAGTTTTGAGTAGGTCAGTTGGCCTTTTTTAAAAAATTGATGTCAATTTTAAATAAAAACATGCACTTGAAGTCATATTGGTCACACTATGCATCAGATTGAGGTGAATTTGATTCATTCACATGTCAAATCACATATGGATCATTTTACTAAAGTATCAAAACAATCTGAATGTAACGACCTAAAGTTTTTCAATGTAAATTCCCTCCTTATTATTATGTCATAAAATAACATGAAAACACAACATAATGAACTACTAAGTGATAAGTGACATTTAAACATAAGTTTGTCACTTATGTGTTTGGAATTTTGAAAATCTGACATACACGGTTATGTTCAAGATGATTTTTGGAGTCTAATGAAACAAAAATAATTTTTAGTGAATAGTAACGTACCCTTGTGAATAGTAACCTACCCTTATGAATAGTAATATGACCCTTATGAATAGTAAATCATCCAAAATAATAGTAACCTTACCCATGAATAATTAAATAAAATTTAGACATCTTAGAAAGTGACAATTTGACCTTAGTAAACGTTTTGGAATTTTGTAAGTCATAAATAATTAATTATAATTAATTAATTAATTTAATAGAAAATTTATTTTCTTAAAATGTATTAATTATTTATCAAATCAAAGTCTTATAGTTTTTAGATAATTTTATAAGACCCTATGTAATTTTTGAAAGCACTATAAAATCAGTTTTAATCTTAAATGTTTTTTAAGTAAATTATGATTTTAATTAAATATTAAATTAATAATATTTAGAAAATTATTTTTGAAAAATGGAATTCATTTTTGGATTATACACATCAAAAAATGGTTGGGGTAATTTTTTGGGATTTTTCTAAAATACTTGAATTTTTGATGAATAGTGAAATACTGTAATTTACAAAAATAAGCTAAATAAGTTAATTATAGAGTCATGTGTGATGTTCTGTTGATGTAATCCCACTTGGTTTGGTATCACATGATAAAATTACTATTCTTGGTCATTCAAGACTCAATATTCCTTGTCTTAGGGGAAATTAATAAACTAATGAATTTTATATTAAGGAAACTGTAACACCCCGAGCTTCCACGATACGCTTCTCATTGAATAATGCAATAGCCTGCATTGTATGCAACTTCGAGTTCTAAAACACCATAACTAATCAAACTAGCCGTTATGAATAGTAATACCTACTTTTTGAAATTATATATATTTTATATTTGAAAATGGACTTCATTTTTGGATTCGGAATATCGAATTTAGCCTAAGGTGAAATTTTGGTACATTTCGGATAACTTTCATATTTTGATGAATAGTGAAAATTACTAAATTTTAATTAAAAACAACTTTTTTAATCAAATTAATTACTAGTGATAAATTATGAATTTGAGTGGTTTTAAAGTATATTTAGAATATATTTTTACCATTAAATATAATTTTGGTCATTGGACATAATTTTACAATTAAACCGAACATAAACAAGTGTCAATCTTTTGATAGTTATTATCTCTTAAAAACACGCTTTTTGTTTTAACAGCGGGAATTAATTTTAAATTAATTTCTGCCACTTCTGTGTTTTGAATTTAGAAAAATGGATTCCATATTTGGAATCAGGATGTTCAAATTGTGTAAATAGGTAACTTTTATTTTTAGACATTTTGAATAATTACTGCGGTAAATATTTTATTTACCATGGTTAAGGGTAAATCCGGTAAATAAGGGTTAAAAATAATATTATAATAATACAAAATTACCCTAAAACGTGTCTTAACCCTATTGGTTGATACATGGTCGACCATGGGCATCTTTGGGTCAATTTTGGGACCCCATTGATCCACTTGTAAGTGATAATGACACATTATATTAATAAAGTTAAAATAAAAATAAAAATGGCATAAGCTTACATCTTTTAGAAGAACAATTTTTACATAGGGTTATACATGTTGGATTTTCGATTATAAATATTCATTTGAAAGATAAAAAGATTTCCTACATAATGATATTTTATTTATAATTTTTAGACATTAAATAATTTATTTTATTTATGACACAACGATGATGCAGTAATTACTATAATAGTAAAAAAATAACATAATTGATATTATAAATACCCAAATAAATATAATATGAAACTTTTAATGAATTAAACTAATTTTCTAAGATAATATGATATATTAGGATTGATTTAATTGACTTTTTTCGAAGTAATCAATCTGTTATGAGTTTCACAAAAATCAAATATTGAATAGTGTCAAAATTGACATAAAAGAGTTTTTAAAACAAATATTATATTATTAATTGATATTAAATTCCTAAAAATCTAAGGTTAGGCCAATAGACTTATATAAGGATAGGTTCATCATTAATGGACCACTTGGGGGTCGCTTGGATGTATATAGTAAGTTTATTAATCATATTATATAAAAATAAAAAGAGACATTGTAAAAGTGAAACTAATTAACTTAGAGTTAATACTTAAAGATAAGGTTAATATAAGTACCCAAACCTGTCTAAATTCTATTGGTTGAGTGGTTTTCGACCTATCCCCACCTTAACCTTTGAATAATCAACTTTGGAGCCTTTAGAAACCGAATATGAATTTATTATAAATTAATATTTCTAACTTTTCCAAAGGTGCCCCTCACCCCTCTTATAAAAGGGCACTCCTCCTTCTCATTTCTTCACACCTTCAAAGCCTTTTGGATCGGCCAAACTCTGCCCAAATACTCTCCCAACATCCCTCAATACAACCTAGAGGCCTTAGTTTGATCAGAAATCCAACCTAAGGAGCCCTTTTGATCAAATCAAAAGGAAGAACCCGAAGAAGAGGTAATGATTTCACCACCCTTCTCCAAGTTCAATTCTTCTTCCACTTCTTCTTCCGTTGTTCTTACCATTCTAAAATAATAACTCCAGTATCTCATATATACTGTGATGTTATTATAAATATGGTACAATCATATTCAGTATTCTATCCACCCTTTGAATAACATGTCACCATACGTGCGTACGTACGGCTTACCGTCTCCACGTCGTGGTGTAATTGTTATTCAATATAATATTATTTGGATGGGTATAATAATGATGTGTAACTCATGTAAATAATAAATATAACATGTTAATTATTCTGTATATATGATATACCATCCATTTATATATTATTTTAATATCAAAAGAATGATATTGTCGCTCGTGCGTACGTACGGACTACCGTCTCCACGAACGCGATGAGATTCATTCTCCATCGTATCCATTCAAGTATAATTATCATTTGATGATTTAAAAATGATGTTTAAGGACTGGATATCATTCTGGATATGAATAAGATACAACAACCATGGCTTATGTAACAAAACATATAAAAGAAAATGAGTAAGTTAACTCCCGAAACGACAATAATTCTAAGATATTATTAACAAATCAATGTTAAAAGATCATATATGATATCATATTAATATATATGATTCTTGTATAATTTAATAACAACTATTTCACCATTATACAGGAGGTTAACCTACCCCAACCAAGGAAAAGTACAAGGTAAGGGATTTTCTTATCTCACTTTCAATTCCGTGAGATTTCCATTGTTCGCCACTAAATTATTGAAAGTTGTGTATTGTGTACTGCCATTTGATATATATTATCATGATTCTATTTATATTCATGTTATTCTATAAATAATTTGGTGGTTATTAAATTTTGGCCATACGACTCAGTTGATTAACGTGGTAAGGGGTTTTCATCTCACTCCTTATTCTCATGAGATTCATGCCATATTGCCACCATTACCTTTTGTGTGGTGTATGTACTGCCCATAATTATATTCTTTGTGTAATACACTGTAATTTATGTGTACTTACATATTCATTGTATGATACCTCTTTCATGGGTTGTATGTTTCATAAGTTACCAAACTGGTAAGGGTTATTTCACAATCTCTTCATTATCTGAGGTTGTTTATACGTAATAATCTACTGGGATTTCTTTATCATCCACATCCTTGTTTCTTCGAAATGTATTTCAAAACATATTTATTATTTATGAGAATATGGGTTAAATTCATTTATACCCTTGTTTGACTTTTTGTAAGAGGTTTATAAAAGAATCTTTCCGTCGTTTTCAAAACAAGGCCCTTTTTAACCTTTTCGACAGAATTAAGATAAGAATGTTTTTTTTACTTATACGGCGGGTGCGGTTATTTTCCGCTGTTATAAAATCGTCAAAGCTTTCCTTACAAGCTTATAAGAATATTTTCAAGAAAATGTTTTATTTTATATGGCTCTTAAATGATTTCAAAAATAGAAAGAGATATTTCTCTAAAAAGTGTTTTGATTTCATCTATGTCAACATCCTTTAATGGATTTTACGCTTATTTGAGGTTGATTTATTATAATACAAAACTTCTATATTGTATTGAAGGTTTTGTGATATGTTTGACTATAGATGTGCTATTTTATACCATTCATAGTTTATGGTGAAACTATTGACATTTCGTATGCTAGTTTTAATCCGAATGTTTATGTTATATTTCAAACTTTCCTTCAGATGAATGTGCTAAACAAGTATGTTCCGGGTTGGGGACCGGTAAAAGTAAGCCCTCCAGGTTGGGGACTGGTTAAAGTAAGCCCTCCAGGTTAGGGACTGGTAAAAGTATGCCCTCCGGGTTGGTGTCCGGTTATTAGAGGCACTCCGGGTTGGTGTCCGGTTATTAGAGGCACTCCGGGTTGGGTTCCGGTTAGAAGTAACCCCTAGGTCTTGGGATGAGGCCTAGACAAAGAAATTAACGTTTAGCATTATGCATTCCAACATTATGAAAGTGGTTATTGATTTTTGCATGTGATTATTCGATTAGTAGAATATCCATGTAAATAAGTAAATGGCATTATTTCATTTTATTTATGCCATACCATGTTGAAAGTTCATGTTTAAAAGGCTTATGTTTTAGTTATACATTGCCTTAAATGTTTATTATTATTTATGAAAGTTTCCGCTATATTGTTATCCTTACTGGGCATTTGAGCTCACCCCTTTTCTATGTTTTATTTTTCCCAGGAAGTGAAGATGTAAGTTGTGAATGACCTGCAGGGATATTATGAGGGGATTATAGTGTGGACTGTGGAAACATTATGTTGTTGTAGTAGTTTTTCATTTTATGATGTAATGTAAAACTTATGAATATATCTAGTGTTTCCAAGGCTACTAAACCAATCGGTCTTTCGAGATTTGATCTTTCTTGTGATCATGCCAATGTTATGTAATTAATGCACCGACTCTGGGTAGCTGGGGTCGGGGCGTTACAGTTGGTATCAGAGGAAGTTTAGTACAAACCTTGGAAACTAGATTTAGATAAACTCTGATTAGAGCACGTAGACCTAAGATGAACATTGAGGATTAGTATAGAAGAACTTCCTAGAATTTTGGTATTGTAGAGATTTTGTGAGTTTTCCGAGCAATACATCCCTGTCTGGATACGAGCAGGTAGAGGCGGCTCTGGCACAGATGTACCTAGGGGTAAAACCCGAAAACACCACTTTGAGCTAGACTCGAACGGGAACTGGTGCACGACAACGGGCCTTGCTGCACTCTTGGTTACGACACTCCCGGGGGATATGCTTAGGATAACTCTCATTATCTTTACAAATCATTATGAAGGGTTTATGAGTATATACTTCCTCAAAGAAAACATTTTTATGATTATGGATTATATCCATAAATAGTTCAATTTATGTTAAGTGTTTTATAAGTATGGGATTATGTATTTTGATTCATAAACTGATCTAGTTTATGCCATTGTTTAGAAATGGCGCCTAGTGGAAGAAATGGAAACCGTATCAATGCACGCACTCCATGTAGGGATTGCCCTCCTGCTCAAGATAATTATAGTGGGGCTGGTGATGCAACTGGTGATGATCAGCTAATCACCATACTGGGACAACTTACTCAGGTTATGAATAATAACCTTACCCGTATGGAGCACCCTGATCCGCAGCGTGGAGGATCAATGTTAGATCGATTCATGAGGCAACAACCACCAACATTCAATGGGAATACAAATCCCTTAGTAGCTGAGCAATGGATATTTTCCCTAGAGAAAATATTTCAGGCTTTGGGGAGCAGTGAAAGGGAAAAAGTTATCATGGCAGTTTACCGCCTCACTGGAGATGCTGATCAATGGTGGTCATTGATTCAAAATACGAAAGAAGATGATAAAGTATCAAATATGGAATGGAGGGAGTTCAAAGATCTGTTTTTAGAAAAATACTTCCCTCGCGACCATCGAGCAGATATGGAAAGGCAATTTCTAAGTCTGAGACAGAAAGAGGATGAGAATGTCGCAAAGTATGAGGCTAACTTTACAAGGTTAGCAAGGTATGCCGGAGATTATATTCGCAACCCAGGAAGTAAGATTGATCGTTTCTTTGATGGGTTAAAACCATTTCTCCGTCGAGCTTTGGTATCACAATCCTTCTCATCATACGAAGATATTGTCTCGTGTGCTATCAAGACAGAAAAGGAATTCTCTAAGTCTTATGACAACAAAGTAAAGCAAGAGAAGAAGAGAACAGTGGAACAAGAGACAGATAAAGAGAAAAAGGGAAAGAAGGATTTTCCATTATGTGATAATTGTGGGAAGAATAACCCTGGTACTTGCCTAAAAGGAATGGGAGTTTGTTATAAATGTGGAGAAAAGGGTCACCAGGCTCGTGATTGCAAGGGAAAGAAAGAGGCTATCAAAGTGGAATGCTACAATTGTAGAGAAATGGGTCATTATGCAAATGAATGTCCTAAGAGTCAGGGAAACTTACCTCAGAAAAGGCCAAGGGATCAAGGCCAATCTTATGCTGTGACTACAGTTGAAGCGGAATAATTAATGTATTGGTTCTTTTGGACTCAAGGATTATATTCTGGTTATAAGAATAATGTGATATATATATGGATTGTACTACAGTACTTGTTGATTTCAGTAAGGTTTTAATATGATGAAGGTAATTATATTTTTAGTATGTGACAATAAGAGAAACTTTACTTCGTTTGGGGAATCTGATAAATTGATTTTGGAATTAAGAAACCTTTTAGAGAAAATATGGACAGAGGTATTTTGGATAACTAGAAAGGTTGGAGTGGATTAAGTTGATCTTTGGATAGTATTGTTTAAGGTTAAAAAATTTATGAAGATTATTTTTGGAATATTATAATACTATAGTTTTAGGAAAAGGACAACCTGTAGGGTGGGGCATAACCCGTCGCGTCGGACAAAGTTGCAGGAATCGAACCCACAACCATAGTGCGACAGGCCTTTATTTCCTACCACTAGCCTACAGGGAGTCCCTGGTTATTAAAAAATAGTTGTCCTATTATAAATGGTTTGTGGTAAAAATTTATTAATGAAAGTCTACATGATAAGTAAGTATATTTCCTCACATTCTTAGTAAATCTCTTAAATAATTTCCTCACCTCTATGAAAGGTTACTTAAAACAAAAACGTTGTCGATTAACTTTTCCAACTGGGGATTCAATGAATGTTTAACCAATCACAAGTTTGTGATTTTCTTATTGTTAACTTTCTCCTAATCCTGTTTTCTAGAACTCTTCATCAGACCATGCTAGTTTGTTTTTCCTCCATATCCATATTTTTATAGAACCCTAGTATGGGCTATCTCGGATGACCTTTGTACTTCTCTTTCTTTCTTTTAATGTTAAATTTTTATTAATCTTATTTCCGATGTGGGTTTTCCACAAAGGTATTTTCTATTTACAACCTTTTATTTTCAAAGAAAAATTTCAAATTGCGAGGACGCAATTTATTGAAGGAGGGGAGAATGTAACACCCCGAGCTTCCACGATACGCTTCTCATTGAATAATGCAATAGCCTGCATTGTATGCAACTTCGAGTTCTAAAACACCATAACTAATCAAACTAGCCGTTATGAATAGTAATACCTACTTTTTGAAATTATATATATTTTATATTTGAAAATGGACTTCATTTTTGGATTCGGAATATCGAATTTAGCCTAAGGTGAAATTTTGGTACATTTCGGATAACTTTCATATTTTGATGAATAGTGAAAATTACTAAATTTTAATTAAAAACAACTTTTTTAATCAAATTAATTACTAGTGATAAATTATGAATTTGAGTGGTTTTAAAGTATATTTAGAATATATTTTTACCATTTAATATAATTTTGGTCATTGGACATAATTTTACAATTAAACCGAACATAAACAAGTGTCAATCTTTTGATAGTTATTATCTCTTAAAAACACGCTTTTTGTTTTAACAGCGGGAATTAATTTTAAATTAATTTCTGCCACTTCTGTGTTTTGAATTTAGAAAAATGGATTCCATATTTGGAATCAGGATGTTCAAATTGTGTAAATAGGTAACTTTTATTTTTAGACATTTTGAATAATTACTGCGGTAAATATTTTATTTACCATGGTTAAGGGTAAATCCGGTAAATAAGGGTTAAAAATAATATTATAATAATACAAAATTACCCTAAAACGTGTCTTAACCCTATTGGTTGATACATGGTCGACCATGGGCATCTTTGGGTCAATTTTGGGACCCCATTGATCCACTTGTAAGTGATAATGACACATTATATTAATAAAGTTAAAATAAAAATAAAAATGGCATAAGCTTACATCTTTTAGAAGAACAATTTTTACATAGGGTTATACATGTTGGATTTTCGATTATAAATATTCATTTGAAAGATAAAAAGATTTCCTACATAATGATATTTTATTTATAATTTTTAGACATTAAATAATTTATTTTATTTATGACACAACGATGATGCAGTAATTACTATAATAGTAAAAAAATAACATAATTGATATTATAAATACCCAAATAAATATAATATGAAACTTTTAATGAATTAAACTAATTTTCTAAGATAATATGATATATTAGGATTGATTTAATTGACTTTGTTCGAAGTAATCAATCTGTTATGAGTTTCACAAAAATCAACTATTGAATAGTGTCAAAATTGACATAAAAGAGTTTTTAAAACAAATATTATATTATTAATTGATATTAAATTCCTAAAAATCTAAGGTTCGGCCAAGAGACTTATATAAGGATAGGTTCATCATTAATGGACCACTTGGGGGTCGCTTGGATGTATATAGTAAGTTTATTAATCATATTATATAAAAATAAAAAGAGACATTGTAAAAGTGAAACTAATTAACTTAGAGTTAATACTTAAAGATAAGGTTAATATAAGTACCCAAACCTGTCTAAATTCTATTGGTTGAGTGGTTTTCGACCTATCCCCACCTTAACCTTTGAATAATCAACTTTGGAGCCTTTAGAAACCGAATATGAATTTATTATAAATTAATATTTCTAACTTTTCCAAAGGTGCCCCTCACCCCTCTTATAAAAGGGCACTCCTCCTTCTCATTTCTTCACACCTTCAAAGCCTTTTGGATCGGCCCAACTCTGCCCAAATACTCTCCCAACATCCCTCACTACAACCTAGAGGCCTTAGTTTGATCAGAAAGCCAACATAAGGAGCCCTTTTGATCAAATCAAAAGGAAGAACCCGAAGAAGAGGTAATGATTTCACCACCCTTCTCCAAGTTCAATTCTTCTTCCACTTCTTCTTCCGTTGTTCTTACCATTCTAAAATAATAACTCCAGTATCTCATATATACTGTGATGTTATTATAAATATGGTACAATCATATTCAGTATTCTATCCACCCTTTGAATAACATGTCACCATACGTGCGTACGTACGGCTTACCGTCTCCACGTCGTGGTGTAATTGTTATTCAATATAATATTATTTGGATAGGTATAATAATGATGTGTAACTCATGTAAATAATAAATATAACATGTTAATGATTCTGTATATATGATATACCATCCATTTATATATTATTTTAATATCAAAAGAATGATATTGTCGCTCGTGCGTACGTACGGACTACCGTCTCCACGAACGCGATGAGATTCATTCTCCATCGTATCCATTCAAGTATAATTATCATTTGATGATTTAAAAATGATGTTTAAGGACTGGATATCATTCTGGATATGAATAAGATACAACAACCATGGCTTATGTAACAAAACATATAAAAGAAAATGAGTAAGTTAACTCCCGAAACGACAATAATTCTAAGATATTATTAACAAATCAATGTTAAAAGATCATATATGATATCATATTAATATATATGATTCTTGTATAATTTAATAACAACTATTTCACCATTATACAGGAGGTTAACCTACCCCAACCAAGGAAAAGTACAAGGTAAGGGATTTTCTTATCTCACTTTCAATTCCGTGAGATTTCCATTGTTCGCCACTAAATTATTGAAAGTTGTGTATTGTGTACTGCCATTTGATATATATTATCATGATTCTATTTATATTCATGTTATTCTGTAAATAATTTGGTGGTTATTAAATTTTGGCCATACGACTCAGTTGATTAACGTGGTAAGGGGTTTTCATCTCACTCCTTATTCTCATGAGATTCATGCCATATTGCCACCATTACCTTTTGTGTGGTGTATGTACTGCCCATAATTATATTCTTTGTGTAATACACTGTAATTTATGTGTACTTACATATTCATTGTATGATACCTCTTTCATGGGTTGTATGTTTCATAAGTTACCAAACTGGTAAGGGTTATTTCACAATCTCTTCATTATCCGAGGTTGTTTATACGTAATAATCTACTGGGATTTCTTTATCATCCACATCCATGTTTCTTCGAAATGTATTTCAAAACATATTTATTATTTACGAGAATATGGGTTAAATTAATTTATACCCTTGTTTGACTTTTTGTAAGAGGTTTATAAAAGAATATTTCCGTCGTTTTCAAAACAAGGCCCTTTTTAACCTTTTCGACAGAATTAAGATAAGAATGTTTTTTTTTACTTATACGGCGGGTGCGGTTATTTTCCGCCGTTATAAAATCGTCAAAGCTTTCCTTACAAGATTATAAGAATATTTTCAAGAAAATGTTTTATTTTATATGGCTCTTAAATGATTTCAAAAATAGAAAGAGATATTTCTCTAAAAAGTGTTTTGATTTCATCTATGTCAACATCCTTTAATGGATTTTACGCTTATTTGAGGTTGATTTATTATAATACAAAACTTCTATATTGTATTGAAGGTTTTGTGATATGTTTGACTGTAGATGTGCTATTTTATACCATTCATAGTTTATGGTGAAACTATTGACATTTCGTATGCTAGTTTTAATCCGAATGTTTATGTTATATTTCAAACTTTGCTTCAGATGAATGTGCTAAACAAGTATGTTCCGGGTTGGGGACCGGTAAAAGTAAGCCCTCCAGGTTGGGGACTGGTTAAAGTAAGCCCTCCAGGTTAGGGACTGGTAAAAGTATGCCCTCCGGGTTGGTGTCCGGTTATTAGAGGCACTCCGGGTTGGTGTCCGGTTATTAGAGGCACTCCGGGTTGGGTTCCGGTTAGAAGTAACCCCTAGGTCTTGGGATGAGGCCTAGACAAAGAAATTAACGTTTAGCATTATGCATTCCAACATTATGAAAGTGGTTATTTATTTTTTCATGTGATTATTCAATTAGTAGAATATCCATGTAAATAAGTAAATGGCATTATTTCATTTTATTTATGCCATACCATGTTGAAAGTTCATGTTTAAAAGGCTTATGTTTTAGTTATACATTGCCTTAAATGTTTATTATTATTTATGAAAGTTTCCGCTATATTGTTATCCTTACTGGGAATTTGAGCTCACCCCTTTTCTATGTTTTATTTTTCCCAGGAAGTGAAGATGTAAGTTGTGAATGACCTGCAGGGATATTATGAGGGGATTATAGTGTGGACTGTGGAAACATTATGTTGTTGTAGTAGTTTTTCATTTTATGATGTAATGTAAAACTTATGAATATATCTAGTGTTTCCAAGGCTACTAAACCAATCGGTCTTTCGATATTTGATCTTTCTTGTGATCATGCCAATGTTATGTAATTAATGCACCGACTCTGGGTAGCTGGGGTCGGGGCGTTACAGAAACCCCTCTCCCCTCCACTATAAAAACCACACCACACACCCTCATTTCCTCACACCTCTCAAGCTCCAAGACTTCTCTAAACTCTGCCCAAACATCCTACCTAGCCCCTCTCCCACATCCAAGAGCTTCTGGTCTCATCAAAAGACAAATCCTAGCTTCCTTAAGGAGAATCTCAAGAGGAGGATTTAAGAGGCAATTTCTCTCCCTCTTCTCCTTTAATTTCCTTTCAAGTTCAAGTTTATTTCTTGATCTCTCACCACCTATATTCATCAAAATGGTATTGTAACTCCAGTATTATACATGTAACGGAATTTTATGATGCTAATGGGATATTATATCATCCAACCCCCTTTCCCTCTTCCTTTTATTTTATTAAAGGGAACGTTGTTCGTGAGGTGTTAATTTATCACCTTTAAAAAAACAACATGTTTTCTTCTTCCATTTCTTCCCTCAGATCTGGTCATGAAACCATTTTTATGGTTGAATAAGAATATTTTATATGTATTATCTCCTATTCCAAGTTCTAGAACTAACTTATGACCATATTTCTAGTGATGAAATAAAACAAGTTCATTATGATCGAAAAATCACTCAAATTAACCCAAATAATCATCATTTAATTCTTATCTAATGATTCATCCACATGGATCTAATATAATTCATTATAAAATCATTAAAACTCCTGTAATATCTTTAATAACATTTAATATCAGTTCTGGATGTTTACCCATTTTCTACCCAAACTTCAATTTAAGAATACAAGTGAACCACTCAAGAAAACCATAAAAACCAACATTCCCGAATAATATTTTTAAACTCTATAACTCATCCAAAGGCACATAAAATTGATTAATGAAACCATAATGAACTATATTAATGTACACAAGGTTCTGGATTTCTAATTAATGAATATAATGTCATTATATAGGAAATTAAAGAGAAGGAAGCATTCAGATACAAGGTAAGGGGAAATTCTCGAACCTAACTTTCATCCTTTGAGTTTTACCTATTTCACTCCATTTTTGATATGGTCACTCCTTAAAGATCACTTGTTCATCATTGTATTTACTTTTATATGATATAAATGTTTTTTAATGAGGTTTAGGTCAATACAATTTTTTTCCAGAAGAACTCTTCTTTTAAGAACTCAACTTATACCTCTCAATCATAGTTGATGGTTTTTGTATCAAGTATGTTATTCCCTCTTTCTTTTGGGAACCCAAATCTTATGAATGTATTATTATGAGATGAAACCCATTCCTTACCATGGGTTTTTTATGTTCATTACTCTTATATGTTTTTTGTGTCATGCATGATAATGATAATATTATGAGGTGATGGGTGCGCCTGGAATTATATAGCGCAATATGAGTGTTTCAAAGTGATGGGTGCGCCTGGAATTATATAGCGCTCCAATGCATTGGGTAAAGTGATGAATCTCATGAGTAAATGTGAAGTGATGTGTGAAAAATATTCTATCTTGGTTCACAAGTATGTGTGGTAGTTAACCATTAAGACATGATGTTTCATTTTTATGCATTGCCACATTTCAAGTCTTTTATTTATGCTCCTCTCATGTTCATGATCTTTTGCCTATGTCATGATTATGATCACCCGATTCTATATTATTCTTATCTATCCTCTTACTGGGCTTTTAGCTCACCCATTTTGATGTATATCCTCAGGTGGATACATGTTCTTAGGAGAGGACAAGTGCCAATAAGAATCTAGAGAAGAAGAAATTAAATAAATGTTTATTCTTGATGTTGTAATTGTTATATATATTCCTAGTTTTCCCAAGACACTAAAACTTTGGATCATCTATGTGCAATAAAATTATGTTTTTTACCTTTAAAATGATGTAATAGTAATGTAAGAAAAGGTTGGGTCGCTATAATGAATGTGTTTTTTTGGTTTTGAATAGTTTAGTTTGTTTTTTTACTAAAATTTATGTCAATTTTAAATAAAGACACACTTAGAGTCATACCAGTCACACCGTGCATCAGATTGAGGTGTAGCTAATTCCTACACATTCCAAATCACTTTTGGATTTTTTCCTAAAGTATCAAAACAACATGAATGTGTTTTCTAGGTTTTTAGTATGTCACTTTTATTTTTTACAAAAATGTCATTTTAAACTTGAAACATGCACTTTAACTCATACAAATCACATTGTGTATCGTTTTGATGTGAGACCGATTCCTACACATCACAAATGATTTATAAATCAGTTCCCTAAATTATCAAGAAAATATCAGCATGTTTTCTTGGTTTTTAGTGTGTCAAACTTTTTAAATTCAAATGTTGATTTTAAACTGATAATGGACACATTGAGTCAGTTTCCTTTTTTAATAAAATTAATGTCGATTAAAAATAGAAATAAGTACTTGGAGTCATACCAGTCCATCGTGTGTCGAATCGAGGTGAGTCTGATTCCTAAATTTCCTAAAGTCTCAAAAAAAAAAAATCCTAACTATCAATCTTACCATGATTTTTCATTGATGTTATTTGTCGAACTTCCAACACTACATGAGTATCTTCGAACAAACCACATCAACTCAAAAAAAAAAAGAATCCACCTGTATAAGAAAACAATTATTATGAGTAATACTAAAAAGAAATTAATTAAACATAAATATTAAATAATACATTTACTCTATAGAAAATGGTTTTTTTGTAAAAATATCGATATTTCCTCTTTTATTGAGAAATATAGGGAACTTGAAGGAAAGTGATAAATTTCAACACCATATGGGTGAAAGGTTTTGAGTGAGAAGAAGTCTGTGGAAGTTTTGGTGTAGAAAGGGATGAAAGATTCACAAATCACCCCAAATTGAATAAAATAATGCATTGTATAAGAAAACAATTATTATGTGAGTAATACTAAATATAAAAAAATAAACATAAATATTAAACAATACATTAATTATATGGACAATGATTCTACTATGAAAACATCAAGATTACCTATGTAATTGAGTAGAGGCAGTGGTGTTGTTATTCTTGCAAAGGCAGTGGAGAGAACTTGAAAGAAAGTGATAAATGAAACACTAAAGGGGTGAAAAGGTTTTGAGGGAGAAGAAGTAGGAAAGTTGGACATATCACCTCAACTCGAACAAAAGAATCCACCTGTATAATAAAAAAATTATAATGTGAGTAATACTAAAAAAAATTAAACATAAATATAAGACAATAAATTAATTTTATAGAAAATGATTTTACTATGAAAACATCAAGATTAACTTTGTAATTGAGCAGAGTTATCATAGTTTCTCTTCCTACAAAGGCAGTGGAGATAACTTGAAAGAAAGTGATAAATTAAACATTATAGGGGTGAAAAGGTTTTGAGGGAGAATAAGTCTGTGAAAGTTTTGGCATAGAAAGGCATGAAAGATGGATAGATCATCACAAGTAGAATAAAATAATCCACCTATATAAGAAAACAATTATTATATGAGTAATACTAAAAAGAATTAAATTAAACAAAAATATGAACCAATGAATTAATTTTATGAACAATTATTTTATTTTAAAAACACCAATATTACCTCTGTGATTTAGAAGAGATAACGTCATTGCTCTTCCTATAAAGGCATGACACATGGAAAAAAATATTATAAAATAAATGAACTCTACAAGGAATAATGAAAATTAAATCAATGCATCATTATATAATTTTTTGGTGAAATAGAGAAAGTATATCATAACATTATCATTACATCCTTCCAAAGGGTTTATTTGGTCTAGATATAAGCTAATAACAAAACTAAGGATTATCTATGCACTTCATTACAGTTTAAAAGACTATATGGGTATTAGTAAACTGCAAGACTATTAATTATATTGATTTTTATTTGGATCCATTGATGAATGGATCCATAACAAGGATTGGTTGTGCATCACTCACAAATTTAATAAAAAAACTAAGGATTCTCTATGCACTTCACTAATATTGATTAAATACCACTTAACATAGAATTTGACCTGAACTTCCTACCCAACATCCCCAAGATGATCTCATCCCACACATGCTCGTGACTATATCTATCATATCACCATTTAACATTCACTTTTCCTTCTCTTCCTTGCAATTTTATTCATTATTTAAACAAGTGGGAATATTTTTCCTCCATAGCATTTTATGATTCTCATGTTTCTTCTTAAATCATATGTGTTTTCCAAAAAACCGTTACACAATTAATTATATTATTATACAAAATTTTCTCTCTATGTTCAAGAATGTAAATAGTTTGTTTCTCTCTATGTGTGGGATGAGAGCATCATGAGGATTCCAAGTAAGAAATTCAGGTCAGATGTCATACAGAATGGTAGTTAACCAACAACAGTGAAGTGCACAAAGAATCCTTAATTTGGTTATTAACTTTGTGAGTGATGAAAAATCAATCATTGTTTTTGATCCATTGATCAGTGGATCCAAATAGACATCAATATTCTTTCAAATCTTCCAGACTATTTTTTCTTGAATAAGAACAACATAAACAAGAACAACAGATTTTGGAAGGCTTTTCTGCATGATATGTTACATACTTATTGAAATCTTTAACTCCATCTTCATATTTGTTTGTCAAATAATTAGATTGAATTTAATTTCTGTTCATATACATCTTATTGGGTTCATAAAAGATTAATTTCATACAACATATAAATAAATACACATAATATATTCATTATCAAAAGTGAAAGTTATAGACAATTCTAATAAGGGAAACTCAACATTTTATTGTTTCAAATAATTTTAGTATGTTGAAGAAAATGGGTAATTTAATTTAAGAAAATAATTACTCCCCTTAAAATATTTCTTAAATCTCCTAAACAAATGAAAATATAATATAGGCAATTAAGGAGTAATAAGAAACTCAAATATTATAAATAAGAATAATAAACTCTCATTCATCAACAAGAAGATATAAAAATGCATTGGAAAAAGTGATGTATAAAACTAAGGAATTAATAAATTTAAAATTAATGGTATATCAATACTTAAAAACATCTCAAGACTATTGAGATTTCATATAACCACACTTACCCATCCCAAAGAAATTAAAGGTACTCCAACTGGATGTAAAATTATCATTTACTAATGGATACAATGAATAGGAATTACATCAAACAAAAAAATAGTTTTCTCATTATTTAATAAGATAATTATGTTTGTAAATTGAAAAAGGTGATGTATGAATTGAAACAAGAACTAAGAGCTTGGAATTGAAGGTTATATGAATTATTAAAGAAACATTAATTTAAAAAATGAGGAATTGATCATAATCATTACATAAAAAATAATTTTATAGAGAGATTGAAAGTGTTTATCAATGTGGATGACATAATATTTATAGGTTCAGGAGATGAACGATGATAATAATTTTCTACATTAACAATGAACAATGTTTATATGTTGATGATTAGTGAGTTGACATTTTCCTTCGTTTATAGGCTACTAATGGAATTCATGGGATATTTATTTCCCAGTCCATGTATGAGAGGGAAGTGTTTTATAGATTTAA
The DNA here is from genome assembly GCA_963277665.1 of Viscum album. Classification (NCBI taxonomy): domain Eukaryota; kingdom Viridiplantae; phylum Streptophyta; class Magnoliopsida; order Santalales; family Viscaceae; genus Viscum; species Viscum album. The sequence continues at coordinate 50,022,428 of OY728130.1, read as the reverse complement.
AAAGGAATATTGGAAACCCATGTTTTCACCCATTTAAAAGATAATAAAATTTTCAAATGTTGTGGGTGGAATGTCAATATATATCATGGAGTGTGGGAGATTCGTTATATGCCAACTTTTTTGATAGTAAATTTTTTTGACATACTATTTTTCTATATATCATATAGTTAGGTATCAAAGTGACTTTATGGAAATATACTTGTTATTGGTTAAATAAATACTCAAAAAGGGGGATAAATTCTTGAAAATATACATTTTTGGAGAAAGAGATTATAAAGTCTTATAGTGGTATATAGGTCTCAAAAAAAGTGGTATAACTAGAAAGGGGTAATCTCAAAAGGATATTTTTTTTTGAAAATTATTGAGAGAGGGGGAGTAGGATGATGATAAAAAATTATAATGTAGTTGAAAAAAAGTACATAGAATCAAGGTATAATATTCCATACATTATTATTAAAAGGATTTATAAATAATTTTGGATTAATCTAGAGGGAGAAAAATAAAATGGATTTTTAAAAGTGTAGAGATATAAGAAGTTGGATTATTGAGAAATGGTACAACACATTTGACAATAGATATAGTTTCCAAAACAAACCCAATACAACCATATATCAAACACCTTAGTTGGCCTATGATAATGTCTAAGGCAAATTCTCAATCCCCTTGGGATGACAACAAGCACCAGGGCATGAAAAACAACAAGTGTGAATGATTTGGCCCAAAAAATAAATAAAAATAGTAGAAAGAATATTTAAATAAAAAATTCCATGATGCATCCATATTGGATTACCACACCAACCTAGATAAGTAGAAAAAAGATGATATGAAGCCGTATAATATAAAATAAATCCCTTAACCTACCTTCAACTCCCTCACACACAAAATACCCAATTTCAATTTCTAAAATTTCACATGTATGGAATACATTGATAAAATAAATAATGAAAAGTATGTTTGATAACTTTGGGTGATCAATTTGGTAAATGTAAAATAAAATAAAATAACCAACTAAAATCCACATAACTCCATGTGTCACCTTTGGGTCTAGAAATAACAAACTCTCCATGAGAGATCAAAAGTTGAATTAAAATTGGAAACTGAGAAAATCATAAGGCCTACCTTTCTAGTATACAATCACGAGACCACACATAATGACATCATAAAAGAATAAATAAAAAATGATACCAAAAATGCAGAAAGAAAATTGGAAGGAATACCTTGTTAGGTTGAAGAAAATCTAAGACCCTCTTTAGAAACCCTAACTGAAATCAAACACTGGATGTCGAATGAGATGTTCGAGCAACTGGAGGCAGTCGAGTGGTGTGATTCAAGCTTCGATTCACTAAGGAGGAGAACTGATAGTGGGTGGGTTCCACTAAATGCTTCTAATATAATGATGGGTTCTCAAATGGTTAGGGTTTTTAATTAGATCGAGATTTTTTTTCAGCACTTTTTTTTTGAGTAAAAGACAGATTCATTAAAAATGGAGATCAGCGGAAGTACAAGTGAAAATCCATGACAGAAAGTGGTCCAGCCAAAGATGGTCTCATCAAGAGGGCCAGAGGCCGCCAAATGATGGGCATCATTGTTCCCTTCCCTTCTGATGAAGGAGAAGGTTCAAGATGGGAAACATTGGCAGAGAGAGTGGATTTTCCAGATGAGGGGTCCAAAAGATTGAAGGCCGTCATCATTGAGGTTGATGGCATTGATAATAGTGAGACAGTCCGGCTCAAGGTGGATTTTTTCCCATCCATGATCTTTGGAAAACAACAGCCCGACAAGGATGGCAGCGGCTTCAGCTACAACAGACTCCCAAAGAGTGCGATGGGATTCATGTTTGGCTGCAATGATTTGACTAAAATGATCCTGGGCCAGCAGACTAAGGCTGATAGGACCATCCTTTGGGAGAGAAGCATCCACATTAGTCTCGAGGATCCCCTCTGGTGGCATACACCAATGGGAATAAGGGGAAAGGGATCCAAATGGATTCTGTTGTACAAAGTGATGGTGCCATCCCTCAATCTAGGATGATGCTTGTTCAATCCAAAAATTGAAAGGCTTGATGACATGGTTGAACACAGCATCGTTACGACGAACCCAAATGATCCAGGCCATGATACAAAGTGAGCCCGCATTGGTCAGCGAATAGGAAGAGAACCAACACCTCAAAAGAGAGAGGTGGTTAGATGCCAAATCCAGTGAATTATCCATGAATGATCCCCATTTGTTCCAAATATCCTTTGCCCCCAGACATTGGATGATAGCGTGGAGGGGAGATTCTGGGACGTCCGGGCAGAAGGGGTAAAACATGTCACTGGAAAAATATTGGAAGGAGAGGAGGCTCATGGTAGGGAGGATGACCAAGCACACCTGCCACTAGAAGTGGCAGATTTTTGGGGGGACTTTGAGCTTCCACAGCGAATTCCATGTCCCCCTTCCCTTTGTCTGACTGAGTACAAAGAGCAATCCAATAGTCGGATTTCACCATATGGGCTCCCGAGATGTCATTTATCCAAAATAGGTGGTCGGGGCCTGCATCCGGAACATAGGGGATACTCTGGATAATCCTTTTATATTTTTCATTGAACAAAGAGTGAAGCTTTTCTATGCACCACCCATTCCCATGATCAGTAAAAAGGCACCGGGCGATGGCACATTCCAGACCTGGTTGGGATGGGGATGATGCCCGCACACCATCCTTATCAATCAGCCAGGGATCCATCCAGATATTAACAGATGAACCATTCCCAATCCTCCAGCCCAACCCTCTAGCCATAAGGCTTCGGGAACCCCAGATACTTCTCCATAGGAAGCTGGGTCAGGGGCCAAGAGAGGAATCTTGGAAATCCTTGCGGGGGAAGTAATTAGCATGGAGAACTCACGCATAGAGAGAGGATGGGTGGTTAATAAGGAGCCCTCCTTGATTTGCCAACAGTGCATCATTAAAGTGAAAGAGGTCCTAGAAACCCATTCCTCCCTCAGATTTGGGCAGGCAGAGACTTTTCCAGGTGATCCAGTGGGTTTTCTTCCTTCCATTATTTTGTCCCCACTAGAAGTTTGTTGTGCGTCAGTGGATCTGGTTGACAACAACAACAAGAAGATTAAATAGGGATATAAAGTAGCTGGGAATAGATTGTAGGGAAATCTTTATGAGGGTTTCTTTGCCGACTTTGGAAATTATTTTTGGGGTCTATCCTTGGATTTTTTTTTCTATCCTATCAAGAAAAGATGCAAAGATTTCTTTTTTGGATCGGCTGATCACTGTGGGTAGCCCGAGGTACTTCTGAAACTTCTAGACCATATGAATGCCTACAATGGCACAAAACTCTTCTGTTTTGGCTAGTGGAACCCCAGAGCTGAAGGGGACTTCCGAATTTCCATGATTGATTGTTTTCCCATATTCCCTCTCATACTATTGGATCATATGGCCTATAGTGAGGCACTCATTATGGGTTGCTCTGGAGAAGAGAAGGAAATCATCGGCTAAAAAAAGGTGTGAAAACGGTGGTATTTCATGAAAAAACTTTTCCCCATGAATTAAATGAGAGGAAGCTACCCTGGATATGAGGTTAGAAAAAACATCAACCACCAAGATAAAAAGAAAGGGGGAAATAGGGTCTCCCTAGAAAATGCCTCGGGTTGGGGAGAAGCCATGGGTGAGCACCCCATTGACATTAATTTGGAAGGATACAGACGAGACACAATGCATGATCATCTCTGTCTATTTAGAGCAGAAGCCCATTTTCAGCATCACGAATCTGAGGAAATTCTATTTCACTTTATTGTAGGCCTTGGTCATGTCCAGTTTCCACGCCATGGTTTCTCTTTTCATGGTGGAGCATGTTTTCATGGAGTAGAACACTTCATGGGCCACAATAGAATTATCAGTAATCTGTCTCTTAGCCACGAAAGCACTTTGATCTTTCGAGATGATATCAAGCAACCATGAACGCAGCTGATTAACAAGGATCTTTGAGAAGATCTTGTAAGAGACATTGCACAGGCTGATAGGTCTGAAATTAGGGACCACAAGTGGTTTCTTGATTTTGGGGATGAGGATGAGGACAGTTTCATTAATTTTGGAAAGGCTTGTTTTCCCAGCCCAGATATTCTTCATCATATTGCAGATGTCAGGACTAATAATGTGTCAATATTGTTTGTAGAAGAGGGCGTGGAAGCCGTCTGGGCTCGGGGCCTTAGTAGGGTGGATATGTTTCAGGGCTAGATGAATCTCGTTGTCCGTCACATCTTTGATAAGTTGCCTATTAATTTCTTCGGTGATCACAGGTCTGATGCAGTCCTCCACTTCAGCAGAGATGTTAAGAATTCCTGCTGAAAAGAGATTCTGAAAATAACTAGAGATAACATCTTGGATTCCATTGTTGTCGTAGGATTTGGTACCATCCGGATGCGAGATGCAAGAGATAAAATTTTTCCGGCGCCTAGCTGAGGCTTTCAGATTAAAATAACGGGTGTTAGCGTCCCCTTCTTTAATGTGGGTATCACGCGCCTGCATAGCCCAGAAGATTTCCTTGATTCCCAGGGCTACATCCAGATCCCTTTGAATGGAACTGATTTTGGAAATAGTGCAATTTGATGGGGGTTGGTTGAGAATTTTTCACAATTTTCTTTCGAGTAAATCACAGTGCCTGTCAGGTTGATGGAATTTGTTATTGCTCCATGTCCTCAGATCAGATGCTATATGTTGGATATTGGACCCAATGTCTACTTTTCCAATCTTCTATCCTGATTGGATAACATCTTCGCATTCACATTCTTTAGACTAGAAGCTTTCAAACCTGAAGGTTCTCTGGACTTTGTTGTTTTGGTCTCCTTGGGTGCATTCAATAACAATCGGATAGTGGTCCGAGTAATTGAGCCGCATGTTCTCAATGTGAAACATTCTAAAAACATTCATCCAATCCGTTTAGCCCAGAAATCTGTCAAGGCGCTCCACAATACGGGTTTCGTCCGTGTTTCCCCGAAACCAAGTGAATGGATTACCCGCGGATCCCAGATCGACCAGATCCACCCTAGTAATTCCATCCTTAATGTCAGACATCGACAAGGAGGGTGCAAGAGCTCCGCCACTTTTTTACTTCTAATACAAGATCTTGTTAAAGTCTCCTCTAAAGAGAAAAGGGCTTGGTAGATCACATCGCAGATTGCAAAGAAGATCCCATGACTTCTACTTCTCAATGTGGGATGGCCAGCCATAGAAACCCTCAAAGGTCCACGGCGGGGTTTGGGCATCATGAATAGACACCACCACATGGTTAGAGGAAAAGGATACGATCCTAACTTTAACATTATCCTTCCATATGAGATAAGGACCCCCTTAGTGGCCTTGTCGGGGAACCGGGAGGCAGCCCTGAAAGTCGCATTTCAGTGCAAGGCCAGTGGTGTCCTTGTTTTCCAATATGGTTTCGGACAGGAAAACCATATCAGGGAGACTTTGAGCGCAATGGAGCTGGATCATACGAACTATTCGTGGGTTTCCAAGCCCACGGTAGTTCCAACATAAAATGATAATTGATCTAGGCGGGGCTGGGACATACCCGCCTTCGCCTTTGATTCCCCAAGGATCATTTTGTCACCTGCCGCTTTCCATCTTTTTGGGATGTTTTCAGCCAAATTACTCATTTCAATTCATTGTTTCAGCTCCCCAGGTTTTGGATTAACTACTTTTCCTTCTCTGTTATCATAGTGAGCCCTTTTCTATATTCGACGAGTAACAGGGCCTGATGCTATTAATCCTGTCATCCTAGATTCACCTTGTCAAAAGATGTCCGACATGGCTATTTCTGGATCAGGGTCGGGATCTGGTGGTTCGGTGCACATTTGATTTGGGTTTGAGCTTTGTTCTGGTGGGTTCTTTGGTTTAGGAAATGTCTCTGTTGATGTTGGGAAAGTGTCTTTCAGGGGGGTAGAAGCTGTGCCTGATACGATGTCTGGCTTCTTTGTTTGATTCTCCTGGAAAACCTCATTATTGCACATGGTGATTATGTTCAGAGAAATTCTACCTACTTCCCTCTAGAAAATTAGACTGTCTTTAGGGAACTCTAGAGGTTCATGTATGATGAATTTAGTATGTTCAGTTTCCGCTCGCCTCATGTGAGCCATCGTGAGACGGTCATGATCCTTTTGTTTTTCCACCTCCGGGATATAGGCAATTTTTGTTATTTTTGCTTGTAGCTAGGGACCATATTGTAAAATGATATTGCCTGATTCGTTCCTTTTCATTGTGTCACATGTTCTCTAAAGATGGCCAATACGCCCATAGAAGAAGTAGAAAATTGGGAGTTTCTCAAACTCAAATGAGATCCAAATGTCAGCGTCATCGAGCTTCAAAAACATACCCCTCATCAGAGGCTCGGACACTTTGACCCTGGCTTTAATCCGAACCATGGGTCCCCATTGGATTGGGTCTGAACAGTCCCACTCAATAAATTGGCCAATACGATCACCAATTTCTCTCAGAACCCATTTCATTCTCCCATGAAATGGGATTACTTTAATGCATATCCAGAAGGGGGATCAGGTAAGATTAATATGCTGGATATCATCCCCACCTTTAAATTATTCCATGAGGAGGAGCTGGTTATCAAAGGACCATAGCATCCCTTTGAGGATTTTATCTCTATATTTTTCATTTAAGAACTCAAAAACTAGGAGATTGTTCCCCACTTCCCAGATGGACACTCCCGCTTCCAGTTTCCATACATTCTGAAGAGTTTTTTTAGGGCCCCCTGGTTGACTGTGATTTTTGCCACAAATCTTCCGACAACCAGCAGTGACATGTGTTTTTCCAGAAGTGTATCTTCATTTCTTTGAGTCTCAATTGATGTTTTATATTTGTACATTAAGGACATATTCTTCCATTGGTACACTAAATCCGCTTCCATGGTGCGGGTCACGTTGATTCTGATTCTCAGTTCTGCTCCAAGGATCAGCAACCGGTATGTCCACACGCACCCTATGACAATGACACACCATCCAAGCCCAGCCCAAGGTCCATTTAGTCCAGGCGTGGCCCAAAAGACCTTCGGCCAGGCGCGACCTGAGATTCACCGCGTTGCAATCTTCAACTGCGGCCAGACCACATAGCCAGAGTAACACGACTGGTCTTCGCGACGAGGCTTCACGAAAACGCCTCTCGTGACTAGCCCTTCATGAAGCAGGAGGCGATGACCTCTTGAATCAGTGATTCTTTAGTGCTAATAAATGTAGGTCTTTATCCACACTAAAAAATCACTAATAAAACCAATCTTTATCAGCTCTAAACTTAAAGCACTAATAAATGTTAATTTTATCAGTGCTTTGTTTAGCACTGATAGAGATGATTTTATCAGCGCTTATTACTTAAGCATTGTTAAAGGATTTATGATTATAATTATAAATAAAAAAAATGTAAATATTTATATACAATTAATAAATATATAAAAATATAGATATAGTTAATATATTCCTTTTTAAATATATTTATTATAATTTTATAATTATTTATTTATAATTAGAGAAATATTTTAAAAAAATAATATTTATATCATTATATATATTTATATAGTTACACACACACATATATATATTTAATAAATATATATAAATATAAATATAGTAAATATATTCTTTATTTAAGTAAATTTATTATAAATTCAATAATTATTTAAATATATACAAGTATTTATTTATAATTATATAAATAATTTAATTTTTTTATTTATAATTATAAATAAATAATTGTATAAATATAGTAAATGTGCATTTATAAACATATTTATTTATAAATATTTTTTACAAATATTTTTTAACATTATTAATGAATATCTAATTTTATGTGCATGAATATATGTTAAAAATGAGTGAAATTGAATAAATTAAGAATAAGTACTCTTTAACAATATTGAAAAAATAGATAAGTTTTTTGTGTGTGCACTGTATATAAAAATGCATTAATTACGTATATGTGAAATCAATATAACACATATTTGATCTATGTTAAATTGAAAAATAAAATAACATTCAATTATATATCGATTACTATGTAATTAGTCAATATTTTTAATTCATATTAATTTTTAATTACAAACCATTATTCAATAAATATATAATTATTTAATGTAAAGCGCAAAAATATTTTGTAATATATAAATCATATTTATAGACATTAATATATATATATATATTTAATATATACAATTTAATAAAATTAATTATCATAATTATCTAATTAATAAAATGTTTAATATTTAATAATATATAACCAATTTATTCATTTTTATTAATAATTATTTAATTAATAATTTTTTTAATTTTTTTTAATAAACTCAATTTTTATTTTTAATTTATTTAATTATTTCATTTTATTTATTCATACCTTTATCAGTTCTAAAAAATTGAAGATGAAATGATTATTTATTAGAGTTAAAAATAAAGCGCTCATAAAGGGTACCCTTTATCAATGCTAAAAATAAAACACTCATAAATGTTACCCTTTATCAGTGCTAAAAACAAAGCGATGATAAATTATACCCTTTATTAGCGCTAAAAATAAAGTGATGATAAATTTTCCCTTTACCAGCACTAAAAAAAGCACCGATAAAAGGATAAATTTACCAGCACTTTGCTTAGAATTGATAAATATGCCATTTATCATAGTTTTTTTGTAGTGTTGATAAATACCAGTGCTATTAAAGGCCAATTTTATAGTTGTGAAAATATGAATTTTCATCAGGAAATTCAGAATATATTCTTCTCCTTAGGAATTGGGAAGTGGGGTAATGTTTTGGATTATGGAAGTGATAAAGAGAAACTGATGGTTTTATTAGACAATGCTCATATTAGACCTTCATGCGGTAGTGCATCCTTTTGGGATTTTGTTATTGGAGGAAAGAGTGATCCTCCAAAAATAAGGCCATTGAAGGACTACTCCAACTTTCCATGGAATGTTTATACCAGATCATCTTCCAAGGCTTCAAAGTTCAAGCTCACCGCAGAGTAGTAAAGGTCCAAGGTAGGAATCCTTAGGTTTCTCAACCAAGGTAACTCACAATTGGAGTGGGAAATCACTGATGAATATGATTTTAAAAATAGTATTGATCCTTCTTATTATGGTTACTAAACTGGTGTTCTAGATGAGGGAAAGTCTCTTTTTTAAACCCCATCGGCTTCCCTTGTTTTTGTTTTCTCTTTTTTAATAAATGGTCAGGATCTTTTCTTCTGGATAGATATTTTCGGTAATAAACTTAATTGTTTTTTTAATATATTTGTAATTTTCTCATTTTCAATTTTTTAATATTTAATATTTTTTTAATTTTATCCATTTTTAATATTTATTTACACTTGTTTATTCATTAACATTTATTTTTTTATGATGGTTTTAATTTATATAATTAATAAATATTCATTTTCATTCTAACAAATATTCATTTTTTATTTTTTTTAATAATCTATATAATTTATAACACTTGTTTATTTTTGTAATATTTTTTAAATCTATTGATTTTTTGATAATTAAATTTCAATATTTTTTAACATTCATTTATTCAATATTATTTAGTTTTATTTATTCACTAATAACGTTACTTATAGGGGGGGATGGGGATGAGAACCCAGAGCTTATCTCTCTTTGTTTCATTCAATGCTAGGGTTCAATGTAATCCAATCCTTCCTTGGTTGATGATTTCTTCTCACAAGGCCGATTCTATAGTCACAAATATTCAATCAGGAAGGAGCAGATAAATATTGATAGAAGAAGGGATTTGAATGTCCCTCCTCTAGTGACAGTATCTGGAGGTTCTTTCTCCCTATTCAATAATGTTGATGCGGGGTATCTTGAGCACAAACCAATATAGCCTATGTCAAAGTAGATCCTATGGTGATCTCAAAATGAGTTGATATTGGGAAGCACTCATTAATAGTTCATCTAATTTTACCAAAGGTATCTCCTCCATAGAGGATCATTAATATTGAAACATGTCTTGTAGAAGTTTGGGGTTTTTCAGACTGGAAATTTGTCTCTATAAGACATGGTCACTTCCATTTCCTCTTACCTTCTAAGGATATAAAATGAAAATATTGGGGTCTTGGTTCAATTTTCTTCAAGACAGGGATTTTTCACATACGAGAATGGAATCACTGCTTCAATCCTTTTAAGGTATGTCATTCTCCTGTCCAAGCATGTGTTAAGATACATGGTTTGAACTATTTTTTATGGAACCCTCATATTTTTATGATATTGCTTTATCCATAGACATTTTGATAAAAACAGATAAGGAAATAGAGGTTTCCAAATTTGGTCATTTTTCTCATCACCTTATTGAATTTGATCTAAGTGTCACCCTAGTAGACAAGGTGATGTTGGAAATAGATAAAGATGAAATTGAGGTAATAACTGAGTATGAGAAACTCCCTCATTTCTATATGAACTGTAAAGAAATTATTTATGAAAGTTCGAGTTAAAAGAGCCTGATAACTTTCTCCTTCTACTAGGGAAAGGGGGAATGAGGATTCCCAATGTTATAAAAAACTAAGAAACTTGAAATATTAGGGTTTTGTTACATCTATTTATAGGGATGTAGATCAAAATATAGAGTCTGTCCATGAAAAGATGGTTGCTTCTACTTCTAACATGGATAGATCATTAATTCACTGGGAATCTCCCTCTCTTAGAGATAATGAGGTTGTAGTTCTAGAAGTCTTTGGTCTTGGAAAGGAGGAGGCCTCAAAGGACCCTGAGGTGGTCAACTTTAAATAGTCTTCTTATAAGTAAGCACTGAACCCTCTCTCTAGGTAGAATATTTGGGATGATATTGTTGTTGAGGAAGAAACATCAAGTAAGAATAATTCTGATAATGATATGGTCTCCAATAGTAGGGAAGGCCTTGCAGAGTAGGCTGGCATCTTACCTCATCCAAGGTATGATTTTAATTCCCAAGCAGTGGAGGGAATTCTTGAGAGTAATTCCATGGATGAGAAATATATTAATGAATATGATATCCTGGAAGAAGCTAATTAATTTATTCTACATGAACAATTTATTTCTTAGAAAGACTACAAAGGTAAAAAAATTTGAAGTTATATTCTCCTGTGATTTTTAAATATAAGAAAGATTCAATTTTCACTCATGATGATGATGTAAATACTAGTATTTTAATGAGTATGTAGATGAATGAGAGTGAAGAAAATAGTTCAATTGATATCCTAGAATCTCTTGTTTCTCAAGATTTAGTTCCTTTATTGGATCAACATAATGGTAATATTTCATTCACTCACACTACAACAACATGGGGATAGATCTTAAAGTTAGCAAGAAGACTTCAACATTTCCCGTAATGTAACATCCCCGACCCAAACAGCCACCCAAATAATGATAATGGGAAGGGTGCGACTGGCCTTAGGCACACCTCCTCAAATGAAAAAGGCTACCAACTAGCAGCGATGGTGTAAACAGGTATATTGGGTAGGCTATACCCTCTAGGAATTGATAATATACTGGTCGAGACATAATAAGATAACATGCAGCAGAAATAAATGACTCACTAGACTTGAACCAGACCTACAAAGCAAAAGCACCTCTGATATCAATAAACAATAGAAGAGATAAATAAATAGAAGCAAAAATAGAAAGTAAACATATTATCAGGCCAAACACCACTTGTAAACACTACTAAAACAAACAAGGCATGTATCCATAGCAGGTCATACATGTCATTATACAAAATGTCTCCCATGGCTAACCACTGTAGCTACATACAAAATATGCATGCTTGAAGTTCCCAATCAGGATCCAAGTATCACTGAGAGGGGGAGGGGGTGAATCAGTGATATCTTTTTATTTTTAAGTTTCCCCTTTTTGAAACAAACTTCGCCTCCTGTTAAAGAGTTTCTTCCCTGCTGAACACACACATCCACAGGAACACAAGATTTACAAGGTTCACTACTCAACAAGAGTAGCTACGTCCTTGGTATGGTACGGAAATAATCCAGTACCACACAATCCACTAGAAAACAATCCTTTGATGTGGAATACAACGAGTAGGATATACCCTTACACTCGTGCAGCACTTTGAAAACAATCCAATAGTGCGTGTGCTCCCTCTTAGCACAAATAGGATAACACAATGTTTCAGTGCTTCTTTACAATTAAACAGATGTATTCTCCGAAGTACAAATCTTCACTTTCTTACCCAGAAGCCGGTAAGAAATCTCTTGTGCACAACTGAATACGTGCGAAGACCCCAAATATTTCGTGCAGCCTTTAGGGTGCCTTGCGCGCAATTCAAATGGCTTGCGCGTAAAATTCCCTTTTGGCGCGAAAAACGTTTTCGCGCAACTTTCCTTTTACGCGCAACTTTTCCTCTTTTCGCGCAACTCACTTAGCGTATAATTTACGCGCACCAGAGCTCGGGATTTCTTCTAAGTGTCGAGCATTAACAACTAACAAGGGTTGGCCTCATATTTATAGGCATTTTTGACTCCGCGCGAAAAACACTAATCCGCGCGTAAAACCTCCTCCATGCGCGTAAAAACTCTTTTATGCAACTTCGTATTTCGCGCCATGCTTCAATATTCCGCGCACCTCATGCCTTTTCCATCTTTCATCGTTCTAAGCATGAAGCACCAATTGCGCGCAAAATTCCGCACCACGTTCTATATTGCGCGCAAACCCAAACTTTCATGCGACATCAGATTTCGCGCACTGCTCCAATCTTTCGCGCATTTTATGCCTTTGACAATTTTTGAGCTTCTGATCTCGAAACATCATTTGCGCGAAAACTTCATTCCTCAATTTCGCGCACCATGCCAATATTCCGCGCATCCCGCAGATTTTTCGCGCAACCCGCTACTATTTCGCGCATCCCGCAGATATTGCGCGCACCACTTTATTTTTGCGCGAAACATGCCTAAATTTCCGCGCACTCCATTCCTTTGTCATTTTTCAACGTTCTGACCTTGAATAACTCTTTTTCACATATAAACCATCTTCAATCTTATGTGCAACATCCATTGCCAAGCACATTTCTTCATCTCCCGATTTTCAGGCCCTAAAATTTGGCAAACACTGGAAAACGACGCCACCTTAAACTGTGCTTTTCTGCCATCCCCAGATTGTCTATTTCTTTGCCATTTTATCTCTTTACTGCTTCCCATAACCATTCTTCTGCTCTTATCACGAATCCCACTATCGTGATATTTATCCTTAGATAGATCAGCTTAAGCATCGTCAGAGTTGCAATGGGAACTGAATCTTTCCTATCTTCCAGCAGCATCATTCCTTCCAATCAAAACATTATATGACTGGCATCATCATTTCTCCCCCTTTCCTTCATAAGGCTTGCATCACAAGTTCTCCTAACTCATGATTTGTGTGAAATACATACCAGCAAAGCATCGTCTGATTTATGATCCTTCTACAAAGTGAATTGATTTATCGCCTTTGACAACAAAATACAACACTCTGCAAAAGCTAACTCTTCAAACTTTCATCTTCATTCAACCTGGTCCCAACAATCTCCCCCTTTGGATTTTGTTGTCAACAATGATTCATAAATCACTGAATTTTGAAACCTTTTGCAATGGATTACTTATCAACAATTCTAAGCCTACGTGAGCTAACTCATTGTAGGAAACAAGATTTATTGACAGCCAAAACCATGCTGTCCAAAAGCAGTGACTGTGAAATCTCATGAACATACCTCCTCATCCTTCTTCAGAACATCTTGCAATAGCATTCTTCACTTCTTCAGCTTTCCTGTAAAACAACTTTGTTTCCTACAACCACTCCAACAAATAGTTAGAATAGTTCACTCACATACATGCTGAATTCACAGCTTACCCACAACTCTCCCTTAATACATTCTTCCTTATGGATAGATTTATGAAACAATTCTCCCCCTTGACAACACTATCCAAAGCTAAGACGAGAGAGGGGACAGAAACATGTACCTTAACCTTGATGAGAAGGAGGTTGTACACCCATGTTCAACCTCAACTTTGCAAATGGTTCCTTCGGTAACGGTTTTGTAAATATATCAGCAATTTGTTCAGATGTAGGAACATACTCCAGCCTCAGTTCATTCTTTTCAACCTGCTCTTTGATGAAGTGGTACTTTATATCAATGTGTTTTGAACGAGAATGTTGTACTGGATTTCTTGTAAGATTGATTGCACTCTGATTATCACAACCCAAGAGCAATGGTAGCTTTACTTCAACAAGTAGATCTTCCAGCTGAGTCTTCATCCACATTAGTTGAGTTGTAGCTTGAGTAGCAGCAACATACTCAGCCTCAGCTGTGCTAAGAGTTACTGAATTCTGTTTCTTGGTATGCCAACTAACACAGCTTTTTCCTAGAAAGAATACTCCACCAGATGTGGATCTTCGATCATCAACATTTCCTGCCCAATCAGCATCAGAATACCCAAATAGATCAATATTTTCAGAGCCATCATACCGGATTCCAAAGTTTGTTGTGCCTTTGATATATCTGAGAATTCTTTTTCCAGCAATCAAATGTGATTCTTTAGGAGCACTCTGAAATCTCGCACATAATGTAACAGCATAGACGATGTCGGGTCTTGAGGCAATCAAATATAGCAGACTTCCAATCAGTTTTCGAAACTCTTTCTGATCAACTTCCTTTCCTTCTCCATCTTTAGACAACTTGGTTCCCACTGAAATCGGTGTGGAAACTGGTTTCGAATTTTCCATGCCAAACTTCTTCAGAAGTTCCTTAGCATACTTTTCTTGAGATAGAAAAACATGATTCTTCTTCTGTGAAATTTGTAACCCAAGAAAGTACTTCATTTCACCTAGCATGGACATCTCAAATAACTTCTTCATCTCCTCAGCAAATTTTTCACATGATCTTTCATTATTTCCAGCAAATATAATATAATCGACATAGACAATAACGATCAGTGAAAACTCCTGACATTTCTTGATGTAGAGATTGCTGTCAACTCTCCCTTTCCTAAAGTTCATCTTCTTCAAGAAAGTATCTAATTTAGAATACCATGCTCTCGGAGCCTGTTTTAGCCCATACAGAGCCTTCTTCAACCTGCACACATAGCTTTCATCTTTCCCAATAACAAATCCACAAGGTTGATCAATGTAAACTTCCTCGTCAAGATCACCATTCAAGAATGCAGATTTTACATCCATTTGAAAGATTTTGTAACCTCGTTGTGCAGCAATGGCAAGAAATATTCTGATTGTTTCTAATCGAGCTACTGGAGCAAAGGTTTCATCAAAGTCAATGCCTTCAATTTGTGAATACCCTTTGCAGACCAATCTTGCCTTGTTTCTTATTACATTACCTTCTTCATTCAGCTTGTTTCGAAAAACCCACTTTGTACCAATAATGTTCTTGTTGTCCGGCTTGGGCACAAGTTCCCAAGTATTGTTCTTCTCTATCTGATCAAGCTCTTCATTCATAGCATGAACCCATTCTGGATGCTCAAATGCTTCATTTACATCATTCGGTTCAACTTTCGAATAAAGAGAAGTATGTGATATAGCATTTGTTGTTCTTCTTGTTTGAACCCTCTGATTTTTATCTCCAATGATGTTCTGAGCCTCCACTTGTTTCCTCAACCTAGGATGAGTTGTTTGAACTTCATCCTCATCACTTGATATTTCTGAGTCAAATTCCTCTTCTTGAGTAGGATGAACAAATTCTGAAGCATTATCAGAATTGTTAACAAAGTCTTCTCTATCCCGCTCGACTTCCACATCAACATATGACTGCTTTTCTTTCTCAGCACTTTCAACAACTTTTACATCTGAAGAATCAATAATTCTTCCTGTTTCTTTGTTGAGACATCTATATCCTCTTCCTTCTGGAGCATAGCCAAGAAAAATTCCGTCATCTCCTCTTTGCTCGAACTTTCCCAGATTTCCACCTTTCTTCTTTATAATACATGGACTCCCAAAGACTCTCAAGTGTTTCAGACTTGGAGTTTTTCCATAGAACATTTCATATGGAGTCATATCTGAGTTTGGCCTATAGAAACACTGGTTCTGAATATACACAGCAGTGCTCATGGCTTGCCTCCAATAATAATGAGAGAGACTATGTTCAAGTAACATAGTTCTCCCCATTTCCACCAGACTTCGATTCTTTCTTTCAGCCACCCCATTTTGTTGAGGTGTGTATGGCGAACTAAACTCATGCCAAATTCCATGTTTCTCAAGATAACTTTCAAACTCTTCATTCTCATACTCACCACCATTATCAGTTCTCAACTTCTTCACTGAATACTCACATTCTTTCTCTGCTTTCCTTCTGAAACTCTTAAACATTGTTAGAGCATCTGACTTATGTCTCATGTACATAACACAAGTAATGCGAGTAAAGTCATCAATGAAAGTAATGAAGTACTTATCTCCATTTGAAGATTGCTTGCTCATTGGCCCACATATATCTGAGTGTATGAGTTCTAAGGGTCTTTTTGAGCGAATTTCAACTCTCTTGTGCATAGAATTAGCAATCTTCCCTTTCTCACAAATAGTGCAGCACCAATCTCTTTCTCTTGATAAATCAGGCATATCCCGAACACTTTCTCGCTTTGACAACTTGCACATATTTCTCTGACACATATGACCCAGTCTTTTATGCCATAATTTATTTTCATCCACCACACTCATGTAACAAGAGTTCTGTCCATCCCCAACTTGGAACAAATTCCCTCTTGTACGCTGGCCCCTTGTAACTATGTTTCCATCATTTTCACTTTTTACAACAAATCCATCTTTTCTGAAGATCACTTTGTTGCCCTCATCACAGAGTTGTGACACACTGAGCAGGTTGTGTTTCAGTCCATCAACATATAGTGTTTTTCTGGATTTCATCTTTTCTTTTCCAATGATGGCTGATCCAACACCTTTGATCCTTAGAGATTCATCATTTCCAAATGTCACAGTTCCTTCTTTAAAGTCTTTCACATTCTTCAGCAGCTTTAAGTCTCCTATCATATGAGATGAACATCCACTATCAAGAATCCATGGACGTTCTCCTTTGGTAGCCTTCAAAGCTATTTCAACAACAAGTGCTTTTTGTTCTTCCTTTTCCTCAACTTTCTGTTTTGCTTCTTCCAATTTCCTAGCCAAATAAATGTGTTCTGGCCAGAGAACCATGCATTCTTTCTTTTCAGAGTTATTATATTTGTCCCTTTTGTATTTTAAAAACTCTGTCTTCTGAGAATTATTAACAAACTTTTGTTGCTCTGGTAACACACTAAGGCAGCCCTTAGCAAGATGTCCAGGTTGATCACATCTTTCACAATAAGTTTCCAGTGGTTGGAATCTGTTCCCAAATTTCACACCAGTCTTCTCAGATTTCTTCTGAAACTTATTTAGAGATATTCTATTTTGAAAGCGTTGGCTCCCCCTCAATCCTTGTCCTTCAAAACTTTTGGAATAGTTGTAATGTTGTTGGTTAAACCAACACATACTTTCCATGTGTCCAAATCCACCACAATACCAGCAGTATCCATAGAAAGAATATTTACCTCTGAAACTTTTAGACTGAATGGAGTTGTGAACACGCTTCTCAAAAACCATCATATTTTCATTTGTAACTCTCTTCTTCAGATCAGATTCAGCAGTACCAGAAGTATTAGAAGCTTTTCTTGACTCAATATTTTTATGCACTTCTGATTTTTCTGCATTGCTGATTTTGACCACATACTTTGTCTTTCCAGCCTTGTTCTTATCAGAACCAGTTTTGTCTTTCATTTCAACCTTTGAAGGTAAGTTTTGTAGATCCCTTTTTGGTTCATTCTTACTGGAACATTCCCCTACTTCTGAGATAGAATTTTTGGAACTGATATTCATTTCTTTAGCTTTATGCAGTTTTTGTTGGACAAGTTCCAACTCTTCTTCTTTTGCCTTCAACTTCACTTCAAGATGATCATTACGATTCTTTGTATTCTTAAGAGAATTTTTCAGATCATCAATCTCTTTTTTCATCATGATTTTATCATCTGTAAAACCTTCTTGATTGTTTACTGTGGAATTTTCTTTTACTAACTTGTTGTTTTCTTTCTCCAGTTTTCTGATCTTCCTCAAACATTCCTTCAGCTCTTCTTTCAGATACTGTTCAAGTTGAGTCTCTTCTTCTTCAGTACTACTACTCTCATAATCATCATTATTCACTGTTGCAAAAAAGGTACTCTCTCTAGTTTTTTCAGTAGCAGATTTTTCTGATTCAGTCTCGCTATCATCATCTTCCTTATCATTTGACAAAAAGCTTCTTCTTTTTGATTTAAAGAACTTTTTATTCTGACTTCTACCAGAATATTTATCTTTTCGATCCTGTTTCTTCCATGACCTTCTTGGTCCTCTGTCTTCTTCATCACTGTCGGCATCTTTCCCCTTTTGAGGGCAATTAGCCGCAAAGTGGCCAACTGCTCCACATTCAAAACATTTCAAAGGGAGTTTCCCTTTGTATTTCCCTGTGCCTCTTTTAACATTTTTAGAAAACAAGGATAGAATTTCATCAAAATTTTTACATACCTCATTTTCAGAGTTGGATTCACCAGCTTCTTCATTAATAAGAATTTTCTTCGACTTCTCTTTCTTTTCTGCCCTGAAAGACATTTCTCTATCAGTTTTTGCTTTGCTCTTCATGGTCTTCTCTCTTCTCATCTCATAAGTGATGAGAGTACTGTGCAAATCATCAAGAGATAATGTTTCCGGATCTCTGTCTTCTAGTGAAGAAACTTTAGCATCAAATTTGTCAGGCAGAATTCTCAGGATCTTTTCAACAACTGTATCATCTTCTAACTTTTCACCAAGACATCTGATTGTACTGACAATGTCATTAACTCTGGTAAAGAATTCCCCAACAGATTCAGATTCTCCCATTTTCAAGTCTTCATACTTCAGCCTCCAGATTTGTAGTTTTACCTTCTTCACTTTTGTATTTCCTTCATAGATATTCATTAGCTTATCCCAGATGCCTTTAGCAGTAGTGACACCTTTCACTCTTAAAAACTCACTCTCAGAAAGTGATGAGAGTAATGCATTTTTAGCTCTTCCATCATTCTCAAGATTCTTCTTATCGACAGGAGTAAGAGGGACCTTGTCATCAATATCAGGAAATCCATCTGTTGTAGTTTCAAGAACTTCATATCCAAGAGACATAAGATATGGCATCATTCTGTCCTTCCAGATGTGATAGTTCTTTCCATCGAAGATTGGAATCCCCTTACTGTTCACGCAATTTAGATTTTCCATCACAACTTCTCTTCAAACAATTCAGCAAAGAGTAAACGAAGTCAACCTCGCTCTGATACCAATTGAAGTTCCCAATCAGGATCCAAGTATCACTGAGAGGGGGAGGGGGTGAATCAGTGATATCTTTTTATTTTTAAGTTTCCCCTTTTTGAAACAAACTTCGCCTCCTGTTAAAGAGTTTCTTCCCTGCTGAACACACACATCCACAGGAACACAAGATTTACAAGGTTCACTACTCAACAAGAGTAGCTACGTCCTTGGTATGGTACGGAAATAATCCAGTACCACACAATCCACTAGAAAACAATCCTTTGATGTGGAATACAACGAGTAGGATATACCCTTACACTCGTGCAGCACTTTGAAAACAATCCAATAGTGCGTGTGCTCCCTCTTAGCACAAATAGGATAACACAATGTTTCAGTGCTTCTTTACAATTAAACAGATGTATTCTCCGAAGTACAAATCTTCACTTTCTTACCCAGAAGCCGGTAAGAAATCTCTTGTGCACAACTGAATACGTGCGAAGACCCCAAATATTTCGTGCAGCCTTTAGGGTGCCTTGCGCGCAATTCAAATGGCTTGCGCGTAAAATTCCCTTTTGGCGCGAAAAACGTTTTCGCGCAACTTTCCTTTTACGCGCAACTTTTCCTCTTTTCGCGCAACTCACTTAGCGTATAATTTACGCGCACCAGAGCTCGGGATTTCTTCTAAGTGTCGAGCATTAACAACTAACAAGGGTTGGCCTCATATTTATAGGTATTTTTGACTCCGCGAGAAAAACACTAATCCGCGCGTAAAACCTCCTCCATGCGCGTAAAAACTCTTTTATGCAACTTCGTATTTCGTGCCATGCTTCAATATTCCGCGCACCTCATGCCTTTTCCATCTTTCATCGTTCTAAGCATGAAGCACCAATTGCGCGCAAAATTCCGCACCACGTTCTATATTGCGCGCAAACCCAAAATTTCATGCGACATCAGATTTCGCGCACTGCTCCAATCTTTCGCGCATTTTATGCCTTTGACAATTTTTGAGCTTCTGATCTCGAAACATCATTTGCGCGAAAACTTCATTCCTCAATTTCGCGCACCATGCCAATATTCCGCGCATCCCGCAGATTTTTCGCGCAACCCGCTACTATTTCGCGCATCCCGCAGATATTGCGCGCACCACTTTATTTTTGCGCGAAACATGCCTAAATTTCCGCGCACTCCATTCCTTTGTCATTTTTCAACGTTCTTACCTTGAATAACTCTTTTTCACATATAAACCATCTTCAATCTTATGTGCAACATCCATTGCCAAGCACATTTCTTCATCTCCCGATTTTCAGGCCCTAAAATTTGGCAAACACTGGAAAACGGCGCCACCTTAAACTGTGCTTTTCTGCCATCCCCAGATTGTCTATTTCTTTGCCATTTTATCTCTTTACTGCTTCCCATAACCATTCTTCTGCTCTTATCACGAATCCCACTATCGTGATATTTATCCTTAGATAGATCAGCTTAAGCATCGTCAGAGTTGCAATGGGAACTGAATCTTTCCTATCTTCCAGCAGCATCATTCCTTCCAATCAAAACATTATATGACTGGAATCATCATTTCTCCCCCTTTCCTTCATAAGGCTTGCATCACAAGTTCTCCTAACTCATGATTTGTGTGAAATACATACCAGCAAAGCATCGTCTGATTTATGATCCTTCTACAAAGTGAATTGATTTATCGCCTTTGACAACAAAATACAACACTCTGCAAAAGCTAACTCTTCAAACTTTCATCTTCATTCAACCTGGTCCCAACAATGCTAATATATGATTGAAAGCTAAAAAAAATAAAAAATCTATCTAGGAAAGACCTTAAGGTCCATGCCAATCTCTATGACAAATAGTAATACAATCCAACTCCTAAGGCTTATCCTTTACCTATACATAAATCCATAAAGTCTACACATGTTTTGTAGGGTCCATGTAGGGTGTGAGATGAATATCAGTAAGATACCACCCAATAGTGCATACCTAGTATATGTGTTTAAGAAGATAATAACCTCTAAGAAAAGTAAATAGAACGATGTATTAATAAACACAACCTCCACTGGTGCTCAACATTCACTAATGAGTGTCACCTACTTCGGTCAATGCTGGAATCTCAAAAGAAAAGAGAGTCCTTATCCCATTGACCAAGGTACCCTTGTAGTCACAAAGTCCTGGAAAACCCTTAGGTTCCACCTCAATCATATAGCCTGAAACCACATGCCTCCTAACACCTTAGGTCTCAAATTACTGACATCCCGAAGGCACACCCAAACAATAGTATCCCGGTCCTGCAGACCCCTTCTTGAAAGCTCATGTCAGCCCATGACACAACAACCGAAGGAATAATGATGTCTGTCCTCGAACAAATATATAGGACACTGGACTCAATCATGGAGAACCTCAACCCTCAAACCCCAACCCAATAACCTCATTTCTATCAAATGAAGGATCCTCAAATTCCATGTGGATATCTATGTAAAGAACCCCCAAACCATAAATAACTAAACCATAACTATCAGAAGCCTCTACCAACATGAGTGGTCAAAACCACCTCATCGCTGAGTCAACTTGTGTGTACATGACTCAATCGGTGCTTTGTCCATAACGGGTGAGTGGAAATCAAAAAATAAGAACCTTAGACACACCATCTCTAGCACATAATTCCCCTGTCACTAAGTATCTCAAATCCTATGGCCATCCCATGCAATTATCCTAGGCCTTTCCCAACGTGACGGTCTCACGGCCTCAATCCAACATCTGCAACACCCAATCCTGTGGTCAAAACCACTCAAGAAAATCTGGGACGAGCCCAAATAGTGATCAACATCACTCAATCCTAATTTCCATTCCATCCCAACCTCAGTCCTAGTCCGTCACAACCCCAAGGGTCTCAACATATGTAATCTCAAGCATTAAAAAATATAAAACTCATTTAAGAACTTTAAACAAGTAATTCAGTTTAAACATAGTGAATTACACTCGATACCAGGTATGGAACATTACCATAGAGGTCTTGAATTCCTATAAATTGCTTATTTAATCTTAATCAATCTAAACATACCATTTTAATTTTAAAAAAATCAATTAAAACCATTTTGGAACCCCTATCCAAAATATCCCAAGGAGCAACAACCTATCACCCGACGTCGCTAAAGTATAATAGGTATACGACATGCCCATGGTATCCCACATGGTCTAATAGTCAATTCAATATGATATAATAGGGTTAATCTCAAAACCCACCATTGTGATATAAAGCCACAACCCTCAAAAGTCTGTAAAAACTCAAAATAAGGTATGCACCACATACCTTAGACTCGTAGGCATAGGGACATCCGATTTCAAAGTCCAATTCAAAGTGGATCAATGTAGATCTGAGTTTATTTCTTAAACCATGAAATTGGATCAGACGTAAAAAATGCTCCTTAATATGAAGTATCAAAGAAGAAGAGGTATGTATGTGGTTATCCTTACCGAGGTGATCCTATAGCTTCCAACGGATCAAAGAATGGAGGTCAGATGGAGAGACGAGATCAAATTAGGTGGAAGAAGGAGATGGGTGACTCAACCCCTTCTATATACAACCAAGAAATAAGAAAGAGGGAGATAAGTAAATAATAAGGAAAGATAAATAATAAAGAAAAATTAAAAAAGGAACCTGTACAGGCCACACAGTTTACCCACACAGTTTTCCAAATCATGCGGCAGCCACTGCCTAAAGCTGTAGGCCCGTACGACTAGCCCGCATGGTTTCACATACCATGCACAAACTGTGTAGTAACCCTTTTTAATTCTATAGATTCATCCACACAGTCATGAACCATCACCTGCACGGTTTCCCTAAACTGTGCGTCTACAGATTTTTTCAAAAAACTAGGCCTTCAGGCCTCTCACACTCCCGAAGCCCTTCTGAACACCCGAGCCACTCCCCTAGCCTCTAAAACAACCCAAAAACACTATTTAAGGCCAAACGAACTCTCATAATTGGATTCTGACCAATGAACCAAAAAGTATCATAACCACTAATTGAAAGTTTAAATCGAGAGGGGTTTTTAACAGACTCAAAAACTCAGGATGTTACACATAATGTATGATGATGGGTTTCATATGGTTTCCTACAAAAAGGATAATCTTTTCTATGAGACAAAGAAAAATTATGTTGTTTAAATAGTTTTTTTGGGACAAGATCTAATCAATTCAAATTAGATGCATGTTGCAACCTCAAATTCCTTTTAAGTACTTGATTACCCATTGAAGGTGCTTGTTAATAGGAAGTAAAGGATCATAGGGAGAAAAATACTTCCACTACTTGTCCTTCAAGTGGTATGGGCTTCATGACACCTGTGATCAAGAAAGGAAGAATTCTTCACTAGTTCAGGCTACTATTGATGGGGAGGCTCGATAACAGGAAGACTTGGTCATGAGGACTCTTGCACATGTAAACATTAAATATTTGAAGATGGAGAAGGTTCTACCTCATTCTGAGGCTAACTCTGATTTAGATAGTACAAGGGATAAAGAACTTTTACAATATGCGAGATCATGAAGGAGGGGACATCATTTGAAAATCCATGGGTGTGGATGGGGACTAGGAAGAAATGATTGGAATTATACAATGGAAGAGGAATGGAAATTAGGTATATAATTAGAGAAAATTTAGGCTTAATACATGGGCTTTTAGCCAAACCTATTCTCATCCCCTGTCCCCCTTGTTCTCTTTGATTTCTATTTTTTCTAATAAAAGTGGCAATGCATCCACCTTAAAACAGAACCAATAACATTGCTTATTTTTTTAATTTTATTTATAATTTATTGAGTTTGAATATTTATAATTTAAATATTTTTTATTTCTTCCTTTATAATATATAATTATACATATTTATTCATTAACATTTATGGGTTTTAATATGGTTGTAATGCACATATTTAATATGAATTCATTTCATTTGTATATATATTCATTTTTAATTTATTAAATAATTTATATTATTAATAAAAATCATTCATTTTTTTAATATTTTTGAAGTCTATTCATTTTTTAGTTATTAAATTTAACTCATTTATAACATTTAGGTATTTAAGAATATATATTCATTAATAATGATAATCATTGTTTAAATTTTTATTTTTTTGTTCATTTTTAATATATATTTGCTTAATATTTTTTAATTTAATTTATATATATTTTATCATCACTTTCCAAAGAGCTTTGATAATATATGCTTTTTCAGTGCTAAAATAGAATGCACTGAAAAACCTATCTTTATCTGTGTTTTTTTGGAAATAAATAATAAAGATCAGTTTTATCAGGGAAAAAAAGTGCTGATAAAGATTAGGGTTTTAGTGCTTTATATTTTAGTCATAATAAATATGGGTCTTTATCAGTGCTTTTTAAAAAGTGAGAATATAACCATTATATTTTAAATAAAACCCTAATAGAGGTCCCTACCTCTCGTGTTGTTCAAGATCTTGAAGAACTAAAACATTACTATAGTTATCCCTTTCTCTCCTTAGATGAATCAAAACTTTCAAATCCCATGACATTTGAATTCAGATCTTCTATTCAAGCTTTCAAAAATTTTAGTTCTTATTTGCATGTTTTTAATTTTCTAAAATAATTTGAATGAAATGCGTGAGCATATTTACCTCGATCTAGCTCGTTGATTCTCAACCCAATCGTCCTCTCCTCGAGCCATTATTGCTTCACCCTCTCCATCAGGTTTATTAACTATTATTCTGAAATGAGGCTAAGTTTTGTTAGAATCCAATGTTGTGCCTGTTTTTAATCTACTAATTCATATGTGAATAAACCTTTCATTATTTGATAGTTCTATAATATTTTCTAAAAGTGTAAATACATTCTAGATTTAGAAATGGTTGTGCTATTATAAAATATTTTTTTAGTTCAAAATTTTCAACTGATCTATTGAAGTTTCATGAGAAGTACATGTATGTTTTTTGAAATCTGACTATGCTGAATTTAAAATGAAAACTGAGAATGTGTCATTTTTTCCGAGGGTTTGATAAGATGACATTTTCACTGAATGTATTATTTGAAGTTAAACTGAATCATGTTTCATATAAACTGGTTCTTTTATTTTTATTTTCTTGAAAAATTGAGTGGGTTTCTTAAATATGTCTTAGACCGGGGTATACAATGAAAAGTATATTTTGAAATATTTCATTGGGGATGGAATATGTATTTCAAATCATGTTTATAGAGTGATTTTGTGTTCATTATAATTTACATTACATGGTTTTTTCATGGTTTTCTATGTTTGAGTAGTATGTTTTTTGACTATGGCCTAGAAATTGGAAATGATAAAAGGTAGAACTTGATTTAGGAGATATTTTTTTAAAACAATTTTTATGTAAAAGCTTGAAACACAGAGGTTTGAGGGTTTTTTAGATTTGATTTTCATTTTTAGGAAGACCAATATATGATATTTCACCCAAGAGTTCAAAAACTAAGTGTGGGGAGTGATTGATCATATGCTACCTCCCCTTCTTACAGGTTCATATATAAGACCTCCTTGATTTATAATCCACCATACTCTCCATGACTGATACACTACTCTGTATGAATCCAAATTAAAATTGGACACTTATTTTAGTTTCTTTATTATGTTACTATGTACTTTAACTATTTATATATTTAGAAAAAAGTTTTACAAAACCCTATAGAAACATATATCATATTAATCATGTTTGTAAATATTTATAAATATTAAATTTATTATATTAATTTAATTTATAATGGGTAAAATATTTATTAATTACCTCAATATTTTTTTAAATTGGATTTTTTCAAATTTATAGAGTTACCCTTGGAATAATATGAATATTATTTTTTAAAATCACGTTGATTAATTTCATGAGAAGTGCATATGGTATTATTTTCTAATTTAAATCATTTTTTTAAAAATATCCCATGTCTAAAAAAATATTTAAATATATTATTTTTACTAATTTATGGGAATTCTATTTTTGATTATTTTATTGTTAGATTTTTTATAAATATATGTAAATTGATTTATATTATTGTATATACATTATTTAAAAATGTATATCATTAGTCGATATCACCAGTTCTCCTTTATGAGTGTCTTTATATTTGTGATACTGTCCTCAACACGCATCTCCTCCCTTACGTATACCTAATATAGAACCACCATCACACACTACTTCCTAAAGTGCTAAAAATGACCTCATCAAATGGGGATACCACCTAGTTTACCACCAAACTCACACTTCTACCAGTTTTCTCAATTATTCTTAGCCTCACTGTTTTTTTGATTTCATGTTTGGGTGGATGATAATTTTCAGTGTCAAAATGTTACAAATGATTTTAATTGCTCGCTTATTCTTTTGTATATATTATGTTTAATTGTATGAGATATATTATAATTAATCATACATGAAATATAGACAATAAAACTGTCAGTCACCCTAACATTCTGACTTATTCCACATCTTGAGGTAATTTTGGAGTGAGGGCTTAGATCAAATATCAAATTCGGGGGAGAATAATCCTATTTATAGGTATCATTCATGATATCATGGATTAAAATCATACAATTCTACCTATTTTCTTCCATTAATGGGAAAAAGAACCCCAATCCATTTAACATTTGTGTTTCTATGAACATCTACAAGTGGCATTTTTCAACACAATCTTCTATCCTCACATTTATCTAAAAAATTAGTTCCTGTATAAATGATACAAAAAGAAAGTGTATAAAAAATAAACTTTCAAATCATTATTAAGTAGATTAATTCACCAGTTTTTTCATTTATAGTTCCCCAATTCTATAAATTTTCACTCCCAGTTTCCACTCTTACATTTTTCTTGAGTTGGCTCTATCTATTGTACCCACTTAAGTTGAGTTTTGTTTTTTTGGTGATCCTAGGAAGTTGGTCTTATACTAAAATAATTATTATGAGATGAAGATTTATACTAATCCCACCAAGATAGTTTTTCAACTTATATTAATGTTGATTGTTTCATCATATAATAAATGATCATAAAATTTGGTTCCTAATCACCCTATTACTAGAACACCTCTTCACCCACCATATACTATCTGAAGAAATGAATAAACATCAACTCCTCCCTCTTGTTGGTATGCCACAAATGATGCTCCTCCTTCACTCGAATAGGGTGTCTCCACCATTTATAATAAGTTGGTTTATATAAATATTGGTGCTATGACATACCTAAGTCCAATGCTAGTCAGTGCAGCCATGCCCCCAAATGAGAAAAAACAATATATTTCTTTCCTAAAGCAACATCATGAGGTATTTTCCTAGAGTCATCATGATATTACAAGAGTATACCCTCAGGTAACCGTCCACCATCTTGTTCTCCTAGTATGTTACCAAAGATTCAAGCAGCCTCCTAGTAAAATGACACCTTCTCATGGTTCCATTGTTGAGACCAATGTTTTTAATATTATCAAATCCAAATTAAACATGGAAGTTTCATTCCACAAATGGCTAACCAACATCGTTCTAGTTAGGAAGAAGAATGTGTAGATAAGATTCTATATCAACTCCTGGGATCTCAACCACGATTTTCCAAAGGTTGATTTTTCCATTCAAGTGAAGGAGACATTGATCGATACCACAACTGGGTTCCAGTTTCTCTCCTTCATGGATCTATGATCTGGGTACAATCAGATCTAGATAGTCCAATAATATGAGGATTGTATCACCTTTACAACTCCATAAGTAACCCTTTTCTATCAGGTTATGTATTTCATTATGAATAATGTAGGGGCCACTTATTAGTGGTCTATGCACCACATCTTCAAATATATTTATGGGGTGCTAGTTGAATGCTATGCAAGTGATTTGGTGCTCTAATCCCTCCATTATCAGGACCATCTCAGAGAACATGAGAAATTTTTCATCTTCCTTCGCTTCCAACATTTGAAGATGAACCCCTTAAAATGTGAATTTGGGGTTACCTATGGAAATTTTATCATCTTTATCATCAAATACAGAGGCATTGAGATTGATACAGAAAATATCAAGTCCATCAGCAATATTACTCCTCTAAGAAACCTATGAGAGCTTCAAGGACTTCAAAGAAATATAGAATACATATAACGATTCATTGTAAATATGGCTGGAATGTTTATTCCCTTTTCTAGGATCATGAAAAAAAGTACCATCTATTAGTGGGATGATGGGTGCCCGATTGACTTTGTGGAAATCAAGTGGTATCTAATACAACCTCGGGTTCTGATTCCAACCATATATTGAAAGCCTTTGGTCCTCTTCATGAATTACTTGAAATGATCCCTCAATTACAATATTTTCCAAAAGAATAATAAATTCAGAGATAATAGTATATAATATCTCAGTCGCATTACCCTCTAAATAGAGACTAGGTACTCCCCTATCAAGAAGAGATTCTTTGAGTTTATTTTGTAGTGAATAAGTTTCAGAATTATCTTTAACATCACAAGATACAAATGGTTTCCCATGTAGACCCACTAAAGTATATCATAAATCATCTCATATGGACAAGAAGACTAGCATGTTTGGAAGAGTTCCTTTAGTAGTTCGACATCAGTTTTGTTCTATAAAAATCTATCAATGTTCAAGAATTAGCTGAATTTATAGCCGCCCATATGGCTCTTGAAGAATCTCATATGAATTTCAATTTCCCATATGAGGTTATATTTTTCATGGATCAGGATATTACATGTTGGAAGATTCATTTTGATGGTGCTTCATGATTCCATACTCGTAGAAGTCTCAATGATCCCAAGCTCAATAGAGTGGGCATGTGTATCATCTTCATCACTTATGCACTTGTTTTCCTACCATATTCTTTCCTACTATAAGAAGAATACACCAAGAATTAAGAAAAGTATCAGTCTTTCATCATTGATCCTGATTTGGACCTCTAGATTGACGTGTCCCACTTACATGTGAAGGTAGAATCTGATTTAGTCACCAAACAACTTAATGTTGACTTTATCATCAAAAAACCAGAGCTCATGCCCTAGTTGGAGTGCACTCACCGACTAATGGATTAGATCCCTTATCATACATAGGAGATTCGTGTTCCTCATTCACATAATGGTAGATCCGAAGCACTATCTAGTATAGCTTCCTACCTTATAGAGCCTGACTAGGATAACATTTTCATTGATGGGTAACATCATAGAGTAATTTATACCATCATTTGAGATAATGGAGACAACTAGTATGTAGACCAAATGACTGTTGGTGCTTTCGCATCTGGACCTTCAGGCCCCCCTATAGTATAAGAATCCTCTGATTGGAAAACCCAATTCATTGTGTATCTCTAGTGTGGAAGTATCCTAACAGATGAATAAGAGCACAAAAAAATCTTCTAAAGTGCATCAAAGTTTACCCTCTAGAGTGGGCCTAACCTTGAGAAGAATATATACAGACATGGATTTGATGTAATCCTCCTATGTTGCATCCAATGGGATGAGATTCCATATGTTATGAACCAAGTTCATGCCAGGTCTTGTGGCACCCATCTAGAAGTATTAATTTTATCCCACCATATTTGGCAGTAATGATACTTCTGGCCCACCATGGTCTACGACTGCATCGAGGATGCCAACATGTGTCTTATGTGTCAGATTTATGCCAAAATTCTACATCTACCACTGAATATCCCCCACCCCACAAAGTATTCATAGACCTTTTCAGTATGGGGGTTCGATGTTGTGGGACCCTATCCAACAACAATATCTTGTCAGTACAGATTCATTCTGACCGCGAAATATTTATTCTCCACATTGGTGGAATGAATTCCTCTCAAAGAAGTCAAGGAACAATATTTTATTGAATTTTTGAGCTCCAAAATCATCCATCAGTTCATAGATCCTCAAGTAGTTCTCACATACAACAACACTAAATTCCCAAATGATGAGATAAAACGGATTTATGTTAATTACAATATTAGTTCAACTCATACTTTTTTCAATAGTGCGTAAGAAAATGGATATATTATGTCATTTAATTATATTATCTATAAAATTCTATAGAATATGGTGATCCATAATAATATTTTTCCTCCAAAAAAACTCCCCAATTCTATCTAGGTCTATCAGATGAAAAAGTGAAATTTCACCTAGGTGAATCCATATTCCCTAGTGTACGGAACATAGATAGTCCTACCCTTTTAAGTTTAACTACCTTCTCTATAAAATATTGTCTATGAAATAAATAAACTAGATATAATGGTATAATTTTTCCTATTCAAGTCGAAATCCCTCAAAGATAACAAGATTTAGGCCTTGCACAATCTAGATAGGCACCATAACAAGGTAGTGAGGGAGATCAATAAGAAGGTTTTCCTCTACTCCTTCCTCCAGGGTGACACGGTATTAGCCCTTAAAGATCCAATGATACTCAGAATTAAGATACCAATGTTTGAGCCTAAGTGGGAAGGATCTTACACCATTCACAAGGTCTATTCCAATGATAGATACTCTTTGGTTACCATGAAAGGAGATCTCATTACTCCTCTGACCAACACCAAGTTCCTCAAATAGTACTTCACATAGGGAAACCATGCATCCTAGTTTCATGATTTTAAACTATGTAACAACTATCATCCTCACCATCTGAAATTAAACTACTCATATACATCCCAACATAATGAAATTAAACTATCCGCTAGGTCCAAATTCTATAAAATTAAACTAAAATACCATGGTCCGTGCAACATGACCTTAAACTATTTTCAAATGGTACAAGGTCCATAAACATAAACTAAGAATCCCAGTCCAATAATCATGACTTTAAAATATATATGGGTTTTATTAGGGCATCATTGTTTGGAGGTAGGCCTCTTGGGACCTCATTCACATTAGTTTTGTTACTCCTCCACCCTACGCACATTCCTCTAAAGTAACTCCCCTCTCTTAGTTCCAAACTCAATGACCTTAATCTAAGAGTTGATGTATAAGAATAATGAGTTTAAAATGTATGTGATTACTCTCCTGAATATATAGTGTGATGTTGGGCCTACTTGGACCTCATTCACATCATGTTAGTCAGTCTATCACACTATACATACCCATTTTAGAGGACCCCTCTCATCAATCCAAAATCCATGACCTTAAACTAGGAGTATATGTCCTGAGAATACAATATTAAAATTGGAACTTAGTCCAAACTCTATGAACTTAAACTAAGAGCCTATGGTCTTAGAGACATGACCTTAAACTATTTACATCAAGTTACAGCTTCATAACTTTAAATTGTATATAGGATTCACTTCGAACTATGTTGTGTGGCGTTGGTCCTCCTTGGCTTTCATTCATGTTGGTTTTTTCTAACACCACACTAAATATATTCAGTTGAGAAATTTTCCAAATTTTTTAGTCAGAAATCCATAACCTTAAACTATAAGCCTATGGTCCATGCGACATGACCTTAAACTATTTTCACTAGGTCTATGAATTATGACCTTAAACTATTTGAATCCATTATAGTATGAGTTGTATGAATTTAAACTACAAAGCCTACTGTCCTCAATTCATGATGTTAAACTCTGATTATACACCATATTGAGACGAAATTACTCTTAATAATATATTTACCCCATTTTAAATAAGTATGACTCATAAGATATTTTGGGGATGGTTTAAAAATTTCACTCCATTCCATGAACATGGGATACCCCATGATAAACACGGGATGCCTTAGATTCCCTCATTAGAGAGGATCACCCCATTCATCCCCAATATCTTACCACAATGTGCTTCAAAACTACATGTGTCTTGATTCCCATCCTCATGGGAAATTTAGTGATGCTAAAACTTCTCATCTCAGGACCTATCCACAAATTCATAATCCCCTTTCCCCTCGGGCCACATTTCATTATTCCATATAGTAAAATTATAGAATGATTTCTAAAGTCCAGGAATTGAGACTTTAAACTATTTTCGTATACTCTTTAGAGTATGTGATGCGGTGTTGGACCTCCTTGGTCCTCATTCATGTCGGTTTCTCACTCGGCCATGCTTCGTATATCTACATAAAGAGCCTCATGGTTTGAGATATTTGACCTTATAGTAGGAGTCTATTTCCAAGAATCATGACATTAGATTATGTTTGAGTACTCCTTTGGAGTTTATTATTTGACACTAACCTTGTTGGTCCTGGTTCATGTCATGTTATAGCTATCATGCCATGTACACCCCTTTTGGAATACTTCTCCCATAGTCCTCCTCATATGACATTAAACTTCAGTCTTACCCTAGAAAAGTTCTGGTTACCTCTTAAATAAATTATTATGTTTACCCCATTTTAAATAGGGTTTCCTGATAGGATATGTATGGTATGGTTAAAAAATGTTACCCCATGCTCTAAATATGGGATACCCCGTGATAAATGTGGGATGCCTCATATTACCTTGCCAGATAGCATCATCCCCACTGGTGTTGGTATCTTACCATACGGTGTCTCTAGAACTACACGTGGCTTGATTCCCATACTCATTGGATATATAGTGAGGCCCATACATCTCAACTTTGGGTTAAAAGGAATGGGTTTCATTTCATAATCATAACATTTTAAAAACTACTTTAAAGACATGATCTTTATGTCACTTTAAACCCACGGAAAGGGAAAGCGGGTCTCATGTATATAAAACCAAGAATTTAAAATAGAAAATATTGTTATATATGTGAATAAACCTTTAGAATAAAGAGCTTTGAGTATTCACTTAATAAAATAAATGAATTTGAGAATAAGAGAGACATTTTGAGACGGAAATTCTGCAGCATAACGACTATGTTTCGGGGTTTTAGAAAACATTGAAAAGCGAGGGGACATGGTTCAACCACTCATAAATGATCAATAAAATAGTAGGGAGAACATGTTAATAAAATTTTAAAGATATACCATATGAAATGAAGAACATGAAAGGACGATAAAAATAAGATTTCTCTTATGAAAATTCGGCAGCCTAACGGTGTCACTTTAACTTCTACAAAATGAATTGAGGAGATCAAATAGGGTCTCTCATCATATGAATATAAAAGATCAGTATGATAGATATAAATATCATACCCCAACATAATAAAAATGAACTCTAAAGACATGACATGAAAGTATAACTTTGAAAAAATGAGAAAGGTGAAAGAATCCCTTAAAAATTCGACAGCCTAACGGCGCCACTTAAACTTCAAAAAAAATGAATTGATGAGAGCAAGAGAGGGTATCTCATCATATTAACATGAAAAGGGCAGTAAGATGAATATAGAAGAACATACTCCAACATAAGAACATGTAGCATAAAAGAAATTACATTAAAGAGATTACTTGAAAAGAAAGAGAGAGGTCAGATCCCTTACCTTAAAACGCAACTCTTAAAACTCAAAGGTTGGGAACTTGAGGGCTTGGGGAAACCTTGGGAGGACTCCTTGGGAGGTAATGAGACCAGAGATTTGTTGAGGGAGAGTTGTGAGTCTAATGTATGAGAGGATGGCTTGGTATTTATAGGGTAAGTGAGGGGACAAGGCATTAATGGCCAAGGGACACCTCATTGGTGGTTTTGGCAAAACCATGGGCTTGCCCATGGTATTTGCCCATGGTATTGACCACATGGGTCCCCCATACAATAATTAATCAAATTTGGTCGGCCAACCCTTAAAATATCTCATGTCATCATCATGACACAATTATGATGTCATTAAATATTCCGAAACCCTAAAACTGTATTTTCACTATTCATCAAAAATTCAACTTTCTCAGAAAAATCCCAAAATTTCACCTTAACCAAATATTGATGCTCTGATTTCAAAAATGAACTCCATTTTATAAAAATAATTTTCTAAGTATTTTTAGTTTAATTTTTAAATAAATACACAATTCACCGAAAATCCATTTTTTTTCAGAAAAATCCCCAAAATTACCTTAACATAATATCGATGCTCTGAGTTCAAAAATGAAATCAATTTTATAAAAATAATTTTCAAAAGATTTTTAATTTAATGTTTAATTAAAAAACACTATTCACCCGAAAAAACTAATACTTGAATAATAATTAATGAAACAGTTATTTACCTATTTTATTGAATCACATTACTTAATCAAGGTGCCTAGATTATATTAATAATTTCTTTAAGTGACATTACTAATCCATTTTGTAACATTACTAATACAAATCATAAAATCACTATTCATAATTTATTATTCATAAAAAATTAAGTTGATCATATTAGACTCTAAATTTCATACTGGACATAATTGTAGAAGACCATTTTTTGAAAATCATTACACATAATTAGTTATCTGAGGTTTACATAATTATTTTCAAATATCTTTTTTCTAGAATTCATCAAAAATATGCATACTATATTTATCCGGACGTTTGAAAAATCACAAACTTCATCACAAGAAGAAATCAAAATTTTTCTTTAAAACAAAGGATTACACAAGGCAGTTATGGTCTCGTTACATAGCCCCTTATAACACCAGCATAGGACCTAAGAGTAAGGTGTGCTATGGTGATAGAATCTTGGGGTGGATCAGCCAAAATTGCACGAGTAGTAATTTCTATCAGTTTGAACTTCTCGTGAAGGCGATTCCATCCTAGCTTCACACGATGAAGTTCGGCTTGGGTTTGGTCTAGAGCAAAGCCCAGTGGTGCTACCTCCTTACCAAGTTCCGTTAGATGGGCTTCGATTGGCCCGAGACAACTGGATGAGGCCATCAAATATTCTTTCTATATTAATTAACCAAGGTCACTTGTATTTAGAGACAAAAGTCAGAACATTCAGTTTTCAACGGTCATACTGACTAACGGTCATATAATAGTCAAAACCCAACAGTCTCATTTTAATTATAATCATGTTATCAAATGAAATAGTTTTGTTGAGTATGAAAAATAAAATAACACACAAAATTAGGAAACATGATTTATTCAAAATTTCGGGTCATTACAGTGTTGGAGTCCATTCGAACATTCCATCACTCTATTTCCATTCTTCACGTACCCCTTGTTTAGATCCTCATCCTAATTCATGTTTGAATGGAACCCATAATAGAATGGTGTTTATCCAAGGATCACCTACCATCTTGGGCCAATTCCCTTGAATATTTTAGATAAAAATATAAGATAGGTTCTATGTTTCGAATATGTTCAGTGGTAAATCCTCATTTGTTTTTACCCATCCAAGGCTAAGCGATATGGACTCTATGTTTCAAACATGGTCAAAAAAATCATCCATTTTTATTCCACTCTCCTTATGTTCTATAATTTGAGAATTTTGATTCACACTATTCCATTCCCTCTTGTTCAGGTAGAATTCAATACCCCTGGTGTTACCCCGTTCATGCACTAGAGCACATTGGAAAGGAAAATCGACTATTTTGAGAGCCTCATTGTCTAACCACAGCCTCTCTCATCCCAAGCACTCTTGGTGTCTAGTCAAAAATAGAAAATCCTGAGTGCTCGATGATTTTCCAGCACTCTCATATGAATAGAAATCACATGGTCATACCTTATTTCTCATACTAGGCATGACCCACGTGAGCTTAGGGATTGGTTGTTGATTGTCTCAGAATTATGATTATAGTAATAAAATAAGGAAAAAAAATATTTTTGAGCCTGAAAATTAAACTAAACCAATGTTTCAATGTTTTATACACATATAAAATCATCTCCTTTTCAAAATGTTTCTTTTATGTCTCTACTTTAGTGACTGAGCGCTCAACGTGAGTTGGTCTTTCTTTATTGGCCTCCAAGATTCACTGTCATCCCACAAGGCCTTCATTATCCTCATCAACCTTGGAGTAGAAATCTTCAACATTAATCCACTTCCATTCCTTCTCATCCCTATACTCAGACTTTACCTTCTTTTCTTATACCTCTTCTCCCCAAACACTTCCAATTGAGCCCTCAAAATTCTAATGATCTCATCCCAAGTAGCAGCGATAGTTACATGATCCAATGCCAACCCCTCCAAATGGGATTTTTTTATTCATCTTTCTAAAGAACCTGGGATATATCAGCATTGTGTTTCCTCTATTCTAGGTCAAGTTCCTACCACTCTTCACATGTTGAATTGATGAGGAAGTCTTGGTTCATTGCATGAGGAATGATAGAATTCACCCCACCATTCCCAATATTGACTAACCAATGGAAGAGATTCCCCCTTTCCCACTGTGGATGTTTAGATATTTTTATGTAAGTGATGAAATTCCACAAATTACTCCATACTTTGTGATGGGTAGAACAATTATCCTCTGTGAATTCTGGGCCCTAATCTTCCAAAATGTTCTAATATTTCATGGTTGTATTGAGAGAATACTTCTAGTATGGTGTTGGAAAAATCTTTTAGGTGCAAGTATTCAGTCGTATGCGGCCCAAGAACTATCTTTGGGAACATTTCCTTGCCAGACGTTCCACTTGGAGTAGAGGCTCCCACTATACCTTGTAGAATCACCGAGGTGGATTCCATCATCAGAAATTCCTTGGTTACCCTTGTTGGTGGCGCGGCCTCAGTCTCAGCTCCCATAGCTTCCACTAGAAAAAATTATGGTACAGGCTCATCCAATTCTCCCTTCCAAACTACTCTACACTCTAATGCAATCACCAAAACTTCCACTGCAAATTCAGATTCATTAGTCACTTCTAGTGGAACCTCATTGATCGGGTCAGCTACCATAGACCCTTCATCCAACCATGTTATGGGCCTAGCCTCAAACCCCTCCACCAAGGATGTGGTCTAAGTAGTCCCCTCTAAAAGTGCCTCTGTGGTTTGCTCAACCTCCATATCCTCCTGGTCCATCTCTTTAGAGAGAGTAGCCTTTTGAATCGCTACCTCAACTCACATGACCACTACATCAGTGGCAGGATCCAGTGTTTGATATATCATGACCACAATTTTAGGTGGGATTACCACACTCACCCATTCATGGGTTGAGGTTCCCTCACCCTCTAAATGTGTCCAATTGTTGACTTAACCTTCTTCATTGGTCCCTAATTCCTGAATAAGTAAGGATAGAACCATGAAATGATCTTGAAGATGGATTTGTGATTGAACGAATTGAAATATCAGTGATTTTAACTAGTAAAAAATAAGACACCTATCCCATTCTGATATCCAATAGGCATCACTACCCTAGGATTCTTTTGATTCTTAACCTTTGTCTGCACTGGCTTCAACATGGATCACAAGGGAGGCTGGGGGGAAGACATTCACAACATCATCCACACCCGATCGGTCAA
Source organism: Viscum album (assembly GCA_963277665.1). NCBI lineage: Eukaryota > Viridiplantae > Streptophyta > Magnoliopsida > Santalales > Viscaceae > Viscum > Viscum album. The sequence continues at coordinate 49,984,914 of OY728130.1, read as the reverse complement.
AGGATATGCAGTACCCTGGGGGTATACTAGGTCCTACATCTCCACCATATATTAAATTACTTCAGTGTGGGGAGAAAATAATCCTACCTTTGTATGTCATATTATAGTGATGAATATCCCATCAGTAATGAGATAATTCCAAACCCCCAAGGATTGGTGATATGCTCATGAAGTCCCCATGCCCCCTAGTCATTCGGATACACAGTGTCATTGGGAAATTTTGGGTGACATACTTGTTTCCATGTTCCTTGAATGTGAACCCTAGTGATATCCCTAGAGGGATCCCATTCCTCATGTTCCCACCTATATAGGAACATCGATCCTTGTTTTGTTCCTCTCCCTACAGCTTCTGCTTGTACAATCCCACAAACTGCAAGACCTGTAGTTACTATCCAAACCACCGGGACAACTATGATTCTAGAGTGTCCTACGACCACTGTTTGACATCAACTATCAGATTGAGGGACCACCCCTTCATTGGGTCGTGTTGATTTCTACCTCAACATAACCCCATGATACATGCTCGACAAAATATGCACATAATCACGAATGACCCCATATGAAACAGTCGAGGATGAAATAAAATTCTTCATATTTCCATATTCACACATGAACATGCACTGGTGGCACTCATGAAACACCTCTAAGTGAACCTTCAGAGTCAATCTCTATAGACACCTTATTTTCCTTACAAAATGATGTCGATTGTATGGTTTGAAGACTAACTTGTACTCGACTCCTGCAATTAGTACCCCACATCTATTGGCCATGAGGTAGGATCTGTATTCCAAGTCCCTTATTCCATCATCGGTCACCACTTCCAATGAAAGGGGAAACATATGAAATATGATTTTCTCTTCCAACCCAACTTTATCTAGCACTTCCACTAGACCCAACATGAATGGGATACTTCCCACAATATTCAAGATTTTTGGATGAAATTGTATTGAGGTAATATAAATAGGGTTTAAGAATTCATAACCTCCCTTGTGTACAACCATCCAAATATTCATAAATAGAAAAGTCCCCCCCCATACAATGATGTCTTCCCTTGGCTGACGTGCCGATGTACCATGTATAACTTCTCTAGTACTGGGACATCAAGGCTGGCACTTTGACCCATCACTACAATTGCCTCCATTATGAAGGTTCTTGGTTGTACCCCCATGTGTGCATCCCTCACTAGGAGAATCTGTCCACATATAAGAAGAGTGAATAATACCACCATCCAGATTATCGTTTGATCCTATTTACAGACATAGCATCCCCACAACTTCCTCTGGTTGGCCTCTAGAATCAGCTAGTAGGATCCCTCCTTTCCTCTTTATAATTCCTTAGGATAGGTGTGAGGCCTAGTTGATAAATTCTATACTTGATCCTCTTATTAATATGGTTCTGTCCCTGGTTCATTCAAGAAATATACAAACCACTACATGAAGGGAATGTCTCTCATCCCCAATTTATCTTCTTTAGTTCCTTTCACCCGATCTAGAAGCGCCTTCTCCAGCACTGATAACTGCTCTTGGTCACCCCATACATTCTTTGCTGGGATGAATTCATCATAAATCACCCCCAGGATTAGGATCATGGGGATTTGGTGAAGGTCCCAGAGGCTAACCCCGACCTTCCTATGATGTAAGTGGAATGTATTAGTTCTAGGTGACCATCTTCTCAGCAGATCAACAAAGATCTCCTACGACCAATAAACATGGAACTATGAATCCCATTTTGCTTCATAAATTCCTACTCAATTCATCTCTTCCAATAATTTTAGTGCATGACATGCATGACCTGTAGGCCCAGGACCACTCTTATGTGAAATTGCCACCCTGGTAAAAATCCCACCTATTGTTCTTTCCTTTGAGTGGATCCCCTAAACCCGCCTTGATGATCATATGATAATGTGGTGTGTATGCCTCATCCCTTATCTTCTCCATATTGATAGTTTTGATGTGATTTCAGATAAGGTCCACTATATGCGGTGCATGGTCCTCTCAGATGTGGCCAACATCATCAATATGCCACTTGTATTTCCTCTGTATGCCTATTAACTAGTAAGTTGGGTCACCCCTACTCCCTTCTGGAATGAATAAATAATCTATAAATATAAATTAGTTAAGAGGAAGCCTCTTTAATAGAGGATATTCCCTATGACCCTTTTTCAGTAGTGCCAAGAGTGTTTTCTGGTCCGAGGTGCTTTGTACGCACTCCCCGATCATGATGTTGTCATCCATAGTTTCCCTCCAAACAGCATAGGTGTTGACTTCATTAGAATCTATTAGATTCAATACTTATGTTTTTTCTAAGTCTGGTTCATGAAGGATGTTTTCAAAGACAATTTGTGGTGATTGGTTCATGGAGGCTTGGGTCGGAGGGATCTCTTTGCGAACATAATGTTCATGGATTCTAGTTTTCTAACCAGCATTCATGGGGAGAAATTTCAGAAGTCCAAATCACTAAAGGAGAGTTCATGGTGCACATTCATAGAAATGAAGAGCTTTGTAAAAATTGAGAAAAATGTTTTATTCACATAAAGGTTTGTTTCCTTTGAGGGCCCCACTCTCTACTATATATAGGAATATGGTTGGCCTGATTTCATGATTCCATCTAAATAGTTTATTTAAATAAGTAGATCCATGAATAGACTTCACGAGGGAGCTTAACAAAAGGGACTATGTTGCCAATTTTTTGTGATTCTACCTCAAAATCTGACCCTCCATTCCCCTATCATCTCTCATTCTGAGGGGGTTCATTTTTTGAAACTAAAATACACATGTCAAGAGAATGGTCTAGGATGGTATATTTGGTTCCAAGTAAATCCAAACAAAACCACTCAAAAACCCTCTAAGGATTCAGTTTTATGAATCCCTGATCCATCATAAAGGGCCAGAGCTCATGAAGATCCCCATCATTGATGTTATCTGTACAACCCCATTAAGCCATGATGGTGTTCCTCCACATGTCTATTTTTTTTGAACACATGTATCCATGATAATATTCCTCCATGATTCTGACAGCACTTTGTGACAACACGAATGATTGTCGACATTCCTTTGAAGTCTGATAGAGGTGTTCCCATTTGATAATCCCACAAATTCTTTGTGAACCACTTAAAATATTCAATAAATCCAATGCCTATAAATACCCCAATCAATTTGATATTTTAGGAATGCTTATCCTACCTTTAAACTTATGAATTGCTCCCAATCCATGACCCGCATGAGCATCGGGAACCAGATGAAGAATGTATCATCTGTGGTACAGAGGCTTTGCGAAACCCACATTAATGTATTCTTAAAATATCCCCCAAGTGGAGATACCTTTCATGAAGTCCTATTCCATTCATGAAGTAATAATTCCTATGGGAACTTGATGATTTGTAATGCATTTAGCCTTCGTGAAGTAATCTTCTCAAGAACCAGGACTTCCTCCAGAGGCATGGTCACCCTATTTTGTGAAGAATCATCCTTTGCGAATCCCCTATCCTCTAAGAGGAAACCAATATTTGTGAATCACCTCTCTGTGAGTCCCTAAGCTTCACAAAGCCTCTCTCCCAGGCCTGATAGTCCATCCTCATTTCTCTTTACACATCTTCAGGAATGTTGAGTGCCCAAATCCCCCACCCCCATCCATGTAACATCCCAGGTAAATAAAGAAATATAAAATTTTCATATTTATTAATATTTGTGAATTAAATATATTTTTTACTTTAATAGGGATGCTATGTTCGATGGCGTACCCGATAAACAAGAACGGGTTTCTTTGAAATCTTACGTTGCACACTAATAATATAATAATATTATTTTAAATGGTAGTTAACGCGTAACCGTTGTAATGGAAGAAATGAAAAAAATTAACTACAATATGATTATACATGTTTTTTAAATGTTTTTACATTTATCCAATAAATTTTAGAGGCATAAAATAAGAAAGAATCTGATTTTAAGCACAAATAGTCTAATATTCTTTAAAAGGTCGATTTAACGCCTTTTGAGGGCGGACCTATTTTAAATCTAGTTTTTTAACCTTTATGTGTTATATTTGACAAAATAATATTTTTATTTAGAATAGGGACATCAAAATTTAATTTGGGTAATTTTTTTGTGTTCTTCTATTAAAATACATTTTTTAATGAATAGTGAAAAATATTGTATTTTAATTCAAAACTACCTTTTAATCTAATTTATTTATAAGGTTAGATTATATTTTTAATTGGGTTTAAAGTGTAATTATATTATGTTTTTACTATTTAATAAAATTTTGGTAATTGGAAGTATTTTAACTTCGAAATTGGACATAAACAAGTGTCAATCTTTTGATAGTTATTATTTCTTAAAAACACACTTTTTGTTATGACAGCGGGAAATAATTTTAAATTAATTTGTGCCACTTATATATTTTGAATTTGGAAAAATGGATTCCATATTTGGAATCAGGAGGTCGATATTGTGTAAATAGGTAACTTTTATTTTTAGACATTATGAATATTTACTTCAGTAAATATTTTATTTTCCATGGTTAAAAGGTAAATCTGGTAAATAAGGGTAAAAATATAATATTATAATAATGTTAAATTACCCTAACAAGTATCCTAATACTATAGGTTGATACATATCCGACCATTGTCATACTTGGGTAGATTGTGGGACCCCATGGGGCCACTTGGGAGTGATAATTACACTTTATTTTAATTAACTTAAAGTAAAGGCAAAAATAACATAAACAAATATCTTTTAGTAAATCAATTTTGACATATAGTTATATAAGTTATATAATTGACTATAAATATTCATTACAAATATAAAAATATTTCCTACATCATTTTATTTTATTTATAATTTTTAGTCATCAAATAAATAAAATTATTTATAACACAATAATGATGCAGTGTTTACCTCATTAATGAATGAATTAAATAAATAAGATTATAAAGATTAAAACAATATCCAAAACCTGTCCAATTCTTATTGGATGATTTTATTTAGAACATGAGTCATCTTATATCCTAATTTAACGAGTTTTTTACCTTTTGAAACCGAATATAAGTTTATAATAAAATAATATTTTCAAACTTCCCTAAAGAGCCCCTCCTCCCCCTTATAAAAAAGCCCTCACTTATAACCCATTACTCACACTTCTCAATCCCCTTGGATCATCCAAAATCTACCTAAATAAGCTATCAATATCCCTATCTTCCTCATATAAGCCTTACCTTAGGAAGAAGGTGTAGGACCCCGGGACACCCTGAGAGGGGAAAGGTGAATCAGGGTGAAAACTTTTTCTTTTAAAGAGATGGATCTTGTTTCCACATTGGTAGGAACTTTTTAAACCTGTATAATAAAAATGATCAGAAAACAAACATTCACATGCAGAGAGATGATACAAAAATTTTTACTTGGTTCACCACTAAGGTCTACATCCAAGGAGCATGCACCGACAGGTTGTCGGTCATATCAAATTCCACTAATCTTTACAATCTTTGGATTACAAAGGTTCGAGAACAGTCACTCTATCCCAAGCTCACCACCTTTACAAAAGTTCAGGGATAGCTCACTACGTCCCTCGGGTCACTCCCGTTGACTCACCCTGGCTCAATACCTTTGGTGAAGTCCCACTCAGTTTATAGACGCGAAGGTCTCTTCATCATTTCAAAAGTATGCATCCTCTATTTTATATAGATGATCTGTTGAAGTCCAACTCTTACTAGTTGATGAATCTCACTTTGTGCTGAGGGTACCGGGAAATATTCCAGCTTTCGTGCAGCTTCAAAAGGACAGGCGTACTTCAACCTCACATGGAGCACTTCTCCAAGACCAGCGCGCAAGTTTAAATACCAGAGCGCAAGTCACTTGCGCAGTACAAATTTGGCACACAGGTGACACCAACCCACTTGCGTGACACTGCCTCCTTCAACTCCAAACTTGCATGACTCATCGCCTTTAACTCCCAAACCACTTTGGATGCTCAACCAACCTCTGGCGTGCATCCTCTACTTGTGCGACCCAACTACCACTTGCGCGACTCAACCACTTGCGTGATGGGAGCTCAAAAAATATCTAATACTTGAAATTCTTCATCAAATGAGGAGGGGTGGTCCTCTATTTATAAGAAAATAGGACCCCCTACGCGGTGGCGCGCAAGTGTCCTCACGACACACAAGTCCCGACGCGCAACTCCAAACACCCTAGCCTTTGTCGCACTACTCACTTGTGCGACCACACCAATACTTGCACGATCCTATTTCCTTTTCCATATTTTGAAGCTCTGATATCTAAGAACAATAGGCACACAACTTTCCAGCCTCCTAGGCATCGGCGCCCAAGTCCTTTCTCGGCGCGCAAGTCACTTGTGTGACCAACCCAAAACTTGCGCGACCCTTATCCCTTTGCCATTTTTCCATGTTCTTATCTTGAAAAACATATGGCGTGCAAGTTTACTCTCCTTCAAATACACGGCATGCAAGTATCTTTTCCAAAAACACTTTTCTCCATTTGTCGATTTTCAGGCCCAAAAATTTGGTAAACACTGGAAAATGGTGCCACCTTCAATACTGAAATCTTCTTGACCTGTATGAACACTTTTCTGGAAAACATTCTAAACTTCCTATGAGGATTGAAAAAAAACACAAACCATACTCTAATTCATTCAAAGATCACCATGGTTCCAATAGAAGGAACTTCAAGTAAACCTTTTGGTTCAAACCAAAGGGAGTTACCCGATTTAAAAGTAAAGTCTTCTCTTAAGTTCTTTTCTTTTATTTTACTTCTCCAATCCCCTAAACTCTTTTTATTCATTTATTTTATAACAAAAACAATATATTAAATATACATGGTTGTTTTTATGATAATGATTCTAAGTACACTTACACACACCTCCATCTAATGGGTAATGAACATACTGTTTCTGTGGACGATGAACTACTGCCGCACGAAATGATGATTGTTCAAATATCTCCAACCACCTCTCATGGTGGCCATTATGATGGAACTATATTTATATATGATATATATTATGTTTATGTTTTCTCTATGCTTCTATATTTTCCATTTATATCATACCTTTATGGTTTCCATAATGGGTAAACGCGATAATTTCATTTGAGTAAGTGTGGACTACCGCCCCCTCAAAGTGGTATGAATCGTTCATGACTTATGTGGGATGTATAAAGGATGGAATTAATGAAATTATATATGAAATTATAATGTAATTATGATATACCTATGTATCATTATGTTTTCATTCCATTAAAATACGAACTATAAATGAAAGTAGCGTTCATGCGTACGTACGGCTTACCGTCTCCATGAACGGTGCATTTCATTTCTTATCTCCAAATATTATGTACTATTATAAATACATATATATAATGTATATATATGATATATATGATATCTACATCATGAATATAATTCTGTAGATAATGGAATTTTGACCACATGAACAACTTGTAATTATAAGAAGTTTATTTTTGACTCAAGTACCGAATATCGACAAAACGACCGTTATTAAGTTAAATGATTACATAATGTTTATAACATGGTAATAAGTCATATAAAAGGAAAAATAAACTTGAAAAATGTTCCTAAGAATGTATAAATTAACTTTAGTTTATTATTTCGGAGATTAAAGAATGAACGAGTCAAGTCAGACATGAGGTAAGGGACTTCGTCTCAATATCCTTTCATTGAGGCATATTTTTTTATACACGACTTTATTTTATACACTATATAAACACCTTTGACTTTTCATTTCATTCAAAGGGAATCTTTTTCTACAAGGAATTTTACCAAATGACAAAAAAAAAAGTTTGTTTTTAATGTACGCGGTGACAATGACCTTTCCGCCGCCATGAGTATTATTTGATCTTTGGCTTCCTTAACAAGTCGTAATGTTTTTAAAAGGAAAATAAATACCATATACTCTTTTACGTATTTTGGTATTAAAAATGGTCTTGAGAATGGATTTATTATTTCAATATATTATTCAATATCTTGAAATGATATATTGTGATTGCAATGTGGGAATGTTATCTTTTGTTTGTGCTTATGTTATGTGTTATGATTATGTTATGGATCTTGGGAATTGTTTATGTATACAGGTGGTTCCTTGATAAAACTAGGGCAGGTGAGCCCAAGATATCTCTCCAATACATTGGGTAACGTGATGAAGGTAAACGTGAATGTTTCTCTTAAGAGATTTAGGGAACATGCTCTGATGGGTATTCCAACATAACTCCCAATGTAGCTATGATCGCTACAATGTAAGTATGATATGGATGCCACAAGTTACCTTTATAATTTATGATTTCTATGTGTTATTCATAAATATTATGATTTCATGAGGTATGTTAAAGAGCTTATGTTCTGTATACACTGATGAACTAATGTTTTCTTTATTTTTTTTATAACCCTTACTAAGATTTTTATTCTCAACCCAAGTTTTGAAATGTTTTTCACAGGACTTAAAGATGAATAGGTTCAAGGATGGGATCAAGGAAAAGTCATGATCTCTAAAACATAGAACTATACATGACTATTTTTATCAATAGCTTTTATTTTATGAAAAAAATGGAAACTGTGTAGGAGTGCCTACTTTGTAATTTTTGAGATTTAATGTAATAGTTATGGACTAATTCTATATAACTCTAAACCTAAAAATATACTCAATGTGAATTATTCATTTAATTCAGGATTATGTAATGTTTAAGGCTGGGGCCTTATAGTTGGTATCAGATGTCAGTTTAGACATCTGTAGAAGTTAGGAAATTTTTAAATTAATGTCCATAATTTAATTTATGGTAATATTGAAATGATATAGCATTTACAGATTACCATGTTTCTTCGCCTAAGACATTTCTGTGTTCAAAATGGTTTTCTATAGAGGAAATAGGAAAGCTATTATGGGACGACATTAGTAGGAATACAACCTTCCAAATCAACAACCTGAGATGGTCGTAATCAGAACTGAAAAGTTTGTTGAAGTGATGGCACAATTGAATCAGGTTATAAATGGTGGTGGTATCCATACACGAGATGAGACAGATCAACCACAGAGGAACATGTCAGTAGTGGAGAATTTCATGTGGAAACATCCCCCATCATTCAGAGGATCATCTGACTCTATTCTAGTAGAAGGGTGGATTAAAGTACTGGAGAAGATTTCTGATGTCATGGGGTGTTCAGAACATCAAAAGGTTAGTCACACTATTTATCATTTTGAAGGTGAAGCTGATCAGTGGTGGTCGATGGTGGAAAATATTAGGGATAGTGAGGAGATTAATGCTCTTGACTGGGATGAATTCAAAGGTATGTTTCTTGAAAAATATTTTCCTAAGGTTGTTCCTCTTAGGATAGAAAAACAATTCCTAGAATTGAGGCAAGAGGATGACTCAACGGCTATTTATGTAGAAAAATTCACTCGACTCGCAAGGTATGCTCCAAATTTCATATGATATCTTGATAGTAAAATCAACCATTTTTAATTAGGATTAAATCCAAATTATCAAAGGGCTTTAGCTTCTCGTGAGTTCAAAATTTATGAAAAACCTATTCGATGTGTAGAGAAGGTAAAAATGGAGTTTGTTGATGATCAAGTATTCTTTGAAAAACAACAAAATAAGAGGTCGAGGTGGCAGACAAAAGGGAATAAAGAAACTTAAGTTTACAGTTTGTGAAAGTTGTGGTAAAAATTATGTTAGGGAATATCTTTTGAATTCAGGTAAGTGCTACCGATGTGGTAAAATGGGACATAAGGCTCGTAATTGCACTAACAAATATATGGGTAATGGCAAGAAAAAATCTGATTTACATTCAGTAAAATGTTTTAAGTGTGATGAAATGGGTCATTATGCAAATGAGTGTCCAATGAAGAACTTAACTGAGGGAAAGAAGCCAGACTGCAAGCATAAAGGGGTGGTGAAATCCTTTGCAACTACTTCAGTAGATGTTGGGCCATCGAATGAAGTTGAATCAAAGACGCTATTTGTTTTTTCAGATTATTCCAATGTCTTGTTTGATTCAGGGTCTACACACTCTTTCATTTCTAAGAAGTTTTCTAGTAAATTGGGAATTCCATCTCGGGATATGAATCTTGAACTTATGGTAAAAACACCAGGGGGAAATGTTGAGACATAAAGAAATTTTAAGAATCTTCCTGTCCTTGTGTGTGGAAAGAATCTACCTTCAAACCTTATTGTTTTGCCTCTAGTAGAGTTTGATGTTATTTTGGGAATTGATTGGCTTTATGTTTATCATGATAATATTAACTATAGAGATAAATATGTTTCTTTTCAGAAAGATTTTCAGTTTGTGTACTAGAATGAAACCTTAATTTTGATAACATATCAGGAAGCTGAGAAACTAGTAAAAGATGGAAATGAATGTTACCCTGCACATATTGTTAAAAACAAAGAAAATATTCAGGTTAATGATGTGCCAGTGGTAAATGAGTACCTTGAAGTTTTTGATGATGAGTTTCCTGGTATTATACCTGATCAGGAAGTTAAATTTACTATTGACTTAGTTCCTAATGCTAAGCCAATTTCGAAACCCCCTTATAGAATGGCTTAAATTGAACTTTTAGATTTAAAGAAGCAATTACAGGAGTTATTAAATAAAGGATTCATTCGACCTAGCACATCATCATGTGGTCTGTATCACCCCAAACATTTTATGGTATGTTTTTCTTAAATACATTTTAGTTATAGCCTATATTTCATGAATCACTGAGCCTCTATGGAACAAAACATCTTTACTTATAGGAGATAGCCATAACCTATCCATAAAACATAAATTTGTCAGCTCTGTGATTTGTATTTTAAAAATCTAACATACACGGTTGTGATCAAGATGATAATAAGAGTCTGATAGAATTAACTTAATTTTCGGTGAATAGTAACATACCCTTATGAATAGTAACCTACCCTTATGAATAGTAACTTACCCTTATGAATATTAATATGACTCTTATAAATCATATCCATGCCCTATAATGTATAAATTAATTTAGGCACCTTAAAAATGAAGAAGAATATTTTAAGTGTTTATATTTTTTGATTAAATAACTATTTTAATTAAATATTTAATTAATCATATTTAGAGAATTTTTTTTGAAAAATGGACTTCATTTTTGGATTCTGCACATTGAAAAATGGTTAGGGTAATTTTTTGGGATTTTTCTGAAATACATAAATTTTTGATGAATAGTAAAATCCGATAATTCACAATAAATGCTAAATAATGGATTAATTGAGTCATTCATGATGATCTGCTGATTTAATACCAATTGGTTATAAGTCACATAAATATATTACTATTATTGGTCATGTAATACTCACTATTTGTTGACTTGAGAGGAAATAACAAATTAATGATTATAATATTAAGAAAACTCCTCTCCCCTCCACTATATAAAGCACCCCTCACCCCCTCTTCCTCTCACACCACTCAAGCCTTGTGCCCTGCCAATATTCTGCCCAAGTCTCTCCCCAAGATCCTCCCCCACATCCAAAATCTCTTAGACTCTTCAAAATACCAAAACCTCTCCCCTTAAGAGGTTCTCAAATGAGGAAGTCTCTAGAGGTAAATTCTTCTTTCCAATTCCTTCAATTCTTTTAAGTTCTTTTCTTTTTGTTTTTTCCTCACCTCCCTTCACCAAAATAGTATGATAAATCCAGTAACATAAATGTACTGGAATTTTTTCATACTAATGGTATATTTCATTACCTTCTATCCTTTCCCCATCATTTATTTGAAAGAAATGAAAGCATCGTTTGAGATGTGCTAATTTAGCACATTCAAGGACAACACTTTATCAATTTCTGTTATAATATTTAATTCTAGTCATGAAACCATTTGTGTTATGGTTTGACCAGATTATATAATATATATATATATAATATATATAATATTTTTGATTCTTTAATCCTTTTTTACAAATGGTATTAAGTTATAAAGAAAAACATGTTCATTGTAATCAAACCCTCCGTTTATCCAAAACAGTTGTCACTAAGGTTATATATATATATAATAATTAAACTTCACTCTAAGTAACCAAATTAAATTTAAAACCATGTAATCTAATAGATGTTCACTAATAGAATATAACTTCATTTCTGGGCAACCACATCCATCTTTCATATTTATCCAAACTTGAATATAAGTGAACCGATCATTTAAAACCAAGTAAACAAACGAGTCCGAACAATGAAATTGATCCTTATAACTAATCAAAAAGCCCTTGAATGAACTAAAAGTGGTTATAATACATCATTTAAATATTGTATAGATTCTGGAATTATGAATTAATAAGCCTAATTTGTTTATTCATGTCTTTAATAATAAGTCAAGAACACCTTCAAGCAAAAGGTAAGGGATCCTCTCTCTCACTTTTGTTCAAGAATATCCACTATGTTGTGCCATTTTATTTTTAGTTCCTAATGATGGGGTTTGTTTTAAAACCTCCACCATACTTCCCTTGTGAAATATAAATAATGTAATACCCCTTTACCTCTCATTAATCCCTCGCAATAACACTCATTACCATGCCGAAATGTTTGTAAGGGGTTTCTCATCTCACTTTAATTTCTGTGAGATTTTCATTATTTGCCACTTATTTATTGTATGTGGTATATGTGTACATCCATTTGATATATAATAACATGATCCTATTTATATTCATGTTATTCAATGATTCATTTGAGGGTTATTAAGTTCTGGTCATATGATTCGACCGATTACATTGTGGTATGAGACTTTGTCTCAACTACTATTTTGTTGTGACTAGCTTTGTATTGTGCACATAATAATCCTTATGTGGTGTAACTACTGCCCATTTGATATTACTTTTCATTTGAAATTATATTAAATATCCATAATATCATATCATGGATATGTTTTTTGTGGAAACCGTATACCATTTTACATACGGTGTTTATTTGGAAAGTTATTTCAATTATGGAAATATTGATGAATCCCTATACTCTACTCAATATAGATATTGAAAAGGCATATTTCTCTTGTATTTAATCAATGTATAAAGAATTATTTGGACATGCAGTGTTGGGTGGGGCCCGCTATATCCCCTTAATGCATCGGTAGGTCTAATGAGACAAATCAGTTTGGCGACAAAGCCTTCGAGTTTGTTTCCAAAAATCAGATGGGTTTCTACCCATAGAACTAAACCGTTTTTATGGTACTATGGTTCATGTTCTAGATACATGATATCCAATTAATAAGCATTCTATTTATTCATTATCAGTTATTACTATCCATGAGGTATTCACTATGACAAAATATATGGATGCAGTTTCATTCTCAGTTTGTTAATGGTATTAGTTTTTCATTTATTCACCATGCCATATTGATTATGTCATATTGATTATGATTCACTCATTATTGTATTCATTATTTCACTATTTTTAACCCTTATTGAGCATTTGAGCTCACCCGTTTCATTGTTTACCTTCAACAGGTTATGAAGAGAAAGTCATTTATTGAGTTCGTGTGGTTTCAGTTTTTAGTTTTGTTTTGTATTGTATCTTGTAACCTTTTTCAATGTAATTTTTGTTACATATATGTATCTATTTTCTTCAAGACTACTAAACTGATTGTTCCTTCGGGATTTTCATTCCTTCTAACCATGATAATATCACAAGTAGTGCACTAGATCTAGCCTAGTGGGGTTGAGGTGTTACAGTTGGTATCAGAGGAAGTTTAGTAGAAAACTTGGGAACTAGATTTAGAAAACATAGATTATGGAAGAGTACCTAAGATAAGACCTTGATGATAAACATGCAAGAAAGTATTGATATTTTGGTAAGGAATAAATTATGTATATGTTTCAAGAAATACATCCTTGTCTGGATATGAGCAGGTAGAGGCGGCTCTAGAACAAATGTATCTAGGGGTAAAAAATGAAAACACCGCTTTGAGCTAGACTCGAACGGGAACTAGTACACCACAACGAGCCTTGCTTTAATCTTGGTTACAAAACTCCTGGGGATATTCTTAGTATAATTCATATTTTCTATACAAGCCTTTATGAAGGATTGAAATGTAAATTATTACTCAAAGAAACCATTTTTTCTGATTATGGGATTAGACATGCGTAGGATTTTAAACTATGCTAAGTATTTTGTTAAGATTATGCATTATGATTCATACCCTAATCTAGTATGTGATATTATCTAGAAATGGCGTCTAATGGAAGAGGGGAAATCAATACTCGTGGGAAATATAGGGATCTACCCACTGAGCAAGTCAACATAGTCAATGTTGGAGAAGATCAGATTGTGAAAATATTAGGATAACTTACTCAGGTTGTGATGAATTACTATTCCACACCTGTGTTGGACCATTTCATGCACCAAGAGCCCCCATATTTTAGCGGGAATACTAATCCAGTGGTTATTGAGCAATGGATCATGTCCCTTGAAAATATATTCATGTCATTAAGATGCAATGAAAATGAAAAGGTAGTACTGGCGGTATATTGTCTCAAGGGAGACAGTGATCAATGGTGGTCCTTGATTCAGAATACCATGGAGCAAGAAGAAATAGAAGATATGGAATGGAAGACTTTTAAGGACATACTCTTCGTAAAATATTTCCCCTGTGACCAATGAACTGAAATGAAGAAGAAATTCCTTAGCTTAAAACAAAAGAAAAAATATAGTGTTGTAGAGTATGATAATACTTTCACAAGGGTGGACAAGTATGCCATAGATTACGTACGTGACTAGGTGGACAAGATTGATCATTTCTTTGAAGGTCTTAAGCCAATTCTTCTAAGGGCTCTGGCTTCTCAATCATTTTCATCATATGATGAAATTGTATCATGTGCCATCAAAACAGAAAAGGAATTTTCTAGATCAAATATTTTCAAAGGAAACCAAGATAAGAAGCAGTACTCTGATAACAAAGGAAAAAGAGAAACACCAAACAAGATCAAGGGAACAAATCTATTCCCATTTTTTGAGAACTGTGGAAAGAATCATCTTGGTAAATACTTGAAAGGCATGTGAGTCTGCTATAACTGCAGAGAAAAGGGTCATCGATCTGATGAATGCAAAGGGAAGAAACAATTCAATGATATTCAATGCTACAATTGCAGAGAGATGGGAAACTATGAAAATGTGTGTCCTAAGAACCAAGGAAACATGCCTCAGAAAAATCCAAGAGAACAAGGGAGAGCCTATGCAATTATAACTGAGAGGGTTGAAAATATTAATGACATGGTGGCTGGTACTTTAATTGTTTCCTCAAACTTAGCCAACACTTTATTTGATTCTGGATCATCGCATTCATTTATATATTCTCAGTTTTCCAAGAAAATTAGATATGCCCAATTTGATTTGATAAAAGAGTTGTCAGTCAAAACTCCCAGGGGATGTATCATTGCAACAAAGGCATGTAGATTAGTCCCACTCCAGACACCAAAATGTGCATTAGTTTCTAACCTTATCATCATACCAATGACTGAATTTGACATAATTATCTGTATGGATTGGTTGTACAATTATGATGCGAAGATTTATTGTAAGAAGAAGAAAGTTACAATTTTTGAAAATGGTGTAGAATCTATTGTCTTTAGGGTAGAAATTTCTCCACCTGAATCTTATCTAGAACCACCCCCAGTAGCTCTACTGAATGGAATACTTGGAGAGGAAGATAAACCAATAACTATGGGTGTGGAAAGAAATCTTCAAATTGAATATGTGTACATAGTGCAAGAGTACATTGATGTATTTCAAGAGGATTTACCTGGACATCCTCCAGAGCGGGAAGTTGAGTTCTCTATTGATTTAATTCATGATGCAAGACCTATATCAAAGACTCCCTATAGAATAGACAGTGTGGAATTAGTATAGTTAAATAAACAACTAGAGGGTTTGAGTGAAAAAGGATTTATTCGATCTAGTGTTTCTCCATGGGGAGCCCCTGTGCTCTTTGTCAAGAAGAAGGATGGATCCATGAGGCTTTTCATTGATTACAGGCAAATCAATGCTATTACAATAAGGAATAAGCATCCTCTACCCCAGATTGATGATTTATTTGATCAACTTCATGGATCTCAATATTTTTGAAGATTGACCTTCGATCTGGATATCATCAACTATGTGTGAAGAAGGAAGATATTTCAAAGATAGTATTTGAAACTAGGTATGGGCATTTCAAGTTTACAGTGATGCCTTTTGGACTGACAAATGCACCATCTATTTTCATGGATTTAATGAATAGAGTTTTCAAGGAATATCTTGATAACTTTGTTGTTCTATTCATTGATGATATCCTCATGTACTCAAAAAGATATGAAGACCATGAGAATCACTTGTGGATTATTCCGAGTACTCTTATAAGAAATAAATTATATAGGAAGTCTAGAAAGTGTGAATTATGGCTTCAATTAGATTCTTTTCTAGGCCATATTGTCTTTAAGGATGGAAACCTAGTTGATCCTGCAAATACAAAGGGAATCCAAGAATGACCCACACCAACAAACATAACCGAGGTACGCAGATTTATTGGCTTATCAAGTTACTATCAGTGCTTCGTTCAGAATTTTGCCCGACTGGCTAACCCTCTAACCAATCTCACACGTAAAGAAGTAAAGTTTGTGTGGATAAAAGAATGTATAGAATGCTTTGAATAATTGAAAAGAAGATTGATCAATGATCCAATTTTTAATCTTCCATATGGAAGTGGTGGATTTGTAATATACCACGATGCATCAAAGAATGGACTATGTTGTGTCCTTATGAAAAAGGATAAAGTTATTGCTTATGCATCAAGACAGTTGAAGACTCATGAGAAAAATTATCTAACTCATGATCTTGAGTTAACAACCATAATCTTTACTATGAAAATATGGAGGTATTATCTATTCGGAGAGAGATGTGTGATTTATATAGACCACAAGAGTTTGAAATACATTTTCACACAAAACTAACTCAATATTAGGCAGATGAGATGAATTGATTTACTCAAAGATTATGATTGTTCAATACACTACCACCCATGAAAGGTGAATAATGTGGGAGATGCATTAAGTAATAAAGATCATGGACTCCTGACTCAAATGGGGATTGAGAGAGTTCCTATATTTTTGGATCTACTAAATATGGATATGGAAATTGTTAAGGAAAGGGAAACATATTTCGTATTTAAAATGATTAATAAATCATATTTATTATAGATGATAAGAAGCTCTCAATCTGATGATGAGAATCTATACAAGAAAATTAATGCTGTCAAGGATGGGAGACTGAATGACTTCATGTATGAATAAGGATTTCTAAAATTTGGGAAGAGTTTGTGCGTTCCCTCAGTACCTGAGCTAAAAAGGGAACTATTAGATGATTCTCATAGCTCAAATTTCTCTATACACCCAGGTAGCACCAAGATGTATAGAGATCTGAAAGAATATTTTTGGTGGGATAATATGAAGTGGGAAATTGATGACTACGTGTCAAGATGTCCAGTTTTTCAACAAGTGAAGGAGGAGATACAACATCCCAAAGGAGTGATGTAACCTCTACCTATTCCTATGTGGAAGTGGGATAAAATTATGATGGATTTTTTCACCGGACTACCAAGGGAACCTAGAAGGAATGATGCAATATGGGTGATTGTTTATCGTCTCACAAAATCAGCACATTTCCTTCCTATAAGAGAAGATTTTTCACTTGAGCGCTTGGAAAGAATTTATATTAAAGATGTTGTAAGACTTCATGGGGAACCTGTATTTATTGTGTCTGATAAAAATCCACAGTTTACATCAAAATTCTGGAAAATTCTCCTGAAGGCTTTGAATACTGAGCTTCGTATGAGTAATGTTTATCACCAACAAACTGATGGACAATCTGAAAGGACCATTGAAACTCTAGAAGATATGTTGAGGTCATGCTCTCTTGACTTCCAATGTATGTGGGATCAATACTTTCCATTGGTGGAATTTTCCTACAACAATATTTTCCATTCTAGTATTCAAATGGCTCTATATGAAGCATTATATGGAAAGAGATGTCGAACTCTAACTTGTTGGGATGAAGATGGTGAGAGGAAACTTATAGGCCCAGAACTTATTGAAGAGACCATGACAAAGGTGAAGAAGATACAATCCCATATTAAAGTATCCCAAAGTAGGCAGAAGAGTTATGCTGACAACCGGAGAAAGGAATTGGAATTCCATGTGGTACATCATGTATTTCTGAAAGTATCTCCTTAGAAGGGTGTCTTAAGATTCGGTAAGAAAGGGAAACTGATCCCCAGGTACATCGGAATATTTTAAATTCTAGAAAGAATCAAAGCTGTAGCTTACCGTTTAGTGATGTCGCCAAATATCTCCAAAGTTCATGACGTGTTCCACGTGTCATTGTTAAAGAAATACATGCCAAACCCAACTCATGTACTCACATATGAGGAAATTGAACTGGAACCTGATTTTTTATACTGTGAAAAGCCTATCTATATTCTTGACACAAGGGAGCAGGTATTGAGAAATCGGAAAACTCGTCCAGTAAAGGTTCTTTGGAGAAACTAGAATATGGAGGAAGAAACATGGGAACATACAGATGTTATGAAAAAGAATCACCCACACCTTTTTGGTGAGTTACATACATAAAATTTCGAAGACGAAATTTCTGAAGGAGGGACTAATGTAGCATCCCAAACATTTTATGGTATGTTTCTCTTAAATACATTTTAGTTTTAGCCTGTATTTTAAGAATCCTTGAGCCTCTATGGAACAAAACATGGTTACTTATAGGAGATAACAATAACCTAGCCATAAAACTTAAATTTGTCAACTCTGTGATTTGAATTTTAAAAATCTGACATACATGGTTATGATCAAGATGATAATTAGAGTCTAATAGAATTAACTTAATTTTTGGTGAATAGTAACCTATCCTTGTGAATAGTAACCTACCCTTATGAATAGTAACTTACACTTATGAATATTAATATGACTCTTATGAATGTTATCCGTTCCCTTGAATGTATAAATGAATTTAGGCACCTTAAAAATGAAGATGAATATTTTAAGTGTTTATATTTTTTGATTAAATAATTATTTTAATTAAATATTTAATTAATAATATTTAGAATTTTTTTTTTGAAAAATGGGCTTCATTTTTGGATTCTACAAATCAAAAAATGGTGAGGGTGAATTTTTGGGATTTTTCTGAAATACTTAAATTTTTGATGAATAGTAAAATTCGATAATTCACAATAAATGCTAAATAATGGATTAATTGAGTCATTGATGATGATCTGATGATGTAAGACCAATTGGTTCGAATTCACATGCATATATGACTGTTCTTGGTCATGGAATACTCACTATTGCTCCCAATCCATGACCCGCATGAGCATCGCGAACCAGATGAAGAATGGATCGTCCGTGGTATATAGGCTTTGTGAAACCCACATTAATGTATTCTTAAAATATCCCCCTAGTGGAGATATCTTTCACAAAGTCCTATTACCTTCATGAAGGAAGAATTACCTATGGGGAACTTGATGATTTGTAAAGCATTTAGCCTTCGTGAAGTAATCTTCTCAAGAACCAGGACTTCCTCTAGAGGCATGGCCACCCTATTTTGTGAAGCATCCTTTTTTTTGAAGCCCCTATCCTCTAATAGGAACCCAATATTTGTGAATCACCTCTCTGTGAGTCCCTAAGCTTCACAAAGCCTCTCTCCCAGGCCTGACAGTCTGTCCTCCTTTCTCTTGACACATCTTCATGAATGTTGAGTGCCCAAATCCCCCACCCCCATCCATGTAACATCCTAGGTAAATAAAGAAATATAAAATTTTCATATTTATTAATATTTATGAATTAAATATTATTTTTACTTTAAAAGTGATGCTATGTTCGATGGCGTACCCGATAAACAACAACATGTTACTTTGAAATCTTAAGTTGCATACTAATAATATAATATTATTATTTTAAATGGTAGTTAAAGCCTAGCTATTGTAATGGAAGGAATAAATAGAACTAACTAAAATATTATTATACATGTTTTTACATTTATCTAATAAATTTTAGAGGCTTAAAATAAGAAAGAATCTGATTTTAAGAACGAATAGTCTAATATTTTTTAAAAGGTCGATTTAACACCTTTTGATGGAGAACCTTTTTTAAATATAGTTTTTATAAATTTTTATGTTATATTTTACAAAATAATATTTTTATTTAGAATAGAGACATCAAAATTTACTTTGGGTAATTTTTTTGTGTTTTTATGTTAAAATACATTTTTTAATGAATAATGGAAAACACTGTATTTTAATTAAAAACTACCTTTTTATATAATTTATTTATAAAGATAAACTATATTTTTAATTGGTTTTAAAGTATAATTATATTATGTTTTTACCATTTAATCCAATTTTGGTAATTGGAAGTAATTTTACTTTGAAATTGGATGTAAAAAAGTGTCAATCTTTTGATAGTTATTATTTCATTACAAACACACTTTTTGTTATGACAGTGGGAAATAATTTTAAATTAATTTCTACCACTTCTATATTTTTAATTTGAAAAAATGGATTCTATATTTGGAATCAGGAGGTCCATATTGTGTAGATAGGTAACTTTTATTTTTAGAAATTATGAATATTTACTTCAGTAAATATTTTATTTGCTATGGTTAAAAGGTAAATATGGTAAATAAGGGTAAAACATAATATTATAATAATATTAAATTACCCTAACATGTTTCCTAATACTATTGGTTGATACTTATCAAACCATGGGCATACTTGGGTAGATTTTGGGATCCCATGAAGCCACTTGGGAGTGATAATGACACTTTATTTTAATTAACTTAATGTAAAGGAGAAAATAACATAAAAAAATATCTTTTAGTAAATCAATTTTTAAATAGGGTTATATAAGATATATATTTGACTATAAATATGAATTATAAAGCTAAAAATATTTCCTACATCATAGTATTTTATTTTTAATTTTTAGACATCAAATAAATAAAATTATTTATAAGACAATAATGAAGCAGTGTTTACCTCATTAATGAATGAATTAAATAAATAAGATTATAAAGATTGAAACAATATCCAAGACCTGTCCAATTATTATTGGATGATTTTATTTAGAACATGATTCATCTTATATATGAATTTAATGAGTTTTTTTACCTTTTGAAACCGAATATAAGTTTATAAAAAAATAATATTTTCAAACTTCGCTAAAGAGCCCCTCCCCACCTTATAAAAAAGCCCTCACATCTAACCCATTAATCATACTTATCAAGCCCCATGGATCGTCCAAAATCTACCTAAATAAGCTCTAAATATCTCTATATTCCTCATATAATTATTACCGTAGGAAGAAGTAACTTCAAGTAAATCGTTTGGTTCAAACCAAAGGGAGTTACCCGATTTAAAGGTAAAGTCTTCTCTTAAGTTATTTTCTTTTATTTTACTTTTCCAATTGCCTAAAATCTTTTTATTCCTTTATTTTATAACAAAAAATTTATATTCAATATAATAGGTTATTTTTATGAGAAGGATTCGAACTACACTTACACACACCTCCATCTAATGTCTAAAGAACATACTATTTCTGTGGACGGTGAACTAATGCCTGACGAAATAACGATTGTTCAAATATCTCCAACCGCATATCATGGTGGACATTATGATGGAACTATATTTATATATGATATATATTATGTTTATGTTTTCTTTATGCTTCTGTATTTTCCATTTATATTATACCTTTATGGTTTCCATAATGGGTAAACACAATAATTTCATTTGAGGAAGTGCGGACTACCGCCCCCTCAAAGTGATATGACTCGTTCATGCCTTATGTGGGATGTATAAAGGATGAAATTAATGAAATTATATATGATATTATATTGGAATTATAATATACCTATTTAGAATTATGTTTTCATTCAATTAAAATAGGAATTAGAAATGAAAGTAGCATTCATGCGTACGTACAACTTACCATCTCCATGAACGGTGCATTTAATTTCTTATCTCCAAATGTTATGTACTATTATAAATACATATATATAATGGATATACATGATATATATGATGTCTACATCATGAATATCTTTCTGGAGATAATTTAATTTTGACCACATGAATAACTTGTAATTATAAGAAGTTCATTTTTGACTCAAGTACCAAATATCGACAAAATGACCATTATTAAGTTAAATGATTACATAATGTTTAAAACATGGTAATAAATAATATAAAAGGAATAATAAACTTGAAATAAGTTCCTGAGAAATTATAAATTAACTTTAGTTTATTATTTAGGAGATTAAATAACAAACGGGTCAATTCGGACACGAGGTAAGGGACTTCGTCACAATCTCCTTTCATTGAGCCATATTTTTTTTATACAAGAATTTCTTTTATACACTATATAAAGACCTTTGAATTTTCATTTCATTCAAAGGGAATATTTTTCTACAAGGTATTTTACTAAACAAAAAAAAACAATGTTTTTTAACGTATGCGGTGACAACAACCATTCTGCTGCCACGAGTATTATTTGATCTTTGGATTCTTTAACAAGTTGTATTGTTTTTAAAATGAAAATAAATACCATATACTCTTTTACATATTTTGGTATTGAAAATGGTTTTGAGAATGGATTTATTATTTCAATATCTTTCTCAATATCTTGAAATGATATATTGTGATTGCAATGTGGAAATGTTATATTTTCTTCATGCTTATGTTATGTGTTATGAATATGTTATGGTTCTTGGGAATTGTTTATGTATATAGGTGGTTCTGTGATAAAAATAGGTTGGGTGAGCTCGATATAGCTCTTCAATGCATTGGGTGACGTAATGGAGGTAAACATGAATGTTTCTCCTAAAATATTTAGGGAATATGCTATGATGGGTATTTCAACGTAACTCCCTATGTAGCTATGCTTGATACAATGTAAGTATGATTTGGATGTCACAATTTACCTTTATGATTTATGACATCTATGTTTTATTCCTAAATCTTATGATTTTATGAGGTATGTTAAAGCACTTATGTTATGTATGTACTGATGAACTAATGTTTTCTTTATTTGTTTTATAACCCTTACTGAGATTTTTGTGCTTATCCCAAGTTTTAAAATGTTTTTTCACAGGACTTAAATATGAATAGGGTCAAGGAAAAGTCATGCTATCTAAAACAAGGAACTAGACATGACTCTTTTTTTCAATAGTTTTTATTTTATGAAAAAAATGGAAACTGAATAGGAGCTCCTAATTTGTAATTTTTGAGATGTAATGTAATAGTTATGGCCTAATTCTCTATAACTCTAAACCTAAAAAGATCATCGAGGTGAATTATTCTTTTAATTCAGGATTATGTAAGGTTTAAGGCTGGGGAATTATAGTTGGTATCCGAGGTCGGTTTAGACATCTGTAGAAGTTAGTAAATTGTTAAATTAATTTCCATAAATTAATTTATGGTAATATTGAAATGATATAGAATTTACAGATTACCATGTTGCTTTTCCTAATATATTTTTGTGTTCAGAATGGATTTTCGTAGAGGAAATATGACATATATGATGGGACAACATCAGGAGGAAGACAACCTTCCAAATCAACAACCTGAGATGGTTGTAATCGGAACTGAACAGTTTGTTACAGTGATGGAACAATTGAATCAGGCTATAAATGGTGGTGGTATCCATACATGAGATCAGCCAGATCAACCATAGAGGAACATCTCAGTAGTGGAGAATTTTATGAGGCAACATACCCCATCATTCATAGAATCATCTGAACCTGTGCAAGTAGAAGGGTGGATTAAAGTACTGGAGAATATTTTCGATGTCATGGGGTGTTCATAACATTAAAATGTTAGTCTCACTATTTACCATTTTGAAGGTGAAGCTGATTAGTGGTGGTCGATGGTGAAAAATATCAGGGATAGTGAGGAGATTGATGCTCTTGACTAGGATGAATTCAAAGGTATGTTTCTTGAGAAACATTTTCCTAAGGTGGTTCGTCTTAGGATGGAAAAAAAATTCCTAGAATTGAGGTATGAGGATGACTCAGTAGCTACTTATGAAGAAAAATTCACTCGACTGGCAAGGTATGCTCGAAATTTTATATGAGATCTTGATAGTAAAATGAACCGTTTTTACTTAGGATTAAATCCAAATTATCGAATTGCTTTAGCATATCATGAGTTAAAAAGTTATGAAAAACGTATTCGATGTTCGGAGAATGTGAAAATGGAGTTTTCTGATGATCAAGTTTTATTTTAAAAACAACAAAATAATAGGTCGAGGTGGGAGAAAAAAGGGAAGAACTCCTCAAAAAATTCTGATAGTAAGAAACTTAAGTTTACAGTTTGTGAAAATTGTTATAAAAAGCATGCTAGGGAATATCTTTTGAATTCAGGTAAGTGCTACCGATATGGTAAAATGGGACATAAGGCTCCTAATTGCTCTGAAAAATATATGGGTAGTGGAAATAAAAAAACTTATTTACATTCAGTAAAATGTTTTAAGTGTGATCAAATGGGTCATTATGCAAATGAGTGTCCAACGAAGAACTTAACTGAGGGAAAGAAACCAGACTACAAGAAGAAAGGGGTGGTGAAATCCTTTGAAACTACATCAATAGATGTTGGGCCATCTAATGAAGTAGTATTAGGGACACTGTTTTCTTGTTCAGATTATGCCAATGTGTTATTAGATTTAGGGTCTACACACTCTTTCATTTCTGAGAAGTTTTCTAGTAAATTGGGAATTCCATCTCGGGATATGAATCCTGAAGTTATGGTAAAAACAGTGGGGGGAAATGTTGAGACAAAAAGAAATTATAAGAACCTTCCTGTCCTTGTGTGTGGAAAGAATCTACCAGTAAACCTTATTTTTTTGTCTCTAGTAGAGTTTGATGTTATTTTGGGTATGGATTGGCTTTATGTTTATCATGATAAGATTGAATTTAGAGCTAAAAAGGTTTCTTTTTAGAAATATTTTCAGTATGTGTACAAGAATTAAATCTTAATTTTTATAACATATCAAAAAGCTGAGAAACTAGTAAAAGATGGAAGTGAAGTTACCTAGCATATACTGTTGAAAGAAAAGAAACTATTCAGGTTAATGACGTGCCAGTGGTAAATGAGTACCTTGAATTTTTTCCTGATAAGTTTTCTCATATTATACCTGATCGGGAAGTTTAATTTACTATTGACTTAGTTCCTGATGCTAAGCCAATTTCTAAACCCTCTTATTGAATGGCTCAAATTGAACTTTTAGAGTTAAAGAAGAAATTACAGGAGTTATTAAATATAGGATTCATTCGACCTAGCACATCACCATGGGGTGTGTAGCACCCCAAACATTTTATAGTATGTTTCTCTTAAATACATTTTAGTTATAGCCTATATTTCAAGAATCACTGAGCCTCTATGGAACAAAACATGGTTACTTATAGGAGATAGCCATAACCTAGCCATAAAACTTAAATTTATCAGCTCTGTGATTTGTATTTTAAAAATCTACCATACACGGTTGTGATCAAGATGATAGTTAGAGTCTGATAAAATTAACTTAATTTTCAGTGAATAGTAACCTACCCTTATGAATATTAACCCACCCTTATGAATAGTAACTTATCCTTATGAATATTAATATGAATCTTATGAATCGTATCAATTCCCTTGAATGTATAAATAAATTTAGGCACCTTAAAAATGAAGATGATTATTTTAAGTGTTTATATTTTTCGATTAAATAATTATTTTAATTAAATATTTAATTAATCACATTTAGAAAACTATTTTTGAAAAAAGGACTTCATTTTTTGATTCTACACATCGAAAAATGGTTAGGGAGATTTTTTGGGATTTTTCTGAAATACTTAAATCTTTGATGAATAGT
The DNA here is from genome assembly GCA_963277665.1 of Viscum album. Lineage (NCBI taxonomy): Eukaryota > Viridiplantae > Streptophyta > Magnoliopsida > Santalales > Viscaceae > Viscum > Viscum album. The sequence continues at coordinate 49,959,012 of OY728130.1, read as the reverse complement.
AAAATCCCATAATTCACAATAAATGCTAAATAATGAATTAATTGAGTCATTGATGATGATCTGATGATGTAATCCCAATTGGTTCTAATTCACATGCATATATTACTATTATTGGTCATGGAATACTCACTATTGGTTAACTTGAGAGGAAATAATAAATTAATGATTATAATATTAAGAAAACTCCTCTCCCCTCCACTATATAAAGCACCCCTCACCCCCTCTTCCTCTCACACCACTCAAGACTTGTGCCTTGCCAATATTCTACCCAAGTATCTCCCTAAGATCCTCCAACACATTAAAAATATCCTAGCCTCTTCAGAGTACCAAAACCTCTCCCATTAAGATGTTCTCAAAGGAGGAAGTCTCTAGAGGTAAATTCCTCTTTCCAATTCCTTCAATTCTTTTAAATTATTTTCTTTTTGTTTCTTTCCTCACCTCCCTTCACCATAATAGTATGATGAATCTAGTAACATACATGTACTGGAATGTTTTCATGCTAATGTTATATTTCATTACCTTCTCTCCTTTCCCCACCATTTATTTGAAAGAAATGAAAGCATCATTTGAGATGTGCTAATTTACCACATTCAAGGACAACGATTTATCAATTTCTATTATAATCTTTAATTATGGTCATGAAACCATTTGTGTTATGGTTGAACCATATTATTATATATTTAATACATCCTATTTTTAGTTATGTAATACTTTTGTTCAAATGGTATTAAGTTATAAAGCAAAACATGTTCATTGTAATCAAACCCGCCGTTTAGCCAAAACGATTATCACTAAGGTTATATATATATATATAAATATATAATAATTTGACTTCACTCTAAGTAACCAAATTAAATTTAAAACCATTTAATATAATGGATGTACCCTAATATAATATAACTTCATTTCTGGACAACCACATCCATCTTTCATATTTATCCGAACTTGAATATAGGTGAACCGATCATTTAAAACCAAGTAAACAAACGAGCCCGAACAATGAAATTGGACCTTATAACTAATCAAAAAGGCCTTGAATGAACTAAAAGGGGTTATAATAAATTATTTAAATATTTTATAGGTTCTGGACTTATGAATTAATAATCATAATTTGTTTATTCAGGTCTTTAATAACTAGTCAAGAACACCTTCAAGCAAAAGGTAAGGGATCCTCTCTCTCACTTTTGTTCAAGAATATCCCATATGTTGTGCCATTTTATTTTTAGTTCCTAATGGTGGAATATATTTTCACACCTCCCCCATAATTTCCTTGTGACATATAAATAATTAAATACCCCTTTAATTCTCATTAATCTTTCGCAATAACACTCGTTACCATGCCGAAATGTTTGTAAGGGGTTTCTCATCTCACTTTAATTTCTGTGAGATTTTCATTGTTTTCCAATTATTTATTGTATGTGGTATATGTGTACGCCCATTTGATATATAATAACATGATTCTATTTATATTCTTGTAATTCAATGATTTATTTTAGGGTTATTAAGTTCTGGTCATATGATTCGACCGATTACATCGTGGTATGAAACTTTGTCTCAACTACTATTTTGTTGTGACTAACTTTGTATTGTGCACCTAATAATTCTTATGTGGTGTACCTAATGCCCATTTGATATCAATTTTCATTTTAAATTATATTAAATATCCATAATATCACATCATGGATATGTTTTTTATCTAAGCTGTATACCATTTTACATACGCTGTTTATTTGTAAAGTTATTTCAATTATGGAAATATTAATGAATCCCTATACTCAAATCAATATGGATATTGAAAAGGCATATTTATCTTGTATTTAATCAATGTATAAAGAATTATTTGGACATTTAGTGTCGATTGGGGCCCACTATAGCTCCTCGATGCATCGGTAGGTCTCATGAGACAAATTAGTTTGGCGACAAACCCTTCGAGTTTGTTTCAAAAAATCAGACGGGTTTCTACCCATAGAACTAAACTGTTTTTATGGTATTATGGTTCATGTTCCAGATACATGACATCCAATTTATAAGAATTCTCTTTATTCATTATCAGTTATTACTATCTATGAGGTTTTCACTATGACAAAATCTATGGATGCAGTTTCATTCTCAATTTGTTAATGGCATTAGTTTTTCATTTATTCACAATGCCATATTGATTATGTGAGATTGATTATGATTCACTCATTATTGAATTCATTCTTCCACTATTTTTAACCCTTACTGAATGTTTGAGCTCACACCTTTCATTGTTTGTCTTCAATAGGTAATGATGAGAATGTCATTTGTTGAGTTTGTGTGGTTGCAGTTTTTAGTTTAGTTTTGTATTATATCTTATAACCTTTTTCAATGTAATTTGTTTTACATATATGTATCTAGTTTCTTCAGGACTACTAAACATATTTTTCCTTCGGGATTTTCATTCCTTCTAACCATGCTAATATCAGAAGTAATGCACTGACTCCAGTCTAGTGGGGTCGAGGTGTTACAGTTGGTATCAGAGAAAGTTTAGTAGAAAACTTGGGAACTAGATTTAGAAAACATATATTAGGAAAGAGTCCCTAAGATAAGCCTTTTAGGATAAGTATAAAAGAAAGTCTTGATATTTTGGTAAGGAATAAATTATGTGGATCTTTCAAGCAATACATCTCTGTCTAGATATGAGTAGGTAGTGGTGACTTTGGCATAAATGTATCTAGGGGTAAAACCCGAAAACACCACTTTGAGCTAGACTCAAATGGGAACTGGTACACCACAAATGGCCTTGCTTCACTCTTGGTTACGACACTCCTGGGGATATACTTAGGATAATTCATATTTTCTTTACAAGACTTTATGAAGGATTGAAATGTAAATTATTCCTCAAAGAAACCATTTTTCTGATTATGGGTTAGCCATGCATAGGATCTTAAAATATGCTAAGTATTTTGTTAAGATTATTCATTATTATTCATACCCTAATCTAGTGTGTGCCATTATCTAAAAATGGCGTCTAATGGAAGAAGGGGAATCAATAATCGTGGGCAATGTAGGGATATCTCCACTGAGCAAGTCAAAATAGTCAATGTTGGAGTAGATCAGATCATGAAAATGTTGGGAAAAATTACTTAGGTTATGACGAATAACCATTACACACCTATCTTGGACTGTCTCATGCGGTAGAAGCCCCATCTTTTAGAAGGACTACTAATCCAGTGGTTTCTGAGCAATGGATCAAGTCCCTTGAAAAGATATTCATGGAATTAAGATGAAATGAAAATGAAAAGGTAGTACTGGCGGTATATTTCCTCAAGGTGGATGCTGATCAATGGTGGTCCTTGATTCAGAATACCATGGAGGAAGAAGAAATAGAAGATATGGAATGGAAGAATTTTAAGGAAATATTCTTTGAAAAATATTTCCCCTGTGAGAAACGAACTGAAATGAAGAGGATATTACTTAGCTTATAACAAAGGGAAAAAGATAGTGTTGTAGAGTATGAGGCTACTTTCACAAGGCTAGAAAAGTATGCCATAGATTACGTACGTGACTCTATAGACAAGATTGATCACTTCTTTGAATGTCTTAATCCAAGTCTTCGAAGGGCATTGGCTTCTCAATAATTTTCATAATATGATGAAATTGTATAAAGTGCCATCAAAATAGAAAAGGAATTTTATAGATCAAATCTTTTAAAAGGAAACCAAGATAATAAGTGGTACTCTAATAACAAAGGAAAAGGAGAAGCACCAAAGAAGAGAAAATGAACAAAGCTATTCCCATTTTGTGAGAAATGTGGAAAGAATCATCTCAGTAAATGCTTGAAAGGCATGTGAGTCTGCTATAACTATGGAGAAAAGGGTCTTAGATCAGATGAATACAAAGGGAAGAAACAATTCAATGATATTGAATGCTACAATTGCAGAGATATGGTACACAATGAAAATGAGTGTCCTAAGCGCCAAGGAAACATGCCTTAGAAAAATCCAAGAGAACAAGGGAGAGCCTATGCGATTACAACTTTGGAGGTTGAAATTCTTAATGACATGGTGGCGAGTACTTTAATTGTTTCCTCAAACTTAGCCAACACTTTATTTGATTCTAGATCATCGCATTCATTTATATCTTCTCAGTTTTCCAAGAAAATTAGATATGCCCAATTTGATTTGATAAATGAGTTTTCAGTAAAAACTCCCAGGGGATGTATATTGCAACAAAGGCATGTCAAATAGTCCTGCTCTAGACACCAAAATGTGCTTTATTTTATAAACTTATCATCATACCAATGACTAAATTTGATATAATTCTCGGCATGGATTGCTTGTCAAATTATGATGCGAAGATTTATTGTAAGAAGAAGAAAGTTACATTTTTTGAAAATGGTGTAGAATCCCTTGTCTTTAGGAAAGAAAATTCTCCACCTGATTCTTATCTAGAACCACCCCCAGTAGCGCTACTGAATGAAATACTTGGAGAGAAAGATAAACCAATATGTATGGGAGTGGAAAGAAATATTCAAATTGAAGATGTGCACATAGTTTAAGAGTACATTGATGTATTTCCAGAGGATTTACCTGGACATCCTCTAAAGCGGGAAGTTGAGTTCTCTATTGATTTAATTCCTGATGCAATACCTATATCAAAGACTCCCTATAGAATGGCCACTATGGAATTAATAGAGTTAAATAAAAAAACTAGAGGATTTGAGTGAAAAAGGATTTATTCGATCTAGTGTTTCTCCATGGGGAGCCCCTATCCTCTTTGTCAAGAAGAAGGATGGATCCATGAGGCTTTGCATTGATTACAGGGAAATCAATGATATTATAATAAAGAATAAGTATCCTCTACCCCATATTGATGATTTATTTGATCAAATTCATGGATCTCAATACTTTTCAAAGATTGACCTTCGATCCGGATATCATCAACTGCATGTGAGGAAGGAAGATATTCCGAAGATAGCATTTCGAACTAGGTACGGGCATTACGAGTTAATAGTGATGCCTTTTGGACGATGAATACACCATCTATTTTCATGGATTTAATGAATAGAGTTTTCAAGGAATATCTTGATAACTTTTTTGTGGTATTCATCGATGATATCCTCGTGTACTAAAAAAGATATGAAGACCATGATAATCACTTGCAGATTATTCTAAGAACTCTTAGAAGAAATAAATTATATGGGAATTTTAGCAAGTGTGAATTATGACTTCAATTAGTTTCTTTTCTAGGCCATATTGTCTCTAAGGATGGAAATCTAGTTGATCATGGAAAGACAAAGTCAATCCAAGAATGACCCACACCAACAAACATAACTGAGGTACGCAGTTTTATTGGCTTATCAGGTTACTATCAGTGTTTCGTTCAGAATTTTGCCCGACTGGAAAACCCACTAACCAAGCTCACACATAAAGGAGTTAAGTTTGTGTGGAAAAGAGAATGTATAGAATGCTTTGAATGAAAGGGAAACATATTTCCTCTTTCAAATGATTTCTAAACCATATTTATTAGAGAAGATAAAAAGCTCTCAATCTGATAATGAGAATCTATACAAGAAAATTAGCACTGTCAAGGATGGGAGACTGGATGACTTCATGTATGAAGAAGGAGTTCTGAAATTTGGGAAGAGGTTGTGCGTTCCATCATCACCTGAGCTAAAAAGGGAACTATTAGATGATGCTCATAGCTCAAATTTCTCTATACACCCGGGTAGCACCAAGATGTATAGAGATCTGAAAGAATATTTTTGGTGGGATAATATGAAGTGGGAAATTGCTGACTACAAGATGTCTAGTTTGTCAAAAAGTGAAGGCAGAGAGACAACCTCCCAAAAGGGTGATGTTACCTCTAACTATTCTTATGTGGAATTGGGATAACATTATGATGGATTTTGTCACCGTACTTTCAAGGGAACCTAGAAGGAATGATGCAATTTGGTTGATTGTTGATCGTCTCAAAAAATCATCACATTTCCTTCCCATAAGAGAGGATTTTCCAGTTGATCACTTGAAAAGCCTTTAAATTAATGAAGTTGTAAGACTTCATGGTGCACCTCTATTTATTGTGTCCGATCGAGATCCCCGGTTTACATCAAAATTCTAGAAAAGTCTCCAAAAGGCTTTGAATACTGAGCTTCGTATGAGTACTGCTTATCACCCACAAACTGATGGACAATATGAAAGGACAATTCAAATTCTAGATTATATGCTGAGGTCATGCTCTCTTGACTTCCAAGGTATGTGGGATCAATACTTTCCTCTGGTGGAATTTTACCACAATAATAGTTTCCATTCTAGTATTCAAATGGCTCCATATGAAGCATTATATCGAAAGATATGTCAAACTCCAAATTGTTGGGATGAAGTTGGTGAGAGGAAAATTATAGGTCCAGAACTTATTGAAGAAACCATGACAAAGGTGAAGAAGATACAAGCTCATATTAAAGCAGCTCAAAGTAGGCAGAAGAGTTATACTGACAACTGGAGAAATGACTTGGAATTCCATGTGGTAGATCATGTATATATGAAAGTATCTCCATAGAATGGTGTCTTAAGGTTTGGTATGAAAGGGAAACTGAGCCCCATGTACATCATACTATTTGAAATTCTGAAAAGAATCAGAGCTGTGTCTTACCATTTAGCGATGTCGCCAAATCTATCCAAAGTTCATGATGTTTTCCACGTGTCATTGTTAAAGAAATACATGCCAGACCCAACTCATGTACTCACATATGAATTAATTGAACTGGAACCTGATTTGTTATACTGTGAAAAGTCTATCCGGATTATTGACATAAGGGAGAAGGTATTGAGAAATCGGAAAACTCATTTAGTAAAGGTTATTTGGAGAAACTAGAATATGGAGGAAGCAACATGGGAACCTGAGGATGTTATGAAAAAGAATCACCCACACCTTTTTGGTGAGTTTCATACATAAAATTTCGAGGATGAAATTTATGAAGGAGGAAATAATGTTTCACCCCAAACATTTTATGGTATGTTTCTCTTAAATACATTTTAGTTATAGTCTATATTTCAAGAATCACTGAGCCTCTATGGAACAAAACATGGTTACTTATAGGAGATAACCATAACCTATCCATAAAACTTAAATTTATAAGCTCTGTGATTTGAATTTTAAAAATCTAACATACACGGTTGTGATCAAGATGATAATTAGAGTCTGATAGAATTAACTTAATATTCAGTGAATAGTAACCTACCCTTATGAATAGTAACCTACCCTTATGAAAACTAACTTACACTTTTGAATATTAATATGACTCTTATGAATGGTATCCGTGCCCTTGAATGTATAAATGGATTTAGGCACCTTAAAAATGAAGATGAATCTTTTAAGTGTTTATATTTTTTGATTAAATAATTATTTTAATTAAATATTTAATTAATAATATTTAGAAAATTATTTTTGAAAAATGGACTTCATTTTTGGATTCTACACATCGAAAAATGGTTAGGGTGAATTTTTGGGATTTTTCTAAAATACTTAAATTTTTGATGAATAGTAAAATCCTATAATTCACAATAAATGCTAAATAATGTATTAATTGTGTCATTGATGATGATATGATGATGTAATCCCAATTGGTTCGAAGTCACATGCATATATTATTGTTTTTGGTCATGGAATACTCACTATTTCTCCCAATCCATGACCCACATGAGCATCGCGAACCAGATGAAGAAATGGATCGTCCGTGGTACATAGGCTTTGCGAAACCCACATTAATGTATTCTTAAAATATCCCCCAAGTGGAGACACCTTTCACTAAGGCCTATTACCTTTATTAAGGAAGAATTCCCTTTGGGGAACTTGATGATTTGTAAAGCATTTAGCCTTCATGAAGTAATCTTCTCAAGAACCAGGACTTCCTCCAGAGGCATGGTCACTCTATTTTGTGAAACATCCTCCTTTACGAAGCCCCTATCCTCTAAGAGGGACACAATCTTTGTGAATCACCTCTCTGTGAGTCCCTATGCTTCACAAAGCCTCTCTCCCAGGCCTGACAGTCCGTCCTCCTTTCTCTTGACACATCTTCATGAATGTTGAGTGACCAAATCCCCCACCCCCATCCATGTAACATCTCAGGTAAAAAAAGAAATATAAAATTTTCATATTTATTGATATTTTTGAATTAAATTTTATTTTTACTTTAAAAGGGATGCTATTTTCTATGGCGTACCTGATAAACAACAACGAGTTTCTTTGAAATCTTACGTTGCAGACTAATAATAAAATATTATTATTTTAAATGGTATTTAACGCCTAGCCGTTGTAATGGAAGGAATGAACAGAACTAACTAAAATATGATTATACATGTTTGTTAAATGTTTTTTCATTTATCCAATGAATTTTAGAGGCTTAAAATAAGAAATAATCTGATTTTAAGCATAAATAGTCTAATATTCTTTAAGATGTCGATTTAACACCTTTTGATGGTGAGCCTTTTTTAAATATAGTTTTTATAACTTTTATATGTTCTATTTGACAAAATAATATTTTTCTTTCGAATAGGGACATCAAAATTTACTTTGGGTAATTTTTTTTGTGTTTTTCTGTTAAAAGACATTTTTTAATGAATAATGAAAAATACTATATTTTAATTCAAAACAACCTTTTAATCTAATTTATTTATAAGGTTAGATTATCTTTTTAATTGGTTTTAAAGTGTAATTATATTATGTTTTTACCATTTAATCCAATTTGGTAATTATAAGTAATTTCACTTTTAAATTGGATATAAACAAGTGTCAATCTTTTGATAGTTATTATTTCTTAAAAACACACTTTTTGTTATGACAACAGAAAATAATTTTAAATTAATTTCTGCCAATTCTGTATTTTGAATTTGGAAAATTGGATTCCAAATTTGGAATTAGGAGGTCCATATTGTGTAAATAGGAAACTTTTATTTTTAGACATTATGAATATTTACTTCAGTAAATATTTTATTTTCCATGGTTAAAAGGTAAATCTGGTAAATAAGGGTAAACAAATAATATTATAATAATATTAAATTAACCTAACATGTGTCCTAATACTATTGTTTGATACTTATCCGACCATGGACATACTTGGGTAGATTTTGGGACCCCATGGAGCCACTTGGGAGTGATAATGACACTTTATTTTAATTAACTTAAAGTAAAGGCAAAAATAACATAAACAAATTTCTTTTAGTAAATAAATTTTTACATAAGGTTATATAATTTATATATTTGAATATAAATATTAATTAGAAATCTAAAATCATTTCCTACATCATGGTATTTTTTTTATAATTTTTAGACATCAAATAAATAAAATTATTTATAACACAATAATGATGCAGTGTTTACCTCATTAATGAATGAATTAAATAAATAAGATTATAAAGATAAAAAAAAATCCAAAACCTGTCCAATTCTTATTGGATGATTTTATTTAGAACATGAGTCATCTTATATACAAATTTAATTAGTTTTTTACCTTTTGAAACCAAATATAAGTTTATAAAAAAATAATATTTTCATACTTCCATAAAGAGCCCCTCCCTCCCTTATAAAAAAGCCCTCACTTCTAACCCATTACTCACACATCTCAAGCCCCTTGGATCATCCAAAATCTACCTAAATAAGCTCTCAAGATCCCTATATTCCTCATATAAGCCTTACCTTAGGAAGAAGGAACTTCAAGTAAACCTTTTGGTTAAAACCAAAGGGAGTTACCCGATTTAAAGGTAAAGTCTTCTCTTAAGTTCTTTGTTTATTTTACATCTCCAATCCCCTAAACTCTTTTTATTACATTATTTTATAACAAAAAAAAATATTTTCAATATACAAGGTTGCTTTTATGAGAAGTATTTGAACTACACTTACACACACCTCCATCTAATGGGTAAAGAACGTACTCTTTCTGTGGACGGTGAACTTCTGCCTCACAAAATGATGATTGTTCAAATATCTCCAACCAACACTCATGGTGGCCATTATGATGGAACTGTATTTATATATGATATATATTATGTTTATGTTTTCTTTATGCTTCTGTATTTTCCATTTATTTCATACCTTTATGGTTTCCATAATTGGTAAATGTGATAATTTCATTTTAGGAAGTGCGGACTACCGCCCCCTCAAAGTGATATGACTCTTTCATGACTTATGTGTTATGTATAAGGGATGCAATTAATGAAATTATATAAGATATTATACTGGAATTATAATATACCTATGTGGCATTATTTTTTCATTCCATTAAAATACGAAATAGAAATGAAAGTAGAATTCATGAGTACGTACGACTTACCGTTTCCATGAACGGTGCATTTCATTTCTTATCTCCAAATATTATGTACTATTATATATACATAAATATATAATGGATATATATGATATATATGATATCTACATCATGAATATCATTCTGGAGATAATGGAATTTTGACCACATGAACAACTTGTAATTATAAGAATTTCATTTTTGACTGAAGTACCAAATATTGACAAAACAACCATTGTTAAGTTAAATGATTACATAATGTTTATACCATGGTAATAAGTAATATAAAAGGAATAATAAACTTGAACAATTTTCCTAAGAAAGTATAAATTATCTTTAGTTTATTATTGAGGAGATTAAAGAACGAACGGGTCAAGTCGGACACAAGGTAAGGGACTTCGTCTCAATCTCCTTTCATTAAGGCATATTTTTTTATACATGACTTTATTTTATACGCTATATAAACACCTTCGACTTTCATTTAATTCAAAGTGAATCTTTTTCTATGAGGCATTTTACTAAATGATAAAAACAATGTTTTTTTAACGTACATGGTGACAATGACCTTTCAGCCGCCATGAGTATTATTTGATCTTTGGCTTCCTTAACAAGTACTAATGTTTTTAAAAGGAAAATAAATACCATATACTCTTTTATGTATTTTGGTATTGAAAATGGTTTTGAGAATGGATTTATTATTTCAATATCTTGTTCAATATCTTGAAATGATATATTGTGATTGTAATGTGAGAATGTTATCTTTGCTTTGTGCCTATGTTATGTGTTATGATTATGTTATGGTTCTTGGGAATTGTTTACATATATGGGTGATTTCGTGATAAAACTAGGGCGAGTGAGCCCGAGATTGCTCTCCAATGCATTGGGTAACATGACCGAGGTAAACATGATTTTTTATCCTAAGAGATTTAGGGAATATTATGTGATGGGTATTCCAACGTAACTCCCTTTGAGCTATGATCTCTAAAATGTAAGTATGATATGGATGCCACAAGTCACCTTTATGATTTATGATTTCTATGTGTTATTCATAAATCTTATGATTTCATGAGGTATGTTAAAGTGCTTATGTTATGTATGTATGATGAACTAATGTTTTCTTTATTTGTTTTATAACCCTTACTGAGTTTTTTATGCTCATCCCAAGTTTTGAAATATTTTTCATAGGACTTAAAGATGAATAGGGTCAAGGATGGGACAAGGAAAAGTCATACTATCTAAAACATGGAACTAGACATGACTCTTTTTTTCAATAGTTTTTATTTTATGAAAAAAATGAAAACTGAGTAGGAGTGCCTAATTTGTAATTTTTGAGATGTAATGTAATAATTATGGCCTAATTCACTATAAATCTAAACCAAAAAATATCCTTAATGTGAATTATTATTTTAATTCAGGATTATGAAATGTTTAAGGCTGGGGCCTTGTAGTTGGTATCAAAGGTCGATTTAGACATCTTTAGAAGTTAGGAAATTGTTAAATTAATGTCCATAAATTAATTTATGGTAATATTGAAATGATATAGCATTTACAGATTACCATGCTGCTTCGCCTAAGATATTTATTTGTTCAGAGTGGTTTTCCGTAGAGGAAATAAGACAGCTATGATGGGATGACATCAGGAGGAAGACAACCTTCTAAATCAAAAACCCGAGATGGTCGTAATCGGAACTAAACAGTTTTTTGCAGTGATGGAACAATTGAATGAGGCTATAAATGGTGGTGGTATCCATACACAAGATCAGCCAGATCAACCACAGAGGAACATATCAGTAGTGGATAATTTCATGCGGCAATATCCCCCATCATTCAGAGGATCATCTGACCCTGTGCTAGTATAAGGGTGGATTAAAGTAGTGGAGAAGATTTTCGATGTCATGACGTGGTCATAACATCAAAAGGTTATTCTCCCTATTTACCATTTTTAAGGTGAAGCTAATAAGTGGTGGTCGATGGTGAAAAATATCAGGGATAGTGAGGAGATTGATGCTCTTGACTGGGATGAATTCACATGTTTGTTTCTTGAGATATATTTTCCTAAGGTGGTTCCTCTTAGGATAAAAAAACAATTCCTAGAATTTAGGCAGGAGGATGACTCAATGGATATTTATGAAGAAAAATTCACTCGACTCACAAGGTATGCTCCAAATTTCATATGAGATCTTGATAGTAAAATCAACCATTTTTACTTAGTATTAAATCCAAATTATCAAAGGGATTTAGCTTCTTGTGAGATAAAAAGTTATGAAAATATTATTCCATGTGCAGAGAAGGTGAAAATGGAGTTTGACGATGATCAATTTTTCTTTGACAAACAACAAAATAAGAGGTCGAGGTGGGAGACAAAAGGGAAGAACTCCTAAAAAAAGTATGATGGTAAGAAACTTATGTTTACAGTTTGTAAAAATTGTGGTAAAAAGCATGATGGGGAATATCTTTTGAATTCAGGTAAGTGCTACTGATGTGGTAAAATGGGACATAAGGATCGTAATTGTGCTGAAAAATATCTGGGTAATGGAAAGAAAAAATCTGATTTACATTGAGTAAAATGTTTTAAGTACGATGAAATGGGTCATTATTAAAATGAGTGTCCAACGAAGAACTTAACTGAGGGAAAGAAGCTAGACTACAAGAAGAAATGGTGGGGGGGGGGGTGAAATCCTTTGTAACTACTTTAGTAGATGTTGTTCTATCGAATGAAGTAGTATCCGGGACCCTGTTTGTTTTTTCAGTTTATGCCAACGTGTTGTTTGATTCAGGGTCTACACACTCTTTCATTTCTGAGAAGTTTTCTAGTAAATTGGGAATTCCATCTCGGGATATGAATCCTGAAATTATGGTAAAAATACCGGGGGGAATTGTTGAGACAAAAAGAAATTATAAGAACCTTCCTGTCCTTGTGTGTGGAAAGAATCTACCTTCAAACCTTATTGTTTTGCATCTAGTAGAGTTTGATGTTATTTTGTGTATTGATTGGATTTATGTTTATCACGATAAGATTGACTGTAGAGGTAAAGAGGTTTCTTTTAAGAAAGATTTTCAGTTTGTGTACAAGAATGAACCATTACTTTTGATAAAATATCAGGAAGCTGAGAAACTAGTAAAAGATGGAAATGAAGGTTACCTTGCACATATTATTGAAAACAAAGGAACTCTTCAGGTTAATGATGTGACAATGGTAAATGAGTACCTTGAAGTTTTTCCTGATGAGTTTCCTAGTATTATACCTAATCGAGAAGTTGAATTTACTGTTGACTTAGTTCCTGATGCTAAGCCAATTTCTAAACCCCCTTATCAAATGGCACAAATTGAACTTTTAGAGTTAAAGAAGCAATTACAGGAGTTATTAAATAAAGGATTCATTTGACCTAGCACATCACCATGGGGTCTGTAGCACCCCAAATATTTTATGGTATGTTTCTTTTAAATATAATTTAGTTATAGCCTATATTTGAAGAATCACTGAGCCTCTATGGAACAAAACATGATTACTTATAGGAGATATCCGTAACCTAGGCATAAAAATTAAATTTATGAGCTCTGTGATTTGTATTTTAAAAATATCACATACACGGTTGTGATCAAGATGATAATTAGAGTATGATAGAATTAACTTAATTTTTAGTGAATTGTAACCTACCCTTATGAATAGTAACCCACCCTTATGAATAATAGATTACCCTTATGAATATTAATATGACTCTTATGAACCTTATCCATTCCCTTGAATGTATAAATGAATTTAGGCACCTTAAAAATGAAGATGAATATTTTAAGTGTTTATATTTTTCGATTAAATAGTTATTTTAATTAAATATTTAAATAATCACGTTTATAAAATTATTTTTGAAAAATGGAATTTATTTTTGGATTTTACACATCGAAAAATGGTTAGGGTGATTTTTTGGGATTTTTCTGAAATAGTTAAATTTCTGATGAATAGTAAAATCCAATAATTCACAATAAATGCTAAATAATGGATTAATTGAGTCATTGATGATGATCTGCTGATGTAAGACCAATTGCTTCTAAGTCACATGCATATATTACTGTTCTTGGTCATGGAATACTCACTATTTGTTGACTTGAGATGAAATAATAAATTAATGATTATAATATTAAGAAAACTCCTCTCCCCTCCACTATATAAAGCACCCCTCAACCCCTCTTCCTCTCACACCACTCAAGCCTTGTGCCCTTCCAATATTCTACCCAAGTCTATCCCCAAGATCCTCCCCCACATACAAAATCTCCTAGCCTCTTCAAAATACCAAAACCTCTCCCCTTAAGAGGTTCTCAAAGGAGGAAGTCTCTAGAGGTAAATTCTTCTTTCCAATTCCTTTATTTCTTTTAAGTTCTTTTCTTTTTGTTTCTTTACTCACCTCCATTCACATTAATAGTATGATAAATACAGTAACATACATATACTGGAATGTTTTCATGCTAATGGTATATTTCATTACCTTCTCTCATTTCCCCACCATTTATTTTAAAGAAATGAAAGCATCGTTTGAGATGTTCTAATTTAGCACATTCAAAGACAACAATTTATCAATTTCTATTATAATCATTAATTATGGTCATGAAATCATTTGTGTTATGGTTGAACCAGATTATTATATATTAAATATATCCTATTTTTAGTTCTATAATCCTTTTGTACAAATGGTATTAAGTTAAAAAGAAAAACATGTTCATTGTAATCAAACCCACCATTTAGCCAAAACAGTTGTCACTAAGGTTATATATATATATATATATAATAATAATTTGACTTCACTCTAAGTAACCAAATTAAATTTAAAATCATGTAATATACTGAATTTCCACTAACATAATATGACTTCATTTCTGGACAACCACATCCATCTTTCATATTTACCCGAAGTTGAATATAAGTGAACCGATTATTTAAAACCAAGTGAACAAACGAGCCCGAACAATGAAATTGAACCTTATAACTAATAAAAAAGGAATTGAATGAACTAAAATGGGTTATAATAAATTATTTAAATATATTATAGGTTCTGGATTTATGAATTAACAATCATAATTTGTTTATTCAGGTGTTTAATAACAAGTCTAGAACACCTTCAAGCAAAAGGTAAGGGATCCTCTCTCTCACTTTTGTTCAAGAATCTCCCCTATGTTGTGCCATTTTATTTGTAGTTAATAATGATGGGTTATGTTTTCAAACCTCCCCCATACTTCCCTTGTGACATATAAATAATGTAATACCCCTTTACCTCTCATTAATCCCTCACAATAACACTCGTTACCATGTGGAAATGTTTGTAAGGAGTTTCTCATCTCACTTTCATTTATATGATATTTTCATTATTTGCCACTTATTTCTTGTATGTGGTATATGTGTACGACCATTTGATATATAATAACATGATTCCATTATATATTCATGTTATTCAATGATTCATTTTAGGGTTATTAGGTTTTGGTCATATGATTTGACCGATTACATTTTGGTATGAGATTTTGTCTCAACAACTATTTTGTTGTGACTAGCTTTGTATTGTGCACCTAATAATCATTATGTGGTGTAAATACTGCCCATTTGATATCACTTTTAATTTTAAATTATATTAAATATCCATAATTTCATATGATGGATATGTTTTTTGTCTAAACCATATACCATTTTTCGTACGGTGTTTATTTGGAAAGTTATTTAAATTATGGAAATATTGATGAATCCCTATACTCTACTCGATAAAAATATTTAAAAGGAATATTTCTCTAATATTTAATCAATGTATAAAGTATTATCAGGACATAAAGTGTTGGGTGGGGCCCGCTATAGCCCCTCGATGCATCGACATGTCTCATGAGACAAATTAGTTTGGTGACAAACCCTTCGAGTTTGTTTCCAAAAATCAGACGGGTTTCTACCCATAGAACTAAACTGATTTTATGGTATTATGGTTCATGTGATAGATACATGACGTCCAATTAATAAGAATTCTTTTTATTCATTATCAGTTATTACTATCCATGAGGTTTTCACTACGACAAAATCTATGGATGCAGTTTCATTCTCAGTTTGTTAATGGAATTAGTTTTTCATTTATTCACCATGCCATATTGATTATATTAGATTTATTATGATTCACTGATTATTGTATTCATTATTACACTATTTGTAACCCTTACTGATCATTTGAGCTCACCCCTTTCATTGTTTACCTTCAACAGGTGATGAAGAGAAGGCCATTTATTGAGTTCGTGTGGTTTCACTTTTTAGTTTTTTTTTGTATTGTATCTTGTAACATTTTTCAATGTAACTTGTGTTACATATATGTATATAATTTTTTCAAGACTACTAAACTGATTTTTGCTTCCAGATTTTCATTCCTTCTAACCATGCCAATATCACAAGTAATGCACCGGCTCCAACCTAGTGGGGTTGAGGTGTTACAGTTGGTATCAGAGGAAGTTTAGTAGAAAACTTGGGAACTAGATTTAGAAAACATAGATTAGGGACGATTACCTAAGATAAGCCTTTGAGGATAAACATGAAAGAACGTCTTGATATTTTAGTAAGGAATAAATTATGTGGCTCTATCAAGCAATACATCCTGGTCTGGATACAAGCAGGTAGAGGTGGCTCTGGCACAGATGTATCTATTGGTAAAACCCGAGAACACCGCTTTGATCTAGACTCGAATGGGAACTTGTACACCACAAAGGGACTTTCTTCACTCTTGGTTACGACACTCCTGGGGATATCCTTAGGATAATTCATATTTTATTTACAAGAGTTTATGAAGGATTTAAATGTAAATTATTCCACAAAGAAACCATTTTTTTGTTTATGGGATTAGCCATGCGTAGGATCTTAAACTATGATAAGTATTTTGTTAAGATTATACATTATGATTCATACCCTAATCTAGTGTGTTACATTTTCTAGAAATGGCATCTAATGGAAGAAGGGGAATCAATACTCGTGGAAATGTAGGGATCTCCCCACTAAGCATGTCAACACAGTCAATGTTGGAGAAGATCAGATCATGAAAATATTGGAAAAACTTACTCAGGTTTTGGGGAATAACCATTCAACACCTGTGGTGGACCGTTTCATGCGGAAGAAGCCCCCATCTTATAGCGAGACTACTAATATAGTGGTTTCTGAGCAATGGATCAAGTCTCTTGACAATATATTCATGGAATTAAGATGAAATGAAAATGAGAAGGTAGTACTGGCGGTATATTGTCTTAAGGGCGATGCTGATCAATGGTGGTTCTTGATTCAGAATACCACGAAGGAAGAAGAAATAGAAGATATGGAATGGAAGACTTTTAAGGAAATATTCTTCAAAAAATATATCCCCCATGAGCAACAAACTGAAATGAAGAGGAAATTCCATAGCTTAAAACAAAGGAAAAAAGATTGTGTTTCAGAGTATGAGGCTACTTTCACAAGGCTGGCTAAGTATTCTATAGATTACATACATGACTCCGTAGACAAGATTGATCAGTTATTTGAAGGTCTTAAGCCAAGTATTCGAAGGGAACTGGTTTCTCAATCATTTTCATCATATGATGAAATTGTATCAAGTGCCATCAAAACAGAAAAAATTTTTTGTAGATAAAATCTTTTTAAAGGAAACCAAGATAAGAAGCGGTACTCTGATAACAAAGTAAAAGGATAATCACCAAATAAGAGCAAGGGAATAAAACTATTCCCATTTTGTGAGAACTATGGAAAGAATCATCTCAGGAAATGCTTGAAGGGCATGGAAGTCTACTATAACTGTGGAGAAAAGGGTCATCAATCTGATGAATGAAAAGGGAATAAACAATTCAATGATATTCAATTTTCAAAGAGATGAGACACTATACAAATGAGTTTCCTAAGCACCAAGGAAACATGCCCCAGAAAAAGCCAAGAGAACAAGGGAGAGCCTATGCAATTACAAACGCAGAGGTTGAAATTTCTAATGACATGGTGGTAGGTATTTTAATTGTTTCCTCAAACTTATCCAACATTTTATTTGATTATGGATCATCGCATTCATTTATATCTTCTCAGTTTTCAAAGAAAATTAGATATATCCAATTTGATTTGATAAAGGAGTTATCAGTCAAAACTCCCAGGGGATGTATCATTACAACAAAGGCATGTCGACTAGTACCCCTCTAGACACCAAAACGTGCTTTAGTTTCTAACCTTATGATCATACCAATGACTGGATTTGATATAATTCTCAGTATGGATTGATTATAAAATTATGATACGATGATTTATTGTAAGAAGTATATAGTTACAATTTTTGAAAATGGCGTAGAATCCCTTGTCTTTAGGGTAGAAACTTCTCCACCTAATGCTTATCTTGAACGACCCCCAGTAGCTCTACAGAATGCAATACTTAGAGAGGAAGATAAACCAATATCTATGGGTGGGGAAAGAAATCTTCAAATTGAAGATGTGCATATAGTGCAAGAGTACATTGATGTATTTCCAGAGGATTTACCTGGAAATCCTCCAGAGCGGGAAGTTGAGTTCACTGTTGATTTAATTCCTGATGCAAGACCTATATCAAAGACTCCCTATATAATGGCCACTGTGGAATTAGTAGAGTTAAATAAAAAACTAGAGAATTTTAGTGAAAAATGATTTATTCGATCTAGTTTTTCTCCATGGGGATCCCCTGTCTTCTTTGTCAAGAAGAAGGATGCATCCATGAGGCTTTGCATTGATTACAGGGAAATCATTTCTATTACAATAAAGAATAAGTATCCTCTACCCCAGATTGATGATTTATTTGATCAAATTTATGGATCTCAATACTTTTTCAAAGATTGAACTTCAATCCGGATATCATCAACTGCGTGTGAGGAAGGGAGATATTCTGAAGATAGCATTTCGAACCAAGTATGGGCATTACGAGTTTACAGAGATGCCTTTTGGACTGACGAATGCACCATCTATTTTCATGGATTTAATGAATAGATTTTTCAAGGAATATCTTGATAACTTTTTTATGGTATTCATCGATGATATCCTTGTGTACTCAAAAATATATGAAGACCATGAGAACCACTTGCGGATTATTCTTAGAACTCTTAGAAGAAATAAATTAAATGGGAAGTTTATCAAGTGTGAAATATAGATTTAATTAGTTTTTTTTCTAGGACATATTGTCTTTAAGGATGGAAACCTAGTTGATCTTGCAAAGACAAAGGAAATTCAATAATGACCCACACCAAAAAACATAACCGAGGTACGCAGTTTTATTAGCTTAGCAGTTTTCTATCAGCGTTTTGTTCAGAATTTTGCTCGACTGGATAACCCACTAACCAAGCTCATACGTAAATGAGTTAAATTTGTGTGGAAAAAAGAATGTACAAAATGCTTCAAATAATTGAAAAGAATATTGGTAAATGCTCCAATTTTTACTCTTCCATCTGAAAGTGGTGGATTTGTAATATACTACGATACATCAAAAAATGGACTGGGTTGCGTCCTTATGAAAAATGATAAAGTTATTGCTTATGCATCAAGACAGTTGAAGAATCATGTGAAAAATTATCCAACTCATGATCTTGAGTTATCAGTTGTAATTTTTTCTTTAAAAATATGGAGGCATTATCTCTAAAGAGAGAGATGTGATATTTATACAGACCAAAAGAGTTTGAAATACATTTTCACACAAAAATAACTCAACATGAGGTAGAAAAGATGTCTTGATTTACTCAATGATTATGATTTCTGAATACACTACCACCGGGAAAGATGAATAAGGTGGAAGATGCATTAAGCAGGAAAGATCATGGACTTCTGACTCAAATGAGGATTTAGAGAGATCCTATATTATTGGATCTATTTAAGATGAATATAGGAATTGTTAAGGAAAGTGAAACATCTTTCCTCTTTAAATGATTTCTAAACCATCTTTATTAGAGAAGATAAAAATATCTCAATCTGATGATGAGAATATGCACAAGAAAATTAATGCTGTCAAGGATGGGAGACTGGCTGGATTCGCGTATGAAGAAGGAGTTCTGAAATTTGGGAAGAGGTTGTGCGTTCCATCAGTACCTGAGCTAAAAAGGGAACTATTAGACGATGCTCATAGCTCAAATTTCTCTATACACCCGGGTAGTACCAATATTCTTCCCAATTCTCTTCTTAATATCCTCCCCCACGTCCAACATCTCCAAGCCTCTTCAAAATACCAAAACCTCTCCCCTTAAGAGGTTCTCAAGGGAGGAAGTCTCAAGAGGTAAATCCCTCTTTCCAATTCCTTCAATTCTTTTAAGTTATTTTCTTTTTGTTTCTTTCCTCACCTACCTTCACCATAATAGTATGATAAATCTTGTAACATACATGTACTGGAATGTTTTCATTATAATGGTATATTTCATTACCTTATCTCCTTTCCCCACCATTTATTTGAATGAAATGAAAGCACCATTTGAGATGCGCTAATTTAGCACATTTAGTACAACGATTTATCAATTTCTATTATAATCTTTAATTCTGGTCATGAAACCATTTGTATTATGATTGAAAAATATTTTTATATATATAATATATCCTATTTTTAGTTCTATAATCCTTTTGTACAAATGGTATTAAGTTATAAAGAAAAACATGTTCATTGTAATCAAACCCACCGTTTAGCCAAAACGGTTGTCACTAGGGTTATATATATATATATATAATAATTCGACTTCACTCTAAGTAACCAAATTAAATTTAAAACCGTGTAATATAATGTATGTTCACTAATAGAATATAACTTCATTTCTAGACTACCACATCCATCTTTCATATTTATCCGAACTTGAATATAAGTGAACCGATCATTTAAAACCAAGTAAACAAACGAGCCTGAACAATGAAATTGAACCGTATAACTAATCAAAAAGGCATTTAATGAACTAAAAGGGGTTATAATAAATCATTTAAACATAGTAGCAGTTATGTACTTATGAATTTATAAGCCTAATTTGTTTATTTAGGTCTTTAATAACAAGTCAAGAACACCTTCAAGCAATAGGTAAGGGATCCTCTCTCTCACTTTTGTTCAAGAATCTCCCCTATGTTGTACCCTTTTATTTTTAATTCCTAATGATAGGGTATGTTTTATCACCTCCCCCATACTATCATTTTCACATATAAATAATGGTATACCCCTTTACCTCTCATTAATCCCTCACAATAACACTCGTTACCATGCCAAAAAGTTTGTAAGGGGTTTCTCATCTCACTTTCATTTCTGTGATATTTTCATTGTTCTCCACTTATTTCTTGTATGTGTTATATGTGTATGTCCATTTGATATATAATTACATGATTCTATTTATATTCATGTTATTTAATGATTCATTTTAGGGTTATTAAGTTATGGTCCTATGATTCAACCGATTACATTGTGGTATGAGACTTTGTCTCAACTACTATTTTGTTGTGACTTTGTATTGTGCACCTAATAATCCCTATGTGGTGTACCTACTGCCCATTTGAGATCAATTTTCTTTTGAAATTATATTAAATATCCCTAATCTCATATCATGGATATGTTTGTTGTCTAAACCGTATACCATTCTACATACGGTGTTTATTTGTAAAGTTATTTCAATTATGGAAATATTGATGAATCCATATACTCTACTCTCTAAGAATATTGAAAAGGAATATTTATCTTGTATTTAATCAATTTATAAATAAATATTTGGAAATGAAGTGGCGGGTGGGGCCCACTATAGCCCCTCGATGCATCGATAGGTCTCATGAGAAAAATCAGTTTGGCAACAAACCCTTCGAGTTTGTTTTCAAAAATCAAATGGGTTTCTACCCATATAACTAAACTGTTTTTACGGTATTATGGTTCATGTACCAGATAAATGACTTCCAATTAATAAGCATTCTCTTTATTCATTATCAATTATTATCTATGAGGTTTTCACTATTAAAAAATATATGGATGCAGTTTTATTCACAGTTTGTTAATAGAATTATTTTTTCATTTATTCACCATGGCATATTGATTATGTCAGATTGATTATGATTCACTCATTATTATATTCATTATTACGATATTTGTAACCCTTAATGAGCATTTTATCTCACCCCTTTCATTGTTTACCTTCAACAGGCGATGAAGAGAAGGTCATTTATTGAGTTCGTGTGGTTGCATTTTTTAGTTTTGTTTTGTATTGTATCTTGTAACCTTTTTCAATGTAATTTGTGTTACATCTATGTATCTAGTTTCTTAAAGACTACTAAACTGATCATTCCTTTGGTATTTTAATTCCTTCTAACCATGCCAATATCACAAGTAATGCACCGGCTCCAGCCTAGTGGGGTCAGGGTGTTATAGGGTGATCTTGTCTTGTTTGTTAAAAAGAAAGATTGTTAAATGAGACTTTTCATTGATTATAGAGCATTGAATAACATCACTATTAAAAAAAGTATCCTTTGCCTCATATCGATGATTTGTTTGCTTAGGTATAGGGAGCACGATATTTTTTGAAGACTGACTTGAGGTCGGGGTACCCGATTTTGAAAGTAAGGGAAACAGACATTCTGAAGACCGCGTTTCGAACTAGATATGGACATTATGAATTTGTAGTTATGCCTTTTGGGTTAAGCAATGCACCTACTGTATTCATGGATTTTATGAATAAAATTTTCCGTGAGTTTTTTTGGATAAGTTTTTGGTTGTGTTAATTGATGATATTTTGGTTTATTCCAAAAGTAAATAGAAACATGAAAGTCATTTAAAGATTGTCTTGAAAACCATAAAAAAAATAAACTGTTTGGGAAATTCAGAAAGTGTAAGTTTTGGTTACAAATTTTTTTTCCTTGGTCACATTGTTTCAAAAAAGGGTATAACTATTGATCCTGCTAAAAAAAAGTTTTTGAAGAATGGCCAAGACCCAAAAATATAACCGAGATTCGTAGTTTTCTTGGTTTAGCAGGTTATTACCAGAGGTTTGTTGATAATTTTTCATGGTTATCTATTCCAATGAATAAGTTAACTTGAATAGGTTTTAATCTCATCTAGACAAAAGAATGTGATGATTGTTTTTAGGAATTGAAAATAAGATTGGGGAATGCTCCAATTTCGGCACTGCCTTCCAGAAATGGTGAGTTTGTTATATACAATGATGCTTTGTTGAAAGGACTTGGTTATGTCCTTTTGCAGAATGATCAGGTAATTTCTTATTCTTCATGTCAATTGAAAACTCATGAGTTAAATTAACCTACAATTGATTTGGAATTAGCTGCTATTGTTTTTGCTTTAAAAATTTGGAGGCATCATTTTTATGGAGTAAAATGTGAAATATATACGGACCATGAAAATTTAAAGTATATATTCACTCAGAAGGAATTAAAAATGAGACAGAGGATATGGATAACATTAATCAAGTATTATTATTGCACAATTCATTTCCATCCAAGAAAATAAAATAAAGTGGCTGATGCTTTGAGTCGAAAAAGTATTTGCTTCATTAACTATGCTACCATTGTAATGAGATCCTTTGGTTTTTGATTTGATGAACTTTGGCATAGAAGTTTTTGGTGCAAGGAATTCCTCTGTTTGGTTTCAGGTGTCAGTGAAATTGTCTCCATCAGATGGAATTAAGCAAGCGTAGAAGGAAGACAATGAGTTTCAAAAAAAGGTAGAGTTGGTTCAGAAGGGTAAGTTTCTTGATTTTAACATTGATAATGATTGTGTTTTTAGATTTTGGAAGAGATTATGCGTGACTTGTGATTCACAGTTGAATAGTGAGTTGTTATGTGAAGCTCATAGTTCTCTGTTTTCAGTTCATCCACGCAGTACTAAGATGTAGAGAGATCTTCAGGAGTATTACTGGTGGGATGGAATGAAAAGAGATATTTCTGACTTTACTATGAAGTGTTTGACTTATCAGTAGGTTAAAGAAGAGTGACAGTTACCAAAATGGATGCTTCTGTCTTTACTGGTTCCAGAGTAGAAATGGAAAAATATATCCATGGACTTAATTTTGGGATTACCAAAGACATATTGAGGTAACAGTGCAATCTGGGTTATTGTTGACCGATTGAAAAAATATGTTCATTTCCTTCCTATTCGAGATACTCTATCTCAAGATCAAAATTTTCTATTGTTTGTTAAAGAGATAGTAATGCTGTATTGAGTTACCCTCTCTATTGTATCTGATCGTGATCCCAGGTTCACATCTAAATTTTAGAAAGGCCTTCAGAAATCATTGGGTACTGAATTAAATTTTAGTACAACTTTTCATCCTCAATCAAATGGGAAGTCATAACGAACAATTCAGACCTTAGAGGATAAGCAACGTGCTTGTTCGATGGATTATCAGGGAAGTTGGGACCAACATCTTTGTTTGGTTGAATTTTCTTATAATAATAGTTTTCATTCTAGTATATAGACGGCTCCATTTGAGGCATTATAAGGGAAGCAGTGTCAAACTATAACTTTTTGGGATGAAGTAGGTGAGAGGAAACCAATGGGACTAGAATTGGTAGAAAAGATGGCAGAAAAGGTTCAGTTGATTCAGAAGCACATGAGAATAGCTCAGAGTAGGAAGAAAAGTTATGCTGATAACCAGAGGAAGGATCTTTCTTTTGAGTTAGGTGATTATGTATTTCTCAGATTTTCTCTATGGAAAAGTGTGATGCATTTTGGCAATAAAGGAAAGCTGAGTCCGAGGTTCATTAGACCCTATGAAATTCTGGACAAAGTTGGATCGATTGCATCAAGAGTGGATTTACCTCCAAGTTTACCCCAGGTACACAATTGTTTTTATGATTCAATGTTGAGAAAGTATATGCCGGATCCATCTCATGTTTTTATCACAGAGGTAGTTCAGTTGGAAGAGAATCTCCCTTATGAGGAATAACTAGTCCAGATTCTTGACTGAAGAGAGAAGGTGTTGCGGAATAAGGTAATTCATCAGGTAAAGGTTTTTTGGAAAAACCATATGGTTAAAGTGGAAACTTGGGAATCTAAAAATGCTATAAGGGATAAATACCCCCATTTATTTGATAAGTGAATAAAATTGTAAGGACACAATTTCCAAAAGGGGTGAAGAATGTAAAATCCCATGTAAATAAAGAAATATATCATTTTTATATTTATTAATATCTGTGAATTAAATATTAATTTTACTTTAAAAGGGATGCTATGTTCGATGGCATGCATGATACGCAACAAAGTGTTTCTTTGAAATCTTACGTTGCACACTAATAATATAATAATATTATTTTAAATGGTAGTTAACGCCTAACCGTTGTAATGGAAGGAACGAACAAAACTAACTACAATATTATTATACATGTTTGTTAAATGTTTTTAAATTTATCCAATAAATTTTAGAGGCTTAAAATAAGAAAGAATATGATTTTAAGCACAAATAGTCTAATACTCTTTAAAAGGTCGATTTACCGCCTTTTGATGGCGAAACATTTTTAAATACAGTTTTTATAACTTTTATATGTTCTCTTTTACAAAATAATATTCTTCTTTAGAATAGAGACATCAAAATTTACTTTGGGTGACTTTTTGGTGTTTTTCTGATAAAATTCATTTTTTAATGAATAGTGAAAAATACTGTATTTTAATTCAAAACCGCCTTTTAATATAATTTATTCATAAGGGTATATTATTTTTTAAATTAGTTTTAAAGTTTAATTATATTATTTTTTAACAATTTAATCCAATTTTGTTCATTGGAAGTAAATTCAATTTGAAATTGGACATAAACAAGTGTCAATCTTTTGATAGTTATTATTTCTTAAAAACATACTTTTTGTTTTGAGAGCGGGAATTAATTTAAAATTAATTTCTGCCAATTATGTGTTTTGAATTTGGAAAAATAGATTTTTTATTTGGAATCAATAGGTCTATATTATGTAAATATGTAACTTTTATTTTTAGACATTATGAATATTTACTTCAGTAAATATTTTATTTACCATGGTTAAAAGGTAAATATAATAAATAAGGGTAAACAAATAATATTATAATAATATTAAATTACCCTAACATGTGTCATAATACTATTTTTTGATACATATCCAACCATGGGCATCCTTGGGTCGATTTGGATAGCCCATGGAGCCACTTGGGAGTGATAATGACACTTTATTTTAAGTAACTTAAATTAAAGGAAAAAATGAAATAAACAAATATCTTTTAGTAAATAAATTTCTACATGGGGTTATATAAGTTATATCCTCGACTATAAATATTAATTAGAAATATAAAAATATTTCCTAAATCATGGTATTTTATTTATAATTTTTAGAAATCAAATAAATAAAATTATTTATGACACAATAATGATGCAGTGTTTACCTCATTAATGAATGAATTAAATAAATAATATTATAAAGATTAAAAAAATATCCAAAACCTATCAAATTATTTTTGGATGATTTTATTTTGAACATTAGTCATATTATCTTCTAATTTAATGAGTTTTGGACCTTTTGATACCGATTATAAGGTTATAATAAAATAATATTTTAAAACTTCCCTAAAGAGCCCCTCCTCCCCCTTATAAAAATCCCTCACTTTTAACCCATTACTTACACTTCTCATGCCACTTGGAACATACAACCTCTGCCTAAATAAGCTCTAAATATCCCTCTATTCCCCTAGAAGCCTTACCTTATGAAGAAGGCACTTCAAGAAAACATTTTGGTTCTAACCAAAGGGAGTTACCCAATTTAATGATAAAGTCTTATCTTAAGTTCTTTTCTTTTATTTTTACTTCTCCAATCCCCTAAAAACTTTTTATTCATTTATTTTATAACAAAAAAAGTATCCTCAATATACTAGTTTATTTTGATGAGAATTATTTGAACTACACTTACACACACCTCCATCTAATGGGTAAATAACATACTGTTTTTGTGGACGACGAACTACTGGCTCACGAAATGGGGGATTGTTCAAATATCTCCAAATATCTCTCATGGAGGCCATTATGATGGAAATGTATTTATATATGATATATATTATGTTTATTTTTTCTTTATTATTATGTATTTTCAATTTATAGCATACCTTTATGGTTTTCCATAATGGGTAAAACGTGATAATTTCCTTTGAGGAAGTGCGGACTACCACCCCATCAAAGTGATATGACTCGTTAATGCCTTATGTGGGACATATAAAAGATGGAGTTAATGAAAATATATATTATATTATACTGAAATTATAATATACATTTTTATCATTATGTTTTCATTCCATTAAAATATGAAATAGAAATGAAAGTAGCATTCATGTGTACGTACGACTTACCGTCTCCATGAACGGTGCATTTCATTTCTTATCTCCAAATGTTATGTATTATTATAAATACATATATATACTGGATATATATGATATATATGATATCTACATCATGAATATCATTCTGAAGATAATGGAATTTTTACCACATGAACAACTTGTAATTATAAGAAATTCATTTTTGACTCAAGTACCAAATATTGAGAAAACGACCGTTATTAATTTAAATGATTAAATAATATTTATAACATGGTAATAAGTAATATAAAAGAAATAATAAACTTGAAAAAGGTTCCTAAGAAAGTATAAATTAACTTTATTTCAGGATTATGTAATGTTTAAGGCTGGAGACTTATAATCCATGATCGATTTAGCTGCACCACAAGTCCCTATGTGACCTATTCCATCCATTCTTGTTGCCCAATCCACTTCAAGTGTATCATGAGACTCCCACCTACCCTTCTTCTCAGAATAGGTACACTAATGCCTATTTCTTCTCTGCATAGTCACATTGACATGGACTTCATGATTGACCACTTTTACCCATCATCACACCTTGTCTTTCCAAAGCCATGCCTTGCTTAGAGGCATATGAGAAGTGGTCACATAATCCCAAGGTTTAAGGAGTGAGTCGCTGATGTCCAAGTTTCATGATGTAAAACTTCCTAGTCCCAACATCCCTAACACATGACATAATCCCTGAATTCACCCTAGGAAATAAGAGCAGGATGACCCATGTATGAGTGACATGGGATGGTATTCACAATATCTACCCTCACATGTGATGAGATCCTCTTCATAGTTAATTATATATTCCTTGGAAAATTCCACATGTAAGCCCCAAACCATATATTGTTGTTTTTTCTTTCATAACATGAGCATCAGATCTATTGATTCCTTTTATTTCTCTCACACTGAGCATGACTCGCATGGGATTAGAGGATAATATTGATCATGAAATCCTCTAAATCATGACTATGATACTTTCTATAGACATAATCCCCAACCTCTATTAAAATGGTAATCCTCATGAGTGTAATTACCAACAAACATAGTCATATTATGGACCACTTTCACATGTAATCCCCAACCATTGTGCATAGAGGAATTAAGTGTTACCTTAGATGTTTCAGTCATGAAACACTTGTTGGCATGATTCTTTTCTTCAGAATCAGAAGCTTCAGATCCACTTGAGCTGTCTTCAGAGGAACTCCATGTAGATTTCATGGATTTCTTGTATTTATTATCCTTATAATCATACTTTTTCTTAAATTTTTGTTTTGGACAGTCATCTTTGACATGCCCTTTTATTTTTCACTCATAACAAACTATTCCATTATCTTTATCAGTTTTCCTCTTGTCTTTCTTCCAATTTTTTCGTCGATCATAATTTCCATTATAATCAGATTTTATAAAGAATTTATTCTTTTTATAGAATTTCTTGAATCTCCTGGATATCTAAGCCATATATTCATCGTTGTCTGAGTCAGAATTTTCCCTAGTTGAGCTTTCTTTAGTTATCTGAACCTTGTCTTTGTCCTTTCTCTTTGAAGCAGTGGACTTGAATGCCACTAAATTTTTCTTGGGTTCAACATCTTCCTCTTTATTCACTTTTATCTCTTCTTCATACATCATCAATTTTCCAATCATCTCCTTGATAGGTAGCTTGACAATGTCACATGATTCTTATATAGAGACATAGGTTCCTCTCCATCTTTCTGCTAGGCATCTTAGTATCCTCATGATTTGTTCTTTTGTTGGAATAGCTTTTCCTAGTGAGATCATTGTATTAACTATCTCAGTAAACCTAAGATACATATCTGAAATAGATTAATCAGATTTAATTTTAAAATTATCATACTTAATAGTGTATGTATTTAGTCTCATTTTCTTAACATTGGTTGTTCCCTCAGGGGAAACTGCCAGAGTATCCCAAATTTCATAAGCAGTATTACAAGCAGATATTCGATTAAATTCTTCATCTCCTAAAGCATAATACATGACATTCATTACTTTACAATTATTATTGTAAGAAACTTTTTTAGGTTCATCCCAAGTAGTTCTTACAGTTTCTGGAATCTTATACTGAGTCTCTATAGTAGTCAAGATGTCAAATTCCATACTTTCTAAATGGATTTTCATTTTTATTTTCTATTGGGAGTAATTGACACTAGTAAAGAAAGGTGTCCTGTTGGTAGCTACACCTTCTAATATATTATCCAAAATAACTAAGTTTTAAAAGGATATATAAAGATAAAAACAAATTTAGAATTAATAGAAATTTTGAGATCTTTAAGATACAATTAAAATCACAGTTGAAAACTTTTCACAAACAGAGTGTTTTGAAAAACTTTTATCTACTACCTATGATACAAAATGTTGTTTAGGTTCCCCTTTAACCCTTAAAATGGGGATTATCCATAATAAAATAAAAAAGAATGCATTCAGTCCATTCGGGCTTAATCTGAAGATTAAGTTAGTTTTTGAAACTAACTTACTGGCTGAAAATAATTACAAACACTTGCTAGTTCAACTATCAAAGTTACTTTAAAAAATATTTTAATTTCAAAGTAATTAGCAAGGAAATATTAAAAATAGTTTTAACTAAAATAATATGCACAACAGTTTTAACCAATAGGTTCAGTCTCAAGCTGAGACTTATTCCTCTCAAATAGTTTATATAAAAATTTGATCCACACCTGGGATCAGGGTTTACAACTGTACTCAGACTATCCAGGTCCTCGGACCTCTACCACAGTTTTACGTGGTAAAGCAACAACAACAACACATAGGCTGTCTAGGTCCTCAGACGTCTACCACAGTTCTATGTGGGATACACAAAGGTATAAAGAGTTTGGTGTGAGGATTTCCGTATCCTCCAGTTCGGCTAAGGATTCAGTGTGTGTACAAACAGACAGAAGCACACACTTCTCATAATGTAATAAAAAATGTTCACAACAGAGCAATAATATAGAGATGAGTTTAGAATTATCTTGTGTGATGTCAATGCAGCTCTGGACTCTTTTGGATTGAATCAGATGAAGCGTTGAGTCTTTCTCTGGAAGTTGTATAGAAAACAAAGTGTTGTGGTTCTTTTCCTTTACTTCCAGTACAGGTGTTCAACTTGAATGTGAGAATATTCCTTGTAGCACTTGAACCTCCCCTTTGAACTTCTATTCCTAATGTGTATGAGTGTTATTCAAGTTATTCTTTTTTTATATGTCTCTTTTTCTTCGTTATGTATATCGCTCACTTGTATTCTCCAGTAGCTTGATATTCCTTTTATTCCTTGAGCTCCAGCAATGGGAATGATTACCTTTTACAAGTATGAGGTATGGTTCCCTGACATGCCAACAACCCAAATTAATTAATAATAGTTGCATTGAATTAAGAAAATATGACCATTAGCATTTTTTTAATAATATTGAAAATGTATAGAGTTTGAGTAACAGTGACTAGTTAATAGTCATCTTCCATCAGTAGCTCTCTGTCGGTAGACTTGTAATAGTAGCTCTGGTAGCAGTAAACTTGTAGCGGTGGACTTGTAATGGTAGGTCTTGTATTGGTAGATGTTACTTTATGTAATGGTAGCTTTATGTATCAGTGAATCTGTTTAGTGGTAGATCATTTGCATTGGTAGATCCTTATATCGGTTGATCTATGTATCAGTAGCTCAATCTGTTGGTAGCTCTTTGTAACAGTGAACTTCTATCGGTAGCTCTTCCTCGCTATCAGTAGCTATTATTATCGGTAGTGGTAACTCTCTATATCAGTATCTTCCTCTATCAGTATATCCATTCTATCGGCAGCCTGTATCAGTGGACTTGTATCGGTGAACTAGTATATCAGTGACCTTGTCTATCAGTAGACTTAGTCTATCAGTAGACTTGTCTAACAGTGAACTTGTATCAGTGAGCCAGTCTGTATCAGTCAGAATTATAACTATCAGTGACTTAAGAACTTAAATGCTTAAAAATAACTATTCTATGTGTATTAGTTCCATATTTAATTAATATCATACTTCATCATTGTTAAACATAAATAATCATTGATTAATATATTCCATGATATTATATGATTATTTTGACATCCTTACTAACTCTAGAACATGAAGGCATGGTTATGAAACATAATTATTATATAGATAAGAATGATTTGGTATTATCAGAACATATCTAAACATATTTGAGATTATCAAAATAGGTGTGTCCAACAATGACCAATGGTAAACCATGATGCTCAATCCTAGTGATGTAACAACCAATCCACCCAAAGGGGTGTTCTAATCAACCATCATGGTGTGACATCTTTCTTTATGGGAAATAACTCTCAGATCTGCCTCCATGGGGTGTTTTGATCCATCAATTGGTAAAACATGGTTATCAACCCTATTTATGTTCCTCCATGATCTAACCAAAGGGGTGTTCTGATATACCTTCATTGTGTGACATCTTCCCTTTATGGGACATGCCACCCAGATCTTCTACCATTGGGAATTCTGATCAATCCTTCGATAAACCAAGGTTCTCCTTACTATGTATCTACCTCCCTGATCCACCCTATGGGGTGTTTCGATAAACATTAATGGTGTGAAATATTCATTTTATAGGAAACACCTCTTGGATACAAATCCACTGAGTGTTCTGATCCATCATCTAGTAAGATTTTTGGTCGATCAACTTTCCTTATAAGGATGCACCACATTGATCATCCTTCATGGCGAATTTTTATTAGTAAACTCTATCTCTGAAATAAGTTAAACTTGTGACAATAAATACATACCTCATGAAAAACATGGGACTGCTAAGGTGAAATCCTTGGAAGATATATAGAAATGGTGTCTGCTACCTCATGAAAAACTTGGGATTCCTTTGGTGAAATCCTTGGATTATATACACCCCCAACATTAGATACCTCATGTTCAAAACAAGATTATTTGAGTTGTGTGCCTATAATTCCTCCATGAGATACTCTTCTTTGAGGAATATTACCGGTGACCAATATTCCCAATGTACAGACATAACAACAATGCCCAACATGATAACTCTCCTGACTGAAGGTTGCTACCCTGTCAAGACTAAACTAGAATGTCCAGTTAAAACTAGTGTAATTTACTGACGTCCACAAATATATGCACTGAGATAGAGTTCCATGAACATGACATAACTATATGTGGGAGACTCGGACTAGGTGATAAGTTCCAAGGAGTAATTAATGAAAGGAGAAACTAATATCCCATCATCCTATTTTGATCAAGGAGCAGACATCTCTGTTGAAAGTGATGAAAATTGGACACCATTGGAAAGATGGAATGCAGGGTAACAAGAATTCCAACACACTTTAACATGCAGGTGCTTCACCAAGAAAAATCATCAAAAATTGTATCTTCAAAAGTCAATACCATTTAAATAAAGTTTTTTGACCGATTCAAAGGCTTGTTATCAATGGATTGAATCATTCATATTTAT
Source organism: Viscum album (assembly GCA_963277665.1). NCBI lineage: Eukaryota > Viridiplantae > Streptophyta > Magnoliopsida > Santalales > Viscaceae > Viscum > Viscum album. Next base: position 49,925,983 of record OY728130.1, on the reverse strand, counting down.
ATGGGAATTCATGACTCTCTTGAATGTTTTTGAATTCTAATATTCACAATTTAATATTTTCTATTTTTAGATCTTGTTTGATATGGAGCTATTGGGATAATAATATAATTATTGAGATGGTCATCCTATAAATAACGAATAGATATACACATAAAATATATAGTTATATTCAAATTTATTCTCTTGTAAATAACTATGTATCATTGCCTTCATAGATACACTTTTGAGACATACATGTTTATACTTCTATCTGGTGGTTTCTCTATTACATTTTGAATAATTCCTAAGAAATGTTAAAGATTATTTTTCTTCTATTTGAAATTATTGAAGATAAATTATATATATCAATTACATACTATGACGGTGAGAAAAAACTATTTTCCAAATTAAATCAATCTCTATTTTTGTATTAGAGTATCAGCTACTCAGAGTCAGTCGTGGAGGTAAAGGAGTTTCAACTACTAAACTAAGCTATGGATAATTTGGTTCCATGTAAATGAATCAAAAGGTATTTCAAATCCTTATTATAAAGGTCTCAATGTACTGTAGTCAGTTGTTGAAGTCCTTGGTAAATTGGACTACTAGTGGAATCACTAAACTCACTGAGAGAGTATTGGTGGAGTGGACTAATGGATCTTTATTCACTAAACCAATATATATAAATATTTATTTTCATTATTTATTTCTTATTCATACTCGATTTTAATAGAGAGAAATAATGAATCACTTCTTTTTTAGAGGGTTGCTTTGAATTCATCAGATCTTTTAAAAGATCCCAATTAAATCCCCACTGGTATCTTTATATAACTCACATTTGAAACAATAAGTGGTATCAAATGTTAGAATCTATTAAATGAATTTCACTTTCTTGAAATTTGTTTCTACTTGAAATGAACTAAAGGAATCACAGTAAGTACTCTATTTATATATTTATCTATTTCAAAATCCATTAATATTATATTTTAAATAATTGATATTAGAGTACCAGGATATATAATTATATCTTATGATAAAAAAAGGATTAAAATAATCAAAATGGGAGAAAACGAAAGTGTTATAAGAGATTGTGGCTCTTGAAATTTTTGAATATTTTTTTTGGATCTAAAAATCATGATTTAAAGATTCAGACGATGTGAAATATTAGAATGGCTAATCATAGTGAAGGTATGTCAATTATCCGTGCTCCTTATTTTAGTGGTGATAATTATGGATGCTAGAAATACCACATTATATATTTAAAAAAAATTAGAATATGGTTTTATTTTAAGTCTTTAAAACCTTATGGAATTCCTAATAAGGATTTAGAAAAATTGGTTAGTGATCGAGAAATATAATATGATCTCAATTCAGAAAATTAATGTTATTGTTTTTGGATTAGAAACTGAAGAGTTTAATAGAGTATCTCCAAATTCTACAACCTATAAAATGCTTCAAGCAATTTCAATTTCCTATGAATTAACTGAAATTATCAGTCATTTAAGCTATACTACTACAAAGTAAAAAATTTGATACATTTTGAATGAATGATGGTGAAATAATCACTCAAATAGATAAGAGAATGACTAAGATATTCAATAATATTTCTACCTTGGGAGATATAATTCCACAATCAGATGAAGCATTAAAAGTTCTTAGAGTTTTACTAGAAAAATGGAATGGTATATCGACCACTATAATATAGTTCACACCAATTAAGAAATTGATACTAAATAACATAATTGGAATATTGATGATGTATGAAGTCGAGATGCAATATGAAGGTAAAAATCATGTTTCTATCAAATATAATGAAGCTTATCTTTGAAATACTATGGATGAATCATCTGATTCAAGCTTTATAGATTCAAACAAATTATTTTGATATCTTTTTAAATTATTTTTAAATATATATAGAAGTAAAAAAATAATAGGAAATATATATGCTATGAATGTAAGAAAAAAGGACACACAAAGTCTAAATGCCCTATGATCAAAGATCAAAGGAGATATAATTATAAATGGAAAGGAAAGAAAGTTATAAATATAAGTTAGAGTGATACTTCTAGTTCGAATGAATAATATTATATAGAATTAGAGGTTGATAATTTAAATCAAATGGGGAACCTATGCCTTATGGATCACACTGAGGAGGCACAATCATATTTCACTCGAAATTATAATTCAAAAAAAAATTCATATGATAAACTATATAGCTATTTTTTAGTGCTTCATGATAAGTAGTAATCATTTAAAATAGACCATAATAAATCTTAGAAAATCTTATAATAGTATTTCTGTAGAAAATAGAATTTTTCAATACAACTTGAGGATTTAAAATCAAATACTTCCAAAGTTTCATGCGATCTACATGAAGTTAAAACTATATAATTGTTAAGTGAAGTAAAGATATTAAAACAATATTATAGAATTCTTATCAAAGGAGAATATTATTTAAATAAAATTCTTTGTGAAAATAATATTGATAATGTAAAACATTTAATTGAAAGTAATGGTAAAAGAAAAAAAGTTATATGAATTATTTTGTTTTTAGTTCAAATAGTAAAATAATATCTACTGTTAAATTTTTTCATTGTGGTATTAAAGGAAATTATAAAAATTAATTTAAATTTATAAAATCTGAAATTTATTGTGTTAAGAATTCTAATTGCTCAGAATATTTATTTAATGTGAATAATATAATTTTTATATCAAATAAATTGATTTGGTTACCCAAAAATTTAGTTGCAAACACTTTTGGACCCAAAAGCATATGGTTACCAAAAAGAACATGGGTTTTATGTTTTTATAGAAATAAACCACTGAACTACATAATTAAATTTTTAAATATATCAATTGTGTGATATATTTAAATCTCTACTAAAGGAGTGATCAACTCTGAATTAGTTCATTATCAAGAAATCTTTAGAATTGGAATATATGATCTGAGAAGTATTTCATTATTATTTTAATATGTATATATATGTGTGATTTTAGTGCATTAAATATTTTATATATGGGGAGATAGATATATTTCCTGAATTTTGGAATCAAGTATTAGTCTATTTTGATTTTATAATTGAATTACTAATTCATCAAATAAAAATAAACATTGTTTAAGATAATAAAGTACTTGGTTAATTATAGAGAGGTTAATAATTTATAATTTAATATTTTAAACCTATTTTAATATTTATATTTTTTCATCTTAAAAATTTTAGTTTTTTATGTAATATTTTCAATCAAAAAATACTTCTTCTATAAAAAAAATGCCTTTTAAAAATTTGAAACTATAATAATTATTTGGTATTTTCGAATCAAGATTGTGAAGTATCGTCTATAGAGTGTTAGAATAAAATGTATCATTTTATACTTAAAACTTTATAAACTTCTTCTTTAATTATTAAAAATTATTTATTGTCTTCTTCAAAAGATCCTGTTCAAAGACTTATGAAATTCGATTGAGGAAAATGAAATGATCTAGAACATCAATTTCGGAGGAAATAATTTCTCAAAAGAAATGGAAAGGTAATCCTTCTATTGATCTATTAGAATAATAGTTAGTTTCATATGTAAATGATTTGTTTGAAAAATCTTCTAAAAAGGATACGAAAGTTCATGGTTGTGAAGAACTAGAATTTTCTTTGTCTAAAATTTTCAAAATTGTAGTGTCTTATAAAGGTCTTATGTTTAAGGTTAATACATTGAATAAATAAAAAAAGTAAAGCTAAGTACTAATTTGGATGCATCTAGAAACCCATATAAAGAACTAAAAATGATTATCAACATGTAAAATAATGTTTAATTTCAAAATAAGACCTTAAAGTATTCAAAAATTAAATGTTAAGTCAGATGGAGTTAATCAAAAGGGTAGATGTTATTTAGCTAGACCTTGATAAACTAAAAGTGTAATTGGTTGAACAATTTTCATGTTGTTCAACTTATCAATAAATTATAGATGTTAAAATAAGAATAGAACAACTATAAATAGGCTTAGCTTATTTTTGCGAAACATTTAGATGTTTGGAAAGTTCAGATCATTGATATAATCCTTCTCAACACTCCAAATCTTCATCATTATTGTAGTGTATTGTCAATATTTTATCATTTTTATTAAATATTTTGTTTACTAAAAATGATTATAAAATTGTTTCATAATTTATTTTTAGTATATACTTATAAATTTTATGAAGAACGGTTATCTTGTATAAGTATGTATTAAATGTTTAAATATTTGTGTCATTACACTAGATAAATTAGTCTATTACTACGAGTAATAAATAATTTTATTAAAATTTTACATTTTGAAGAAAATAGTTGATTTTTTTTAATTCTTTGAATATATTTTTGAAAAATTGTTTTTCTTATGGGGAGTTATTTTAGTAACATGGACTAAATGATTTACTAAAATATAATTTTATTCCTATATGATCCTTGTTTATATCTTTATAAATTTTTTAATGGAAGATTGAATTTAAAAGGGGTTTATATTACTACATCTTGCCCTAATATTTTTGATGTCACAAAAAGTGGGAGAAGTTTATATTCTTATCATCTTGGGGAAGAATTATATATGTGGAAATTTAAAATTATGATAAAATATTTGTATGTGAAAGGGGAGAAATGTTCTTATAATTTTTTATTTATATTTGTGTAAATTTATTCTTCTAAAAACTTGTTATAATTTTAATACTTATTTAATGATATTTTCTGTAAGGGTTTTGTGATCATCAAAAAGAGGGATATTGTTGAGCATGTGTTGATTCAACAATTTCATTAATTTATTTTTTTGTTTTATGCACCAAACACCCACATTTATTTTACTAATTAGTTTTATTAAGTGATTTTTGGGAAGATAATATTTTCTAGAATATTTATTATGGAGTCATGCACACATCATTGATTTATAGAAGAATATTTTTCAATGTATTCTGAACATGTTTTAAAAGTATTCTGGAAACATTATTCATACCCTACATTTGTAAGTGTAAAATATAGTTTGGAAAAACTATGTTTTCAATAACATATCTGTATTAGAAACTATATATTTGGATAAAACCCTACACTTACGGAGTAAAATTCATGTTCATCAACCCTACATTTGAGAATAACCATATGTTCTAAGCCCTATGTTTGGATTTTGTTCATCATGTGAAGGAATCCTACGCTTGACTATTCAATGAACAATGTTTTTATTGAAAGATATTATCCATGATTTATTTAATTATATCATCAAAAGTACATATAATTTCAAATATATTTTCAGACTGATTTAAAGTCTTGTTATAAATTAATTAAATCATTCCCATATCTATAGGAATTCACGAATCTCTTGAATGTTTTTAAATTCAAATATTTTGATTTAATAGGTGGTATTTTTAGTGATGGTTTGACCTATAGTTTTTCGTCCAACAATATAAATATTGAGATGATTTTATTGTGAATACATGATGAATATAAACATACAATATAGATTTATATAAAAATATGTTTTCTTGAAAATAAAGAAACATCATTTCATTTATAGATAATCTTTGTATACATACAAGGTTATACATATGTATGGTGGTTTATCTATTACTATTTGAAGAAATCCGATGCAACATTGAAGAATAATTTTCTACTTCTGTAAATTATTGAAGATCAATTACATCTATAAGTTTCATCTTACAACTATGATAAAAACCTGTTTTCTCAATCAAATCAATCTATATTGATTTACTGGATTATCAACTTCCTAGATTCTGTTGTGGAGGTGGAGTATCAAATTATTGAACTAGGATGAGGATAATTCAGTTCCTCATAAAAGAACCTGAAGGCCTTAAAAAAGACTTATTTTAAATGTATCAACTACATATACTCAGTTGTATAAGTCCCTGTTAAGATGACTAAATAGTGAAATTGCTAAACTCTTTGAGAGATTGTTGGTGGAGTGGTCTAAGGGATCTTTGTTCAATGAACCACTATACATTTTTATGTTCTTGTCTTTAGTTATTTCTTCTACACAATTGATTTTAAATGAGATAAATAATGAATTGATTCATGTTGTGGGGAATTCTTTGAGTTCTTTAGAGTTTATAAAGGATCACAATTCACCCACACCCTCTTGCATCTTTCACTTATTTATATCTAACATAGTAGTTTTCTTTATTTATGATGGATCCTTACTTTTATTACAATAGATTATATATTATTATTTATTTATGATTTTTTATCACTCTTACAGTTAATGTTTTCTGAATTCACAATTCTTATTCCATAAATCATGTTTATAATCTTTGATAGATTGGGTATGAACATTGTAAGTTATGGTCATGATTAGAAAAACTTGTTCTTATATTATGATTTCATATAATCATGGATTGATATCTCATATGTTTATCCTTATTGAGAATCTAATATAATAATTTATTATGTTTCCTTCCCCAGGTGATGAAGAAAGGTTTAGGTAGGGTATGCCTAATATGAGTACTGTGTGAGAAGATCTTTGTGGGAGATGTTGAAGATCCTTCCTAAAATAATAATATTTTATATCTAATATCCAAAGAGTCTAAACCATTATGATAATGGAATGGGTATTATTTTTATGTATTGAGTATTTATATAAATATATTTAATTTTTTTGACTGAAATTTTGTGCCATTATAGTTGCTATGAGAGAAGAGTTTAGACAATCTTTTTATATTGGGGTTAAACAAATTTTATGAAAACCATGGGGATAAGACTAAGTTTAGGATAAAATGCTAAAGTATTATAAAAATCATGAATGAACTAGAATTAAACCTATGGTTTCATAGATTTAAATTTTATAATAAATTTCTCTTGATTATCTGGTTTCCCACTATGATTATTGTTTCTCACACTATGACTTTTAGGTTTTAGATAACGGTTAAAACCATAAGGATTGATATTACTTGTGAATGTGATGGAAAATGGAATGATCTTCCTTACCAGAAAACTAATGAATCCTGAATATTAACGAGAAACCTTGTTATTATGAATAATCATTATTCTCATAATATTATCATTAATATCAACTTTGGTGAGTTTTCTAACCCATCTAATAATAGAAATATGGAGTTTCATGGTGACCATATAGGAAAGAATGTTCAATTTTCCTATTATAAAGAATTTTGTAAGAGGCGTCAAGGATAATGTTTCAAAGGAACTGGATTATTATTTGGGAGGAAAAAAAGACACAAAGAAAGTAATTTAAAAGGAAAAGTGAAAGGTTTAGTTAACACAATGAACATGAATAATGGTATTATTAAGGCTTCATTGATAGTGAAATGTTTTAAATGTGGAATGTGTGGGAATTATGAAAATAATTTCCCTATGGGGAAAGCTCGTGAAGAGAATCAGAATATTTGTATGTGTAATGGTCATATTTTTGATGATAAAGAGACTAGGAATGAAATATGAGATTAAAGACGTGTAAAGGAATAAAATGATGAAGCATAGTTAATGATTTAATAAGGAAGTGGAATTATTTAGTGTTTATTTTAAATTAAAATGCTATAGAAGTAATTTTATGGTATTATGGAATAATGAACCATTTGAGGATTGTTCTGCTGTAGGTTTTCCATAAAATTTTAATGTATATGTCAAATGGTACTGGTAACCATGAAAAGTGATTGATGTGGTACGATGATATTTTTATAGAACACATGATTAAGGGAAATATAATCCTTAATATGTGCATGATGTTGGGATAATGATGAGAGAAAGTGATGTTTTATTGTGATAAAATAAATGGGATAGTGTAAAAATTAAGAGATAGTTCATGTTTTTGGGGGCTTAATGATTAGTTTATTTTGAAAATTTAGTGACCTTCATTCAAATGTTTTGGATTTTAATATTTTAGAAGACCATTTATGAAATTGTTTATGTTAAATTTTGGATGAGGTTATAGAAATTAAGGTATTACTTAACCATATAAACATTTATGTGTAATGGATAAACTACGATAACCATTTTTTTAATTATGATAACTAGATACAGAAGGAATAACTTATCATCTCATCATGTATCTTATGATCCACTAATTCTTCATGCATTATATTTTCAACTTCATTTCTCAGAGTAAGAAATAAATAGGAAATTGATCAAGGCACAACGAAAGTGTGAGATTATACATATGAGATGAAATAAAGTATGTATATCTCATTAAAGTATTTTGAAATAAACTTTTATGATATTATAATAATTTTTGAGGATATCAATGAACTTTTTTCGTACCTATTTCATCTATGGTTTTTTGGATATTAACATTATCCTGAACATGTTCTTGATCACTATCTATTAGTTCTCTAAGATTAGTTTTTTGTTAAAAATTTATATTTTAAATATTCAATTTTTTCTCCATGTGGAAACCTAGTTATACGTTACTTCAGGTAACATTTGTGTTTCCAAAATTCCATTTTGAATAGAAGTTTTATTATTCATTTATACTATGTGGGTTTCTATCAATGAATTATCAAATGTCAATCCTTTGATTACTGAGTGATGAATTTTTAGGTAGAAATTAATTTTAATGGGGTAGACTATAACACCCCAAGAATTTATGGTATGTTAATTTTTAAATTATTATTTTTTACTTTGATAACTTAAGTTTCACAAAAAATCGAGTTTAAATGAGCTTGAAATTATTATTTTTTAACACGACCACTATAACATATCTATCAAATTGGTGGGAATGAAAAGAATTAATAACATTTTGAAATTTAAAATTTTCTAACTTGTTTTAATTTATCAATTAATTCTTTGGGAATATGCACATAATTTTTAGTAAAGAAATTTTATAATCAAATATATATTTTCTTTAAAATAATTTAATGATTTCTAAGAGAAAATAAATATAATTATTTTTTCTAAAATTATAGAAAAATTATTTTATAAAATTAATATCATTTTTTCATTCATAATGTCAAAAATATCATAGGATGTTTTTTTGAGAATTTTCTAAAATGTTTAATTACTCAATGAATACTAAAAATACTATTTTAAAAAAACCCTTATTTTCTTCATATTTAAAAGTAATATTAGGATATTAAATTGATCTCAAAGTAACATAAGTACTTATTAGTTTTTCATAATTTAATTAATCATATTTAAATTAAATTTATCCCTTATTTTGGTAGAAATAAATTGTTGGGTTAAAAAAAAAATTTTCCAAGAAAAAAAAACATTTTTTCGTTGCATTTAGACAATTTAATTTTAAATATAAATTTTCACCTTTTATGTTTTGAATTTTTCAAAATGGATTACATATATTAAATTAGCAGGTCCAAATTAGGTTATAAGGTTATAATCATTTTTTACACATAAAAAAGTTGTCATGGTTAAAAAAGAAGATGTACCACACTATATATAAAATAATGTAGTGTGTTAAAGTTAAAAGGTAAGATATTAAAATACCTTAAAAGTAAAACATTAAATGGGTGCCTTTATATATAATATAATCATTGTTTAATTACTTTAAAACACCCCTCCTCAAGTATATATATCACCCCTCACCACCCCATTTATCCTCACAAGCCTTAGTGTGACATGATGTAAATCCTGAAACCTTTATACACTTAAAGAATAAACCTAATGACCTTCTATGACTAGCCGTAAAATATGTATGCCTTAGAATTTGAGCTATATAAGTCCCACTATCCCTAGATTTTATTTCATCATTTTTTTTATAGTTAATTAAATCCAATTTTAAAAATATTTTTTAAAAAACTAAAAAAATAAAATTTCTGTAGATATTTATCATTCATAATTAAGTATTTTGATGAAAAATGAGGTAAAACTAGTTATGACTGATCTTGTTCTCTTAGACTAGTAATTTTATGTTTTAATAATCATAAAAATGTTTAATTTATTTCTAAATAAATATATGTTTACTGAGCATGATGAATGTCTGACATAGTTCAATAAACTCCCTGAAAAAAATCATCCTCCCATATTAGAAAGGAAGTTTATATTCTCTATGAAATAACTTTGTTTCATAGAATCAATTGTACTTTATTTTATCATAAAAATAAAATTATTCAAGAAATTATTATTGAGTTTTATTCAAGTAATTACAATTATAGATTCAAATGATTTTTTATAGGGTAAACCTCTTGTTATTCATTCAGATTATGTGATTAATTTCTTAATAGTTGAAAGATCATAAAATTAAAACTAATTGAAACAATAAATGAAACTTTTCAAAAATGAAACAAGTTATAAATAAAAGAATCTAAAAATGGAGTAGAATGAATATGAAAAAAATAAAATCGTTATAAAATCAATAAAATCAATCAAATATACTAGGAATTTAAGCCCCTTATTTCCAATTTAGGTTTTTTTAGTATTATATTCTGTGTGAAATTTTTTCCAATATACTCCCACTTAATGTTCTTAAAAAAAATGCATATAATTTCTAATATGATTAAACGTTGGTTTTACCCAAGGGTGAAACCTGGAAATATCATTAGCTAAGATAGAAATGAAATAAATACAACTATAATATAATATATAAATGAAAACAAGAAAGACATAAAAGTGTCCATAAATGAAAAATCCTAAATATGAAACCTAACAATATCAGAGACCATAGTCCATTGATCATAAGGTAAGGTAAAAGTATGAAAATAACTAATAGACATCCAATTTACACTATAGAATTCAACCATAGTGATCATTTAATACACCAGTTCAGTATAGGGTTCCCAAGATCAGTTCATCGATGTATATGCTGCAATAACATGTGAACATAGATTTCTCAATTCTAGGAAATATCTACACTAATATAACCTACTGTCTACTATAACCACTAACTCATGGACATTATTTTCTGTTAGCATGTTTTGGAACTCTATTTTCTTAATGCAGTTCTCTACCCAGTTAAAGAATCATAAGACGAATGATGATGCATCTAGATGTATCTTACCAATGCATCATTGGATGTGATGAGAAAAATTAATTCAATGTTTCATCCTCCGATAATCCTTCTCTGACTATTGAACAATGTAAGTCATATATCTATAAAATTTGTCTTATACTAACCATATGACTTATAGTCTAAAAACACTATTGATAACCAAATTTATTCACTCCAATATTTTTGATCATATATATCTCTCTAAAAAAATAATCTAACAACAATTTCTCATTTGAAATCATCATCATATAATAATATACATATTGATTAACCACTATATTTCATTTAAGTCACTGATTAAACATTTCTAGTTGGGGATCGTATGATAGAACCAAAATAGAATAATTAATTTAAAAGGATATTAATTTTTTAAAAAAAATATAAGTTTAATGAAACATACCTAACTTTATAATCAAATTTTTTATTTCCTTATCTCTGAAAAAATTGTGCACATTACTGGAAATATGTCTAATAAAATATCGATGATAATACTTCGATTCTTATAATAAAACTCCATCACTGTTAACAACCATTATACTTTCTCAATGGAAGTATGATATTAGACATACTCTCTAGATTTGTGTAACCCGAATGTGTTTACTGGAAAAAAAACCCTCCATAATTCAAAATTATTCTTTTCAAAAATAGAAAATTTAAGTGGTAGAGGATAACAATTACCATCGTGTTTGGAAGTAATACGTATAATACATATATAGTTTCTATAAATATATATTCTATATACTTGAATGAATTGTTTTCTAAAAATAAAATCATTGAGACATTTCCTGTATTTCCAAAATCTCCTATGAAAATTAACCTTTTTTTATCAACTCACTGATTTGGGAAGACATACGCAACGGTGCCCAAATAATACATAACTTGATTTTTTAGAGGCAATAATACCATTAGTCATATAAACACTAAAAATGATTAATCCCAATCACCATATAATTTCATAATTTTATTTTTTTTGTATTCCAAGTTTTGTTGTAGGATGTCTTATATTTAAATAAATGTTGTATTAATTCCTCAACAAGGGACATTGGAATACCCTGACACAGTCGAATTATTTTTTTAAATGTTGGGGCTGAAGCATCATTTTATTATTAAATAAAATACCTCTTTTTTGTTTGGGTATAGGGAGACCCATTACATATCCTGAAGGCCCAAGGCCAAGTGGCCTGAATACAAGGCTTGAAAGCCCTTTTTTGGCATAAAGGGCCCTTCAGTGAATAGTACTTCTATAGACTCTGTATCTAATGATGAGTGATCCTATGGAAATATTAGATATACATATATATGTGGTAATTCCAACTTAGTTAACTTTTGACATGAAAATAAAAATTATCATATATTAAACTCATTCAAAATTTACATTCGGTCCAGTATTTATCATACTCAATGAGGTATTTTTTCTTCTAGGACACATAAAACATAAATGAAAACCATTTATTTTATGTTGTATTAAATTATCATGTATTTAAATTTACTTTTAATTCCAAACACATATCCAACATATATTGTGTTATCATTTGATGAAGTTGTGTTACCTATAGTGCCATGGAAATCAGTAGTTTTTGTAATGATCCTAGTCAAAAAATTTGTTTATGCGACATTCCCATCACTAAGGAAGTTGATAATGTTGTATGATTACCACTAATTTTTTGTTTCATATCCATCAAAGGAACCTTACAAGGATCAATCCCCACATATTCCTCACCAACATCTTCTCCCATTGCATCATCAGAAAATTCCTCATAAGATATAGTCTCATTCATTAAATCAGTGTTATCAATGGGGATATCCCATATAGTTCATTCCATTTTTTGATCATCTTCTTCATAATTCATTTATATTACTATATTCATATGAGAATATATTTAATTGTATTATTTTGAAGGATTTAATTTAATAAATGTACCATAACATGGTTTTATAGTAGGAGGTCACTCCTTATCAATAATAGAAATAGCCACATATAATTCCATTTAACCATTGAAACAATACATCATAAACAATGATAATAAATCCACCTAATCCTCATCATTTCGAAGAGGATAATCAATTTTCCATAGAAGATAAGAATATTGTTTATGTTAGTACATTATTTAAGTAATATCTTGATCATACCTCTATTTTAAGGGACTATGAATCTTCTGATGTACTTCATCCAATGTAACACAATCAAGAATATTTTATACTCTTGAAGGTAAAAAATGTTAGATAAAACCATGATCAGTGTAAATTACCTCACCATTTTAATATATTGAGGTATAAATGATTAACTAGAATGAAAATTTAATTAAATGATATATATATTTATTCTTTCTCATTAAATTTTAAACATGTTTTAATTTTTATGGTTAAATAACCACAACATGATCATAAGAATTATTCTATGGATTAGTCTATCAATTTTTTTTAAAAAAAAATCATATAGGAGGACTCATGTGACCACTATTATCTCATATTTTAGAAACCACAAGTCTCTTTGAAGTCATGGTGTAAAAAACTAACATCGAACAATATTTTATTTTATCAAACACCCTTTTACTACAATTTTACTCACAATACAGTTAGGGGGTATAGAGGTTTGAGATACGTAACATTTTTACACGAACACACATGTCTTTACATACATAGAGAGATGGATAAAATTTAGTCCATCAATGAGGAAAAGAAAATGCAATTACAACATATTATATAATCTCATATAAAAAACCTAACATGAAATTTCAATCAAGAATTTTTCATCCATATCATGATAAAATAATTTTTAAAAATTAAATAATGACATATGAAAAAAATATGACGTGAAATTTCAATCATATATTGGTTGGTAATCTCAAAATCTGTCATCATAGAATACTCTTAACATGTTTTCTTGGGATACCTAATATGTTCTACATATTATTAGTTCACCTATAACTATATCTAAAAAATAATATATCTCTATAAATATATATTCATTTATTTAAGTATAAATAATCATGAATATTTTCTACTATTTCAGGTGGATAACTATAAAAAAATGTTTGATATAAATTTCCTCATCATTGAAGTATATTGATTCCAACATGGTTACCTAGAATGAAAATTTAATATAACCTTATATATATATACAATTTCATCAAATGTTTAACATGTTTATATTAGTTATGATTAAATATTTGTGACCTGATCTTGAGAATTTTTATATCGATTCATTTATCATTATTTGATAAACCAACCAAATCATAGGAGGGAACTCTTGGAGGCTCTTTTATGTTAGATTTCAGCAACAACCAGTATCTTTTCAATCATGGTGCAAAAATACAGAATTAATCAGTAATGCCTCTTGTTTATCATCATTTAATTATAATGTTATACACATAAAAGTGAGAAGGTATAGGGGTTTGGTATACATAAATTTTTTACATGGATATGTTGGTGGTTACATACTTAGAGAGTGGGACGAAACACAAGTCATCAATGAGGAAAGGAAATTTCAATTATTATAAATTTTATAACCACATAAAAAAATTACGACATGTAATTCTAATAATACATTGGTCTATCATATGAATACCATGCATCACCCAATACACTCCACATGTATTTTGGGATAATTTTTATGTTCTATATTTTATAAACATTGCTATTACAATATCTAATAAATTATAAATATCTACATATATATACATCTATTTTTATTACTTGTTTTTAAATGTCAATATATATATATATATAGAGAGAGAGATATTTTTTTTAATGATGTATTTTAAATATTAAGAATATTAATTTTCAAATATTATACTTGAAGAATATAACATATATTATCTTAGTAAGGATATGTATTTTTAATCAATTTATGATATACATGTATGTATGTAATAATTATTACTAATATATTTTTAAAAAATAATTAACATGAATAATTTATTTATATATGAACTAAATAATATATTGTACTTTTCTTTAATTTTCAATTTATTATATATATACATATATTCAACTATATTTATTAATTTCTTTTAAAAAAATTGTATATATATATTTTTAAAAAATATAGTTACCAAAATAAAATTATTTTTACTTTATACATAACTACTCTATGTACATGGGGGTGTGACTAAGTGGTACAATAATCCATAATATCATTCATGTGGATGTGGTTCATATCTCATCTACTATAATCTTTGGACCACCCAATTAATTTTTGGGGTATTGTGGCTAGCATCAATAAATGCCAACAAAATCTGGGCCCACGTCACTAGCGAGGGAGGTAGATGATGAGACCCCCATTTGATGGAAGGGATTGTACACGTGGTCAATGTTCACAATGTAAGGAATGTGGGAATACATGGAGGTGAGGCAGTCTCTGATGAAGGGTGCAGTGGTGTACAAGCTTGACGTGGTGGCTGGCGGTGGAAGAAGCACCATGAATGTCATGATGTATCTGGGTTAGTGCAGTGACTGACGATGGCAGGAAGTGGTAGCATGTAGCAACTGGGATTCATCTAAAATTGAGGCCAATAATTAAAAACTGACGGATAAATGATGCACCACCCATTGGTGGGGGCTTTGGGCTTGGTTGGGTCAACTGGAAAGATGTGAGGCCTTGATAGTGAGGTCCGACGAAAGGGGTGGCCAAGAGTTTCTTAAAATAATATATATATATATATATATAATACAAGATCAAGCTGTAATCTAGACTATCCCTTGGGGGGCTATGGATTGGGTTATGCCCTTGAGATGTGCGATTGTGTGTGTTTGAATATAATTGCACCCCCCCACACACATAACTACTCTATACATTTTTAATCGTAAATTTTGTTGATTTTAATATACAACCTTTATATAATATACAATAGAATATACACTAAAATATTATAAACATAATTACTTTCAATATAATAAAATTGGGTATGTATATATATGTTTTTTGAAAAAATTAAATATTCCAAAATTTAAATAATTGTATTTTATAGATAATTACTTGGAATAATAATTATTTACAATTAAAATAACTTAAAAATTATTATTATTTAATAATTTTTTTAGTTTTATTAATAAAAATAATATTACATATATATATATATATCAAATAATATGTTTTATATTTAAATAAATTTAAATATGATACATAATATAGTATATATTTGTAATTAGTTATATTAAATTAATGTTAATTATATTTTTAATAAATATTTTTAATAATATAATTTCTATAAAATATTTAGGTAGACTCATTTTATTTATCTATATATATGGAATATTTTATTTTTACTTTATTTTAATTTAAATATACTATATATTATAATATATACTGATAAATATAATCAAATATAATTATTCATTATTTAAAATAAAAATGTATACAATTTTCAAGGCAATAATATTTTCTTAAATTTAAATTATTTATTTTATACATAGAATTTAATTTATGAAAATACTATATTTAAAATTTATAAATCATTAAATGTTAATTAAATTATAAAAATAACAACAATTAATATGGAGATTAAATCATACAAATTACATTATTTTATACATTCATCCATTCATAAAAGTTAAATAAATAAATATTAAAAAAAATGAGACAATAAAAATTTTTAAATAGAAATTTTACCATCCCAAATGCTAGAAATATATTTTTTATAATGAGATCTAGAAGAGATTTTACAGAAACTATATGGAATTAATAAATGAAATTTATGGGTCCTCCATTTATATAATTTTTTGGTCGTATGTGTGTACACCGGTCACACAGCACTGAGCATTTGAAATTTTTTTCAACAACTTCATTCGGAAGATCCTCGACTGACCATGTGTCCCGATGATATTAGAGATTATTTGAGGTATTTATTTCTTTGATATTTAGTGCCTGATGTCCCTTCTTTTTCCATGAGATAGAGATTGAAAATCTCAGAGGGTAGAAGCCAATAGAAATAAAAGGAAAATGAGATGATCTTGAGAGAGAGAGTGCTTGTTGGTGGCTCTGATGGGTGATGGTGTCTTGATTATTATTCTAATGGAGAGCTCATAGATTTTCAACTTATTATGATGGATCAATCAGATGTAATTATTCTTGGATGGTTCTTCTATAGGTGAGGCCAAGAATGGTAATGGGGTTTTGGCATAATTTCTTGCGTTCTTAATGAATTTTTACAAGGTAATTTTTTGTTGTTTTCTTGTGGCTTTTGCTTATAGGCTAATGGTTATTCCACTTGTGCAGTTTATTTTTTTTTCATCTTTTTTAAATTTATATTATAGGCTTCAATGGTTATATTTTCTTAATAATAATAAAATCGGTATCAGTGGTGTTATTTCAATCGAGTAGGACCAACGTTTTTCAAACCACGTAAAATCTTGTATTCTATTTTTTTCAATTTTTTTATTTTTCTCACTTTGATTGTTGGAATATTTATGTTCCCATTTACTTTACTATGTTTTTTTTGAATATATATTTCTTTTTTTATAATATTTTTTATGTATTATATTTATTTTTGGCGGATCGTGTGATACTACCTCCTACTATATAGAATTATGCGTCACTAGTGTCATCCTCCGAATAACAAGTGGTTTTAAAGTGATGTTCGTCAATTCTAATGATATATTCAACAAGATTAGAGGTTGATAAGTTCAATGAAGAGAATTATTTCAATATGTGGAGAGTTTAAATGAATTTTCTTGTTTTACACAATAGAATTTATGAATATATTTCAGGATATAAGAGAATTATGACCACTATCTCTTCTATTTGATTGACCTTGATCTCTTTTGAGGATATTGACCAAAATATGTTAATGAAAGCTCATTCCCTCTAATTGTTGACCCAAGGTGGAAATGATTTCTGGGAAGTGGTCCATGTGTCCTCTTCCATGGAAATCTAGTTGAAGTTAGTGCATCATTCATGATGAGATCTCTATTAGGAATGATACAAAATAAAATGCTTCTTCATAATTTCAATATGGTCCCATGAAATTTTCTACAGAACCTTTTAGATTTATTTAAAAAGATATTCATTTAAATATACAATGTTGATGATGATATTTATGATGAGGACCAAGATTTGTTTATTGAAATCACTGTATGAATCATTTTATTCGGTAAGATATACCATGATGTATGTTAGGGATTATATAATATTAGATAAAGTAAAATCAATTAACTTGTCTAGGGATCTTAAAATTCATTGTTTGAATATGGACTGTAATGGGGTAAGGTCTTAGCCTAATTTTACCTATTTGAAGATTCAACCTTAAGTAAAATGAAAATATGAGAATGATGGTAGTTGGTTCATGTGGTTTATGTAAATTTTTTGTGTAAAGACAAACCATATTAATATATAATTCTCTAAGGATCTATCTAGGGATAATATGTCCCAAAACATGTGTTATATCATAGTTTTTAAAATTTAGAGATTTTATGAGTCTATCCAGAAGCCCTTAGTTTACCATCAGTGTAGCTCTAGTTTGAATCTTTTATATATTCTTAGGACACCCTCTAAATGAGATTTTTTGCGGCCCCAGGTTAGAAGTGATGGTGTGTGTAGGGATGACCTTTCATGAGATATTTGTTCTCTAGTGGAGATTTATCTCATGAAATCTTTCTATGTGTTCTTAGTGTGTGTGTTTTACTATATTTACTTCTTGATTTAGAATAGTTAAACTTTTTAAAAGCTTCATAATTATAATTTTTTCCATATATCTTTCTATTTGAAGAATTGGGTACCACTGCAGTGACTGTTTTTTTCATTATAAGAATTTGAAATAGTTTCAAGAATATTTCCTATGCCAAGAATTGAGATGACGTAATATTCAAAGGCCTAATGAGCCTAAAATAGATATTTTAAATGTATTAGTTATATTATTTTCACACATATTTATTTTTCAATAAAAAAGAATAACTTCCAAAAAGAGGCTTGTATTGAAAATACAAGATCACAATTGAGTTTAGAATTCAGTGTTTACTTCAGTAAGATACACAGTGATGCTCGGGTCCTATAACATGTCTCAGAAACCATATAATTATCATACCCTTATCCTTCACTTGTTATACCTTTTTGTTTTATAAGATACCTTTTACCACTCTTTGTTTATCACATAGAGCATAGCTCATTTGGGCTTAGGAATTGGGTAAATAACTTATCTGCATAAATATGGTATTTCAATTCCTATTTTGGGTTATATTTACTCATCACATTATAATAAACTTATTGATCTCATTAAAAACTATGTGTGTTTTGATTCTCATTTTTATGAGATATGTAGTCATTTCACATGAGTTCACCTTTTTCCTCACCGCAAGATGTTAAACTGCATGTGAATTGGCTTGATTCTCAACCATAAGAGATATTTAGAAACATCCAAACATTCAGATCATAGACCCAACCAAAACACAATTCAATTAATTCCTTTCATCTCCAATTTATGAATCAGATCTATATAAAGAGATTCAATATGTGAATGTATCGTAAGTATGAAACCATATTTATAAAATCCCGATTATCCCTCACTTGTGAGTTTGATTAGAGTGTAGGACCCTTTATTTTGGAACTAAGTGTGGATTGATTCTTAATTTTGTAAGATACATAGGGACAACTGGGTCATATTCTCTAGTCCATCCACAATATTCCTTTTCACATCAGAATCACTTCACGTCCTCACCACATGATGATAAATGGCATGGACCTACCCGAACTATGTGTGTCTTCATTCTCATTTATATGAGATATGTAGTGACATCTAGATTTTCCATCCTGAGCCCAGATGTAGCATGATGTGAAAATCCTCTTTTCTCCCATGTACGAGTTAGATCTACATGAGGAGATTCAAATTCTATTTATATCAAAGCCTCTAATATCCTTACCATGTGACTTTAAACTACATGGTACCCAAAGAACTATATATGGATTTATTATTATCCTATTGAGATATGTAGAGAAAACTAGGACTTAGATCATAGTTCCATATATGGGATAAAAAAATTTCCCATCTCCTACATATAATTAAAAATCCATGTAGGAGCCCTTTATTTTGGGTCCTCTCGTTAGAGATCCCACTAAGGAAACAAAAGATATTCCCATTATACATATGAGTTAGATCTTTTTAAGGGACTCAAAAACTCATGTCCAATATTGATTAAAATATTTCTATTGTGCATTGAACATCACCCCTATTTCATTTCACACTATTAATCTTGAATAACTTCATATCTTTATAATTTTTCTTTGGTTTTTGGTGGATGAGTTTCTGATACCTAAGAACTCTTTTGCATTACTATGCAGTACATTGCCCTTGGTGACCTTGCATAAAATTTACTTACATAATGGACCTATCAACCAAAGGATGTCATTGTTTGGATATGTAGCATATTCCCTAGTTGGCTCTACATAATACAGTCCTCATAATGAGTTTTTCAAATAGCAGCAAATTAATTCTTGGTTCAATCCTCTTCTGTCCCCTTCAAACTTTGATGATGACATACATGAACCTGTATTTTAAAGCGGTCATCCGTTTTATATTTGTCCCATGTCCTTTATATCAACATGAATGGATCTAATACCATGGTTTAAACATTTTCCCTCTCCATGTGTTCAAAGAATATTGAAATAACCTTGGATAATTTCACCACATATCATCCATTGTTTCCATGATATTATGGTCCTAATCATATGAACTAAAACTATAGACACCATATTTGGGTAAAACCTTAATAGCTATCCAATTCCTCTAATTCTTTGAAAATCATGACTGGAAATATCCCCTCTATATTCTGGTACTTTTTTATATAAACCAAACTCTATACTTAGGAAAATTTGAATCCCCATAAACATTCATCGACTTTTAGAAATAGAATGTAGAATTTTTTAGAGCTCCTTTATTTGACTTCGTAGTATGTTCCCTTAAGTGAACTTACATAAAATTCACCTACATAATAGTAATGTCAGCATAAAGATTCCACTATCTGGAGATGCATAATATTCCCTAGTTGGCCCTACATAATACAACCTCTATAGCAGGTTTTTCAAATATCGGTAACTTTGTTCTTTGAAGAGACCCCCTCTATTACCATTATCCATTTTCCCATATCATTCTTCAGATCCAGGAATCTTGAAATTACATCTTACAATTATTCCTTCACATACCTAAATATGGTTGCACATTTCTAATAAATTTACCAAGAATTGAAAAATCATTAAATATTTGGTTGAAGCTAAATACTTTAAATTAAAATCCCTTAATGTCCTTGATGCATGTATTTAAACAGGATATCATAATTTCCTTGTTGTATGAATTTAAACTATACAGTATAATATCATAAACCATTTTCTAATAATATTTACCCGTATTTACATACCAAATTCTTGTAGGATTTTTTTCTCATTCATAACCTATGTCAGCACAGATGGACCCTTTATACTCAAGTATCCTTCCTTGAAAAATCCATCCACTATGTCCTTGAGTCATCAAAATCCTATGTCCCAATGTCTATCAGTAATAGAATTTCATAATTCTTAAGATCTCCATTACCTGACTATCCCAGTTGCCTTGAAAAAAATTCATCTGTATAATGAGCATGTCAATCAAAGGATTCCATTGTTTGGATATACAACACATGCACTAGTTGACCCGACATGATACAACACCCATAATGGGTTTTTTTTGAGAAATGGTAAATTTTTTCCTAGAAGAGACCTCCTATATTTCTATACTTCACGTTTTGGATTTAGGGACCATAAAAAAATCAGGACTCAAGATTAACCTTGGAAATATCTAATGAATATTGGGTCTTTCCCCAACTATCAGGCCTTTTTTGGGTTATCATCTCAAAATTGATGGTCAAAGACATTCATCCTTAAACATTAGCCTTATTAGTCCAACATGCATGACTTTAAACTACCAAAAAAAGAGATATATATTACTTAACAGTTTGAAAGCCTAAAAAGAGAAATTTATATAAATATTGAGTCTTAGCTCCCTATAATTACACTCTGTATAGTCTAGGAAATATCAAGAAATAAAATTAAATGGTACAAATCTTGTTAGGTTGAAAACCTGAAAAGGGAAATCTAATAAAAAGTTGAATCTTACATGATAAGTATCTTTAATATTGAGCTTATGAAAAAACAGGGAAATGAAATAAAGATACAAAGTTTGTAGGGTTGTCTATGTGACCCTAGTAAAAATCAAACTATGCTCACAAGGCCCATTGGATTAGCTAAAAAAATGTAGGTATGGAGACATAAATGATTATGAAACAAAATTATTTTCATTTATAAGAAATAAAAGTCTAATAAGAACATACAAAAAAGTATTTTATACATTATAAATCACAAAAGGTTTCAACATAACTTTTCATTTGTTTGATATCCTCTTGATCTTTATCATCTTCCTATTTAAGTTCAGTTAGTTGACCAGTATCATTATCCTAATATTGAAGAAGTGCTTCCTTCGCATCCACAATGGATTTTCACCCTCTTTATGGGATTATTCTATAGAACCATGAATATGTTCAGGCTCCCATTTAATAGTATACAACTCTTTTTGAAGATGCAACATTTTAACAACCTTCACTTAAAATTACTGCTTGAGCCTTGCCAGCTTTGCAGTATGATTGTCCTTAGCTTGGGATAATGCTACTTGGAATTCATTAGTATTGGAAAACAGTCTAGTTCTTATTAGATCTTATGAAAGTTTATACTATTTTTCTATTTTTTGGATGGCCTCTTTAACTGTAGTATGGATTTCATAGTATTGAAATCTGCCAAATCCCAATGTATTAAAAAGAGCTAAAATCCATGGAATTTGTGAAGATAGTTCCTCAAGAGAAACCTCAGATAATATCTTCTATATGTTCTTCCATATATTATGACATGAAAGGAAAATATCCTTCTAAAATTTTGTATTTGATTCATAATTGATATCAAAAGAGAGAATATATTTCAGGATTAATGCACTTAATGAAGTGCCCTGTTCTACTCCTTCCCTGACAATGGATTCTTTACTTCCTGATTCTAGTTGAGTTGATGTAGAAATTTCACCTTCTAATCGAGCCATTGAAGCTGATAATCCTACATGATGAATTTAAATCATAATTTACTTCAAAATAATAGCGAGAGAGGGAATAATCATAATGTTGATAACCCTTACCTAACAACAGATCGACAGCTTGAGAAGATTCCTCCCCAACATTTCCAACTTTAGTAGTTTTGGTTAAAACTTATTATCGTGGGATACCTTTTTGAGCCTGATCAGATTTCTCCAAATGAACCTTAGTAATATTTTCCATTTCAAGGTTCACCTGAGCCAACAACTACGAAATAGTGTGATAGACAGTGATTTCAACGCTTCCTCCATGCATAATCATTGTAGCAGTCTCTGTAGATGGAGCTGCACATTTCAACAGATTATGGTTAGAAAATTAGGTATGACAAGATTGATGTGGCGGGTAATAAAAATTAACATCCACTTGGTAATATATAAGAAACATCACATTATTCTAAATCATCGAGCATATTAAATGTTTATGCATGTGTATTGTACTTTGTTTGATTATTTGTTTGATTACTTAGGGAGATTGTTTTTCCATGTGCATGTTTTCTTTTGTTTGATTAAATTTAATTTTATTTTAAAAACCTATTTTTATTTTTAAAATTTATTAAAATAAATTGTATTAATTTATATGATTCTTATCTTGTTGGATAGATAAGATATTTATCTATATTTCATTAGTTTATGAGAAATTATAAAAATTAATTTTTATTACTCTAAAAATTCAATTAAGTTCTTGATGCATTTTTAGAAACTCTAAATATTTTTTTTAAAAAGATTATATATTTATGTTACTGAAACTTATAAAGACATCATATTCCCATGAAACTTAATTATATAGAAATCAAAAATCTATATATTTATTTCATTAGTTTACATTGATGTATGAAAAGGTTGCTTGTATGGTGATTAAATTGTTTGAAGTTCTATATTGATTTTTTAGAACTGCTATTTTCTGAATGTTATTGGTTCAAAGATTTTGATGATATATGGAATAATAGATGTCAGATTTATTTGATTCTTCATTCATTGGAAAGATAATAATTTTTTCTAAAAATAATTTTTTTGAATAATGTTTGAAATTTCTATTTAGAGCCCATAAAAATTCATTGATGTTTGTTAAAGTATGTTGTCCAGTTTTTTCACAAAGTATGTTGTCTAGTTTTTTCACAAATTATGAGAAAACCCACATTTGCAATATGGAATAGTATGGTTCATCAACCCTACATTATTATTCATAATCCCTACACTATGTTACTGTTCATGAATAATGGATAGTATGGTTCATCAACCCTACTTTATTATTAATGAATAGTGAAAAGTATAGTTCATACCCTATATTATTATTCATTCCAAAAATTATGGTTCATATCTTACGTTATTGTTGATTCCTCAAAGTATGGTTCATACCCTGTGTTACTATTCATTACACAAAGTAAGGTTCATACCCTACATTACTGTTCATAAATAGTGAAATGTATAGTTCATACCTTACATGACTGTTCATTATACAAAGTATGGTTCATACCCTATGTTACTGTTCATTCTGAAGTTACTATTCATTCCATGAATTTTTTTCAGTTGATTATATATATATATGGATTGTTTTTAATGGTTTTTATACTGTAAAAATTATCATTAAATATAAAGATTATAATCAAAGAGTTTTTAATATTTTTGGTAGAATATTTTGAGAGAAAAATTAAGAAATTTTTTCAAAGTCTTTTTCCATTAATTTGGAGGTTTCTATATTATTTAAATTCAATATTTTGAATTTACTTATGGATTATGATGCTGGATTTAGGGAACTATTTTTTCTAAATTTAAAGAAGTTTTAATGGATTTAAATTGTTGTTTTAAATCATTCATCACTGCTATATTTCTAGAGATATTTTTGGAAGATTTATTCAAATTATTTTAAATTATTTTTAAGATTTATTTTAGAGAAATAAAGAGGCAAAAGTGATGTGTTTTTCATGGTGATATTTATGAACACTCTTGAATAAATTTATTTTGAATTTATAAATAAATCAGAGCTACTGCAGCTGCCAATTATTTATTATATATATATATATATCTTTATCTCTTGTTGGAAAAAATAGAAAATACTATAGAAAGATACAAATTTCAAGATACACTTTAACATTTTTGATACTCTATTTTTTCCAAAATAGAAAGTGACATAAACTTTGAATCTGGTGTGCAATGTACAATGTCCTAAAACACTTTGTTTCATCACCTGCACAATCTCTCAAGTGCTGAAAATTTTCTACTTTGACTACAATTTCATTGATGAGATGTGTCAATCAAATCATTAATAAAGAGTACTCATGATTTAAAATTTCATCTTCTCCTTTGTTTGGTTCTAAGTCTATAACACTTTTTTACTATCTCTCACATGCACTCTATTTTAAGTTTATGATTTTATACACAAATGAATTATTTTTTATTTTGTTTCCTTGAGTTGTGATTCCCTGATTTTAAATTTTGGATCTAAGGGTTGTGAATCCTAGTGTATAAAGTCAAGATTTAAGGGTTGTGACACCCCATAAAAAGTCACTATCATGGTTATCCCTCCAGTAGAGAAGAATTTTGTAACTGGGTTATGATTCCCCCATAAAAATCATTTTTAGTGCACACGTATCTCCCACCAAGTAGAGAGGTATAAGAGTAGAAGTAGGCCCACTTCATACTGAACTACTATAAAAACATCTTTGTGTTATTTACTTTTTTCACTGTTAATTAACATTAATAATTAACTTTCATAATTTATTTTAATTAATTAATTAATTTGATTAATTTTTAGATCTGGTCTATTGACCCCCTTTAGACCATATTCCCTTACCCTATCCAACCTAACAACTAGTATCAGTGGTTGAACTTCTTAATAATAGTATATCCCTATCATTATCCCCTTATGATACCTAACAATTGGTATGAGAGGGGAATCCTTTGTATATTTTATTATCTCTATAATTATCTCTCTGATATTCCATTTGGAATGATCAAATCCTTCTCTAGAGTTTGATTTGATTTTACTAGTGCTAACATTTTTCTAGACCTCACAGTCTAAGGACAAGATCTTGTATAATGGCAGGATTGAACCACAATGATGCTTGGATACCTCAAAATCCACCTCACTTTTATGGAAATGATTATGGATAATAGAGATCCTTAATGGAGGATTACCTCAAATAGTTGAGTGTTGATCACTGGTCTATCATGTCGAAATAGTATACACTTCCTGAAGCTGACCCAAATACTCTTTCCATAAATGACGCAACCAGATATGTTTTTAATTATGAAGTTGTTAATATTTTATATTATCTTATTAAGAGAAGTGTATTTAGTCATGTATCTACTTTTAAGATTTCTCATGAAATATGGAAGATACTATAAGTCACTCACCTTGGATCAGAAAAATTTAATTGAACCAAACATGGAATGCTTTGTGCTGAGTACCAAGGCTTCAAGATGGGTGATGATGAAACAATAAAACAAATGTTCTATAGATTTACAAGCATTGTGAATGGAATGAATTCACTTAGAGAAGCTCTGTAAAACCTAGTACTTTTTGAAAGAGTCCTACGATCCTTACCAATGAAATGGAATGAAAAAATGGTTACCATTGATGAAAGAAATAATTTCAAAGAATACACCCTGGATGAATCGATTAGATCACTTATACAATATGAACTTGAATTGAATAACATAGCTGATAAGGAGAAAAAAAGGTGTAGTGTATAAATTTGTAAATGTTTTTTCCAATGACTCTTCTGATTCTGATCTAAATGATAGTGAAAACGAAGAAATGGATCATATTGTGACTGGAGTTTAAAAAATATTGAAAAAAAGGATCCAAGAATCAGTTTAAAAGAAACTCTTAAAAAGAAAAATATAAGTGAGATAAGAAAGGTGATATGAATTATAATTCTTCAGATGTAACCTATTATGAGTGTAGGAATAAAGGGCATATCAAACCTGATTTTTCTAAATGAAAGTGTAATGATAAATACAAAAAGAAGGAAAAAAATGTATTAACCTCTAGTTGGTGTTGTACATAAATATATGATTCCAGTGAAAAATATATAAATTAAAAATAATATTTTAACTTGTGTTTCATCGCATCACTGGATAATGATAGTAATTATTGTTTTGATTTTGAATATTCTGATTCTGAATGTGATTTTGAAAATCCCAATATTTTTGAATCAAATAAATAAATTGAAGGATTAAGAAAAGATATTTCAAAATCTACTAATTAATATAATAAAATTAATGAAAACAATGAGAAAATTGTTTTTGAAAAAAAAATACTTTTGTAGTAGAATGAAAAACTAAGTAACACTTATTTTACTTCTCATTCAAAAGCTTATGATGATTTGAAATATGCTCAAGATTTAAATGAAAATTTGAAAAAGAAAGTCGTGTGTATCAAATAAAGTTAATATTCTTTTATTCAAGGTCATGAAAAATATCATGAGATGACATATTTTACAAGAACTGATAAAAATTAAGATGGTTTTGGTTATGACATGATATTACCTAAAATGTTTAAAATTTATTTTTTTTAAAAGTAAAAATGGTTGTACTTCAACTATTACTTGTTTTAAATGTGGCACGAAAGGTCACTATGCAAATAATAGTTCTCTCAAATTTTAAAAATCCCTATGATTTAAAAAAACAAATATTTATAAATCCTTATTATCCAGAGAACCGTATAATACATGTTTAAATTCTGTATGTGTAACTAAAAATTGTATAACTAATCCCATTGGACACAAAGTAGCTTGGGTACCAAAATTGTCAATTAATTGATTTTTGTACGAAATATTCCTTAGATGTCTCAAGAACGACATATGGTACATGAATAGTGTATTCTATAGGCATATGAATGGATACCCATCAAAATTTACCACTTATAACACATGTGATAGAGGAACTGTTATATTTGGAGAAAATTCCAAAGGAAAAGTAAAAGGTTTTGGTAAAGTTGGTATTTGAAATTCTACTTTTATTTCTAAAGTTTTATATGTTGAAGGTTTAAAACATAATTTAATTAGTATATCACAATTATGTGATGATGAAATGGAAGATAAATTTCAAAATGGTAAATGTTTAATTTTTAGAGATATTTATTTATTATTTTATGCTAATAAAAAAGATAATATTTATACTATTGATTTTTTAGAACTAACTATTCAACATGTAATGTGTTTGAATGCTATATAGAATGACATTATACTTTAGAATAAACTCTTAGGTCATGTTATTTTTAGATTTTTGCATAATCTCCCAAAACATGAAAATGTGTTATAGATACTATCATTTAGAAAGAACATCTTCATGTTTCTGATGCTTGCATAAAAGGGAAACAACAAAAAAATTCTTTTAGACCCATCAATTAGATAAGTACTAATAAAACTTCACTGTTCATATATATTGATTTATTTGGCCCTGATCAAATTTCCAATATTGTTGGAAAGAAATATACCTTAGTTATAGTTGATTATTATAGTAGATTTACTTGGGTATACTTTCTTTTTCTTAAAAATGATACATTTTATAGATTTAATTCTTTTTGTAAATTAGTTCAAAATGAAAAATGATGTATGATTATTTCTATCTACAGTGATAAAGGAGGTTTATTTCATAATTTAGATTTAGATTTTTCTTGGAAATAATGGATATTTTAATAATTTTTCTACACCTAGAACACCATAAAAAATGGTGTTGTATAATGGAAAAATAGAACTCTAATTTAAATGGCTTGAACTATGTTAAGTAAATATAATTTGCCTAGATATTTTTAGGATGGGGATATTTTTAATACATGTTATATTTCAAATAGAATTATTATTAGATATTTTTTAAAGAGAAATCCATATGAATTATTCAAAAATAAAAGTTTTAAATTTTTTTACTTTATAGTTTTTGGTTGTAAAGTTTTTATTTTAAATTCAGAGTATAATTTAGATAAATTTGATACTAAGAGTGATGAAGGTATTTTTATTGGATATTCTAATAATATTAATGATTATAGAGTCTATAATAAAAGAAATATGAATATTGAGGAATCTGTTCATGTTTTGTTTGATGAAAATAATGTCAAAATAAATTCTGATTCCAATTATAGTGATGAAGATTTTAGAGTATTTAATTTTGGTGAAGAAATTCCTTAAGATGAGAATGAATCAATTGAGGGGGAGCATACTCCTTCTTAACCAGATCCAAAATCATAGAAGATTAACAAAGATCATCCTGTTGAAAATGTTATTGGAAATGTTGATTCTAGAATTAAAACTAGAAATTCTATTTTAAATTTTTGTTCCAATTCATCTTTTATATCTGATTTGGTTCCTTTTAATGTTAATTATGATTTCAAAGATACAAACTCAATTATTGATATGTAAGATTAATTAAATAAATTTGTTAGAAATAATGTTTGTATTTATTTTAATTTTTTAAGGATAAATAGGTGATTCGAACTAAGCGGATATTTAGAAACAATATGGATGAATCTGGTCATATTTTCAAAAAGAAAGAAATGATTTTTTCTCAAGGATACTCTCAAGAAGAAGGTATAGACATTGAATATTATTTTTCACTTATTTCCAAATTAGATGAAATTATAATTTTATTGAATTTTTCTTGTTTTCAAAGTTTTAAATTTTATAAAATGGATGTAAAAAGTGTTTTCTTAAATGGTTTTATAACTGAAGAAGTTTATGTTTCTCAACCCCCTAGTTTTGAAAGTGAAAAATTTCCCAACCATTTTTTTGAATTATCTAAAGCATTGTATGGTCTTGAACAATAACCTCATGCTTGGTATGGAAGGATTTCTTTGTTTTTGTTAAATAAGGGTTTCAAGAAAGGCAATGTTGATACAACTATTTTCATTAAAAGAAATTATGATGATATTTTAGTTGTTCAAATTTTAGTTCCTGTATCATCTAGTGAAATATTCGGAAATATTTTTTCTTCTTTGATGTCTTCTGAATTTGACATGATTTTATTGAGAAAATTAAAATTCTTTCTTAGAGTTCAATTTTTACAAAGAAAAGATGGAATTTTTTTAGTCAATATAAGAATGCTAAAGAGTTAGTTAAAAGATTTTTTCTTGATTCTTCTAAATCTATTAAAACATCTATGGGTACTAATTTTAAATTAGACATTGATGCATCTAGTAAATCTGTTGATTTTAAAATTTATAGAGCCATGATGGGTAGCTTGTTATATTTAATTACATCTAGACCTGACATCATTTTTAGTGTTTTTTATGTACTATATTTTAAGAATATAAAATGAAATTCATATTAAATAATTCAAAAGAATAATTAGATATGTTACAGGAACTCTAGATTCTGGTACATTTTATCCAAAATAAAACCGTTTTAATTTAACATCTTATTCTGATTCTGATTTTGGATTCTATAGAATTGATTGAACAAGCACATTAGTTATGCGTCACTTTATGGGAAAAAGTTTGATTTACTATTCATCTAATAAACAACTATCTATTTCTTAATATACTACAAAAGGTAATTATATCTCTTCTACTAGTAGTTCTACTCAATGTTTATGGATTAAGAACAATTTATGTGATTTTGGTGTTTATCATAATAAACTACATATTTATTGTGATAATACTTATAGTATTTCTATTTCTAAAAACCCCTTACAACATTGTATAACAAAGCTTATTGATCTTAAATTTCATTTTGTTAGTTATCATGTGAAAAAGGGTGATATTTTTTTAGAATTTATACCTTATAAAACTAAGCTAGCAGATATTTTTACAAAGAATTTTTACTTTTCCCAGTTGGAAAAAATTAAATTTGAACTTGGAATGTTGGAATTTTAAATTTTTATTTCTTCATTTGTTTAGGGGTAGTTTTTTTTCACATTTTTTTATTTACAAAAACTGGGAGAAATAACTTCGTTTTAATTTTTTTAAAACATTTGTTTTAGGGAGAGATATTTTGGGAGAAAATTGGGAGCAGTAAATGGGGAGAAATAAATTAGTTTTATATATTTTAAAATTTGATTTCATTGTTCATATGTTTTAGTTTTTTAATAAATCAAAAAGGGAGAGATTGTTTTTTCATGTTTATTTTATTTTGTTTAATTACTTATTTGATTACTTTGGGGGATTTTTTTTCCATGTGAATGTTTTCTTTTGATTGATTATATGCAATTTTAGTTTAAAAACCTTTCTACATTTTGAGGATTTATTAAACTGAAGTGTATGAATTTATATTATTCATACCACGTTGGATAAATAATAGATTTATCTACATTTCATTAGTTTATGACAAATTCTGAAAATTCAATTTTATTACTCTAAAAATTCAATTAATTTGCTGATGTTGTTTTATAAATTCTACAGTAAAGTGTTATAAAAATATTCTGTATTTATTTTAATGAAACTTATACAGACATCATATTCACATGAAACTTAGTTGTATATAGATCCAACATTTTTATTGTGATTTCATTAGTTTACATCGAAGTCTAAAAAGGTCGTTTGTATGGTGATTAAATTATTTGATGTTCTGTTTTGATTTTGTAGAACTATTGTTTTCTAGAATGTTATTGGTTCTGGTTATTTATGATATTTGGAACAATAGATGTCAGATTTATTTGATTCTTGATTCATTGGAAAGATAATAAGTTTTTATACATATAATTTTTTTTAAACAAAGTTTGAAACTATTGTTTAGAGCCCTTAAATATTCATTTAGATTTGTTAAAGTATGTTTTCCATTTTTTCACAAAGTATGGGAAAACCTACTTTCTCAATAGGGAATAGTTTGGTTCATCAACCCTACGTTATTGTTCATTATCCACACACTGTGTTACTGTTCATGAATAATGGAAATTAGGGTTCATCAACCCTATATTATTATTCATGAACACTGAAAAATATGGTTCATCAACCCTACGTTATTGTTCATTAATAGTGAAAAGTATGGTTCATACCCTATGTTACTATTCATTCCACAAAGTATGGTTTATACCCTATGTTACTATTCATTCAGAAAAGTATAGTTCATACCCTACATTATTATTCATGAATAGTGCAAAGTATGGTTCATACCCTACGTTACGGTTCATTCTGCAAAGTATGGTTCATACTCTACGTTAATGTTTTTTCGCAAAGTATGGTTCAAACCCTATGTTACTTTTCATTTTGAAGTTACTGTTTATTCTATTCCTTTGTTTAAATTGATCTTCTGCATATATATGGATGATTTTTAATGTTTTTTCTGTTGGAAGAATTCTCATTAAGTATAAGGATTATAATCGAAGAGTTTTTAACATTTTTTGTGGAATATTTAAGGATAAAAATTAATAAATTGTTTCAACATATTTTAACATTAATTTGGAGGTTTTAAAATTGTTTAAATTCAAACTTTTGAATTTACTTACGGATTGTGCTGCTAGTTTTAAGGAACTAATTTGTTTAAATTTAAAGAAGTTTGAGTGGATTTAAATCGTTGTTTTGTATCATTCAACATTTTTATATTTATAGAGATATTTTTGGAAGAGTTATTAAGATTATT
The DNA here is from genome assembly GCA_963277665.1 of Viscum album. Classification (NCBI taxonomy): domain Eukaryota; kingdom Viridiplantae; phylum Streptophyta; class Magnoliopsida; order Santalales; family Viscaceae; genus Viscum; species Viscum album. Next base: position 49,893,485 of record OY728130.1, on the reverse strand, counting down.
TTAAATACCTTTTAAGATTTATTTTACAGGATTAAAGAGGAAACATTGATGTGTTTTTCATGGAGATATTTATAAATGCACTTGAATGAACTTATTTTGAATTTCCTAAGGAAGCGGAGCTGCTGTTGCTGAATATTTATTCTCTATACATATATCATTCTCTCTTACAGAAAAAATAGACAAGACTATAGCAAGATACAAAGTGAAATACATATTTTAACATTTTTGATACTCTGTTTTTTCAAAAAGGGAATGTGATGTAAACTTTGAACCTGCTATGCAGTATACAACGTCTTGCGACACTTGTTTCATCTCCTGTGCGATATCTCAAGTGTTGTATCTTTTCTACTTTGACTATAATTTCCATGGAGAGACATGTCGATCAAATCCTCAACAACCAGTACCCAATATTTAATATTTTATCCTCCCGTTTATCTAGTTCTAGGTCTATAACACTTTTTCCTATCTCTCACACATACTCTATTATTCTATTTATTCTTTTATACACAAAATCATATTTTTGTTATTCTGTTTCCTCTGGTTGTGACTCCTAGATTCTAAAGTCAGGATATAAGGGTTGTGAATCCCGGTATCTAAAATCAGGATGTTTCAGTTTGTGACTCCCAATGTCTAAATTTAGTTTTTAAGGGTTGTAACTCCCCATAAAAGTCACAATCATGGCTGTCCCTCCACTAGAAATTGATTTTTTAATTGGGTTATGATATCCCATAAAAATAATTTTTTAGTGCACACATATCTCTCACCATATAGAGAGGTATAAGAGTATAAGTAGGCCCACTTTGGACTGAACTACTATAAAAAAAATCCTTGGGTTTTTTACTCTTTTTGATGATAATTAACACTAATAATTAACTTTTTTTATTTATTTTAATAAATTAATTTAATTGATTAGTTTTTTAATCTGGTATACTCAACCCCCTCTAGACCATCTATCATTAACCTATCTAACCTAAGAACTAGTATCATTGGTTGACCTTCTTAATAATATCTTAACCCTATAATTGTCCCCTTATGATACCTAACAGTTTGTATCAGAGTGAAATCCTTTGTAGATTTGATTAGCTTTATAATTCTCTATCTGATATTCCTTTTAGAATTATCAATTCCCACTCTGGAGTCTGTTTTTGATTTTATTTGTGCTAAAATTTTCATATACCTCACAGTCTAAGGACAAGATCTTATAAGATGGAAGGATTAAACCATAATGATGCTTGTATACCTAAAAATCCACCTCAGTTTGATGGAAATGATTGTGGCTACTCGAGATACTTAATGGAGGCTTACCTCAAACAGTTGAGCATTTAGCACTGGTATATCATGTTAAAATAGTATAAACTAGCTGAAGATGACCCATATACTCTTACCGAAAATGATGTTATTATATATGTTTTAAATTATAAAGTTAATATTTTATGTTGTTTTATTAACAGAAGTTTTTTTAGTCATGTGTCTTATTGTAAGATAACTCATGAAATATAGAAGATACCACACACCACTAACCTTGGATCAGAAACAAATATTCAAACTAAACTTGAAATACTTTGTGCTCTATTCCAAGAATTCAATGTGGGTGAAGATGAAACAATAATCCAAATATTATACAAATTGACAAGCATTGTGAATAGAATAAATTAACTTGGATAAAATCTGGAAAACCGAGTACTTGTTGAAAGAGTCCTACGAGCCTTACTAAAGAAATGGTATGAAAAGAAGGTTTCCATTGATGAAAGAAATATTGTCAAAGAATACACCATGGATGAATTGATTGGATCACTACTCCAATATGAAACCAAACTTAATAACATAGCTGCTGAGGAGATAAAGAATGGCATAGCTTTTAAATATTTAAATTTTTTTTCTAATGAATCTTATGATTCTAATCTATACGATTGTGAAAAGGATGACATGATTCATATTGTGACTGGAGTATACTAGGGAATGAAAAAAAGAAAGGATTCGAGAATCAGTTTAAAAGAAACCCTCAAAAATAAAAATATAAGGGAGATAAGAAAGGTGATATGAAGTATAATTCTTCATATGTAACCTGTTATGAGTGCCGGAAGAAAGGGAATATCAAACCTAATTTTCCTAAACTAATGAATAATGATAAATAGAAAAATAAGGACAAAAATACACTTACCACTAGTAGGAGTTGTATACAAGAATGTGATTCCAGTGATCAATTTGGAAATTTAAATTAATCTTCTAACTTGTGCTTCATGGCATCATTGGACAAGGTTAATAATTCATGTTTTTATTCTAAATATTTTGATTCTGAAGGTGATTTTGAAAATCCAAATGACATTGAATTCAATAAAAAAATTGAAATATTAAGAAAAGATATTTTCATAGCTCTTGATTTATATAACAAGCTTAAATAAAACAATGAGAAAATTGTTTTTGAAAATAAAATACTTTTGCATTAGAATGAAAAACTAAGAAACACAACTTTTACTTCTCATTCAAAAGCTTATGAAAATTTGAAATCTTCTAAATTTTTAAATGAAAATTTGAAAAGGCAAGTTTAGTATCTTAAACAAAGTTTATCTAATTTTATTTGAGGTCATGAAAAATATCATTAGATGATTTCTTTGACAAAAACTAATAAAAATAAACATGATTTTGGTTATGATAGGAGATTATCTTAAATGAATAAAACTCATTTTTCTAAAAGTAAAAATGGTTTTACTTTAACTATTATTTATTTTAAATGTGGCATGAAAGGTCACAATGAAAATTATTGTTCTTTCAAATTTAAGAAATCCTTGGTATTTAATAAACTACTATTTCTAAATCCTTATTATCTAGAGTACCTTATAATACATGTTCAAATTCTATATAGGTACCTAAAAATTGTATAACTAATCCCATTGGACCCAAAGTAGCTTGGTTATCAAAATTTTCAGGTAATTGATTTTTGTGGGAAAAATGTCTTAGATGTATCAAAAATGACATATAGTACATGGATAGTGGATTCTCTAGGAATATGATTGGAGACCCCTAAAAATTTTCCACATACGACACATGCGATAGAGACACTGTTACATTTAGAGAGAATTTCAAAGGCAAAGAAAAAGGTTTTGGTAAATTTGGTATTTCAAATTCTTATTTTATTTATAAAGTTATATATATTGGAGAATAATTGAATTAGTATATCACAATTATGTGATGATGAAATGGAAGTTAAATTTTAAAATGATATTTTTTTTTTGTTTTTAAAGATAATTATTTATTATTTTATGCTAATAGAAAAGATAATATTTATACTATTGATTTTGATGAACTAACTTTTAAACACGTAAAGTGCTTTAATGATATATAGAATGATAGAATCCTTTGGCATCGACGATTAGGTCATGTCAATTTCATATTGTTGTATAATATCTCAAAATGTGAGAATTTTTTACAACATCCATCCTTGAAGAATGAACATCTTCATGTTTGTGATGCTTGCATGAATGGAAAGAAAGACAAAATTTATTTTAGACCCATCAATCAGATAATTACTAATAAACCATTATAGTTAGTACATCGTGATTTATTTGAAACCACTCAAATTTCCGTCCTGGGTAGAAAGAAATATACCTTAGTTATTGTTGATGATTATAGTATATATATTTGGGTTTACTTCATTGCTCAAAAAATGATACATTTTCCAGATTTATTAATTTTTTTAAATTAATTCAAAATGAAAAAGGTTGTATGATTATATCTATTCATAGTGATAAAGGAGGCGAATTTCATAATTTATATTTTGAAAACTTTTGTGAAAATAATGGCTATCTTCATAATTTTTCCTCACCTATAACACCACAAAAAATGGTTTTGTAGAACGGAAAAATATAACTCTAATTGAAATGGCTTGAACTATGTTAAGTGATTATAATTTACCTAGATATTTTTGGGTTGTAGATATTTTTTCTAAATGTTATATTTCAAATAGAATTCTTATTTGACATTTTTTAAACAAAAATCCTTATGAATTATTCAAAAATAAAAGGCCTAAAGTTTCTTACTTTAGAGTTTTTGTTTGTAACTTTTTTATTTTAAATTCAAAGGATAATTTAGATAAATTTGATTCAAAGAGTGATAAAGGTATTATTATTGGATATTCTAATAATAGTAAATCTTATAGAGTTTATAATAAAATAACTATGATTATTGAAGAATTTATTCATGTTATTTTTTATGAAAATAATGTTAAAATAAATTTTGATTCAAATGCTATTCATGAAGAGTTTGAAGAATTTAATTTTGGTGAAGAAATTACTCAAGATGAGATTAAATCAAGTTAGGGGAGCATACTCCTTCTCAACCAGATCCAAAATCATATAAGATTCACAAAGATCATCTAGTTGAAAATGTTATTGTAAATGTTGATTCTAGTGTTAAAATATAAATTCTATCTTAAATTTTTGTTCCAATTTTTCTTTTATTTTTGATTTTGTTCCTTTTAATGTTAATGATACTTTTAATGATGCAAATCAGATTATTGCTATGCAAGATAAATTAAATCAGTTTTTTAGAAATAATTTTTGGACTTTAGTATAATTTCATAAGGATAAATAGGTGATTGGAACTATGTTGATATTTAGAAACAAGCTAGATGAATCTGGTCAAATTTTCAAAAATAAATCAAGGCTTGTTTCTCAAGGATACTCTTAAGAAGATGGTACGTACTTTCAATATTCTTTTTCACCTATTTCTAGGTTAGAGGAAATTATAATTTTATTGGTTTTTTCTTGTTTTTAAAGTTTAAAATTATATCAAATGGAAGTAAAAAGTTCTTTGTTAAATGGTTTTATAACAGAAGAAGTTTGTTTCTCAACCCCCTGGTTTTGAAATTAAAAAATTTCCTAACAATGTTTTTAAATTACCTAAACCACTATATGGTCTCAAACAAACACCTCATTCTTAGTATGAAAGGATTCATCTGTTTTTGTTAAATAATGGTTTCAAGAAAGGAAATGTTGATACAACTTTTTTTATTAAAAGAAATTATGATGATACTTTTGTTGGTCAAATTTATGTTGATGATATACTTTCAGGATCATTTAGTGAAATACTCTATAATAAATTTTCTTCTTTGATGTATTCTAAATTTTATATGAGTTTATTGGGAGAATTAAAATTATTTCTTAGAGTCCAAAATTTTCAAAGAAAGTATGGAATTTTTCATAATAAATATAAGTATGATAAATATTTAGTTAAAAGATTTGGTCTGGATTTTGATAAATCTATTAATAATCCTATGGATACTAATTGTAAATTAGATATTGATGCATCTGGTAAATATTTTAATTTTAAAATGTATAGAGTCATGATAAGTAGCTTGTTATATTTGACTACATCTAGACCCGACACCATTTTTTGGTTTTTTTGTGCTACATTTCAAGAATATTTTAAAGAAAGTCATATTAAATAAGTCAAAAGAATAATTAGATACATCAAAGGAACTGTAGATTTTGTTTTATTTTATCCAAAATATAACTGTTTTGATTTAACATCTTATTCTTATTCTGATTTTAGAGGCTGTAGAATTGAATGAAAAAGCACATCAGGGATGTGTCATTTTCTGAGAAAAAGTTTGATATCATGGTCATCTAAGAAACAAATATCTATTGATTTATCTACTGAAAAAGCTAAGTATATCTCTACTGCTAGTAGTTGTGCTCAAAGTTTATGGATTAAGAAAAACATATGTGATTTTTGTGTTTATGTTGATAAACTACCCATTTATTGTGATAATACTTCTACTATTTCTATTTATAAAAAACCCATACATAATTCTAGAACAAATAAAATTAATAATTGATTTTATTTTATTTGAAAATAATGTGAACAATGGTGATATTATTTTAGAATTTATTCCTTCTGAAAATCAGCTAGAAAATATTTTTACAAAGCATTTAGAGTTTGCTTAGTTTGAAAAAATTAAATTTGAACTTGTTATGATGTAATTTAAACTTTTTTTACTGCATTTGTTTAGGGGGAGTTTTTTTTCAATTTTTTTTATTTAGAAAAATGGGGATAAATAACTCAGTTGTAATTGTTTTAAAACATTGGTTTTAGGGAGATATATTTTGGGAGAAAAATTTGAGCAATAAATGGGGAGAAATAACTTAGTTTTAAATGTATAAAAATTGATTTTAATTTTTCAAAATTTGTGGTTTTGTAATTAAAAAAAAGTGATATATTTTTTGTGCATGTGTATTCTCTTTTGTTTGGTTACTTGTTTGATTACTTGGGGAGATTTTTTTCCATAAACATGTTTTCTTTTATTTGATTACATGTAATTTTTGTTTAAAAACTTTTTAGTATTTTAATTATTTTTTAAACTAAGTGTATGAATTTATATTATTCTTATCAAGTTTGATAGATAATAGGTTTATCTAAATTTCATTATTTTATGAGGAAGTCTACAAATTCTTTTTTATTACTCTAAAAATTCTATTAATTTGATAATACAGTTTTTGAAACTCCAGAAAATAGTTGTAAAATGTTTCTATATTTATTTTACCAAAACTTCAATAGATATCAGATTCGCATGAAACATAATTATATAAAAATTCAACATGTGCATCTTGATTTCATTAGTTTACATCAAATTCTAAAAGGTCATTTGTATGTTGATTAAATTGTTTGATGCTTTATTTTGATTTTTCAGAAATCGTGTTTTACACAATGTTATTGGTTCTATTTCTTTATGATATTTGGAATATTGTAGGAAGGATTTATTGGATTCTTGATTCTTTGTAAGGATAATAAGTGTTTCTATAACTAATTATTTTTTACCAATGTTTTAATCTACTGTTTAGAGCCCTTAAAATTTCATTGAAGTTTGTTAAAGTATGTTGTCCAATTTTTCACAAAGTATGGGCAACCCTACTTTCACAATAGGGCAATGTATGGTTCATCAACCTTATTTTATGGTTCACCATCCATATTCTACATTACTATTCATGAATAGTGGAAGGTACGGTTCATCAACCCTACATTATTGTTCATGAATAGTGAAAAGTATGGTTCATCAATCCTATGTTATTGTTCCTGAATAGTGAAAAGTATGGTTCATACCCTATGTTACTATTTATTCTACAAAGTATGGTTCATACACTACATTACTGTTCATTCTGCAAAGTATGGTTCATACCCTATGTTACTGTTCATTCCGCAAAGTATTGTTCATACCCTATGTTACTGTTCATGAATAGTGCAAATTATGGTTCATACCCTACATTACTGTTCATGAATAGTGCAATGTATGGTTCATACCCTGCTTTACTTTTCATTCTGTAATGTATGGTTCGTACACTATATTACTATTCATTCCAAAGTTACTATTCATCCAATGTATTTTTTTAAATTGGTTTTATGCATATATATGGATTATTTTTATAGGGTTTTCTTTTGAAAAAATTCTCATTGAATATAAGGATTATAGTCAAAGAGTTTTTAATATTTTAGGTGGAATATTTAGAGAGAAAAATTAATAAATTTTTTCAACTTCTTTTTCTATTAATTTTGTGGTTTCAAAATTGTTTAAATTCAAACTTTTGAATTTACTTATGGATTGTGATACTAGTTTTAAGGAACTGCTTTGTCTGAATTTAATGCAGTTTGAATGGATCTTAATTATTGTTTTAAATCATTCAACGCTGCTATATTTCTAGAGATATTTTTTTGAAGATTTATTCAAATTATTTTAAATTCTTTTTCAGGTTTATTCTATAGGAATAAAGAGGAAACAATGAAGTGTTTTTAATAGAGATATTTATAAACACTCTTAGCTCAATTTATTTTGAATTTCCGAAGGAAGAAGAGTTGCTGCTGCTATATATTTATTCTCTCTCTATATATCATTTTATCTTGCATGAAAATATAGAAAAGACTATAACAAGATACAAAGTGCAAGACACACGTTATAATTTTCGATACTCTATTTTTTCAAAAAGAGATGGTGCTATGAACATTGAACCTGCTGTGCAATGAACAACATCCTACAAAACTTGGTTTTATAACCTATGCGATCTATCAGGTGTTGAATCTTTTCTGATTTGACTACAATTTCCTTGACGAGACATGTCGAACAAATCCTCAACAACCAGTACCCCTTATTTAATATTTTATCTTCTCATTCATCTGGTTCTAAGTCTATAACACTAGTTCTTATCTCTGACATGCACTATATTATTCTATTTATGATTTTACACACAAAATCATTATTTTTTATTCTATTTCCATAGGTTGTGACTCCCAGATTCTAAAGTCAAGATCTATGGACTGTGAATCCCAATATTTAATGTCGGGATTGTTTGGGTTGTGAATCCCAGTGTCTAAAGTCAGGTTGTAAGGGTTGTGAATCCCCATAAAAATTAAATGTCATGGTTATCCATCCACTATAAAAGGATTTTGTAATTATGTTATGATTCCCCCATAAAAATCATTTTTAGTGCACACATATCTCTTGCCGAATAGAGAGGTATAAATGGAGATATAGTCCCACTTCAAATAGAGCTACTATAAAAAACATCCTTGCGTTATTTACATTTACCGTTGCTAATTAAAATTAATAATTAAATTTTATAATTTATTTTAATTTATTTATTTGATTAATTTTTTTATTGGGTCTACTCGCCCCCTCTTGACCATTGTCTATTAACTTATTCGACTTAACATTAACATGTTCCAATGTTTCTTCAAAATACATTCCAAGGTTTATTATAGTTTCCCATAACTTCCCAAGTCCCGTATTAGTGTCACCCAAGAAAATATTTAAATAGGTGGGTTTATGACCCTCCTCAGACAACTTTTGACCCTGAACAACCTCCTCAATGATAGCCACGAGGTCAACATCAGTCATTATAGGATTTTTAGATACATGTGATGAGCCTAAAATATTATAGAAATGAAAGTCAGTTGTTAGTACACATAGTTTCTCATGAAGCACTTCTGGATTAATAGTGGTCTCCTTTATCCTAGTAGCAGGAATAGGTGTATTGCCAAGAGTAGATGTTGTTTCCTCTAGCCTAGAAACCTCTTCAGTCAAAGGAGCCTCTCCATTGGAATAAATTTGCACTTGACCAGAAGTTCCCTCCGCTGTTCCCTGAGGATCATCAGTAATTTCATTAAGAGAAGAAACAGAAGAAGTACCTACAATTCAAATAAGTTTAAAAACTTTCCACAGATAAGAATGAAATTAATGGTGTCCAGAATTTTTACCACTTTTGAGAAAAAGTTTAACCATAGTTTTATTTATTTGGTGATTCTTATTTTTTTACTATACTTGCATCACCATCTCAAAAAACAGGTATTGGAGACCACAATCCTCCTACCAACTAATCCTCCATGGACTATCGTCCTAGAGATATCTCTCTTGATTCATGGGGTGATCCATTAGCTCTAATTGCAGTACCAAAATGGATGTACTGTAGCAATGGAACTTTAATAGGATTTCCCTTAGTCAACTAAAATTTAAGATTTTATTTCCCATGAGAAATAATGCTTTGACTAAATTCAAATAGAAAAGTAGAAAAGAATATGAGAAAAAGAAAACCTACATCTTCAATATCAACAAAATCACACCCATCATCATTAAATAAGGGGTTAATCCCTTCATTGGTACCAAAATATATCATACCTCTCAATATTTCTGTGGTGGGAATTGATTCATCTGTTTCATATATGATAATTTCCAAATCCTGGATATGAATCCATACTTCATTAGGATTATTCTCAAATTGGATATCAGATGAAGCCCACAGATCTCCTATTCCCAGAATATGCAAGCCTTTACTTAAATTTATCCATGTTTGAACCAATTCTAGTCATACATATTCAGAGTACATTCTAGCCAGTTGTGAAGATGATCCTATAGTCCTAGATTTGACAGGCTTCCTAATTCCCGCCGTTACAGATGGTGGATACAAAAATGGGACCCACTTCTCTTCTGAACGCTGAGGACTAGACCTTGTCGGTGTAGATTCAGTTGGTGATTATTGTTTAACCCACTTAACTCTAGTAGGTGGATTGTATCTTGCATGAGGTCACTTTGGTGAACTTGGTGCTTCATTATCCATACCCTATGACTCTGATGAATCAACCTCGGATTACGAATAATCACCTTCCAAATGAGAGGGTTTCTTCCAACTTCCTCTCTTTACTCCGACCTAAGATATATCATTATTAAGAACCCCTTAAGTGTATGATGCATCCAAACACTTAGAATACCAAATAGTCAATCTGCACATTTCATCAGTGAAAGGTAAATTAGATAATTCCCTATTCTTCTCTAAAGTTGTCAACTACCATAGTTGTTGACCCATCATCGGATGTTTCTCTAATTTGAAATGCACTGAAGGATATACAATAATATGTTTCAATAATTTGAATTGATGTGTGAATCTGTAAGGAGCGTAGGCCTCACATATGATTTCTCCATTAATTCGGGTGGCCATTACACCAGCTCTACAAGCTAGCATATATTCACTTATCTCTAAGTTAGTCATCCCATCATCAAAAAATATACCTATAGGAGGATTCCCATAAGAGAAAATATAGACCTCCTTGAACATACTCAACCTTACCTTAATGTCATAAGGTTTTAAAGAAAAATGTGAAATACCAGAGAATTCTTAAATAGATGGTCGGAATGAACTTTCAAGGACCTGGATCCCACTCTGCACAACATAGGTTATAAAATGAGTGGAAATACATCCCCATAAAACCTAGAATAGTCTTTTAATTCTGAAAGGAGACTTCCTTCCATGAATGTGCAACAAGATCATATGGATCTTCTCCAAAATAGGGTTAGCCAACCCCACCATCTTCTTCTCTGCCATATTTTTTCTATAAAAAAAGTTCTACGCCTTATACCACCCTTATAATCTCAAACACACAACAAATATACGATCATCTATAAAGCCAAGAAACCAACAAGATGCATCTTCAGCTGAATTTTGGAGTTAACTTCATACTCCCACTTTTTAACCTCTCCCTTCTCTAATGTTGGATAGAAAGTACCGGACACACCTCTCTTTTCTGCTTTCGGACAAATTTTCAGATGCATGTAGGTGGGACCTTTCTCATTCCTATTCATTAGGAATATTTCCATCCTTTCCTCTGAGTAAATATCCTTTATTTTGTGGGAACTTTTTGTTTTTGCATTCTTGAGTTTATAAAATATCTTCAATAGATCACGTGCCATGGTTCGTGTCTTTTATGTATCATTCCTTGTAATATTTGGAGGAATAAATTAATCATACATATCTCCAATGATTAGAGATCTGGATATCTTATAGACATCCCAAAAACTGATGCCTACTTCTCCATGATTCAAATGGAAGGAATTTGTCTCTAGACTCCATTGGTTCAGCGGATGTGGCACAAAATCATCATTTCTATATACATAGTTTTTCCCAACCCATACAAATTCATAAATTCCAAATCCTTTCAAATTATAAATAAATTCCATACATGTTTTGTGCACTAAGTATGCCCACATTCATGGAGGTTTAACACCCCACTCTAAAGAGAAAGTCCCAAATTTTCTTCGAGTCCTTTGATTGATCTATTTGAGAATCTTAGAAAATGGATGAATAACAGTGTGGTTGCAGCTCAGGTGTATGTTATTTCAAATCCGAATCACATGGGTTGTGATGTATGAAATCAGCCTTGGCTGCCATCCTAGTATTGATATATGTTCTCTAAAACGAAATATTGATATATGATAAATTTTTATGGTTGTGAAACCAAGAAAATGGAATATAATTCGTTGGATCCAGTATGTTGGAATCATATAGATGACCATAACTGTAAAAAGAAGATAAGTACTCCTTGGAAAATCTTGATGATACTTTGTCAAATAATTTTCCAAATATGCGAGAGTAGTGTCACATAATTCAAATTAATCGTACTCAACGATCTCCATCATATCGTCAATTCAATTTCTATCTAATTCTTCAGAAGTTCTAATTCTCTTCGGTACTATTATTTTAGGATTCATTGAACCAGAAAAAGATATCAAAATTCATTTTTAAGTGAGTTCATTTTGGAATTTTTATGAAAAAAATTACGAAAAATTGACAAATCCATTAAGGTGTGCAAGTTCTACTGCGTCGCACAAGGGTGGATCTCCTCATTAAGTGCACAAGTTCCACTACAGAATGCAAGGTTGTCACACAACATTCAGTGCACAACTAAAAAAATCTACATAAGAATCTTGAACAATTTGTTTTGAAAAATCATCTGAATGAAGGAACTTGCACATGGAGAGCTATATTTCTAAGGGACTTTGTGATTTTAGGTGAAGTGAAGGGCCTATATATAGACACTGAATCCTGCCTGAGCACCATCACCTTGTGAACCACTACCTTGTGTGCTTCTACCATGCATGATAGATCAAGATAGACTTATTGACCATTTTCTTCATCACTTTGCCTCATCATAAGACCTTATTTTCATTCAGATCCAATATAGGGGGGGATATTTTTAAAACTTCGTTCCATTTCATGGAAAAAAGTGACAAAGGAAAATAATGTAGAAAAAATAGGATACAATACATGGAATATTCCAAGATTTTCAAAGGGTCCAAATTGAAATCGCCCCGGTTTTTCCAAAACACTATCGGTGTGTAAGGTACTTGTGCACCACCATTTTGGCATACAAGCCATTTGGATGCCCAACTGTCCTTCACCTAGGGTCCTATATTTTCCTGTAAATAGACCCATGGGGTATTCATTTCTATGAACTAATTTCCTCGAAGCCCAATTTGCTACTCACATCGCCCTAGTGCTTTTCCCAAGTCTTCCAAAACCTCCCAGGTACTTCTTTAACACCTAAGGTGAGGAGATTAAAGGAGGATCATGGGATTTAAGTATATTCATTGTTTGAAATCCATAACACTTGTGCGCCCAACCTCCCTAAATCAAGAACACTTGTGTTCTCTCAATTCCTTATACAGGAACTTGAGGGACCCACTGTTGGAATACCTATGAAGACTCTTGAAGACTTGAAGAAATTTTCACCCAAGTTTTATCCTCTAGGTTATTCATCACTTAAGGTGACATCCGGTCTCCCAAGACTACTTAAGCACCCAATACCTGCATGCTAGAGACTTGAGCACCCCTATTTAGTTCACCTCACATTTTCAGCCTCTTCGAGCCTTTTATGAAGCATCCTTAAAATCCATTCATGGTAGCACTTATTCTTCATTGGATCCCTTGTCTAAAAGGGATAATGTGGAAACCTCCACCAATACCTCTCAATTTACAAAACATTAGGGAAATTCACACAAGTGTGTCTATTATTTGGATTTATATCTCTATGGTTAGAGGTTTCCCATACTTGTCCTCTTGGGAAGCTAGGTTTCTTGAAACGTCTGAGGAATTATATCTCCATGGTCATGATGGATATTCTCATAAGAATAGTGTTGAGGAGTTCTTAGTTTTAAGGATTAGGGTTCGGGCTTTTTCTGTCCCTTGTCACTAAAACTTAAATCCTAAATTCCCTAGTAGGGAAGGTACGATTCACACTTCCTTTTCTTTTTGATAATAAAAAAGTATCCCTCCTATATCAGGATCTATTTTAGGGAATCCCTACTAGTGTAATACCCTATTATTTCAGGCCAGATCCAATGACCTTCACTATCATTTAGCATTGAAAGGTTCATTGCTCCGTGCCCTCATCCACCATGGCCTCAACTTTTTTATTCGTAGGCCTAGTCTCTTCCATCAGCGGAGGAAAAAATGTATGGTTTATTGAATCTTTCACATCATTTTGTTTCTCACACCGAGCATAACTAATGCAGGATTAGATATTTTTGATGATAAAATATTTTCACAATCCCCCTCAACCCTTGAAATATAAGAACTATGATTCCTACCATAACCAGGATAAGTAGGAAGCCTTTATTTATAGTTCGAGCTCACTAGACATCCTCCTTAAGAGTGAAATCCTAACTCCCTTAATCTGGTCATCTTATTTGGAAGTAATACTTGGTTTAATATCCCCTAAATCTCCATGAATTAAGATAAATTTCATAGGCTATGTTACAAGGGCATCCTTTTTAGGAGTAAGACCCAACTTAATCCTATCAATGGGACTTACTCCTATGAGAGATTAATCAAACTATGTGGTCTATGATTCTCATACAAGTGGGATACGTGGGAAGCCTCCCTGAGGTTCAAACTCAATACAAAAAATCAACCATGTTCTCTCTGGGTCACATTACCAATAGGGTCTAATCCAACTTTGAAACTCATATCCTTTCCAGGTTCATTGGGTTTCTTATACATAAGTCCCACACCAATCCTTGACTAAGAAACTTCCACCTAAATGTCCTCACAACATGACATTAAATTGTACAGTTTGGTACTTATCACATGAACTTAAAAGTTATGATGTGTCTCATTGATCGGCCCCAAACTATAAGGGTTATGATTCATTTCATGAGGATATATTGGTGGCCCATTTGTGGGTATGATCCCAACATCAAAAGAACTTTCATATATCCATATGGACATAAGTTTTAGAGTGCCCCACTGAGTTACTTAAAATAAATAACATCATCATAACAATGGATAAAGAATATCTAAGTAGCATATGCGAGGATACCATTGATAGAGAACTTTGAATATATACAAATATCTCCATCAATGAAGAACCTAAAATACATACGGATGATTATAAATTCCACACATGATAAATAATCGATTCAAAATTTCAAGTGAAACCTACAATATTCTTGGTAAATTAATAAGGATTCATGAACGTATCTTAAATTTGTAATAGAGTCTTGACGTTGGAAATAATTTCTACCAAAAGGATGCGATGAGCCTGAACTCCCATCCTATCAACCAATGTGAGTTCTTAAGTATTGTAGGTCAAGAAATATAATGAACATATACCTATGGAGAACATGTACCCTTTGGTTATATAAATGTTTTGTGTTTTTGGTTCCATAAAAAATTCGATGGAAACCATCCAGAAGTAGTGATTCTTAAACTGAACACATGTTCAGGGCGAAACAATGATAAAATAAAAATACTTGAATTATTAAGTCATAGATGATGTATGTTTTATTTAATACAAAAATATATAATGATCATTCTTTATTTTAATATATTTAGTCATAATTCTCAAACTAATCATATTATTGGGCCAAAATAAGAAACTAATTAATAAAATAATGAGAAAACACCTCTTTCCTACCATATAAATACCACCACTCACCACCTCTTCTCTACACAAATTACAAGATTTGATACTTGTAAAAATTATACCCCAAACTATTCCCATTCCCCTAAACCATTTCTAGGAGGTTTTGGTCTCAAAAAAATACTAAACTTATGTGCCTTAAGGGAGTTCTCAAAGAGGATAATTTAAGAGGTAAAATCCTATTTCATTTTTCTTTTGATTTTTTTCTCATTATATACTAACCTCATATATCCAAATTTGTATAATAAATCCAATATATTTTATATATTGGAATTATATCATGTTAATTTAATATCCAAAATCAAACTTCTTTCTCTCTTTTATTTTAAAAATGAAATCATTGCCCGTTTACCAATATCATGGATGAAGTGTTTTCATTTTCCTTTAAATCATTCAAGAATGTTAATAAAACCACTCTAATGGATGAAAAATAATATAAAATTTATCTCATTAACTTTTTTATGTTCTGAAAATAACTTATATATGAAATAATAAATAATGGAACAAAACTAGTTTGTGATGTTAGAAAAATCAAAAAAACAATCTAAATGATTATCACAAACCTCTTATTTAATGATTCATCCTTATAACATTTCAAAAAATGATTCATATAAATATTTAAACCTCTGTATTTTCATTAATGACATATAATTTCAATTCTAGATAATTATACCCATTCCACATAAACTTTCATACTCATATTCAAGTGGACCAATCCTGAAAACCAAGAAAATGAACACTCCCTAATGATGGAATTGAACTCTATAACTCATCTAAAAGGATATAAATGAAATTAATAGAACTATAATAAATAAAATACATGTATAATAGGTATTTTATCTTTTTAATTAATTAATTTAATTTCATTATTCATGATATTAAAGTTAATAAATCACTCAGACATAATGTAAGGTGATTCTTGAACCCAATTTCCTTTATTTGGGTTATCACTCTTTCATTCCAAATTTCAGTATGGATGTTATTTTATTATTCCTAAAATATAATTTCATTTTACTTACCATTTAATTTATTGTATATAAATTCATATAATTTTATTTTTTTTACAAATGAAAATATTTTTCCAAAATAACTCTTCTTTCTAAAAAACACATGTTTTACTTCCTTTAAGATTGTTTCTTCTTCACTCAAGATTGATGATTCTTATACCAAGTATGTTATTAACTCTTTATTTTTGGAACCACAAAAATTATTCATGAATGTATTATCATGAAATATATTTCTTTCCATGGGTTATTTTATGTCCTAGAATGATATACGTTTTATGTGGCATGTATGATAATGTATATGTTATGATGTGAAAGGTGCCCTTGAAATTATATAGCACATGAAAATGTTATAATGTGATGGGTGTTACCAGAATTATATATTTGTATAATTAATTGGGTAATGTGACGATTCTCATTAGATAAAGTTTAATATTCATGAACATAATTATAGCTTTGTTCACTACTATGTGTGGTAGTTCACCTCTAAGGCATGATGTTTCATTTTTATGCATTGCCACATTCCATACCATTTTCTAATGAATCTTCTCCATATGATGATGATTATAACATGATTATTTTATGATTATGATGATTATGCTCTATCTCCATGTTATATTTATCCATATTATTATCTATCCACTAACTGGTATTTTAGCTCAACCCTTTCTTTGATATATATCCTCTGGTGATTACTTATACTGAAGAGAACACAAGCTCCACTAAGAATCTAGATAATAATTAATTAAATAAATGTTAATTTTTTATTTGAAAACATTATGTACAGTCCTAATTTTTCCAAGACACTAAACCTTCACATCCTGGTTGTGTAATGATTTTATATTTTTTATCCTTAAAATGCTGTAATAGTCATGTAAGAAAAAGTAGGGTCACTATAGTTGGTATTAGAGAAATGTTTCATTAATTTGAGAATTAGGATTTGATAATCATAGTGAAAACCAATAGTATGAGACTAAGTATATAGGGATACCACAAGATATATCTTTATATTTATGTGCACAAAATAATAAATTATTTATTCATGACTTGTTGAATTATGTTTTGTTATTACATTTTCTATTTTGGAAATGGTAGGAACTAGGAGAAACAAGGACAATAACCCATGTGAGGTAAAATGTAGTGATATTTCATGAAATAATTCTAAAATTCCTTGGGATTTGGAGTTCAAAATATCATGTCAATGCTTACCCAGCTGTCTCATGCTATGAAAAATACCCTGAACAATGAATAACATCCTACTTAACCTAAGAGAGGGAAACTAGTTATCGTGTACTTTATGCATTAAGGACCAAAAAAATTTAGTGGATATTCTGATCCACTAGACATAGAATAATAGGTCAACTAAATAGAGAATATATTTTATGTGCTTATTTGTTCTAAGATGGAGAAGGAGACTCTAGCCGTTTATCATTTATATGAAGAGGCTGACCAATGTTGGGTGTTGATTAAGACCACCAAGCTGAAGGATTAAATTGAAGAGATGGATTGGGAAGACTTTAAGATAATACTACTTAATAAGTATTTTCCTCAAACTCTTCATACAAAAATGGAGAGAGAATTCATTTAGTTGAAATAAAAGGAAGGTGAATATAGCATGGCGAAAGAGGCAAGTTTCACAAGGATTGCAAGGTACACTTCAATTCTTGTTATCAATAATGATAAAAAAATAGATAGATTATTTAGTGGTTTAAAACCACATCATTGAAAAACTCTAGATATTAGAGACTTTTGGAGTTATGAATATGATGCTCGATGTGGTCTCAAAGTATATATGGAATTTTTAGAATGGTCCCTAGGCTATGGTGATAAGAAATGAAAGATGGAGTTCCAAATTGGTGGATCTAATGAAATGTGTGGAAAGAAATCTCGAACCCCATCATATAGAAAATCTGGGAAGAAGCATCATGGTAACTATATCAAATGGACGGTAAAATGCTATAAGTGTGGGAGAGAATACTACAAAGCTCATAAATGTCAAAGAGATTTAAATAATCTGGATGATATAATGGAGGAAAGGAGAGCACCAACCATGGTCCAATGCTACAACTATAGGGAGAAATGGAACTATTCATGGTAGTGTAATAAACCTCTTGTCCTCGAGGGTAATTATTTTCATCATCCACCAAAGTAAAGGGAGAAAGGAATGTCTTATTCCATCACTACTACTAAAGTTGACCAAGAAAATACAGTCATTAAAGGTATACTTTATATTAAATGAATAATGGAAAAAGTAATATTTGATTCTGGTTCTACACATTATGTTATATATTTGTAATTTTCAAGATCTATTGAATCAATCCTCATAATATTGAAGTATAGATATCCATAAAAACACCTAATGGTGAAATAATTTCAACCCAAGTATTGGACTCTTCTCCTGTTGTCGTATGTGGTAATATTCTCTCAGTAAATCTCATGATACTTCCCTTGGTATAATTTGATGATATAATGGGGTTAGATTGGCTGTCATTATTTATAACAAACACCAACTATGGTAAAAAGGAAATATATTTTCATATTCTGAACCATCCCATGCTCCTATACAAATTTGATGAAGATCATGAATCTCCTTTGTAAAATCCTTCGATGGTGTTGGTTATGATTCCATTTGAACAATAATACCCCATTAAAATGGTTGAGTCAAATGAAGGTATAAACCTAGGGAAATTCCCATTGTGAAGGAATTGAGTGATGTATTTCTGAAGACTTACCTGAACTTCCCATAGATCGTGAGGTAGATTTATTAATAGAACTCATACCCAGAGCTACTCCTATATCAAAATTACCCTACATGATAGACCTAAGTAGACTGGTGGAGTTAAACAAGTATCTCCAAGAGAATTTGGACAAAGGGTTCAAATGCCCTAGTGTATCACCTTAGTATGTGACATTGCAATTTTTCAAGAAGAATGATGGATCAATGAAGGTGTGTATCAATTATCGAGAAATCAATAATATGACCATAAAGAAGAAGTATCATCTTCCAAGGATTGATGACTTATTTGACCAATTATGAGGTGCTCAGTACTTATGAAATGTGTATCTTAATTCTGGATATCACTAGATAAAGGTTAAGAAGGAAGATATTCCTATGACAACCTTCCGTACAAGGTACTTTCACTATGAGTTTATAGTAATGCCCTTTGGGATTTATAATTCACCTATGATATTCATGGATTTTATGAACAAAGTCTTTAGAAATTGCCTTCACAAAACTATGGTTGTGTTTATTGATGATATTCTCATTTAATCCAAGAGAAAGGACGAACATGAAGAATATCTTTGGATTTTTTGGGTGACATTGAGGAAGGATAAATTGCATTCCAAGTTTAGAAAGTAGGAATTTTGGATGCAAAAAGTCACATTCTTGGGATGCATTATCACAAGTGAGGTAATATCTATGGATCCTTAAAAAAATAAAATAAAAAATAGACCAGACCATCTAGTGTCACAGAAATCCATAGTTTTTTTTGGCTTATCAGTGTATTATGGATGTTTTGTGAGAAAGTTCTCATGATTTTCTAGCCTACTAACTAAGTTAAAAAGAAAATGGGTAAAGTAATTCTGGATGTAAGTACGTGAGTAAAAATTCATGGAGATAAATAAGAGGATGATCAATTAACCTATACTCACATTATAGAAAAGTGGAGAAATTTTTGTGATATAAAATGATTCTTCAAAGAAAGGCTTTTGTTGTGTACTCATCCATAATGATAAAGTGATAGAATACACCTCATAGAAGTTAAAGATCCATGAGTAGACCTACCCAATGAATAATATGGATCTAGAATATATTATTTTCACCTTGAAAATATGGCGGCACTAACTCTATGGTGAGAAATGTGACATATATACCTATCAAAATAGCCTAGAGTACATATTCACACAAAAAGAGATCAATATGTGTCGAAGGAGATGGTTATAGTTAATAAAGGACTATGATTTCTTTATACAATATCATCCATGGAAGGAGAACAAGGTAGATTATGCTCTTAGTTGAAAATAACCTACTACTCTATCTATATTGTGGATTGAGAAAGACCCTATCTTCATGGATATGAAAAGGACGGATTTCGAAATCATGATGGAAGGGAATATATCCTACATTTCTCAAATAATTTCCCAACCATCTATCTAAGAGAAGGTTAAGGAGGCATAAAGGGAAGATATAGAGTTACAAATGAATATGAATGAAGTAAATGGAAGCTTCATGAGTTCAATCTCAATGCTGATGGTCTGATATAGTTTGGAATGGGTCATTTTGCTCCTTTATCAACTGGGATAAAAAGGAGTTATTTGATAATACACATAGCACAATATTTTCTATTCATCATGGGAGTACCAATATGTACCATGATATTTTAGAAAAATTATGATGGGATAAAATTAATAAGGATATTATAGAGTATATATCAATGTTCTTGATATATCATCAAGTTAAAGTAGAGAAAAAAAGTCCAAGGGGATGACACAACCACTGCCTATAACCATGTGGAAATGGGAGAATGTCACTATAGAATTTTTCACTAGTCTCATGAATACATCCAAATTAAATAACGTGATATGTTTTATGGTGGATCAACACAACATGAATACCCACTTTTTCTCTATTTATAAAGATATCTTGCTTCAAAAACATTCTATTATATATATGATAGAAGTGGTGTGACTTCATGGGGTTCCACTCTTGATCATCTCTGATTGTGATCTAAGGTTCACATCTAAATTTTGGAGGAGTCTTCAACATCATTTGAGTACTAAATTGAATTTCATCATGGACTATGACCCCTAAACTCATGGATAGTATCAAAGGACTATTCAAACACTTGAGGGCAATTGTAAAGCCTATTTAATGGAATTCAAAGGCGGATGGGATCGACATCCCCAATTTATTGAGTCCTTGTAAAACAATAGCTTTAACTCAAGTATTCACATGTCTCCATAAGAATCTCTATATGGAAAGAGATATAGAAATCAAACCTATTGGATGAAGTTGGAGAATGAAAGATACTTGGACCTAATATTGTTCAAGAGATGACAGAGATGGTTTAAACCATCCAAAAAAATACCAAAGATTCTCAGAGTCAGTAAAATATCTATGATTACAACTATCAAAGGGATTTGGAGTTTGAAAATGGAGGTAAATTCTTCCTTTTAATATCACTGTGGAAGAGAGTAATGTAGATTGGAAATAATGGGAGGCTTAGCCAAAGGTACATTAGCCTTTTTGGGATCCTTGATCGTATAAAAGAAGTGTCATATCAGCTTGCACTTCCACAAATTATGGTTTAAATTCATGATGTGTTCCATGTATCTCTTCTTAGAAATTGTGTACCATACCCCTCACATGTAATAAACTCATAGGTGGTGTAGCTAGAAGATAATCTCTATTAAGAGGAGCATCCAGTAAAGATTACGGACTAGAGAGATAAGTTTATACACAATAATAAAACTAACTCTATCAAAGTACTATAGAGGAACCAAAAGTATGAATAAGCAACTTGGGAACCAAAAGAGTCTATGAAGGAGAAGTACCCTCTCTTGTTTATATAAAATGAAATTTTGAGTGCAAAATTTCTAAAGGGGGGAAGAATGCAATGACCCAAATGTTTATCAATTGAATTTATCCATTATTATAATTATTTTATATATTATAAACCATATATAATCTCATATGAAATGAAAAATAAACCTTTATAAATTAAGAATAACTTAAATAATATGTTCTTTAGAAATTAAGGAACTTATACTAATAGAATGGTAACTTGACATTTGGAATAATATCGTGACCCTAAGGAATTGTAATCCATCAAATATAATATTAACCTCATCTATGAAAGTATAAATAAAATCTTGGTATCTTCTAAATGTAATATGATATAATTACACCATATTATAAGTAAATAAATGTTTTAAAAATTATTAATTAATTATTGTTATTTTTTTAAAACATAAATGTTTATTATCAATATTATAATTAATATAATGATTAAAAAGAAAGTTTGTTTTCATAAAATAGATTAAAAAATGAATATTTTTTTGTCTTATGATTATAATATAATTTTAAGAGACCTTGTTTAATTTTCCAATGTGTAAGAAAATAAATTATAATTTTAAAATCAATATTTTCAATGTAAATAGTTATTTTAATTAAAAAATAAATTTCCCAAATTTAGAAAATTATTTTCATAAATTGGAGTTCATTTTTTTATTCTGAATGTTGAAATTTTTTGTGTTCAATTTTTGGGGTTTTTTATGATACTTGAATTTTGGTGTATAGTAAAATAATGTAATTTATAATAAAAGCTAAATACATGAATTATTGAGTCATAAATGATGTATGGATGATGTAAGCCCAAAATCTCGAAACATACTTCATTATTTTAATATATTTAGTGATAATTATCAAACTATTCATAGTCTTGATCTAAAATAATAATCTAATTAATAAAATATTGAGAAAACACCCCTCTCCTCCCCTATAAATAACTCCCCTCACCACCTCTTATACTCACACCTTCCAAGATTTTAGCCTTTTCAAATTTCTACCGAAACCTCTTCCCATGATCCCTACCCAAGTGTAATTTTTTTTTGTTTAAAAAAGACCAAACCTATGTGCCTTAAAAGAGTTATCAAATAGAATAATTCAAGAGGTAAAATCATCTTTCTTTTTCTTTTAATTTATTTTAATTTATTTTTATTTTATTATTATCTCCTAACATCCTACATAAAAATGTGCATGATAAATATAGTGTCTTTTATATTATTTAATTATATAATTTTAATGGAACATCCATCATCAAACTTCTTTCTCTCTCTCTCTCTATCTTTTATTATAAAAATGGAATTATTGCCCTTGAGGTGTCAATTTACTAACATCGTGGATGATGAATTTTCATTTTCCTTTAACTCCTTAAAGTATTTTCATAAAACCACTATAATGGTTGTTAAATAATGTAAGATTTAGGTAATAAACCTTTGTTTTTTTGGTAACTTACTTATACATGTAATAATAAATAATGGAACAAAACTTGTATTTGATGTTCAAAAAATGACCAAAAAATCAAAATGATCATCTAAAACCTTTTATCTAATGATTTATCCCCATAAAATTTAACCAAATGATATATATAACCATTTATACCTCTATATATTCATTAATGACATATAAATTCAATTCTGTATAATTATACACAATGTTCATAAACTTCTTTACACATATTCAAGTGAACCGATCATGAAAACCAAAAAAATGAGCACCCCCAAACGGTGGAATTGAACTCTGTAACTAATCTAAAAGGAAATAAATTAACTTAATAAAACTATAATAAATAAAATTAATTTATAATTGGTTCTTTATTTGTTAATTAATGAATTTAATTTGATTATCTAGGATATTAATGTGAAGAAAGCACACAGACACAAGGTTATGTGTCTCTCGAACCCAATTTCCTTTCTTTGGGTTATTCCTCTTTCATGCCAAATTTCAGTGTGGATATTATTTTATTATTACTCAATTTTAATTTCATAGTACTTACCTTTTAATTTATAGGATATATATTATTAGAATATTATTTTATGATAAATGAAAATATTTTTCCAAAAGAACTCTTCTTTCTAAAAAAAACATGTTTTACCCCCTTCAGATTGTTTCTTCTTCCCTCAAGATTGTTGATTCTTATACCTAGTATGTTGTTCCATATTTATTTTGGGAACAAAAATATTTATTCATGTATGTATTCTCATGAAATACATTCCTTTAAATGGGTTATTTTATGCCCAATATTGAAATACATTCAATGTTTCATGCATGATAATGTAAATGTTATGATGTGACGAGTGCACCCAGAATTATATAGCGCATGAAAATTTTATGATGTGATGATTGTTCCCAAAATTATATATAGATCCAATGAATTGGGTAATGTGATGAATCTCATGAGATAAATTGAAACATGCATGAACATGATGCTATATTTTTTCACAACTATGTGTGGTAGTTCACTACTAAGACATGATGTTTCATTTTTATTCATTGAAACATTCCTTGCCTTTATCTAATTCTTCTAATAATTATTATGATAATTATACCATTATTATGGTATGATGAAGATAATAATGTTATCTCTCTAGGTTATATTGATCCATGTTCTTATTTATCCGCTTATTGGGAATTTAGCTTACCTATTTATTTGATGTATATCCCTAGGTGATTAGTTATACTAAAAAGAAAAAATGTCCAATAAAAAGATATAGCATGATTAATTAAATAAATGCTTATGTTTTATTTTTTAAATGATATGTATGGTCCTAATTTTCCATAGACACCAAACCTTTGGATCCTGGTTGTGTAATGATTTTATGTTTTTTATCATTAAAATGATGAAATAATCATTTAAGAAAAAGTAGGGTCTCTATATTCATGGTGTGACATATTCTATTTATGGAAAATTCCTCCCAGATCCACCTCCATTTGGAATTATGATCCATCCATTGATAAAAAAAGTTTCCCCCTCTAAGGGATGTACCTCCCTAATCTTCCCCAAGGGGTGTTTCGATCATCCTTCATGGTGTGAAATCTTGACTTTATTGGACACACCTCCCGGATCCACCTCCGTAGGGAGATTTAATCCATCTAACGATAAACTTCTAGGTGTGTAATCTTCCCTCATAGTAATGAACCACCTTGATCAACCTTCATGGGGTGTTTTGATCAATCAAATTCATCTTCACAAGATGTTAAACTGGTGACCAAAAAAGCATACTTCATGGAAACCATGGGACGCCTAATGTGAAAGCCTTAGAAGATGTATGCCCATGGAGTTATCTCCCTCATTACAAACATGGGATGGTTTAGTTGAAATACATGGAAGATATATGATCACAAAATTAAATAACTCATGATCGACATGGGGTTCCATGGGTTCTGCACCTAAGACACAAGCGTGAGATTCCCTCCTAAGAGGAAGAATACCTAAGACCAATGTTCCCAGTGTCTAGATATGCTATCAATGCCCAACATGAGTACTCTCCCAACCAAAGGTTTCTTCCCTGTCAAGACCAAACTATAATGTCTATATGAAAGTAGCGTAATTAACTAGAATATAAAATAATATGGCACTAGGAATGAGTTCCAAGAACATTAATTAACAATATGAGGTAGACTCTGAGTAAGTGAAAAGTTACAAGGAGGAATCCATGGAAGGAGGAACCTACACCCCAACAACCCATTTTGATCGAGGACAATAAATAACCATTGGAAGTGATGAAATTAAAAAACCTTTAGAAAGTATGATTATGGGGTAACAATCATGCTAGTTCAAATTGACAAGCAGGAAGTGTCCCCATGAAAGCATTGAAAATAGAAATGGAGAACTTTATTTGAAACTATTCTACTCAAAATGGGAAAAAGAAACATTCGATACATCATCGTATTATCATGTCACTAGATTCAGTCATCTTTTTTCTGGTACCACAAAGAAAAATATGGCCTAGCATAAAACTCACTAGAAATTGGGGTAGTAAACATTGGTAATTCCTCGATCTATGACATTATTAGTGAATATCCCTCTCAAACATTTGAAATTTGATGATTTGAGACATTTCGAATCAATTTCATTATACATATACTAATGTAAAAAATACAACCTCTATAAAGGAACCCATCCATAGGAAAAAAACTACCTAATTCCGATAGGCACTAGGGATGAAGATATATAAATAAAGAAATACTCCATGAGACCACCTCTAGAGTGACTTCTAGGGTGACCTTAGCTAATGGGCACCAATGCCCTGTCTCAACCTTGGAAATCATCCATTGGAGGTTGATAGACACCCTCATGCATTGGTATGAGTAGAAGGGGGTCATTAACATAAGTGACATATCCCGATAGGACCTATAGGTCTCAAAACCTTGTCGACACCACCTCCTACAATTGTCACACATAGTGAAACCCCTCCCCGTTCCAATAGAACATTGTTTAGTATATCTTTCATTGGATGGATTCTATGACTCACTCTCCTTCTCCAAGGAGGTGGGTAATTCCCAAGTCACGCCTACTATGTGAAGGTTCCAGGCGCAGCGGAAGCACGTGGGTGGATGTGCCCACTTGGCTTTTTGTCATTAGTAATGATCAATCTGGGATCAATACGACAATAAATTCCAGTCTCCACAGATCAAATCATAGAAATAGACAAAAGAAATAGAAAGTTATGGAACCAAAAAGTGGGATCATTACAGGTTGATTACAATTAATTTAATCAATTGAAAAGAAATACCTTTTGGGTGTTCTTTCTTCATTGATGTTCTTGATCACGTTCCGATGTGATTCTACATTGCGTCACAGAATCCAAGTGTAGACTTCCTCTAGTGGTGATCCACACGTGTACCTCGTATCTCAGGACGTCGCTAAAGGATTATCCGGGTGCTAGCATGGAGAAACCTTTGCTTGTGTTGTCCGCCTTAGATCATCTTGATCTGATGGAAGAAGATCTCTCTCGGTCTTGAGAGCGTTCTTGGAGGAAGAGGTTCTTTGGACTTGAAAGAATTCTCTAGAGATGTTGTGTGTCGAAAAAGAGTTGGGATTGTGAGGATATTTATAATTGGGTGTGTGGGGTTATAGAGTTATGACAATAAATAAATACGTTACGCGTTTTATGTTTTTCATTGACTCTTATTTAAAACCCCCATATTGAATAATTAATTCCTTGACATGCACCCACGCTGATTATAATAAATATCATTTAAAACAATATTATATCCTCAAAATCCCTACTAGAAAAACTACACGGCGTGTATTAATAAATACACAGCGTGTACTTGTTTTTCATTGAAAACTACATGGTGTGTACATTCAATGTACACGGTGTGTATATCTTGTTTTCATTTATTCATTTCCTTTCCATAAAGAAAAATACATGGCATGTAATTATTAATACACAGCGTGTACTTGTTCTCCATGAAAAACTACACGGCGTGTAATCTTTAATACACAACATGTATATCTTGTTTTTCATTTCCTTATTCATCCATCATTAAAATGATTTAGGCTTCCTTCAATAATTATTAAACCACGTATGAGAATAATCTTTATTCTACTTGAGATACTTGAATACATTTAGTGTGTGACCCTCTAGGCCTCTTTCTCATTGGCATTAGGCGGGCTTGCCTAAAGTCCAAGATTACTGTCTAGCAACGGGTCAAGGCACCCAAGAGAAAGAAGTTGACACCGCATTGATGTATCACCACATACGAATGCTTACTGTGTAATTTAATCCCTTTGTCTCGATATCTCATCAAGAAAATTTCATGGCAGTGTCATAAACCTATATGATTGATCTGTCGTTCTTTGACTACCTGAAATAAACTCATCATTCACACCATGGACATGGAATTTAATGTGACAGTTCTATTTCAATCAAAGGGCCGAGATATCAACTTCCATAAATGGAAGGTAAAAATCCTTCCTCGACTTATCCATTAACAACATGTCACTCATGACACACCCAACGTACCCTAATTCTTTCCAACTGTCTGTGTGACGGTTTTCATTAGTAAATCTAAGTGCACAAGTCATGACATGAGTTAATGATAATTTTCCAGTCTAAGGACCATTACACACGCTCGTAGATAGAAATGTCCGATGACACCAAGATATGCAGAATTGCTTCTGGCGGGTCTGTTCTCATAATCTCCCATCTTGGAGATTACCAAGCATGAAATCTATGAGAGAGAGTCTCGTCTTCTTATGAGTACTCGTACATGACGGTCTGTATACTATGTGTCCTATCATAGTATGTTATCCAACTGTAGAACTTTATTTAAGAATATTGTTATAGCATTTCAAGGTTCTCATCATAGCGGGGATCTTCCATGACCTTATCAATGCAACAAATATTCCAGGACATTATTATATTATAGTCATGCAGAATAATGAACAATATATAATAAGTGAACATGCATGTAATCAAAGTACAAAACAGTTGGTTCTCCGGACACCAACCCTTACAAACTCCCACTTTGAATAGAGCCAACTACCTACGACTTTTAATCCGCTAGACCTCACATGATGATCATGTTTCTTCTGAGTCAAGGCTTTAGTCAAGGGGTCCACCACGTTGTCTTCCGTGGAAATACTGCTCACTTCAACTTTACCTCTTTGAGGAAAATCCCTCAAGAGATGATACTTTCAAAGTATGTGCTTTGTCTGCTGATGTGACCTTGGATCTTTATCAAGTGACACCGCTGCAGTATTATCACAATAGAGTGTGAAAGGATCTTTAATACTCATTACTACATCCAAATATTGGATGAAGCTTCGCATCCACACTACTTCTTTAGCTACCTTAGAAGCTGCGATATACACGGACTCCGCTGTAGAATATGCCACCACACTTTTCTTTGAGCTCTTCCAGCTCACCGCACCTCCATTCAAATTGAATATGTATCCAATCTGCGACTTCTTGTCATCTTGATCAATCTTGAAACTAGTATCTATATGTCCTCTGATGACTAGTTCCTCATCTCCTCAATAAACCAGGAATATATCATTAGTATGCCTCAGATACTTAAGGATAGTCTTGACTGCCATCCAATGACGGTATCCTGGATCATCCTGATATCTGCCTACCGCACTTAATGCGTAAGCAACATCTAGCCTCGTACATAGCATAACATACATGACTGACCCAATCGAAGATGCGTAATGGATCTTTGACATTCTCTTTCTTTCCTCATGTGTCTGAGGACACATTTTGTTGGAAAGATGAATGCCATGTGACACTGGAAATAATCCCCTCTTGGACTGTTCCATACTGAATCTCTTCAGTATCTTGTCAATGTATAGACTTTGACTCAGGCCCAACATTCTCTTGGATCTATCACGATGGGTCTTGATCCCAAGAATATATGCCTCCTCGCCCAAGTCTTTCATAGAGAATCATTTATGCAACCATGCCTTAACTAACTGTAAGATAGGTACTTTGTTTCCAATTAGTAATATGTCATCAACATATACTATTAGGAAAACGACTGCACTTCCACTAAACCTCTTGTAGACAGAAGGCTCACATTCGTTCTTAACAAAGCCAAATTCCGTTACAGCTTCATCAAAACGAATGTTCCATGACCTTGATGCTTTCTTTAATCCATAAATGGATTTCTGCAACTTGCATACCTTATTGGAATCCTTTGGAGTCACAAACCCTTCAGGTTGTGTCA
Organism: Viscum album; assembly: GCA_963277665.1. Lineage (NCBI taxonomy): Eukaryota > Viridiplantae > Streptophyta > Magnoliopsida > Santalales > Viscaceae > Viscum > Viscum album. Next base: position 49,864,004 of record OY728130.1, on the reverse strand, counting down.
TGTAGACATCTTCCTTTAGGTTCCCATTAAGGAATGATGTTTTGACATCCATTTTCCAAATTTCAAAGTCATGGTAAGCAGAAATGCCCAATAGGATTATGATGGATTTCAGCATCGCAACCGGTGAAAAAGTTTCATCATAGTCAATTCCTTAACACTGTCTAAAACCTTTTGCAACCAGTCGTGCCTTGTAGGTGCTTACTTGCCCCTCCATGTCCAGTTTCTTCTTAAATACCCCTTTATTACCAATAGGCTTTACATCAACTGGAGGATCTACCAAAATCCAGACTTGGTTTTGGTACATAGAATCCATTTTAGAATTCATGGCTTCTCGCCACTTGGCAACGTCTGTGCCTTCAACTGCTTCCTTGTAGGTAAGAGGATAATCATTTTCCACCAATAATGAGTCACCATACCAAGTGACAAGAAAACCATATCGTTCTGGTTCTCTCACCCCTCTCATGATTCTACGCAGTTCTTGTGTCTCTGGAACAAATATTTCTTCCACAGGGCTTTTTGGAATCTGTTCTTGTACCAACTCTTGTGTATCTTGAGCCTCGACTTCATCGAAGTCTATCTCACTCCCACTATCTCTTTTGGAGATGTGCTCCCTCTCAAGGAATATGGCGTGTCTTTCCACTAGAACCTTTTTTTCTGAGGTGTTGTATAGGTAATATCCCCTGGTTTCTTTGGGATATCCTATAAAGATACACTTTGTGCCTCGGGGTGCAAGTTTTTTAGCCGAAGAGGCCTTAACAAATGCTTCGCTACCCCATACATGTAAATTCGATAACATGGCTTTGCGTCCACTCCATAACTCGTATGGTATATCATTTATCGATTTAGTTGGTACTTGGTTTAGTATGTGCACTGCTGTTTGTAATGCATATCCCCAAAAGGATAATGGAAGACTCGCATGACTCATCATTGATCTCACCATGTCCAACAGGGTGCGGTTCCTCCTTTCACTTACACCATTCCACTGCGGTGTGTAAGGAGGAGTGAGTTAAGATAGAATCCCAAAATCCCGTAAGAAATCAATGAAGTTCTGATTAAGATATTCTCCTCCTCTGTCTGAGCATAGTTTCTTAATCTTCTTACCAAGCTGGTTCTCAACCACATTCTTGTATTCTTTGAACCGATCAAAAGAATATGACTTATACCTCATTAAGTAGATATATCCATATCTACTAAAATTATCAGTAAAAGTTATGCAGTACGAGAACCCACCCCTTGCCTCAACTGGAAACAGCCCAAACACATCTGTGTGAACTAATTCTATAATCTCTTTAGCTCTTTCACCTTTCCCACTAAATGGGGATTTGGTCATTTTGCCTTGTAGACACGCATGACATACACCAAGTGGTTTTAGTTCGAAAGAATCTAAATACCCATCTTGATGTAGTTTTGTCAAATGTTTCTCATTGACATGACCTAACCAGTGATGCCAAAGTTGGGTGTGGTATGAGTCATGTAATTTGCCTTTGTCATCGATTTCCATTACTTAGTTTGTGTAGTGTAACACATAAAGGCCATTATATAAATGTTCCCTACCAAAACAAATGCTATCTTTATAAAAGCAGTAACATTCATTTCCAAACTTGAACATGAATCCATCAGTATCTAATCTGGATACTGAATTAATGTTTTTAGTAACATAAGGCACATAATAACAACCCTTTAACACCAAGATCATTCCAGTTGGCAACGTGAGGTGGTAGTATCCGACATCTACAACAATAAGTCTGGATCCGTTGGCTGCTTGTAGATCTACATCCCCTCGATCAATCTTCTTAAATCTACTTGGTTCCTGTATTTGGATATAGATGTGAGAACCACAAGCAGTATCTAATACCCAATTAGTAGAAAAAGATAGATTTCATTCGATAACAAACACACCGAAAGCTTCCCCTTGCTTCCTTGGCTGGGTGCAGTTTTTCTTCCAGTGGCCCTTCTTGCCACATGCGAAACAAACAGCATCCTGTTCCTTTGCCTCCCCTTTGATCTTCCTTTTCTTGGAAGGCCTTGAAGAAGCTTTGGGATTAAAGCTCTTCGCCTTCCCTTTCCTTTTATTCACCATAAGGACAGAAGGATTTTCACGCTTCTTGTCATTGTCCACTTGGAGAATAAGGATAAGAAGATCAGATAGAGACTTATCAATGTTGTTCATGTTGAAATTAACAACAAAGTTTGAGAAGCTCTGGGGGAGTGATGCAAGAATGAGATCGGTACCCAGTTATTCGGGGAGTTTGAACCCTAGAACCTCCAAGCGCTCAATGTAGCCAATGAGCTTGACTACATGAGGCCCGACTGGGGCACCCTCTCCAAGCTTGCTCTGAAATAGAGCCTTGGAGATCTCAAACCTTTCTTGTCTTTCTCTCTAATGGTATAGACCATGGAGGTGCTCGATCATGCTATAGGCATCCATGTGTTCCTGAGACTTCATGAGCTCACTATACATCGATGATAACATCAAACATTGAAGGTAGAGAGCATCGTTCAAATGTTGATCATAGACCAGGAAATCTTCATCACTCACCCCTGGGGAAGGAGAATCAGGAAGTGAGGAATCCAGCACGTAAAACTTTCGTTCATGGCGTAGGATAACCTAAAGGCACCTAAAACATTCCTGAAAGTTACTGCCGGTGAGGATATTGTCCTTATCCAGTATTGATCGCAGAGAAAATGTGGTTGATGAGTTTGTCATCTTGATTCTACAATTTAAAAGAGCAGATTTATTAGTACTTTCTTGATTACAATTTATGAGAAATAATGAATGAATGAATTAATTCTCCCACTATTTTATCAATTCCCAATGGCCCTCACCATTGAACTCAGAATGTCTAGTTTCTTTGACATTATAGTGGAAAGGATCCATATTCCCCTTCGCATAACCCCAAAAAGGGTTGGTCAAGTTATTTGAAGGTATTTAGGTAGGCAGGTCTTTGCCAACTGTGAGCTTATAGTTCCTTGATCTGTTGAGTGGACTACCCAATACTAAAATCCTGACTTGGATTTTATCAACTCTTGCCCCCAATATTACACCAAGTCTATCAAGGGCTACTTCTCTTGATGTAATATGGTTAAGTCAACCCGAAACCTTTCATAAGGGATTCCTTTATAAAAGTAAGTGTCCCAACAAGGGTTGGTCAAACCCATAGTTTTATTGAGTCTTTCCCTTAATCAGGTAACAGAAGGCTTGGTATGACTTAATATGGTATTGAGGGATTTTTGTCCTTTATGCGTAGTTTTCGCATTATCACATGATTCTTAATATTAAGTGATGCTTTCTTAAGTGATTAACCATGTTCTGATAATGTTTACACTTATTCCTATTTTTATTTTATCCCATATTTGCATGATTGTTCATTTTATTAATTATGTGATCGCGATAACACATACATAATAAATAAACCATGAAATTAGAAAGAAATAAAATAAGATGGCATGATCATGAGCTTCTATTTGGTTAGCTTATCTAGCGGTTTTGATAAGCTAACCCTGAACTAGGGAAAACACCTTGAACCTGATGGTTTGTGTTTTGCAGCTTCCAACTGTCCACCTTTGTATCTTCTTGCATCGGTTTCACCTCGGCTTCAGGATTTGATCTGTCTCCTCTGGCTTGAGAGATCCTCCATTACATGGGTTTACATTTAAAAAAAACCATGGGCACGCATGCCCTACATTTTATTGGAAGAAGTCTCACAGGCCAACAAATTTAAATTAAATAAATTTAAATGAAACCATACACATACAAAGGGTCTTTGGTCAAGCTCATGATTATCCACATCATGCAACAACATTTACGCATATTTATAATTGAAATTATTATAACTGTTCTTTCATTTAAGATAAGTCACGCTTGAATTTAATTAATTATGATCTCATAATTAATTAATTAATTATCTTAAATTACTTTCTGAATTTAATTGAGATTCTTCTCATCCATATACCATGTACGAGTCTTTGTACATTGGAGGAAACTTGGTGAAATTCCATTTCTGGAAAGTACACGGCGTGTAGTTTATAATTACACGACGTGTATTTCTTTTCACCCTTTATCCAAAGTACACGCCGGTAGCTTTGGTGTGTTTTCTTTACTTTGGAAATTTTGGAGTACACGTTGGGTAGATAAATCATACACGGTGTGTACTTATTTGTTACATGGTAACCGGCCTAGCGATCCTGTGTACGCGGTACGCAGCTTATCCTTGTACACGGTTTCACCTGGGCCGAAACGGACTACACGACGTGTTGCTCCAACATACGCACTATGTATTCCGGTTTCCATCTGCCGTTCAATTCTAGTCAACACGACGTGATTAATACTTATGAATATTTAATTCACACGGTGTGGTTTGGCGGACCAATGCCGGTTCGTTGAACCTAAGTACATGGCATGCAGTTTTATTTACACGCCTTGTAATCCCGTGTTGTACAGTCAGAAAGAGCGGCTCTTCCAGATGAGTTCCTTGTTTTTATTTTAATCAAAATTAAAATTAAAAGGTCGTTTCTATGATATGAATCGAGAAATGAAGGAGTAAGAACATATCTCATTTATTCAGATTTATAGAATGATTTATTTTGAATTGAATCAAATATAAATGCGTAAATTATCAACAAAAATTAAATAACTATAATCTACGTTGTAACCTCCCTCTGATATCATTTGATGGTTCCGGGCGCAGCGGAAGCATGTGGGTGGATGTTCCCACTTGGATTTTTGTCATTAGCAATGATCAATCTGGGATCAATATGATGATAAACGCCAGTCTCCACGGATCGATTCATAGAAATAGACAAAAGAGATAGAAAGTACCGGAACCACAAAGTAGGATAGTTACAGGTTGATTATAATTAATTTAATCAATTGAAAAGTAATAACTTTTGGGTGTCCATTCTTCGTTGATGTTCCTGATCATGTTCCAATGTGATTCGTCAATGCGTCGCAGAAGACAAGTGTAGACTTCCTCTAGCGGTGATCCACATGTGTACCTCATATCTCTGGACTTCGCCAAAGGATTCTCCAGGTGATAGCGTAGAGAAAACTTTTCTTGCGTTGTCCGACTTAGATCATCTTGATCCGATGGAAGAGGATCTCTCTCGGTCTTGAGAGAGTTTTGGAGGAAGAGGTTCTTTCGTCCTTGAAATAATTCTCCAGAGATGTTGTGTGTCGGAAAATAGTTGGGGTTGTGAGGATATTTATAATCGGGTGTGTGGGGTTATAGAGTTATGACAACAAATAAACGCTTTATGCGTTTTATTTATTTCATTGACTCTTATTTAAAACCCCCATGTCGAATAATTAATTCCTTGACATGAGCCCACACTGATTATAATAAATATCATTTAAAACAATATTATATCCTCAAAATCCTGACTGGAAAAACTACACGGCGTGTATTAATAAACACACAGCGTGTAATTTTTTTTCATTGAAAACTACACAGCCTGTACATTCAATGTACATGGCATGTATATCTTGTTTTCATTTATTCATTTCCTTTCCATAAAGAAAACTACACGGCGTGTAATTATTAATACACGGTGTGTACCTGTTCTCCATGAAAAACTACACGGTGTGTAATCTTTAATACACGACATGTATATCTTGTTTTTCATTTCCTTCTTCCTCCATTATTAAAATGATTTTTGATTTCTTAAATAATTATTAAACTATTTACGAGAATAATCTTTATTCTACCTGAGATACTTGAATACACTTAGTGTGTGACCCTCTAGGCCTCTTTCTCGTTGGCATTAGGCGGGCTTTCCTAAAGTTCAAGACTACTGTCTGGAAACGGATCAAGGAACCCAAGAGAAATAAGTTGACGCCGCATTGACGTATCACCACATATGAATGCTTACTGTGTAATTTATTCCCTTTGTCTCGATATCTCATCAAGCAGGTTTCATGGTAGTGTCATAAACCTATATGATTGATCTGTCGTTCTTTGACTACCTGAAATAAACTCGTCGTTCACACCATGGCCATGGAATTTAATTCGACAGTTCTATTTCAATAAAAGGGCCGAGATATCAACTTCAATAAATGAAAGGGAAAAATCCTTCCTCGACTTATCCATTAACAACATGTCACTCGTGATGCACCCAACGTACCCTACTTCCTGCAAACTATCTGCATAACGGTTTTCATCAGTAAATCGAAGTGCGCGAGTCATGAAATGAGTTAATGATAATATTCCAGTTTAAGGACCATTACACACGCTCGTAGATAGAAATGTCCAATGACACCAAGATATGCAGAATTGCTACTGGCGGGTATGTTCTCATAATCTCCCATATTGGAGATTACCAAGTGCAAACTCTATGAGAGAGAGTCTCATCTTCTTATGAGTACTCGCACATGATAGTCTGTATACTATGTTTCCTATCATAGTATGTCATCCAACCATAGAACTTTATTTAAGAATATTTTTATAGCATTTCATGGTTCTCATCATAGCAGGGATCTTCCATGACCTTATCAATGCAACAAATATTTTAGGACATTATTATATTATAGTCATGTAGAACAATGAACAATATATAATAAGTGAACATTCATGTAATCAAAGTACAAAACAGTTAGTTCTTAGGACACCAACCCTTACACTATGACTAAATCTTGGGAGACATCGATGAGTTATCCCACTAGGCCCTATCAATGCAAGAAATGACCAGTCATTTAGGCTGGAGAATGGTGTGCCTTACCACTTCAATGCCAGATCTAGCCTCGACCACTCGACATCAATATCAAGCGTAAGATTTGGATAATTCCCAATGAGGGGAATCATCATCTATGGATTCACTATTTCCTTCCACCAGCAAAACATCCCTTCAGATCCATGTAATAGATGAGAAGGAAACCAATTTCACCTAGTTGGGATCGAGACCTCAACCACCTCACATTCAAGTTGGGTTGAGTCTATCAATCGATGGTGGCATCATAATCCATTTTAGGTTGGCCCATGATGGGGAGATTCATAATAAAGATCCTCCTCATACCATCAATAATCAAAGCAGAGGTCCTCCCTGTTTTCACAATCAACATGGAGGCCATCCGCATGTTCCCACCAATCAAAGCGGATGTCCTCCCTACTATTTTGACAGTTAACATGAAGGTACACCCCATACCTATGCTTACCAACATGGAGGTATTCACATTGTCACATCCAATCAGTACAAAGGTCCTCCTCATGCAATTCCCATCTCATGTGGATGTATTCCTTGCTCCAACATTGATAAAAAAGGAGGTCCTCCCCATATTATCAGCAACCATCACAGAGGTCCACCCCATGTATCAACCAACTAGAGTGGTGTTCATCCCCACTCCTTTAATTTTAAACATGTAGGTACTCCCCATGTTTCCACTAATCAAAGAGTAGGTCCTCCCCATTATTTTATCATCCAGTATGGAGGTCTTCTCCGTATTCCAACTCCTCAATATAAAGGTCCACCTAGTACCAATTTCGATCATTGCATAAGTACTCCTCATGCTTCAGGACCTATTATAAATTTATTTTTTTATCATAATTTTTTTAGTTCATTTATTTCCTTATTGATAAGTTATAATATTAAATTCTATCATTCCAGAGTGTTCATTTTCTTGATTTTGATAATCAGTTCACTTGTTTTTAAGTACTGGAGTTCATGTGGAATGGATGTAAATCTCAAGAATTAAATTTTCACATTATTTATGAATATCAATAGGTGTTAGTGGATATTTATAGAATTTGGTTACATGTAATGAGGATGAATAATGTAATGAAATATTAATGATAATCACTTAGATTATTATAGCGGTATTTTGATTATTAGGAACTAGTTTGGTCATATGATTTAATATTATGTACATATAATAGTTATTTAATATTAAATAGGTTATAATACATATAGTATAGGATATATAAACCATAAAATGGTTTCATGACAAGTATTTAAGTGGAAATTGAATAACTAAACTTCATCGTCCATAAAGGTTGTAAATTGGCTCCTCACGGATGATGATTTCCTTTATAAAATAAAAGAGAGAGAGAGTAAGGATATTGATGATGGTTCTTCCATTAACATGATATAATTATATTATATAGATGATACTGGAGTTATAATGGTCATTTTGATAGAGGTGGTGAATAGATGATAGTAATACAATGGAACTTGAAATGAAATTTAATGAATTAGAATGTGAATTTACCTGTTGAATCCACCTCCTTGAGAATCTCTTTAAGAGAAGGGTTTTTGGTCTTTTAGAATGACTGAGAGCTCATGGACATAGGGAGTGACTAGGGAATGGTATTTGGTAAGAACTTTGAGGATCTTCAAGGCATAGAGGAGTGAAAAGTTGAGGGAGTGGGGGGTGGGTTATAGTGGAGGAGAGGAGGGTTTTTCCATTATTCTACTCTTTATTTTATTATTTTTCCAAGACAACCAATTGTATTGATTCTTATGACCAATAATAGTAATATGTGCATGTTATTTCGAACCAAGTGTGATTACATCATCCATGATGCTAGGAATAGTGAATTTAACAGATAATGTATGTATACTGTAAATCACCGTATTTTACTATTCATTAAAAATTTGAGTATTTCAGAAAAATCCAAAAAATTCAACCTAACCATTTTTCAACATGAATAATTCAAAAATGAACTCCATTTGTTGAAAATAATTTTCTAAATATTATTAACTTAATTTTTAAATAAAATCATATTTTATTCAAAAAATAATAATTTTAATTCTATATTTTGTTTTATATCACCTTGAAAAATTAATTAAGATCTCATTATCTTATAACCTTAAGACAATAAAATAATAATATAATTTACTATTCATAAGGATCATATTACTATACATAAGGGTATGCTATTATTCACCAAACATTAAGTTTGTCTCATCAGACTCTAAATATCTTGCTGAATGCAATTGTGTATGTCAGCTTTTCGAAATTCAAATCACAAAGATGAAAAAATTATGTTTACTGGATAGGTTATCAAAAAGTGGTTTTTTGTAGATACTTTGTGTTTCATTCATTCAGTATTAAATTTATGTGCTGAATCTTGGGGTATTACATTATCCTCTCCTAATAAAAAATTCAACCTTGAAATTACAGGAATGTTACCTCAAAATAAGATTTGGGTAGTTCTTCATCACAAGCTCCTCAGGATCCCATGTCACCTCTTCAATTTTATGATTTTACCAATGTATCTTTACAAGTCGAGTTGTCTGATCCCTCAAAATTTGTAATTTAATGTCCAGAATCTGGATAGGCTCTTCACATTAAGATAGGTCAGGTTGCAATTCTATACCTTCATAAGTGAGGACATGCGTTGGGTCTGGCATATAATTTCTCAGTAATGAGACATGGAACGAATTGTGTACTTTAGACAGGATAGGTGGAATAGAAAAACTATATGAAACAACTCCAATTCTATCTAGAATTTCAAAAGGTCCTATGTACCTAGGGCCCAGTTTCCCTTTCTTCCCAAATCTTATAACACCCTTCCATGGAGATACTTTTAAGAAAACATGATCTCTAACTTGAAACTCCAAATACTTCCTTCGATTATCAGCGTAGATGTTTTTTCTTCTTTGATCTACTTTGATACGACCTTGAATAGTTATTACCTTTTCTGTTGTTTCCTCCACAAGCTCTGGGCCCACTAGCTTACTTTCACCAGCTTTATCCTAACATGTTGGTGTAAAACATCTCTTTTTGTACAATGATTCATATGGTGCCATTTGAATACTGGAATAGAAACTATTATTATATGAAAACTCTACCAAGGGTAAATAATGATCCCACATACCTTGAAAGTCAAGCGAGCAAGATCTCAACATGTTATCTAAATTATGGATTTTCATTTCTGATTTCCCATCAGTTTGAGGATGATAAGAATTACTCAAATGAAGCTCAGTATTCAATGATTTATGAAGACTTTTCCTGAATTTTGAGGTAAATTGATGATTGTGATTTGAGAATATTAAAACAAGTTCTCCATGAAGTCTTAAAAATTCATTGATATAGAGTCATGCAAGATGCTCCAGTGGAAAATCCCCCCTTATAGCAAGGATGTGTGTAGATTTTGTAATTCGATAAAAAATTACCTATATTGCATCATTCGTTCTTGAAGTTTTGGGTAATCTGGTGAAAAAATACATGGTGATGTGATCCCATTTCCATGATGGAATAGGTATAGGTTGCATGACTCCTCTAGGATGTTTTTTTCATCCTTCACATGTTGATAAATGAAAAATATTATTACATAGTGAAAAATTTCCCCCTTCATGTTGTCCCACCATAAATGTTCCTTCAAATCTCTGTACATTTATGTGATACTAGGGTTTATAGAGAAATTCAATCTATGTTTATCATCCAATAACTCCCTTTTTATCTTGGGTATAGAGGGAACACATAACATCTTCCCAAATTTCATAATTCTGTCATTACATATAAGGTCAGCCAACTTCCACTCTTTCACATCATAAATTTTCTTTTGTAGGTTCTCATCATTAGGTTGAGAGATTTTAATTCTTTATAATAAATATTGTTGGGAAACCAGATAAAAAGGAAGTGATGTTTCACCTTTTTTGATAATTCCCATATCCATCCTCACTAGATCCATGTACAAAGGATCCTTTTCAATGCATATTTTGTTGAGAGCTCCCTGATCCTTCCTTCTCAAAGCATCATATACCTTATTTACCTTTCCTAGGTGGTAATGTTTGGTACAATCATAATACTTGAGTAGCTTGATCCATCGACTTTGCCTCAAGTTGAAATATTTTTGTGAGAAGATATACTCGAGACTCTTGTGATCCGTATATACCTCACATCTTTCACTATAGAGACAATGTATCCATATTTTAAGAGAAAAGATCACAGTAGCTAACTCAAGATCATGAGTAGGATATTTTTGTTCATGAATTTTTAACTTCATTTATTCATAGGAAATAACTCTATAATTATTCATAAGGACACAACCAAGTCCTTTGTTTGACACATCACTATAGATCACAAGCCCATCATTTCCCGATGGTAGGGTTAGGATCAGAGAATTCGAAAATATCCTCTTCAATTATTCGAAACAGTCCTTACATTCTTTTTTCCATATGAACATACCATTTTACATGTAAGCTTGGTTATTGGGTTGGCTAAATAGGATAATTTTTGAATGAAACATAGATAAAAACATGCTAAACCAATAAAACTACGTACCTTAGTTATGTTTATTGGAGTAGGACATTCTTGAACAGCCTTTGTCTTTATAGGGTCAATAGATATTCTATCCTTAGAGACATTATAGCCAAGAAAGGAAACTGATTGAATCCAAAATTTACACTTTCTAAACTTCCCATATAATTTTTATCTTCTAAGAGTCTTCAGAATAGTGCGCAAGTGATTTTCATGATCTTTATAGATTTTGAATTATACCAAGATATCATCAATAAATACCACCACAAATTCATTAAGATATTCCTTGAAAACTCTATTCATTAGATACATTAAAATAGAGGGTTCATTAGTCAGTCCAAAAAGCATTACTATAAACTTGTAATGCCCATACCTAGTTCAAAATGCTCTTTTTGGAATGTCTTCATTCCTCACAAGAAACTAATGATATCCAGATCGAAGTTCAATCTTCAAAAAACATTGATCTCCCTGAATTTGATTAAATAAATCCTCAATGCAGGGTAGGGGATACTTGTTTTTATTGTTATAGCGTTGATCTCCCTATAGTCAATACAAAACCTCATTGATCTATCTTTCCTTTTAATGAAAAGAATAGGGGATCCCCATGGATAAAAACTAGGGAAAATAAATCCTTTATCACTCAATTCCTCATGTTGTTTCTTCATTTCCACTAATTCCAAAGTGGCCATTCTTTAAAGGGGTATTTGACATGGGCCTCGAATCATGAATTAAGTCAATGGAAAAATAAATTTCCCTCTAGAGGATTTCCAAGTAAATCATCTGGAAAGACATCAAGTACTTATTTCACAATAGGTACATCCTCTATTTGAAAATTATTTTCCTCACCCATAGTTATTGCATTCCATTCCTCTACATTAATTGATTTTAGTTGAGCTATTGTGGGTGGATTTAAATGAGAATCAGATGGCGATGTTTCTGACCTAATGATATGGGATTACAAATCATCCTAAAAAATTGTAACCTTATGATTCTTGAAATAAATTCTTACATCATGGTTTTAATGATAATCCATATAGAGGTTTAAATAAAATCCAATCATGGTTATGAAAATAAAATCAGTAGATAAAGCATGTTTATATTCTATAATGGGGACCACCTGACACAACTTTGTTGCAGTGATACTTCCCTTAGGAGTTCTGACTGACAACTCCCTTATTAAATCAAATTGGAAATATCTAATTTTTGTGGAAAACCAGGAAGATATGAAATTATTTGATGATCCAAAATTGAATAAATCATTGTCTAAGTTTGAGGAAACTATTAAAGTACCTGCCACCACATCGTTAGGAACTTCAACCTCAGTAGTTGTGACCATATAAGCTTGGCATTTCTCCCTTGGAATTCTTTGGGGAATGTTTCCCTAACTCTTAGGATATTCATGTTCATAATTTAAAATATCTCTGTAATTATAGTATTAAACATTAGTATCTTCTTTATTCCCTTTACAATCCCGAGATAGGTGGCCTTTTTCTCCACACTTGTAACCGACTGCCATTCCCTTCAGGAAAGTTCTAAGGTGTTTCTTCCCATAATTAATGCAGGATGGAAGGTCAAATATTCTATTATTACCCATTTCCTTATTTCCTTTTCCAAAGTTTTCATCAGCCCTCTTATTCTCTTGTTTTCCTTTAAAGTCATAAGACATAGAAAATTACTTTTTCGTCTTGATAACACCGAGGACTATATCTTCATATGATGAGAAAATTTGGGAGACTAGTTCCCTTCATAAGAATGGTTTTGAACCATCAAAGAATCTATCAATATTTCTACTTGGATTATGTATGTAGTTCGTGGAATGTCTTGATAACCTTGTGAAGTTATCTCCATACTTTTCAACATTTTCATCTTCCTTTTGCCTCAAATTTAGGAATTTCCTTTCCATATCTGCTCGTTGTTCATGGAGAAAACATTTTCCTTGGATTATTTCCATAAAATCTATCCATTCCATATATTTTATTTCTTCTTCCTCCATTGTATTTTGTATTAATTAACAACACTAATCCGCATATCCCGATAGATGATAAACTACCATTACAACATTCTCTCTTTCATTAAATACATAAGCGTGAAATATCATATCTAAGGAACTTATCCACTGCTCTAATATAAATGGGTTTATAGTCCCATTGAATTATGGAGGATATTATCACATAAATAGATCCAACATAGCTCCTCCACATTGTGTATGAGGATGCTTCATATGGGTAGGGTTACTGTTTATAAATTGATTTAGTTGTCCCAATATAGTTATAATTTTCTCATCACTATTCATAGCTTCAGATCCAACATCATTATCTTGCATTAGAGGGAAATCCCTAAATGGGATATGCGCGGTCATTTGGTTTCCATTCCTTCCCCTAGGCACAATTTATAAAAGATGGAATACACTAAATTTGGTTATGAATCATAATGTATAATATTAATGTAGAAAAATGTTTAGTATAAATTGAAATTTGACACATAGATAATATCATAATCATAAACATGGTTTCTTTGAGGAAAAATTTACATTTAAATCCTTCATAATGTATTGTAAAGAAAATGTGAATTATCCTAAGAATATCCCCCAAGAGTTTCAAACAAGGTGTGTAGTAAGGCCTATTATCGTATACCAGGATACCCTAGGTGAAGCCCGAAACTCCTTGTCAGAGTTTTCACTCCTAGGTAAATTTGTTCTAGAAACACGCCCACTTGTAGTATCTAGACATGGATTAATTTTCTAGAAAGATCCAAATAATCTATTTCTTAACAAAAAAATGAGGAAGTTATTGTATGTTTTATCCTCATGGAATATATTTGGGTTTGTTCCCTAATCTACGTTCTCTAAATCTAGTTTCGGAGTTTTCTACTAAACTTCCTATGATACAAACTGTAAGGAACTGACCCCAATTTTTCGAAGATGGTGCCTTATTTTATTACATTGGCCTACAAACCTGGAATATGTATCTTAAATTACTGAGTAGTTTAGTAGATTTGGGATCGATATATATACATAGGTTCAACATTACAACTTTATATGAAATAACATATATAAGTATTGTTTGGAACATCCACAACTATAAGTTTATCCTTCTAGGTCAATCATAATAAATATCTTCATGTCTTGAAAAAATGAAACATAAAAAAGGGTGATCTCAAATGACCAGTAAGTGTAATAAATATATTGGAATATATCATAAACATAAACATTAGGCATGGTGAATATCTAAAAACACATGCCTTTAAAAATAATATTGAACACATTATACAAGGAATACGAGCTGAATAAATAATTCCATAATAAAACATAATCATGGGTATTATACTAGTCGAATAACCATATGAAATATCAATACTATTTTAATAATGAGGTAATGAATAATACAGGACATCATAACCATACCGTCAAGGCCTCGTTCCAAGACCATAAATATCTGTTTTGTCAAGGCCTCATGCCAGGACTATAGTTTGTCTCATGAGACCTACTAATGCACCAAGGGGATATAGTGGGCCTCAACCGACACATACTAAGTCCAATGAATTACTAATATAAATGAGGATAAATATAAAACACATATACATTCATATTGAAACTAATATATGAAATGTAAATAACACTCCTCGCACACTAAGCATAAACACTAACCATTCAGACTAAATTGGTTAATGGTTTTACGATAGAACATCCACAATGAAAATAATCATAAACCATTAAATTAAATATGTTAGATGATATCATAAAATATTAATCCCAATAATATATAATAATTAACAACAGTGTTGAACTAGATGAATATATTCTTATAAAATCATCAACTAATTCTTGAGATAAATACTAGTTTACTTTGAAAAGAATATTTCTTTTGGAAAAATCTTTGTATAAAAACAAACTTTAAGTAAGATATTATTTTAAAAATAAAATTAGAGATTTTATAAAGGTAATGGTTTCCGAAAACATATTATAGAGTGCCCTTGTAAATAGTTAAGAATTTGAGAAATTCCCTTGAATCTGGCTCACATTTGGGGAATAATTTTTGAAAAATCCTTTTAAAATGTATTACTACCCATAAATGAAGGTAGGAAAATTATTGGTACAAATATATATAACATTAACACCGAATTTATGAGGTGTAAATATTAATAAATGATAATTTAATTTAGGTAAGTAAAGAATAAGAGTAAACCTTATGAAAATGGAGGTTTGTGTAGAAAAACCATACCTTAAGTTTGAATGTTTCGCTCTTTACCTTATGGTCCTGGAATATGAAATTAGACTCATTAATAACATAATTAATAACCTATTAGAAATGTATTCAGTTTATTATATTTTTTTGTTAATTTATGTCCTTACTGATATGTTAGAATATTGAATTTCGTCATTCTAGAGTGTTTGTTTTCTTGATTTTCATAATCAGTTCACATGTTTTTAAGTAATGGAGTTCATGTGGAATGGATGAAAATCTTTAAAATTGAGTTTAATCATTATTTATGAATATACATATGCGTTAATGGTCATTTATATCATTTGTTTTCATGGTATGTGGATGAATCCTTAGATTAAATATTAATGACAATCGCATAGATTATTTTAGCAGTATTTTGATTATTAGGATCTAGTTGGTCATATGATTTAATATTATGTATATATACTGGTTACTGAATATTAAATAGGTTATAATACATATATTATTGCCTAGTTAACCCATAAAAATGGTTTCATGACCAGTATTGAATGGGGAATTGAACAACAAAACTTCATCGTTCACAAAGGTTGTAAATTGGCACCCCAGAGACGATGATTTCGTTTATAAAATAAAAGAGAGAGAGTAATGATATTGATGATGTCTCTTCCATTAACATGATATAATTACATTATATTGATGATACTGGAGTTATCATGTTCATTTGGATAGAGGAGGTTAGGAGAGGATAAAAATGGAATGGAACTTGAAATTAAATTGAAAGAAATAGAATGTCAATTTACCTCTTGAATCCACCTCTTTGAGAATCTCTTGAAGGGAATGGGTTTTGGTCTTTTCGAAAGACCAAGAGCTCCTGGACATGGGGAGTGACTAGGGAAGGATATTTGGGTAGAAATTTGAGGATCTTAAAGGCTCCGAGGACTGAATAGAAGAGGGAGTGAGGGGGGGGGGTATAGTGGAGGAGAGGAGGGTTTTCCCAATATTTTACTCATTATTTTATTATTTTGCCAAAGGCAACCAATAATATTGATTCTTGTGAACAATAATAGTAATATAGAATTTTAGTTTGAACCAAGTGTTCTTAAAATAGCCATAATTCTAGGAATTGTGAATTTAACTGATAATGTATGTATATGGTAAATTACTGTATTTTACAATTCATCAAAAATTTGAGTATTTTAGGAAAACCCCAAAAAGTCACCCTAACCATTTTTCGACATTTAGAATTCATAAATGAACTCCATTTTTTGAAAATAATTTTCTAAATATTATTAATTTAATTTCTAAATAAAATCATAAATTATTCAAAAAGATAACAATTTTAAATCTATATTTCATTTTATATCATCTTGAAAAATTAATCAAGATCATGTTATCTAATATTCTTAAAGAAATAAAATACTAATATGATTTACTATTCATAAGGGTCATATTACTATTCATACATGTAGGTTACTATTCACAAAAATTTAATTTTGTCTTATCAGACTCTAAATATATTATTAAACACAACTGTATATGTCAGTTTTTCGAAATTCAAATCATAGAGGTGAAAAAATTATGTTTACTAACTAGGTTATAAAAGACTAGTGTTTTGTAGAGACTTAGTGTTTCATTCATTCAATATTAAATTTATGTAATGAATCTTTGGGTGTTACACCACCTCTAAGAAAGAAAGACTATGGGGGACTCTGTATGTTGATCAGTTTTTCGTAGTGTTCTTTACAAATGTTCCTTCCAACATCAACTTTACAGAGTCCCTCACTGATGTTCGAGCTGCGTGTTTCTGCCAGACCATTTGGGTAGTTCTTCATATCCTTTTAGATAATTAGTTTCTCTCTCAAGGAATTTAGGATAACTTTGATTAAATTTATTGGTAGTTTTGAATGGTGGACTTTTCCACACTTCTAGTGGCTGAGCACCCTATGTCACCCGACTACCACTAGGTCCTCCAAGGGAGATGCATCAAGAGACTCACAGTGCTCCGCAGAATCATTATAGACCCATCTTCACATTTTTCTATCTAGGATTTGGGATTGTATGTTTTTCTCCACTTCATCTCTATAATGTGGAAGCATGACCTACCTGGTGATATTGAGGATTTCCCTATGGTTTAATTTTGAAAAACATGGTTTCTACCAAATATTCCATGGATGGGGGCACCAATGTAGGGTTTGATAAGGAAACCCACCCCCTAGGGCTGCACATTATTAACAAAATCCTTAAACACTTGTTTGAACTCACCTGAATAGGTAGACACTTATCCTCATAGATCCCTCTTCATCGTTTCCCATTGGTCCAAACATCTACAAGGGAAAGGTAAATATTAAGCCCTTTAATCTATATGATATGGAACATAAGATTTAGTTTGATCCTCTCATTTCCTCCCTTCTCCAACATGTCACATATATGAAAAGTTTAATTGATGATATCATTTCTGAGTGGTTCCCGAATTATATAGCTCCTCGATATAATCATATTACTCCTCCACCAAGGTAGGAGCAATTCCTCCTTTTCCTGTTGTCCCTAGTTGATCTTAGTGATCCCATGCATTCAGAGAGAGTAGGGGTAGGATTTTATGGTAAGAAACTGATATATGAGTTATTTAATATTTCTCAGTATTATTATAACCTTCTTCGAGACCCATATCAAGCCACTCCATGATATGATAAGAAAAATTTTCATGTAGAAAATCCTATCAAAACAATGATAATTAGGAACACTTGGTATAATAGGGACCGTCACCAATACGATTTCATACTTTCTCTCACAACTCATCTCAAATCCCTAGAAATCCAACAAGTGGAAATACCCCTGGTATCAAGTCATACCTGACATGGGTGGATGAGATGAAATTACACCAAGATTTTAGCAAGCCTATCTTTTCCCCATTCAATAGGATGGGTGACCCACTACAGTATTTGGCCCACTTCTTCTCAAGGTGCGGGCCCATTTTGGGAACCCTAGAGCAGCAGGAGGCATCCAAGCTCCATTGTTTTGTATAGAAATTAAAAGGACCTGCCTTTATTTGGTACTTGTAGTCTCCCATTGGGTATATCACTAGTTGGGAAGATATTCATAGATTGTTCCTCTACCAATTCATGTCCACCACATGAAATACAAGCATTGGTTACCTCTTTGAGTTCAAGAAACTGCTTGATGAGCATGTTAATTTTTTTCCAAGTGGAAGTGCCTCACATATTCACTCAATATGCCACTGACTCAATATAAGCTACTAAAGTTGTGTGTGGGGAATATCAAGACTGATATGGTCCCTACCCTCATCACTAAGAACTTCTAGGGTGGGTTTCAGGATTCGTTTATGATAAGGACCAATGCCTATAGGATGTTTCGAAATGATCTTACTAAGCACGTCCAATTCCTCCCCCAAATCCTATAAGAAGGGATGTAGAAGGCGATATTATCACCACAATACAGATAGATTCACCCAAGCCATTGAATTTGTTTGACTCTTTTCTCGAAGATCCTCATTGAGTGTAGTAGCCTCCTCAAGATCAGTCTCACCTAACATAGAATTGGTTAATGATACCCCACTATGAACATCCTCCTAGAAATGTTAATGTTGCTATAGTCCCTCTCCATGACCCTTACCCTCATCATGATCTGGATTCCAGAGTTTCCTTCTCAGAAAGAAGGAACTAAACAAATTATTTAACGGTGAAAAGGTTCTTGGATTTTCCTTAGTGCCCTAGAGCAGGGTTTCTAAAGTTTCCATCATGTAAGAATCCACCTCAAGATGAGTGAAATGATCACCCCAACCATTTCCCTTATCATAATATCCTTGGTAACACTATCTAAAAATGATATGGGTTTAATTATTAGCTTCTATACCACTTAGAAAATGGCATGGTCATGTTAGGAAATGTCTCAGAACAGGTGGCACACATCTCTACCGATCCGGTCAGTGACAGTGAAGGTGAATGGAAGTATGTTTCAAACTGTGTGACTTAGATTTATGATGAATGGTCATCCCACAAGGCATTCTTTCTCACCCACGGTGTTATCTTTTCCCACTTAGTCTATCCCGAACCACCTAAAGTGGTTTTACCTTCACAGGATGATGCTTATCGAAAGAAAAACCGATTTTCACCTATCAACCGTTTAAGGTTTCAGTGCTCTACTAATGTGTATAGCAGTACTCGGGTTGAATCCTCAGCAATGATACTTTTCAATAGTCGATTGTTTTTAGTTGATTTTATTTTTATTGGGGGGTTTGTTTGCAGAGCTTAAATTAAGTGATTAATGATTGATGTTTGATTTAAAAATTTTATGATGATTGGGGTGAGTTTATTTTTAGGGAGTTAAGCTCGTGATATCCTTTATCTTTGCTTTATATTGCATTTAAATTAACACCCACTTCACAAGATAACGTTAATTGGAATTTCTAAGTGTTAAGGCTTTAATCTAATCCTTAACTTAACTTAAGATTCTAATCTCTATCAAAGCATGTTTATGGTAGTGTATTTATGGTTCCATTAATCCATGGAAACCACACGTTAAACAAAACAAGTCATTAAACCATTATATGTTAAGTCCAACATACACAATGTTAAATTAAGGAATACTCATCAAGCAAAATCTCTCAATCGCTTAACATCTATAAATAATGACTCACCCCAATGATAGATTTACTGAGCCATTAATATGGTTATTAATATGGTAATATATGATTATGGTGATGACTTATAAATAGAACAAAAATAATAGGTTAAGAAAAAAGTAGTGCGTCAAACACACATGATCGTTGAAGAGAGTTAAAAAAAGACTTTCTATTAAATGAGGAAGAAAAATAAGGGAAGGGGTTTTAACTTGATTTAAACTATTTTAAGAACATTAATATTAAACTACATAAGGGTGATTATAATAATATATATTTAAGAATAAACTTGCATTGAAATAGAATTACAAAAAAGACTTACAATATTACAACAATGAAGAACACAAAAGTAAATGAAAACAAAGAGAGGAGGAAAGGTCTCTCAAGTGAAAACTTGGGTATGGAAGGTCCTGAAAAGACTTTTGACTGGCTTTGTTCATGCCAATATATGCTCCTCTCTTCTAAAATTTCAACCCTACACAAGGAGAATAGGGGGTTGTATTTATATCCCTAGGAGTTGGACTGTTTTCATTCCAAATATGTCCCTGCACTTTTTTTCCTGTTTTTCCATACAGAAAGCTGAATCTCGAGATATATTCTCCTTCAAAGTTGTATATAATAATGTTGGACAACTACTCTCAAATTTTGGATGCATTTGGACTTATATAACCAAATTTATGGCAGTTGGAGTAAACAATTGTAATCTATCCATTTCAATTCAGACTTTTTAGAAGTCCGAAATGTGAATGGATATATAAATAGGAATATGCCTTAAAATCTGAGCACTTTATTCAAAAAAGATGGCCGACCATATCTTGTATTTCACACTACAAAAGATTATCTATATTGGAAGTCTATATCAGGATAAAGGTCATGAATACTATACTGATTTTAATTTCCATCAAGAATGGTGGGCTGAGTTTAACATCATCAGTTGGGTCCCTTGTCTTCGGAGTTGGGCCTTGAAATTTTTATCCAAGATGAATTGAGTTGTCCCCCGACCTTTGGAGTAGAATTAAAAGATTTGTATTTTT
This sequence comes from Viscum album, assembly GCA_963277665.1. Classification (NCBI taxonomy): domain Eukaryota; kingdom Viridiplantae; phylum Streptophyta; class Magnoliopsida; order Santalales; family Viscaceae; genus Viscum; species Viscum album. Next base: position 49,842,956 of record OY728130.1, on the reverse strand, counting down.
GGAGTGAGGCCAATAATTCTATCTTCATGGATTATCTAGTTTCTTCACACATTATTTGGTCCTCTTTGTGTGGACCATATGACCCTTCAAATGAAAGAATTGGCCCAATATCCCTTCTAATGAAATGTTTTAATTTTAGTAAGAAACCTAAAAAATATAAATCATGAAATATGGAAAATTAGGGTGAGAGATATTATTAAAACATTAAACAGAATTGAATCTTGAAGGAATCAAATAGTTCTCTAAAATTATATTTAATATTTAAACATTAATATTTCACACAAATTATGCACATTTCATAAAAAATCAGTAAATGGAGTATATAATAAATTATAAAAATATTAATAACATATACTCACCCACACTTAGTCTTTTTTCATGCCCTCATCCACAATAAATATAAAAACATAACAAAATCATTTTTACTGACCAACAAATATTAAAATTTTGTTTTCACCAATTAGGGGAGGTTTAGATTATTTCACTCATCCATATTGAATTCCAAAAAGAACTGTTACAGAAACAATGTTCCAAAAAAAATTCATTTTTAATGATCAAATTTAGAAATGAAAAATGTGGACACTCAAAACTCACACATCTTAAGATGATAAAATCCATTAATAGAGGTTCACTCTTTCACCAAAAAAAAGTGAAAATATCAGAATTTGAAAGAGTTTTTATCTTCCTTTCCCTATCCTAAAGTGATTAAAAGTAAAGAGTAATTTTTAAGGTTTTTTGTGGCTATGGGGAGGTAGGAAGATTATATCCAATAGATAAGAAAAAGAGGGTAAAACACCACAATAGAAAAAGAAATGTACATTTTTTTTTGAAACAAGACATGAAAGGAAATGGAAACACATATTTATGAGGGAATGAAAATGAGAAATAAGACACAAAATAGGAAGGAAATTTGAAGTGGATGAGAAGATGAAATATTTACATACCATTAAACTTTTCCTAATGAAATAAGTGTTCTTTTTTTTTCTTTTTCATTTTTCAAAACTTGAAACAGATCTGACACTCATCTCCCAACCCATGTTTGATGTCATTGCGACACAAATTGTAATAGTTATAAAAAGATCAAAGGTTGAGAAAGAGTTATTTTTGACCCACCCAAGACACAACCCATTCTTATTTTCATTTTTTTTAATTTTTTAATTTTTTTGATTTTTTTTGATTTTTTGAACACTTTTCAATATCATTTGTACAAGATAAACATATATACATTCCTAAAACCCACTTAAGGACAAACTCTCCCCCACACTTAAATTGATGCTTGCACTCAATAATATGATAACATAGTGAAAATCAAAAAAGGGTACCCAAAATGAAATCAATTCCTCCACTCTTAAATTTCAAAAAATTATGCAATTAAAATCCATGTGGATATTGGGTGGGATAATGTATTGGGTTTGTAATGTGGTTAACAAAGAAAAGGTTTTTATAGTATCAAAGGGGATTTCAAAAGATAATTAAATTATGGTTAATGGGAGGCCATTTGGCTGTTATAATTATCATTGGGTTCGTAATATGCCTCTATCATATTAATGCATACTAAAGTAGGAAATTCAGCTTGAAGGTCCATAAAATCAAGACTCATAAATCAGGGTGAAAAACAAATTTTTTGAAAATATGGACATAGGTGAAAGTTGATGTACCACATGTGGGACGAAACCATATCTTTTGACTCCCCAAAATGGTTGGAAAATTTTAAAAATTGGAAGGTGGGTAAGTATTACTATTTACTTTTCATATTTTTTTAAATGATTTTTTTTCGTTTATTATTTTTTTATATTTTTTTTGTTTTTTATAAAGACACACCCACAAAAAAGAGAAATAGAAAAATAAAAGGGTCTGATAAAGAAAGTGGTAAAAAATGAGAATGAGAGAGGAAGAAAAAGAAAGAGAGAGAGATATAGAGAGAGGGAGAACAATAGTTAAAGGGAAAGAGGTTCCCCCTGGTTTTTATTTGGTGGGTTTCCATCTCCATCTAGTAGTGGGTTAGTAGAAGTTGATGTGCCACATGTGGGATGTTACCTGAAAAATAAAAATAATTATTCATTTAATGAAAAACTAAAAAGAAATTAAAATTTCATAAAACTAAAAGAATACATGGGTTGACTCCCATGAAGCACTATATTTATTTTGTCTATAGCTGGAAAATTGTAGTGGAATACCCATAGTCTGATGGTGGCCACCATATTTTCTCAACTACAGTATGCTTCTAGAAAAACTTCTCCTTTGAGAGGCTCGATGATTAACTGGATAATTTCATCCCTTGCTGTTTTTCTTGCAATTTAATCGGGGTGGAAAGAGAATATGACTATCATCCCTTTGGTCTTCAATGTGAGGAATGATTTTATCCAAAAAGTGATAGTTTTATATGATTGTAAATTCATGAAGATGTCTCAATTATGATGGTTCATTTATGTAAGGTTCAGATAACACGAAACTAGAGTATGAGATCCCAATTGTTTTTGAATCATTTATTTCGTCACTTACCGATGTAGAGTAATGAGGATCAGTGGAGTTATAAGACAGAATAAATTTTTCAATATCCTTTATATCAATGTTGTTTTCCAAATAATGGTCCATTTCAACATCACCAATGATCACTTTATTAATTAGGGAACAAATTTCACAAAAATCACTACCATCAGGAAAATATAAACACATTGGTTCTGTGTTCACCTCACATATAACAAAATATTCAGAATCACAGATAGTATATGATGAATGTTGGATAATCAGATTTGAATCAAAAAATGAACATGCTTGTTCATTTTCCCCATTACCGTCCAAGTTGGAGCAGTGGATGTCATATGTGATATGGGATTCCAAAGAGTTTTCAATATCCTTTAGATCAATGGAGTTTTCATTTTTAATGTCAACATAAAATTCTCCAATTATGACTTGGTTAATGAGGATGAAATATTCACAAACTCCTCTATCAGTATAACATAAAGAACATGATGGATTGGAATTCAACACACTCTCAGAGAGACTCTCAGAAGCATGGATAGAGAATATAGATTTCTTCTTTTATGGGCATTTCATAGGTTAAAAAATATTGAACTTGACCAGCTGGTCACCAAATTACATAGATAATATGCTTGAATGGAAATAAATCTTGGTTCTCACTGTCATTAGGAATGGAATTCCTAGAATTAGGGTAGATTGAGAATATTTCGTCTCACCTTCCATGTCAATGACATAGAAATCAGTAAGGAAGATAAAATCATTCACATGAACAAGGAAATCCTTGATTATACCCTCAGGACTAGCAGTGCTTCGATTGGCCAATTGAATGAAAACAGCTGTTGGATGTAAGGGACCAAGACCAAGGTTGGAGAATATGGATTTGGGCATGAAATTAATTTAGTCTCCTTGGTCTATGAGTGCATCATCAAATTTGGAAGTACCAATTTGGCATCAAACCATAAAGGTCCATGGATCTTTTCACTTTATGGGAATAGACTGTTGGGTGGAATCATTTTCGAAGGTCCTAGTTTGCCTCTTGTGGGTACAAAATTCCTTACGAAACTTGGAAAACTTAGGGATTTGTTTAGGGCATCTAACAGAGAAATGTTGACTTCAACACGTCTAAACATGTCAATAATTTTAGGATCGTGTTCAAAGGACTTCTTTGTCTTAGAAATATCTTGAGGAAAAGGAATTGGGTTCCTAAGTGGAATGGAAGGAAGCGATGGAATGGATTTAGATTCCTTTTCGAGTTTATTTTTCTTTTCATTTTCTAGGTCATCATTTAAAGGGGGGTTGGAGGACTTATCTTGAGGCATATAAATTTTATTTTCCGATATAAGTGCAATTTCACTTACATTACCCTTGGGGTTGGGTAATGGTAGAGCTAGGAGTTGGGATGAATTTGGTTGTTTTTTCTAGATCAGGTGGGATGCAAGTTGACCAATTTGTGTTTTAATGTTTTTGAGGCTGGAACGGGTGAAGGAGGAAAGATATTACACTGTACTTTCTCATGTTTTCTTGAAGGAAGAGGCTTGTCCCGGATTGGTATTACCTTGATTTTGGTTCTTGGGAAATCGATTTTTTTGGTTTGGGAATTGGGAAGGCTCATTAGGATAGTGGAATACAGGAGGAGGAAGAGGAGGATTGATCCTTTGAGGTTGAGGAACAAAAGGGTAAGGTTGTTAGAAGTTACAAACACCTTGTCCATATTGGAAATGGTTTGGGTTTTGATGAGGGTACTGAGAGGGATGAGAAATGGGATTCCCATATCTCATGTTAGGGTTATATGTAGAAGATATTGGCTCAGAATGTGGTTGGTTGAAGTTTCTAACAAACTGACCTGATTGTTGAGGGTTGGGGTTCCACTGAAAATATACTGCATTAAGATCCATTGGTCTGAATGAATCAGATTGATCCTCTTGAAGTTGTGGACATGTTTCAGTTGGATGAGGCAGGGAGCTACAAATTCCACAGTTCTGGATTGGTCCAAGGAATAGAGATTTCAGAGAATATGAGGTTGGGGATTTGGATTCTAAAGCCAGTTGTCACACAAGACCTGTAAGTTCACTCATCTACTCTTTCATCTTTTTCGGCTCTATTTATTGACTATCTTGGGCTTCTTTTAATTTATCATGTTCTCGAGTATGGAATTATTGTGTGTTTTCAGCCATGTTACTTAGGATATCTGTTGCAGCTGTGTGATTTTTATCAATAAGATCACCACCACTTGCGGCATCAATGAGAGTTCTCTCCATATCCAATAACCCCTCATAGAATTATTGGATAAAGTGTTGGTCAAGGATTTGGTGGTGTGGGAAGGTTGAAACAAGATTTTTTGACCTCTCCCAGTACTCATGGAGTGATTCATTTAGGAATTGACAGATACCACTTATTTCCTTTCAGATAGAAGCAGTAAGAGAAGGAGGAAAAAATTTCTCTAAAAATAGTAGCTTCAGGTAATTCCATGTGGTTATGGAACCAGGAGAGAGGTATTAAATCCATAACTTATTAGTGTAATCTAAAAAGCAGATAAATTTTGGAGTTTTATTTTTTCCTGAGAAACCCTTCGTGGCTTCATGGTAGAGCACACCACTTGTAACTCTTTAAGGTGGAGATGTGGATCCTCACCGGCAAGCCTGTGGAAATGAGGGAGAATATGAATCATACATGATTTGAGTTTGAAGTCAACCTCTATGTTTGGATATTGAATACCTAGATGTTGGAAATTTATATCAGGGGTAGAAAGTTCTTTAAGCATTTGTTCCCTAGGATTGGCCATTTCTAATTCAATTGGTTGGATAATGATATGTTCTTGAATGAGTTGATTATATCTTATGTTCCTCCTAAGTTGGTGAAGTTTTCTCTCAATTTTAGGGTCAAAAAAATCTCGGGGATTATTAGGGAGGCTATGAGGAATTCAAAGAGATTTTGGAATAAAGAATAAGATGAGTTTTTCTTTGTATTTTTTCCATTTATTATTTTTATGAGAAGACAGGTTTTTCTTTGTGTTTTCTTCAATTTTTTTAAATTTTGTGTTTTTTTGTTTTTTTACAATTAACAGAAACTAATGACTAATTAATTTCACCACCCCCAGCAATGTAACTATTTGAAATCATGGACAATTATTTTCTATTGTCCATTCAGGGTTCCGGTTCTCTGATAATGTGTATAGCAGCACTCGGGTCGAATCCTCGGTGATGATACTTTTTAATATTCGGTTGTTTTTAGTTGATTGTATTTTGATTAGGGGGTTTGTTTAAAGAGATTATATGAAGGGATTAATTATTGGTGTTTGATTTAAAAATTTTATAAAGATTGGGGTGAGTTCATTTTTAGGGAGTTAAGCTTGTGATATCTTTGAGCTTTTCTTTATATTGCATTTAAATTAACACCCACTTTACAAGATAACATTGATTGGAATTACTAAGTGTTAAGGCTTTAATACAATCTATAACATAACTTAGGGTACTAATATAAATTAGTGCTTGTTTATGGTAGTGTATTTATGGTTCCATTAATCCATGTAAACCACATGTTAAACAAAACAAGTTATTAATCCATGACATGTTAAGTCCAACATACACAATGTTAAATTAAAGAAAACTCATTGAGAAAAAGCTCTCAATTAATTAAAATCTATAAATAATGACTCCCCCCAATGGTATTTTTACTATTTCATTATGATGATTATTAATATGGTAATATATTATTATGGTGATGAATTATAAATAGAACAAAAACAATGGGATAATAAATGAGTAGTGCGTCGAACACACACGATCGTTGAAGAGAGTTAAAAAAAGACTTTTGATTGAATGAGGAAGAAAAATAAGGGAAGGGGTTTTAAATTGATTTAAAATATTTTAATAAAATTAATATTAAACTATAGAAGGTTGATTAGAATTAGAGATATTGAAGAAGAAACTTTCATTAAAATAGAATTACAAAAAAAGACTTACAAGATTACAACAATGAAGAACACAAAAGTAAATGAAAACAAAGAGAGGAGTAAAGGTCTCTCAAGTGAAAACTTGACTATGGAAGGTCCTCCCAATCCCTTTTAAAGGATTTGGAAGTGCCAATATAACCTCCTCTCTTCTTAAATTTCTACCCTATGCAAGGAGAAGAGAGGATTTTGTTTATAGCCCAAGGAGTTGGACTGTTTGCATTCCCAATATGCCCCTCCACTTGTCTCTAGGTTTTGGCCATTTAGAAAGCTGAATCTCGAGACATATTCTTCTTCAAAGTTGTATATAATAATGTTGTACGACTACTCTCAAAAGATGGTGGTATTTGGACTTATGTAACCATAGTTATGGTGGTTGGAGTAAACAATTGTAATCTATCCACTTCAATCCAGACTTTTTAGAAAGCCTAAATAGGAATGGGTTTATCAATAGGGAGATTCCTTCAAATCCAAACACAATTTTCAAAAAAGTTGTATGCCCATATCTTGTATTTCACACTTCAAATTCTCAGCTACATTGGTTGTCTAGATCAGGTGAAAAGTCATGAATACTGTACTGATTTTAATTCCCGACCTGAATGGTGGGTTGCGTTTAACTTCATCAGTTGGTCCCCTTGTCTTAGGAGTTGGGCCTTGAAATTTTATCCAAGATAAATTGAATTGGCCCTAGAACTTTAGAGTAGAATTAAAGGATTGGTGCTTTTTGATTTAACCCAGTAATTCTATCTTCAGGGATTGTCCAGTTTCTTCACAGATTATTTTTTCTTTTTTGTGTGGACCGTAGGACCCTTCAAATGGAATCATTGGCCCAATATACCTTCTAAATAAATGTTGTAGATTTAGTAAGGAACCCAAAAAAACGTAATAATGAAATTTGGATAAGTATGGTGAGAGTAATTTTTAAAACATTAAATAGACTTGAATCTTGATGAATTGAAATAGTGCTCTAAAATTATATTTTATATTTAAACATTAATATTTGACACAAATTATGCCCATTTCATATAAAATTAGTAAAGGGAGTATATAATAAATTATAAAAATAATAATAAAATCACTTATACATCCATATCACAGTCCTCCAAATCTCATAAAATTAGGCACCTATGGAACAAGGTAAATTATATTCCCCCTCTATCACCATAACCTTCCCACACTATTAGCAATTTCGTGCCTCCAGAGTTGGGAATGGACCCTAGGGTTATGCCTACATTGGAGGACCCCTATGATGATGAGAAGTATTTTTCATCTTTGAACATTGTTGAGTTGATAGATCACATTGCACTTCTGGATATTGAGGAATTCCATAAAAATCCTCTAGATTCCTCTTATTGACACCATCAAAGGAATGGTTGAAACCATGCAAGCTAAAATGATTTACGGGTCATCACTTTGAACCTAATGGTACATGCTACCAAAACCATATAGAAGGTTATACACAAATCTCAGTAGGAATGTCCTTCTTGGCCCGCTATTTTGAAGGTTGATCTGATTCACGTGTGGTCCAATGATCCATGAACATGTGAGGGAGTTTCTACGATAGGTAATGATGTTTAAGTGTCTATTGTGAGAGGTTATGCAATGATTCCTAACTTCTTTATGAAAAAGTGGAATGACCATAAAATGTTCTGAAGGCTGTAGACATATTTTTCCGCCTGAAGAGACTTTTGGTTAATCACAAGCTGATAGATTAGGACTCGCTGGATATAGGGAAGGATGAGGGGACTCGTGATAATGAATCCTTGTCTAATAGGGTGGTTTCACCTCATCTAGAGGAAGAAACTGAATAAGAGGGGTTTTCTTAGGAGGAAACTGAAGAAATTAGATGTGATAAGTTTCTTAACTCCTCAAAATAAGGAACTCTGGCTGATAATTATCTCAGAATGACTCAAAGAATGGTACTCCAACTGAGATGGTGGGCCACTAGGTCATAGAAAAATGTTATAATTAGGATACCTTCCAAACTTATAACCAATTATAAAGTTTTCTTATTGAAGGGTTGCCTCCTGACTATGAGAATGGAATTGAAGAATATAAAATATGTGGGACAATGTCTGATGAGAAATACCATTATTATTTTTAAGAGGAAAATGTGAGGGGGAATCACAGTAAAGGCCTTTAAAATTCATGGATGGGTAAGGAATAAAAATATTACTAGGACCCGGGAAGTTGCATCTTTACTAAAGGGACGAAAAGAAAAGGGTGTAATGATTACTCATACCTTCTAAAACCAATAGAGACTAGGTTAGGTAAAAAAATTAAATCCAAGGAGATGGAGGGCATGCCTGCTTGTATTCCTAATATACAAGGAAATTTTTAATCAAAAGAGCCTGATTTTAGTGGGAACAGTGTGAAAAAAACTGGTGTTGAAGAGGCCAGTAACGAGAAATCCTTGGGACTGCTTATGAAATCAAAAGAATAAATGGTGGCGGAGTTTCTCACTATCAATTCTACATAAGAAGAGGATAACAAGATAATGGGAAGGGTGTTTAGTGAGGTTAATAATGGTGACTCGTCTTCCTGGATCAACCAAAAAGACCTTATATTGATAAGAGGTTTCTAATAATGGAATATAAGTAAGGTGGAGTACATTCATACTTGAAAAAATGGTCAATCACTTTGAGGAAATTATTAATGAAGATACAGATACACAGGTGAACACTCTATCCGAGAAATGCTATAGGGAGGAACTCTCTAATATTCTTATGTTCTGTTTCAATGATTTTGTGATTTATTATAAGGTATATACTCCTGGTTGAACATATGCGGTTTCTCACTTTTTCTTAAAAGTGTTTTCTAATAAAATGTTAATTTTTATTCAGAATATATGTGTGATTCCCTCACATAATACTTGAAAATACCTTTCCATTTTGAAGAAGAATCTACTTCCACAGATGCATACTATGTAGGGGAGGTTAATTAACTAGAATACCAAGCCATCATATTATTCTACATAAGGGATAAATTCACTCTCATATACAGGAACAGTCACCCATTGTATATCACTTTCCAGTCCAATGGAACATAAATCTATTTCTACATGGTGGAAATAGGTTTTGTGATCAACAGTATCCTGACCTGGACACTCCGAACCAGGGTCTCACTAAAGAAGACTCGAGTCCCTCTAACTAGATGATTCTGGGTTATGGAAAGACTGAGGTAAGACCTTGAAATATGATTTTGTTGAAGACCTTTTTTGGTGTCTTGATGTAAGTCATTGAATTCATGTTAGTATCATAGGATACCACCTAAAATGAAATTATAAGAAAGCCCTAGATTCATCTATATGCAGTAGTTCCCTCATCATATCCCCAATTCCTCAAGTTCTTCATCAAGAGTTGAGTTGGCATGATTTAGGGTGATTTGTCTCCCTTCATCTCATGTGAAAAAAGCTATATGGACACCAAATATTACAATATCAAGGGAAATATGGTTCAAACTAATGTGTTTGATTATTCAAATACTGTGGAAAATCCATGGGAAGACATAGATGAAGCTTTCATCCACTCAATTCACTGGTTGGAAGCCACAATGCCAAATTTGGGGAGTTTCATTGTCATTTCTGAGAGGAAAGTTTATTATGTCCCTATGTATAATGATAATTAGGAGATTAACTAATACCCCTACATAGGCTAGGATAAGGTGATACTATTAGAACCTACCCCTATGAAGTACTGAGATTTTTGACCAATGTGCACCATTCCATATATTTCTCACCTTTTTTACGAAGCAGGACTGAACAACTGGAAGCCAACCTACCACCATTTATTTGATATCAAGCATTGACCTCACTGTCGAAGGCCAGATGATATTAGAATGATGGTCTATTTATCTATGGTTTCAATAGATAAGGAGTCCCTCAAAAGATATTTCATATCTTCCCAAGAAGACACCAGTGGTTCTCCCGAATTAGCTAGCCTAGATGAACCTCCTACCAATGATTCCCCTATCCCGGATGATAAAGAGGAATTGGAAGACACTCCTACCACATTTAAAGATGGTGTCTCCACCACTTTTTGAAGATGTTGTGCATGACTCACATATTATTTTCCCCTTACAATAACGAATTTTTTGATCGATACAACAGATGGGTTATAGGATATCTCCTTCCAAGATGGATATTCCTAGTTCAATCAGATCAAGATACCCCCCTAGGACGAGGATCCTACTTCCTTCATAGCACTAAAAGGTACCTTTTTCTATCAAGTATTTCCTTTTGGTCTGAATAAAGAAGGGGAAAATTATTAGTGAGTCATGCACCACATCTTCAAACTGATTCTCATGATTCTAATGGATTGCTACATGGATGATTTGGTGTTGAAATAGCACCAACATCAAGACCATATTAATGATCTTGATAAAATTTTCATATTCATTCACCCATGAAATTTTAAGGTGAACCCCTTGAAGTTTTCATTCAAGGTTACCTCTATATAGTTTATCAGCTTTGTCATCAGATATAGAGGAATTGAGATCCATCTAGATAAGATCAAGGTCATCAGCCATATTCCTCCTTTGAGTAACCTTTGAGAGCTTTGAGGACTTCAAGGCCACTTATACTACATATTCTAATTCATCATGAATTTGTATATAATGTGTAAGATCTTTTCTAGGATCAGGAGATGAGGTATCTTCTACTAGTGGGATTAACAGTCCCATACCGAATTTGAGGAAATCAAGAAGTATCTTCAACAGCCTCTGGTTCTGATCCCACCCATCTTCGGGAAGACATTGTTTCTCTATGTGACTACCCTAGAATGATCCTTCAAGGACCTTCTATCCATAACTAAATATTAATGTAGAGAGAATAGTTTATACTATTTTAGTAGCATGCTCCTCAACACAAATCCCAATTACTCTCCAATCAATAAGAGGTTCCTTGTACTGGTTTTTACAGTTTAGAAGTTGCAGCATTATCTGCAGCATCATGAGATATAGTTGGTTTCTTGATTAGATGATATAAAGTACATCTTTAATCATCCCATGCTGATGGGATGACTATAAAATTGGGAAATTATCCTTCAACAGTTTGACATCAAGTTTTTTCCATAGAAAGTCTTCATGGGTTAGGCACTAGATGACTTTTCAACCACTGAAGTGGATCCTAAATAATAGCCTATAATTATTGGTTTCCTATGCAAGACTATCATTTTAGTGGATCAATCTATGCGATTTTATCAGATGAATTTTTATGCAACCTCCCAAAGCACTACCGGTAGAAAGATCAACAATCAAAAGTCTATTTGAGTTGGCCTTTGGATCATCTTTGTCACTCATGCACAGGGTTTCATGTCATATTAATTCCTACTATTAGGAGGCTACATCAACAATGAGGCAGTGTATCCGTATCTCATCACTGGTCTTGAGTTAGCCCAAGGGATTGATATACCCACTTATATGTGAAGGTAGACTTTGCGTTAATCATCAAATAGATTATTGGAGATTATATTGTTAGAAAACAAGAGATCATGTCCCTTCTAGAACACACTCACCAGTTGATGGCCTAATTCCATCCTCAGCCAGAGGTGACTCATGTTCCCCAGTCATAGAATAGTCGATCCAAAACCTTATCCAGTCTTGAATCCTCTCTTGCAGATCCAGACCAAGATGAAATGTTCATTATTATGGTGCATCCGAGAGTCATTTCTCTTATCATTCCAAACAATGGTGACAACTAGTAAGTTAACCAGAAAACTATAGTTGCATCTACATTAGGCCCTTAGGGTTCCCCTGTAGTATAATAAACCTCTAATTGTACAACCCCTTTCATCGAGTATCTCTAATGTGGGTCTCTCCCACCAGCTCAAGCATAGTCTTAAAGAATCCTATTATGTACAATGAATTTCATCCTCTAGAGTGGTCCAAAACTCGAGGAGACTCTGTAAAGATATGGATTTTATGAAATACTACCCCATTAAATCCAAGGAGAGGAGATCCCCTAGGTTATGCTGGATGTTCATGCCAGGTCCTTTGGTTCCCATCAAGAATGATTGAATATCTCCCACTAGATTCGAAGCATGTGATAATACTATCCCACCATGGTCCATAATTTCATCGAGTGTTCCAAGAGGTTCCCTGCATGTATGATTAATTCTAACTTTTTTACATCAAACACCTAAACTCGTACACACCACCATTTATTCTTGGCCCTTTGTGGTATGGGGACTCGATATTGCGGGACCCTATCTTCCAGCAATAGTTTATCAGTATAGATTCATTTGGACCATGAAAAATTTCTTCTCCAAATGGGTAGAAGAAATTTATATCAAGGAAGTAAAAAATTTATTTTTGATCAAATTTTTTTATCTCCCACATCATCCATCAGTTTAGAGTTTCTCACACCAGTCTCACTGACAATAGAACCAACATTCATGTTATTGAGCTAAAATGGTTGTATGCCAAGTACAATATCTGGTAAAACCATACTACTCTCTATCATGTGTATGAAAATGGAAAGAATCAGTCATTCAATAATATGATCTATTAAATTCTAGAAAATATGGTGAGATAGAAAAAGAATAGTTGGCTAGAAAAACTCTCTAACACCCTCAGGGACTACTATACAACGACTTGATGTTCCACCCAGGCGACTCTATATTCCCTGGTGTATAGAGTAGTGGCATACCTTCAAATTAGATTCATCTATCATCGCTCTAAAAAGATACCTTTGACCATATGATGCCAACAAGAATGAAAGATGCCCATCTATCCATGTTGGAATACCTTGAAGATAACAAGCTTCAGGACTTGCACAATCTACAGAGGTACCAGAACAAGGTAGAAAGGATGTTCAATAAGAAGGTTTTCCTCCTCTCCTTCCTCCAGGGTGATACTATACTAGCCCTTATAACACCAATGATACCAAGTAATAATCCACTAAAGTTAGAGACCAAGAGGGAATGACCTTACATCATTCCAAAGCTCTATTCCAATTGTGAATACTCTTTAGGTACCATGGATGGAGAGAGCATTACTCCACCAACCAATGTTAGGTTCCTAAAATAGTACATCACTTAGGGAAACCATATGTCCTAGTTTTAATATGTTAAACCGTGTAACATCTATCATACTCACCATATGATGTTAAACTGGGTATCCACATCCCCACGTCATGATGTTAAAATTTTCGCTAGTTCCAAACTGTATTATTTTAAATTAACAGACTATGTTTCATGAAAAATGACCTTAAACTATTTTCAAAAGGTCTAATCTCCATGACCTTAAACTAGGTATCCCAGCCTAATCATCAAGAATTTTAACTATATACGGGTATTTTATAGGATGTGTTGTGTGGAAATGGGACTCCTAAGTCCTCATTCATATTGGGTTTGTTACTCCTCCACCATACGCATAATGCTCTAAATAATCCCCCCTCTCTTAGGTCTAAACTTTAGAACATTAAACTAAGAGTTCAAGTCCCAACATCATAACCTTATTCTATTTTTGAGTCCTATCCAAATTATGTAGTGCATCATTGGGCCTCGTAATCCCTCATTGACATAAAGTTTTTCACTCCATCACACTACACATGCCTATTTGATAATATCCCAATAATCTATCCAAACTCCATGACCTTAATCTAGGATTCTATATCCCAAGCATATAATATTAAATTGGGTAATTGGTCGAATCTCTATAACCTTAAATGAAGAGCTTATAGTCTAGGGAAAATGACCATAAACTGTTTACACAATTTCTAAGCTTCACAGATTTAACCTATATATAAAATTCACTTTGGACTGTGTTTTGGGGCATTGGGACTTCTTGGCCTTTATTCACATCGGGTTTTTCCTCACACCACACTACACATATTCTCTTAGGGAATTTCCCTCCTTTATTGGTATGGACACAATGACATTTGTCGGGAAAAAATCCCTCAAGGCATCATTGAATCATTTTTGAGGTGATTGTGTTTGTTGACAAAGTGGGCCTCCTTGTTTTGTTTGTTGACAGGGCAGACCATGGTGTATGATTGTGTTGAAAAAGGGGGATTAAATGGTGATTTTTCAGGTTCAAGGGATGATTTTAACAATCCATTATTGATCAAAGAACCTCAAAAAAGGAATAGATGATCTAGAGGAAGAACAAAAAGATCAGATACAAGGTGGCACCATTTTCCAGTGTTTACCAAATATTTGGGCCTGAAAATCAGAAAATGGAGAGTTGAATTTTTGGAAAAAGGTGGAGCATGAAAAATCAGAGTGGTGCGCGAAAGAATAATGTGTTGCACGAAAAATCACCTTGGTGTGTGAAATATCAGTGCAGTTTGTGAAAAAGAAAAGTGATGCATGAAATAGTGGGATGATTTTTTTCGCACAAGAGTTGTTTCGAGGTCCGAAGCGTGAAAATTGGCAAAGGCACGAGGTGCGTGAAAATTGGAGCAGTGCCTGAAAAATGGTGTGGCGCGGAAGGTTTGTTTTTCGCGCTCAAAGTGATTTACACGCTCAAAGAGGGTTTTTCGCGCGAGGTCGATTTTTCCTATAAATATGAGGTGAACCCCCTCAGTTGAGGTGAGCACAAGAAATAGAGAATACCCGAGCAGTGGCGTGCAAAATAGATGTTTACAAGGGAGTTGTGCGTAAACATCAAGTTTGCGCGTAAAGTCTGGTGTTGTGCGAAAAGTGGATTTCACACAAAAGAAGAAAATTACGCGCAAGGTAGTGTAGAGGATGCGTGTAAAATTTGGTGGTGGCACGTAAAAGAGGAGTTTCATGAAAATTTTATTTTGTGCAAGGAAAGGGAATTACACGCATGGTTCTGTAAGGGCTGCGCGTAAAAATTGGGGTTGCCCGGTACACTCGGTGCAAAGAGAGATTCATCTACGGGTGAAAGTTGGATATCAACAGAGCATCTATCAATAGTTAAAGATACAAATTTAATTAGAAATAATGAATAGACCTACAAGTCTATAAACTGTGAGTGGATATTCTGAAGAATCAGTGAGCACACTTCAGTTGAGAGAGCAATGAGCTTTTATATTGTGAGTGGTTGTAAATCAGGAGGGACAGTGAGTCCGCTCCAAACTTGTAAACATTAGTGCACTTATAGTGGAATTGGTACATCAGAAAACTACCAGTGTATGCTCCTTGGACGTAGCCCAGTGAGGGTGAACCAAGTAAAAATTTATGTGTCCTATGCATGCTTTAAGGTTTATTCATACTCTGCATCGAGAAGGAGAGAGAAGAGGGTTTTTGTCTAACAGCAAAACAAGATCAAAAAGGGGCTGTTGTTTTAATCTATCATACCCTGATTCACCCCCCTCTTAGGGTATCTAGACTAGTGGACCTAGCAACATTAAACTAAGAGCCTATGATACACATGAAATCACCTTAAACTGTTTGCATTAGGTCTGACAATTAGGACCTTAAACTATTTTGATCCCCTATAGTTTTAGTTTTCTAACGTTAAACTTAAAATTCTAGTTACATCAACACATCAACTTAATCTGTGATTATACCCCCATATTGAGATGGGATGCCTATTAATAAGAGATTTTTTTAGTCCATTTTAAATCGGGATGTTTCATTTGATATTTATGGGATGATTAACATATTCTACCCAATTCCTTTAACATGGTATGTCCCCACAATAACCATGGGATGTCTCGAATTTCCTCATCATATTGGATCACCCCTATCGGCCTTAGTATCTTTCCACACCATGTTTTAAAACTATAGGTGTATTGATTACCATCCTCATGAGATATGTACCGATTCCTTAAATTCTCATCTTTTGTCCCATCCATGAATTCACAGTCCCTTTGGCCCTCTAACACCATTTCTTTTGTCCAGACATCACAACTTTATACTGATTTCTCGAGTCCAATCATTTTTAATTTAAAGTGTATGAATATTTCCATCATATTATGTTGTGTGGTGTTTGAACTCTTTGTTTCAAATTCACATCAGGTTTTAAATTTGACATGTTGCATATATCTGCTCGAAGATCTCCATGGTCCAAGATCTATAACCATAATCGAAGAGTCTATGTACAAGCATAACTACTTTAGATTTTTTGTGAGTCTTCCATGGGTGTGTATTTTGTGACACAGAACTTATTGGTCCTCTTTCACCTAGAGTTATCACTGTCTCTTTATGCACATCCCTTTCATAATACTTCCCCCATGGTCCTCAGTAAATGAAATTAAACTGCAGTCTTACTTGGGACAAGTTCAGGATGCCTCTTAAATAAAAGATGATGTTTACCCAATTTTAAATCAGGACCCTCATGCGATATATATGGGATAGTTAACAAATGTTACCCCATGCCCTAAACATGGGATGACCCATGATAACCATTGGATTCCTTAGGTTCCATCTCCATAGTGGATCACCCCCACCAGTGTTGGTCTCCTACCACACCATGTTTCTAGAACTATGTGTGTCTTGTTTCCCATTATCAAGGGATACATAGTGATGCCTTGACTTCTCATATCGAGGCCCAAATACAAAGTGATCACCGCTTTGGCCTCTTTTCCTTGATTATATTCCAAACAATATGACCTTGAACAATATGTGGTTTTCTTTAATGTGTGTATAAGGCTTGTATGCCTACTTGGATCCATTGATGTCATGTTTTACCTCTCATGTGCCACATGAATATCCATATAATGAATATTAATCCATATAGTCTATGAATGAATACTTTAAAAAAATTTCTATGGTCCAATCCATTTGACCTTAAACCATGTGCAACATCCTAATCACACGACATTAAAATATGAGAGGCATCAGGATCACATTACATTAAATTTTACCATGCATATTTCTTACCATATGGCAGTAAAATTCATGTCTATCATCCAAATTTTATGACGTAAAATTTTAAGGTATTCTGGGCCCTCACCCAAGAGATCATCTCATATGGTTTTGTCTATTTACCACATCATTCACATTCTCATCTGTCGCTCAACATATGAGAAAACACTTCCCTAGACTATGAGTTTGTTATTTTTTAGACCAATATTCATTAATTTTCTTTAAGATACAGTGGAGTAATTATAAGAGTGTTGGAGTCCATTCAAACATTTCATCACTCTATTTCCATGATTCACATGACCCTTGTTTCTATCCTTATCCACCTCCATGTCTAAAGGGACCCCCTAATGAAATGGTGTCTTGCCAAGGCTCACCTACCATCCTAGGACAATGCACCAAAATATTTTGGATGAAAATATAAGAAAGGTTCCTTGTTTGGAATACGTTCATCCATCAACCCTCATTTATTTCTCCCCAACCTAGTATAATCTATATGGATGATGTGTTTCGAACATGGTTAACAGTTGTCCTCTATCGTGACTCCACCCTCCTTGTGCTCCAGGTTTTGAGAATTGTGATTCACAGCATTCCATTCCCAATTGTTCAGGTATAATTTAACACCCTTGGCGTTACCCCATTCAAGAACTAGAGCACATTGCAATAGAAAATAGACTGTTATATGAGCCTCATTATCTAACCAAAAACTATCAAATCCTAAGAACACTCAGTGGTTAGTCAAGAATAGAAGACCCTGAGTGCTCGATGATTTTACATCACTCTCATATAAAGAGTTGTCACATGGTTATCCCTTATTTACTATATTGGGAATGACCCATGTGGCTTTAGGGATTAGTTGTTGGTTGTCTCATACATATGATAAAAGTAAGAAAAGAAGGAAAGTAAATTTGTTCGATCATGAAAATTTAACTAAACCAATGTATCATATAGTCATACACATATTGTATCCACTCCTATATAAATGTTAAGCTTTAGAGATCCACTTTAATGATTGAGAACTCAAGATCATACAACCTTTTCTTAGTGTCCTCAAGGATTCACTAATATGCCGCTATGTATTCTTTCTCCTCATCAACCTTGGAGAAGACATCTTTGACCCCGATCCACTGCCAGTCTTGTTGACCTGGAACTAAGACTCTTCCTCCTTGGACTCTACCTATTTAGCCTCAACCACTACCAGTTTATCCCCCGGACTGGAAATGATCTCATCTTAACTTGTAGTGATCATTACATGCTACTGTACCATCCCCTCTAGACAAGAAATTTAATCTTTAGCTTTCCAAAGCACCTGGTATCCCTCAAGATTTTATTTCCTCTAGGCCAAGTCAACCTCCTAAAACTTTTCACATTCCTATTTGATGAGGAGTCTAAATCCAGTTCCTAAAGAGTGAAATAATTCACCCCACTAGTCCCCAAACTGACTAAAAAATTGCAGATATATCCCACCCATTGTGACAGTTCAGCTATCCAATTGCAATTGATGAAATTACACACATCTTTGCACACTTTGTGATGGATATCCTGATTATCCTCGATTACCTATGGGCTAGAATATTTAAACAATTTGGGTAGTGTAGTCTCATATAGAGGGAAAACCTCTAGTATGGTCTTTTTTCAGATCTTCTTGGTTTATGTATTTATCTATTAGTGTCCTGAGAACTATATATGGGAATGGTTCTTTGAAACCCACTCTACCAGTATAAGAGGCTCCTACTTCACCTTGTAGAATCACCAAGGTGGATGTAATCATCCCAACTTCCTTGGTTACACCTATTGGTGGCACGAGATCATTCTCAACTCCCACAACCGTCACTAGTGGAAATTCTTGTACATGCACATCTAATGAATCCTTTATAACTACTCTATCCTATGATTAAGTCGACCTTCCACTAAAATATAAACTTCAATATCCACTTCTGGTGGAACCTCATTGATTATCACGACCACCAAAACTCCTTCATATGTTCATGTTGTGGGACTTTCCTCAACCCCCTATACCAAGGGTTCAGTCTTAGTATTCCACTCATGTAGTGAATCTATGATTTTACTAACCTATATAGCCTCCCCAAGCTTCTCTATTATGATATTATCCTTTTCCATAACTACCACATCTTCCATGACCAATTACTTAGTGGAAATAATCGATGGTTGATCACCCACAATAATAGTGTCAGATATGGTCCCCACACTCATCCCTTTATGGGTTGAGGATCCCTCACCTTTCAAATAAGGTTTATCAAAGACTTAACTTTCTTCAGTGCTCACTGATTATTGCGTAAGTAAAGAGAGTATCAAGAAATTACCTTGAATATGGGTTGGTGTTTGAAATGATGCAAAGATCAATGATTTTACATAGATATTAACATGACACATGTCTCCTTATGAGATATAGTAGGCATCACTCACCCAGGAGTCTTCTGATTCATCACTTTTGGCTACACCGATAGCTGCACAACTCATAAGGGTGGTTAAAAGGGAATACGTGGCCAACATTTTCCTCACCCAATTGATCAATGGATGCACAATACCCCAGTAGTATATTACATCCTCTATATCCACCATGTATTACAACACTTTAGCATGGGTAACATAGAATCCTACTATTTCATGGTCTTGTCTAGTGAGGAATATCCCATCCGTAATGAGATACTGACAAAACCATAAGGAGTGGTGATCTTCTTGTGAAGTCCCTAGACCTTCCATTTATTATGATACATGGTGTCAATGGGAAAATTTGGGTGATGTAATAATTTCCTTATCCCTTGAACATGTACCCTCAGGACTTCCCTAGAGGGATCCCCTTCTTCTAGTGCCCTCCTACAGAGGATCATGAAGCTTGGGGTTGTTCCACTCCCTAAAAATTCTGCTTGTCTAAGCCCATGAATTGCTAGAACCACTATTGTTGTCCTAACTACTAGACTGTCTATGACTCCACAACACCCTCCAAACACTGTTCATCCTTGCCCCATGTTTTTGGGACCACCCCTTCATTGGCTTGGGTGGCCTGTTTTCTTAGCATAACCCCAGGATATGTGCTTACCCAACTCTGCACATAATCATGATGACCCAATATGAAGTAGTCAACAACATCATATCATCCACATATTTCTATCTTCAAAAGTAAACATTCACCATAGTTGACTCATCCCCGAAGGGTGACACTCATGATGAACCTTTGAGTTCACATTTAGAGTCACTATCTCCAGACACCAGAATTTATTTCCAAACCGGTTTGGATTATATGGTTCATAGACCATATCGTAGTTGAATATTTCTACTAATACCCCACCTTGAAAGGATAGAAGGTATGATCTCGGTTCCAAGGTTCATGTGCCTTCATCAGTATCCACTCATGTTGGTATGGGGAACAAATGAAATATGAAGTGCACCACCAACCCAATTTTTCCATCACTTCATCCAGACCCAACTTGAATGGGAGACTTCCCACAATATTAATGATTTTTGGCCAAATGTTTTTTCAGGGTGTAGAAATGGGGTTTGGGTACTCATAACCTCCCACGTGTGCGGTCACACAACTATAGAAAAAGTCAAAATCCCCACACACATGCAGAAGCATTTTCCCTTAACTAGCATGTCTAAGTACCTTATATTACTTCACAAGTACTAGGAAAACAAATTTGAAGTGCTAACCCATTTCCAGAAAATTCTCCATTATGAAGGTTGTAAAGACCTGAAATTTTCAATGTAATTTTTTTTATTATATGGGAATTTTAAAAGTCCGTAAAAATTGACGGTGCATGATTTCGAGGCCCAGAGTGCTCAGAATGAATTTCTGAACTTTTTTTTCAGGTACGTTTAGTAAACGCATGAGTGGCATTTTGTAAATTTTGAACCAGTGCTCGGAATTGAAATTCGAGGACACCGTTGAACTCGCAGTGCCAATATTCACTTAAGGATACCTTCACCTCTATCGTAGTAGGTCAAGGGTAGAATTTGGTTTTTTAGATTTTTGTGGGAGAATAAAAATAAAATAAAACAAGACAACTTTTATTTTATTTTGTATGAAACCTCCATTTTTGAGTTTAGAGGTGGGGACCACCCGATCTTGAAACATCCCTTTTAAATTTTTTGGTGGGGACCACCCGACCCTTGAACTCCCTCTTTAATGTGGGAGGTGACTCTTTGTTTCTCCCCCTAATTAATGTGACAACATAACCTAATTAAATGTACCAACTTAAATTAAATTGATAAACATATTTTAATATGTTGGATCTTCATTTCCGCGTTGGAATTTGTTGGAAAAGGAGAGTTGGGAGAGCCTTGGAGAACTGGGAAGAACATTATCCAACTAAGAACCACCCCCAACAAAGAACGAGAAACCGATGTCGAGACGGATCAGAAGCGTCTTGCGGGAGTGACCAATGCTGACATCACCATCCTCTTCGACTTGTCTTCTTCCTCGCGCCACCTCCAAAAAACAATCGAGGTAGGGGTTTTATATATGTTTGAATTTATTTTATTGATTCTTCTTATCCTAAATTCAGGATGATGATGGCCAAACGAACATGGAAATCATCCTGCACATAAACCTTGATCCTTTGTTTTATTCTCCATGCATTCTTCATCCATTCTTCAACGTCAAATATTTATTGACGCTGGAAACAAATATTTTTGCTGAGCGTGGTATATGGATGTAGATCCCTTGATACAAGGATCGTGAATATGCGATTGTTTAATTTTATGGGCTTGGAATGAAGCCGCGATTGATCCAAGAAGATGTCAGCGGCCGGCACCCAGTCGAACGCGAGGAAGGTGGGGCGACATGAGTCCGTGCCGCCGGTTGAGCAGGATGCTGCAGCCCATTGGTCACGGTGGAGCAGGGTGGCGGCCGGCATCTGGTCGGCCACATGGCGGAGCGGTGGTGCACGTCCGCACTGCCGGTGGATTAGGAGGCCGCGAAGGAGGCCAAAAGTGGCTGACATCCGTCCAACTACGGTGGAGTAGCGGTGCACGACCGCGTTGCTAGGAGGAAGACCGTCTGGCCTTCCTGCCGGCCATGCCGCACCGGGCGGGACCCTTCCATTGGGTCGCATGTTCCAGTAGCTGAACGGTCCACAGACCGTTTAGGAAGACCTGGGGGTGCCTCCCCCTAGATGTCATTCACGATGGACCCCACCTCGGCGACCACCAGCCGAGCAGGCCGCACCGCAGCGGGCCACACCTGGCAGGCCGCACTGCATCGGGCCACACCAGCGGGCTGGGCCGGGCCACCCCTTATATGGGTCGGGACGAACCATGACCTAGCAGGCCGGGCCCGCCAAGGCCCAGATTATCCGGGCCGGACCCATGTTGGGCTGGGTCGGCCCAGGCCGGGTCAGACCAGGTCGGACCGGACCCAGGCGCATCTAGACCCATTTTTGCCTTTATGGCCATATCTTGAGAACCAAGAGTCCGTTTGACAAACTGTCTGTGGAAATGAAATCCTTGGACCAAGACGATACTTTTGGTATAATACACTTTTATTTTGGATAATTTTGGAGTATGGATGGGTTGGATCAGACCCCAAATCTAACTGGGCCCTCGGTGCAGAAACTCTAATAACTTACACACCGGGCGTCTGATTGACGCACCATCTTTTGTGTTGGGCCCCTTATGACATGACAGACCTTTTGGATACTTCTTAGTGGGGATTTGGTGTAGTTGAGGTATGAACGATGGCTTATAGATTGGTTCTCCCAAGCATGCTATGTACAGAACCCTGCGACTGGCTGAGACTTGACAACTGGTGACTATTTCGACTCAGAATTACTTGATAGGCCCAGTGGGGAGCGCCTCTCTATGACACGGCAGACCCATGGTGGGGAAGTGCCTCTGTGTGACACAAAAGACCCATGATACTTGATAGGAGGTGTACCTCAGTAGGCCACGAGGGGGAGCGCCTCTCTGTGACGCGGCAGATCCACAGTGGGGAGCGCCTCTGTGTGACGTGGCAGACCCATGGTACTCGACAGGAGGGGTACCTTAGCAGTCCAAGGTTACTGGGAAGATTCTCTATGTGATGTAGTAGGCCCACTATACTCATTAGAGGAGGAGTTCTCTAGCAGTTGAGGTGTTTGACTTTGTGACTGGGGATGTTACTTGTTACTATCCCTAGAGAATCTTGTGGATGGCTATTAGTTTTCCTAGTGATGATGTGTGGGTTTGCATCATAATACTGTTTATCAGAGTTGTATACCTGGTTTGAGATGAGTCTTATATCTTCATAGTGTACCTGTGTGATACTTTATGCTCGTGGTATTACCTATGTGGTAATCTTCCCTCCTGTGTGAGGTGGGTATATTCTGATAACTTAGGTATATGTATGGGCATATACCTAAGTAGGGTTGACTGTTGTTTCTATGTTTTGTAGTTTATCATTTTTGGTTTTGAAAGACCTTGTGGGTCTCGGGGTCCCTACTCAGTATTGTTATACTCACCCATACATGGGCTACGCCCGCACCTTGTTGTATCTGGTGCACATGACAGACAGTTCTGACTAAGGATGAGAGTACCTGGACTGGAGACTGCTCAAAGGTGGACCATTTATGAGGTGATCCATAGAGGCGATCGTTCGAGATATTTACCTACCCTTCAGGTAGGAACCTTGGTGGGTGTTCACAGGCGCTATACTCAGTTTTACTTGTACTTTCCTATTGTTCTTGTACTTTATAGTTGGGATTGTATTCTGTAACCTTTACTTTTCTATTCACACCCTATTTACTATATAGTTTACTTTGTGCTTGTATACTGCTTTGTGATTAGTTGTCTGAGTTTACAGGTATAAAGGCAATGCCTTCCCGGTTTTAGGGAATACACATTTTGGTGCCAGTCTCCATCCCCTAGCCTAAGGAAGGAGGGTTTGGGGTAGTAATGGCACTAGCCCCGGGGGATGGGTCGTGACAAATTGGTATCAGAGGAGTTCGGTTCTACTAAAGAACTAGGACTCTGATCTTTTCTGTGTGGAGCAATAGTGTTAAGTGTTTTGAGTGTGGTTTTTAGTTTGGGGAGTCCAGTGTTGGTGCGGCGGCTGAAGTATCTATACACTAGGACCCTAACTTATGATTTCTGACTCAGTGCATGAAAACAATGTTTGCGTTTGTGTTTTTGAAATTTTTTCTTCGTGATCTCTTTGAGTGAGCTCACCAGGTATAAACTTAATGACCCTGGCACACCTGTTTCTTTTCAGGATGCCTCTACATAGATAGCCAGCTAGGATTCCAGTTAGAGTACGTGATGACAGCCCACCAAGAGATGAGACTTCGGTGAAGGGCCCCCTTACTACAGTTGTACCAGTGGGTGGTGTACTAGCAGCACCACTACCCTTTGGGCAGCCGATGCCACCATCACCAGCAGCAGAGGGTGCATGATGCTTGACCATGTATCACGAGTTCCATCACTAGATTCCATTGAGGTTATAGGGCGAGACAAATCCACAGGCGGTTGAGGATTGGGTGGAGGCCGTGGTTAGAGTGTTCCGACTGGTAGGGACACCAGCTGATCTCATGGTGACCCTTGCCGCCAGTCTTCTTCAGGAAGTAGCGGGTTGATGGTGGACCTTGATTCTCTAGGTTCATGACGAGGTGACTCTTTTCTGGGCAGACTTCAAGAGACTTTTTAGGGCATAGTTCATCCTAGAAACCCTATGCTTAGCACGTATACTGGAGCTTATCCACTTACATAAGGGTAGCATGACCGTGGATCAGTATACAGTGAGGTTCACTGACCTCTCGTGCTACTCCACTGATATGGTGCGGGACCCTTTCTTCAGGGCCAAGACCTTTGAGCGGGGGATCAAACGGGATATTAGAGCTTTTATGGTTTCTCTCAGTATCCCGACGCATGCAGGGGTGTTAGAGAGAGTGCTCTCAGTGGAGATTTTCCTTGCTAATCCATCACCGGTAGCGAGACCCACCACCGGACGACACGTAGTAGAGTCATCAACAGCTGGCAACAGACGGATGACGCAGAGGTCCAAGAGAACCAGACCTACAGGTGGATGACTGTAGGATACAGGGTCTGTGGAGTGGGGCTCTCGAGGCAGAGCAGGACAGGCGAGGATCATGCAGTGTTACTCATGCGACGGGCCAAGTCACATGGCTTGTGACTACCCGACCCACCGTACAGAGGACCAGAAGACAGTTGAAGGACCACCTGGGAAAAGAAAAAGATTTGATCAAGGAGTTCCGAAGGTAGGAGGTAGTTGTGGCAGAGGAGCAGACTGTGCATTAGGTGGTGGGTGATGAGTTGAGGTTCTACCGCCACCACCACCAGGAGGTCCACCTCGACCACAGGGAGCAAGTGGACAGGGACGTGCTCAGCTCCAGCCAGCTGAGACCTAAGTTCATGGCGCTTCGGAGATGATACAAGGTATGATCTATGTCTACTCCACCTTAGATGAAGTACTTATAAACATAAGTTACAGTCATTATTTTATTTCCATGACCCTCTTCAGAGATCAGAGATTCTGGTGGAGCCATTTTCTCGATCCTTACGGCTAGATACTCTTATGGGAGCAGACTCAGCGATTACACTCTGGTACCGGTAGTGTGAGCTTACTCTAGGAGGCGAGATCTTAGACTGGGATCTTCTAGTAGTGTCGTCGAGGCATTACTACATCATCTTGGGTATGGCCTGGTTATCCACAATCCATGCTCAGATTGATTGTATTAGGTGCAAAGGTTAGTTTTCAGCATGTAAGGGACAATGTTTTCCTTCACCGGAGAGAAGGGAACCTTTACAGCGCATGATGGACTTACCCAGAGGAGGCTGCAACCGATCACACAATAGTTGGCTAGCCTTACCCTTAGAGCGGTTAATGTTGAGAGTCCGAGCTATCCTGTAGTGGTGGACCAGTACACTGATGTTTTCCAAGATGATGTTCTGTGTCTACTTCCTCCCAGAGAGGTGGAATTTTACATCGACTTGTACCCTGACACAACACTGATATCTACTCTAGTATATTAGATGGCTCCTGTGGAGCTTCGAGAGATACGGGTACAACTAGAGGACTTTCAAAGCAAGGGATTCATTAGGCATAATGTTTCTCCTGGGGCAGCCCCAATTTTTTTCGCCAAGAAGGTGGATGAGAGTTTGCGACTCTGTGTAGACTATGGCCGCCTGAACCTGGTGACCATGAAGAAAAATTACCCACTCCTAAGGATTGGAGATCTCTTTGATCAGCTAAAGGGAGCACAATGGTTTTTAAAGATAGACCTCAAATCAGGCCATCACCAGCTGAGGGTAAGAGATGAGGATGCGCAGAAGACGACCGTCAGATATCGGTATGGCCACTATGAGTTCTTGGTTATGCCATTCGGCATGAAAAACACCCTAGCAATGTTCACTGGACTCATGAATAGGATCTTCCATCCATACCTTGATCTCTTTGTGGTAGTCTTCATCGATGACATCATGGTATACTCAGCGACGGAGGAGGATCATGCCTATCATCTGTAGATTGTTCTGGACACACTCTGAGAGAACCAGCTTTATGGTATTCTCTCTAAGTGCTAGTTCTGGATACGAGAAGTCCACTTTCTAGGACACGTTATCTTGGAGGCTAGAGTTGCGGTGGATCCAGCCAAGATTGAGGCTGTTCTAGCTTGGGATCCACCCAGGAGTGTGACGGAGGTGCGAAGTTTTTTGGGTTTGGCCGGTTACTACCGGAAGCTTGTGCCTAAGTTTTCCAGAGTTGCGGAACCCTTATTATCTTTGACGAAGAATGGTAAACCCTTCGTGTGGTCGAAGAGATGCCAACAGAGTTTCCAGAAGATGAGGTAGAGACTGACGAGTGCCCCCATCTTGAGCCTACCAGAGGAGGGTGTTGGGTATTTAATCTACTGCGACACATCAAGGACCGAGGTTGTATGTTTCCTGATGAAGGATCAAGCACTGATCACATATGGTTCTTGAAAGCTGAGACAACATGAGCAAAACTATGCTACCCATGACCTGGAGTTAGCAGTAGTGGTCTTATCCTTGAAGATGTGGAGACATTACTTGATGGTAGAATGTTTTATAGTCTACTATGATCACAAGAGTCTCAGGTATATCTTCTCTCAGAAGGACCTGAACCTGAGACAATGACGTTGGCTTGAGTTCCTCCAGGACTATGACTTCGAGATAGTCTATACTCCTAGGAAGGGGAATGTAGTAGCAGATGCAATCAGTAGGAGATCTGGTATACAATTGCTGAGTGAGATGATAGAGCAGTTAGCCGCTTTGTGGATATCCTACGTAGATTGAGATGGAGCAGCTTAACTTCAGTATCTGATAGTCACTCCCCCACTCTTTCAGCGATTCAGGGAGGTGCAACTTGGGTACACTGACTGTGAGGCTCGACATGCTCAGATATCCATAGGACATGCACCTGATGGATTTTATGAAGGTACAGAGCACATCATCCTCATCAGAGGACATACTACAGTACTAGTGGCGCTTAGGGAGGAAGTGTTGAGGGAGTTCCATACATCCCCTCTAGAGTTACATCTAGGTGTGGCGAAGATGTACCAGGACCTTGAGCGTCAGCATTAGTGGCCAGGAATGAAGAAAGAAGTGGCAGAGTTTGTCTCATGGTGGATCACTTATCTGCAAGTGAAGGCAGAGCATCAGGTTCTAGTAGGCTTAGTTCAGCCACTAGAGGTGCGAGAATGTAAGTGGGATGGAACTCCATTGAATTTGTGATAGGACTTCCATGCATGTCAAAGAGTCATAATTCTATCTGGGTGATCATTGAATGACTCACCAAGTCGGCCCACATCCTACCTATCAGAGAGGAGGGATCAGTAGAGAGCTTGGGACGCCTGTACGTACACGAGTATGTATGGGTTCATGGAGTGCCATATTTGATTGTCTCCAATCAGGATGCACGTTTTACTTCTTGGCTATGGAAGGGGTTGCAGGAGGCGTTCAGGACACAGCTTCAGTTGAGCACCACCTTCCATCCTCAGCCGACTGATCAGATAAAGCAGACCATTCAAACCTTTAAAGACATGTTGCATGCTTATGTCATTGATTTTGGACATAGCTGGGAGGATCAATTTCCCTTAGTAGAGTTCGCATACAACAACAGTTATCACTCCACTATTGGTATGACACCATTTTGTCATTATACGGTCGGCCTTACAGATTACCTCTGTGCTGGACTGACCCAGGGGAGTCAGCACTCGTGGGACCAAATATGGTATGGGCTAACATAAAGAAGGTGCAGATCATCCAAGAGTGTATGAAGACTGCACATATTATGCAGAAATCCTATGCTGATAGGAGACGGAGAACTCTTGAGTTCAAGGATGCTGAGAATGTCTTTCTACGGGTCTCACCTCAACGAGGTTTGCAGAGATTTGGCCGAGGCAACAAGTTATCTCTGAGGTTTATTAGACTCTTTTAGGTCCTCAGCAGAGTTGGTGAGGTGGCTTACTGCTTATATCTTCCACCTTAGTTTCACCGAGTGCATGACGTCTTCCATGTATCCCAGCTGATTAGATATGTGCACAACCCTTCACACATCATTGACTGGGGCGATCTAGACATCGACAATGGGGAGACGTTTTGGGAGGTTCCAGTAGAGATTGAGGATCAACGTGAGTGGGTCCTTCGTGGGTAGTTGATACCTCTAGTGCACATTCGTTGGCCGCATGGGAACCTCCAGGAGAGCACATAGGAGAAGGAGTCTCAGATTCGTGCTCAGTACCCCCACATGTTTCCCTAGTTTGTCTAGTGGATTTCAGGGACGTAGATCCCTGAGGTGGGGAGATTGTAAAGACTCAGAATTTTCCATGAAATTTAATATTATATGGGAATTTTATGAGTCTGCAAAAATTGACGGTGAGTGATTCCAAGGCCCTGAGTTCTCAGAATGAATTTATGAACTTTTTTTCGAGTACGTTTAGTAAACGCGCGAGGGGAATTTTGTAACTTTTGAACCGGTGCTCAGAATTGAAATCTGAGGACACCATTGAACTTGTAGGGCTGATATTTGCTTAAGGAGACCTTCAACTCGACCATAGTAGGTCGAGGGTAGAAGTTGTTTTTTTGGCTTTTTGTGGGAGAATAAAAATAAAATAAAAGAAGAAAAATTTTATTCTATTTTGTTTGAAACATCCATTTTTGAGTTTAAAGGTGGGGACCACCTGAGCTTGAAACCTCCCTTTTGAAATTAGTGGTAGGGACCACCCAACCCTTGTACTCCCTCTTTAATGTGGTAGGTGACTCTTGCCCCCCCCCCCCCGAATTAATGTGCCAACATAATATAATTAAATGTGCCAACTTTTTTTAAATTGATAAACTTATTTTAATATGTTGGCTCCTCATTTCCTTGTTGGAAATAACTGGAAAAGGAGAGTTGGGAGATCCTTGGAGAACCCGGAAGGACATTCTCCAATGAAGATCCACCCTCAACGAAGAACGAGGAACCGACGCCAAGCCGGATCAGAAGCATCTAGCGGGAGTGATGAACATCGACATCACCATCTTCTTCGACTTGTCTTCTTCCTCACGCCACCTCCAATGGACAATCAAGGTAGGGGTTTTATATATGTTTTAATTTATTTTCTTGAATCTTAATATACTAAATTCATGATGACGATGGTCAAAAGATCATGGCCATCGTCCCTCACATAAACCTCACCTCCTTTTCTTTTTATTCTCTGCGCGTTCTTCATCCGTTATTCAATGCCAAATATTTATTGATGTTGGAAACACGAAGTTATTTTGAGTGTGTTATATGGACGTGGATCCCTCAAAAAAAGGATCATGAACACGCGATCGTTTAATTTTTCAGTCTTGGAACGAATCCGAGATGGCTCGCGGAAGAAGTCGGTGGCCGACACCCGATCGACCGCGAGGAAGGTGGGGAGGCACACATCCATGCTGCCAGTTGAGCAAGAGGCTGCCGCCCATCTGCCGCAGTGGAGAAGGGTGGCGGTCGACATCTGGCCAGCCGCTTGGCAGATTGGCAGTGCGCGTCCACGCCACTGGTGGAGCAGGAGGCGGTGACCTCTTGGCCACGACAGAGGCCGAAATCGGCCGACATCCGACCAGCCGCAGTGGAGTAGCGTCACACGACCGCGCCATTGGGAGGAAGACCGTCCGAATTTTCGGGCGGCCGCACCGCACCAGGCGGGACCCCTCTGGCAGGTCCTGTGTTCTAGTATCCGAACTGTCCACAAACTATTAGGGAAGATAGGGGGCGCCTCCCCCCAGGTGTCGGTCACGGCGGACCCTGCCTTGGCAGACCACCAGCTGTGCGGGCCACACCGCAGTAGGCCGGGCCGCCCCCTACACGGGCCGGGCCAGACCACGACCCAATGGGTCAGGCTCACCAAGGACCAGGCCATCTGGGCCAGAACCATGTTGGGCTGGGTCACTCTGAACCGGTTCGGGTTAGCCCAGGCTGAGTCGGGCTGGGTCGGACTGGACCCAGGCCCATCGAGACCCATTTTGGCCTTTATGGCAATATCTTGAGAATCGGGATTCCGTTTGATGAACCATCTACAGCACCATAATACTTGGATTGAGATGATCCTTTTCATATATTACACTTGAGTATTGGATAAGGTTGGAGTATGAAGGGGTTGATTCGGATCCCGAATCCAACCGGGCCCTCGGAGCGGAAACACTAATAACTTGTAGACCGGGCGTCCGATTGACGCACCGTCTATTGCGTTGGGTCCCTTATGACATGACGGACCTTTGAGAAACTTCTTCATGGGACTTTGGGGTGGTTTAGTTATGACCATTGTCTTGGAGAGTGGTTCTCCCAAGTGTGCTACGTACGGAACCCTGCGACTGGCTGAGACATGACGACTGCTAACCATTTCAACTCGGAGTGACTCGACTGACCCATTGGGGAGCGCCTCTGTGTGACACTGTAGAACAACGGTGGGGAGTGCTTCTGTGTGATGTGGTAGGCCCACTGTACTTGATAGGAGGAGTACCTTAGTAAGCGACGAGGGGGAGTGCCTCTGTGTGACGCGGTAGACCCATAGTGGGGAGTGCCTCTGTGTGACACAGCAGACCCATGATACTCAACAGGAGGGGTACCTTAGCAGTCATAGGTTAGTGGGAAGCTCCTATGTGTGATGCGGCAGGACCACTTTACTCTTTAGAGTAGGAGTTCTCTAGCAGTCGAGGTGTTTGACTTTGTGACTGGTGATGTTACTTGTTACTATCCCTAGGGAATCCCGTGGCTGGCTATCGGTTTTCATAGCGATCCTATGTGGGTCAACATCATAATCTTATTTCTCAGAGTTTTATACCTAGTTTGAGTTGAGTCTTATATATTCATAGTGTACCTGTGTGGTTCTTTATCCTCGTGGTATTACCTGTGTGGTAATCTTCCCTCCTGTGTGAGGTGGGTATATTTTGATAACTTAGGTATATATATGGGCATATACCTAATTAGGGTTGAATGTTGTTTATATGTTTTGTGGTTTATCCTTGGTGGATTTGAGTGACCTTTGGGGGTATTGGGCTCCCTACTTAGTATTGTTATACTCACCCCTGCACGGGCTATGCTCGCACCTTGTTGTGTCTAGTGCAGATGACAGACAACCCTGACTGAGGAAGAGAGTACCTGGACTAAAGAATACACACAGGTAGACCATTGACGAGGTGATATGCAGAGGATATCGTTCGAGAGCTGTAAATACCATTCAGGTAGGAACCTTGGCAGGCGTTCACTGGAGCTATACTCAGTTTTAATTGTACTTTATAGTTTTTCTTGTAATTTCCATTTGGGATTGTATTCTGGCCCCTCTACTTTTCTGTTCACACCCTATTTACTATATAGTTTACTTTGGGCTTGTATCTTGATTTGTGCTTAGTTATGTTAGTTTACAGGTATAAAGGCAATGCCTTCCCAGTTTTAGGGAATACTCTTTTCGGTGCTAGTCGCCAGCCCTTGGCCTAAGGAAGGAGGGCTTGGGGTTGTCACAACACGAGTCCTGAGGGACGAGTCGTGAAAAAGGGGCTTGGCTACACCCCCATGTTCTCATCCCTCAATGGGAGAATACATCCATATATAAAAACTGTGACAAATACCTCCATCCAAACTATGATTTGAGGATATATCATTACATTTTATCCCCTTAAAAACCATTGGATCACCTCCAGAATCTACCAATAAGTTCCTCCTTTCCCTATTGGTATCTCCCAAGACATGTATAAGGACAGATAGAAAATTTCTCTACTAGATCATCTCCTTCAACTGGTTCTATCACAGGTTCATTCAAAAAATATCTGAACCAGTGGTAGAACGGAATGTCCCTCATCTCTGAATTCTCTTCACTAGTGACAAACAAAAGATATACCAGTGACTTATCCAGAGCTAGAATCTTCTCATGGTCTCCCCATAAAATCTCCATGAGGAGTAATTCATCATGCATCGCCTCTAGGATCAGGATCCTGACAATTTGGTGAATGTCCCAAAGGTTGATGCTGACCGCCCCATGATTCAAGTGAAATGTATTTGTCCCCAGTGACCATCATCTCAATAACTCAGGCATGATCTACTACAACCAGTAAACATGAATGTGAATACCATTCCCCTTCATAAAGTCCCACTCACTTCATATCTGCCTAAAATTCAATTCCTAATACACATTCCTAGCAGGTCTAGGCCCACTCATCTGTGATGTTTCATCCCTGGTGCAAATCCCACATGTCATTCCATCCCTTGGGTGGATCCAATAAACTCTACTTGATGATCATATGATTCTATGGAAGGGATGAATCATCCCCTATATTATCCCCATTTATGGTTTTGATATGTTTTTAGAGAAGGTATGCTTTTAGTGGTGCATGTTCTATCCATATGTGGCTTGCATCAACTATGTGCCAATGGTACAACACCGATATGCCTCTAAACCAGTATGACAGCTCATCCCTTCTCGCCACTGGAATGAAGACTTCATCTCTTAGTCTGAAGCCTAAAAGTGATAGACTCTTTCAGATAGTATACTCCCTTTAGGCATCCATTAGTATCCCCAAGAGTGTTTCTTGGTCCAAGGAACTTTAGATGCAGCCCCTAATCATGATATTATTGACCATAGATTCCCTCTAAACAACATCAGTGTTTACTTCTTAAGAAGCAATTTGATTTAAGAATCACATGTTTTCAAAGTCTGGTTCATGAAATACATTCATGAATCATGTTCGTGATGATCATTTCATAGAGTAATATGTCATAGATATAACTTCACAATTATTCTATTCACAGTGTCTAGTTTTCTAAGTAGTTTCAATGGGGAAAAAGTTTAGAAGTCTGGTTCTCTAAAGATTGTTCATGAAGAACAATCATGGAAATGAAGTGCTTCAGGAAAAGAAAGATAAAAATTGTATTCACACAATAGTTTAGTGTCTTTGAGGTCCCCAGCATATTCTATTTATAGGGGTATGGTTGGCTTGATTATGTGATTCCATATTCATAGTAGCTTTGATTTAGGAGATATATGAATGTAATTCGTGAGTGAGATTCACGAAAAGGAGTGGATTTCGAATTTGGTGATTATCCCCCAAAATATGACCCTCCTTTCCACCGTAATCTCCCATTCTGAGGTGTGGAATTTGTTGATGTTGAAATATGTGTGTCACGGGAACGGGCGAGTAAGTCGTATCTGGTTTGGAGTAAATCCAAACCAAAATGGGCCAAAACCCCTCTAAGGAGTCTATTTCATGAAGCCCCGATCCTTCATGAATAGAGAGAGAACATGAATATCCCTGTATGATAATTTCTATCTATGAACACATGAAGCTGTGATGGTGTTATTCTGTGAGTTTGACGACAATTCGTTAATGCTCAAAGCAATGATGGTGTTCATCCATGAGTCTGAAGGCACTTCATGACTTTAGAAACAATTGTAAATGATAATTTGTGAGTATAATAGAGCCACACTCATTCAATAAGCCCAAAAATTCATTTCAAACCACTTCTAATATTTATGAAATTCCTTGCCTATAAATACCCCCTCATTCAGATATTTTAGGAATGGTTTCCTGACCATTCATCCTACAAATTGATCCCAATTTGCGAACCTCTTGAACATCATGAACCATACCAAAAATTTACCATCCATAATAACTAGGCTCTAAAAAACCCCCCATTCAAATATTCTTAAATAAATCCACCCAAGGTGGATACAACTTTAATGAAGGCCAACACCCTTCTTGAAGTATGATGATCCTACGAGGCACCTAAGGCTTCACAAAGCATTCAAACCTCATGAACACTCTTCTCATGAAAAATGAATTCATCCTGAAGTAGAGTCACCCTATTTTTTGAATCCCCCAACTTTGTGAAGCCCTTGACCACTGTGAAGAACCTTATATTTTCCAAGAACTTCTCTATGAGGCCGTATACTTCACGAAACCTCTCTCCTAGGCCTCCTTGTACTGCCTCCCTTATGTTGAAACCACTTTGTGAAGGTTAAGTTCCCAGTTACCCCAAATCAGTCCAGGATCAGTTTAGATGCACCTTGAGTCCCTTTACAACCTGTTCCATCCATTGATAAGGCCCACTACACTTTAATTGGAGCTCGAGACTCCCACTTACCATTTTCTTCTCAGTATAGGTTTGATAACACTTTTTTCTTCTCAAAATAGGAACACAAATGTGGACCTTATGATTGGAAAATCCCAACTATCATTAAACCTTGGAATTTACAAATCCATGACCTTCCCAAAGGCATACGATAGGTTGTCACATAATCCAAAGGAGTAAGGAGTGAGTCCCCCAAGTCCAAGATGCCAGATGTAAAACTGTCTAGTCCCAACATCGTCAATACATGACATTAAACTGTTACTACACCCTTGGAAATAAGAACAATATGATCCACCTATGAGTGGTATGGAATGGTCTCAAAACTTCCTAACCTCACATGGAATGAGATCCTCCTAATAGGGAATGAGATTATCCTTGGTAATCTTCCACATGTAATCACCACACCATCTCTCAATGACACTTATTTCACGACATGAGCATCAGATCCACTACTTACTCTTATTTGTCACATAGAGCACAAATCTCATGGTCTTAGAGGATAATAGTGATCATCAAATCCTACCAATCACCACCATGGGACTTTTCTATAGATATAAGCTCCAATTTACATTAAAATGTGAATCATTCAGAGTGTAAGACCCAACAACCAAACTAATCCTATAGGCCTATTTCATGCATAAACCTCAACCACATACTCCCATGGGTTTCTCCAATACGTAAGACACAAACATTACAAACTGTATGGGATTATGTTACCAACTAACTAGGCTAAGTAGAAAGGCTCCCTAATGTTCACTTATGGTGGCCAGAATAATACAAAAAATTATAATTAAATAAACACAAGGGGAATTATAATTAACCACAAGGGTTCACACAATGAACCAAAGCATAAAGGCACCAAAACCCACTCAAAAAGATCAATTCACAAGTAAACCAAATGTATGTGGGGAGAGTTAATCAAGATCAAAAAAGTTACCAACCACATATACATGTGTCACACACACAACCATCACACACAAGAATCACGCCAAATCATAATTAATCTCAATATTGACAAAAAAATGAAAACATAATTAATTCATGAAAATTCAATTTTACTCACTTTAAGGAGGAGGACCCGGTGGCGAAGGAGAAGGAGGCATCGACAGCGGAGGCACCATAGGTTGCGGAGGTAGCAGAGGCAGCGTAGAGGCAGCGCGGAGGCAGCGCGGAGGCAACGGAGGTAGCAGAGGCATCTTGGAGGCAGTGGAGGTAGCAGAGGTAGAGGAGGAGTAGGAGGAGGAGGATGAGGATGAGGAGGAGTAGGATGAGGAGGAGGAGGAAGAGGAGAACGAGGAGGAGGAGGCCGCGATGGAGGAGGAGGAGCAGGAGAAGCTGCAGTGGAGAGGAGGCAGTGGAGGAGGAGGAGGAGGAGGCGCCGGTGGAGGAGGAGGAGGAGGAGGCCGCAGTGGAGGAGGAGGAGGAGGCGATGACCACGACGGAGGAGGAGGAGAAAGAGGCAGCGACAGCGGCAAAGAGGAGGTAGCGGCGACAACGGCACAGAGTAGGGCTTCCGCGAAAGCTTGACAGGGTGCGGGGAGGAGGAGGAGGACCGGGTGGATTTTATAAATCCCACATGGGCCTTTATCAGCGATAGTAAAAAGCGCTGATAAAGGCTAGAATTTATCAGCGCTTTTTTAGAGCTGATAAAGGTTGGAATTTATCAGCGCTTTTGTAGTGCTGATAAAGAGTGACTTTATCAGTGCTTTTCATTTTAGCGCTGATAAAGACACTCTTTATCAGTGCTTTTGTAGCGCTGATAAATATGTAGTTTATCAGCGCTAATAAAAGCACTGATAAATGTATAAATTTAAGAATTTATTTATATTATTATATATTTATTTAACCCTAAATATATATATCTATATTTATACTTATAAAATTATTTGAAAGGTATATTTATATATATATATCGTTGAAAATATAACAAAATATATATTTATTTTTTAAATATAATTTAATTTTAATTATAAGTGTACATTTTTTATAACATATATATTATATGGGTAACATAATGAATTATAATCTATAAATGAACATTATTCAATATGCACATATATATATGCATGTCTGATATATTCATTGACTCCAATTCATTGGAAAACACATATATATTCAATAATTTTAATTATACATATATATTAAAACGTATTATATATTTATAAATAAAACAAATACATTAAATATAAAGAAATATAACACATATATATATTAAATATAATGAATTAATAAATATAATAAATATAATGAATTAATAAATCTAATAAATATATAATTAATTAATAAATATAATAAATCTAATAAATATATTTATTATTAATCTTATAATTATTTAATTATATATATATATAGTTATAACATTTTTTTATTTAATGTATACAATAAAAATTATCAGCGTTAAGAAAAGCGCTGATAAATATAACATTTATCAACACTAGGAAAATCGCTGATAAAGGGATATTTAAAGCGCTGATAAAGGGTACAACTTTATCAGTGCTTGTTTTAGTGCTGATAAAGGGAACCTTTATCAGTGGTTTTTTTAGCGCTGATAAAGGCCTACCCCTTTATCAGCTCTTTTCCATTAGCGCTGATAAAGGCAGGCGCCTGCCTTGCCCTATTTTGTGGTAGTGGATGTACCTCCCTGATCCACCCCAAGGGGAGTTCTGATTGACCTTAATGGTGTGAAATCTTTCCTTTATGGTCAAAAAGTCTCAGGTCCTCCTCCATATGGAGTTTTGGTCCATCCATCAGTAAACCAAGGTGATCCATACTACTGATGTACCTCCTTGATCCACCCTAAGGGGTGTTCCAATCAACCTTCATGGTGTGACATCTTCCCTTTATGGGACATGCCTCTCAGATTCACCTCCACAGGGCATTCTGATATATCCTTCAATAAACCAAGGTGTTACCTCCAAGGGATATACCTCTTTGATCCACTAGAATGGGTGTTTCAATCAACCTTAATGGTGTGAAATATTCCATTTAGGGGACACACCTCCCAGATCTACGTCTACTTGGTATTATTATCTATCCACTGGTAATCATCTAGGTGTGAAATCTTCCCACCTAGGGACAGAACTCCTTGATCAACCTTCATGGGGATTTTTGATCAATCAACTATATTTCCAAAATATTTTAAACTAGTGACCCCAAATACATACCCCATGAAAAACATGGGTTTCCTGATGTGAAATTATTAGAAGATTTGTGCCCATGGAATCAGCTAGCTCATGTAAAACACGAGATGCTTGAGGTGAAATCATTAGATGATATAATCACTTAGAGTTTGATACCTCATGATTTATAGTGGATTCCTTGGGTTCAACACATAATATGCCTTCATGTGAATCCCTACTATAAGAAAGAATACAGGCGGCAAATGTTGTAATGACCCAAATATTCATTAATGAAAATTCATCTCTATCTCTTTAAATGTCTTTTTTTGTAAAATGGTTATGTAACACATATGCGCTTCTTTGGTTTTTTGTTTTTAGATTTCAAAATACCATTAAAAATTATAACCATTTCTAATATATCTGTTAAACTGTGATAACATGATTAGTATAAATATAGGGCTTTAAAAAATAAAATTTACTCAGACAAAGGAAGAGAAAGCCTCATCTAGAAGAATTTCCCCATACAAATCCCATTTTTCAAAACTTAGAAAGGAGGTGGCATCATTGGGATTCTCTCTTGACCAATCCCAAGCTGAGCTTCAACACATTAAGCTTGAGCAGAACTCCCTACGGGAGAAGTGAAAGTTGATAGAGATTACTACCCAAGCGATATTGTCCAAGCCACCCCAATAGTATGTAACCATCACACACCTTACTCTAAGGTCTTATGCTGGTGTTATAAGGGGTTATTTAACAATTCTAAAGCACTATGACTATGTAAATTATTTTTGTATAAAGAATATACATTCATTTTATTATTGTTACTATGTAAATAGTCTTTAAAGCATATATAGTATTTTAGTTAACATTTAATTAAGAAATATATTTTGATTAATTAATGGATTTTTAAATTCAATAATATTTTAATAAAATATTATTATTAAATTATATTTTATTAAATTTAAATGATCATATATTTTTATGAATACAATTGTAATTTTTATTAAGGTTTGAAAGTTGTTTTTGTCAAAACCCATGATTTTTGGATAAATGTAGGTTTTTATTTTAAAATAAAAAATTTACATATTTAGAAAATTATTTAGATAAAATGAATATATTTTTTGTAATTAGGATGTTGAAATTATCCAACGGTGAATTTTTCATAATTTTCTGAGATAGTCGAATTGTTTGGTAAATATTAAATATTGTTTAAATATATAATGTGTTTTATGACATCATAATGACCCAATAGTGATGTAATAAAATACTATAAAAATTATTTTTGGACAATATACGTTTTACCATTAATATAATGTGATTTTATGTTTGTTTGATTTATTTTTCAAAGCCTTAGTAGACCCTCCAAGACTTATATAACATTTTAGTTTTTTAAATTGATTTCCTTGAGAGTGTGACTCACCTCCACATAAGAAACCCAATTATTTTAAGAAGTTAAGAAATTATACTTATAAACTATTTTATTCAAACCCATTTGAAAAAAACCATTGGAAAAACCCATGGGATGGATTTTGGTTTTGATTAGTTTAATTTGTGGTGTCCCAAACCTAAATAATAAAGAATTTCCTCTCCTTTCCCATATAAACCCACCCAATATCTCACTTTCTCCTCACTCAAAGCCATTGAAGTTAGTCCAACCTCTTCCCTACTCTCTATATAATCCTAACA
Organism: Viscum album; assembly: GCA_963277665.1. Lineage (NCBI taxonomy): Eukaryota > Viridiplantae > Streptophyta > Magnoliopsida > Santalales > Viscaceae > Viscum > Viscum album. Next base: position 49,803,386 of record OY728130.1, on the reverse strand, counting down.
AGGAACCCCAATCTCCTAAGAAGCCTCTCTAAAGCCTCTCCCAAGCCGTTGGGATCACACTTCCAAGTAAGGGATTCCTTCCTTTCTCATTTTATCCTTGTTTCTTAATATTGTTATTTCCTTTTATTTTAAATTATAAATATTGGAGTATGATTTAGAACCACCCTTATACTTCCATTATTATGTTCTAATTATGACATACCCCTTTCTCTCTCATTAATGCCTCCCATGTACACCCTTTACCATGCCGAAATTCTGTAAGGGATTCCTTCCTTTCTCATTTTATCCATGTTTCTTAATATTGTTATTCCATTTATTTTTTATTATAAATATAGGGGTATGATTTAAAACATTTCCCATACTTCCCTCCTGATGTTTTAATGACGAGATACCTCTTTATCTCTCATTAATGCCACCCATGTACACCCGTTACCATGCCGAAACTCGGTAAGGAATTCCTCTCTCCTCATTTACATTCAAATATTTATTTTGTATTATGAATCTAAAATTATATTAATTATGTTGGGACATGTATCTATATGATCCCCTTACTGTATATTTCATGTAAATATGATGAGACACCCCTTTCTCTCTCATCAACCATTTTAATGAATTCTTATGTCACGTCGTTATGCCGTTGAAATTGCACCGTGATTTTCCAAGCCATATACATTGTGTCGTGAACACCATACCCATTTCTATATCAAGGGTATTAAAATTTATGTACATTTAATTATTGATTATAGAGTTTAATATATGAATTAAACATTCCTTTATCATTGAATTAAATGATGATCTTCAATGATTTCATGTTATATGATCCATGTGGCACACTGATGCATGAAATGAACTGTTTAAGAAGGGTGCGCCATGATAGCACTCCAATGCATTGGGTAAAGATTAGTATTATGATAATTAAAGTGGAATGAGGGTTTAATCAGGATAATTCAAGTGCAATGAGGTTTTACACATGCTAATTCAAGTGCAAAGAGGGTTTACTCATGCTCCACGTGCAATGTGCCTTGGCTCACGCTAATAATATGTTAAGTGTTGCTACCACATTTCCATGTTTTGATAATAATTCTATATCATGCCTTTATGTTCATGTTTATTTTATGCTCCATTGATACTTCTATTTCAAAACATGTATTGTATTATTCATGTTATTCCATGTTTACTCCCTTATTGAGCTTTATAGCTCACCCTTTTCTTATGCATGTCCTCAGGTTGTCCCATGCAATGCTATGTACGAGGGAATGTAGTGGTCATGTAAATAATGTTTTATATAAATATGTCATGTTTCATTTTTGAAGTTATTATGTAATGTTACTAAGCCCCAAAAAATATAGACCTATCTATCATCCATGTGGTATCAAGTGAAGAGTTTATGTAATAAATCATGTTTAAATGTGTAATAAAGAGTAGGGTTGTTATAGTTGGTATCAAAGGATAGGCTTAGTTATTTTTTGGGATTAGGATTAGAAAAACCTAGTGAAGAATTAGAGACAATACTAAGTATAATAAAAACATCCCAAAATTTTGGTGAGTATTGAGTAAGTGGTTTATCAAGAAAATACATCCCTACCTGGATATGAGCAGGTAGAGGCGGCTCTGGCACAGATGTACCTAGGAGTGAAAAGTCTGACAAGGAGTTTTGGGTTTGTACCAGGTATCCTGGTACAAGAAAACGGGCCTTGATGCACTCTGTGTTACGACACTCTTGGGGGATATGATTTGGTAAATTCACAATCTTAGTATGAACCATTGTGAAGGGAATAAAAAAATGTCCCTAAGAATATATGTTGGGAAGTAGATCATGGATAACATTGGTTGAATCCATAGACTTAGAAGTTAAGGAAATAAAATTCATTTTTAAGTCATTAATTGTTTCCTTGTATTACCCTTTATGTGTTACCCTTAACTTTTATTTTATTCCAACCAATGGCTGGTAATAGGAGGACTCGGGCTAACAACCGATGCGAAGATCAATGTGATAACTATTCTAATAAGATGCCCAATCCAATGGGAGTAGTAATCCTGAAATTTGTCATGATTCTCTCTCTGTTAACTCAGTATTTGAATAGAAACATGGGTCAAGAGGAACGTTTAACCCCCCCTAAGAAAGAAAAAGTCACAATTGAGAGCTTCATGTGATAAAGGCCTCCTACTTTTAATGGATCATCTGATAACTCAATTTCCGAACAATGAATTAACTCCATCAAAATAATCTTCTCCATACTTCAATGTTCTGAACAAGAGAAGGATCTTCTTGATGCTTATCATATGGAGGGTGAAGCCGATCAGTGGTGGAAATTAATAAAAAATAGAAAGCCCGAGGATGAGATCAATGTAGCGACTCAGGTTTTTGGCCCTGTTAGACTTTGGAATGTTTCTAAGAATAATTCCAAAGCTAGGTGCGAAGACGGCGTGCGATTCTGAGGCCTGGTGTTCCCGGAATGAATTTCATAAAAATATTAAGTATTTTTATACTATGCACGTGGCGGGGTGTGATATCTCCTAAACGGTAGCTCAGAACTGGAATCTGAGGGCACGGTTGCATCCGGAACGTGCCGTTTACCCTAGGTGGGGTGAAAACTTTGCGGGTGCGGGTCTGCGGTGAGAAACGCCACCAGGGGCATTTTCGTAAATAAGTGGCGAAGTTAGTGGGTGAGCGTCGGCTCGAATAACTTCTGAACAGAGTCTCGGATGAAAAATTTGAGTCCGCCGTTGCATTCAGAACAGCGCGTTTACCCTAGGGGTGACCTTACTTTTGTTCGCATCGGGCGTCGGGTCCGAGGCGGGTTTGGCAATATCTTTTCCATATTCTAGTACCTCTCTCCATACAAAAAAATATATGCTTTGGAAAATTTGAATCCCCATAAACTTCCACTAGCTTTTTAGCAGTAGAAAGGTAAATTTCTGGGAGTTCTTTTTCCTGACTATGCAGCACGTGCCCTTAGGTGGCCTTGCATAAACAGTCTAAATAACAGACTTGTCAGCCGAAAGATGATATTATTTAACTATATAGACAATGCCCTTAGGTGGCCCTGCATAATTCAACCCCCTAACAGGTTTGTGAAATAGTTGTAACTTCATTCTTGGGAACTACTGCTTCTAATGATTTTTTAGCCATTTTTCATATCATTCCTCAGATTCAAAATTTCTTAAGTCATGGTTTACAAATTTGCACTCATACTTGAACATGGTAATATGTTTTTAGATAAATTATCAAGGAATTGATAGACCTACATAATCAATTGAAAGCTTTGGTTAGTTTCAAAGGATAAAAAAAGTTGATTGGTTGTCATGAAAATTAAGTACTGCATAAAAACATTGTTATCTCTTACCCAACAGTAGATCAGTAACTTGGGAAGGATCCTCCCCGTCTTTCCTAGCTTCAACAGGATTTTCAAGACGAGTTTCAGGAAGCTCTGCTAGGTTATGCTCCACTTGAGCTAATGTCTCTACAATAGTAGGGTTTTCTGTACCCCCTTCAGGAATTGGAAGTTTATCAGCTTACTCATATAGAACTACACATTTCAACTGATCATGATTAGAGATGTAATAAGAAGTTATATTTAATAGGATGAAGGATAACACTCATGTCCATAATCTTCTAAATTACATTGTAATTTAACATCATCTAAAACATCTTCAAAAGATGCACCAAGTTTCATCATTTCATCCAATATAATATCATAATCCCGGTTAATCTCATCAGTGGCAGCATTTGATATGTCTTCTTGGCGACCTTCATCCTGTAGTCTCTGACCCTGGACAACTTCTTCTGATAAAGTGGTGGCATCAGTTGCAATGGCCGCCAAAAGCTCTAATGCAGGTGTTGAACCTAAAGTATCATAGAATGGAAGTTAGTTGATGTTCCATTCAACATCTTATGAAGCATTTTTAACTTACTAGAAGCAGTCTCTTCTCTTCTTGCAACATCAGTAGGAAGGATACTGGGAACAGACGTTTCCTCTTCTCCAGGAGCAGCCAAGTTAGCCTGAACTTGTAATTGTTCACTAGTACCCTTCGTGGTCCTTAGAGGAATGTTAATCCTGTCCCTCAAAGGGGAAATTGAATAAGCCCATGAAATCCCAAAGAAGTATGATCAATCTTTTCATGGATTAAGACTTATGATTATCTGAAGGACTTACCACTACTGATGAAACGTTTATATGTAGAATTCCTCCTTCGATGCCTTTGTCTTTTTGGATTTTTGGAAGTGTCAGCAGTCCCCTTTATAGGTACTTGAATTGGAGAATGGAAATACATGTCCAACTACTCATCCATGGCTTGCTGGCCTGAAGATATCTCACCCGACTCATGAGGAGATTCATTATCCCCAATGGCAGTACCACCAGGGCTTTAATGTGGTGAAGGAACCTCAGCAGTTCCTTTCTTTGCAAGCTGTAGGATAAATAAAATAATTTCCTTGAGTAACAGAACTTTAACTGGAATCAAGTTACAAAGAAAATAAAGAAAGAGACTTACATCTTCAAAAGCCACGTAGTCATGCCACTACTCATCTTCGGAACCACTAGTCCCCTCAGTGGCCCCACGATTTATCATTTCCTTCACCTCCTTGGTGACAGGAATGGAATCATCAGTGGAATATATGATCATTTATTGCTCTCTGATGTAGGCCCACACTTCATCAGGGTTATCCTTGTAACAGATATCTAAAGAATCCAAGAGTTTCCCTACTCCAGGGATGTGCAGCCCCTCGCACAAATCTAGCCAGGCAGTTTTAGCATCACAGTATAAACTCTGCCATGTCTGGACAACCTTTTGTCGTAGATAATCAGTATGCGTACCAGAAGTCTTCGAGGAAGGTCCTACAATCTTCGACTTTAGCTTCTTCCCATCTCCTGCAACTATAGATAGAGAATAAGAAAATAAGACTTGTTTCTCTATAAGTTAATGGTGATTAAATTTCCACAATGAAGTAACTCACTAGGAGTTGATGGAGCGGGTATTTTGATTCTGACAGGAGAATTATATCGGGCATGAGGCCGCTTTTCCGCTTGTTGTGCCTCATCATCCCCATCTTGGGAATCCGGTGAGTCCGTCCTAGATGAGGAATCCGGCGAATCAGCTTCAGGTGGGGAAGCATCACCTTCCTGAGGAAGGGTTTCTTTCTCTATAGTTCTATTCCTTTTCCCCACCTGATAAACTCAGTGATTCAGCACCCCTCTAGGGTATGATGATATCCAGTTCTTGGCATACCATGTAGTCAAGTTATTTTCCGCTTTATCAACTAGTAGATCAAACACTGCCCCAGTATTCTCCCTAGATGTCAGCAACCATAGTTTCCGGGCAACCATTAGATGTTTCTCTGACCTGACATGCACTGGAGGAGATACAACAGTCTGCTGCAAACACTTAAATTGAAGTGAAAATCTATATGGAGCATAGGCCTCACATATAATCTCTGCGTCAATCCTGGTGACCAGCACACCATCTCTGCATGCCAGCATGTATGCCCTTAATTCCAGGCTGGCTGTTCCATCATCAACAAACTGCTTGGTTGGAGGATTTCTGTAAGGAAAGAAATTTAATTTCTTATACATGCTCAGCCTCACCTTCATGTCATAAGAATTGAGAGATAGTGGAGAAATTACAGAGAATGCCTGCACTGATATCCTGAATGAACTTCTGGGAATATGTACTCCATTCTGTACATTATACGACTTGAAGTGAGTGGCGATCCATCCCCATAAAACTTGGAATGGTCCCACTATTCTTAAAGGAGATTTACCCATGAAGACATGGAGTAAACTCCTGCAAATCTTTGCTAAAATGGGGGTAGCCAACCCAACCATTTTTCCCTCATCTAACTTGGCTGCAATAATGAAGGTCCCTGGCCTGACGCCTCCCTTCGAGTCCCTGACTGGAAAAAGATAAACACTGAGCCACAAGGCCAAGAAGCCCGCCAGACGAGTCTTCTTCGGTATTCTCTGATTTACTTCATACCCCCACTTCTCAAATTCTCCTTCTTCTAGGGCCGACCAGAATGTGCCAGGAGCACCCCTCTTCTCTGTTTTGGGATAGGTGGTAGGACGAGTGGGCCTCTTCTCTTTGGGCCCCTTCTTCTTGGATCCCTTTGCCTTCGATACCTTTTCCTTCGGCTCCTTATCATGCTTATCAATAAAGAACATATTCATCCACTCCTATGAATGAATATCTTTTCTAAAATGAGTTAATGATGTCTCTGAACTCTTGAGCTTGTGGACTATTCTCAATAATTCCCGATCTAAAGCCGGAGTCTTCTACGAATAATTCCAAGTCACCTTGGGAGGGATGAATTCATTATATATATCACCCAAAATTGGAGCCCCTGAGATCTTTTGGACATCCCATAGACTGATGCCTACTTCTCCATGAGTCAGATGGAAAGAATTAGTTTCTGGGCTCCAATGGATGAGTATCTCCGGCACGAAGTTATCATGCCTGTAAACATATGTTTTCCCAGCCCAGACGGATTCATATATCACAACTCCTTTCAAATCCTCGACAAAATACGCACAGGTTTGTCGTACCCAGTATTCCCACATCCAAGTTGGCTTTACAACTTCTCCAGGATGGAAGTCCCAGCTCTTCTTCCAGCCTTTAGACTGATCCATATGAGAATTTCAAAAGATTGAAGGATAACAATGTGGTTTCAGCTCGGGCTTTTGAGGTTTCAGATCCGATGTACAAGGGATATGATGCATCATATGAGCCTTCTCCACCATTCCAGCATTTATAAATGCTCTTCCACATGAGATATTTGCTGAAGCAAATTTGGTGTAATTCTGAAACCAAGAAATTGGGAGATAGTTTTTTTCCTTTGGAATGGTAACTTCTTGCAGATGACCGTAGCCATACAAAGGCAGGTAGATGATTTTTTGTAAATCAAGATGATATTTCTTCAGGTACTTGGCCAAATCTGGGAGAGTGCTGTCACAGACGGTATAGTAACCATGGCCAATGATGCTCATCATATCATCAATTCTCTTGATTGCAAGTTCATCAGCCATTCCGATTCTCTTGGGAGCCATTGAATCTTCAAAAAAGTTGAATAAATTAACTCTTAATTGGGTTGATTTTTCATAAATTTTGTGAAGAAATTTGAAAAAATGGATAAGGCATTAAGGCTCGCAAGAATGGATTTGTCGCGCAAGTATGAATTTGTCGCGTAGGTATGGATGTGTCGCGCAAGTTTTTGGTGCACAAGTATCACCGCACATGTCCAAATACCGCTAAAGCAGCGCGACAGTAAAGAAATAGCGTAAAACGGAGCAACTTGCACACTGAAGTACACTTGCACGGTGAGAGCTCGAAAATCTGAAATTTGGTGCTTTGCGTGAGGAATGGCCTCATATATATAGGCCAGGCCTCAACCCTGCGTGCCTAAAACCAGCATGGGCAGCCCTGCGTGCCGACGCCTGCGTGCCTCTCACTTGTGCGCTACCACCTGCTTGCTCAACACTTGCGTACCTAAGTTTCTTTGGTTTTCTTCTTTCCTCAGAGTTACATCCTCATTTCTTTTAGATCCAACTCTAAGGGTCGACTTTTGTTGACTCTCCTTTCCATCACAGAGTCTAACGAATTGAAAAGGAAAATACCTTGAACCCAAATTGATTCATCCTTTGAAGAAACATCAGAAATTGACAAAGGAATGAACAAAGATTCAAATGCACTTGGGTCGCACAAGTTCCACCAAGGTCACGCAAGTATACTTGCGCGCTGCCCAATTATCGTGCAGGTGACTTGCATGCCCTCTTTTAAATTCTCCCAGGGTCTTCACCAGCCTATAAATACCTCTGATGGGCCCCCCATTTCAGGATGAAAAATTCCAGAAACTCAAATTTGTGCTCCCAGCGCCCTAGCCTCTTCTCAAAGCATCTGAACACTTCTAAGGTAATTTCTTACCTAGAACGGAAGATCTAAAGAGGGGGAGGAAGTCCTAAGTGTTGAAACTCATCAACACGTGTGCGTCTAAGTGGCTAGCCCTTAAGGGAAATGGCCACACTTGTGCACCTCCTTACCCCTTCAACAGAACTTGTGTGCCACCCTTTTGGAATCCCCCAGGGATATTGTTAATGGCTGGAGCCAAGTCTCGCCCAAGTATTACCTCAAGGGTTAACCATCACGCAAGTATCCACGTGTCGCATAGGTACACCTGCGTGACCAGGACTTGTGTTCCCACACAGGACTTGCACGCCCCTCCCTTTTTGGGTGCCTCTCCTACCTATTTCACCTCTCTTATGCCTATCCACCTCTCCTATTCAAGATTCAGCCTTCAGAACCATCTTGAAAGCCATTTATGGTATGGTTCCTTTGTTGGTATCCTTGTCTGAAAGGAATTCTATGGAACATATATTAAAACTTAGTTATTTACATATCTTTATGTCACAACGGTTAGAGATTCCATTCATTGAACCTCATCCTTTGAAATGAGAAGACTATTCTGGGCCTCCTTTTCAAGAGTAAGCCCCAAGTCCCCTTAATTCTGGGTCTAATTTTCAGGATTAAGCCCCAGTCATAATTCTTCTAATCTAGGAATCCTCTTTAGGAATAATCCCCCACTCATAAATTCCATTTAACTTAGTCCTCTTTCTCAGGGATAAGTCCTAAGTCTCAAGTCCCCTAACATGGGCCTCCTTTTCTGGAGTATGCCCCAGTCTTCAAATTCCCTTAAACTAGGCCTCCTTTTCAGGAGTAAGCCCCAGTCTTTAAGTTCCCTAAATTTTGGGTATCCTCCTGAGGAGTAAACCCCAACCATAATTATTTTGATATGGGCATCCTCCTTAGGAGTAAGCCCTAAGTTCCCAAAAATCCAAATTTCCTTAAACTTGGGCTTCCTTTTTAGGAGTAAGCCCCCGTCATAATCCCCTTTAACCTGGGCCTCTTCTTTAAGAATAATCCCCAGTCATAATTTCTCTTAACCAGTCATAATTTACTTTTGAATTAGGATTCCTTCTCAGGAGTAAATCCCAATCACAAGTCCCCTCCTATTTTGGGAATCCTCCTCAGGAATAATCCCCAAGTTAGAGTATTCAAATCTCCAAAAAGAACATATATCTTTATGGACCTTGTTCCCAGGTTTCTTCCTTGAACTAAATCCTAATCTTCATCTATCTGGGCAGTCATACATACATAAGCCCCACTCATTTCTTATAATTTCATCTTTCATGGACCAATTGTCTGATTTTACCAATACCTCTTGTTTCTCACACCGAGCATGACTCACGTGAGCTTAGAGTGTAAAAGTAATTATGACATGTTTCTTTGATCCATCAATCATGCATAAAACTCATACTTCTTTACTCGAACTACGTGGGTTCAGATTCCTTTTCCAAAACAAAGTATACATAGGTAGCCCATCTGCGGGTACGATACCAACTATGAAATAATTCATGTCCTTCTGAATGACAATAAACTTCAAGTGCCCCGCTGAGTGTCTTTAAAACCAGTATGGTTATCACAATAACCAAGATATTTCTATATAATGTGTCGAAGGATACCATTGACCAATAATATCTAAAAGATACAGATGATTCTCTATCGATGAAGAACCTCAAATACATATAAAAGATTCTCTAAATATCATAATACTAATCATTGATTGTCAGATCTAAAGGAAACCTCATTTTCATACCTGGTTATGTAATAAGGATTCATGAACATAACTTAAATCTATAAAGGGATTCCCGAAGTAGACAATAATTCCCCCCAAAAGGGTGTGATGAGTCCGACCTCCCATCCTCTTGACAAATGCAAATTCTTAAGCCTCATAAGTTCACAACTAATGAGCACCAACCTTTGGAAAGTAGGCCCAAATGGATATGGAATCATTGGATGTTTCTGGTTCTATGAACTAACCCGTTAGAATCTTCTTGGAATGTTTGAACCTTAAATCAATGAGGTCATCCCCATTTCCAGAGGAAATAATAATTTAGATGATGTAAAATCTCATAATGGACAATCTTAGAGTAGGTGTATCAATGATCTGTTCTCATTATTTTAATAGTGATAATTATGGATGCTAGACAACTCACATGATTATATATTTAAAAAATCATGGAATATGATTTTTTTCAAAGATATTCAAGCCTTGTGAAATTCTTAAAGTGGATTTGAAAAAATGGGATAGTGATAAAGAAAAAGAATAGGATATCAATTAAAAAGAAATGAATAATATTGTTTGTGGATTAAGAACTGATGAGTTCAATAGAGTTTCTCAAAGTTCTACAAAATTTGAAATGCGGAAAATTATTTTTGTTTCCTATAAAGGAACATCAAATGTTTTAAAATTAAGGTATACTAATTCAATGTTAAAATTTGATACTTTTAGAGTGAATGATAGTGAAACCATCACAAAAATGTATGGGAGAATGACTGAGATAGTAAATAATATATCTACCTTTGGAGATCCAATTTCACAATACGATAAAGCATTAAAAGTGCTTAGAGTTTTACCTAAACAATGTAATGGTATATATTTCTCTATAAGATAGTCCAATATAGTTAAAAAATTAATAATGAAGGATCTAATTGGAACATTTATGATGTATGATGTTGAGATGAATGCTGAAGCTAAAAATCATGTTTCTATAAAAAATGATGATGCTGCTCATAGAATGACTATGGATGAATCAAATGATTCAATATATATATAATCAAAAAAAATAACTATAAAATCTCACCATTTTTTTTGAAAATATATATAAAAGGAAAAATGAAATAGATAAGATATACAGATGCTATGAATGAGAGGAAAAAAGGACACATAAAGTATAAATGTCCAATGATAAAATATCAAAGAAGATATAATAATGAATAGAAAAGAAAGAGACTTATGAAGGAAAGCAGCAGTGATAATTCTATTTCAAATGAAGAATCTTCTACAAACCTAGAGGTTTACCATATAAATATAATGGGGAATCTATGAATTATGACTCAGAATGATGAGGTACAATCTTATTTCTATCTAAATTCTAATTCAGAAAACATTTATTATGATGAAATTAATAGTTATTGTTTCATGCTTCCTGAAAAGTATGAATCCCTAAAAATAAACCCCAAAAATATTACAAAATCTTATCATACTATTTCTATAAAAAGAGAATTTTTCAAAACAACATGATAATTTAAAATATAATACTTCTAAATATTAATGTGATCTAAATGAAGTTAAAATTTAATAATTATTAATTAAAGTAAATATTTTAAAATAATATTCTAGTATGATTATTAAAGAGAAAAATATTTTAAATCAAATTCTTGGTAAAAATATATTTCATAAAAGAAAAATTGGAATTGGTAGTAATGGTGAAATACCAAAAATGTATAGGAATTATTTTTTTCAGGTTTTAAATGGTAAAATAATCTATTCTGTAAAATTTTATTATTATGTTATTAGTAGACATTATGGGAAAGATGTTTTCTTTATATAAGATCAAAATTCTTGTGTTAAGAATTATTATTTTTTAAATATTTCATTTAATCTGAATTTTATAATTTCTGTGAAAAAAAAACAGATTGGCTTACCCAATACTTTATTTTCTAACACTCCCAAACACAAAATCACATGGTTAGAAAAAGTAACTTGTGTTTGATGTTTTTATAGGAATACAAAACTGAACTAAATTAGTAATTATTTAACCATTTAACTGGGTGAGATATGGAAATTTCTACCAAATAGGTGATCTACTCTAAATTAGTTTGTTATAAAAAATCAGAAGAACTGGAATCTATGATTCAGTATGTATTTCATTATTATTTTCATATATATATTCTTTTGTTGCATTAAATATTTTATATACATGGGGGAGATATCTTTCTTTACTATTTGAATCAAGTATCAATCTATTTTGATTGTATAATTTATTTACTAAATCTTAAAATATTGATAAATATTGTTTTAGATGGTATAGTAAATGGTTAATTATAAAAAGGATTGTATTTTAATATTTAATCTTTGAAACCTATTATCATCTTTAAGTTTCATGATCTTAAAATTTTAATCTTTTTATATAATGTTTTCAATAAAAAAATAATTCTAAAAAAGATCTTTTTCAAAGACTAATGAAATAATATTGATAAAAATGAAATTACAAAGAACTTAAAGTTCATAGGAATTTCTTTCTCAATATAAAATGAAAGGTAATCATTCTATTGATCTGTTAGAAGAACCATCAGTTTCGTATTTGAAGAATTTGTTTGAAAAAAATTCTAAAAAGGATAAAGAAGTTCATTATTATGAAAAACCAGATGTTTCTTTATATAAAATGTTCAAAAGTGTAATTCCTTATGAAGAACTTATTTTTAAGGATAATACTTTGAATAAGGAAAAAATTGAAGTTGCATACTGATCTCGATGCATCTAGAAATTCGTATGATAAACTAAAAAAATATTATTAGAATGTGAAAGAATTTTCAATTTGAAAATAATATTTTGAAGCATTCAGAAAGTAAATGTTAATTCAAATGGACTTACTCAGAAGGAAAGTTGTTACTAAGATAGACCTTGATAAATGAAAAGTGTTCTGGATTGAACAATTTTCTTCTTCTTATATTTATCAAAGAACTATAGATTTCCAAAGTAGAATAGAAATAATCTCAAAAGTTTTAACATATTTGAGTGAAATTTTTATATATTTTGAATGTATGGTTAATTGATCTAATCATTATTAAAACTATAACTATTATTCATTATTTTATTTTATTGACAATATTTTATCATTTTACTAAAATATTTTATTTAATTAAAATGAGTAATAAATTTTTTCATAATTTATTTTTTATTATATCCTTAGACTTTTTATGGGAATAATTATCTTACGTAACCATGTATTTAATTTTTACATATTTATCTCATTACAAATAATAAATTAGTTTATTATATTGAGTAATAAATAACTTTATTCAAATTTTACATGGGGAAAAATAAGTTGAAAATATCTTAATTTGTTGGATATATTCTTTAAAAAATCTATGTCTGGGGGGATTTATTTTAATAACATGGACTAAATGATTTACTAAAAAAATTATTTTATTCATGTATTCTCCTTGTTGGTATATTTACTTCTTTTTAAAGGGATCATGAATATAGGATGAATTCTTATTGATACATCTTTCTCTCATCTTTTTGAAGTCACAAGATGGGGGAGAAGTTTAAATGTTTATCATCATGGGGGAGGTGTTTATATGGGAGAAATTTTAAATTATGAGGATTTTTTTTTGTAAAAGGGTAGAAAAGTGATTATAATTTAATTATTTATATATGTTAAAAATTATTATTATAAAAACATGTTATAACTTTAATTCTTATTTTGTGATTTTTTTGTAATGGTTTTTGTGATCACCAATAATGGGGAGGTTGTTGACCATGTTTTGATTCAATAATTTCATTAAATTTTATTTAATGCTCACAAACACCCACATTTATGTTACTAATAAGTTTTATTAAGTGAGTTTTAGGAAGATAATATTCATTATAAAATTTAGGCTTTAAGTATACACATTTCTTTTATTTATTAGAGAATATTTTTCTAAGTATTGTAAATGTGTTTTAAAATTATTCTGGAAACACAGTTCCTAGCCTACATTTGTAAGATTAATGTATGGTTTAGAAACCCTACTTTTCTAATGACGTGTATGGATTAAAACCACTATGTTTGGAAGAAACCATATATTTAAGTAGTAAAATTAATGTTATTCAACCCTGTATTTGTAAACAATCACGTGTTGTCAACCCTATGTTTAGATTTTTATTATCATGTCAAGGAACCCTATGCTTGACTATTCAATGAATAAAGTTTTTATTTAAAGATATTATCCATGATATCTACAACAGTCTCTAAAAAAGTAAATATCATTCCAAATATTTTTTATGACCATTTTATAGGAACATTTTCAATAGATTAAATTGTTCATATTTCTTATGAATCTCTTTAATGTTTTTGAATTCAAATTATTGCGATTTAATATATGGTATTTCTGGAACTGGTTTGACATGGAGTTGTTTGATCTACAATATAAATATTGATATGTTAATCTTATAAAATATAATAGGAATATACACATACAATATAGAGTTATATGGAAATATATTTTCTTGTAAAAAACAACATATCTTCGCCTTCAGAGCTATACTTTGTAGAGATACATGTTTATACATATATTTGGTGGTTTCTCTATTAATATTTAAAGAAATAATGTGTAACATTGAAGAGTATTTTGATACTAACATATGTTATTGAAGATCAATTACATATATAAATTTCATGATGTAACTATGAGAAAAACCTTTTTTCCCAATCAAATAAATCTCTATTGATTTATTAGATTATCATATGATCAGATTCAGTCAAGGAGGTGAAGGAGTATCAACTTCATGTAATAAGATGTCAATAATATAGTTCCTTATTAAAGAACAATAAGGCCTTGAAAATTTCTTTTTGAAAAGGCATAATCTGCCTATACTCAGTTGTGAAGTCCCCAGTAAAAAGACTTACTAGTGAAATCACCAAACTCACTGAGAGAGTGTTTGTGGAGTAGAATAAGGGATATTTATTACCTAAACCATTATACATCATTATGTTATTTATTTATACTACATAATATATTTTAATAGAGAAAAATAATGAATTGATATATGTCAATATGGATGCTATGAATTCATCGGAGGGTTTAAAAGATCAAAATTCACCCCCATATATCTTCATCTTATTCATATCCGACATGGAATTTTTCTATATTTAGGATGGTTCTTCACTTTTATTACATGGTATTATGGGTCATGATTTATTTATATTATTTTCTCACTCTTGCGGTCCATGTGTTCTGAAATAATATTGTTTATTCCATTAATCATGTTTATAATATATGAAAAGTTGGGTATAAACTTTGTAAGGTTATGATAATGATCACATAAACTTATTATTATCTTAATCTTTATTATGATCGTGGATTGATATATAATATTAATATACTTACTAAGAAACTAAGATCACCCTTCTATATGTTTCATTCCTCAGGTGATGAAGAAAGTTTTAGATAGGGTACGCCTAAGAGGAGTACAATATGAGATGATCTTTGTGGGCGATGTCGAAGATATTTCATGAAATAATAAGATTATATATATATATAATCTTAAAATACACTAATATTTTTTTATTATAGATTGGGTATAATTTTTATGTATTTATTATTCATATAAATACATATATTATTTTTGTATAAATAGATCAGACCATTATAGTCGGTATCAGTGTTGGGTTTATACAATATTGGAGATTAAGAATAGAATTTTTTATAAAAAACCTGGGTATATGACTAAGTATTGGATAAAGTCCTAAATTTATATAATGATCATGATTGAACTTGTATTAAACATAAGGTTTTATAGATTAAATATTTATAAGCAATTTATCTTGATTATGTGGTTTCCCACTATGATTATTAAATCCCATACTATGTTTTTTATGATTTATACAATGACTGGAACTAAGAGGTTTCATGTTAATTCTGAATGAAATGGACCTTGGAATGATCTTATTTATGATAAAACAATTGAAACATGAATATAAAGGTGAATACTTGTTATTATTACTAATTATTAATCTCATAATATGATCAATAATCTCAACTTGGGTGAGTTTTTGGACCAATATAATATTTGGAAGATGGATTTTCATAGAGACTAAAGAGGAAATAAAGATCAATTTTCCTCAAGTAAAGCATGTGGAAAGAGGCACCATAGAGAATATCTCAACAGACCCAGAAGATGCCTTGGGTGTGGAAAATAATGAAACAAATCATGTAATTTAAAAGGAAAAGTGAAAGGTTTATCTAACACAATGAATGATAATAAAGGTATTCTTATGAAACCATCAACTGTTAAATGTTTTAAATGTGAAATGTAGGGGCATTATGTAAATAGATGCCCTTGGGGGAAAGCTCACGATGATAATAAAAATGTTTTTATGAGTAATGGTTATAATTATAATGATGAATATACTATGAATGACATATGAGATGGAAGAAGTGTTAAGGAATAAAATAACGGATCCTAGTTAATGGTTTAAGAAGGAAGTGGAATGATTTATTATTTATAATCAAGAATAATATTATAGAAGTAATTTTATGGTATTATAGAATAATGAAAAATCTATTCTTCCACTAATTTTTTTCCTTATGTATTTCCAAGTTTATGTTGAATGGTACTGGTAACCATAAAAAGTGATTGAGGTGGTAGGGTTATTTTTTTTGAGAATGTTATTAAGGGAAAGATAACCCTTAATATGTGCATTATATTGGGATAATAATTAGATAAATAGATGATTGATTATGATAAGATAAATAGTATTTTATATATGGCCTTGGAAATGATTAGTAATATGATTACAAGGTGGTTTATGGATTGATTTTATAATTTCTTGGATTTATGGTATGAGGAAAGCATTATTTTTTGAAAGCATACATATTTTCACTAGGGTTTTATGGTAAAAAAGGTAATTAACTTGTTTCAAGAGAATAAATGATAATGATCTTCAAATTTTTGGTGTTTGACAATTAATAGCTACTTAAAGTTGTTTGGGGTATTATTGATAAGTTTATTTTGAAAATTTCTTGACCATTATTTTAATGTTTTGGATTTTAATATTTTTGAAGACCGTTGATGAAATTTTTTATGTCTAAGTTTGGATGATGTTTTAGAGATTAATGTATTAATTAACCATATAAATATTTATGTATATTGGATAACATATTCTAAACATTTTTTTATGATTATAACTGAATACATAAGGAATTAATTTTTATCCCATCCTGGATCTTATGATACACTAGTTCATGAGGCATTATAATTTCAACTTCATTTATCAGAGTATAAAATGAAGAGGAAATTGATCAAGGTACAACCAAAGAGTGATATTGTACTTATGTGATGATATCAAGTAAGTATATCTTCTTATAGGATTTTTAATAAATTTTTATCCCATTACCATCATTTTTGATGATATCAGTGACCTTTTGCAGACCTATTTGTTTTATGGGTTTGTGGTCATTATCTTTATCTTGGACATATTATCTATCACTCTCTATTATTTTTTTTAGGATTAATTTTCCCTTACAAATCAATCTTTTAGTTATCCAACAATGTTTTCCCTATGTGGAATCATAGTTATTTATTACTTTAGGTACCTTTATGTTTCTGAATTCCCCTTTTTAAGGGATGTTTTATTAACTCATTTATATGATGTGGATTTCTATGAATGAATTGTAAAATGTTAAAAATATGATTATTGGGTGATGTATTTCAAGGGATAATTTTGTTTTAAGGGGTTATAATGTAACACTCCAAGAGTTTATGGTATGTCACTTTTTTAAATAAATTTAATCTCTTTGATAGCTTATGTTTCACGGAACATCGAGCTTAAAAGAGCTCTAAAATATTATTATTTTAATATGACCATTATTACATAGCCATTAAATTAGAGGGAATAAAAATTATTTACCATATTATGAAATATAAAATTTTCCAACTCCGATTTTATTAATTAATTAATCCTTGGGAATATACAAATAATTTTCAGTAAATCTATTTGATTATTAAAATATATGTTTTCTTTAAAAAATTATTTTTATTGATTTTATGCGAAAATAAACATAATTAATTTCTGAGCATTTAGAAAACTTATTTTATAAAATTAAAATTATTTTAGGTTTCGGAATGTCAAAATTATCTTAGGATTAATTTTTGAGAATTTTATGAAAAATTTATTTTTGTAGTGAATAGTTAAAATACTACGTTTTATAAATCCCTAATTTTTTATATATTTAAAATTTAATTTATGATTTTAAATTTATCTCAAACTAACTTATGTAATTTTAAGTTATACATAATCAAATTAATTACATTTAATTCATCATTAAACCTCTATAATCACTTGATGGAAATCAGATATCATATATACTCATTTGATTTGTATAACAAAAATGTGTATACATTCTAAAAAACTCCATAATTAAAAATTCAACTTTTAAATAATAGAAAATAAAAGTGTTATAGGATTATAATTACCACTACTGGAATTTGAGGTATTTACGACGGGATCCCGTCGCA
This sequence comes from Viscum album, assembly GCA_963277665.1. NCBI lineage: Eukaryota > Viridiplantae > Streptophyta > Magnoliopsida > Santalales > Viscaceae > Viscum > Viscum album. The sequence continues at coordinate 49,785,268 of OY728130.1, read as the reverse complement.
AATAAGCTTTAGCGATGGGGTCCCATCGCAAATAGTCCGATGTAGAAAACAACATTACAAATAAGTATATGATTATATACATTATATACAAATATACCTTTTGTGATGGGACCAAGGCCCCATTGCAAATACTTTTTAAAAATATATATTTAAACTATTTGCGACGGGATCCCGTCGCAATATGTCTTGTCACAAATACTAAACAACCTAAAAAAATATATTTAATACAATTATAATTAATGAAAAAATAATATTAATATTATTAAAAAATAATAAAAATAAATAATATTTAAATTCTCAATATTCTCAAAAAAATATAAAAAAATCATAAAATATTATTGTTATTATTATTAGTAAAATAAACAAATATTAAAAAATCAAAAAACTAAAAAAATAAAATTAATAAAATTATGATTAATGAAAAAATAATATTAATATTATTGAAATAATAAAAAAATGAAAAAATTCTCAGTATTCACAAAAAAATAAAAAAAATCATAAAATATTATTATAATAATTATTAGTAAAATAAAAAAACATTAAAAAATATAACACTAATAATAAATAATAAAATATTTAAACAAAATTAAATTCTGCATTATTCACATCAATATAAAATACAGAAACTGTAAATAGTTCATATTACAACAAATCTTGAATTCAAACATTTTTAACATAAAAAAAATCACTGGGGGGTCATCTTCTAGAGGAGGTGGATGAACCATAGGAGATGGTGGAGGAAACTCCATTTATTACCATTTATTACAATTTATTACCATTTATTACCATTTATTACCATTTATTATTATTTATTACCATCAATTACCATTTATTACCACTTATTAACATTTATTACCATTTATTACCATTTATTACCATTTATTACAATTTATTACCATTTATTACCAATTATTACCAATTATTACAAATTATTACTAATTATTACCAATTATTACCAATTATTATGATTTTTTACTATTTTTTACTATTTGTTACTATTTGTTACTATTTATCACTATTTATTACTAATTATTACTATTTATTACTAATTATTACTATTTTTTACTAATTATTACTATTTATTACTAATTATTACTAATTATTAATATTTATTACTAATTATTACTAATTATTACTATTTGTTATTATTTGTTACTATTTATTACTATTTCTTACTAATCATTGCTAATTATTACTAATTATTACTAATTATTACAAATTATTACTAATTGTTACTATTTATGACATATTATTACTATTTAATACTATTTATTACTAGAAATTACCAATTATTACAAATTATTACTAATTATTACTAATTATTACTAATTATTCATAATTATTACTAATTATTTTTATTTACTACTAATTATTCATATTTATTACTATTTATTCCCATTTATTCCTATTTATTACTATTTACTAATTATTCTTATTTATTCCAATTTTTTACTATTTATTCCTATTTATTACCAATTATTACTAATTATTCCTATTAATTTCTAATTATTCTTATTATTTCTATTTATTCCTATTTATTTCTACTTATTACTAATTATTTCTATTTATTATTATTTACTATTTATTACTATTTATTCCTATTTATTACTAATTATTGTTATTTACACATATTTATTAATAATTATTAAAATTCATAACTATTTATTACTAATTATTACTATTTTCCTCTAATTATTAGTAATTGGCCCTAATTATTTCTAATTACCCCTAATTATTACTAATTAGCGTTAATTACTATTAATAACTACAAATTACAGCTACTAATTACTAATTACCGCTAATTATTTATATTCAATACTGATTATCGTTAATAATTATTAATTATTACTAATTATTAGGAATTAGTACTAATAATTTCAATTTATTATTACAAAAAAATACTGATAGCAAATCAATTTAAATCTAATTTAATTACAACTAATCGACAATAATTAAAATGAACATGAAAAATTGATATAAATACTAAATTAAATAAAATATAAATACCTTTAAACTTGATCTCCTATTTATGTAGTCAGCTTCACAACTTCTTCGTAAAAAAACTAACTCTGAGAAATTTTAACTCTAAAAACAGTGTTCCGAGAGAGGGAAGAAGTGAGAATTGAGAGGAAGCGTAAGAAAAACGGATGGGGGTATATATAGGTCAGATTAGTTGTGACGATACCATTTGCAATGAGACCTGTTGCAAATACCCTTTCCCGTGTTAATTATTGTCGGCGGTTAAAAGACTATTTTCAACGGGACCCGTCGCAAGTAGTTGTCTGCCGAAACTGTTTTTGCGATGGGATAACATCCTGTCACAAAAACCTATTTACCACCGCCGAGTATTTGCGACGGGACCCGTTGCAAATACCCTCTGACCGATGCTCTATTTGCGATAGGGGAATCCCACTATTGCAAATAACCTTCCTGCAGTTTGCCGTGCAAACCACGCAAAACCGCACCTTACTTTTCGCGACGGGACTCCAAATCCCATCGCCAATAGCCCATCACAAAAAGCTATTTTTCCCATAGTGTACTATCATGTGTGGCAGTAATATGTAAAACACATATATAATTGTTAAAAATAAATTTTCCATTGACTTGAATGATTTATTTTAAATAAGGAAAAGCATTGATACATTTCATGAATTCCCAAAAAAATTACTATGGAACTTAACATTTTTTTGATCAACCCAATGATTTTGGGAGACATACTCAACAGTTCCAAAATAATAAATAACATGATTATTGAGAGAAAAAATCCTATTAGTTTCAGCAACAATATATATGATTAATCCTAGTCACCATAGACTTCTATAATTGCCTTTTTTTAGTATTCCAATATTTTTCATAGGATATCTTGTATTGAAATTAATTTTGTATTCGTTCCTTGATGAGAGACATAAGAAAATCCTCACACATTCATATCATATCTATAATAAAAATTGATATAAACTCGGCATCAAGTGATGGTGATTCTATGACAAGATTATATGTACATAAGTATGTGGGACTTCCCCCTTAGTTAACTTATGACATGAAAAGATAAATTATCATATATTAATTGCATTCCAAATTTGTATTTGGGAAAGTATTTAGCATACCGAATGTGGTATTTTTTCTTTTTAGACACATCAACAATAAATGAAAAATATCACTTTTATGTGGTATTGATTTAGCACATTATTCAATCCACTCATACTACCAAACTCATATCCTAGATATATGGTGTTATCAGTTGATGAAGATGTGTTACTTATAATTCCATGGAATTCAATAGATGGTGTAATGATATCCTAATCAGAATTTGGTGCATGAGACATTACCTTTAATAAGGAAGTAAGTAATATAGGATGATTACCACTAATTCATTATTTCACATCCATAAAATTAACATTATATGATTCATTCCCCCCACCATCCTCACCAACATCATCTCCTATTATGTCATCAGATAAATTCTCATTCATTAAATCTAGGTTATCGATGGGGATGCCCCCTATAGTCCTTTCCATTTTTTGATCATCTTCAACACACATCATTTTTAATACAAGATTCATTTGAGAACATATTGGATGGTAATTTTTGGAATGATCGACTTCAAAAAGTATCCCGTAACATATATTTTGTAGTACTATGTCACACCTCATCAATAACAAAAATATCCACATATAATTCCATTGCACCATTATAACATTGATTCCTAAAAAATGATAATTCATCCACCCAATCCTCACCATTTAGAATAGGGTACTCAATGATCCATAGATGGTATAAATACTGATAATTTCGACACGTTATTGAAGCAATATCTTGATCATCCACATGTTAGGAGTGACTATAAATCTTTTGATGTACTTCATCCAATATCACACTTTCAAGAATATTTTTGACTCTTAAAGATTGAAAACATTATCTAAAAACACGATCAGTATAAATTAACTCACCATTGTAATATATTGATGTGTAACTGATACCTAGAAAGAAAATTTAATTAAATGTTATATATATGTATACTATATCAAAAAATGTTTATCTTGTGTTAGTTAGTTATTATTAAATAACTAAAACTTGACCTTGATACTTTTCTATAGATTTTTTTATAATTATATGAAAAATAAACCAAATCCTTTAGGGGGACTCATGGAGCCTCTATTATATCATAATTTAGCAACCACCAGTCGCATTGCAGTCATGGTGTAAAAAACCAACATCAAACAACAATTCCCCTTTTCAAACACCCTTTTATTACAATGTTACTCATAGTCCAGTGAGGGGGTCTAGGGGTTTGAGATAAATATCATTTTTATAGGAACACATATGCACCTTCATACATAGGGATATGTATGAAACATAGTCCATCAATGTGGGAAAGAAAATGCAATTATTATATAAAATACAAACACATATAAAAAAATTACATGAAATTTCAATCAAATTTTGGTTGGTCGTCTCAAGATAAATCAATTTTCAAAAATTCAATAATCACATACCAAAAACATCAACAAGTAATTTAAATCATACGTCGGTTGGTTATCTCAATATCAGTTATCATACGATACTCTTAACATTTTGTTTTGGGATATGTAATATGTTCTACATATTCTTATTTTACCTATAAATATATCTAATAAATAATAAATATCTATATATATACATCTATTTATTTTTAGATAATCGTGAATATTTTCTACTATTTCAGGTGTCTAGCTATATAAAGAACCATGTTCGAGATGAATGACCTCACCAATGAAGTATATTGATGCAAACATGATTACTTAAAAAGAAAATTTAATATGACTTTATATATATATATACACTTCATCATCAAATGTATAATATATTTTAATTAGTTAGGATTAAATAACTATGACTTGATCATTAGAATTTTTCTATGGTTTGGTTTATCATTGTTTGATAATACCAACCAAACCCTAGGAGGGAATTCCTAGAACCACTATTATCTCATATTTCAGAAAAAACTAGTATCCTTTTAGTCATGGTGTAAAAATAAAACATCAAACATTAACACCTCTTCTTGAACACCCTTTATTTATAATGTTACACTTATGCAAGTGGGAAGGTATAAGGGTTTGGGATACAAAACATATTTACATGGATGTACATGTCGTTACAAACATAGAGAAAGAGATGAAATACATGTAATCAATGAGTAAAGTAAATTTCAATTATTATAAATTATATGACCATATAAAAAACTTATGACATGAAATTCTAGTCATACATTGGTATGTCATCTCAAGACCAGTCATTACCCAATACTCTTTAACATGTTTTTTGGGATACATATATTTTTTCTACATATTTTAAACTTACCTATTAGAAGATCTAATAAATTATAAATATCTACATATATATACATCTAATTACATTTTTTTTAATATTAATATATATATGTGGTTATTTAATATAATGATGTTTTTTAAATATGAGTAATATTTTTTTTTCAAATATTATATTGAAATAGTACAACATATGTTATCTAGGTAATGGTATTCATTTTTTCAGTTAATTTGTTATGTAAATGTTTGTATGTAATTATTATTACTAATATATGTTTTTTAAAAAATAACTAGAATAAATTTATTTATTTATAAATCTCATAATATATTAGACATTTAATAAATTTTATATCTAATATATATATATATATACATTTAAATATTTTCAAGTATTTTTATTAATGTTTTAAAATATAATCATATATATATTTTTAAACAACTATAGTTCCCTAAATAGTTTTTTTATTATTTTGTACATAACTACTTTAATCACATGGGGGTCTGACCAAGTGGTACAATAAGCCCTAATAAAATTCAGGTTTTTGGGGATTATATCCCATCCACTACAACTTATGGCATACCAAATTAAATTAGGGTGAATTGTGGCTAGCATCAATAGATGCCAATACAATCTGGGTTCGGGTCATTAGAAAGTGTAGCAGATGATCAGACCCCCTCTTGATTGCAGGGTTTCACAAGTTGTAGACATTCATTCTAGAAGGAAGGTGGTAACACATAGCATCGAGGTAGTCTTTGATGAAGGAAGCGGTGGTGTGCGAGCTTGGCTTGGTGGCTGAAGGCGGAATAAGTACCCTGGAGGTCGTGATGTGAAGGGGATGGTGTAGTGGCTAACGATGGTAGGAAGCAGAAGGATTATACTGTGGATCTTCTTCTAAAACAAGGGCCTGGAATTAAAAACTTATGGATGAAAGATGCCTCATCCAATGGTGGGGTATTTGGGGTTGGTCGGGTCAGTCAGAAAGATATAAGGCCTTGAAGATGGGGTCTAAACAAAAGGGGTGGACAAGATTTTATCATATATATATATATAATATAAATAAGATCAAGGTGTAATTTGGACTATCCCTTGGTTGGGCTATGGATTGGGTTATTCCCTTGAGGTGTGTGTGCATGTGTCTATGAGTTTGAATATCACTGTACCCCCACACTCTGATGTATACACACACACACACACACAGATATGCATAACTACACAAAATATTATCAATAGTAAATTTTGTTAATTTTAATAAACAGTATTAATATAATATATGATAAAATAAACATTAAAATATTATAAACTTAAGTTATTTTAAATATTTTAAAATTAGGTAATTATATATACATTTTTTACAGTAATTAAAATTTCCTAAATTTAAATAATTATATTTTATAGATAATTACTTGGAATAATAATTATTTACAATTAATATAACTTAAACATTATTATTATTTAAGAAATTTTTTAGTTTCATTAACAAAAATAATATTATATATATATATCAAATAATATGTTATATATATAAATAAATTTAACTACGATACATGATATAAAATAGATATATAAATAGTTATATTAAATTAAGTTTATTAATATTTTTTGTAATTATTTTTAATAATATAATATTTACAAAATATTTAAGTAGATTAACTATATTTTTCTAGGTATATTGAATATAATATGTTAGCTTTATTTTACTATAAATATACTATATAATATAATATATACTAATAAATATTATCAAATCTAATTATTCATAATTTCAATTAAAAATAAATAGAATTTTTTAAACAATAATAGTTCCTTAAATGTAAATTACATATTTTATACGTAGAATTTAAATTATAAATAAACTATATATAATTTTTGAAAATAATTAAAAATAAATTAAATCATAAAAAGAACTATAATTTATAAAGAAATTAAATCATCCAAAGAACATTAATTTATATATTCATCCAACCATAAAATTTAAATAAATCAATCATCCAAGCAAAATAAATAATGCAATGATACAATCAAAATCTGAAAATAAAAATATTAACTTCTCAAAAGCTAGAAATATATTTTTAGAATTAGATCGAGAAGAGATTTGATGGAAAATATATGGTAGGAATAAATGAAATAGAGGGGCCCTCCAATTATAACATTTTTTTGTGGGATTTTTCCACCCTAATCACAAAGAACCAGGATTTTGGGATTTTTTACAATGAATTCGTCCTGAAGATCCTCAACCGACCACATGTCCTGATACTGTTGGAGTTTATTTGAGGAATTAGATCCTTTTCTTTTAAGTGATCGATGTGTCTTCTTGTTCAATGAGATACATATTAAAAATAATAGAGGGTATAATCTAAGAAAAATCAAAGAAAAATGAGATGATATTAAGAGAGAGAGCTCATTGGTGGTTCTAATTAGTGAAGGTTTCTGGAGTATTTTTCCATTTGAGAGATCATAGATTTTTCACTTCTTATGATTGATCAATAAAATAAAATTATTCTTGGATGGTTCTTATACCAGTGATGCTAGGCATGGTATTGGGGTTTGGGCCTATTTTTTTTGTGTTCTCATCTAATTATTCCATTGAAATTTCATTGTCCTTGGCTTGTTCCTTTTGCAAATGGGTTACTGGTTATTCCTATGGTTATATCTATTTTTTTGTTTCTTCTACCTTGAATTTCTATTTTATGCATCCATGGTTATCTTTTATGAATAATAATAAAATTGGAGTGTGCAGTTTTCTTTCTATCGAGTAGGACCATAGTTTTTCGAACCACGTAAAACCCCACATTCTCTTTTTCTGACTATTTTTTTATTCTAAATACGATTGTTTTTATATTGTTTCTTCTATTGAATTTCTTATGTTTTTGTTGAATATCGCTTTTTTTTAATCCTATTTTGTCTCATATCATATTTCTTTTTGGTGGATCATGTGATACTTCCTCTTAATAATTTTAATTATGTGTCACCAATGTCATCCTCTGAATAAAATGTTGTATCAAAGTAATGTTCATCGATTCTATTGATGTCTTTGACAAGATTATGGGTTGATATGTTTTATGTAGAATATGATTTCAATATGCGGAGAGTTAAAAGGAATGATCTTCATTTCCACAATGGACTTGATAAAGCTTTGGCATGGGTTAAGAGAAAAATCAACATTTTCTCTACTACCTGACAGACCTTTAAATATTTTGAGGATATTGACACTAATATTTTAATTAATGTTTATTATCTTTTTTTGTTGAACATAGGTGAAAATTCTCTATGAGAAGTTTTTTATGAGTCCTCTATGAGGGAAATCTAGTTGAAGTTAGTGTATCTTTCATGGATAGATCTCTATTAGGAACGTTATAAAACAAAATGCATCTTTATAATTTAAATATTTTCCTAAGAACTTCTATGCAGACTGATTTAGATTTCTTTAATAAGATATTAATTAATATAGTCAATTTTAATGATGATATTTCTGATGAGGACCAAGGTTGTTTCTTATTTAATTCCTTGGATAAATAATTTAATATGGTTTATTATTCCATGATCTATGGTAGGTATTCTATACCTTTAATGGGGAAAAATAAATTGACTTGTATAGGGATCTTCAAGTTGATAGTTTAAATATGTATTGTAATAAGGTATGGTCTTGGCCTGATTATCACAATATGAACAGTCAACCTAACTGAAAACAAAAATATATTAATAATGGTAGTTTTTTTGAGTGGTTTAAGTACTATTATTGTGGAAATAACAACCACATTAATATATAATTTCATAAAGATCCATCTCGGGATAATATGGCCCAAAAAAGTTGCATACCCTAATTTTGATAAAATTGAGATTTTTTAAGTCTATCTAAAATCATTTAGTATGGATTCAGTGAAGCTCCAGTTTTTCATTCTTCTCTATTCCTAGGACTGGATCTTTATGTGATTTAGATCTTCCCCATGTTGGAAGTGATGGTAAGGGTAGGAATTAAATTTCATGGTATTTTTGGGCTCTAGTGGAGACTTCTATCATTTCATCATGCTGTGTTTTCTTACTGTATGTTTTTTTACTGCATTTAATTATTTCTTTAGAACTGTTTCACTTTTGAGAAGCTGTATACTTATAATTTTTGTTTTTCTATGTTTTTTTTGAAGAATTGAGTATTACTGTAGTTACCATATTTTCCCCTTGAAATACTTTGAAATATTTTTAGGGATATTTTTTTATCCCACCACTGAGACAGTGCAAGATTCTCTGTCCCAGTGAGCCCAAATTTGATATTTTAAGGATATTAAATATATTAATATCACACATGTTTAGTTTTCCTAAAAATTTGAATAACTTCAAAATGATGGTCTGGATCAAAAATACAGGACCACGATTTAGTTTAGAATGTGGGTTTTACCATAAGAACAACCTAAAGTTGTTTGGTGAAAGATATTTGGATGAGGCAATTATTGGAGGTTACATTAAGTATATTAATTTATTAATTTACTCATTTATTTCATTTAATACCCATAACCTTGTTTACACTATATAATTTCTACTATAGGAATTAAATTAGTTTATCTTCATAACCCTCTGATATGTTAGAGGATATTTAGAGTGTTCATCATTGGTGAATCAGAATTGGACGACGAATGGTGATCAGACCGAGGTGGATCGAGAGGTAGATAATGCAGCAGGTCTTCTCTATCATTGTTGTATATATTATTCCCCCAAGATCGATCCATAATTGAGTTATGTCTCTTCAATTTTGGTTTCCTCCCTTGATTAAAATATTGAGCATGGATATATATATATAGGACCCTAGAATACCCTAAGAGGAATGGGGTGAATCAAGGTGTCAACATTTTCTTTTAAAGTGATGGATATTGTTCCCACATTAGTTGGAACTTGTCAAAACTATCTGATGGAATAATATAGTAATCAAATGTTAACATGCAGAGAGACAAAACAGTAGTTGTACACGGTTTTTTCTAAGGGATAGTCCAATGTGTATATTCCCAAATTGTGTTAGTCATACCTAAATCCACTAATCTTCTCTAGTTGTATAATGTAGAAGTTTAGAAAAATTCACTTTATGTTAGGACCACTGCCTTAAAAAACATTTTAGGGAAAACACATTACCTTCATCAAAACACTACCATCGACTCCCCTAGATCACTACTTTTGGTGAAGTCTTATTTAGTTTAATGACTTGAAGGACACATCTGTAAATTAGAATTTAAGTCTTTTTACTAGGCTATCATGATTCTCTACATTCATTTTAGTCCTGATTTGATGCACTTTAAATAACTATTCACTTAAACCAAATGTTAAACAATGATGTTTGTGAAGCTCGATCGCAAGTATCACATCCTTCACAAAGAAAAATTCTTTTGTAGAGCACTAAGTCATCATGTAATAATAAATAATCCCAAATATACATTTTCTAAGGTACCTAAGAATTGGTCAAGACTAAGATAGCCTTTTCATGGTGATCAGGATCATAGTGAATACATGATTCAAAAATATCCCAGCCTTTGTGAATTAAGAGTGATTTGGACTTTTCTCAGGCTATTTTCATTTAAAATGAAGTTGGGGTAGCTGTGTATTTATAAGATCATCCTTAAGTGAAGATCCCAAGCTCTAAGTTGATTTTTCATGAAAATCCAAAAAACCTATTCATAAATCTCTTCTATTCATGAAGCTCTAGTGAAATTTAACCCATTATCGAATCTTCTCATAATTTAAAAGAATCACCATCTACCACCATACACTCATGATGTTTGTATTATTCACAAGGAACATTATATTTCAATCATACGTTCATGAAGATCCGAACATTCATAAATCTCACTTTTTGTGAAAACTAGGCTTCGTGAATCCCATTAATCTCAAAACCCAGTCCTTTAAAAAATTATTCCTTTACCATATTTGATAAGTTTTTATCCCGGAAAACTACCTTTCATGAATATTGCTCCATCCTATTGATTTGGAGCCCAAAAATTTGGAACACACTGGAAAATGATGCCACGTTCAACATTGTAGACAACTTGTAAGGTAAGATCACTTTCCTTGAAAAATATCTATTGGAACTCGTGAACACATCCAAGAATGTTCTAAACACCAAGGAACCTGATCCAAAAAAATATATCACTCGACATTCTTTTATTGGAATAGTAATAGAGCCCAAATAGAGTTAATGATCAGAAGTTATGGTTGTTTGAAGTTAGAAGGCTAAAAATGGTCAATTGAGGAGATTCTATGGAAATGTATGCATTTGCGCACAACATTCCAAATTTTTTGTTCAAGTCATTCATGGTCACATAAGTGAGTTGTTTTAAAAATGTGATGATAGTTGAATCAGATTCCCCATAATCTAAACATGTTCCCAAGTCTCATGCACACAAAAAGGAATTATTACGTGCAAGAATGAAATATTACATGCATGAATGGAATCTTATGCGCAATATGTCATGCAGGAATCTTGTGTACCAAATAGGATGTCAAAAAAATAATTTCCACGTTTATGAGATCCATCCTCTATAGACAAAGAAATATACATGAAACTACCTAATGTTGTTCCCTACAATGTAAACTTTCATGTTGAAGCTAAGATTGCATGCCACTGAGAAGATTCTTAGAAACATGTCATTGAACTCCCAACCAAAAAATTACCTCTAAGAAGATATATCATGAATGTAATTGTGAGTTTATCACATCGTGAAAACCCCGGAGTACGAAAGATCCACATAACAACCTAATAAAAGTCCTATAAATTATAGGCTCTTGTGAAGATGTTTGCATGCAACTGTTTCCATATGGAACCTAATTGTGCACAAAGTCCAATATTTCACACAACCCTATTTTTATGAAATTAAAAATATTTCACAGGTTACTTTTACACATAATTCCCAATCTTATTCACATATCCAAATATTATTCTTTCGCATATCCCATGTTGTGTGTAGCCATCATTCCCACAACCCATTTTGCATACATCCCATTTTGTACGCAACCCATATTGCATAAAATAGTGTCTAGGCACATTCTCGCTAGTTCATACAATTTGGGTTTCCCTTTGAAGCCCCATAAAAATGGATCCTCACATCGTAAAAATTTCAGGACAGACCAGGGATATTTTTTCTTGCATACTTATGTAGCCACAAATTCTACAACATAGAATACAATGATTCAAGTCACTCCTCTACACTCTCTGAAATAACTTTAGTCCACCTACTTCTATTAGTCCCTTTCCCATGTAATGAGTTGAGACTCTCATCTTTGATTCCCTATGTATCTTGAGTCAAACCATTCCTCAAGAATCCCCTAAAACCTCATCACCTGGATGTTATGCCGGGTTGAACCAGAAAGGGTCCCTCTTAGGTAAGTCCCACACCAAACATTACCAAGAATATTTTACCCAGTATTACTCAATATGTGACTTTCCATCCATCCATAATTTTTATTAATCCACTTTAAGGAAAAGTGGGAAACCAAAGTTCGCACACAAGGACTACGTGCTGAAAGAGCTCACAGAATCGTTAAACACAAGACTAAGGTTATTTGAGTCAGATGCTCTATATAATTCCCAGTGCAGAGTACTAAACTGGATGTCTGGATCCTCCCTAATAAGTTCTTCAAGGTGAGAAATCATTCTGTCCATTATCTGGATGAATTCCTCCAAGTTGATTCTTCCTTGGTTGAAGCCTCGGATGATGATTCAGTCTTGATCGTCTATCCATGCTTTTTGCTCCTCTGTGGCCTCAGTCTGCAAGCGTCTTTCATAAATCCTTAAAATATCTTCATTTGATGCATTTGGCCAAAGGACCTTTTCAAACATCTCTTCCTTAGAGTGGCAGATGAGCCTTAGACAATCCTCACCCTCTTCCTCTATTACTCTTGATTCTCTGCTTGGATCCCCACTTTCCCCGTTTTGAAGGCCTTTGCTTTCCTTGCTTCCACATTTCTTGGATGACCTGGTTTCCATTGGTTTCGGCAAGTGAGAGTAGTCTTTGTGACCCTTGGGTTTTTTACCTTGAACCACTATGCATTTCCCCGAGTCGCGATTTCCTTTTTTCCCCTTCTTCCTTCTTGGACTGTGGGGACCTTTCCCTTGGAACTGGTCCAGGATGTCAACTGAGAGTTGGATAAAACTATCATCACCTGAATCCGCATCCTCTTGTGACAATGACTGTTCTTGAGTTTCCATGCCTTCAAATCAGTTTTTCACTTCAACCCCCGGACCTTCTTTTAGAGCCCTCAGCCTACCCAAAGAATCCAACTTGCATGCTTTGGCTGTCATGTCCTTCTTATTCTTCCACTCGCTCCCAGTCATCTGAAAGGAGGAATTCAAACTGAGCCTGTTTGGTTCAAGAGGACCCAATACGCTATTCCCTTCCTGCCTTCCTCGACCGTCCTGCCTTCCTTGACCGTGGAGAGAGCTTGTAGCTGCATGCAAAAAGGATTTCCCCTGTACAGCCTTGACATATGGCTCGACCTCCTTTTCCAAATTGATACTGCTGGTTAGATCACTCCCATTCCCGACCATGAGGACCCCCTGGGCCATGTACATCGCCAGCACCCTTCACCACACCAATATTGACAATTCTGTCCGAGACCGGATGCTCCACCACATCCACATGCAAAGATTGATCCTTTCCTCCCCCCTACACTGCCTCCACTCCATTCTCCTGCAAGGAATTGATCCCCAAATCCTGCCTTAACCGAGATATGACATCCACAACCCGTTGCAAGGAGGTATTAGCCTCCACAACCTTCACTGCTGGGACCACCGGGTAAGTCCCCTGCAAAGGCTGGCCCTCCCGAGGACTAATTTGTCTACAGGAAAGGACAGTGCCTTCTGTTTACATCCTCGAAACCTCTCCTGGACCAAAATGTGCCCCGCCTGGATCCCGTTCCCCAAGATCAACCCCACGCGCCTCTGTAAGCATTTCCAGTATTGCTCCATCCGATAGCTGAATCACACCGGGAATCGCTGGCGCCTGAGACTCTTCAGGTTGGGAATTCAAAGGTTGCTGAGTCCTTGGACCTCGACGACATCCAGGGACCGAGTGTCCTAGACGATGGCAACCCAAGCAAAACTCTGGCCAAGACTCGAAGATCACCTGCCGTTTCCATCTGAATTCCTCGCCAACCAAAATCCAAAGCCACTATGTAGGAGGCTTCGAGACATCAACCTCAACACAAATGCGAGGGTTGATAGGATGACAAATAACAGTAGTCCTCTATGGATTCAGATTTTACCTCCTTCGCTGGTCATTCGAATCCATCATGAATCGGGACGAACCATCGACGACGGTGTGGGTAAGCTTCCCAGATTAAACATGATATTCCATATTCATCAAGCATAATATTCCAAGTAGTCCCCACCACAATACTTTAAATTGTTGCATGCCTTATATGAAAAACATATGATGCCCCTTAAGAAACACACAAGATGCCTTATGCATCAAGAATAAAATTCCTCATAAAGAGACAAACATCAAGCATCCAATATGGGATGAATCATATAGTGTAATCCATAATAATATTACTTGACCCACCAATGGGTTAGGATGTCCCCATGACATAACATGATGAAGCCTAAATGGGAAGCTCAATGCATATTCCCCAGACACCTTTTCCTTCCACATGGTGTTCAACTATGATCTTACCTCATGCAATGCACATGGTATTCCCTCATGTCATGACGTTAAGAATAAAGGATGGGTTGCTTACATGCATATACACCATTCATATAATTTCTCCTCTATAGCAGCACCTGATAAGATTCCATGCATAATATCCATTCACATCAATGTATCTCCTTAACAGCACACGGGCAGCTTCCACATGTAAGCCTCATTCACATAATTGACACACCATAACAGCACCCAAAAATACTCCATGCAAAATCTGCATTAAAATCATTATTTCTCCATAGTGGGACCCAGACAACTTGCACGCAAAACCCAATTCCCATCATTGTCACTCCATAACGGCACCTGGGTAGCTTCCACACATAAGCTCCATTCACATCATTTACACTATATAGAGGTTCCTGGGAAGATTCCATGTGTAATCCTCATTCACATCATATCTGCTCCATAGTGTCTCTGAAAGAGATCCAACACATAATCCCCATTCACATCATTGCTTCTCCATAGAGGCACTAAGGTTGATCACACACGTATTCCCCTACCACATGCTCCTATGGACCTCATACTTAGGTATAAGACCCAATATTTCCAGAAAATGTGGTCTTTGATTCCCAACTGACTAGGATACATAGGAAGCCTCACTGAGGTTGAAACCCAACATCCACATCCATCCTAAATTTTCCTTAACTACCACATCTCGGTAAGATCATGACACTTACTTGGGAGGCGACATCCCTTCCATGTCCATCAGGTAGCTCAACATGTAATCCCCACACTAATTAAAACCTAGTGAAATATTATTGAAAAGGGAATCTTACATGAATAATCCCCACACCATCCCACATTGACGATCCCTTCACAATGCAAGAATCCTTAACGCATGACATTAAACTGCATGGATCCGTCCTATCACATTACCATAAAATGTGGCATCAAACTACGTGGGTCTAGATCTGTTCCTTCTAAGTAGTGTATATAGTACACCTCCCTAAGCTTCAATTCTGAACATTGGTAAACCTAGGTTCTTCCATTCTAGGTATGTACCCCCTCGATCCACCTAAAGGGGTGTTCTAATCAGCCTTCATGGTGTGAAATCTTCCCTGTATGGGACACATCTCCCAGATCCACCTCTAAAAGTTGTTTTGATCCATATGCTTTTAGGGTGTGACATTTTCCCTTTATGGGACACACCTCCCATATCTGTCTCCACCAAGTGTTCTGATCCATCAATCAGTAATCCTTTTAGATGCTCCCTCATTTGGATGTACCTCCCTGATCTTTCTCCATGGGGAATCCTTATCACTCATATCTATAGTATTTTAATCCCCATATCTACCTTAAAGGGGTGTTCCAGTTAAAAAATAGGTGTTTCCTCCTAGGAACACACCTCTATGATCCACCTCCATGGGGTGTCTTGGTCAATCAATTTTGTCTTCGTAAGACGTTAAACTCGTAACATGTCACATGATGCAACCACATTCTAATCATAATATGGATGATGTCAATTATTTGAAAGATATATGACTTAGGAATCAGCTACGTCATACTATAAAAAGAGATGCATGAGGTGAAAGCCTTGGAATATATATGTACTCAGTTTTAGATACCATGTGATCAACACAGGATGCCTTGGGTTCTATGACTACTATGCCTCATAATAGATTTCTTAAAATGGGGAAGAATATAGGTTCCAAACATACCCAATGTACAAGGATTCCCAAACATATCGTGCATTACCATATACTCCAAAAAAGGGTTTATTCCCTTTCATACAAAATCACTGTAATTAAACAGTGTACATAATGATATAGAATTGGGAATGGGTTTCATGAACATAACTCAAATCTATAAGGGAGACCTAGACTAGGATATGAGATCTAGGGAGGAATCCATGGAAGGAGGAACCAAAATCCCATCATCTCATTTTGAGCAAGGACCCAACATCACTAACCATGGTTGTAGAGACTGCCCACCTTTGGAAATTGGGAATGTGGGGTAAGAAACACATGTCACCATGACAATGTGCACCTCAACTGTGAAAGCATCAGAAACACACCCTGATCAACCCAATGTGGATTTAAAACAAACACAAACTAGACACAATTTCCAGTAATGAAAATACATAGTTCTAAGAATATCACCCTTATTGATTGCTAGAAATTTGTAGATAAATTCTATAAATCACCATCTGACATCAAAACATAAAAGGAAATAAACAACTCATAAAACACTCTTAGTTTATGTGAAGAAATATCGGTGTAGAAAACATGAGGTGAGGCATAAATTGGGTTCTCATGTTTTTGAATGATTAAATATGTCCAATAAATTATCAAGGAAATATGAACTATTTCCTCATAACACCTAGTTCTCATCATGTCACATAATCATTTCATTATTCCTCAAAATCCATGAACTAGAAAATTTTTTTAATATTTAATTTCTCTATTATACAACTTTGAAAATAATAAAAAATAACATATATATATACTTGTAAGGCTCAAAAATGACTCCCCATGAATCGTATATCCCTTATAAACCTGTATAACAAAAAATAGATTAAAAAAGTTAAAAACATGGGAGAGGGGACCAACTGTAACCTCTAAAGGCATTTGATTAGTCACTGAAAGTGGATAATATTCATTGTTAAGATCTTAATATTAATGTATTTAAAAGTTCATAAACATCAATTTTAGTCCAATTCAGAAATTGAACTTCATTTCCAATCATTGTGCAATTCATGCTTAAAATGTCAATTTGGGCCCACTCAATAATTTGCTTGTGGAAATTACAATATTCATCATTTTAATTTGAAATTTTGGTATATGATTGACCACTTTGTTTGGAACATTTTATCTTTTAGGTCCGATGGATGAATCCCAAAGGAAGATGGAGAATTTTGCGCCTGAAGGCAGAAACATGCTGGAAAAAGCATAATGGGCCTAAGGCCCATCAAACAAATGTGGGGCCCAGAAACCAAGCCCAATGAAGCTCAAATTTATACAGTAGAAAGATAGAAATATGAGGATCATTTTATTAAACTGTGGACGGAGCTAATTCTGATTTTTTTCATGATGATAAAGGGATACGAAGTTAAGATTTAAATGGTGGACTCGTCATTAATTCTCAAATATCCGTCCTACCATTTCGACTATAACTTCCAAACGCCTAGGCGAACGTTCCTGAAATTTTTACAGATCATATAAGACAGATGGATGAAGATATGTCTCTTCTACAGACCCTCCGTATTCGGCCTTCTTCAATATCGAATTCACACGTCAATGTGGTGGACGAATCTGGACAGTTTTCCGGGTCAAATTCGAAACATCAATTTCCTTTTGATTATTCACCCTCCATTTGACTCTATTAATTGTTGGGGGGTGAATTAATTGTTGGGGGATGTACCTAAGGCTCCTAATATGCCTATATAAGGAGATATTGTTGAAGGGAATGGGGGTGGAAAATTTTCTTATCATCTTGGATGCTTTGTTTCATTGTAATGTTTTGCTTCCAAATTTCCTTTGTAATGTTTTCCATTTCCATGTAAGTTTTTTTTGTATATTTATGTTCTTAATCAACTTCTTCTCTTATATATTTTCCATTTCATTTATTAAAACTTTATAATCACAAAGCAAAATGATATCTCTGTGTTGTTGTGAATTAGTTCACACATAGGTGTGAATTTCATTCACACACACGGAGGAGTGCTCGTTATTTCCGCGGTTTTAATTTCTTCAATCCAATTCTTGTTAGCCATCTTCCTTCAACCATTGAGAGTATACCATCAATGGAGGGCTAAACCCTTAATGGGTTGATCTTAGGAGGATGGAAAGGCTGGATTGAATGTTATTTTATGAACGAATTGTTGTTAATTGGATAATTAATTTAAGACATCCATTCTTCAGTTATTTCTACTCTTCATCTTTACTGTGTTTGAGCAAAATAAATTCAATTACTAAATGACCATATACCTCGGAGAGATCATGAATTTGGTTCTCTAAGTGTATAAGGGATTAGTAATTGTGTTTAGTAAGCACCAAACTAGAAAATGATGAAGGTAGTGTTATTTTTGAAGAATGGATTCATCAAGAATTAATAAAACCAAAATTGTTTAAAGAAGTAAAATTCATTCAATCCACCCCGAGCATAATCCTAGATCAACCCATTTTCATTAAATTGAATTCACGTAGGTTTATTAGTGTTATTTAAACCATCCAAAATCAAAACCAAAGTTGGATACTTCATAGCCCATCCTTCACCAAATCATAGCGTCTCAAGGTTACTTCTTCGGTCCCTGTGGACTCGACCCCTACATGTACTACATCGATCGCTTTTACCCGTAGGGTAAATTTGGGCGCAACCAAATTTTGGCTCCGTTTCCGGGGACCAAGTAAGTTCCTTAGACCAAAAACCTTCTTTTCTTACCCCCATTCTTCTATTCTCATCCCAATTCTCTTATCTTTTCCCTTTCTCGCTTTTTTTTTCTTTTGGCGCATGTCCGCCTACACCCGCGATAACTCAAACAGATTAGTTAGGGTGGATACTCCTAGGGCTGGGGAGTCAAGCACTAAAAGAGGTCTATTTCCTTTAGATCCAAATCTTCCTAATACTCCAAATTCAGACGTTGAGTTCGATACAATGGAGAATATCCCACAAAACCAAATCATAAACCGGGGAGGGAACCAAAATAACGGGCAGGACCCTAACTTGGGAATTGTTGCAGACCCGACCATGAATGACTACCTCACACCAACCTGGACCAATGCACCCTCATGCATTAGGCATGATAACATAGGATATTCCCAATATGTTTTCAAACCCCATGTCCTGAACCACCTTCCATCCTTTCATGGGATGGAGTCTGAGATGCCTTACCTTCATGTTAAAGAATTTAATGACATTGTCGAAACCATGTGCCCACCAAATCAAATTGAATCTGCTAAAATGAGACTTTTCCCTTTTTCCCTTAAGGACCGAGCAAATAATTGGTTAAACAATTTGAGACCAGCATCCATTCACTCTTGGTACCAACTTCAACGAGAATTTTATAAAAAATACTTCCCCCATCACAAAACAATTGCACTTAAAAAGAGCATACAAAACTTTTTTGAAAGAGAGGGAGAAACATTCTACGAAACATGGGAAAGGTTCAAGGACACATTAAACATGGTACCACACCATGGTTTCTTAATCCCAGATCAAGTGAGAATTTTCTATGAAGGGTTGGGTCCCGGAAACAAACAATTCATTGATATGATGTGTAATGGAACCTTCAAAAACAAAGCCCCAAATAATGCTTACGAGTATCTAGAAAATCTTGCTGAACAAAACCAAACATGGGGAACATCACCATACTATGAGAAGCCACCCAAATCTGGTGGAATGTACAATCTTGGAGAAGAAGAAAACCTTAGAGCAAAACTTGCTGCACTCACGAGGAAAGTTGAGGAGATTGATCTTAGGAAGGTCCACAAAACCCAAACTGTTGAGCTTGTTTGTACAATTTGTGACAAGAATGACCACAAGACTGATAATTGTCCAACCATTCCTTCCATCAAGGATGTTCTTTTAGGAGGACCACCAGAAGAAGTTAATGCAATGAACTTTCAAAAGCCACAATTCACGAACACCTTCAATCCAAGGTATAACGACCATCCGGGCTTTCGTTGGAAGGACAATCAACAACCAACACAACAACAATGTATCAACCCATACCCTCAACAAAACTTTCAACCTCATAATCAGTTCCAACCACAACCGGTCCAATTCCAAAATCCTCATGTCCAATATCAACAACCTATCCAACAACCAAAGTATCCTCCTGGAATAAACCCACAAGCTCAAGCACCAACCCAAAATGTTCCACAAAGCCTACTAGAACAACTGTGAAAACAAATTGACAAAATGAACTCAGAATTCTCATCCATTAAACAAGAACTTCAAACCATAAAAACTGGAAAGGCACCCATGCCCACACAAGCCATTCCACAACAAACATCAAGGGGAGAGACAAGTTTCACTCAAACAACTCACGAACAACTAAAGGCTGTGACAATTTTAAGAAGTGGGAAATCAATTGAAAAACCTAAACAGATAAGTCAGAAACCATGTGAAGCTTCAAAATCTAATGAAAATTCAAATGAAATACAAGATCAAACTGAAGAAACTGATAATAATGTGAATGAAACAACACTTCATCAAACGACTCCACAATCTGCACCATTTCCTCAACGCATGAGGGGGAAAACCAAGCCTGAATTGAGTGAAACATTGAGGGAAATCTTCTCACAAGTCAAGTTGAACATTCCCCTTCTCGATGCCATCCAAACCATACCTTCCTACTCAAAATATCTTAAGGACTTGTGCACTTTTAAAACAAAATTTTCACATAAAAACCAAGTCCTTTTGGCTGCTAATGTGAGTACCACCATTCAAGGGACCATTCCTCCTAAGATGAAAGACCCAGGATTCCCTTACATAAATGTTGAACTAGGAGAGAACAAAGTTGTCAAAGCCTTGTGTGATCTAGGTGCTAGTGTGAACCTCATTCCTTATGCCATGTACTGTCAGTTAGGGCTCGAAGAACTCCAACCCACATCTGTCACTCTTCAACTTGCTGATCGTAGTGTTCGAGTTCCAAAGGGGATCTTAAAAGATGTTTTGGTAAAAGTTAAAAATTTCATTTACCCAGCTAACTTCATTGTTCTGGACAATCACCCAAGCTTAGGTCCTAGGGAGCAAACCCCAATCATACTTGGTCGTCCCTTCCTTGCAACAATCAACTCTGTAATCCGAGTCCGAAATGGGAACATGACCATCACCTTTGGGAACATGAGTCTAGACTTGAACATCTACAATGCAAACTCTCAAATTGGGGATGATGAAGAGATCCATGAGGTTAATTGGATTGGTAGTGTTGATAATTAACTCAATGAACATCATGGAGTTACCAAAGGATGGTTAAGTCAAGAAGAGATTGATTTTCTTTATTCACATGAGGGAAATTTGCCTCCTTGGATTGAATCCCTTTCAGACAGCTCTATTGATGAATTTGTAGAATCACCAATCAATGATACCATGGTTGAAATCAATAACATTGAGTCCATATCCATTCATGACACTACTCTGGAAAATTTAGTGGATGAAAATTCTGTTCACAAGGAACCAATTTTGTCAAGAAATCTGAACAAAGAAACTAAGTTCAATACAAAGTCTCAACCATTCTTGGAAAGTCATGACCAATCTGATCTTGAATTAAAAGTCTTACCTTCATCACTAAAGTATGCTTACTTAGGGGACAATCAATCCTTTCCTGTTGTCATTTCTTCCTCCCTTGAAGCCGATCATGAGAGGATGCTTCTAGATGTTCTTAGGAGACACAAGAAAGACATTGGATGGACCCTATCTGATATCCCTGGGATTAGCCCACTTATCGGGACTCATAGAATTATTCTTGAATCTGAGTCAAAGCCATGTCGTCAACCTCAGAGGCGACTCAATCCTAATCTCATGGAAGTAGTGAGAAAAGAACTTTTGAAATTGTTAAAAGCTGGTATCATCTATCCTATAGCTGAGAGTGAGTGGGTTAGCCCAATCCATGTGGTTCCAAAGAAGGCTGGAATCACAGTAATAACCAACAAGGATGGAGAGATGCTTCCAACAAGGGTCAGTAGTGGATGGAGAGTTTGTATTGACTATAGGAAGCTCAACTCTTGTACCAAGAAAGACCATTTCCCCTTACCCTTTATTGATCAAGTCCTCGAGCGAGTGGCGGGTCATCAATACTATTGCTTCCTAGATGGATTCTCAGGGTATAATCAAATCGAAGTCTCCTTAGAGGATCAAGGAAAAACAACCTTCACTTGTCCATTTGGCACTTTTGCCTTCAAACACATGCCCTTTGGGTTATGTAATGCCCCTGGTACCTTCCAGCGGTGCATGATGGGAATATTCTCGGATATGGTGGGGGATTTTTTAGAGGTCTTCATGGATGACTTCTCCATCTTTGGGGATACTTTTGAGGGATGCCTTATAAATGTTGAAAAGGTTTTGTCAAGGTGCGAGGATAAGAATCTCATACTAAATTGGGAAAAATGCCATTTCATGGTAAGGGAAGGACTTGTTCTAGGTCATCTGGTATCTGGTAGAGGGATTGAAGTTGATAAAGCTAAGGTTCACATCATTCGTCACCTTCCCTCTCCTAAAACTGTTAAGGAAGTGAGGTCCTTCTTAGGACATGCTGGTTTTTATAGAAGGTTCATTAGGAATTTCAGCTCTATTTCTCGACCACTTTGTGCTCTATTGGTAAAAGATGCTCCATTTTTATGGACAGAAAGATGTGAGGAATCATTCTCTACACTCAAGTCAACTCTTATATCTCCACCTATCATGCAATATCCAAATTGGAAACTTCCTTTTGAGCTCATGTGTGATGCAAGTGATTTCGCTGTAGGAGAAGTCTTAGGAAAACGGTGTGAGAAAACTCCACATGTCATTTCTTATGCAAGAAAATCTTTAAATGATGCACAAATAAACTACACCACCACTGAGAAAGAGTTTCTTGCTGTTGTCTTTGCCTTAGAGAAATTCAGGTCTTATCTCTTAGGATCACCCATCATTGTCTTCACTGATCATTCAGCCCTAAAATACCTTTTCCAAAAACAAGATGCCAAGGCTAGATTGATTAGGTGGGTCCTTCTTCTTCAAGAGTTCGATTTAACCATTAAGGATAAAAAGGGTGTTGAAAATATTGTAGCTGATCACCTCTCTAGGATGGAATTCAAAGACAACTCACACCACCTCTCTGTGTCTGATTCATTTCCCGATGAGCACCTCTATTCAGTGAGTGATTGCCCTTGGTATGCTGACATAGCAAACCATTTGGTGACAGGTGACATTCCAAAATTCATGGGGACCCAAGCTAAGAGGAAATTCCTTTCTGACGTAAAACACTATGTGTTTGATGATCCTTACCTCTTCAAGTTCTGTCCTGATCAAATCATCAGGAGATGTATTCCCGAGTCTGAGCAAGAGTCCATTCTAAAATTTTGTCATGGAGAGGCATGTGGAGGCCACTTTTCTACAAAGAAAACCACTGCAAAGGTCCTCCAAAGTGGTTTCTACTGGCCAAAACTCACTAAGGATTCCTTCCAATTCTGCAAAAGTTGTGCTCAGTGTCAGAAATTAGGATCCATTACCAAAAGGAATCAAATACCCCTCACTCCCATTCTGGTCGTTGAAATCTTTGATTGTTGGGGAATTGATTTCATGGGACCCTTTCCAAACTCTAAGGGATACCTCTATATCCTCGTAGCTATTGATTATGTCTCAAAATGGGTTGAAGCCATTCCCACCAAGTCCAATGACCACCATGTTGTGATCCGATTTTTGAAAGAGCATATATTTTCTCGATTTGGAATTCCTAGGGCTATAATCAGTGATCGTGGAACCCATTTCTGCAACCGCCCATTCGCTTCACTCATGTCTAAGTATGGTATTACTCATAAAGTTTCCACTGCATACCATCCTCAAACCAACGGTCAAGCTGAGTTGGCAAATAGAGAAATTAAACAAATTCTTGAAAAAACTGTCAATCCCTCTAGGAAAGATTGGACCGAGAAACTCTTAGATTCCCTTTGGGCATATCGAACTGCTTTCAAAACTATCCTAGGCATGTCACCGTATAGATTGGTTTATGGAAAAGCATGTCATTTACCTGTTGAAATTGAACATAAGGCCTTTTGGGCAATAAAAAAAATGAACTTTGACATTTCTTTGGCTGAAACAAAAAGGAAATTAGATCTTAATGAACTCGAGGAACTTAGGATGGAGGCTTATGAAAATTCAAGGATCAATGAATCTAAAGTTCAAGCCTACCAATCTAGGAATCTCAAAGTCAAACACTTTGAGCTGGGAAAATTTGTGCTCTTGTATAGTTCAAAACTTCATCTACACCCAGGAAAGCTAAGGTCCAGATGGTCTGGTCCATACCTAGTGCATCATGTGTACCCTCATGGGGCAATAGAGATTCAGGATCCCACAAGTGGTCATGTCATCAAAGTCAATGGTCATAGGTTAAAACCATTCATTGAATCATTCAATAAACAAGAAACCAAGGAGGAGTTAACTGAGCCAACATATGAACCAGAGAAAAATTGATAGATTTAGGGTACAAGTCGGGCTAACGACGTTAAACAAAAGCGTTGCACGGGAGGCAACCCGTGGTTTTCATTTTTCCAATCACTGGGAATCATCTTTTGTTTCCTTCTGCTTAATTTTGTTACTTTTTTTATATATATAGACTGTTGACCTGTTCTTCTTTTATGAGTAAGGATGGGTATGAAAAGGGAGCACCGTATTCATCCGTGTCACGCGGTGTGATCCCTGAGTAATACCTTACCCAGAAATTTAAAGAAGACAATGTATCATCAGTTTATTTTATTTATGTTTTTGTAGGTTTAAAAAAAATTATTATTAGACTCTTGACCTGTTCTTCTTTTGTGAGTATGGATGGGTATGAAAGGGGGGAACCGTATTCATCCGTGTCACGCGGTGTGATCCCTGAGTAATACCTTACCCAAAAATTTAAAAGAAGATAATGTATCATTAGTTTGATTTAAAAAAAAAAACATGAAAATGATGGTACTTGGAATTAAATAAATCATTGTGTTGTTTGTTTTGTCTGCTTTGTCCTTCCTTTTATGGTTCAGGAACTATTTTGGGTGATACATGTTCAATCAAGGAGGTGCCTACATCCCCAAAGAGATCAAAGGATTAATTTGGAGCATCATGAACCTCAACTTTAAAAACCAGGTGAATTTGTTCCATGTTTTTCATTCTCAATTTTATCTTTGAACTCCTCTCCTACCCCCTTCTAGTTTTTTTTTTCTTTAAACACTGGGGACAGTGTTATTCTAAGTTGGGGGGGGGGATAAAAAATGATTTTTATTTTGAATAAGAACATGCATGAAAAAAAAATTCCATTAACCATAAACATGATAAAGACACATTGCAAACTCTAAAATTGGATATCAAATAAATTTTGCATGCCTTGATTCTGATTTTAATGCAAGTTTAAGTTCATGAGCATAGTTTTTGGAAAGTATGGTTGTCTAATGTGATTTTTCAAAGTTTACATTTTCATCCTCTTAATAAAAATGCCACAATGCACGTCTTTTGGATTGTGGGTGTAAATTTGAGTTCTTGGGTCCCTTTCATTATATCATAGGGTTCTGGGGTCACTTTTAGTTTAATTTGAGTATCCAAAAAAAAACAAAACAAAAAAAAAACAAAAAAAGACCACATAGAGAAATGTTTTGTCCAAATGCGTGGCGTCCGACACTTGGGGATCGTGACTCCATAGTTGTCTTGCCCAGAGTTAGGCTTTATATCTCTATTGTAGAGCATGAAATTGACAATATGTGTGGCGTCCGGCACTTGGGGATCGTGACTCCATAGTTGTCTTGCCCAGAGTTAGTCTTTTCATATCTATTGTGGTTAAAAAAAAAAAAAAAAAAAAAAAAAGGGATACTCATCTTAAGGTTTAATGTGATTCCCACCTAGCGCTTCCATTTTTTTCCCCTTGAACAATAAAATGGGCCCCATATCTTTTATGATGCACAACACTTTATCATGCTTAATTGGAATTGGATGAAATGTGGCAATGAATTTGAACAAAGGAATGAGCTTGGGCTTGGGATATGCTTATAAACCTAGCTTGTTTTAAATGATTTTGATGGGTTCCATAATTTTTTTGGTATGAGATTTTTTGAGTGAGCAATGTGTATTTAAATGTTTCTGGAAAAGGGGATTTGAATTTCATATTTGTAATTTATTTTGCTCGGGACTAGCAAAACTCAAGTTGGGGGGTGTGATTAGTCACTGAAAGTGGCTAATATTCATTGTTAAGATCTTAATATTAATGTATTTAAAAGTTCATAAACATCAATTTTAGTCCAATTCAGAAATTGAACTTCATTTCCCATCATTGTGCAATTCATGCTTAAAATGTCAATTTGGGCCCACTCAATAATTTGCTTGTGGAAATTACAATATTCATCATTTTAATTTGAAATTTTGGGATATGATTGATCACTGTTTTTGGAACATTTTATCTTTTAGGTCCGATGGATGAATCCCAAAGGAAGATGGAGAAGTTTGCGCCTGAAGGCAGAAACATGCTTGAAAAAGCATAATGGGCCTAAGGCCCATCAAACAAATGTGGGGCCCAGAAACCAAGCCCAATGAAGCTCAAATTTATACAGTAGAAATATAAAAATATGAGGATCATTTTATTCAACTGTGGCCGGAGCTAATTCTGATTTTTTTCATGATGATAAAGGGATATGAAGTTAAGATTTAAATGGTGGACTCGTCATTAATGCTCAAAAATCCGTCCTACCATTTAGACTATAACTTCCAAACGACTAGGCGAAAGTTCCTGAAATCTTTACATCTCATATAGGACAGATGGATGAAGATATTTCTCTTCTACAGCCCCTCCGGATTCGGCCTTCTTCAATATCGAATTCACACATCAATGTGGTGGACGAATCTGGACAGTTTTCCGGGTCAAATTCGAAACATCAATTTCCTTTTGATTATTCACCCTCCATTTGACTCTATTAATTGTTGGGGGGTGAATTAATTGTTGGGGGATGTAACTAAGGCTCCTAATATGCCTATATAAGTAGCTATTGGTGAAGGGAATGGGGGTGGAAAATTTTCTTATCATCTTGGATGCTTTGTTTCATTGTAATGTTTTGCTTCCAAATTTCCTTTGTAATGT
Organism: Viscum album; assembly: GCA_963277665.1. NCBI lineage: Eukaryota > Viridiplantae > Streptophyta > Magnoliopsida > Santalales > Viscaceae > Viscum > Viscum album. The sequence goes on along the minus strand of OY728130.1, from coordinate 49,757,545 downwards.
TTTCCATTTCCATGTAAGTTTTTTTTTGTATCTTTATGTTCTTAATAAAATTATTCTCTTATATATTTTCCATTTCATTTATTAAAACTTTATAATCACAAAGCACAATGATATCTCTGTGTTGTTGTGAATTAGTTCACACATAGGTGTGAATTTCATTCACACACACGGAGGAGTGCTCGTTATTTCCGCGGTTTTAATTTCTTCAATCCAATTCTTGTTAGCCATCTTCCTCCCACCATTGAGAGTATACCATCAATGTAGGGCTAAACCCTTAATGGGTTGATCTTAGTAGGATGCAAAGGCTGGATTGAATGTTATTTTATGAACGAATTGTTGTTAATTGGATAATTAATTCAAGACATCCATTCTTCAGTTATTTCTACTCTTCATCTTTAATGTGTTTGAGCAAAATAAATTCAATTACTAAATGACCATATACCTCGGAGAGATCATGAATTTGGTTCTCTAAGTGTATAAGGGATTAGTAATTGTGTTTAGTAAGCACCAAACCAGAAAATGATGAAGGTAGTGTTATTTTTGAAGAATGGATTCATCAAGAATTAATAAAACCAAAATTGTTTAAAGAAGTAAAATTCATTCAATCCACCCGAGCATAATCCTAGATCAACCCATTTTCAGTAAATTGAATTCACGTAGGTTTATTAGTGTTATTTAAACCATCCAAAATCAAACCAAAGTTGGCTACTTCATAGCCCATCCTTCACCAAATCATAGCGTCTCAAGGTTACTTCTTCGGTCCCTGTGGACTCGACCCCTACATGTACTACATCGATCGCTTTTACCCGTAGGGTAAATTTGGGCGCAACCAGCATTGGTAGGTGGATGAACACAGATGTTAAACAAGTATTTCTTGAACACGTGAGCAACCAATGGATTATTCAAAATTTCAACCACTTGTTCATGATTTTCCACATGATCCATTTTAATCACACCTTGTTCAAATTTCTCATTCATGAAGTGATATCTGATATCAATATGTATTATATGAGAGTACTTAACCAGGTTCTTCATATGATTGATTACTCTCTTGCTGTCATAGTAAATCACCATCATATGTTTAACCGCATCACTAATATTAGTAAGTTGTTTCTCCATCCCCAATAGCTAAGTTCAGGCCTTTTTAGTAGATATATACTCTTCTTCAGTCGTTCTAAGAAAAGTACTTTTTTGGTTCTTGTTCAACCAACCCACACATTTAATTCCAATGAAAAATGCTCCATAACTTTTGGAATATTTGTGGGCTACATCTCTAGCCTAATAAACATCATATAAAAGTTGATAATTCATCATATCTTCTTGCAGGAATGTATAATCCAAAATTGAGAGTACCTTGAAAATACCTTATGGTTCATTTAACTTCTTCCAAATGATCTTACTTCATATTACTTTGAAATAGAGATGCTAAGAATGCTGCAAAGATGATATACGGTTGTGTTAATTTCAAGTATAACAAGCTTCCAATGATTATCTATTCATGGTGGGATATGTTGATGCCCCATACTCATTCATTAAATGTTTTTTCCAAAATGAAATTGGAGTCATCATTGGTTTAGATTCATATATGTTGAATTTCTTCAGTAGCTCTCTTGAATAGTTTTCATAAGAAATGAAGGAGAAATAGTCATTTTGAATCACATATAGCCCCAATAAGTATTTGAGTTCACCAATCATAGACATTTAAAATTCTTGTTTTATGTGATTAGATAATTCCTCCACTAATACCTACCTGTTTCCACCAAAATAAATATCATCCAAATACACCAGCACTAAAAATTGATCTTTCTGATAATTATTCACAAAGAGATTATGGTCAAAACCTCATATTTTAAATTTGATCTTCATCAGATAATCATTGAGTCAATAATTTGTCACTTGTGGTTCCTGATTTATACCACAAAGATAATTATTTAATCTTACAACCATAGTCTCATAATTCCAATTGTAAATCCCATGGGATGCTCAATGTAGACTTCTTCCTTAAGAAATATTTTTAATAATATTGTTTTGAAATCCATATGTTAAACATTTTACCCTTTGAATTTTCATGTAAAGTAAATGTTTGCCCGAGTCTAGTATAGATACTATGAGAAAATGTTTCTTCAACATCAATTACTTCAATCTGTGTATAGCCATTTCACATTAAGAATTCAATTTTTCTGATTGGATTTCCATGATAAGTGAATTTATTTTTAAAGATCCACTTTGTCCCATTCTCATTTTGATTTTTTGGTCTCTTTACAAGTTCCCATGTCCGGTTCTTATCAATATGATCCAGTTTTTGTTTCATGTCCTTAAACCATGATTCAACCTTTGTTTCTTCTTCAAATAAGGTTGGTTCCACAATTGAGAGTATGGAATAATGTGCTTAATTACTCATTATTCTTATCTGTGTGAGTGTGGTACAATCCCTAATGATGTTGGATTGATCAATTTCTACTCTTATATTTCTTTAGTGAGATAATTTTTCTATATCCATGGTTTCCAATTCAGATTATTCTTCTAAATCATCATCATTTTTTGATCCATAAATGTTTTGCAAGAATTACACTATTTTTTCATTTGAACATCATCCTTGTATACTTTCATCTTTGTGTTAAATCATACCAACATATGAGCTCCATGAGGTCTTTATGGTTTTATATTCAGTGATCTTGATATCATTTCATTCCATAACTCTTCCAAGATGATTAATATAATATTTTCAGCTTTACTCTTCATTGAATATCCATAAAATATTCACTCATTTACAGCATCACCATACATTCCTTGATTTACTTATTTGTTTCAAATGAAAAATTTATATCCAAAAACAAAAATTACTTCAGAGAGGGATTCCTTCCATACTATAACTCAAATGGTGTTTTTGTTTCTCCCATTAAAATCCCTCTTCAATTTTTAGCGTACACTACTACTTGAACAACCTCTTTCAAAAAATGAAGAGAAATATGACTCTTAGTCTGTATAGTTCTATCTATATTGTTCACCTATCGATTTATATGTTCAACGAATCTATTTTTGTATGGGGTTCTCACCAAATCCCCCACATTATTTATTACATGTTTTTATAGGAAAATTACAAATTCAATTGATTTGTATTATTCTCCATTATTACATTGTAGAATATTGATTGTGTGGTCAATTTCATTATAATAAATTTGATGAAAACTCTTTATATAATAAAATAGTTTATGTTTCCTCTATATAATCATTAACCAAGATATTATATTATAATCATTAATAAAAATAATGAATAAAATCTCTCTATATGTCACATCCTCATTTATTGGAATACATACATATGTGTGGATAAGATCAAGCAGATTTGATTCCCTTTTGTTCTTCGACCGATATGACCTCCCGACAATCTTTCCTCACATTCAAGGATCACATCTATTTTTCTATTCACACTTAAAATTGAGAAATATCAATGACTACCGTTAGCTTAGATGCATTTTCAACGATCTATTGATTAATGTTACCCAAACTCTAGTGCCACATGTTTTTTTCTTATTCAACTATTTTGTATAAAATGTTTTAATTACTATCAACATGGTATAAATTTCCATCTATCCAGAATCCTTTTCATGAGAGAATTAAATGTATTTCCTTCGATTGTGAACCCCTTGTTATTAAATGTCACCATTAGTCTTGAGTAGCCTTGTTGACTTACACTCAAGAAATTGTGATGCTAACCATCCACATAGAGAACTTTAGTTTTTCTAAGATCATCATTTTCCATATCTTTTCTTACACTACCTTTGATCTTTAAAGAACCATCGTTGCCAAACCTCATTGTTCGATCATCCCTTTGCCTACAATTCTTCAATAAATCTGCAATTCCAATCATATGGGATGATAATCCACTGTCAATAATCAAGGTTCTATTGTTCTTAGTATTATTGAGAGTTATTCTTTAAAGGTTAGATTTATCAATTTTATTCTTTTCCTTCCATGAGATACTTGATTTAGTGGAGGATGAATTTGGGATTTACAATTTATTATCAATATGTATGGGTTCGTCATACTCATATTTTTATTTAATGGAGAATACTTATTCACAAGAAAAAATCCACAGGGATGGTGGGTATTGGAGTTTCTATGAGTTCTATAGGTAATGATCATGTCATTCGTCATCCTGTAATGAATAAAATTATGTAAATAGTTATAATAGTGAAAATAGTATCCATAGAAACTATTTATTCAATATGATGAAGTATGTGGTCTCATTATCCTTTATTTACTTCCAAGCACTTCCCAATTCATATAGCTCCATGCCTCTTCACAGTATGGCATTATATCCCAGAAATCCATATAATTAACATTTTATAATAGGAAATTTATTCTCAATTCAAATGCTCCTAATGTATTCTTCTTTAGTAAATGTATTTGACTAGAAAACATCTATGGATTCTTGATGATAATTTTCATATCTCCTATCTGATTTATTTGAGGCTTTCTTTTTTAGAACACTATGTACCTTTGAGATATGTCAAAATTTCTAATTCCCATAATTTTGGCCCATCACATTTTCAGTCTTTGATGTTTTAAAATCACAAAAAATTAAACTTTTCCAATAAAAATGGATCTATGGTCATTCAAATCCTTCTCTACTCCTTTAAAATAGAATTTATCTCTTTCTAATATATTTTCATCTAATAATATTACAAACTATAATTTCTTCTTTATTCCCATTTATTTGGATTCAATTTCTAGTTTACTATTTATAGTAACAAATTATTATTCAATTACCACAACTTTCTTAGCCATCTCTATCACAAACCAACCCAGGTACCCAGGTAACCAAATAATAGATCTGGACCTAACATAGCTTGAAGGAAATTCCCGATCCCCACAAGTTGGTGACTAACACGTGACATCATAAAACATGCAAATGGGAAAGATTTTCCACTAACAATGTAGAAGTAAAAGAAATAGGACAATATGGATAACAATGAAACACCACTGGGAGTAATGTACCAGAATTCAAAAAGGCATAAAAATACCAAATTACTATAACACAAGTACCAAAATAGGAAAAAACACCTTAGGCCCCTATGGACACTGTTTCCGACGCTTTCGCCGGGGCGCGCGCGCATCCGTCCATCGGGAGAGGGGGACGCGCGGCTTTGTTGCCCCGCATTCCCGCTTTCCAATGGCGGGCGGCATTCGTTCCTTATTCAGGTACGTCTGCTCCTTGATCGAAACGGGATGATGGGATGTCGGTTCTTCCTCCTGTGGATTCCTCCTCAGAACTCGTCACCTAGTCCGGGTCTCCCTTATAGATTTAATACGTAGTTCGTGAAACTCTTCCCAGTGTCATGTTTCCATAGACGCCGGTTAATTACACTGCTTCTGTCGGGACATTCCAAAGGGTCCAGTCAGGGCAGCAACCTTCGGCCAGGGGAGTAATCACGTTTGAGGCATCAGTAGCGTGTCTGGATGCTGGGGTACCTGGCATGTCTGTCTGTTATCCTTGATCACAAGGCTTCTCGAGGGCGTGGAAGCCCGAGGCATCCCACATCGAGCGCAGGGAATTACATGTCCTAGACACGTATCTGAGGTTTTCCTCAGCTTCCCATGTTCAACACAGGGTATGCTGCAAGATTAACGTCTAGCAGAGACGGTTGAGAATGGAATGGGACCATCGCAGGGGAGCAACAGCGAAGTCGGGCTTGAGCCTTGAAGAGGCTTCCTACGTATCCCCGTAGCAGGGAATCAAAGTCCGCGTAGTTCAGGATGGTGCCGGTAAACCGACGTGAAGCTGGACCTTGGTCCGAGGAGAGTTGGGCTTGAACCTCTGGGAGGATTCCTACGTACCATGCCTTGACATGGATCAAAGTCCCCGTAGTTCAAATGATACAGTTTAACGTCATGCGGGACAGTAATGAACCCTGACGTGAATAAACGACAGGTGGGCTTGAACCTCGTGGAGGTTTCCTACGTACCATGCCTTGACATGGATCAAAGACCTCGTAGTTCAAGTGGTCACAACGGCTTACCGCTGGACTGGGATGAGACCCGACGTGAAAGAGCGACGGGTGGGTGTGTCGGTGAACCGACGTGAAAGTAGACCTTGGTCCACTATTGGTGGGCTTGAACCTCGTGGAGGCTTCCTACGTACCATGCCTTGACATGGATCAAAGACTTCGTAGTTCAAGAGGGTTGGGTCGCAATGGCTTACCACTGGGCCGAGATGTAGTTTAACGTCATACTGGACGTAGGTAGAACACGACGTGAATTGGGTGATGGGTGGGCTTGAACCTCGTGGAGGTTTCCTACGTACCATGCCTTGACATGGATCAAAGACCTCGTAGTTCAGATGAAAGTAGACCTTGGTCCACTGATGGTGGGCTTGAACCTCGTGGAGGCTTCCTACGTACCATGCCTTGACATGGATCAAAGACCCCGTAGTTCAAATGCGGTTTCGCCGGTGAACCGACGTGAAAGCAGACCTTGGTCCACTGTTGGTGGGCTTGAACCTCGTGGAGGCTTCCTACGTACCATGCCTTGACATGGATCAAAGACCTCGTAGTTCAGGTGGGGAGTAGACCTTGGTCCACTGATGGTGGGCTTGAACCTCGTGGAGGCTTCCTACGTACCATGCCTTGACATGGATCAAAGACCTCGTAGTTCAAATGAAAGTAGACCTTGGTCCACTGATGGTGGGCTTGAACCTCGTGGAGGCTTCCTACGTACCATGCCTTGACATGGATCAAAGACCTCGTAGTTCAGGTGGGTCACAACGGCTTACCGCTGGACCGGGGTGCAGTTTAACGTCGTGCTGGACGGGGGTGAAACCCGACGTGAAAGACGGGTGGGCTTGAACCTCGTAGAGGCTTCCTACGTACCATGCCTTGACATGGATCAAAGACCTCGTAGTTCAGGAAGTGGGTTTGCCAGGGTCGGTGCTTACTCTAAGCCCACGTGAGTCATGCTCGGTGTGAGAAACAAGAGGTTGCAAGGACCTGACGATCACGTCGCGAAGGGTGCGTCCGTGAGAAGCGAAGAGGGGCTTACGCGTTGAGCGGCCCATGGTGTTGGGACTTACTCCAGGATGGAGGCCCATGGTGCGACAAAGCGCGGGAAAGATGGACCTTGGTCCGACAATGGGAGGTGCCTCGTTCCCTATCACGTTCCCCACTGACCTTGGTAGTGGGGGAGTACCGAGATGCACGGGTGAAATCATCCGTACCAAAGGTTAGGGATTTACGCTCTGAGGCGACCCTTCCCCTGCGAACATACACCACTCCGACAAGGAGGATCTCATTCCATGTGCGGAATAGTTCCATTCCCGTGGAGACGAGTGGTGTAAAAAATGTTCGAGTTGGGGGGACCCTTCGTGAGGGAGACGAGGTTGGGTCACAGTTTAACGTCATGTGTTGAGGACGTGGTGCTTGGCAGTTTAACGTCCTGCAGCTCGGACGAGGTGGGTTCACTCCACACCCCTAGGGCTTACATAACTGGTACCCTCTGGTCCTTGGGGGAGGGAAGGTACCAGTAAGGCCATGGTAGAAGGGGGTCGAGGGAGGAGCCATCGAGGGGTCCACGTTAGCGTGGCTATGCGAAGAAGAAATAGCCGTTAGCGTGCCTATGCGAAGGAGCATTGGGCGAAGCAACGCTACGGGAGGTGTTGTCCATGGGACTTTGAAATCACATCGTGCAAACCTGGAGGGTCGCACGGAAGGAGGAATCGCTAAGCAGAGGAGTGTTCTTTGCGAAGTGGGGTGCCTTGGCCTTAGCATGGGGCATAGGTGGGAGTGGGTGGTGCTTCGCGAAGTGGAACAGTGTTCGCGGAGCACTGCCTCGCGAAAAAGGAGTGGTTCGCGAAGCAGGGTCCTGCCAAGCAAAGTGCTTCGTGATGCATAGTTATCCTGCCTTGGCATAGAGATTACTAGCATGGGTTGGGTGTTTCGCGAAGTGGAACAGTGTTCGCGGCTGCCCGGGTTCCCTTGGGAATCCCCTTCCTTTGCGAACGCCCTTGGGCTTCGCGAAGGGCATCCCTCTCGGTAGAGGGGCTCAGGACGAAACAAATCAGAGTCGTCTCGCGAAGTAGGAATACCTCGCGGAGCTCATGATTCCCGGGGCAAAGCTTGCTTCGCGATTCGGGAGAGGAGAAGCCGAAGGGTCGGATTGTCCGTCCTTGGGACTCAGGGGGAGTCGAGTATTTATAGGGAAGGGGCGCCGCGAAGCAGGGCTCGCGCGCCGCCTTCGGGGCTTCGCGGCGGCTCGCGAACGTCAAACCGGTTCGCGGAGGATTACCGCCTCCGGAGCTTCGCGGCGCCTCGCGAACGTCAAACCGGTTCGCGGAGATTACCGCCTCCGGAGCTTCGCGGCGCCTCGCGAACGTCAAACCGGTTCGCGGAGATTACCGCCTCCGGAGCTTCGCGGGGCCGCCAAAGTTGGGGCGCTTCGCGGCGGGGCTCCGCGGACGGGCTCCGCGGCTGTGCTTCGCGGCTGTGCTTCGCGAAGCAGCGCGCCGGCTCTCTTTTTCGTCCCTTCCTTTCGGGCCGGATTTTTGGCGCCAACAAATGCCCCCCCTCAGACTTGGAGCCGCGGAGGGCGAAGGGTCGAAGTCTGAGGGATAATCGCCAAAAACTGTCGGTGATTCGCGATGCGTCATCGCGAAGAGGAACCGCGATGCTCGCCGGGGCCGCGGATCCGGACGCGCCGCGATGCTTCGCGCGGGTGAGGCGCGCCGCGATGCTCCGGGGTCATCGCCTATAAATAGGGGGTCCGCCCCCTTTTGTCTTCACGCGTCTTGTCTTTTTGTGCGCTCTCGATTTGGCGAAGCTCCGCGTACTCCGCGACAGCACTCCGCGAATCGAGCTTCGCGGCGAACCGCGAGTCTCCGACTCCGCGTCCGCGCCAAGCGAACCTCTGTCTGCCTTGGCCAGACCTCGCGGCTTTGTCTCGCGACCGATCTTCGCGATCCGTCTTCGCGGCCGAGCTTCGCGGCCGAGCTTCGCGATCCAGGGAGAAAAACTTTTCTAAGGGTCGACATTAAAGATGGCCCATCAAGAAGCTGTGCTGGGAGTGCTCGCAGATGCTGCTCGCCGAGATGAGATGGCCAACCGTCCAGGCTTGGGGGAAATGGTTCGCAGCCATTCAGACCACACTTCTCTGACAGATCTGCTGTCGGAAGGTCAGAAGGATTATCCACAGTGCAAAAATCTGCCGTTGTATGGCTTCGGGCTGAGGGATGACGTCTTCATCCCTGAGGCGGGAAGGGATGAACCAGCTTGTTGGTTCAGGAGCACACCGTGCCAACACCAATGGTTCAGGGCGGCCGATGGTCACGCGCGGGAGGATTTCACACCCGTCACCGCCGATTGTCTCTACAATCATGTGAACGACATTGAGGGGAGGCCACTGCAACCGGAGATGTCCCCTCCTCTCTACCGCACCGTGCTGAAGGCGGCTCTGCAGGATCCGAAGAAGGGATGGTCCGATGAGTGGGACCTGCGCCATGGCGGCAATTTTACCGACGACTGGGCCTGGGCCTACTGGGTAGGCGCCTCATGTGAGGAGTTCGAGGCTGAGCTGAGGAGAGTGGGATTGTACGAGGCGGCATGGGCCTCCCAGTTCCACATTTACCAGCCAAAGCAGCTGATGCCGGAACTGCTGAGTAGATGGTCGTCCAGGACCAACACTTTTCATCTGCATCACGGGGAGGTGGGCATCAGCCTGTGGGATGTCCACCAGGTTTCGGGGGTCCCGATCTTGGGGGCCATGTACGACGAGTTCCTCCCCGTCATCAGTGCGTGGGGGGATGCTGAGCAAATGCCACGGCTGGCGTCAGCGCTGATGGCGCTTGTCCCTGGAGAGGACAAGGAGGCCGTGAGGGACGTCCACTTCAAGAGGTGGTTCAAGTGTTTCCTGAACTTTCCAGAGAATCGAGAGTTCCCTCCAAGGCCTCGAACTTGTCCGAGGGCAGCCCAGCGGGGTAAGGGGCACTCGTATTTGCGGGTTTTGGAGGACAGCCAATGGAAGACTTGGGGTTTCAGCGTCAGCACCGAACAACAGCCAATAGTTAGGCTGGCGGCGTTCATCGCGGCCCTCATATGTGGGTGGATCCTACCAGTGAGAGATACAATCATGGGGGTACGGCCCAGCTCGTTCATCATGGCGTCGATGCTGGCCATGGGGCAGCGGATCAACCTGGGGATCCCGATGCTCGCCAAGCTATACAGAATGCTGCGACGTATCAGCGAGGGCAAGAAGCCGCCAAGAATATGCGGGCCCTTCCACCTCCTGTATGGGTGGATCGTGGCGCACATCAGGGGGATTTACGAGTATCCAAACCCCATTTCGCCGCCGGGATCAGACTTTCGCCCTTCCATCCTGAACGCAGTTGGGAGCTTCCCATTCAAACTGGCCGTTCCGATGGTGCTGAATAGGGTGTGGAGGGCGGACGAGTTCAACTTTCATCCCTTTCCACTGCCGACGGGAAGGCTTACTGATGATGGACGGGGAACGGAAGAGCATCGGGCTTACCTCCTGGCCTTCCGAGGTGGAGTTTTGGTGGCTCGGATAGATCGTGAGCCGATCTGTGAACCGTACACCCCACACCGTTTTGCGAGGCAGTTCCGGTGCCTCCAGCGGCTGACCCCGCAGGTATACTGGGAGGTGCGTCACGAGGAGCACCCGTGTGTGATGAGGCAGCTGTGGCTCATGTTCACACGTGAGGATGGAAAGATGCAGATCACATTACCTCCACCCACTGCCGCCTTCGGCTTAGTGAAGGAGTACGCCATTAGCTGGGAGGCCGCTTATCCCGGGGAGATGCTGAAGCAGCCAACGATCCGGGTTGGTGACGGTGGGCCTCCTTTATCTCGAGGTCGGGGTCGGAGGGCAGCTAGGGCCGCCCGTGGCAGCGGGGCTGCCGTGGCAGAGAGACCCGCACCGGCCGAGGGTATGGAAGCAGTGGCGGATCCGGTGGTTCCGGGAGAGCAAGGTCATCCGGAGGGGCGGCCACCGAGGGGATTCCGTCGGGTATCCGCTCAGGCTCCGGGGAAGCGGCTGCGTCACATTGACATGGCAGATGATGCTGTCTTTCCGGAAGCTTGGGACGTCTGGGACGTCAACCGGCAATTCCTCAGCCCATCTGAGGTGTGGGCCCACCTGAATCACCTCGGGATGAGACTGCCGGGCATAGGCCCAGTCCGGGCTGGATTCATGGTGTCTCCGGCGGAGGCGGAGCAATACTTGAACGAGCTGGAGGACTACATCCACTCCAGTGGTGCCCCTCGCCCAATGACAGACCGGGTGAGGGTACTGTTGAATCAGACGGTCCCTCCACAGCCATCAGCTGCCGATCTGAGGGAGCGCTTCCCCTTGTCGGAGGAATCAGGGGGCTCTTCTCAGGGGGACGAGGCTGGAGGAGGGAGCCCGTTGGAGGAGGGCGAGGTCGGAGACCGAAGCTCAGAATCCGACGACTTCGCGGAGGCTCTCGAGGTAACATTCCGAACTTCTCTTCTTACGATCTGTTTTTGAATTCCTACGGACTTCTTACCAGTGTTTGGGTCATGCAGGAGGAACTTGTTCGTAGGCCTCGTTCTCGCTCCTCGGCGGGTGATGATGCGGGACCTTCAGAACCCGCGCCTATGGCTGCGTCCAGTTCTGCATCTGGTGGGACCAGGGGGTCTGAGGTGGCTCCTCTGGGCTCTCCAGATCTTCCAGCAGTATACGGGGGGCCTCGTCTTGGAGTCCCATCGGTACCTGTCCGGGAGCAGCGCTCGGAGGTCAATCTTCGTAAGTCTCCTCCACCGGTCTCTTCGTTGCCACACGTGGGCCATGTCGACTAACTTTGATGTCTCTTTCTGTCATACAGTTCTCCGACTGGCGTGGGCTGCTGCGGCGAGGCTGGTTGGGATGTCTGGCGGCGTCCCTCCCAGGGGCATGCCGGTGATGGTGATGATAGTCCCTTCACCTCCTACAACTGCGGCGCACACCATCACTGGCGGGACCACCAGCAGGGTCATACCTGAAGTCATCGAGGTGGACTCCGAGGAAGAGGATCAACCGGTCAGTCCCAGTCCTGTCGTGCCTGTGCCGGCGTCAGGTGTCGTACCAGACTCAACACCAGATGCGGATCCCGCTGAGGAATTCCTGCAGGCATATCCTGTGTACGAGCCCGCTGACCGCGCGGATTGGGACGAAACAGCCTCTGACGAGGAAGACAGCAGCATAGTCCGCCGCCGGTCGTGGAAGTTGATCGCGCGCTTCATCAGGGACACTCCCCAAGTGCAATGGCTGGCCGAAATGAATAGGCTCCGCTCACGGTTGCGCGAACTGTGTGCCGGGGGAGTGGATGCCCAACGCCCTCACGCGCTCATCCGAGACCTCATGGCTGAGAAGATCCGGGAGCATGATCGTGGGCTAAGCGTGGGATGGCAGCGGAGGAGGGCGACCAGCATCAGGAAGCTCCAGGAGGCTGAAGGCGAGGTCCAACAGATGCAGATCCGGGCCAACGAGCTTTCAGCCACTCTTGATGCACAGTCTGAGCTGGTCTTACGATTGAAGGCCCAGCTGGCAAAGGCTGAGGAGTATATGGAGCAGACCTCTGGAAGGATGGCTGTCGTCCAGGCCGAGGTGGAAAGGGCCCGGGCCAGGGTTGACGGATTACGCCCCGCCGCTGCTGAAGAGGAGCGGGAGTTAAATCAGCGGAAACAGGCTCTGGACGCCGCAAGTCAACGGGTGGCGGAGCTGCAATGCTCTTTTGATGGAGTCAACCCATCCATGGGGGAAGTCAACCCCCGAGTATTGTAGCAAACTCGAAAGAAGCTTTTATTAACATTTTTTGTGCTCCAACTCTTTCTTTCTCCTTTGTTTTGAGTTCCGTAGTACGCACGATTTCCACTGTTGAATTGCCTTGTTGCATCCCTGCAATGTTTGCGGGACGTTTGACGACAATTCCCTCAAACCAGTCCAGATTCCCGAAAGATGGGGAAGGCTTGATCGGAGGAGGAACTTCCGGGATAGCCGAATCACCGTTTATCCAACGTGCTCGTATGCACGATTGGGGCAACACCAGGGGCGCTGGAAATGAGGAGGAACAGGATTTCGTGATTCCTGGGGCTGAACCCTAGGCGAAATGCCTGGGCGTCTCTACGTATCCCACGTGATGATGGGAATCAAGCCGCACGTAGTTCTGGAAACGCAGTTTAACGTCGTACTGGACGAAGAGCAGCCTAACCGTGTTGGTACACATCCGGCCAAAACTACTAAGCCCACGTGAGTCGTGCTCAGTGTGGGAAACAAGTAGTAGTGGTGGGAATTTCCCGACGCAGAGAGGGGCAGGTTGGGGCAAAGGGATGCTCGGCGACTACCGGCCCAATGACACTAACACGATCATTCAGCGCACCTAGATGCGCGAAGAGAAAGAGCCGAGTATGGTGGAGTTCCACTTGAACATGAGGGAGTGGAAATGTGTGAATCATGACGCTCGAGATTCGGATCACGATGGTGGCGGCGTGGCGATGGAGGACTACTGCTGACCATATTCGCAACACAGCATCCTATCGCGTTAGCCTGAAATGGGGAAAAACAAATGAGGGTCGACCGTTGACCATGTTCGAAACACGGGACCATGTCACAAATGTTGTCGAATATCTGCAGGGACGTTGGCCCGAAACGATTGTAGGGCCCTTAGGTCCAGCATTCATGGAGAGCCCTTAAGCTTAGTATCCACGTCGTCCGAGGGTCCTTTTGGATGTGGAAGAGGATGAGGATCCAAATAGTGAGCTCACGAAGCTTGGTCATGGGATGAGGGGAATGTCCCTGTGAAAATCCCATGCTTCGGGCTTTTTGTCCAAACACATCTGAATACGTCAATGAAACGTATTAGAGAGAGGGAGCAGGTTCCTTTCCCTTGGGGGAAATCTTAGTTTATGGTCATAGAATTTGGACCATGGATTGGAAAAAGGGATCAGGAGACACATGACATCGCAACCTGACGTGAATGAGCTCGAGTCGAGGGACCGAACACCAGGGTTAGGCTGGACCTGCGGGGAAGTACCCGGGCGCTCCTACGTATCTCATAAGAATGAGAATCAAGCCATACGTAGTTCTGGAAGGTGGCAGGGTAAGGTACCAGTGCCAGGGGAAAGGGGAAGTGCGGACGTGGCCCTTGCACTAAAAGAAGCGGAATTTGATGTATCTTGTTTGTTCTTTGAGGTGAATGGTTTTTTTTTTTGTGAAGCGACAGGCCTAGGACTGTAGGTCGTGATGTCGCCACAAGAATCAAGCCATGATGGGCGTTGACAAATGGCATGGCGCGTGACCAATACCCAACGTGATGTCCTCTACAGCGAGGTCACCACAATGCGGTGCCGTTTTTCGTCGTGCGGCCAGGACGATAATGTCACAGTTTAGGGTCGTATGATAGGACCAAGCATGCATTTCATCGTCATGCAGCGTAGACGTAGCAGAGACGATGCTAGGCAGGAAATGTGCGCAGTGTTTATAAAACACATTTGACAGAGACATGATCCCACATCAAATTGTACGCCATCCGGAGGTAAAACAGGGGGAGAGACTGGCTTCCTGAATGGGTTGTACCCGGAGACAGGGCGTCTGGGCGGTCCTACGTGTCCCATGAGGATGGGAATTTGAACGTAGTCCCGAATGGGTCTTAGTTTATGGTCTTAGAGCTCGGACCATGGGAGTCCCAAAGGACGCCAGATTGCAGCTTTTCCCCCCTAGCATGCAAAGGTGCACTGAGGGATAGTGCCAAAAGTGTCCAGATTCCACCTGGACATGATGGGGTGGAAAATGATGTGAATCATGCAACCAACATTCAAGGACTGAAGGGGATGGCGTGACGACAGAGGATTACTGCTGACCATGTTCGCAACACAGCATCCTGTCGCGTTAGCCTGAAATGAGGACTAACAAAACGAGCATCGACCGCTGACCATATTCGCAACGCGGGATTTTATCGACTTGTTGTCCGAAACCCTGGAGGGCATTGGCCCGTATCGGTAGGAAAGCCCTTGGGCGTAGTATCCAGGCCGTTCTTGGGGGTCCCTCTGGGTGTGAAAGATGATGGAAGTCCGAATAGAGGGGAACACAAAGCTTGACAAGTGGAAGGAACTTGACCAAGTTGAATCTGACACTCTTGGTCCTAGACCAGAGTACTCTCAACACATGGGTGAACCACTACAGGGAGCCAAGGGACTCAACCTTGAGGGTGATCGAGAGATGGCAGATTCCCAGGGGAAGGGGGGCACGATGCCCTCAACCTTGTATCATACCTACGCACCCCCCCGCTGGAGAGGGATGGACCAAGTGGCCTAGGTGACCGGGAAATCAGGAGATCTCCCCGAGGTGGGGCTGGACCCGAATCTTAGACACTCAGGTGGTCCTACGTATCCCATTAGGATGGGAATCAATCCACACGTAGTTCTGAAAGGGTGCCTTTTAATGTCATGCAGGACAGGGGATAGGAGGACTGAACCTCAGAATGGGGGCGTGCGTGGTGCAGCTATTGCGTACCCGACGTGAATGAGGACGTAATCCTACACTGCGCCACGCAGTCCTGTGATCGGGGTCCTGAAGGAAGGATTAGAGAGGTAAATTCGCTGAACTCAAGCCGGGTCCAAAGACAAGGGGTCTTGAACGTAGTTCCAGATGAGAATCTTAGTTTATGGTCTTAGAGCTCGGACCGTGGGTGATGACAACTCCCGAGCAAGCACAGAGGTCAACCCAATCCCTAAGCCCACGTGAGATAAACTCGGTGTGGGAAACAAGGGGGGGATCCTCATTGCAATACTTGGGGCATCCATTAAAGGGGAGTCAGCAGAAAGTTCCGAAGGACACCTTTGATGTCGCTTGTTCCTCAAATGCGCAGACGTGCACGGAGGAAAAGTACCAAGAATCCCGAGACTCTACTTGGACACGATGAAGTGATGAAGGGTGTGAATTGTGTACCCGACATTTGGGCTTAATGGGTTGGCGTGGCGACAGAGGAAAACTGTTATCCATGGAGGAAACACAGCGTCTGTATCGCGTTAGCCTGAGGTGGGAGCAACAAACGAGCATCGACCGCTGACCATATTCGCAACGCGGGATTTTATCGATTTGTCATCCGAAACCCTGGGGGGCGTTGGCCCGTATCGGTAGGAGAGCCCTTGGGCATTGTATCCAGGCCGTTCTTGGGGGTCCCTCCGGGTGTGAAAGATGGTGAAAGCCCTGATGCGGGGATACGCAAAGCCTGGAAAGCGGGTGCGGACGTATCTGAGTAAAGCTTGGCATTCCAGGTAGTGAACCAGAGTACTCTTAAGCACATTGGAGAACCGCCGAAAAAGAGGGATCGACGAAACAAATCAGCAGGGCGTGGGAGCATGGCATGGTCATCACGAGACCGCCGTGAATGAGGATATAATCCCACACCGCACCATATGATCCCCTCATGGAGGAAGGATAGGCCAGGGGGCCAAGATGGGATGAGGATTCCCGAGGAATGGGGCTGGACCCGGATCTTGGACATCCAGGTGGTCCTATGTATCCCATCAGGATGGGAATCAAGCCACGCGTAGTTCTTGGAATGTAGTTTAACGTCGTACCGGACGAGGAGGGGAATAACATATCCCTAAGCAAGGTGTACAGTATGGCGAAAAACCGACGTGAGGACATAGCCCTACGCCATGCCATACAATCCTATAAGATAGGTCCTGGGCCGCGGCCTGGAAAGGCCGAGAGGCCTGGGGCTGAGCCTCGGAAGGGGAGTCGTACGACATGGTACATGATCCTGACGTGAATGAGGACGTAGTACTACACCACACCGTACGCTCCGGGTGAGGAATCCTGGACTGTGGGCCCGATCACTGGCACCACCTGGGGAAGTTTGTCACCTCAGGATGGGGCAGAATGAATCACTGTTGACCATATTCGAAACACAGCGTTCCTATGGTGACCCGCATGGGGGAAACAAATGAGCGTCGACCGCTGACCAAATTCGCAACGCGGGACTTGTTTCGGTTTGTTGCTTGAGAAACCCTCAGGGGCGTTGGCCCGTATCGGTAGGAGAGCCCTTGGGCTTTGTATCCAGGCCGTTCTTGGGGGCCCCTCCGGGTGTGAATCCATCTACGAAAGGGGCAAACACCTCCAGGGGGGAATGTGCAGCCGGGTCGAGGCTTGCTCGACGTAGGTCGAGGCAAAAATGTGCACCCTGCCGTGTCTTAACCCGAGGGGAAGATTTTGGCTTTTGGGCTGGGCCAACGGACGAAATGTCCGGGCGTTCCTACGTATCTCATAAGGATGAGAATCAAGCCATACGTAGTTCTTGAAGGCCATGCAGTTTAGCGTCATGCGGTGAGGACGTGGGAGGGTAGAAGAACGGGAGTGGGCGCATGGTGCGACCTTTACAATCTTTGCGTGAGTGGGGTTGCATGAGCGGGGCCAAGAAAGCCGACGCCCTGCTACACAAAGATCCTCCAAGGAGACCATTCCCAGGGGGAATAGTGGAAGAGAGAAGCTTGGGGCTGGGCTCAAGACAAGGCGTCCGAGCGTTCCTACGTATCCCATGAAGATGGGAATCAAGCCGTACGTAGTTCTTGACATGCAGTTTAACGTCATGCGGGACGAGGGGCATCTCGTTCGAGGATGTGTACGGTATGGTGCATGATCCCAACGTGAGGACGTAGTCCTACACTATACCGTACAATCCCGTAAGAGGGTAAGTCAGAGAGAAACGAGGGGGCTGGGGCCAGACCTCGGTGGAAACGGGGTCGGGGGCCCAAAGAGGCCGAGGGGCCTGAGGCTGAGCCTCGGTCAGGAAGAACTGACTGACTTGCAGTTTAACGTCTTGCAGTGAGGACGGAGATACAGTTTAAGGTCATGCGGGACCAAGTCGCAGTTTAGGGTCGTGCAGGACCAATGCAGTTTAAGGTCATGCAGGACCCATGCAGTTTAATGTCGTGCAGGACCCATGCAGTTTAATGTCGTGCAGGACCCATGCAGTTTAATGTCGTGCAGGACCCTCTCGCAGTTTAGGGTCATGCAGGACCATCTCTTGCCCTAGGCAAAGTATCGCTTGAGGAATCTGGCATTGGTGGGGGGGGGGGGGGGGGGGGTGGGTTACACGCTCTCCATCTGTGGTCACCAAGGAGTATGCTCCATTGGGGTAAACCTTATGGATGATATAAGGCCCTTCCCATTTGGGTTCTAACTTGGGCGGTTTCGTTCCGGGAATCATTGGCGCTCGCAGGGCCAGCACCAGGTCACCCTGTAGAAAAGAGCGGAGACGAACCTTCTTGTCAAAAGCTCTTGCCATCTTATCCTGATGCCTTTCCAGATTGTGCAGGGCACGAAGCCGGTTCTCGTCTAGTGCCTCTAACTCAGCTAGACGGATCTCGGCTACCTCATCTGATGTCTGGTGATCATAAACTGCTGTGCGTAGCGACGGCAGCTGGATCTCAATGGGTAGGACGGCCTCAGCTCCATACACTAGGGAATATGGGGTCACCTGGGTAGAGTTGCGAGTCGTCGTCCGGTAATCCCAAAGGGCGTTGGGGAGCTTATCCGGCCAACTCTTCTTGTTCTGACCAACCATCTTCTGCAGAATGTTAGAGAGGGTCTTGTTGAACGCCTCGATCTGTCCATTTGCCTGTGCGTGGTAGCGGGAGGTATGGTTTGACCGGATGTCGTACTTAGCGTACAATTTCTTCAATTCAGCTGCTCGGAAGTTGGTGCCGTTGTCAGTGAGGACGGCGTGAGGGACCCCAAACCGGTGGATGATGTTGGAGCTCACAAAGTCGACGACGGAACGGGCCTTGACCTCTTTGAGCGGAACTGCTTCTGCCCACTTGGAGAAGAAATCTGTAGCAGTCAGGATGAACCTACACTGGCGGGCTGTTGCCGGCGGGTACGGTCCCACTACATCAAGTCCCCATACCGCAAATGGCCAAGAGTACTTGGTGGGGTGGAGGGGTTCTGGCGGCCGATGCAAGAAGTTGGCGTGCACTTGGCACGCGTGGCATCTCTTGGCGTATCCAATACAATCGTGGATCATGGAGGGCCAGAAGTACCCTAGCCTCCGGATTTGATGGGACAGCTTCGGCCCAGCTTGATGGGCGCCACAGGAACCGGCGTGAACCTCTTGCATAACTTGAGGTATCTCTACTCCTTGGATGCAACGGAGGAGGACACCATCAAAACTCCGTTTATAGAGGGTCTGCTCAAGACTGGGGCCACTCTGGAGGGTAAATTGAAGTGCGCGACATCGGATTCGCTCGCGCTCGGCCCGGTTGTCCGGGAGCTGGCCATTTTGGAGATAATCGACAAAAGGTGCTCTCCAATCGGGGGTCGTTTCAACCACTGCGTCTGACGAACCCGGGACTCCCGATACGGAGGGTCCGGCGGTGAGATGACTTACCCGTAGGCTATCACGGTCCTCTTGGGTGACGGGAGCAATGACTCTACGGTGGGCCACGTGTATGACCAAATCATCTTGCTCGGGTTCTGCGAGCGATGCGGCTAAGCCAGCTAGGGCGTCTGCTTGGCCGTTCTGCGACCGCGGGACATGGGTAACCTCTGGCCGAGAAGAGAACTGGGCCATTAGGAGGAGGGTGTACTCCAGCAATGGTGCAAGCTCTGGCTTCCTGACGACGTAGTCGCCATTAACCTGTTTGATTACCAGCTCAGAATCTCCCTTCACATGTAGATGGGGTACATGGATCTCGAGGGCCAACTCGAGGCCGGTGATGAGAGCTTGGTACTCTGCCTCGTTGTTCGTACAACCTTCTGACAGCAGGAAGGAGTACGGCAGGACGGCTTGCGTCGGGGTAATGAAAACAATACCCAGACCCACCCTGTTGAGCTTGGGGTCGTTGTGCCTTCTACCAGTGGGGCTCCGGGAGGCGCCGTCGAAATGCATTTGCCAACACGGGACATCATGATCGACCGAGAGGATCGTCTCGTAGGGAAAATCCAGGTCCAGGGATTGATCCGCGGAGGTTGGATGGGCAGCTAAAAAGTCTGCCAATGCCTGTCCCTTAACGGCCTTCTGAGGCACAAACCTGATGTCAAACTGCTGGAGAATCACCGCCCACCGTGCTAGCCGGCCAGTCAGCATGGGGCGGTTCAGGATGTAATTCAGCGGATCCACCCGAGAGATCAATTGCACCTCGTAGTGTTGCAGGTAGTGTCGCAACTTCTGCACGGCGAAGACGAGCGCAAAGCAGCTCTTTTCGATAAGGGAATATCTGACCTCCGTATCGAGAAGCATGAGACTGAGATAGTAGAGACTGTTCTCAGCGCCCTCGTTATTCATCTGGGCGAGCAGCGCGCCGAGGGATCTCTCTAGGGCGGTCACGTAAAGGACCAGCGGCTTTCCAGAGACGGGTGGCATCAAGACCGGAGGTTGGAGCAAGTACTGCTTGATTTCCTCGAAGGCGATCCGACACTCCTCATCCCATTCGTAGGCAGCGCCTTTCTTCATGAGCCGAGAAAAGGGCTTACACTTGCCGGCCAGGTTCGCAATGAATCGGCGTATATAGGCTAAGTGGCCTTGCAGGCCTCGAAGCTCCCGAATGTTGCTCGGGGGAGGCATTTGGCTGATGGCCTTGATCTTCTCCGGGTCGATCTCGATACCTCGGTATCTGACGACAAAGCCCAGAAACTTCCCGGAGGTGACCCCGAAGGCACACTTCAGCGGGTTCATCTTCAGGTGACGGGAACGGAGGAAACCGAACACTTTCTCAAGGTCTTTGAGATGGTCCTGGCGCTGGCATGATTTGACCACAAGGTCATCCACGTAGCACTCCACCAATGTCCCGAGGATCGGTTTGAATATGCGATGCATGGCCCTCTGATAAGTGGCACCTGCATTTTTCAAACCGAATGGCATTACCCGGTAGCAAAAGGTGCCCTGGGGAGCCCTGAAGGCAGTGGACTCCTCATCTTCGGGGGCCATCCGGATCTGGTTATACCCGGAATACCCATCCATGAAAGAGAGGGCTTGGAATCCGGCCGTGGCGTCAATCAACAGCTCCGTTACTGGGAGTGGGAAGTCATCTTTTGGGCAGTGGCGATTGAGATCGCGGAAGTCGATGCAGACTCTAATCTGCCCATTCTTCTTCCTGACTGGCACAATGTTGGCGAGCCATTTGGGGTACTGGACCTCTTTGACGAAGTTGGCCTTGATTAGCTTATCAACTTCGGCCTCAACCATAGCGCCATGGGAAGGGTGCATTTTCCTGGGAGGCTGCTTGAACCCACGATGTTTTACTGGGAGGCCCAGATGGTGGACGGCCACTTGGGGATCCAGCCCTGGCATCTCATCGTAACTCCAGGCAAACACATCGCGGTGTTGTTTGAGGAAGTCTACATACTGCTGCCGCTCCTCAAGGGACATGGCCGCACTGATTAATGTGGGTCTTGAATCTGCCTCGCTACCAAGGTTCACCTGTACTAGCTCATCGACCGTGGTAGAGACGCCTTCTTCAAAGGCTGGGAGAGCATCCTCCAAGTCTTCCTCCCTAGCCGTGGGGGGACTTCCCGCGACGGAAGGTACTTCTGGGCTCTCAAAACCCGAGGGGCAGCTGGTGCCGGCTTGGGCAGCAGCAGTCATCACATCAGGAGACTCACTCGTCGTGGAGACCATAGCAATGAATGCATTTGACCCTATCCCATCCGGCCTTCGGCCTAAGGGGCCACGCTTGACGATATCAAAGCAGTGGTGACGTGTCGGCCAGAGTCGGTTGATTCCATCCCGGCGAAATAGACACGTATGGTGCACCGCCGTTGTCATGAGCTTGACATCCCGGTACCGTACAGGGGTAGGAGATTCCGGGATGACCCGAGCCTGGTTGATGTAGGAGTACGAGGTGATTTTCCGCCGTCGCTTGGACGCCGGAACATGCCTTCCTTGCGTACCCGAAACGACGAAACATTGTCCCATGTCGGGGGTCGTGGCCTCCAACCGGTGGATCGGGAGGATGTAGGCGTCGTCCATGCTCGCCCAGGGATCACTTGTGATTGGGGCGGGCTCATCCTCGCTGACCAGGATCTGCTTGTCCTTACTTTTGTAATAACCCGCATCCAGATAGCGGGCCTCGCAAGAAGCGAAAGGGGACGCGTCTCCTTGGAGCATGCCTACTCGACCGTTGAGCGAGTACTTAAGGCACTGGTGATACGACGAGGGAACCGCTGCATGCAGATGGAGCCATGGCCTGCCCATCAATGCGTTGTAGGCGGTGTCCTGAGAAACAACCATGAATTCGGTGCTGGCAATTAAGCCACCGAACTGGGTTTTCAGACGGATCTTGCCAACCGGGGTTTGCTCTGTCCTGTCGTATCCCTGAATCCTGAGGTCAGAGGGAGTCAAATCACCTTCGGACAAACCCAGCTTTCGCAGCGTCCGGGTCGGAATTAGATTGATTCCGGAACCCGTGTCAACGAGGCAGCGACGGACTTCCACACCGTTAAAGTGGCCAGTGATATACAGTGGGCGAATGTGCCCCTGTATAGGAGGGTCTTCATCTTCACCAGAGAACGAGATAACCGCCTGACATTCGGCGTTTTCAATCGTCTCGGTATGGAAGGCCTCCGCGGCTGCCACTTCTGTCTCGAACTGGAGGGGGCTTCTTAGGGCCTCGGCAAGTGCCTCGCGCATCTCGGATGACAAGCGCAGGGCCTCAAGGATGGAAAGCCTCGCCGGAATGCCGGCTAGGTGCTTTAGGACATCATACTTGCGTGCCAAACGCGAACCTCTGCTTACAGGGGGTTTTTCGGCATTTGGAGGCATAGCGGGTCCTGCTGGTTGAACTGGCGGTCGGCTAGCACTGGGTACATCCTGCTGCCTGCAAGTAGAAGCCTGGGGAGTAGTCGCCGGGCTAAGATCGAACAACGGGGGCTGGCCCGTCGCCGGGCGAGACTGGCTGTGATACGAACGAGGCGGCTCTCCCTGATCCAGCAACACGAACAGCGGTGGAGGTAGAGCCAAGGGCGCTGGATGGGTCTGCGCGTGCTGAGATCTGCGCTGAGCCTGCTGCCTGGTCTCAGTAGCGTGCACGGCTTGGTCACAAGTGCCTGCTGACATACCTCGGTGACCGGCGCGATTGCGATTCCGCTGACGTCGACGTCGGCTGGGAACGTTAGGGCGGTCTGCCTGGGGTTCCCCCTCGTCGGGGGTCATATAGGGCTTTACCAGCTCCACGGTGTTAACCGAAGCGTACCCTTGACTGTCACTCGAAGAGTCATCCACCGCTGGGCGGATTCTGGGGGGAATTCCCATTTCGGGAGGCATAAAGTCACCGAGAGTGCGGGATGACGACGGCACTGGCGGTGCACGTTGCTTCTTCTTGCGTCGCCGCTGCTTGCCTTTTTGGGCAGAGGTCGACTGTGAAGACGATGCTGAGGCGCCAACTACTTCTTCTGAAGGTTCCGACTGCTTCAGGCGTGCCCGGATGATACCCTGGGCACGGACGACAGTTTTTCGAGCCATCCAGTTGTCGTATTTCTGGGACCCGCGGCTAGGGACCTGTTGCCACTCACCCTCGCTGTCACTGCCGATTTCCGACCCCGCGAAGATGCCTGCCACCTGCGCTGGCGCTGGGCCCAACTTGACTATGTTGTTGTTGACCTGGTCCTGAAGCCAGTCTTTAAACACATAGCATCGCTTGAGGGTGTGCCCCAGGATCCGGTGATAAGGGCAGTAGTTGGGGTGATCAGTGAGATGCGCCTCTGCCGGCCTCCTGCACTCAGGCAGACGCACAATCCCTTGCTCTAGAGCACTTCGGAAGTAACCAGGGACCTGATTTTCGTTAAACGAATAGGTATGGTACTTTATTTCCGGGTAAGGAGCCCTGGGGGCCTGATCCTGTCGAGGGACCGGAGGGGCCTGCCGAGGGGGCGGCGCCTGGTTGTCTCGCCTAGGTGGCGGTGGCGCGTTGCGCGGGGGAACCTGTCGGTTCTGAGGCGGTCGCTGCTGGGCAGGAGCCTGTGCTTGATGTGGAGGACCTCTGCGGGGTTGTGGGGGTGGTTCCGCCGGTAACAATTCCAGCTGCCTCGGGGCTTCTATTTGAGCCACCGCGGCGGGTTCAGCCCTGGCGGCCCTCCTGGCTGGGATCATAGGGGGCAGTAAACGTGCTTGACTAGCCTGTTGCAGGGCCTCCTCGAGGCGCTGGGCCTTATCCGAGAAGTCTCTGAACCCCCCAGGGTAGTTCTGGGTAATCAAGGAGGGTACCAGCTCTGTCTTTACGTTCCCCACACACATCGTCAGTAATTGCTCCTGAGTCAGCGGCATATCGAGAGAATACGTAAGTCCTTTCCACCGGGCGATGAAGTCTGCAACCCGCTCATCAGGCCTCTGTTTGCACTTAAAGAGGTCTGCGATGCTGGTCTTCCACGTGGTGGAGCTGAACTGGTACAAGAACTGCCGGCGAAGGTCCTCCCAGCCGGTCACTGATCCGATGGGGAGCTGGCTGTACCAGACGAATGCCGGACCTTCCAACGTCTGTACAAAACATCGGAGCTTAGCGGCTTCTTGCTGAGCCGGGGTCCCCAGCATGGGGCCACACCTGGAAGAGAAATGAGCCAAGTGCTGGGGTGGGTCCCCTGTCCCGTTAAAAGGCGAGAAAGTGGGGTTCCCAAAACCCGGAGGCGCGGGCATATCATCCACCCACGCGGGATAAGGCTTGCCATCCGGTGGGACCGCCACCTGCCGTGTCTCCAACGCCTCGAGGCGGGCTGTGAGTGCCGCAATAAGGTCTTCCGGGTGGGGGTCCCTGTCTTGACGGGGGTCCCTAACCACAAGCGCATTGCCAGGTTCTTCAACACGGTAGACGGCTTCTGCTGCTCGCGGGTTGACTGGTTGGACGACCTGTTGGGCAACTGGGGGAACCCGGGTTGGGTTCTTCAGATTGCCCCGTCGCTCAGGGGGGGTTGGCGAGACGTATCGCGCCCTCTTGCCGTACGTTCCGGCTTCCGCCCTGTCCGCGGCAGTAGCATGATCAGGGTTGCCCGGAGGCATCTCACCGGGGGGAAACTGTTCCTGCCCCTGCTGTCCCGGCCTGGGATTACCATAGTCGGGTCGTCGCTCTGCGGCGCGTTCAGCCACGAGTTCGTCGACCAGCCTCTTCTGCTCAGCAAGTTGCTGGCGCAACGTGGCCTTCTCAGGGTCTTCGTCCGTTCTCTGCACGGAGGCGGATGGATCGGAGTGCTTGACTATCCCGACATGCTCCTTACCCTTGTCAGTGCTTCGACCGAGTGCCAGTGACTCGGTGGGTACGGGGAGGCCTAGCAGGTTCCTTTGCTGACGGGTGACTCTCCCTGATGGGTCGAGTAGTGGCGGTACGCCCTCGGATGGTAAGTCCCCATCAAGGAACTCAAGCTCATCTTCCTTATCCACAACGTCGGCCAGGTGGACTGTGACCCCTCTTGAGGGCATATCCTCAATGTCGCATAGCGAATCAGGATGTCGTCGGATAGGGTCGAAGAGGAGAGCGGCATAGCGTCCCCAACCACGGACTTGCACATGGGGGGTGGCTTCCCTGAAGATCTTGCGGAGTGCCTTGAAACTCTGGACGCATTTTCGTTGGAGGGCACTCTGGTGACCGGGCGACTTGGGGTGCTGGGCCGCAAGGAGCGCCGCTGCATCAATTAGGCGGCACTGTTTGCCAATCTCCTCGAAGTGCTCTCGACTCCTGGGGTACACTACCCGTTCCCAACGGAGGCGGAAGTGCGTCGCCCACAGGGTCCGACAAAAGCATCCCACTTCTTCAGGGGTAAGCGGCTCGGGTACGCGAAAATTTAGCGCCGCCGTGGGCCAGAACTTCTCTGGGAAGTAGTCCGCTGCAAGGATACTCCAGAAGCTCCTGGGTTCGTCCTCGGGGTTCGGCCCTACATTTCCCCACTCATCAACCGGGGGTGGCTGAGGGACCGGTAGCGGTACCGAGGCGGACCTCTGGGATAGCAAACTCGGCGGTGGAGAATACGGCGAGCGAGCAGACTGGCCACCGTACTCTGGGCCCTCCTCTGAAGAGCGAGGTGACCTGACCACAATGTCACGATAGGACGGGCTAACAGCCACTACTTCGGGTACGGGAATTGCCGTTACCGGTGTCCGGTCATGTCGTGGATCTACCACCGTTGACCCCCAAAACAGCTCCTCGTGATCCCGAGTAGAGGTAGAGGGCGCTTCGGGTGACGGTGGCGGTGACTGCGCGGTCGAAACCTGCGGAATTCCCAGGATTTCTTCCTCCTGGATGTACCTGCAGAGAGAGACGGGAATCCGGTGGACCTCAAATTCCGGGAGAACGAGGCTGACGCGTCTGGTTCCTGCCCCAGTCCTTGATACGGAGGAGCTGGGAGAAGGTTCCATCGCTGAATCGCATTCCACTTCCGAATCGGAGATGCGGGCAGGTTTGATCCCCCCCTGGGCCTTCCCTGGATTCTTCTTATGGTGGCGACGACCCGCTCTTCTGCCCCTGGGTGGCTCTTCGGGACAGGGTTGACCCCTATCAGGCAGCCCTGGGGCGGTGCTAGCACCGTGGCGGAGAGGGCCCCCACTTGAGACAGCCGGGGTGCCAGGGGCACCAGGGAAAATATCAAAGGGTACATGGGGAGGACCTCCATGAACAGTACCCACGTGGGCGGGGCCTCTATTGGAACTGGCAGGAGCATGGGGAAGGCCTCCATGGTCGGTGCGAGTGGAGCGAGGCTGACCTTCACTCCTTAAGTTGCTGGGGCGAGAACGATCTTCGCCAGTCGCAGAGAGGACGTAGGGGGGGCCCCCACGTCGAAGGACCGGATGGACGGTGCCTTCAAAAGGATGGACTTCATACCCTGTACAGCGGGCGCGGGAAATGTTTCCGCGCTGAGCATCACTGCCCCGGGGCAGGTCTTCCTGCAGGATGGGGGCAGCACGAGGCATGCCTCCACGACGAACCTCGGAGCGGGGAAGGCCCATGCTCTGTGGAGTAGTAGTACGGGGAGGGCCTCCGTACGGGGTGGCATCACCGCGGGTTAGCTCGCGGCGATCATCACTGGGGCCTGCAACCCGGAGCGTCAACCCGGCCTGCCCATGGGGCGGCTGGGGTCTCAATCTTGGTTGGGCGAAGGGGTGCCCCTGCTCAATGTAGGCGGGGGCTTCATAATGTACGTCGGCGGTGGCTCGGGCCACTATAGCTGTCGATGTGGACGCGGCTAGGCGAGCGTCCTCAGCCCGGGCCCGGCGCTGACGTCGGGTCAGGCGGGCCGGTGCAGGTGGTGCAGGGACATAGTCTGCCTGTTCTTCCTGCGGGGCCGGACGACGGCGCTGACGTGGCCGGACGGGAGCTCTCGCCTGGGGGTCCTGGGTCGGGGCCCTGAGCGGGCTGAGCCGGACCGCGCCTGCCTCTTCGGCGTAAAGCGAAGAGTCGTCAAGGCGTTCTGGGGAGAGGCTCCCGAAACGGTTGAATGTCGAGGTGGGGAGCGGGGGCTCCCTGCGCGGCCTGTTAGGGCGGCGTTGACGGCGGGGTCTGGAAGCCTCCAGGTCCAAACGGGCCATATCCCTGGTCGGGATGACTCCTTGTTCCTCATACCTGCGCACGAGGCTGTTGATCACCCTTCGTTGGATGACCTCTGATGGGGAAAGGGGACGTGGACGTCCCGCATCCCGTGACGTGGCAGCCGTCGTGGCGGTAGTGGCGCCATGTGGAGTGGCCGTAGTGGTGTTGCCCCTGCCCCTGCGCGGGCGAGGAACAGATGGTGACCGCATAGCAACCTGGTTCCTGACAAACGAAAGGATCAACTCATCAATACTGAGAGGAAAAGGTTTGACAGCCAGTGCCCCAGCATTCTTCCATCCCCATGTCTGTGAGAAGGATCCACGCCAACACGCTGCAGAGCGGAGCGCCCCACGTTCTACTACCCTGACCTCTGGTGAGTTCCACGACAGGCCCGCCATTTACTTGGCGGGACCAGGCAACGGATATCTGAATCCGGTGACACGTCAATCTACTGGTGTCTCGAACGCTACTAATCTCCATGCTGAGGAGAAGAATTTCACGTCGGGTTCACCATTTCTGTTTCCGACGCTTTCGCTGGGGCGCGCGCGCATCCGTCCATCGGGAGAGGGGGACGCGCGGCTTTGTTGCCCCGCATTCCCTCTTTCCAAAGGCGGGCGGCATTCGTTCCTTATTCAGGTACGTCTGCTCCTTGATCGAAACGGGATGATGGGATGTCGGTTCTTCCTCCTGTGGATTCCTCCTCAGAACTCGTCACCTAGTCCGGGTCTCCCTTATAGATTTAATACGTAGTTCGTGAAACTCTTCCCAGTGTCATGTTTCCATAGACGCCGGTTAATTACACTGCTTCTGTCGGGACATTCCAAAGGGTCCAGTCAGGGCAGCAACCTTCGGTCAGGGGAGTAATCACGTTTGAGGCATCAGTAGCGTGTCTGGATGCTGGGGTACCTGGCATGTCTGTCTGTTATCCTTGATCACAAGGCTTCTCGAGGGTGTGGAAGCCCGAGGCATCCCACATCGAGCGCAGGGAATTACATGTCCTAGACACGTATCTGAGGTTTTCCTCAGCTTCCCATGTTCAACACAGGGTATGCTGCAAGATTAACATCTAGCAGAGATGGTTGAGAATGGAATGGGACCATCGCAGGGGAGCAACAGCGAAGTCGGGCTTGATCCTTGAAGAGGCTTCCTACGTATCCCCGTAGCAGGGAATCAAAGTCCGCGTAGTTCAGGATGGTGCCGGTAAACCGACGTGAAGCTGGACCTTGTTCCGAGGAGAGTTGGGCTTGAACCTCTGGGAGGATTCCTACGTACCATGCCTTGACATGGATAAAAGTCCCCATAGTTCAAATGATACAGTTTAACGTCATGCGGGACAATAATGAACCCTGACGTGAATAAACGACGGGTGGGCTTGAACCTCGTGGAGGATTCCTACGTACCATGCCTTGACATGGATCAAAGACCTCGTAGTTCAAGTGGTCACAACGGCTTACCGCTGGACTGGGATGAGACCCGACGTGAAAGAGCGACGGGTGGGTGTCTCGGTGAACCGACGTGAAAGTAGACCTTGGTCCACTATTGGTGGGCTTGAACCTCGTGGAGGCTTCCTACGTACCATGCCTTGACATGGATCAAAGACTTCGTAGTTCAAGAGGGTTGGGTCGCAATGGCTTACCACTGGGCCGAGATGTAGTTTAACGTCATACTGGACGTAGGTAGAACACGACGTGAATTGGGTGATGGGTGGGCTTGAACCTCGTGGAGGTTTCCTACGTACCATGCCTTGACATGGATCAAAGACCTCGTAGTTCAGATGAAAGTAGACCTTGGTCCACTGATGGTGGGCTTGAACCTCGTGGAGGCTTCCTACGTACCATGCCTTGACATGGATCAAAGACCCCGTAGTTCAAATGCGGTTTCGCCGGTGAACCGACGTGAAAGCAGACCTTGGTCCACTGTTGGTGGGCTTGAACCTCGTGGAGGCTTCCTACGTACCATGACTTGACATGGATCAAAGACCTCGTAGTTCAGGTGGGGAGTAGACCTTGGTCCACTGATGGTGGGCTTGAACCTCGTGGAGGCTTCCTACGTACCATGCCTTGACATGGATCAAAGACCTCGTAGTTCAAATGAAAGTAGACCTTGGTCCACTGATGGTGGGCTTGAACCTCGTGGAGGCTTCCTACGTACCATGCCTTGACATGGATCAAAGACCTCGTAGTTCAGGTGGGTCACAACGGCTTACCGCTGGACCGGGGTGCAGTTTAACGTCGTGCTGGACGGGGGTGAAACCCGACGTGAAAGACGGGTGGGCTTGAACCTCGTAGAGGCTTCCTACGTACCATGCCTTGACATGGATCAAAGACCTCGTAGTTCAGGAAGTGGGTTTGCCAGGGTCGGTGCTTACTCTAAGCCCACGTGAGTCATGCTCGGTGTGAGAAACAAGAGGTTGCAAGGACCTGACGATCACGTCGCGAAGGGTGCGTCCGTGAGAAGCGAAGAGGGGCTTACGCGTTGAGCGGCCCATGGTGTTGGGACTTACTCCAGGATGGAGGCCCATGGTGCGACAAAGCGCGGGAAAGATGGACCTTGGTCCGACAATGGGAGGTGCCTCGTTCCCTATCACGTTCCCCACTGACCTTGGTAGTGGGGGAGTACCGAGACGCACGGGTGCAATCATCCGTACCAAAGGTTAGGGATTTACGCTCTGAGGCGACCCTTCCCCTGCGAACATACACCACTCCAACAAGGAGGATCTCATTCCATGTGCGGAATAGTTCCATTCCCGTGGAGACGAGTGGTGTAAAAAATGTTCGAGTTGGGGGGACCCTTCGTGAGGGAGACGAGGTTGGGTCACAGTTTAACGTCATGTGTTGAGGACGTGGTGCTTGGCAGTTTAACGTCCTGCAGCTCGGACGAGGTGGGTTCACTCCACACCCCTAGGGCTTACATAACTGGTACCCTCTGGTCCTTGGGGGAGGGAAGGTACCAGTAAGGCCATGGTAGAAGGGGGTCGAGGGAGGAGCCATCGAGGGGTCCACGTTAGCGTGGCTATGCGAAGAAGCAATAGCCTTTAGCGTGCCTATGCGAAGGAGCATTGGGTGAAGCAACGCTACGGGAGGTGTTGTCCATGGGACTTTGAAATCACATCGTGCAAACCTGGAGGGTCGCACGGAAGGAGGAATCGCTAAGCAGAGGAGTGTGCTTTGAGAAGTGGGGTGCCTTGGCCTTAGCATGGGGCATAGGTGGGAGTGGGTGGTGCTTCGCGAAGTGGAACAGTGTTCGCGGAGCACTGCCTCGCGAAGAAGGAGTGGTTCGCAAAGGAGGGTCCTGCCAAGCAAAGTGCTTCGCGATGCATAGTTATCCAGCCTTGGCATAGGGATTACTAGCATGGGTTGGGTGTTTCGCGAAGTGGAACAGTGTTCGCGGCTGCCCGGGTTCCCTTGGGAATCCCCTTCCTTTGCGAACGCCCTTGGGCTTCGCGAAGGGAATCCCTCTCGGAAGAGGGGCTCAGGACGAAACAAATCAGAGTCGTCTCGCGAAGTAGGAATACCTCGCGGAGCTCATGATTCCCGGGGCAAAGCTTGCTTCGCGATTCGGGAGAGGAGAAGCCGAAGGGTCGGATTGTCCTTCCTTGGGACTCAGGGGGAGTCGAGTATTTATAGGGAAGGGGCGCCGCGAAGCAGGGCTCGCGCGCCGCCTTCGGGGCTTCGCGGCGGCTCGCGAACGTCAAACCGGTTCGCGGAGGATTACCGCCTCCGGAGCTTCGCGGCGCCTCGCGAACGTCAAACCGGTTCGCGGAGATTACCGCCTCCGGAGCTTCGCGGCGCCTCGCGAACGTCAAACCGGTTCGTGGAGATTACCGCCTCCGGAGCTTCGCGGGGCCGCCAAAGTTGGGGCGCTTCGCGGCGGGGCTCCGCGGACGGGCTCCGCGGCTGTGCTTCTCGGCTGTGCTTCGCGAAGCAGCGCGCCGGCTCTCTTTTTCGTCCCTTCCTTTCGGGCCGGATTTTTGGCGCCAACAGACACAACTCACCAAGTCCAAAGTTCAACAGTTGGATCCACCTCCAAATGATCCCTTCCCCTTTCTCAATCATGGAAGGAGATAATCTAGTACACCTGAAGGCATATGTAGGGTGTGAGATAAAAACCTGAGTAGGGTCTCACCATTGATTCCATAATATATGGAAAAAATATAGATCAACCAAAATAATTCATTCAATTTTAAAGATAAATAGGTTTCGTATTTTGATGAATATTTAAACAAATCATGTTATAAAATTCAAATGATGGAAAAATAATTTAAGCAAATGCTTTTCAAGTGATGGAATATTTATAGAACAATGGAATAAATTAAACATTGATATAAAACAATTTATATAAATTCAGAAGGCATGTAAAGTAGTTTTACAACCTTGGAATACATTTATATCTCAAATATAAATAAAAAGCAAGAAAAATGGCCATCTTCCAAATAGGTATGATAGTATTCCAACTATAGTACCCTGAACTATCTATGTGATATCAGCAATATGTGTATACACATTCCCCCCTCACACGATCCAAAGGTGACTTGTCACCATCCCATCAAGGATGCAACCCACTACATATATGTTTTTGAACATTGTAATAGTGTAGAGTGTGTCCAAATAACTCACCAACTACCTAATGATTTAACATGATCTTAGACAATCAATGATGGGAAACTAATTTTAATACAACTTAAAATAAAATTAAATCACATTATTCAATTTAAATTCCAATTTTCCATTTAAAACCAAAACATGTTTAAATTAAAGACATGCCACTTTATTAAGATAAACAACTAAGTTTCTATGAAAATATTTTCATCCACTCTCACAAATTTTAAATCAATTGCAAACCAATTCAATAATTTCACAATTCATTTCCAAAATTAAATTCAACAACTTAATTGAAATTTCTTCCATCAAAAATCCAATTTAAACCGAACAATTTAAACCAAAAGATATCCATAAACACACCCCAATTCAATGGAATTGGAGTTTTTCCAAATTATCATGCCAAAACCATTACAAATATCCCAATTCACTGGAATTGGATTTTATTAAATCAACTGAATGAAATTTTGAAAAACAAAATTTAAATCAGTAATTGAAATAAATCAAGTAGTACAAGGTTAATAAATTTGGTTGATCGGGATGAAACCACATACATTTATCCTAAAACTCAACACTTGCAATGACACATATTAATGGGAATGAAGGGGTTGAAGTCCTCAGAAACCAACCTAGAAATGAGATACAACACTATGGTGCATGAATCCATGAATTCTAAGATGATACATTGAAATATCAAAGGAGGATAAAGAGAGAAATGCAAAAAATGAAAGAGAAAACTTAACTTGGAATCACACCATAAGCACAAAGATGGTAGATCATTGACGGAGAGGATCTAGAAGGGTTTAAAAGATCCAAGATCACATGGGGGAAGAATTTTTATTGAGGGAGATGAAACTAGAAAAAATACAAAAGAAATAGATTTGTTGTGCTTCCTATTTAAAAACTACAGTAAGGGTATTACATGATGTGTAATAAAAATACATGTCATGAAATAGTTCATTTTCAAAATTGCCGAAAAATGCATTGCCTTAAATTAAAAATCAACAATATGAATTTAAATATGATATTTAAGTCAATCAGGGTGTGTAAAGACTCATCATGATGTGTACCCATCACAATATGAATCCTTTCACGACTTATTCATAGAACCATTACATGACTTGTAATCCTCATGTATCCTATGGAAAAAGGTTGGTCAAAGGTGTGAGTTCTAAAAATATATAACTTCACCATTATAGGTATCCTACTAATTCATTATCAACCATATCCAGTCAACAAAAGGAAAAACCATGATAGGGTTTCAGACGTACCTGTCAGAATGGTAATATGATGTTACAACCTCCCCACCATAAAATTTTCCGTCCCAATAAATCCTATGAAGACGATTCAGTGCCAAAACGATGAGGCCACTATTCTCTCATCAGTACCTCACATTCCCATGTCCCATGATTATTAGAACTATGATGCCACATTACATGAACCAAATTTATCATCCTCCCATGAAGTAAATTGGTCTCGAAATCAACTATCATGACTTGCCGCTCAGGAAAAGATAAATCAGGTTCAATCTCAAGATTACTCCAACTCAAAACATGAAATTAATAGGAGAGATACTTTATCAGTTATTATAAATGGAACATTTTATGTATTGATTTAAACTATTTTGGTAGTTTTAAATGGTATGATACATTACCCAACTAATCAAAAACCAAAAAGGTCCCACAAAATGAGGAGAAATCTTCCCTTGCCTCCCAAGTCATCAATGACCCAAACAGGGTGATACATTCAAGAACACGTGATAACCAATTGAAAACTCTAAAGGTCTACAAAAAAATTAGTATAAGACTTATATAGTCTCTATTACATCAACATTATCTAAATAACTAACCGAATCTTTGATGTCATATCTTATACCAAACTGGGTCAAACCAAGGAACTTTCACTAACCTCCGACCAACAGAATGGGGAAAAGAAAGGTTGGTCATACAAGGAATCAAAAAGATCCATTCTGATTATTGATTGGTAACTATTATTATAAGAAAAATCAATCATCCCCTAGTGATCATCCCTATACCCACCAAATTATAGAACAAAAGAGCAAAGAATATCCTCAATAATATCTATATCTCTCTCTGTTTGGCCATCTGGCTGCTGATGGTCGACCGTGCCCAAATGGACTTGAGATCATAGTTCCTCGTGAAGACCTATCCAAAAGAGAGAAGTGAACTAAGGATCCATATCAGAGACTATCTCATATGGAACTCTGTGAAAATGATCAATATCTTTCACATAGAGATTTCCCAACTCCTCAAATTCGGTTGTATCACAAATGGGTATGAAGTGAGCTGACTTGGTTAGTATTTCAATGAAAACCCATATAGAATTCTTCTTTCTTTGAGTATCTGGCATCCAAAAAACAAATTCCATTTAGATCTCATAATGCTTCCAAGATGGGACTGGAAGTGGATGAAGAAAACTCAAAGGTTTTTATTTCTTGGCCTTCCCCTGTTGACATGTATAACAATGAGAAACAAAATCAATTATGCATTTTCTCATACCTGGCCACCATAACTTCCGATTAATGTCATAAAAAATAATAGTGATTATTTGGTGGAAGGCCTACTAGGAATTATGATAACCCCCCATCAAAGCCTTTCTTTTCACTAATTGCACAACAAAGAGATCTCGATAGCATATAACACCCTCATTGGAGAACAACTTCAGGGAAACTATCTCCCTACCACAAAGAGAGTCTCTAATTCTATGGAATTCACCATCAATCTATTGATCCTAAATAATAATCTCCATAAGAGAGGATTTCAACTGAATACTAGATAAAGAAACAACACCCCCTTTCTCCAGAACTCCAATATGAAACTATGAAAAAAGAGCCATCAAATTCCACTCTTCTGAAGATTCATTCACTTCTTGGGTCGGATATTTCCCTCTCAATGAATATACAATGACATTCCCTTTATTTGGGGTATAGGTGATGCCTATTTCAAAATACTATTGGTATTCCACCCAACACATTTGGAGGAGATTTAAATCTTTCTGAGAGAATATATAACTCAAGCTATTGTGGTTTGAAAACATGATAAACCTTTCAACATAATGTTAATGTTTTCAACTCTTTAGAACATACTTCACAACTCCATGTTAATGGTCATGGGTAGGACAATTCTTCACATGTCCTACACTGATGATATCCATAAGAAACTACACAATCACCCTAAATAAGAATGCATCCCAATCCTAAACTCGATACATCATAGAATACCACATAGAACTTCCCAGCCTATGGAAGAGTCAACATCGATGCAGTAATCAAAAGACACCTCATATCAATAGAAGGACCCTGGAATTTCTTATTCTAAGAAAAATTCACCCCAATCATGTTAGAGTAGTCATCATAGAATCCATCTTTGAGAAGTCCTTCAAGAACCATTAATAATATCCGGCTAAGCCCAAGAATCTCTAAATCTCTAAGACAATACTTGTTTTCACCCAATTTATAAAAGCCTTTACCTTCCCAGGACCAACTGATATAACCTATTTAAACACCACGTGTCCCAAGAATTTCACTTCTTGAATCCAGAAATCACACATTGAAAGCTTGGTATAAAGTTAGTGATTTCTCAGAAGACTTAGATCTATTCTCAGATAAAACACATGATAATCGTTATAATTAGAGTATATAAGGATTTCTTCTACAAAGACTACCACAAAGAAATCCAAATATTTATGGAAAATCCTATTCATCAACACCATGAAAACTGTAGGTGCATTTGTTTGACCAAAGTGCATAATAAGGTACCCGTAATGAATATACCTACTCTGAAAGGTGGTTTTCAATATGTCATAATCTTTTATCCTCAATTTATGGTAACCATATCGAAGTTTGATATTTGAAAACCACTTATCCCAATTAATTTATCAAATAAATTATCAATCCATGGTAAAGGGTATTTGTTCTTTAACATAACTTGATTAAGAATTCAGTAATACACACATAAGAGAAGTGAACCACCATCCTTCTTAACAACGAAAACTGGGGCCACCCAAGGTGAAACACTAAGGCATATAAAGCCTTTATTAACAATATTTTCCAACCAGGACTTTATCTGTTTAAGTTTAGCTGGATCCATATGGTAACAAGGGATAGAAACTAATTCAGTACTAGGAATTAATCCGATATAAAACTCAACTTCCCTTACTGGTGAAAAAACAGAGAAGTCATAAGGAAACACATCAGAAAACTTGACGATAGCTAGATGGATATCATTGTTTAAATATTCCCTTTCCTGGTCAAAAGAAAACACCGATATTACCTCCCCCAACTCTACATACGAAGGCCTGGATCTTTTTGACATTGGGTCCCAATCCCTTTGAAATACAAGAGACACACCATTGGTCATAGTAATATAGACCCATCAAAGATGGAAATTAATATGGGATTTATTGGAAATGATCCAATACATTACAAAAATGATGTCAAGAGGTTTCATATAAGTAACCAAAAAACTCCAAGCCAGCTCGACATCACATAGTGAGAAGACACTAGAACGACTATTGAGGCGCTTTTCTCTCTTCGTACCAATGGCTGTAGTAATATCCAATTCAAAAGAAAAAATATCCATAGGAATATTTAGAAAATTAACAATACAGGTTGAGATAAATGAATGAGATAGACTAATATCAAATAGATTAGTCACTAATGATGAAGCTATAGTAATGGCAGTTATCACAGTCATTGTAATTTTGTCTCCTTCTTATGGAGAATAATCCATGGTATGAAGTTTTTTCTTTCTAGATTCCTATGGGAATAA
Organism: Viscum album; assembly: GCA_963277665.1. Lineage (NCBI taxonomy): Eukaryota > Viridiplantae > Streptophyta > Magnoliopsida > Santalales > Viscaceae > Viscum > Viscum album. The sequence goes on along the minus strand of OY728130.1, from coordinate 49,720,642 downwards.
TCCTTTTATACTTGAAGCATCTTGTATACCTATTGTTTTAGGAAGAGTTAATGATCCAGTTCCACTCTGCAGAGTATAAAGTTATGGAAGAATATATGTAAATGCTAGGAATGTCAGCAGGAGCCACAATTCATGGGTGCCTTGGTAAAAACCCTTATAGATTTTTTTTAAATTTTCACATAAATAGAAAATAAAAGGACTTACTTGTGATGTTGTAGGAGATCTCTAATAACTCTACCATTTAGAACTACCCCAAGAGTCATCACGCTTTTCTTTTCCATTGAAGTAAATGATGCTTCCACTAGGAGAAATAAGAACTCCTGTTAACCTTGACTTCCCAAGCAGGTCCATCACAACTGTACTCTCTCTATCAAATTCATCCTTATAAGTGGTAATATTTATCAATAAAACATGATAATGGATATTATATTGATGTGAAAACTCAAAAAGCTGATCCTTTTTTTCTTTCATTAGATATAATCTCAGGTTAAAACTAAACGGTTTTAGAAAATCAATTTGAATACTCTTTCACAGTTTTGTTGGCATGCTCAAGCTTGAAAAACTCCACAACCTTAGCTAACACCGTTGACATTGGATATAACTGGTTAGTGAAAATAACCTTGATGCAATTCCATGCTAATCCCTCATGTTTATTTTCCATAACCATCATGTCCCACCATCTCATACTCAGTCCTTCCATTACGAAGGTGGAGCACTTCACCTTGATCATGTTCAGTGTCTACATGAATTCAAATAGACATTATATATTACCCAACCATTCTTTAGAAAGTTGAGGATCATTGGAGCCCATGAAAACTGGTGAATTCTGGAGAAGAAACTCTTGATAATGATTTCAAGGAAAATTTCCATGAGGATCCAAAACCGAAGCCTAAACATGTACTAGAGGTTCTGTTTGTCATAGAGCTTGGACTATACACATAATCACCTCAACCATATTCAAATCCACAACATGATTCATTTTTTTAGGTTTAGCAGGAGCCTCTTCATGGATCCAATTCACACATATTCATGGAGGCATGATGCTATACAACATCAGAAGATAACAAGGAAGACATTATATTAACACTCAAACTAAGCTACAAGAGAAATTCTTACCCACATATGAAACAATAAAATTTAGATTCCACTCTATCCAAATCAATATAGTGAAAAGACTATAAATAATATATAAGAATTCTTTACCTAACCACCCCTGGTGACTTAAGGTTCATTTCAGTGATAGATGGTCAGGTACTCAATCACAACTACCTCCTAAGTCCAGAAAATATTTCACAAATGCATGCTGTCTAAAGAAAAAAGCTCAACCTAGATATCTGATACCACTTTGTCTCAAACCAACCCAGTTACCCTATTAAACCGATAAATAATCTGGCCCTGACATACTCCAAAAGGAATTCTTGATCCCCATGGGTTGGTGACTAGCACCTGGAATCATACAACATGCAAGTGGGAACTATTTTACACAAACAATGTTGATGTAAAAGAAAAAATACAGTATGCATAATAAAGAAACTATACTATGAGTAATGTACCATAAGTCAACAAGTCATAAACAAACCAAATTTACTACAATGTAAGTACCAAAATAAAGGAAAATTCCCCAAGCCCCTAAGGACACAACTCACCAAGTCCAAAGCTCAACAACTGGATCCACTTCCAGGTGATCCCTTCACCTTACTCGAACCAGGAAGGAGATAATCTACGACACCTGAAGGAACAAGTAGGGTGTGAGATAAAAATCCTAGTAGGGTGTCACAACGAATTCCATAATAGATTACAAAAATATTGATTAAGAAAAATAATGATATCAATTTTAAAGATAAATGTTTTTCCCATTTCAAATCAGATTTAAAAAAATCATGATATACAATTCAAATGATGTAAAATAATTTATGAAAAGGAATTTAAAGTAATGGAATATTTCTAAAACAATTTCTTAAATAAAATATTTATATAAAACATTTAATATAAATTTAGAGGGCATGTAAATCATTTTTACAACATTTTTGTACATTTATATATCAATTATATATAACAAGAGAGCAACATGGTCATCTTCCTAATAGGTATGATAATATTTCGTCTATAGGACTCTTCACTCTCTATGTGATCTCAATAATATGTGTATACACACTCCCCCTAACATTATCCAAAGGTGATTCATCACCATCCCATCAGGGATGTGACACGCTACATGTATGTTTTATAACTTTGTAATAGAATCAAGTTTTTCCAAATAACTCACCAACTACATAAGGCTTTCATATGCTAGTACACAATCAATGATGGTAAGTTTATTTTAAGACTAATAAAAATAAAATTAAATCACATTCTTCCATTTCAATTCCAATTTTCCATTTAAAAACAAAATGGGTTTTCATAAAAAACATGCCTCTTTAAAAAGTTAAAACCACTGGGTTTCTATCAAGACATTTTAATCCACTCTCACAAGTTTGAAATCCATTAAAAAATAATTCCATAATTTCACAATTCATTTCAACATTTAAATTCGAAAATTTAATTACCATAACTTTCATTAAAACTCCATTTTAAAATTGAACAATTTAAATCATCAAATTTTCGTAGACATACTCCAATTCAATGGAATTTGGGGTTTTATAAATTCTAATGCCAAAACCATTGAAAATAAACCAACTCACTAGTATTGGATTTTGATAAATAAATTTAACAAAAGTTTGAGAAATTGAATTTAAATAAATAATTGATATAAATAAAGTAGTATAAGGTTAATAGATTTGGCTAATCTGGATGAAACCACCTACCATTATCCAAAATCTCAACACTCACTAAAACACCCGTCAATGAGAATGAAGGTGTATAAGACCTTAAAACCCAACTGAGAAATGATATCCAACACTAAAAGGAATGAATATATCAATTTCAGGATAATACATTGAAATACCAATGGTGGAGAAAGAGATAAAGACAAATAATGAGGGAAAAAACTTACTTGGGAATCAAACCACAAGTATAATGATGATAGAGTGTTGAAGGAGATGATCCAGAAGGGTTGGAAAGCTCCAAAGTCACCTAGGGAAGGCTCTGGGTCGAGGGAGATGAAAAATGAGAGGATAAAAAAGAAACAGATAGGTTGTGCTCCCAGTTTAAAAACAAAATCTGGGGTATTACACAACATGTAATACAAATACATGTCGTGAAATAGTTAATTTCTCAAATGAAAAAAAACAAACCCCCTCAAATTAAAAACCAACTCTTTGAATTAAAAACCAATATTTAATTCACTCATAATGTGTAAAGACTCATCACTATGTCTAACCATCATAGCATGAATCCTTTCACAACTTGTTCACAGGACCATTACACAATGTGTAACCTTATTACACAATGTGTAACCCTCCTACAGCCTTCAGAAAAAGGCTAGTTAAAGGTGAGAGTCCAATAAATCTCTAACTTCACCATTATATGTATCCACCCAATTTATTCTCAACCTAACCCAGTAAAAAAAAAGAAAAAACATGATAAGGTTTGAGGCATACCTATCAGAATAGTAATGGGATTTTACAATATCCCCCAGTCAGGATGTCTGTTCATCAATGACTTTTTCTTATTCTTAAATCACGATCTTATAATACACAACTTCTTTTGAGATTTAAATATTTTTTTGAATATTCTTCTCCTTTGTTTCTATTTGATTAATTTCTTCTTTAATATGATCAACATACTTTGATAACTCTTATATAATGTCTCTTATCCTCTTGTTTCACATTCTTCAAATGTCAATATTCTCTAGAAAATGATCAAGTTCCACCTTGAGATCAAAAAGACTAATAAAATTATCATATTTATCTTTTTAAGGTTCTAAATTTCCAACTATATTCATCTTGTATGATTGGGTTTCAGATTTAATCATTGGTTATTTATCCTCCAAAAAATCACTATTATCTTGTTCTTCTTTATAGATGTAACACTTTCTCTATAATTTCTTTCCGAATTTGACTTCTCCCTTCTGGAAGACCCTTTTTTGAGGCTTTAACATGAATTAATATTCACTTTCAACATCATGAAATTTCTTTGAGAATCTTATGGAACTTTTCCCTACTCTACAACACAAAAAACATGCCAACAGAAGCCTTCCTTCAATTCTTCCTTTTACACTCTTGAATTTTTTGGCTAAAAGAGAAAGAATATTATATTTCTACTTATATTGATAAATTATTACTTTGTAAATTTCATGTTTTCCATGGATTTGAATTTCATTTCATATCTTACTCAAGTTAATTCATCGTCTGGTTTGATACTCATTTCATACGCCACCAGGATGCTTAACAGATCATCTAGAAAAATATTATAAAAATATCTTTCCTCAAGGGATGACACTTTTGGATTGTAAATATGAAGAATAATTCTCAATATTTTTTCCATAATTTTAATATAGTTAATTTTTTCACAAAGTCCTTGAATTGCTCAAAAAACATTAGTAATTCTATTAAACAAATTCTATATTTTCATCTGGATACAATTTCAGATCATCAAACTTATTGTGAAAGACCTAGAGTTTAGTCTCCATCACTTAATTATCACCTTCGTATATATTTTATAGTTTCTCACACAATTTCTTCACCAAATTGAAACTCATAACCTTCATATATATTTGATCTGATATAGCTATAGTAATGGTATTTTGTGTTTTTTCATGTGCATCAAGCATTTTCCTATTTGTTTCAGTCATCAATAGTCCTCTCGCATCAGTGACCTGAATCAACTAAGAAGTGAAAAAATAACATCCATTATATGGGATATTAGATGATATTTCATCATTATCTTCCAAATCTGTAAGTTTGTTTCATCAAAGTGGGGGACTCCCCTGACATTCACTGAATTAACAATTTAAACAACATAGGACAGATTTAACTATAAAATATTGTACTCTATGATACCACTTGTAGGACCCTATAACACCATGAGAGGGGATAGGTGAATCAGAGTATCAAATTATTCTTTTAAAGAGACAGATCTTATTCCCACGTTTGTATAAAATTGTTAAACATGTTTGATATAATTGTGAATTAATCAAAAATTCACACATAGAGAAACAACACCTCAGTTTTCCATGGTTCACAACTGAGATCTAGTCCAAGTAACATATGCAAACATTGTTTCATTCATACCTAAATTCACTCGTCTTCACTATTTGTGGAATACATAAGTTCAAACACATTCAATCTATGCCAAGAAAACTTCCTTTACAAGATTTTAAGGAAATCACATTTCCTCCCTATGAACACTTCCATCGACTCCCCTAACTCACTCCTTTGTGAGAAGTCTTACTCAGTTTAATGACATGAATTTCCCTTTATTGGATTGGAATTTAATTCTTTGTCCCAAACTAGAATGAGACTCTTCTTGAACTTTAGTCCTCAGTTGATGTACTCAAAAGCACTATTAACTTAAACTAGTTTTTCAACCCTACTATTCATGAATTACCTTTGTAAATTTACTTCAAAAACATAAAAAAAATCATGAAGAAAACTATATTTTCAGAACACTAATTCATCACGGAATAACTAGTCATCATGAAACCCCTTTTTATGAGATACCTAAGAATTGGTCATGACAAAGACAACAATTTTTATATTCTCAGGCTCAAAATGAATACCTTATTTTCAAATCTCTCAGCCTTTTCGAATTCAAAGAAATTAACCCTTTTCTCCAATTACTTTCTTATAAAATGAAGTGGGGGTAGCCACTTATTTATAGGCTAAGCCTTTCATGAAGATCCTAATATCTCAGCCGATTTTTCATTAAAGTCAATAAACATAATCATGAATATATTCAACTTGTGAAGTTATAGTGAAATTTAACCCATTCATAATGCTTCTCATAGTCAGAAATAATCATCTCCAAACCATCGTGCACTCATGAATCTTTTCATAGTCATGAAGAACACTGTCTTTCAAGTTTTCATTGACAAATATCCATACCTTCATGAAGCTCAAACATTTGTGAAACCTAGTGTAACTTGAAAACAAAGACAAAAAAGACTCTTTTTCCAAAAATGAAAGTACTTGGTTTCATCAGTATCTATATATTTCTTTTTTTGATATGTTATTTCCTACCCTTCACATAATCCCATTGATGAATTAAATTTCTTTGATCCATTTATTTCATTTATGCTATGATATCACTGTAAATTCCTATCTTGGAAGTCATAGGATAAGAAAACATGGTCAAAGATGTTTACCACCATATTTATTGTGATTTCCACCATTTTTCTTCATTTTATTCTTCATTGGTCTTTGAGGTTGGGGTTCAACATTTCCAAGGAATGTTTGGGCATGGTCGAACAATAGGATTAATTGAGGTTGTGCAAATGAAAATTAGGATGGTGATTTGGGGATAGATTGAGATTCATTAATGATATGTGTTATGATTTATGTATATCTGGGATTCAGGACGATAGCGGATGATGGGTACCACACAAGATACATGGAGAACCATTGAAGGTGATCATAATCCATTTTTATGACACTAGAGTATGGTAAACGATGGACATAGGTAACCCCCCATTAATTTTAGGTAGTCAACTGGTGAGATTATCAATGACAATCACAGATCCAGAAACTATGTGGGATAAGTTTAGTTTATGAGGAAAAATCAACTACACTGTGTGTAGTCCATAAACACATGTTGTGTAGCCATACCCAACCACAAAAACTAGGGTTTTAGAAAAGATAAGGATCACACAATGTGTGAGTTTATTGACACACATCATGTGAGCCTCCCCAAGTATATAGTACATGTTCTAGCTATTCACATCTAGTTCACCTTTTGGGATAAAAATCCATGTACTTTGGCAGTACATGGGCATGGGACAATACTCAGTACCATCCAGGTACACATCCACGTACATGGGCATGACCCGATGAATATAGGCATAACTATGAGTACATGGGTAGGCCATGGGTTGTTGAGACACTCTGTGTGTACCCATTACATTCTATTTATATACACATGGACTTTATTCCATGTGTAGTAGAGAACATGGACAAGAAGCAAAGTTGGACCAAATGTCGTGTATCCCTACGAGAAAATTTAGCCTTTCATATATCCTTTTTTAGACTCATATTTCTTCCCATGATTATTTTATCCTTAGTAGTTTCTGATGTAGATTTAGATGGTATAATTTTTATTTGATTTAGAGTTATAATGTACAATTTTCTAAGTGTGAAAATTATTTAGAAGACACTTGATGATTGTAGTGATCAGTCAGGTACATCATAGAGTTACTGAGGTCAGTACTCCCCTATCACACCAATGAACATGTTCCCCATACTATAAGATATATGTGAGGTTCATTACTTCTCTATCACACAAGTAAATGTGTATCAATTATTATTTATACAGATAAATATGGTACTCCAATACATGGGAGTGGGTCCTCTATATATGAAGTGTTAATCCCTCATCTTCAACCTTCCATGAGGTTCTCGTCCTCCGCGAGAGTTGTGTATCCCTCGTCTGTGGAGCATAATAGGGGGAGGTGTCCCATCCATGCATATTCTGGTGAGGTTTTGTTTGATGTTAGTCATAGGTGATGGAATTTTGGATCTGTAGGCTTACTCATAAAAAATTACTGGGTTTTGAGTTGGAGATCCCATTTCTCTCTTGACTGGGTTTCTTTGTGAGCATATATATATATGTATGTATTGATTTATATTTTCTAATTACTTTGGGTTGATCCAAATATTGTTTTATCTTTCTATATATCTCTTTATGTTTTCAAAAAATCATACTGGGTATGTATATACTCACCCATGTATGGGATTTTCCACACATGTCATGTCTTATATAGATGAAAGACATATCGATGTTGAATTTGGCAGTGCAAATTGATACATGGTTCATGGACCACATACGATGGTTGGGATTATATATTACTAGTCATACCATTTTAGATTTATTCATCTCCATTTTATATTGTGTGGGGACTTTATATCTTGATGAGTGTGTGTTTTTTCCCTTAACATTTTGTTTTTATATGTTTCATAGTCTGATGTATTCCATAAAGGTTATTGCATGCATGGTTTTACCCTATATGTTATATCATATATTTTATAATTCTTTTTAACTAATTTATGAAGATGGTATAGTTCATGTGTATAGGTACATTAGTAAAAGGAATCCCACCGTATTTATTTCTTCTCGGCACTTTTTTCCAGCCCGTAGCCTATTAGAGGTAGTCTTGGGGTTGTAACAACTTGACCTTCCATAATCTAGTTAGGCCACACTGGTTTGAGTCATTATAGATTTGTATTAGAGGTGTTTTTTCCTCAGGATGTGTTTGGAGTTTTCCACTTATGAGGATTTTTTGTTAACTTAGGGAAGTGGTGTCGTAGTGTCTTGAGTGTAGTTTTTAGACCAGGGAACCTAAAGTTGGTGCAGTGGCCGACATATCCATACAACAAGACTCTAACCACCTTTTTATTGACTCAAAATATCATGACAATGGTTGAATAGAGGAATCGAGCATGATTTATATAGTATTGAGTATTTTAACTATGATTCTTGAGTCATATATATATATATATATATATACATATATTCTCATTTTCCTATCATACATATTGACCACATTTTGGATGCCTCCAAAAAGTCAGCCATCTTGGTTACTAATTTATCACCATTATGAATATACGGGGTGAGATGAGGCACCAGTTTGGAGGTCATCCCACATGATGTTTCCTAAAGGAGTTTAGGGATAAGCACACCCATCGGTTGAGAAACAAATAGTTATAGAAGTTCATGCCAAGGAAGAAATTAGCCTTAGAGCACACCATGAGTTCCAACTTCAAAGACCATTGAAGTTCCATGGTGATCCAAATACCCAAGTAGTGGATTATTATCTTGGTTTGGTGGTTTGAGTCTTTATGCTAGTTTGGACCTTGATGAATCAGATGGTTGCGTAGGCAAGGATTATTATCCATGGAGAAATAGGGTGCTGGTGGAGTTTGTTGACATAGACCCAGGATGTGACGGCCCTCTCAAGGTATAACATCCAACAGTTGATTTGTGAGGAGTATACCCATTTATGATTGTGCTTAGTTCATGCCTACGAGCTTCTTGATAAACTACATGGTGGAATTTTAGTAGATGAGTATGATGTTAGGTTCACTAACTTTACATGGTACTCACTTGATATGGTACGAGATGGAATCTTGTGGGAGAGGAAGTTTGGGAAACGTATCCATAGATACATTTAAGCTAGTTTGGTTTAATTATGCCATCTAATTTATGCTGGAGTGCTAGAGTAGGAAATTTTGAATGAGATATTCATAGTAGGGGGATGATTGGTTGTCGGTGCTGGCAGTGGGCATAATGTGACTATGTCATATGCAACAGGTAGCAGGTGTCACACATCGAGATCCTAGTAGACGAGGCATTCTCATTATTGAAATCAAATATTGGGATATGTGAATCATGGATCATGTAGAGGATATAATATTCCTAGATAGGTTAATGATATAATTTTAGTGGATTAGGACACTTACCATCTTATTACCCAACCCTTTATTGTTGATAAAGACAAAAAAATGTAGACAGAATCCCACAGAAGTGGCAGCACCAAGACCAGGGATCCCCCAAACATGTAAAGGGTTTCCCATAGGGAGGTTGTACTAGAATAGGAGCATGAGAATCTCTAGAGGGAGGAGCGGTGTGTCGAGAATGCCGTTATAAGCTCCAACCACCACCACCACATGGTGTCCCATTTCTGGATTGGGGAGTTGGTGGTCAGGGCCATGGGTAGTTAATGGCCATTAAGGACTACAAACAGGAAAAACATGAGATGATTCAAGGTAAGATCTAAATTTCTTATAATATTTCCTTATTAAAATTATAAATAAATGTGAGTCATTCATTTATCTCCTTATTCCTTGTGTGATAGTTGTAACTTACATTTGAGACTTTAGTCTAGAAGTTATGGCTAGAGGTTTTCACGTGGATATATTCTTCAATATCACTTATCTATTGGCAGTGCGAGTTATCACTTGGTGAATAGATTTCTTAATGGGACCTCTTGGTCATCATGATGAAACCATATGATGTAATAATGGGAATAAATTGGTAGTCCATGGTTTAATCCTAGATCGACTGTCATCAAAAGTGGGAAAGATTCCTTCAGACAAATGGGATGAGATTGTTCTTTGTGTGCATGAGAGATCTGAGGGACGAGTGAGTGGGCCTCACATGTAGGAGGATACATCCCATCACCCATCACTTGTAGAGTTTATCCCTTGGTATAACAAGATATTCATACATCAATAATCCTTTAAAAGTGGATGACTTTATGGATGTCTCCCTGGGGGATGTTTCAGTACTACCTCTGAGGCGGGAGATGGACTTATGAGTTGGATCACACCCTAGGATCATACCGATATATTCTATAGAATATAGAATTTTTCCTATTGATATTCGAGAGCTGATGGAATAGTTGGAGGATGATTAATAGAATTGTCTTATCAGACCTAATGTGTCCTCCTTGGTATCTATGGTTTTATCCTTGAAAAATGCGGATTAAAGATTGTATATTTTTTTTGATGCTTGTCTTTTGAACCAAGTAATGATAAATAACAAGTACCCCTTGATGATGATTTAATACTTATTTTATTAGTTTTGGTTTTATATTTGGTTATCAAAGATCAATCTTATATCTGATAACCATCAGTTTAGGGTTCAAATGGATGATATTCCAAATATGGAATTCTGATGTCACTATGGACACCATGTGTTCCTGGTGATTTCTTTTATTTTGATGAATCCCCTTAATGTGTTTATGGAATTGATGAACCATATATTACACCCATACATGGACCAATTTTTGCTTAACTTCATTGATGTAAAGGTCATTTACTATGCGTCACAGTAGGATCATGTAGAGCACTTGAGGATGGTCTTACACTTACTCTGGGAGAACCAACATATTGGAATGACTTTAAAGTGAATGTTTTGGATCTACGAGGATCACATCTTGGGGCATGTAATTTTTGAGCATGGATTAGTTTTGGATCCATCAATTATTGTTCAATGGTATCGTGGGATCCACCCAATAAAATGTTGGAGGTATGAAGTTTTCATATCATGTGATGGTATTATAGGAGATTCTTGGTGGAATTATCCAAGGCTGTAGCCCCATTGAATACCCTGACATGGGATGTTAAGCTGTTTACCAAGACCAATAAATTTTTTAGATCCTTTACGGAGTTAAATATTAATCTTAGCAGTTCCCCTTTATATATTCTACTTGGGGGGGGGGTGTGGATTTCATAGTGTATTATGATGCCTCTGCAGTTGGGCTTATCTCTATGTTGATGTAGAGGTAGGAAGTAATATCATATTGGTCGAGGTAGTTGAAACTCTATGATAAGAACTCTATGAAATATTTCCTGGAGTTATCAGTGGTAGTCTTCTCTCTAAAGATGTGCATGAACTATATTTTGGGGGATTGATTTTTTGTTTACTCGGACCATCAAATTATTAGGTATATCTTCAGGTAAAGTGATCCAAACATAATATAGAGGGACCGGTTGGAGTTCCTATAGGAATATGTCTTCAAGATAGTTTATAATTTTGGTAAGGTAAATGTGATGGAAGATTCCTTTATTATGACGTGTCGTTCTCATTTGGTGGTGGAGGTGTCTGAGTCGTTGGATTACTTGCAACTGACCCTGGTGGAGGAGAGGGGTGTAGCTTACCTTCATCAAATTGTGCTGACTCCTCCACTTATCTAGTGTGTGAGGGAGGCTCATTTGGGAGACATAAATTGCGAGGTTATTCATTATTATATATCTTCATGAGATTTAGCAAATAGATTTTATGAATTAGGGGGATAAGTCATTCTTTTCTTGGGAAAGATGGTGGTTTCGGTCACAATGTAAGAGGTGATGATGAGGGATTTTGACACGTATCCTTTGGTTGTACATCTCATTGTGGGAATGATATATAATGACTTATAGAGGTTGTTTTTTATACTAGATTGAGGTGGAGTGTCATTGAGTTCATCTATTTGTTCTCACATATCAATAGGTTAATGTTAACCATAAGGTTACAGAAAATTTGACACATCATCTAGAGATCTTATTGTGGAAATGGTATGGAATATACATGGACATTATTACAGGGCTTTTGTAGATAGTGAGAAGCCACGATTCCATCTGGGTGATAGTTGACTGACTTAAAAAGATGTCACACTTCCTTTCCATCTGGGAGAATAGTTTGGTGGAGAGTCTTATAAATTTATACATGTGGTATATTGTCTTACTCCATTGGTTACTCACAATTGTTTTATTCAATCATGAAGTGAGATTTATTTCATTGTTGTGGAGATTCTTGTAAGAGAAATTCGGGACCCAGTTGAGGATGGGTATGAAATTTAACCCCCAAATGGATGCACAGATTGAGCACACTATCCAGGTGTTGGAAGATATATTAAGGGGTTGTGTTTTAAACTTTGTCACAAGTTGGGATGATCACTTACCATTGGTGGAGTTTTATTGTAAAAAAAACTATCATTCTATGATCATAATTGAAACATTCAATGCCTTTATGGGATACCTTGAAGTTTACCCTTATGTTATACCAAGATTGGTGATAAATATCTTGTTGGTATATATATGGTGGATTCAAAAATAGAGAAAGTTCAAGTGATACACAAATAGATGAGGATATCCTAGAGTCAATGTATGTCTTATGAATATCAATGTTTTAGGCACTTGGTGTTTGGAAAGGGAGACCATGTTTTCCTAAAAGTCTCCCAATGATGAGGACGACAATGGTTTGGGTGGACATGCAACCTATCCCTGAGGTTCATGAGGTCATTTTGGATCCTATAGAGGGTTGTTGAGGTTTCCAAACTCCTAGGATTATGCTCATTGTTAGAGAAGGTTCATGATATCTTCCATGTACCATAGCTATGGAGATACATTCATGATCCTATGAATGTCATTTAATGGGGTGAGATGAACATCGAGGATGGATCAACGATCAAAGATTACCCAATAGAAATTGAGTATTTTAATGAGAGGATCCTATAAAGATTAACCATTTCCTTGGTTCATGTGTTGTGGCAGTATGAGAACATGCAGGAGAGCTCCTGGGAGTGGGAGAGAAAGATACAAGATCAGTATCCACACCTTTTTGTTTATTTAGTGATTTTTGAGGATGAAAAGGCTAAAAGGGGGAAATAATGTATTGAACCTATTTTTTTACATCTAAGAATTTAAAATATGTTACGGAATATTTTTTGAGCCAGGAACTGAGATGTTGAGAGATTTCGTGGACCGGTAAGCCAAGAATTTTTATTTTAATGACATTAAATATATTAATATCATGAGTGCATAGTTATCATGAAAAAGTAAAATATCTTCTAAATGGACCCTTAGATAAGAGATACGAGACCACAATTGAGTCCAGAATGTGGGTTTTATGTTAGGAGTGATATTAATATAATATGTGCCGGACATTCGGATGAGGCATCCATTAGAGGGCACGTTTAGTGGATTAATTAAATAATTTATTTATTTAATTTATTTGTTACACATAAACTAATTTTCTCTATATAATTTATTCTATAGAAATTATCCCTGGTTATTCCCACAACCCTGGAAGATTTGAGAGGAGGTTTATATAATTCATCCTTAGTGAACAAGAATCGGATGATGAACAATGATTAGATTGAGGTGGACTAAGAGGCAAGAATACAACGGGACTTGTCCATCATTTTAGAACACATTCCTAACCAATGATTGATCCATAATAAATGTAGGACTAATCAATATTATTTTAGAACATTTATTAAAATATTTATCATGGATATATATTTATCTTATTTAGAATTTTGTTTTCCTTCCCATCACATGAGTATGCTGATGAAATAATTTTTTTTATTCAATTTATTCAATTTATACCATTATCTCACCCTAAATTCCTTTCTTTTAAATATTAGGCCATGAAATAGTTTCCAATTATAGTTATCAACCTTTCTTATTGTTATTTCCTCCCATCATATTTCACATTTTGCATTGTTGGTATACGAGTTTATAGTTAGACATTGTCGGGGTGGGATCAAGCATGATCAATCCCCCAAATTCTTGGTGATTGTGTGAATGATATTTAGGATGTTTATTTGAAGAGAAATAGAGATTCATTATAGAATATAGGTGATTATTTCTACAGATCTAGGAACTAGAATGATAGTGGGTGATGTGTAGTGAAAATGATGCATGATGAACAATCATTTTCCATCCACCAGAGGCAAGGAAGCGATGGTCGAAGGTGACCCCCACTGATTTTGGGCAGTCAAATGGATATATTTGTAGTAAAGAGAAAAAATATTAAAATTTCATGGAATAAATTGAGTTTATGGAAGAAACACGACTCCATAGTGTGTAGTCCATGAATACACACATTGTAGCCCCACATAGTTATGTTTGATAGGGTTTCTAGGAATATATGGATCACACAATATGTGAGGTTGGGACCAATGATATGTGAACCTAATCGGGTATCTAAGGTGTGTGTTGGATGTTAATTGTTAGGACATTGTGTAGAAGAATTCAGAATGTACTGTAGGAGTACAATGGCACATGTTGGTGTCCGAGCCCGATAAGGTACACAACTGGGTACACACGCATGGCCCGATGAATACGGTCGTGACCAAGAGCACACAGATATTACCCATGTGTCTAAGACATGTTATGTGGTCCCCTAATATACCATCTATGGAGAAATGGCCTTCGAGTCGTGTTTAAAGAAGTAAATGACTAGGAATTTGAGCAGGAGAACATGTCATGTGGAACCCCTACACACTATGTATCCTTATGATATACTTCCACATTGTGTATATCCTATGTTTGGACTTGGATTTTGGGCCATGAGTATCCTATCATGAGAAGTTCTCCATGTATAACTCAATGTTTTCTTTCTTAGTGGATTTCAAGATATTACATCAAATGTTCCAAGCATGACACTAATTCTAGTGATTCTTAATGATAGAAATTATTTATAAGGATCATCAAATATATGTCAGGGTCAGTATTCCCATATCGCACTAGGGAATGTGTTCCCCAAACTATCAGAGAGATGCTAGGGTTAGCACTCCCCTATCCCAACAGGGCATGGTTTCCCCATATTCTTTAAACATATAGAGATAATACATCCCTACACAGTCATTTTTACTCTATATACAGAGTAGTAATCCCTATATTTAAGCTCTTATAGGGTGTGTGTCCTCCACAGGAGTTGTGGCTTCCTTAGTTATAGAGTGAAGTAGTGCGGAATGGCCCCCTCGATAAATATTTTGGTGAGTATTCAATTTATGTGGGGAATTGGTGATGGACTTTTGGAGTTTCAAGATTAATCATTGACTTCGAATGGGGTGTGAGATAGAGATACCCTTTCTCACTTGCATCCATTTCTTTATGAATATATATACGGGTGCATGTTGTGTTTTGTTTCCTTCTTGATTTTGTTTAAGATTATTGTTATGGTGTCTTTCTATCACTCGATTTCAGTTTTATAGGTGTCCTACTGGGTATGTATATACTCACCCCTTTATGGGATTTTCCTATACATGTCATGCCATATGCAGACAATAGAGATATTGGTGGTGACTTTTGGGAATTATAGAGGTACCTGGGTTCATTGACCACTTGTGTTGGTAGGGCTTGGAGATTAGGAGTCGGGATCTCTCAAATTTATTCATTTTTAGTTTTTTAGGCTAGGGATTCATATCTGGGTGGGTTTTTATTTTTTACATTTAAATTTTAGTTTTAGATTTTCATACTATGATGTATTCCCTAGAGGTTATTGTATGCATGATTTTACTCTATACATTACAACGTTTATTTTATTATTGCTCTACACAATTTCATGGATATGGTAGGGTAAATACGTACATGTATATTAGGAAAAGTATGAGTATTATAGTTAGGAATTCCCGATGATTTTCGTCAACCCACAACCTATTCAAGGTGGCTTGGGGTTGTGATGGTTCATCTTTCTGTGGGCCAAGTGGGCCCAAGTGGGTCTGTTTACTACAACTAATCTAGTTTCATTGAGTTTTCTATAGGAACCAGATATCCATTCGAGACCTCTGATGTCGTGTGTGCATTTGGTTGCAAGAATTTGATATGGAAGCTTAGTTATGTGAAGGTATAAGTTTTGGATAATATAGTTGCTTATATATTTTGTTCTTTTGAGAATGTTTTTGTAGTTGACAGCATTATACACATTGATATGGGAATACATGTTCTACTATGGTACATGCTAGGCAGTTGGCCAGTCTGGGTAGATTAGGTTCGAGTTTAGGGTATTTTGTTAGTCAAGATTAATTTAACTAGTTGGTATGCTAGGCTAGTATTAGCTTTTAAGAGCATCGACCATGTGTTTTTTGCATTTTATTTTATAACGTGGAGATTAGTTAAATTTATGATGTTTTGACATTATGAATCATTATTTTTAGTGGTTGATTTTTTGATACCACGATCAATCTCCTATTACATGTTATATTATCCTTGTTTTAGTTTTATTATGTATAGATTTTTGTTTAGAAGATTTTGTCTTGTTTGGTTTTTCCATAAGTACAATTTTATTTGACCATTACATGAGGGAAAGTTACCCTTTTATGAGGTATATTTTACCATTATGTGAGTGGGTTTTTACCTTCATGTGGGTTTGTTTTTTCTTTGATGACATTTTCATAAGTGGTTTTGTACCATTTCATATGTTTTTTGAGTTACAAGGAATTACCTTTATAAATGGGTTGTTGTACCTTTAAGTGGAAATGGTAATTTGGGAGCCACCTTTACGTGAGATTAATGTTAAATTCACATGGAATTTAAAATTTGTGGACTGCCCCTTTTCAATAATCCAACAACCTTTATGACATGATAGATTAACCCTTTCCTGGGTAGAGTGATGGAGTGGCTTTCTGTTACATGAGCCAAGTATCTTGTGGAATGAATATCGCATCTCACTATCACAAAACGGGGCAAAGAAATCACCTCGTTTTATCAACACTAAATAGAAAGCACTGATAAAGGTGTACCTTTATGAACTCTAAAAAAAGCTTTGATAAAGAGGACACCTTTATTAATGATTTTTCTAGTAGTGGTGATAAAGGGTGGTCTTTATCAACGCTTTTTTTACTAGCACTGATAAAGGGTATATTTAAAAAAATATATATTTCATTAAATATAACATATAAATATATAATTAAATAAATATATTTATATTGATATAAATATAATATATATATATATTTAAATATTTCTTAGATAAGTATAAATATACATTTACACTTAATATATAAGATATGTAGTGAAAATGGGTTATAAAATATTTTAAAAAATATTATTAATTAATAATTTTCTAAATATCATTGAGTAATAGTCATTTAATGTAAGGCCCCAGCCTTAAACATTACCTAATATTGACTTAATTCAAGAATTCACATTAAGGATCTTTTCAGGTTTAGAGTTTTAGAGAATTAGGCCATAAATATTACATTACATCTAAAAATATTACAAAGTAGACACTTCTACTCTATCTATTTTTTTCACAATAATAAAACACCTTAAATAAAACAAGAATTATTTTCTTGATATAAATCTTATTTATTTATTACATTATTTTAACCATACTTATACCGTGTGAAAAAACATTTCAAAACTTGGTATGAGCATAAAATGATCAATAAGTGTTATAAAATAAGGAATGAAAACAATAGTGCATCAATACAACCAAATCAATGAAATCACAATTTTCAATCATAAACATAAGATCAATAAAATACCTCACAAAATCATAAGACTTATTAATAACACATAGAAATCATTAATCATAAAGGTGAATTATGGAATCCATATCATACTTACATTGTAGATTTCACGGCTAGGTAGGGAGTTATGTTTGGAATACCCATCATAGTATATTCCCTAAATCTCTTAAGAGAAACATTAACGTTTACATCTGTCACGTTACCCAATGCATTGGAGAGCTATCTCAGGCTCACCCGCCTAGATTTATCACGAAACCACCGATATATGTAAAAAATTTCAAAGAACCATAACATATTAATAACACATAAAACCAACATAAAGGAAAGATAACATTTCTAAATTACATTAAAAATATATCAGTTCAAGATATTGACATAATCAATTCATTTAAAACATTTAAAAAGAACAGTTTTGAATCAATGTGTCCCATACCACTCTGAAACTTATGAAAGGAATTCACAAATTAAAATACTCATGTACATATAAATAAATCCATAAAATCATTTCTAAAAAATATTCATGAAATAAAAGGATTTAAAAGATTAAATCTTGAAAACATTTAAAATGATATTTTAGTTAAAGAATCCTTTACCACATGAGAACATATATACATAAAAATAAATAAAAAATAACATTAAAAAAGATTTTAATATCATGAGAATAAGGATATTCATGATATAATATGTCAAAGGTAAGAATATACACCATATAATGTTAATTGGTGTATAAAAATAAATAAGTCTCAATGGAATGTAAATTGAGACAAAATCCCTTAAAAAGATCGTATAAATGATGTATGAATTTATAAAAGGGGAGATTATCTATTAAAAAAATATATACACACAAAGTGAACAGGAAATTACAAAATAAATTAACAAATATTTATTCCACACATAATCTCGTCATAATATAATCAACGAAGTATGGGTAAAATGCAAAGAGTGGAAATTGAGTTTGGAAATTCCCATACGAAAATTCGGCAACCTAACGACGTCACTTAAAAATTCAGAAAAAGAGTTGATGAGAGAGAAAAGGGTCTCTCATTACTTGGACATAAAATTTCTAGAAATAAGGACATAGAACATATCCCAACATAATAAAATGGAAATTAAAAGACATAACAAAGAATAAGTTGTCGACTAAAAAAGAGGGTGAAAGGTTCCCTTACCTCGTGTCTGACTGGACTCATTATTTATTTAATTTATTTAATAATAAACTTAAGTTAATTTCTACTTTATTAAGAACCTTTTTCAATTTTATTATTCCTTTTATATCACTTTTTTACTTTCTATAAGAATTAGTTAATTATTTGAGTTCATATCAGACATTTTGTCGATGTTCGGTACTTGAGTTAAAAATGATCTTATTATAATTACAATTTTTTCATGTGGTCAAAATTCTATTATCTCCAGAATGATATTCATGATTTAGATATCATATATATCATATATATCTAGTATATATCTATTTATAACAGTCTATAAAATTTGGAGATAAGAAATGAAATGCACCGTTCATGGAGATGGTAAGTCGTACGTACGCATGAACACTACTTTAATTTCTATTTCATATTTAAAGGAATGAAAAATAAATGATGCATAGGTATTTTATAATTATATTATAATATCTATGTTATATATGTTACATAATTTCATTAATCCCATCCTTTATACGTTCCATGTATGGTATGAATGAGTCATATCACTTTGAGGGGGCGGTAGTCCGCACTTCTTCAAATGAAATTATCATATTTATACAACATGAAAAGAATAAAGGTATATTGTAAATAAAATTTAAAGAATCAAAAATAAAATATAAAAATAAAATATATCATATAAATATAGTGCCATAATAACTTCCACCAAGAGAGGCGGTAGGAGATAATTGAACAATCATCGTTTCGTGGGGCAGTAGTTTGTCATCCATAGAAACAGTATGTTATAAATCCATTAGATAGATGTGTGTGTGAGTTTAGTTAGAATCCTTCTCATAACAACATACTAGTATATTGAGGATACTGTTTTTTATTTAATCATATAAAAAATAAAAGAATAGTGAGCGAAGAAGTAGAATATTCGAAAGGAACATTAGAGAAGACACTACCTCATAAAACATGTAACTCTCTTTGATTTGAGAAAAATGGCTTTCTTGAATTGCATTTTGACTAGGGTATAGATTCTAATAGGAATATGGGGATGTTGGGAGTTTCTTGGAGTAGATTTTGGATGACCCCATGGACTTTAGAGGTGTATGTAATGGGATAGAGGTGATGTCCTTTTATAGGAGGGAGGATGGGCTCTTTAGGAATGTTTGAAAGTATTATTTTATTATAAAAGTATTTCTGTGTTCAATAAGTCAAAAACTCATTAAATTAGAAGTTACGATTAATATAATTCGAAATAAAATCATTAAATAATAATTTTAAAGGTTTTGGATATTTTTGAATCATTATCTTTTTTATTTAACCCTTTGTTAACTTATTTAAAATTTACCATGTCTTCTTGTATATTCATACTACAGGGTTAATATATTTATTATAAAATTCCAGGAGACCCAAAATAGAACATTAATTACATTTTTAACATTATATATGTAATTTTTCCTAATATAATATTTTTAGTACAATTTTATAATTTAATAAAATATTAATTTATTTAAAAACTCATTTCTGTAAATATTTATACAATTTATATAATCACTTTTTAAAAATCAATGAGATCTTGATAAATTAGAAAAAACATAATAAATTTAAATATAACAAATCATAATCATACATAAAATTCGTGTATGGCATAAAAGTTTCAAAAGAAATTTATTTATATATTTATAATCTCATTTATTTGAAACATTCATTAATGAGGTAATCATTATATCATTATTGTTTCAAAAATAAATTTAATTATTTTATTTTTAAAAATTATATATAAAATACCATGATAGTGGAAATAATTTTGTATTTATAATGAATATTTATATCCTAATAGATCACTTACAGAACCCAATATAAAATATTTTTTACTAAAAGATATTTGTTTATGATACATTTTCCTTATGTTTAAATTAATTTTTATAAAATGTCATTTTCCCTTACAAGTGGCTCCATGGGGACCCACAAACAACCCTAGTATTCCCATGCTAAGAAACCTATCATCCGATAGGGATATGACACATGTTAGGGTAATTATAATATTATTATAAAATTATTGTTTTACCCTTATTTACTAGATTTACCCTTTAACCATGGTAAATAAAATATTTACTAAAGTCACTATTCATAATGTCTTAAAATAAAAGTTACCTATTTAAAAAATTTGGACCTACTTATTAAAAACATGAAATCCATTTTTCAAAATTCAAAACATAGAAGTAGCAGAAATTAATTTAAAATTAATTCCTATTGTCAAAACCAAAAAGCGTGTTTTTAAAAAATAATAACTATCAAAATATTGCCATTTTTTATGTCCAATTTCAAAGTGAAATTAATTACAATTACCAAAATTAAATTAAATGATAAAAATATAATCCAATTACACTTTAAAACAAATTAAAAATATAATCTAACCATAAAATTAAATTTGATTAAAAAGCAGTTTTGTATTAAAATGCAGTATTTTTCACTTTTCATTTCAAAATGAACTGTATCAGAAAAATACCAAACTTTTTATGCAAAGTAAATTTTGATGTCAGAATTCTAAATAAGAATTATATTTTGTCAAATGGGGAATATAAAATTTAAAAAAACTATATTTAAAAAGGGTTTTCCATCAAAAGGTGGTAAAATGACTTTTTAAAAATATTGGAGTTTTTTATTCTTAAAATTGGATTCATTCCAATTTTAAGCCTATAAAATTTATTGGATAAGATTAAAAACATTTAAAAAAATTTGAACTCATATTTTAGTTAGTTATATTTATTTCTGTCGATACAATGTCTAGGCGTTAAGTACCGTTTAAAATAATAATAATATTATATTATTTTTCAGTATAACTCAATTTTGTGTGCAAAGTAAGATTTCAAAGACACCCGTTGTTGCATGTAGAGCACGCTATTGGACATAGAATACCATTTAAAATAAAATTAATATTTAATTCACTTAATAAATATGAGAATGTATTATTCTATAAATACCTGGGTCGTTACATCCTTCCCCCCTTTTAAAAATGGCTCCCTCACAATTTTAAAAATTGGGCTCAGAAACATCATTGAAAGTCCCACATCAGAAAAAGAGTCAATAAAACCATTACTTTAAATTAAAGACAGAGAAATAAAAAGGCCACCCGAGATAACCCATACAAGGATTCCATGTTGGTAAACATGGATATGGAAGAAAAACTAACCATCAAGTTCTGATGGAGAGTGAAAGAAAACATGATCAGGAAATTGTTAACCACCAGTAAACCACAAACATGTGATGGGTTAAATAGTCTTTGATTCCCCATTAGGAAAAGTAAATGAACAACAATTTTTTTTTGTTTTATGTTACCTTTCATAAAGTTGGAGAATTTATTTATGATATTAACTAAGAACATAAGGAAATATACTTACCTTTCACGTTGAGTTTCATCCTTTAATAAGTTTCTTTAAAAAACTCATCTTTTCTCCAAACTATGAGAATTCAAAATGATTTGGTCACACCTGAAGTGCTAGAATAAACATCTAAGGAATCATATAATCCAGAAAGAAGAACTATATATTTCCCCTTTCTTTAGACATTAAACAAAACCAAAAAATTGTTAGTATGAGATCAGATAATCCCCACAAAGGATAATCATTTACAAAACAATACTACTCTTAATATGCAAAATTAAATAAAAAATACCAAATTTCAAAAAATTCCATTCAATAAAAAATTTTCCTTAAAAATATTCAAAATAATTCAAAGTTCTTTTGAAACCCAAAATTTAGAAGGGTTTGATCACATAGTCTTCCACAAAAATCATAAAATTTATCTCCAAATAACATCAGCTACTTCTAAATTCTTATAATGAAAAGTAATTAACCTAATCACATATTCTCTATGATAGGTTAATAATTTACATAAATAACCCAAATCTCTATATGACCATGATAAAAACATAGATTCTTCCAAAATAATATTTCAACCAGTACTCCACATATGTTATCCCATAGAATTATATTTTCTTTCAGGATATAGTTTTCCGAAAAGAGAGAACATCTTCCAAAATAACCTTTAACACTTAATCACCAAATAATTTTCCTATACTAAGTAAATATATTTGATAAAACCTAATTTCCCAAATTCAACTTACTCTTGATCCATAAAATTATTTAAAAAAAGAATAAGTCATACTAACCAGGGACTTCATGTAAACCAGTGGTAAGCGATGTTCCCATGTCTCCCTTCAGTTGTGGGTTCGATTCCTATGGCCTTACTATATGTGACGGGTTTTCACCCTTCCTACAGGTTGTACTTTTTCTAAAACCATATTGTTATTATAAAATTATAAATAATAATAATAATTTACTCAAAAATAACTGTGACCTATTTTACCCTAAAATTTATCTAATAACTTTCATTTTTCATCCCCAAAAATGCAATAACCATTAATCACCTCAAAAAAAATCATATGAACTCCTAAAGTTCTCCATTATGTCCACATAAGAAAATCCAATTCTTACTTTAATAACATTTTCACATATCAATCTTTAGGTTTACGCATACTAAAAAAATTATTCCAAAGTAATCCTATCATCAAAAGAACTTTAATAATTTTAAGAATTTCATCATCTTAAAATATACCACAACTCTTGAATCCCTAATATGTAGACTTATTACTCATTCAACATTCTTCATGATACATTAACCATTCTTTTCAATATTATACCTTAACCTTCTTTCCTATAAAAAAATCATGGATCATATCCTAAGATTCAATAATTTAAAAACATCAGCTAATAAATAATCCATACCTTTCATAGGTCATTGTCTATTTCCTCATCCTCAATTAGAATGGCATTAGGAATTGGTAAAAATATTTTTGTACGGTCGTGCTGATCTCATTCCCAAACCTTCTTCGTAGTACATCTATTTGTAAAATGACCATGCACACCACATTTAAATCATTTAATTGATCCTTAAAAAAGAACTTCTTTCCCTTTCCTGGAGTCAATTGGATGTTTTCTTTGTCTATGGAAGGTTATTGCTTTATGACCATCATTACCACATCTAAAACATATTCCCATCCCTTTGATGAATTTTACTAGGTGTTTCTTTCCAAATCCTTGAAACATAAGTTTTTGAATATACATACCTTGATGATTATTACCTGAACATCCATTGAGATTCATTTCTCACATTAATGATGCTTTAGAAAAACCCCAAGGTTCAAATAGTAAATCACGACTCTAAATAGTTGGTTGAGAATTACTATAAGAGTTTTTATTGAAGCTCTTGTTTCATTCGGTTGCTCATTCAAAAAACCACCACAGTTTCCTTCACATCCATTATTACTTTGGTTCCTACTAGATCCATACATTTACTAAAACAAAAAATTACAATGTTAGTATATTAGTAAAATCATCATATAATATCTTATGAACAGGGTAAACACTAAGATATACTTATTCATGTTATCTTAAAATCATTCAATTTATCTAAAATAACTATGACTCTTTCTAATATTATAACCATTATGGTTATGTCACTTATTCTTAAATAACACACTAATAAAACTCCTTAAATGAAACAAGAATTATTTTTTGGTTTATAGTTTAAAGAATTAGTCCATAACTATTATATTACATCTCAAAATATTACAAAGTATACACTTCTACTCTGTCCAATTTTTTTCAAATTAATAAAACTCCTTAAATGAAACAAGAATTATTTTCTTGATATAAAGCTTCCTGAACTCTTCTATTCCCTTAACCATCCCTATACCCTGTGAAAAAACATTACAAAAACTTGGTATGAGAATAAAAAGCACATTAAGGGTTATAAAACAAGGAAATAAAACATTAGTGAATAAATACAAACAAATCAATGAAATCATACTTTTCAATGATAAACATAATATCTTAAACATACCTCACAAAATACTAATATTTTTGAATAACACATAGAAATCATAAATAAAAAAGATAACTTGTGGCATATATATTGTACTTACATTGTATCTTTCACATCTATGTAGGGATTTATGCTTGGAATACCCAATACAGTATATTCCCTAAATATCTTAGGAGAGACATCAACGTTTACCTCTGTCCCGTTACCCAATGCATTGGAGATCTATCTCGTTTTCACTCGCCCTACGTTTATCCTAGAACCACTAGTATATGTAAAAAAATTCCCAATAACCATAACATATTCATAACACATAAAACCATCATAAAGGAAAGATACCATCTCCACATTCCATTCACAAGATATCAGTTCAAGATATTGACATAATCAATTCATTTGAAACATTCAAAAAGAGGATTTTTGAATAAAAGTGTCCCATACCATTCTAAAACTTTTTAAAGGAATTTACAATTTAAAATACTCATGTATATATATAAATAATTATAATCATTTCTAAAACACAGACATGAAAGAGAAGGATTTAGAATATTAAATCATTAAAACATTTAAAATGATGTTTTAGTTAAAGAATCCTTTACCACTTGATAAAATACCTGAATAAAAATAAATAAAGAATAACATTAAACAAAGGTTAAAATATCATGATAATAAAGATATTCATGATATAATATGTCAAAGGGAAGTATATGAACCATATAAATTGAATTGGTGTATAACAACAAATTAGTCTCATTAGAATGTAAATTGAGACAAATTCCCTTAAAATGATCTTATAAATGATGTATGAATTTATCAATGGGGTAATAATGTGTTCAAAAAGTATATCCAGACAAATGGAAGTGTAAATTACAAAATAAACAAATAAAAAGTTATTCCACACATAATCTCATCATAATATAATCAACAAAGTATGCGTAAAATCCAAAGAGTGGAAGTTGAGTTTAGAAATTCTCCTATGAAAATTAAGCAGCATAAAAGTGTCACATAAAAATTTAGAAAAAGTGTTGATGAAATAGAAAAGGGTATCTCATTAATTTGACATAAAATTTACAAAAATAAGGATATAGAAGAACATATCCCAGCATAAGGAAATGGAAATTAAAATACATAACAAAGAAGAACTCTTTGACTTAAAAGGAGGGTGAATGGTTCCCTTAACTCATGTACGATTGACTCGTTCATTCATTAATTTCATAAAAAATAAACTTAAGTTAATTTTTAATTGCTTTAGAACCTTTTTAAAGTTTATTATTTCTTTTATATCACTTATTACCTTTCTATAACAATTAGTTAATTATTTTAGTTCACATCGAACATTTTTTTGATGTTCGGTACATGAGTTAAAAATGATCTTGTTATAATTAAAATTTGTCCATTTGGTCAGAAGTCCATTTTCTATAGTATGATATTCATGATTTAGATATCATATATATCATATATATCCCATATATATGTATTTATAACAGTCCATAACATTTGGAGATAAGAAATGAGATGCACCATTCATGGAGACGGTAAGCCGTACATACGCATGGACGCTACTTTCATTTCTATTTCATATTTAAAGGAATGAAAACTAAATTATGAATAGTTATATTATAATTAAATCATAATATATATGTTATATATGTTACATAATTTCATTAATTTCATCCTTTATATGCTCTATGTATAGCATGAATGGGCCATATCACTTTGCAGGGGCGGTAGTCCGCACCGCCTCAAATGAAATTATTGTGTATTTATACAACATGAAAACCATAAAGTTATGTTGTAAATAAAATTTAAATAAGAATAAGGAAAATATAAATATAATATATATCATATAAATATAGTTCCATCATAATTTTCACCTGATAGGTGGTAGGAGATAATTGAACAATCAATGTTTTTTGAGGCAGTAGTTCGCCATCCACAGAAATAGTATGTTCTAAATCGATTAGATGGAAGGGTGTGTGAGTGTAGTTAGAAAAATTATCATAACAACATCCTAGTATATTGAGGATACTGGTGTTATTATGTAATCAAATAATAGAATATAATAGGGAGTGGAGAATTAGAATATTGGAAAAGAACTTTAGAGAAGGCGCTACCTCTTAAAACCTATAACTCTCTTTGATTTGAGAACAAATGATTTGTTGAATTGACTTATGACTAGAGTAAAGATTCTAGTAGGAATGGGGGGATTTTTTGAGTTTCATGGAGTAGATTTTGGGTGAGCCAAGGGGCTTTAGAGGTGTGTGTAATGGTTTAGAGGTGATATCCTTTTATAAGAGGGAGGACGGTCTCTTTAGGAATGTTTGAAAGTATTATTTTATTATAAAATAATTTTTGGTTTCAAAAAACCCAAAACTAATTAAATTTGAAGATAACATGGATATAAGTAAAAATAAAATCATCCAATAATAACTGGAGAGGGTTAGGATATATTTTAATCCTTATCTTTTTTTATATAACCCTTTGTTAACTTATTTAACTTCTACCATGTCTTCTTGTATATTCATACTATATGGTTAATATATTTACTATAAAATTTCAAGAGACCCAAAATGGATCATTAAGGACATTATTTACATCATATATGTCATTTGGATGAATCTTAAATTTTTAGGACTATGTTATCATTTAATAAAATATTAATTGATTTAAAAACTCATTTCTGTTAATTTTTATACTATTCATATAATGACTTTTTAAAAATCCATAAAAACTTGATCAATTATAAAAAACAACATTAATTAAAATATAACAAGTCGAAATAATCCATTAAATTTCTGTTTGGAATAAAAAGTTTCAAAATAAATTTATTTTAATATTTACAATCTCATTTATTTAAAACATTTATTAATGAGGTAATCATTACATCATCATTGTGTCATAATTTTTTTTTGATATCTAAACATTATAAATAAAATAACATGATTTAGGAAATAGAATTATCTTTCTAAAAACTATCTATAGTCGAAGATATCACTTATATAGCACCATATAAAAATGTTTTACTAAAAGATACATTTTTATGTTACATTTTCCTTAACTTTAAATTAATTTTTATAAAATGTCATTTTCACTTACATGTGGCTCCATGGGGTCCCTTAATCGACCCAAGGACACCCATGGTCGGACATGTATCATCCAATAGTGTTATGAAATGTGTTAGGGTAATTTTAATATTATGATAATATTATTGTTTTACCCTTATTTACCAGATTTACCCTTTAACCATGTTTAATAAAATATTTAATGAAGTCACTATTCATAATGTCTAAATATAAAAGATAACTATTTACAAAATTTGGACCTCATAATTCCAAATATGGAATGAATTTTTCCAAAATTTTAAATATATAATTTGCAAAAATTAATTTAAAATTAATTCCCATTGTCAAAACCAAAAAGCGTGTTTTTAAGAAATAATAACTATGAGAAGATTGAAATTTGTTTATATCCCATTTCAAATTGAAATTACTTTCATTGAAAAAAATTGGATTAAATGATAAAAATATAATCCAATTACACTTTAAAAACAATTACAAAGATAATATAACCATAAAATTAAATTTGATTAAAATTCAGTTTTGAATTAAAATAAAGTATTTTTCACTATTTATTCAAACCTGAACATTATGAGAAAAATACCAAAATTTTACCCAAAGTAAATTTTGATGTCTCGATTCTAAATGAGAAGTTTATTTTGTCAAATGGGGTATATAAAAGTGAAAAATATAGATTTAAAAAGGTTTTTCCATCAAAAGGGGTAAACCAACTTTTTTAAAAATATTAGAGTTATTCATGCATAAAATTGGATTCATTCTTATTTTAAGCCTCTAAAATTTAATGGAAAAAATTAAAAAAATTTAACAAAAATGTTTAATCATATTGTAGTTAGTTTGTTTCATTCCTACCAATACAATGGCTAGGTTTTAACTACCATTTAAAATAATAATATTATTATATTATTTCTCAGTATAACTCAAAGTTATGTGCAACCTAAGATTTCAAAGAAACCCATTGTTGCGTGTTGAGTATGCTATGGAACATAGAACCCCCTTTAAAATAAAATTAATATTTAATTCAAAAATATTAATGAATATGAAACCGTATTATTCTATAAATACCTTGTTCGTTACTTTTAATAATAATTTGAAGACAAAAAAAATTAGTGAAAGATCTAAAATAAGTTAAAAAGATCACTCAAACCCTAAATGGCCATAAATTTTGATCTGAGTGTCCATTTGAGGTATACAACATATCAAATCAAAGCATGTGATGAGCTCTATGCGTTTGTAACATAAGGGAACCTTTTGTCACATTTTTTAGGTCAAAAAGGCATAAAAGGCCTCTAAAACTGAGTTTTAAGTCGGGATACCCAAATGTTTTCACATTCAATGGAATTTAAACATTGTTTCCAGGGATTTTTGTAATTTTTCCATGGGGAATATTTTTATTTCGAGGAATTACATTCATATTGATATTATGGCTTTGAAATTTTATCGTTTTTCACAATGTACTCTTATTTATAATCAAATATTTAACAATATATCCATATTTTTTATACATTCACACATAAAAAGTTAATTTTATAAATAAATAATTATACTTATTTACAAATAAAATATATTTCACAATATATAAGCTTTATCTAAATAAAAAACTAATATCCATTTTATTTAAAATAAAAATATATGAATATTTATATATCTATATAATGTGTGTGTGTGTGTGTATTTGTGTGTGTTTGTATTAACAATTGATATATATTTATATATGAATAAATATATAGATAAAAAAATATAAAAATATATATATAAATAGATTGATATAAATATATATTAATATATGAATAAATATATAGATATATAGATATACAAATATATAAATATAACTATACATATATACATATATATATATATGTATTAATATACGAATAAATATAAATTTATATTAATATAACAAAATATATATTTTAATATAAATATATATATGTTAATATAAAATATATTTCTCAATATATAAGCTTTATCTAAATAAAAAACTAATATCCATTTTATTTAAAATAAAATATTTGTATATTTATATAGCTATATAATGTGTGTGTGTGTGTCTGTATTAACAACTAATATATATTAATATAAGAATAAATATACAGATAAAAAAATATAATTGAATATATATAAATATATATAAATATATATTAATATTCGAATAAATATACAGATATAAAAATATAAAAATATATAAATATAACTATACATGTATATATATAAAAATATATGAATATAACTAAATATTTATTTTAATAAATATATATATATGTTAATATAAAATATATTTCTTAATATATAAGATTTATCAAAATAAAAAACTAGTATCCATTTTATTTAAAATACAATTATTTGAATATTTATATGCCAATACAATGTGTGTGTGTGTGTATTTTTGTGTCTTTATTAATAGCTGTTATATATTAATATATGAATAAATATACGAATAAATATACAAATAAAAAATATATATAAATATATATAAATAGATAGATATAAATATTTATAAATATAAAAATAAATATATAGATATATAAATATATAAATAAAACTATACATGTATATATATGTAAAGACCCGGATATTCCATATAAAGTTTTTTGAAATTATTTGTGATTATTACGAGTCTGTGAAAATTGATGGTGCTGGATTCCGAGGCCCGGTTTTCCCAGAATAGAATTTTGAAATTTTTTAAGGGAGGTTCAGTAAATGCGCGGGAGACGTTTTCTATCTTTTGAATCGATGCTCGGAGTGAAAATCTGAGGGCACTGTTGAATCCACAATGCCGTGATTTGCTTAAAGGAGTCTTAACGTTGACTGTAGTAGGTCGAGAGAAAACATTATTTTTGTGCCTTTTGGAAGAATATTAAAATAACATAAAAAAGTAATGTTATTTTTCTAGCAACTATTGAGAGGTGGTGGTGGGACCTCTGAGTTGTCAAGCCATTTAAAGGATTGAATCTTTTATTTTGTAACCACATTGTTGATAGTTAAGGGGTTCATTTATTAATGAACCTCATTAATATTTCATTGCGTTAATCATCCTTACCCTCTATTTAAATGAGGCTCAGAGTTGGGTTTTTGACAAGGGATGAACCCTTGATAAAGTGTAGTGGTATCTTCCACCAACGAAGAATGGAAGCTTGGATGACAACGTTGGAGGAATCAATCCGAGATCGACAAACATCGGCGGTGTCATCAAGAATGGATCCTTCTTCCACAACTACGACGTCTCCTCCAATTATGAGGTAGGGGTTTTTTATGTTTAAATTCATTATAATTTTTTTATTTTTTGAGTTCTTGAAAATAAAGTTGAATCGCAGAAGTGTTGAACGAGTTTTAGTTTATCTTTGATGATTTAATTATTACCACTTGATATGATGCTAATGCGGAGGGCGCGTGCCAAACGGACAAGGCCCAGACCCTCTACTGTTTCAGTTTATGTCGCGTTCTTCATGGATGAAGATTGATTTCGACATAAAATTGAATCTAGGAGCCATGTAGTGACGAAAACATTCCGGGAGGCCCATAGGCGCATTCAGAAAGAAAAACGGATAGCTGGGGGCCCGCGGAAGCCCCGTCGGCGCCGGCGGGCGACGACGGCGGAAGAGAGGCAGCGCCTGAAGGCACCGCGGTGGACCAGCAGGGAGGCCATCATCGGCCAGCTATAGTGGTAGCTAGGCGGCGCACGGTCGCGCACCGCGGTGGAGTGGACCCATCCCCCGCGGGTCCCACTGATAGGAGTGCAACACCACATGGCACCGCCGTTTGATTAACCCAAATGACTTTGGCATTCATGAAGGGGTGTAGTCACCTGGATGGCGGACCACACCATCGACTGGGCCGGGTCGTACCTATGTCATACCCAGACTGGGTCGGGTTAGCCCATGTCGAGGTGGGTCAGTCAGTCCGACCTGATCGGACCGGACCCGAACTCTTTTCGGCCCAGATACGCTTAATGGCCATATCTAACAAACCATATGTCTGTTTGATGAACCGTCTATGACACTAGAATACTTGGAATGAGGCGGACCTTTTGCGATTCTCCACCTTATTTTTGGAGAAATTTGTAGTATAGACAGGTTGGATCAAACCTGAATCCAACCAGGCCCTTAGCACTAAAATGCCTATAACTCACAAATCGGGCATCCGATTGACGCGCCGTCTGTCTTGTTGGGATCCTTATGGAATGGCAGTCATTTGGGTTTCCCCTTTATGTAATGTTATGGTAGTTTAGAAACAACTGATATCTTTAGGAGAAGATACTATAGAACTCAAGCACACCGAGGTGTGGAGAATCCTGTGGCTGGATGTCAATTGAAGAGCAACCCTGTGTCGATCCGCATCATAGAGACCATGTGTGGATCAAAATCAGAGAGACCCTGTGTGGATTAGGATCATAGAGATTCTGTGTGGATTTTCATAATAGAGACCCTCTCTGGATCAGCATCATAGTGACCCTGTGTGGATCGACATCATAGCGACCCCGTGTGGATCAACATTTTACTGACCCAGTGTGGATCAGCAGTGGACGACCCGACGGGGACCAGCCTTAGAGAAGCCCATATGGGATCAGCGATATACAACCCCGTGTGGATTGACAATGGAAAAACTTCTTCATGGTTCAGTTGTCGAACTTCCTAATGAAATAAAATGATATAGCTTAAGACTAATCATCTTTATTCCTGATCTTTGAGTTGTATACCTGGTTTGAGCGGAGTCTTTTTATTTTTTGCTTTGTGATTGAGATCATTCTTTATGGTGTTTTTTTGTGGAATTATTAGAGACCTTTGAGGGTCCCAGGGTCTCTACAGGGTATTTTAATACTCACCCATGCACGATCTTTGCTCGCAACTTGTTGTGTCCTGTACAGACGATAAGAAGATCAGCTAAGACTATAGGATCCCTAACCCGACGGTACACAGAGGTGAATGGTTGATGTGGAGAGCTCTGAAGACGAGCTGTACCTGCCCTTTAGGTAGGATCCTTGGTGGATGATCTCAGTATCTTTTTTATATTTCTTATTGAACTATATCGTTCAGTTTAGCATGTATTCTAGCCCCTTTACTTTCTATACACACTTTTACTACTGTAGTTTTACGACATGGTTTGTATCTTTTCATGTTCTTCACCTGGGGTTTTTCAGGTTCAAAGTCAATGCATTCTTGTTTTAGGGATATGCCTTTCCAGTCCTAGTCGCAAACCCCTGGCCTATGGAAGGAGGGCTTGGGATAGTCACGACACGGACCCCGAGGGAGTGGTCGTAACAAAGTGGTATTAGAGGAGTTGGTTCTAGAGAAGAAATAGGTCTCTGATCTTTCAAATTGAGTAATGGTATTAAGTGTTTGGAGAGTGGTTTTTAGTTTGGGGAGTCCAATGTTGGTGTGGCGGCCAACGTATCTGTACACCAGGACCCTGAATTCTGATTCTTGACTCAATGCACAAAAACACTGATTACATGTGTTTTGAAAATGTTTTACTTTTGATCTCTTTTGAGTCTGCTCATCAAGTATAACATATTGACTGTAGTTCACCTGTTTCATTTCAGGATGCCTCCACGTAGACAACCAGCCAGGAATCTAGAGAGTGTTCACGATGACGACCCACCAACCGATGAAGCTTCGGTGCAGGGACCTCTTAAAGTGATAGCACCTTCGGGTGGTGCACCAGCAGCAGCACCACCCATTGGGCAGTAGTTGCCTCCTACCCCACTAGAAGACTGTGCACGCCATCTAAGCACATTTCATGAGTTCCATTGGTAGTGGCCTCTAAGGTTTTGAGGTGATACAGATCCCCAGGCAGCAGAGGACTGGTTGGAGGCTATGGCATGAGTTTTTCTCTTAGTTGAGACACCAGTAGAGCAGATGGTGATTCAAGCTGCTAGCCTCTTCCAGGGCACAACAGGGAGATGGTGGAACCTGAAGCTCCAATTACACGATGAGGTGACCCTCACCTAGACAAACATAGAGAGCCTCTTCAAGGCGGAGTTCATTCTAGTGACTCTATGCTCTCTGCGTATTCAAGAGCTTCTACACTTACAGTAGGGAATCCAGAAAGTATACCAGTACTCGTTGAGATTCACTAATCTCTCACGCTACTCCCCCGACATGGTAGATGCCCATTTTTTCAGGGCCCAGACCTTTGAGCAGGGTCTTCGGTGGGAGATCAAAGAGTCGATGATATCATTCACTATTCCGATGCAAGCTGGAGTGCTCAAGTGAGCATTATTAGTGTAGAGATTGTTAGCTGGGCAGGAACCAACGGTGAGGGCCACCACCGGATGACATGTAGCCGAGTCATCTATAGTTGGAAGAAGGTAGATGACACCGAGGTCCAAGTAGGCCAGACCTACCGGAGGACGACCCCAGGACATAGGTTTAGAGGTGCAGAGCTCACAAGGGAGAGCATTCCAGTAGAAGAGTAGACTATGCTTCACGTGTGGAGGGTAGGGTCACATGGCTCATGATTTCCCAACCCACCATACCAATGATCAGCAGATGGTCGAGAGACCGCTGAGGAAGAGGCATAGATTTGAGCGAGGAGGTCTGAGGCGCGGTAGATGTGGTAGGGGAAGGCCGTACAGTAGGCGGTGGGTGTCTATTCGAGGTTCTACCACCACCACCTCCTGGTAGTCCACCCCAACCTAAAATAGTAGGAGAATAGGGACAAGCATAGCTTCAGATAGGTGAGGCCTACAACCAAGGTTCTCCAGAGATGATACGAGGTATAATCGGTGTCTACTTCACCCTAGCTGCAGTACTTATAAACACAGGTTCCTATCACTCTTTTATTTCCATGACTCTCATTCAAAGATCAGAGATTCTGTTAGAGCCATTGGATCAATCATTATGATTGATGAGTCCTAAGGGAGATGATTTGACAAATAAAATATGGTGCTGGTAGTGTGAGCTTACTGTTGGAGGCGAGAGCTTTGGCTGGGTTCTACTAGTAGCAACGTTGAGGCCTTACAATGTCATCTTGGTTATTGTCTAGTTATCTATTGTCCATGCTCAAATTTATTGTTTTAGGTGAAAAGTGTGGTGTTCCCATGAAGATGGTATCATGTTTTCCTTCACCGATGAGAAGGTATCCTTTGCAGCACAGGATGGACTTTCTCAAAGGAGGGTGAAACTGATCACTCATCTGTTGGCTATCCTTACCCTCAGAGCACTTGACGTGAGGAGTCCATGTTATCTTGTAGTGGTGGACCAGTATGTTGATGTCTTTCCTAATGATGTTCTGGGACTACCACCTCATAGAGAGGTAGAATTATACATCGACCTGTACCCCAGGATAGCACTGATATATACATCAGGATATCGGATGGCTCCCATGGAGCTTCATGAGTTTCGAGTATAGTTGGAGGACTTGCAGAGGAAGGGGTTCAAAAGGCCCATTGTTTCTCTATAGTCATCCCCAATTTTGTTCTCCAAGAAGGCATATAGGATTCTGAGGCTTTGTGTGGACTATTGACACCTAAACTAGGTGACCGTGAATAAAAATTATCCAATTTTGAGGATTGATGACCTCTTCAACCAGATAAAGGGATATCGATGGTTTTCGAAGATAGACCTCAAACCAGGCTATCATCAGCTCTTGGTACGAGATGAGGACGTACCGAAGACGACCTTCAGATGCCGATATGGCCACTATGACTTCTTAGTGATGCATTTTGGAATGAACAATGCCCTAGTAGTGTTCATGGGACTCATGATCTGTATCTTCCAGCCTTACCTCAATCACTTTTAGGTGGTCTTCATTGATGACATCTTGATATACTCAGCGTCGGAGGAGGAGCATGCCACACACCTACAGATAATTCTGGATACACTTTGAGGGCACCAGCTTTATGGAAAACCCTTGAAGGGATAGTTCTGGATACAGGAAGTCCACTTCCTGGGGAACGTTATCTCAGAGGCTAGTGTTGTAGTGAATCCAGAAAAGATAGAGGCAGTGCTTTCTTGGGAGGCACCCAAGAGTGTGACCATGGTGTGAAGTTTCCTGGGATTAGAAGGGTACTACCGAAGATTCGTAATCAACTTTTCCAGATTTGAAACACCATTGTCATCTTTGAAAAAGAAGGGACAACCCTTCATGTGGACAAAGAGATTCTAGCAGAGTTTTCATGAGCTAAGGCAGAGACTGACGAGTGCCCCCATGTTGAGGTTACCAGAAGAGGGTGTTGGGTATATAGTTTACTCCGACGCATCATGGATCGAACTGGGTTGTGTCCCTAATGTAGAGTGATCAGGGATCTCCTACGGCTCATGATAGTTGAGATAACACGAGCAGAACTATGATACTCAAGACCTGGAGTTAGTAGTAGTGGTCCTTACATTGAATATTTGGTGGCACTACTTGATGGGAGAACAATTTACTGTTTATTCCGATCACAGGAGTCTCAGCTATATCTTCTCACAGAAGGACCTGAACCTGAGAAAACAGAGATATCTGAAGTTCCTCCAGGACAATTAATTTCAGATAGTCTACACTCCTAGGAAGTGGAATGTAGTACCAGACGCACTCAGCATGAGGTCTGTTCTACAGTTGCTGGGTGAGGTGACAGAGTGACTATTCACATTGCAGTTAACCTTCTTGGATAGTGATAGAGAAGCTTACCACTAGTCTATGACAGTTACTCCCCCACTCCTTCTGCGAGTCAGGGAGGCACAACTCAGGGACGTAGACTGTGATGCCCGAGGTGCTCAGATATTTTCAGGGCATGCTCCTAATGGATTTTTTGAAGGTGGGGAGAACATCACCCTCTTCATAGGACGCACCATGGTACTAGTGAAGTTACAAGAGGAGGTCTTGTGGGATTTCTAAACATCCCCTTTGGCAGTCCATCCTGGTGTGGATAAGATGTACAAGGACCTCTGATGTTAGTACTAGTGGACATGGATGAATAAAGTGGTGGTGGAGTTCGTTTCACGATGCCTCACTTGTCAGCAAGTGAATGCTGAGCATCAGGTTCCAGTAGGCTTAGAACAACCACTTTAGGTACGAGAGTAGAAGTGGGATGGTATCTCCATGGACTTAGTGACAGGGATACCACATACGTCCATGGGCCATGATTCTATCTAGGTGATCCTTGAATGACGCACCTAGTCGGCCCACTAAATACACATCCAAGAGCAGGGATCAATAGAGATCTTGGGAAACCTCTACGTTCAAGAGATTGTATGACTTCATAGGGTGCCATTGATGATCATCTCAGATCGCAATGCTCGTTTTACAACCTGCTTGTGGAAGGGATTACAGGAGGTGTTCAGAACTCAACTATGTTTGAGAACACCCTTCCATCCTCAGAAAGATGTTTAGATGGATCGGACCATACAGAAAATCAAGGACATGCTTCTTGGTTGTGTCCTTGATTTTGGCTGTAGTTGTGAGGACCACCTTCCACTAGTGGAGTTCTCTTACAACAACAGTTATCACTCCACCATCGGAATGGATTTATTTGAGGCCATGTATGGGCGACCTTGCAGATCAACACTATGTTTGATATACCCAGAGGAGCCATCACTTATGTGTCCATAGTTGGTACAGGCGACCACAGAGAAGGTGTAGATCATCCAAGAGAGGTTGAAGACTGCACAAAACTGACATAAGTCTTATGCCGACAGGAGACAAAGACCCTTGGAGTTTGAGGAGGGAGACCATGTCTTCATATGGGTCTCACCCCAATGAGGATTTCAGAGGTTTGGCCAGGGCATCAAGCTATCTCTGAGGTTAATTAGACCTTTCCAGATCCTCAATAGAGTAGGAGAGGTGGCGTACCGTCTAACTCTTCCCCCATAGATGCACCGGGTGCATAATGTTTTCCATGTGTGTTTATATTTGTGTGTGTCTATATTAAGAACTGGTATATACTAATTTATGAATAAATATACAAATACAAAAATATAACTAAATATATATATAGATATATATAAATATATATTAATATATGAATAAAAATATAGATATATAAATATATAAATATATAAATATATAATATATAAACATATAAATATAACCAAACCTATATATATATATTATATATTAAATATATATTTTAATATAAATAAATAAATAAATATATATGTTAATATAAAATATATTTCTCAATATATAAGATTTATCTAAATAAAAAAATAATATCCATTTTATTTATAATAAAAATATTTTAATATTTATATACCTATATAATGTCTATGTGTGGGTTTATAATTGTGTGTGTCAGTATTAACAATTGATATATATTAATATACAAATAAATATATGGTTAAAAAATATAAATGAAAAAATATAAATAGATAGATATAAATATATATTAATATTCAAATAAATATATAAATATATAAATATATAAATAAATAAATAAAAATATATATAAATATATAGATATATAAATATATAAATATATAAATATATAAATATATAAATATATAAATATATAAATATATAAATATATAAATATATACATATATAAATATATAAATATATAAATATATAAATATATAAATATATAAATA
Source organism: Viscum album (assembly GCA_963277665.1). Classification (NCBI taxonomy): domain Eukaryota; kingdom Viridiplantae; phylum Streptophyta; class Magnoliopsida; order Santalales; family Viscaceae; genus Viscum; species Viscum album. Next base: position 49,682,196 of record OY728130.1, on the reverse strand, counting down.
TAACTATACATGTATATATATACATTAATTTATATATATTATTATATAAATAAATATATAAAAATTTGTATATGTATATATTAATATAACTTATTATATATTTTAATATAAATATATATATGTTAATATAAATATATATTAATTTATGAATAAATATAACTGAATATATATATATATATAAATAGATATATCATTAAGTGGACAACAAAACAATATAGAGGAGTGGTAAAGGGTCTAGACGCACATTTGGAGGTCTTGATTTCGAATCCTGGGGGAAATAGGGACTCACGTGGTGGTGGTGAAGGGTTGTGCTAGCCCTATTAAAGGGTTGGGGGTGGGGTTGTGGCATGCTGGTGTGGTAGGGGTGTGTGAGGCCCCTTCGATGCGAAAATTGTTTTTCATTTTTTTTAAAAATTTATCAGTGCTTTTTTTAGCGCTGATAAAAGACATCTTTTATCAGTGATTTTTTAGCATTGTTAAAAGGGGTCTTTATCCATTCTTTTTTTAGTACTGATAAAATGGACCCCCTTTATCTTTTCTGAGATTAACAATTCTTTTTTTATTATTGTTGAAAGTGTTCTTTATCAGTGATTTTCTTTGCACTGATAAAAGGTACCCCCTTTATCTTCGCTGAGATTAACAACACTTTTTTTAGCGCTGTAAATGGCCTTTGCTAGTGCTTTTAAAGGCCATATCTGTAGTAGTGTTTTCTCAGAGAAGGATTTGAGGGATGGGAACCTTTTGGAATAACTATTCCATAGTTGGGATTAGTTTGATTGGACACTTGTCGTTCACAATGTTATGCATTTTATATAAATAAACATAAACATAAATTCAATTTATTTTTTTAGATTACTCTTCATAAAAAAATCCATTTAATTATCATTTTAATAGGCTATCATGTATTAAATATACAATTATAACAATTTTCCCACATGTAGCTTCCGCAAAACATGTGTTTTAGTGAAATAAAAGGGGTCAACATTTTATATAAGTGTATTATGAAAACCACCACCCCGCTATAAAATATATTGGATGTGATAATAATTTTAGAAATCTAATGTTATTTAATTTTCATGGTTGTGATTTATATTTCAAAATCCCAATATTATTCACCAAAAAAATGTAAAAATGCGATGCATCACAAAGTAAGAAAAAAAGTGATTAATAAATCTGTATATAACATATTCAATGATTAAAAACATTCTCTTGAAAAATAAAATCATCTTTCATCACTCATCAAATGGGGAAAGTGTGTGGACAATCATAGAATTTCCAGGCTCCTTGGTCCAACTCTCTGAATTCCCGTACCCGTCGCCATATTGGTAGAAGAAATGTGTGGCTCACACCAGGTTTATGTTGAAACTCAGAAATGGATTTGTGAGCAGAGATGGTTGAAGCTGAAATTTATTTAACATCTTCCAGAAGAGAATAACAATAACTTTAACGTGTTCATAGTCCGTATTGAGGGAAGCTCCTGTCTCATACATATAGCAATGAATTGACTTTATATTTTCGCCTCTTTCCATTTCAGCCTACATGAAAATGAAATAATAATTTAGTATAACATTGGTAGGATGACCAGAAAATGATTAATATTAAATCTAAAAAGAAATCAATGGATAAGTAAGATTTCCCCAAGTCATTAATAATCCAACCAAGAATGAAAGTCTTACGCTGAATTGTGGGAAGGTTATCAGAATAATCAAGATTTTCATTTATTGGGTGTTTTATGGATAGAAGGTAGACGGTGATCAAGGCATTTGGAAACCCTATACTGACCAATGAATTCTACAAGTACTCCTATATGTTTGGTTTGTATCTCTCATAGAACCATCACGCTTCCTTTGTGTAACTATTTATTTGGTCAACCCACTGATTACAAACATGAAAACTCTTCTAATGAAAAGCAGTCCCATGGGATAATTGGAAATCAAATTTATATTAAAGACGTGGACCATAAAAATTTTGCAGTATGAGGAGTTACCTGAGACCCATTTTTCTTTGATATAAAATTACCAATCTCATTCGATGTATTAAACATGGTAAAAAGTGGAACCTAAACATTATTTGATAGCTAATTCACTTGACAAAGGTTCCACCTGATAAAAGCAAACATGTTGTCAAATAGTGCATCTGTATGGGTTCTATGCAATTATTACATGGAATGAATTTATTCAAAAGAAAATACAAATCTACTTATAAATGAACCTTTGGACAATATCCATGAATATTTTTAATTCCACCACTATTCCATACGCTTCATAAACATCATCAACCACTGATATGATTGCACCGACGTTTTCTTACAATTCTCAAATTTCTTCAATATGTGGCTCAAATAGTATGCCAATGGGATACATGTATCTCTATATGATACAATTTCTTTCAAAGGGAAACTTTTCCATACCCATGGAGGCCCACAACCTTGATTAACAATAATTAAAATATTTATCATCACGAACATTTAAACGACAACATCATTGTATAAATTTCATATATTTGTGACAATTTTAAATTTCAAAATTCAAGGAGAATCATACCTTATTAACCTTCTGATTTCTTTTTAATGAAGATACTCTACAATATTGAATTTCAACATAGAAAATTTGTTTAAACAAGGGCTGAGGAATTTTTCCTCCATTAAAATATCAATATACAAACATGATTCATATCTTATCGGTCTCCAATGCAATGGCATGTCCAAAGAATGGTGGACCAATTTTGCTAATGTTGGGGAAGATATTTGGTCATGGATACTCCTCAGTTGATTGAAATCAAATTTTTGAGCATGTTCAAGAATGACATTGCCCTCCCATCTCAAAAATGAATCTGTGTACATGCTCAACAACCCTTAAACATCGCACAAGTGTGGTTGAGAAACATGGAAAGGGGATTTCCTGAATATTGGGAAGACATCTGGAATAAATAAATAAACTTGTTTTGTCATAAAAAACCCTGTTTACATTATGTGAATGAGATGGGTACCTTGTGGAATGAATATCCCATTTTCATAGAGAAGGAGGAAATGATGCATGAAGTCATGTAAGCTGCGGGTCCACCAGGAATGGTTCTGCTCCAGACTAATACTAATAAATGCAGACTTAAACTCAATCTAGAAATTGTATTTGATGCCAAGCCTTCTAACTATGTCCAACAGGTCCAGTTTTTTGATGTGGCACCATTGGTTGCAGGATAAGAGACCTAACTTTGCCCTTCAATTTCTCATCTCCCTTCACCTGCCCTTCCTCCTGCATGCACGCATGCATCTATGCACGAATGAGTGGTAGTTTGTGATATATAATAGAGTAATGGTAGAGATTGGTTTACCATTGTGGTTCCATCCCTGAGTTATTGGAGTAAATCGAAGTCCCACAAGTTGGGCAGGTAATTTCGAGATCCTCACGATATTAAGGATTGCTCCATGCTGCTAATGGCCGATCTGTTGCCGCCATCCATGGAAAATGCCTACATTCCCCTATAATGAGACTATGTATACATTTTGAGAGGGGAGTTGCATCACATCCTTCTAGTGGCCTTCCAGAGTCCTCTATTTATGGTCTTCTGCACTAAAAATAATTCTTATCCTTTTCGAGGAGTTTCTGAGGGGTTGATGCGTGGGGGCATCGCTATCACACTTCAAACCCGACTATAACAACCATGATCTTTATTACACACTTAAACATGATTTATTAAATAAACTCTTCACTTGATACAACATTGAATATATAGAGGTCTAGTGTCTTTGGGGATTAGGAACATTACATAACAACTTAAAACATGAAAAACAACATCTTTATTGAATTTTTTTTACATGACCACTACATTTGCTCGTACTCAACATTGTATGGGATATCCTGAGGACATGCAAAAGAAAAGGATGATCTATAAAGCCTAGTAAGGGAGTAAACAAGGAATAACATGAAGAATAAAATTCATGTTATGCAATAGGAATTCCAATGGAGCATAAAAGAAACATGAACATAAAGGCATGATATAGAATGATTATCATAACATGGAAATGTGGCAATAACACTTAACATGGTATTATCATGAGCCAAAGCTGATTGCACATGGAGAATGTGTAAAAACTTATTGCATTTGAATTAGCCTGAGTAAATCCTCACTGTACTTGCATTAGCATGAGTAAGTACCCATTGAACTTGAATTATAATGAGTAAACCCTCATTGCACTTGACATATCATGATACTAATCTTTACCCAATGCATTGGAGTGCTATCAGGGTGGACCCTTCTTAAACATTTAATTTCATGCATAAGTGTGCCACATGGATCATATATTATGGAATAATTAAAGATCATCATTTAATTACACAATAAAGGAATGTGGAATTAATACATGAATCTATTTAATCAATAAGTAAATGTGAATGAAGGTGAATAACATAGTCAGAGAAATGATCATTGTATTCATGACACAATGACTTTGGATTGGAAAATTGTGTTTCAATTTCGGCAGCATAATGACATGACATAAGAATTCCAAAAAATGGTTGATGAGATATAAATTTTTCTATCATCATATTAACATGAAATGGATAGTATGGGGATCATAGAGATACATTTCCCAACACAAGTAATGTAATTTTAGATTCATAATACAAAATAAGTTCTTGAATGTAAATGAGGAGAGAAGAATTCCTTACGGAATTTTGGTATGGTAACAGGTGTACAGGGGAGGAATTAATGAGAGATAAAGGGGTCTATCATCATTGAAAAATAATGAGGGAAGTATGGGGGAGGTGAGAAATCATACCCCAACATTTTTAACTGAAAATAAATCGGCATAACAACTTAAAGAAAATTGGACAAAAATGAGAAAGGAAGAAATCTCTTACTCGGAAGTGTGATCCCAAAGGCTTGGTAGGGGCTTGAGAGAGGCTTTTTGAGAGCTTAGGGAGACTTGGGAGGAGTATAGAGAGAGTAGGGAAGATGTTTGATGAAGTCAAAAGGCTTTTAGTGAAGAGGAAGTTGGATCTTGGGTGGGTTTATATAGAAAAAGAGTGGAAATTATTTATTATTTAGGTTTGGGATGCCACACATTAAAGTAATCAAAACCACAAACCACACCATGGTTTTTCCCATGGTTTTTTCCAAAATGGGAGTAGAAGACATTATTTTATAATGCCAATGGCCGAACATCTTAAAATATTAGACTTGCTTATGTGGAGGTGATTCATACTCTTAATGAAATCAATATAAAAAGTTAAAATGTTTTATAACTCTTGGGGGGTCCACTAAAGTTTTATAAAATAAAAAAACAAAACCAAAATAACATTATTTTAATGGTAAATCAAATATTCTCTGAACATAATGTTTATAATATTTTATTACATCACTATTGTGTAATTATGATGTCATAAAACTTATTATATTTTTAAACGGTACTTAATTTTTACCCAAAAATTTGACTGTCTCAGAAAATGATGAAAAATTCCCAATTTGATAATTTTGAAATCCTAATTCCAAAAATAATATTCAATTTATCTAAATAAATTTCTAAATATTTACTTGTAAAATAATAATTGACATTTATCAAAATTTCATGGGTTTTGATAAAAATAGATTTCAAACCTTATTAAATATTACAATTGTATTCATAAAAATTATATGTTCATTTATATTTAATAAAACGTAATTTAGCAATAATATTTTATTAAAAAATTATTTAATTGAAAAATCCATTAATTCATCAAAATATATTTCTTAATTGAATAATAACTAAAAAATAGTGTTTTTTTCTTTAAAAACTATTTACAAAGTAACAATAATAAAATGAAAGTATTTTATCTATAAAAAAATGTACATAATAATAGATCTAGGTTCTTGTTACATAACCCCTTATAACACCCATATAAGACCTAAGGGTAAGGTGTGCGATGGTGAAAGACTCTTGGGGTGTCTCGGATAACATAACTCGGGTGGTAATCCTTATCAACTTCTACTTCCCCCGTAGGTAGTTTTGATCGAGATTAACGCGTTGAAGCTCGGCTTGGGCTTGGTCAAGAGTAAAGCCCAATGATTCCACCTCATTTCCAAGATCTGGCAAATGAGATTCATATGAAGCAATTCTACTGGATGAGGCCATCGCTTCCTTGGTCTGAGTAAATTGGATTTGTTAAATCCCTATATTTATATTAATCATGTGATCACCATTTAATGACTATATTAGAAATGGTAACAATTATTAATGGTATTTTGAAATAAAAAAACATAAAACAAAGGAAGTTCATAAGTTTTTGTATACCATTAATAAGACATTTAATTTTATAAAGAGGAATTTTAATTAATCAATGTTTGGGTCATTACAATATTCCCCCTTATGAAATTTCCCCCTCAAAATTTTGTTTTACATTCTAAACCAAAAATAGGTGCATGTAATTTTCCTTCATTTCCTCCTCCAATTCTGATGTTGCCTCTTCGTACTTGTGGTTTTTCCATAGTACCTTGACAAGGTGGGTAGTCATGTTACGTAGAACTTTATCTATATGATCCAAGATCTTCACTAGATGCTCCTCATAAGAAAGATCATCCTCTAACAGTACTACCTATGAAGAGAGTACATGTGAAGGGTCTGGTATGTACTTCCTTAAGAGGGATACATGAAAGACATCATGTACTTTAGCGTTGGTAGGTGAAAGTGCTAGTCGATAGGCCACAACCCCGACATGATCAAGAATCATGAGGGGGCCGATGTACCTAGTAATTAACTTCCATTTATTTCTAAACATCATGACGTTCTTCCATGAATATATGCATAGAAATACTATGTATCCAATATTGAACTCAATGTCTCATCGATGGTTATTTGCATAACTCTTATGTCGACTTTGGGCTGCCTTGATATGCTGTTAAATGGTTTTAACCTTTTCCACCATTTCTTGGTCTATTTTAGGTCCTAATAGATTACTCTAACTGAATTCATCCCAGCACGCCGGTGTTATGAACCTTTTCCCATAAAGGGATTCATATAGTGCCATTTAGATGCTCGAGTGGAAACTATTATTGTAGGAGAATTAAACAAGTGGAAGATGTTGGTCCCATCCTCCATTGAAGTACATAAAACATGATCTTAACATATCTTCTAATGTCTGAATAGTTCACTCAGATTGGCCATCGGTTTGAGGTTGATAGGCCATACTAAAGTTCATTTCAATTCTTAGAGAATGGTGGAGACTTTTCCAGAACTTCGAGGTGAATCTCGGATCACGATTAGATACAATAGATAATGGTAATACATGTATCCTTACAAATTCTTTGATGTAAATCCATACAAGTTTATCTAATTATAAGTCCTCTTGAATCGCGATAAAGTGATATGTCTTCGTAATACGATCCATAACGACCCATATAGAATTGTTTCCTCTAGATGTCCTTTGAAGTCCAGTGAAAAAGTCCATGGTAATGTTGTCCCAGTTTCATTTTGGTACGGGTAGTGGTTGCATCATCCCCTTAGACTTTTGACTCTTAGCCTTCACTTTCTGACATACCAGGCAATTTGATGTATATTCAGCAATCTCCATTTTCATATTGTCCCTCCATAAGTTTTCTCAGAGATCTCGATACATCTTTGTGCTCCCTGGGTGAATAGAGAAGGTTGAGCTATGTGTGTCATTCAGAATCTCATTCTTTATCTCTAGATCAAATGGTACATATAATCATGACCCAAATCAAACAATTCCATCTTTTTCAACCACAAAATATATGGATTTCCTATTTCTGATAGCTTCCAACCTTTTCAGATTTTCCACATCCTTTCTTTGAGCATCGTTTATTTTCTCCATGAGGTATGGTTGAGAAACCATTTGAGAAAATATTGATGATGTTCCTCCCTTAATGATTCTAATGTCCACTATTTGAAAATCTAAGAAGATTGGATCCTTTTCAATTCTCATCATTGAGAAAGATGCAAAATACTTTATACTTAGAGCATCCACCACCTTGTTTTCCTTGCCGAGATAGTAGTGGACCGATTAGTCATAATCCTTGATGATATCTATCCATATTCATTGGGTAATATGATGTTTTTTTGTGTGAATATATATTTCAGGATATTATGATCAGTATATATCTCACACTTCTCCGCATAGAGATAATTCTGCTAGAATTTCAACGCAAAGATCACAACCGCCAACACTAGATCATGCATGTGATAGTTTTTCTCATGGAGTTTCATCTACCTTGAGGTGTAGGCTATCACTTTATCATTTTTCATTAGCACACAGTCTAAACCCCTCTTTGAAGAATCACTATACACCGAAAATAGTTCTCTACTTATTGGGAGTGTGAGTACTGGTGGAGTGATAAGCCTCATTTTCAACTCCTTGAAGCTCTCTTTGCATTCCTCACTCCAACCAAACATTACTCCCTTCCGAGTTAGCTTGGTAAGAGGGTTGTACAATCATGAGGAATTTCACACAAATAGGTGATAATATCCAGCTAACCCAAAGAAGTTATGGATATTTGTTACCGATGTTGGCCTCAACCATCCCTCAATTGCAGCTATCTTGGAGGTATCCACTAATATCCCATTTTTTGTGATGATATGGACTAAGAATGAGACTTCATTCAACCAGAGCTTACAGTTGCTGTACTTTTCATAGATATTATCCTTTTTAAAGGTTTCTAGTATAGTTCTTAGATTCTCCTCATGCTCCTCCTTGGTTTTGGAGTATATTATAATGTCATCTATAAAGACAAGCCCAAATTTTGGAGGTAATTCCTAATGACTCTATTCATCAAGTCCCTGAAGATTACTGGAGCATTAGTGAGTCTGAAAGGCATTACTATGAGTTCATAATTCCCATATTTTGTACGAAAAGAAGTCTTGGGGATATCCTACTTCTTCACCCTTACATGGTAATATCCTGACCATAAATCCACCATAGAAAAGTATTGTTCTCAACGCAGCTGATCGAACAAGTCATCATTTCGTGGAAGAGGATAATTTTTCTTTATCATGATTTTTTGAGCTCACATTAATCAATGCAAAGGCGCATTGACCCATATTTCTTCTTGATGAAGAGGACTGGTGCACCCCATGGTGAAGAACATGGGCGTATAAACCCTTTATCCAGATTCTCTTATAGTTGTTTCATCATCTCCTCATGCTCCACAATAACCATTCTTTATAATTCTGGGATATTGGAAAAGCCCCAAGTATATGGTCAATTGAAAATTCAACATCTCTTCTAGGAGGAAGACCATGAAATTCCTCGAGAAACACTTCCGAAAATTCCTTCACATTAGGAAAGTCTTTAAGGATTATTTCTTCCTTAGACTCAATTATCTAATCTAGTAACGTGTGATCATAGGGAGTTAATATCTATGCATGATATGATGGTGCTAAAAAAGATTCATCTTCCTCCTTGCACATACATAGAATCGGGGGGTCGATTCTCTATATGGAGAGTGATTTACCTCTCAAAAAAATTTATGTTGGCTTTATATAAGGAAATCCAGTCCATTCCAAGAATTTCATAAAATTATACTAGAGAGAGTATGAAGAGGTTTGCTGTGAAGTTCACTCAACAAATTATGACAGGGGAGGAGTTATATTCATCAGATTCAATGAGTGTCCCACTTATCATACTCAGCGACATCTTTAATTCCACGATTTGTGGTGGTGCTGGGATTGTTCTACTAAACAATCAAGGTATAAAATAATGCGTATAACCAGAATAAAAAAGTACATTTACTATTATTGAATGAATAACTAGTGTACCTGTCACCACTTCATTGTCGGGGTTCACTTCGGTGGTGGTGATGGAAAAAGATTTCCCTTGCTACTGTGGAGGTTGTTGGTTGCCTCCGAAAACCCTTTGGCTTAGATCACTGATTTTCAAGGTGCCCGGGTTCATTATAGTTGAAGTAATGAATAACACGTTGAGGGTAGAACAAAGCGTTCCTATCCTCTATCGCAGGTGCATGTTTTTCTTGTCAGCAGTGCACAGCTAGGCTTCCTTCCCTTCCACACCTAAAGTATTTCCTCAATCCCTTTATGAAATTTCCGAGGTTCTTCTTTCCATACCTTTGGAAAGTGTGGTTCTACATTTTCATAGCACTGTTGGATTTCTCCATCGGACCGCTAGAATTGAAGTCCATCTTATGCTTCTTATCCCCATGATACATTTGAGATTCACCGATATCCATTTCAATCTTTAGGGACCATAGGAAAATTTCATCAAAGCTATCAAAGACATAGATCTACTGGGATTTCCGTGGGCTAGGTTTCATCCCACCAAAGAGTTGGCCAACCTTTCATTCAGGGGTATCAACAAAGCCAGAGGCATATCGTTCAAGCTTTTTGAAGTTTGCCTCATTAGCTCCGATGTATTATTCATATTTTTGATTGAGGTCCAGGAAGTCCCTTTCTATCTTATGTCAGAGTGTGTGAGGAAAATATTTGTTGAAAAACATTTTCCCTAAATCCTTCCATTCCAATGCTTCAATCTCATCCGTAGGCTTCATATTTTTGATCATTGTCCACCATTGATCGGATTCACCATATATACGATAAGCATTTAGAAAAACCATCTATTGTTAAGAACATTGAAGGATGGAGAAGATCTTTTCCATGAAGTTAATACATTGTTCTCCAATTGAGGGATCAGACGGTCCATTAAAAGTAAGATGCCATCGTCTCATGAAGCTCTCGATTGCGACATGTTATTTATTGGGGGGGGGGGGGGGGGTTGAACGTTCCTCTTGACCCATGTTTCAATTCAAATCTTGAGTTAACTGAGAGAGTATCCTGAAAAAGTTCACGATTCCCGCTCCCATTGGATTGGGCATCCCATTAGAATAGTCTTCACATTGATATTCGCATCGGTTTTTAGCCCGAGACCTCCTATTACCGGCTATTGGAATGAATAAAAGGAAAATTAGGGGTAACATATAAAGGGTAATACAAAGACAAAAATGGATGACATATAAATAAATTTTATTTTTTTAACTTGTGAATCTACAGGCTTCAATTTATGTTATCCGTGATCTACTTCCCAACATATATTCTCTGGGGAATTTTTTATTCCCTTAACAATGTTTCATACTAAGCTTGTGAATTTACCGAAGCATATATCCTGTGAGTTTCGTAACCAAGAGTGAAGCATTTCCCATTTTCATGTACCAGGATATCGCGATTCAAGCCCAAAAATCCATTTCGGAGTTTTCACTCCTAGTTACATCTGTGTCAGAGCCGCCTCTACCAGATCGTATCCAGAATGGGATGTATTTTATTGATAAACTAATTACATAATACTCACCAAAATTTAGGGATGTTTTTATTATAATTAGTCTTATCTCTAAGGCTTTAACTAGGGTTCTCTAATCCTAATCCCAAAACTAAATAAACCTCCCACTGATACCAACTATAACAACCCTGTTCTTTATTACACCCTTAGACATGATTTATTACATAAACTCTTCACTTGATACAACATGGAAGATCGATAGGTCTAGTGTATTTGGGGATTAGGAGAATTACATAACAACTTAGAATATGAAACACAACATCTTTGCTGAAAAATTAATTTACATGACTACAATATTCCCTCATACTGATCATTGCATGGGATAACCTAAGGACATGTATATGAAAAGGGTGAGATATAAAGCTTAATACGGGAGTAAACAAGGAATAAAATGAAGAATACATTACATGTTAAGAAATAAGCATATCAATGGAACATAAAAGAAACATGAACATAAATAAATTATATAGCATGATTAACATAACATGGAAATGTGGCAACAACACTCAATATGGTATTAACATGATCCACAGCTCATTGCACATGGAGCATGAGTAAACCCTCGTTGCAACTGAATCAGCATGAGTAAATCCTCATTGATATTCAATTAGCATGAGTAAATCCCCATTGATCTTGAATTATCATGAGTAAACCCTCATTTCACTTTATGTATCATGATACTAATCTTTACCCAATTCATTAGAGTTTTATTAGGGCGCACCCTTCTTAAACATTTCATTTCATGCATAAGTGTGCCACACGGATCCTAAAACATGGAATCATTAAAGATCATCATTTAATTCCATGATAAAGGAATGCTGAATTCATACATGAAACTCTGTAATAAATAAGTAAAGGTACATAAAGGTGAATACCCATGATAGAGAAATGGGAATGGTATTTACGACATAATGACTTTGGCTTGGAAAATCATGGTGCAATTTTGGCAGCATAACGATGTGACATAAGAATTCATAAAAATGGTTGATGATAGAGAAATGGGTGTCTCATCATATGAAATCAAAATTAATAGTAAGTGGGTCATATAGATTCATGTAACAACATAAGTAATGGTATTTTAGATTCATAATACAAAAGAAATGCTTGAATGTAAATGAGGAGAGAGGAATTCCTTACAGAATTTTGGCATGGTAACAGATGTACATGGGATGAATTAATGAGAGATAAAGTAGTATATAGTACTTGAAACATAAAGATAGAAGTACAGGGGAGGTGTGAAATCATACCCCAACATTTTTAATTTAATATAAAAGAGAATAACAACTTAATGAAAGTTGGACAAAAATGAGAAAGGAAGAAATCCCTTACATGGAAGTGTGATCCCAATGGATAGGGAGGGGCCTTAGAGAGGCTTCTTGAGAGCTTAGGGTGAATTAGGATGATTATAGAGAGAGGAGGGAATAGGTGGGACAAAATACAAAGGATTTTAGTGAAGAGGAAGTGGGAGTTTGGGTGAGTTTATATAGGAAATGAGAGGGAATTCTTTATTATTTAGGATTGGGACACCACACATTAAACTAATCAAAACCACAAAACATCCCATGTTTTTTTTCCAAAGGCGAGTGGAATAAATTATTTTATAATGCCAATGGCCGAACTTCTTAAAATATTAGGCTTGCTTATGTGGATGTGAGTCACAATCTCAAGGAAATCAATTTAAAAATTTAAAATGTTTTAATACTCTTGGAGGGTCCACAAAAGTTTTGTAAAATAAACCTAACAAAACCAAAATCAAATTATTTTAATGTTAAAACATATATTGACCAAACATAATATTTATAGTATTTTATTACATCACTATTGTGTCATTATGATGTCATAAAACACATTATATATTTAAACAGTACTTAATTTTTACCCAAAAATTTAATTCTCCGAAAATTATGAAAAATTCACAGTTGGATAGTTTTGACGTCCTGATTTCAAAATAATATTAATTTTATCTAAATAATTTTCTAAATATGTGAATTTTTACTTTTAAAATAAAAGCATACAAGTATCGAAAACTCATGGATTTTGATAAAAATAGTTTTCCAACCTTAATAAAAACAACAATTGTATTCATAAAAATTATATGGTTGTTTATATTTAATAAAAAGTAATTTAGAAATAATATTTAATTAAAATATTATTTAATTCAAAAATTCAAAAAATCAAAAATTGTTTAACATAGGTTTCTTAATTTAATAATAACTTAAAAATATTATTTTTTCTTTAAAAACTATTTACAAAATTACAATAATAAAATGAATGTATTTTCTCTATACAAAAATAATGTTCATTATCATAGTGCTAGGGTCTTGTTTCATAACCTCGTATAACACCCCCACAATACCAAAGGGTAAGGTGTGCTATGGTGAAATACTCTTTGGGTGGCACAGATAACATCGCTCACGTGGTAATCTCCATCAACTTCTACTTCTCCCATAGGCGGTTTCGTTCGAGCTTAACATGTTGAAGCTCAACTTGGGCTTGGTAGAGTGAAGCCCAATGACACCACATCTTTTCAAGACCCCACAAATTGGATTTGTAAGGAGTAATTCTTCTAGATGAGGCCATCTCTTCCTTTTTCTAAGTAAATTGGATTTGTTAAAGCCCTATATTTATACTAATCATGTGATCACTGTTTAACGACTATATTAGTAATAGAAACAATTCAGGATGGTATTTTGATATCCAAAAACATAAAACCAAAAAAGTGCATAAGTTTTTATATATCCATAATGATACATTTAATTTTATCAAGAGGAATTTTCATTAATGAATGTTTGGGTCATTACACTGGTTACCTCCTCTCGAATCGGTGGCAGCTCTTGAAAAGTATTTTCATCCTTTCCATGGCGTCTCTAAGGGGATGGCGCATGGCGCGACTGCCATCAGACTTCAATCCTGGATGCCTCTCCCTTCTCACCAACCACACTTCATAAATATTAATTATGTTTTAATAAATATTACTAATATTATTAAATATAAACAAATTTTAGGAAATATTAATTTAATATTTCAAAATAATTATAAATATTGAAAATTATTAATAATTATTCATAAATACTAAAAATATTAGTAAATATTAGTATTTATTAAAAATTATTAATAAATATTAAATAAATATTAATAAATATTAATTCAATTTTAATAAATATTAAAAAATTTAATAAATAGTAACCAAAACTAATAAATATTAATGATACAAATAAATATTCACAAATTTTAATAAATATTAATTAAATATTCATAAAAATAATCTAACATTAATATTTATTAATATTTTTTAACATTTAGTTAGAATTTATAAATATTTAAAAAAATTTAATTATTATTTACTAATATTGATTAATATTATTAATTATTAATTTATATTTATATTTTTTATAAATACTAGAAAATACTTTAATACTATTTATTAATATTTTAGTATTTTATTTATATATATGAATATTTAATTAATGTGTATTAATATTTACTAAGTTTTATTAGAATTTATTAATATTCAACTAATATTTATTATTATTTATGAATATTTAATTATTTTTATTACTTTTTATGAATATTTATGAATATTTATTGAATATTTATTAAGGTTTTTTAAAAAATACTAATATTTATTTAAATTTTTATTATTTATGAATAATTATTAATAATTGGAAATATTTATAAATATTTGTGAATATTTATTTAATATTTATTTGTATTTTATGATTAATTATTTTTATTTATTAAAATTTATTTACATTTGTTTAGATCCATTAGTATTTGTTTAATATGTAATCCATATTTATTAGTGTTTATTTGTGTTATGAATACTTATTAAATGTTTATTAATATTTTTAATTATTTTTTAATAAAAATAAATATGTACATTTGTTTATATCCATTAGATTAATCAAAACATGATTAAAAGGGGTCCCTTTTATCAGTGTTAAAAAAGCGCTGATAAATGACCCTTTATCAGTGCTAAAAAATACTGATAATAGTCAAAAAATAAAATTTTAAAAATAAAAAAGTCAACAAATTAAAAAAAAATTAAAACCCCTGTTATCAGCTCTATAAGACCCCTTTAACAGTGCTAGGTGCACCCCTCCACCTTTAACAACACTAGGCCCTCACCCCTTTAACACCGTAAGTAGCCCCCATCACCCGCCGACATACCCCTGTGACATAGCAAATTTATGTGCATATTTTTAATCAAATAATTAGTATTTTTACTGTTTTCAATGATAAACCCCATATATTTACATGTTTTATTAAAATAATGGGTAATTTGAATTTTAGAATGAAAATGAGAAAAATTGTGAAAAGTGTATAATTCTAGATTTTGGACAGATATTTACCACAAGGTTTTTTTTTCATTTATTAAAAATCATAATTCCAAAATTAGTGATTATTTTTAGTTAGAATACTGATTTTCTTTTTTCCAACATTCTCTTCAGGGCCTAGAGCTGATTCGAATATCTTGTAGTACTAAAAATTCATGGAATTTGGAAACTGTTCCACATGTGAATGGACCATTTAATTAGCCAACAACGCACAAAATTTCGAAAGAAAGAATTCCCTCTATAAAAGGAGGCCCTCAACTCCTTCCCAAATCATCAAATTAACACCCACAACCCAGTAAGGATCCCACTGAGGCATGGTCTGCTGCTTTACCTCTCTTCCCCCCTCATTTCTTCTTTTCATTTTATTTTAATTTTAGTTTTGTCTTAGTTTACAATTGTAATTCGAATTTTTGTTTTATTAATTCATGCATTTGTGTTTCTCCATCCACTTTTCTTTATTTCGTTCTCTCTATCTCTATATT
The DNA here is from genome assembly GCA_963277665.1 of Viscum album. Classification (NCBI taxonomy): domain Eukaryota; kingdom Viridiplantae; phylum Streptophyta; class Magnoliopsida; order Santalales; family Viscaceae; genus Viscum; species Viscum album. The sequence continues at coordinate 49,666,104 of OY728130.1, read as the reverse complement.
ATCTTCCACCCACTCCACCAAGTAGTCTCTTACTCTCAGAAATGAGAGGCTGACCCTGAGACTTAGCCCAGGGGGAGGTGAAGGTGATCATGAATTTTCTTGAATGTTTAGTTTTAAGTTTTTAGATATAATTGAGTATCATGCACGTGTAAGGTGAATGTCCCCGATGTTGTGACTATCTCTGATTACATGAAACTCAACCTATCCCTATTATTTTATTTAATCATTTTTCCCTCTCTCCATTTGTTAGTTCTTCACACGTTGGAGTTGAGCTAATCAATGGATAAAACAGATTCGATTAAACTGGGTCCTGGAAGATGACATGTTCTTGACAAAGGTGTGTCACCAACTTGGATTAAAGGAGGAGGTGGAATAGAGAGTGCTCAAACATTCAATGATATTCCACAATTTATAAATAAATAATAGTAGTTAAAGCATGCGATTTCATGTTTGGGTTATGAAACTAAAATAAAACAAATAAAGGAGAATAATGATTGAACATTTAGCCAACCCCAAAACCAAATTTTTAATATTAACTCATTTTGTTTAGATTTGCATGATTGTTTAAATTATCATTTTACATGTCATTATTTTAAATAATAAAAATCCAAAAATATTTCAAACACTTTCATTTAATAAACAAAACCACAAAAAGAGATTGAATAGGTGAATTAGATAATGTAAGTGAACAACATTGTGAAGTCTCATCAAGAGAGATGACACTGGTCAACCACTGTGTTGCACTAGGAAAAAAATATAATTGTTTTTGTCCATGCCCTGCAACCGGGGTGCATCAAAAATGGTGCCGTTTCTGGGGATCCAATTATTAGTTCATTTATTTTTTCTATTTTCACATCTTAGGTAGATTTCATTTATTTAGAAAAACAAAAAAACATTCATGATGTATTAGAATTCAGAATATTATGCATGGAAAAAAACTCACAGGTGCAACAACAAAAACAAAAACAACTAGAAGACTTTCGAAGGGATAAGGTGCAAGAACTTAGAGAAAACATTGAACAACTGAGCTACTAGTGGTAGATCAAGTAGGATCAGATGAATTCTTGATTAAATGTGAGGAACTGCCCGATCTCCCCATAAAATAAAAAAAATAAAGAGCTTGCACCACTGAAGGAAGAAGCCAACCAAGTGGCGGAATTTGAAGTCAATATGGAGGAGCCCGACTACCTACCTCCATCATCAGAGAGCCTACTCCAAGAGGAACTTACCCCGGAGGAAACGAATTAAATCTAACCAACTTAGGGAGTTAAACCATTCTTTGACTCTATCTCTTTAGTTTTATTGAATCTAAATTCTACATCACTCCTTGTTATTTTGATTATACAGTATCAGAAAATCTCTTATATGCCTTGGAGTATGAAGAAGAACCTGGATTTTCACTCGTTGAGGTACATATAGAGCTCCCTGTACATGTTGAATATTTGTTGAAAGAAGTTCATGAAGAGATGCTGGTGGATTTTCCTAAGGAAACCATGAGAAAATCTTCTTACTCTGATGGGAAATAATTTGATCTTGATACTTCATGTTTTAATTTTATTCAAATAGAATTACACTCTAACTTTCCCATTAACTATTCTTTTGATGCAACATACCATGAGGAACCACTAGATAGAGAAGAAGAGGTTTCACAAGTAGCAAGCAAGAAGGAGGATGATTCATAATTCATCCTACCCTGACCATTCAAGCTACACCTCATTGTGAAGGGGGAGGATAGGGTGTACTATATCCATGGATCATCCCTCAAGAACAAGGATGAAGCAAAAGCTGGGAAAATCCACATGTGGTGGTTCAAATCAAAGAAGCTTCATTCACCATCAGACTTTGGATAATAGCTGGTACTGCCCTCTAGAGGTAGTAAAATTTCAGAGCCCACTTGGGGGATCATACCAAGATTTATCTTTACTTTCATCCAAGGAATTTATATTTCAAATTATTTTCTTAGATATAGTGAAGCATTCAGCCCACTCCCTCTATATTTTTGAGCTTAAATGAGACAATCCTTATGATTCATTAAGTGATTTTCTTTTGTAGGATCATGATGGTAGAAGGAAGCCCCAAATAATGAAGCGTAATGAACAAGTTTCATGGAAAAAGGGAGATCAATTTGGGTGTTTTTCCTTTTAAACTCTCTACATTTCTATCAACAACATGTTTTTAACTTTAAAGCTAAAATTTCTTTCCCACACTTGAATTCATGTTTTACTTGACTTATCTAGGAGACATGAGTTTCTTAGGAATCCTGTGATGCCATGTTTTAGATTACAATGTTTATATGATTAAATGATTGAAATGAAGAATTGAATTTTCAAAATTAGGAATGTATATTGAAATGATGACCCATGATTTGAATAATTAATTGATTCATTTAAATTAAATTTCCCTATCATCTTTCATGATTTGAATTTTTGAAGTTCATGTGAATTGATTTGTTATTATTTGTCATTCCATGAGTGATTTTCCAATGTTATATTTCCAATTCCTGAGAGTATTTCTAGACCAAGTGCTTACTATTTATTCTTGAGCATGTTTCTTGAGTGATCTAGGGACATATAACCGACCAAAACTTGTATTGAAAAAATCTATGACTAGGAAAAACACATTTAAAATTATTAAGGTATGCTTTGAAAAGCTAATTTGAATTTAAAATACTTCCTTTACATCAACCATTCGTTTATCCCATAGAGACCATTAATGACCTTTATAGGGATGAGTGATGTTTTAAGACATAATTATCCATTCCTACCCTAGTATTGGTATTTTCATGATATTTTAAAGTTGAAGTGTCGGGGTAAAGGGAATCATGGTGGACCGGATGATACACATTGTAAGGAGGAAGTGTTGGGGTGTTATTTTGGGAATTGTAAAAGGTTGTGTATTCATTCATTATACTCTACTTTTTGTGCCTCTTGAATTGAAAAAAATAAAAAAAATGACAAAATAATCCAAAAAAATAAAAAAATGGGTTGTGATTTGGGAGAACCAAAAATCATCATTTTCGAGACTGATGGTCTTCTGATCATATGTGGTTAGGTGATGGATGTGAGGTTTGATCTAATCATAATTTTCAGAAAAATAAAAAAATAAAAAAATTAAAAAAAATATTCATGAGGGTGCATAAATCATTCATTATTCATAATTTGATCATGACCTTACTTTGATTTTTGGGAAGTGGGTGTTTCTACATTGAAAGGGAGAATTTCATTACAATTACACCTTTTGATATCTTGCATTATACTTAAGAGATTATCCTCCTCCTTGAGCCTTAATTTTTAAAGCATCAAATCCCACCAACCTTAATCCTGAGAGTCATTTGAACCTTTATTGCATGTCCTCATGATTTTATGTGACTTTTGTCTTTACAAAGTGGAGAACGTAGTTCATTTACAAGAATATGGATAAGGAGCATGTTCTCATGATATGAGCATAAACTTTCTTGAATTGTATCATGAGGGATGAGAGAAAATAATCAAAAGTGAGGTAAATCATGACATGGAATGTTTAATAATAATGAATCAAGGAGCTTAAATGAATGGAAGGAGAATTTCCATATGTTTTCAAAGGGGAAAAGTAAAATTGGTGAATTATTTTTTTCTTTTAAAAATGGGAAAACAAATTGCTATTTTATGCAGATTTTTGAATGTTTTATTTCACATTGAATTTTTTTAATTATATTGCATCGAAATTTGAATATTGGTAACATCAGTGTCCTCTGATTTCCATGTTGAGATTTTATGGTCGAGGACACACATAGTTTACATGTGGGGGTTTTAGACAGTGCAAATTTATGTACATATGTTTAATCAAATAATTATTATTTTTTAATTTTTTTCAATGATAAGCCCCATGTATTTACATGCTTTATTTAAATAATGGGTAATTTGAATTTTTTTAATGAAGATGAGAAAAATTGTGAAAAGTGCATAATTCTGGATTTTGGACAAATTTTTACCACAAGGGTATTTTTGTCATATATGAAAAATTATAATTCAAAATTTAGTGATTCTTTTTTTTAGAATCCTGATTTTATTTCCTCCAACTTTATCTTTAGAACCTAGAGCTGATTCAAATATCTAGTAGTCCTAAAAATTCATTGAAGTTGCAAACTTTTCAACACATGAATAAACCATTTAATGGGACAACAACACACAAAATTTTAGAAGACAGAATTCTACCTATAGAAGGAGTCCCTCACCTCTTTCCCAAATCATTATCTCGAAACCCAAAACTAAGGAGGGATCCCACAGGGGAGGGGCCATTGATGCTCTTATCTTCCCCCCTCATTTGTTTTTTTAATTTTATTTTAATTTTAGTTTTGTCTTAGTTTTCAATTGTTATTCAAATTTTAGTTTTATTAATTCATTCCTTTTTGTTTCTCCACCCACATTTCTTCATTTATTTCTCTCTCTTTATCTTCTCTTCCACCCACTCCACCAAGTAATCTCCTACTCTCAAAAATGAGAGGCTGACCCTGAGACTTGACCGGAGGGGAGGTGAAGGTGACCATGAATTTTCTTTAATGTTTAGTTTTAAGTTTGTAGATATAATTGAGTAGCATGCACGAGTACAGAGAATGTCCCTGATTTTGTGACTTCCTCTGACAACATGAAACTCAAACTATCCCTATTTTTTATTTAATCATTTTTTCGTCTCTCCATTTGTTAGTTCTTCACAGGTTGGACTTGAGTTAATCAATAGATGAAATAGCTTCGATTGAACGGGGTTCTGGAAGATGACACATTCTAGAAAATGGCGTGTCTCCAACTTGGGTTAAAGGAGGAGATGGAATTGAGAGTGCTCAAACATTCAATGATATTCTGAAATTTATAAATAAAGAATAGTAGTTCAAACATGATATTTCATGTTTGGATTATTAAACTAAAATAAAACATATAAAGAAGAATAATGATTGAACATTTGACCAACCCCCAAAACTTATTTTATTTATTAAATAATTCTGTTTAGATTTTCATGATAGTTTAAATTATCATTTTACATGTCATTATTTGAAATAATCAAAAAATCCAAAAAGATTTTAAAAACTTTTATTTAATAAAAAAACCAAAAAAATAGATAGAATAGCTGAATTAGATAATGCAAGGGAACTACATTGTGAAGGCTCCTCAAGAGAGGCGACCCTGGTCAGCCACTGTTCTACACTAGGAAAAAAATATAATTTTTTTTCATGCCCTGAGATAGGCGTGCTTCACCCTCCTTCCACTAGGATTCGAACCCAAGACCTCTTGATTGCGTTCTTTCACCTTTTCCACTCATCCAACATAATTTATTCTCTACTTTACAATACATCTATTTATTTTTATTTATAGTTATATTTATTCATATATTAATATGTATTGATATTAATATATATATATATTTAGTTATATTAATATATATATATATATATATATATCTGTTTATTAATATATTTATTAAAAATTTTATGAAATATTAAATGTGAATGTCATAATTATGGTAATACCCATTCCTAATAAACCCCGTCATGTGCCAAATTTTTCATATGTGAACTTTTGATATTCATTGTACACTATAAATACATAGAAATTTTAATGAAAGGTGGATGTTTTTTGAGGGATCTACATTGTGTTCCTTTATTTACATGTTGTAATTCTCTTGTATCTTTATTTATAATTGTTGTCGCTATCATAATACACAAATTAGATGCTCGCTTGATCAATGATGTGCTTTTCCAATGACCATTAGTACATTTCTGGTTTCAAAATTATTCACTTTTTTAGTAGGCTTTCGATTGATTTCAAAACACAATATAAGCACCATCGTTTTCTCCTCATTGTGCATCATTATGAATTTTTGTTCTTACCATCATCCACATAAGATAAATCCCATAAGAAAATAGTATGTCAGATTTTTTATTAACATTATTATTTTGACATTCTCTTTTTCATGTGCATCGACTCCACTCATTCAAAGTGCAACATCCAAAGGTGAGTCTTATATTATATGTAAGATTCTATTACATTTATTTTTCCCATCTTGGTAAATCTGAAAATAAATTTTAATTTTTTAATTTTTTTGGTACGGGAAAAATAACGAGCTCTTGAAGAGTTGTAATGACTCATAATTGAAAAATTTCACTCCATTCCCGGATGAGAATATGTTTGATTAATAACAAATGTGGTTGATGTTGTGACAAACATTATTCATCAAATAAAATAATGAAACAACACCATGAGAAGTGGTCGAAGGATGAACATCGCATACCTTCCTTACGTCAAACCGAAGTTTGGTGATTAGTGATTAACATCATGTACCTATTGTATGTTGAGCTGAAGTGCACTAATAATGTCACGAACCATGAAATTTTATATCTCTTATTCCTTTGTTCACCATGAATGTTTCAAGTTAGATTATGATGTATACAGTCTTATAGTGGAGAATATATTTACTTTGAATAATATAAATATAATATTTATTTATCTCTTATAAAATGTTTTAGAGAGTTTAAATATTCTTGATGAACAAGTATAAATATATTTTATATATATCCATCCCTCAGTGTGGATGAAATTAATGGAATTGTTGAATTGAATATTCATGATATTGTCTTGATGAAACTATACAACATGAAAAAATAATTTTATTCCATTCTCTGGAGTGAATGATAATATTTATTGAAAATTGTTTATTTCCTTCCACAAAGTTAATGAAAAACATGATTTTATTTTAAACCAATTTCAAAGTGAATATGATGTTTTAAGAATGATCATTGTGATGTATTTTTTATAACAAATAATAATAATATAACCCCAAAAAATTGTCTGATGATAACACATATTTTCAGAGCCCAATGAATTTTGTTAATATTTATAAAATACTACATTCCTGAAGGACGATTCTAAAAATAATTTCATTTGACAATATATTAAATAATATGTTCATTTATTAATTATGTCTCTTAGAACAACAATATCAATGGAAAAAATTATTATTTATCATATTCTTTTGGGTTATTAATATCATATCATGTAATTCATTTATCCCCTAAAGTGGATGATTCTATTCATATAGTTCATAAATCAAATGATTGAATTACATAGTTTTTATAATCTGATATATATTATGAAAATGATTTCACCACATGAAGTGGTTGTGTAAAGTCTTCGACTCGAAATCCACTAATCTAGTTCTATGATTTGGGTGGTTACATGACCTTTAGCATGGCTCCCCATATGGCAAAGGTTTCCGATTAGTAGAGGGGGTCCAATTAGTCAATTGGGGAGACTATACCCCTTCTTATTAGAGTAATCCACAATAAAAGATAAAAAAATAGTGGAATAATAACCAATAATATCAATGGATGAATAAATAACCATTCCCAAAATGGGGTACATCCATGTCCAATAGTAAATATTTTACGCCATGGTACAAGTGAAAAAATGAGAAAAACCCAAAATGAAGACAAACTACGAAATCCCCAATATTGTCCCGACACCATTTGTGAGTACTCCTCCATACACACTCGTGCCAAACCAACTGCCTAGCAAGGGACCTTGACCTTCTCCTAACCTACAAATGTAAAGTCTGCTCGGGTACCCAATGACAACCTGAGCAGGGTGTGAGTACATCTTAGCAGGACACCACGAACGATGTCTACAAAATATCCCATATAAACAATTGTACATGAAAAAGGGAAATGATTAATAAATTACAAGAAAAGATTAAGTGAATCTTACCATTTTAGGTCCACTACCAATATTTATTACCATTTTTATCTTAACATTTCATCCCATTTCCCATTACCTACCATTTCCAACACATTTATCACGGGTTAATCAACCACAAAACGTTACCCGGGGTTTAATGTACACAGTCAATTAAATGAGGAAAACACAATGTAATCTTATCTGACTAGGAATAAATTAGTCATGAAAACTATATCCCCACTTCGAAGCCTCGGTTTGGGTGGATGCCACCGTTAGGGGAATAGAGCCTTAGTCCCCTTTCCTAACCCGTGAATTAGGGGTGGAGTTTAGAGCCTCAGTTAAACTCGACCTAAGGGCGTAGAACCTCAAGTCAATACCCCACTCTACCAATCCATGTGAACATGATATATAAATTTATATCCATTAACTATTCACAAAACATCACAACCATTTCCCAAGGAAAAAATAATTAATAACAATAACAAAGAGTTAATTCCATGCATTAACCCATTAATACATTTACCACATTTCACATCATTTAGACACTTATACCAATTCCCCTTTTATTATGATTATCTCACTAAGAATTCATTCATTGTGCCTATCACACTTGGATTCATTCATTATTACTCACTCACTAGGATTCATTACTAGACTCATAATCCATTCCATTATGGTGTTTAATTATTTCCACAAATCAACCCATTTAGCCATTCATTATTATCACGTGTCAACCCATATGAACCCCTTCCATGTTAACCAAGTATACCTTAGGTTATTACTATTAATCATAGGTTCACCACCTATGTTTTACTCCAACACCATCAATCACATAAACATGTTTATCAAAGGCTATACATAACACACAACAATCTCACTCGTTCTTCACAAATCTATATGTCCGGGAAAGTCAGCACACCCCATTGGTGGCCCTAGATTAGTCTCATAATCCTTGACCCATCCCATGGGGATCGTTAGGGTTTCCATTTACCTTCATAACAAAAATATTACCTGCACATGCCAAGGGTGATCAAGAAATACCGAGAGATACCTACAAACAAAACCACACATGCACAAATCCACAAATAAACCATGGGATATAACTTTTAGACCACCTACCTAGATTCTGTATGTGAAAACACTCTTAATTGTTCCCTTATATTCTGCTTTAATGAACCTTTGAAGCTTTAACCTAAAACACACCCAATGTGTAGTGTTTTAGAGCTTTGGAAAGAATAGAGAAGAAGATACAAACCCTAAACTCAAAAGGGAAGCGAGGATGGGATTAGCCTTACCCAGAGATTCGATCCAAAAACAAAGACACCAAAAAACCTTAGAGATGAAGGATATTGATCTCTTAGAGACCTTGGTAGATTTGGTTTGTTCCTAGCGTGAAGAGGGGAAAATGGGGAGGAAATCCCGAGTTGGGGTTAAAAATCCTGAATTGGAAAAATTGTAATTTTTTAAAAATATTCTAGCTCGTAAGGTTTACCTGCACAGTTTACCAAACCCTGCATAAACCTTACTGAGGCCACTATCCATAAACCCACATCCTACATGGTTTCATGGGCTATCCTCATAGTTAGCACCTACCATGTGTAGACTGTCTAGCCTTCCCAGAAAACCCATTTTCTCTATTTTTTGTGTCCTGAACCCCTAGAACACCATCGAGCCTCCTTAAGGACTTGGGTAAGAACTTAATTAAACAAATAAATGGATTTAAAGAAAAACATAAATGAGAACATGTCATTCCAAGATCCATGATCTTAAAACCTCCCCGCCTTATAACGGATCATCCTCGAGCTGGGATCCCAATCTTTATTGCACATACAAGGAAAATAGATCAGGACACTGAGCCCACATATCTGATTCATGCTCCCATGTTTATTCCTTAACATTCAAACAATCCCATAATACTAGCACTAATGGCACAACCTTACACCGAAATAATTTCTCACCACAATCCAACACAAAATCCAGATGCTCTTCAAAGGACGCATCAACATCAATCTCAACATTAGAAACATCTTGAACATGCGATGGGTCAGGGTGACACCGCCAATGATGAGACACATGAAAACCCTTATGCATCCCTCTATACCTCTATTGAAGACCCAATTGGTATGCCACTGGCCCAATCCTCTCCACAATCTCAAACGACCCCTCATACCTGGGTGCCAACATTCCATACTTCTACATCCTTCGGTGACCCAACATTTTCGACACCCGAAGGAACACACTATCACCCACCTCAAACTCAAGAGGTCTATGCCTACAATCTGCATAAAACTTCTGATTTATTTGATCCTTTTCCATCCGCTTCTAAATGAACTCAACTTTCTCGAAAGTCACCTACAGAAGACTTGGTCCCAGCTGTTCTGATTCACCAGCCTCCAACCAACATAGTAGAGATCTACATGACATCCCATAGAGAGATTCAAATGGTTCCATCGGAATTGTAGCCTAAAAACTGTTGTTGTAGGAAAATTCACCATGTGATAGGTGCTTCTCCCATGAACCACCAAAATCCAACAAAGATGCCCATAACATATCTTCCAACACTTGGACCATACGTTCTAAATGCCTATCCGTCTACTGGTGGACATCCATACTCAAAAGAACTTGAGTACCAAGAACCTTTTGCAACCCATTCCAGAAGCGTGATGTGAAACGAGGATCACTATATGAATCTATTTTCCACAATACACCATGCAACCATACTATTTCTAGAACATAAAATTCACCCAACTAGTCAACTATGTATGTATCCTAAATCGGTAGGATATTTTCCACTTTTTTAAGCATATCCACAACCACCCAAATTGCATCATTCTTATGAGGTGTCCTCTGAAGGCCCACCAAAAAATCCTTCATCACATTATCCCACTTATATTTCATAAGTGTTAATGGATGTAGCAAACTAACTTTGAATTGATGCTCGACCTTTATTTTTTGACATGTATGGCACTGTGCCACAAAGCCTGCAACATCCGTTTTCATTCCTAGCCACCAGAACTATTTGCGGAGATCATGATGCATCTTGGTCAAACTAGGATGCACTACTCATTTTGATGCATGGAACTCACACATCAACTCTTCCTACATGCATACCGGCACAAACACATGACCATGAACACACACAACCCTATCTACACTGACAGAACAACCATAAGGTAGCTCCAAACCTTGATGTGTTTCTTTCATGGCCAGAAATTCATGATCATTGATACGAATTTCACTAAATCAAATCAAAATTTTTAACTCAATCTCCACTAAATCAAGATTCACTTGACCGTTTCCACCCACACCTTTAGTTGCATATCTGCAAACAAAGCCATCCCCTTTCACTCATTGCTGGATTCCTGAACCATCTGGTTCTGAGCCTTCCTGCTCAAAGCATCAACAACACTGTTCCCTTTCCACAGTGTATATACCATATCAAATTCCAAAGACTGGAGATACTCAACCCATATTCACTACTGAAGATTCAAATCCCGCTATAAGGATATATACTTTAGACTCTTGTGAACGATAAACACTGTGAACCATTTCCCCAACAAGTAGCACCTCTAGCACTTTAATGCATACACTACTATAGACAACTCAAGATCATGATTGGGGTAATTCCTCTCATGGGTTATCAATTGCCTTGACCCATAAGCCACAACCCACTCATCTTGCATCGACACAACCCCAAGCCTAAGAACAGACACATCACAAAATATTGCACACTTCTTACATGGATCAGGTAAGATCAAGATCTATGCGGTAGTCAATATATTTTTCAACTCTTGAAAGGAATTATAATAGGCCTCAGACCACTCAAACCAGATTCACTTCTTGGTCAAGACCGAAATTTGTGCTTCCAAATGAGGGAAATCAGGGATGAAACTCTGGTAATACCCGACTAAACCCTGAAAACTCAAAACATCCGAAACACTCTTGGTCTGCTCCCAAGATAAGACAGCCTGATATTTCTTTGGATCCACTGACACACCTGACTTAGAGATGATATGACCCATAAAAATCACTTCTCCAATCTCAAACTCACACTTCGATAGCTTGGCATATAGCTGATGCTCTATCAACGTACTTAGAATGATGTCAAGATGTTGGGAATGATCATCATGAGTTTTCAAGTACACCAATATGCTGTCAACAAAGACAAAAACAAACTAATCCAGATAAGGATTAAAGATTTAGTTCATCAAATCCATGAACATCACTAGTGCATTGGTCAAGATGAAAGGAATCACCACAAAATCAAACAACTTGTATCGACTCCTGAATTCTATCAGTTGTACTTTAGAAGGCCTCACACTCTTCATCATGTAATTTTATAAAGGGATAGGGAGGAAAAATACAAAAAGGAGAAGCACAGAAACCCCTCACCCACCCCTGCCCCTGCCCAAAAAGAAAACTATGGGGGCCTAAAATGATGCAGCCCTAATGAATCCCCTTTAATAAAGTCAATCCCATTAGGAGTAATACTTGCAGCAGAGTGAAGAAACACCTTATCCGTGCCATTAAGGACCACCTAGGCCAAGTAGTCATCTACCTTGTTCCCCTCTCTCCAGGTGTGAAGAATTCAGATGTTGTTCTTAATAATGCTTTTACATTGCCTTATGACATAGCATATCGACCAGGGGACTTCACCATTCTCCGACAAGGATTTATAGACAATTAAGGAGTCTGTTTCAATTTCGGATACCTCCAACCCCTGTTTCGGGCAATGTTTGAGTCCCACAAGTATTTCCAATTCCTCCGCCTAAAGGGAAGATCCATGGCCCAGGCTGGCTGAAAAAGCTAAGAAAACTGAGCCTTTACTATCCCTAACCACACCTCCTCCACGAATGCATCCCTGGACACAAGATCCATCCGTATTGAGCTTCAAGCCACCCGAGGGAGGTTGCCAGCAGACCCAACTGCCCTTCCTGTTACTAGAGGTACAATCCTCGCTGGAATTGGAATGAAACCAGTGAAAGGAAGGAGCTTCCCTCCAATGTCGCACCGCCTTGTACAGGTCCAGTAACTAATTTTTTGCCCAGGCAATAATAACAGCAGCGGAGAAAGCCACACCCTCATACTTTGCTCTGTTCCTCGCCTGCCATAGACACCAACACCCCACATGCAGCAAAATCGAACGAGAAACTCTCTCAGGTCCCCCACCCTCTGAGCCATGATACCACTTAACAAGAAAGGAGGATAAGGTCTCGTCTGAAGAAAGGGTTTTAGAGAACTCGCCAAGAGACTTCTAGACCTCTCCCGCCCAAACACTGCCAAAGAATAGGTGCGAAGTGCTCTCTTCTATATGCACGTTACAACAAACACATTTAGACGCAAACTGGATGTCGCACCTCCTGAAATTCTCATCCATCGGAAGTGCTCTGTTTCGAATCCTCCAGGTTAGAAAATTGAGATTAGTTGGAATGTCCTTCACCCAGACGACCTCATCCCATCTCCCTGCCTGACTTGGCTCAAAAGCAATGTGGCAGAAGTCCTTCTAAGAGAACCGACCCGTGGAGGAAGCAGTGAAGACACATTTATCGATCTCTGCATTAATCTCAATGAGATTGAAACACTCAAGCTGATTATCATCCAGAACCGAGTTGATGAACTCTGGGAAAACACTAGCATCCCTATACGAAATATCTGTGATCGGACAACCAGGAAACCCCAGCACTGCACCGCTCCAGTCTTGGTGCCAGAAGGAGAGATCGCCATTACAACAATCCACCGAGCGAAGGGCCGAAGCTTCTCAACAATAGGGCCAACCAAAGACCAGAGGGACGCTTTGTTCCGCTCCACCAAACCCTTGGATCCCGAGGCATATGCTTGCATGGTGGTCCCCCAGAGCGTACGACACTCCAAAACACTCCAAGCGAGCCTAGCATGCATGCAGTAAAGTGTGTCCTCTAAGTTGTGCACATTAATCCCTCCCTCCCTCATAGGCCTAGCCAATTTACCCCACGCCACCCAGTGTTTCTTTCCCTCTGAAGACGGATCCCATAGGAAATTGGAAAGGATCCTGTCAATGGCTTTGATCACCCCCTTAGGGACTTTGTTGGACGATAAACCTTGGATAGGAGAGGCCAGCAGCACACTGTTCACCAGGGCGATTCTTCCACCGAATGACATGAATTTATTTTCCCAGTTCAGAACCCTGTCTGAGATCCTGATACGTACGTCTTCAAAGTCACGGATTCGAAGCCTTCCCGGCGATTTGGGAGCACCAAGGTAAATCATAGGAAAAACCCCCCTCTGAATGCCAATCAAGCTGCTGACAACCTCCACTCTCTCTGTAGAGCACTTATTGGAGATGTAGAAGACACTCTTACCCTTATTGATCAACTGACCACTCCATCGAAAATAAACATCAAGCACTCTATTAATGCTACGAATGGACTTAGTCTTAGCGTTCATAAAGATAATGGTGTCATCCGCGAACATAATATGAGAGATTATCGGGGCCTTCAGGCATCACCGATAAGGAAGGATACCTCTATTGCTGATGCTCCTCTGGATGAGGCGACTCAGGACATCCTGAATGAGAATGAACAGAGATGGAGAGATGGGGTCCCCTTGCCTGAGGCCTCGAGTAGACTTGAAGAACCCGTACGATTTGCCCATATGGGACACAGATAAACACGAAGAGCTGAAGCAGCGGAAGAAGAGATCAATATTCCAAGAGTTGAGACCCATACCTGAGAGAACTCTATTAATGAAGCTCCATTCCACCCGATCATAGGCCTTGCTCATGTCAAGTTTAATGACCATGTTAGACCCACTGGTCTTGAAGTTGATATCACTGAGCATCTCCTGAGCCAGAGTGATGGCCTCCTGGATCAAGCGACCTTTAATGAACCCATGTTTTTCCAAGGAAATGTATTGAGGGATATGGATAGCCATCCTCAAGTTAACAATGCTAGACAAGATCTTGTATGGCACATTACACATACTCACCGGACGGTAGTGTGAGATCGATGAGGGGTTTTTGGACTTAGGAAGCAGAATGAGAGTGGTGGAACAAGAAATTCTGGGTAAGCTCCCTCCCCTAAAGAAATCCCGTATAGCATAATTCAAGTCCTCTTTCACTGAGACCCAGGAGGCCCTGTAAAACGAAGCAGGAAAAACATCAGGACCTGCTGCGCTCTCCGGGTTCAAATGCATGAGAGCTTCTTTGATCTCCGACTCGCCAGCCACAACCCCCAGACTTTCATTGGTTTGGCCGGACACATAGTTAGGAATCACATCAAAAATATCAGAAGGTTCCGAAGGATAACCAGTAGCTAAACGTTCATTTGGACCAGCTAGAAGCTCCTGGAAGAAGCAATTGGCCATGCCTCCAATCGTGTCTCTGTCCTCCGTGAAGGAACCGTCGTCCAGTTGGATGTTAGGTTTGACAAGCTTCCCCCTCTCCTTGATGCACGCGTGAAAAAATGTGGTGTTCCTGTCTCCTTATTTAAGCCATTTGACTCGAGCCCTCTCCCTAGCCAGCTGCTCCTGTTTCATAAGTAGATCAGCCAAAATGCCCTTCTTCTCTGCAAGAGCTGCATAGGACCGCTCATCCCACTCCACCTCGAGACCAAGCTCAAGACTCTCCACTTCCTGCATAACAGAAGTAAAAACCTCTTCGGAGGGAGCCTGGGCCATCACCCATGATTGGAGCTTGAGTTTAAGCCTCCTCAGTTTACTATGCAAAATGATCCATTTGTTTCCTTGCAAAGGAGTGGTTATGAAGTCTGGCATTATGCATTCCATCATTATGAAAGTGGCTATTAATATTTCATGTGATTATTCAACTAGTATAATATCCATGTGAATAATTAAATGGAATTACTTGATTTATCTTTGCCATATTATGATGAATTTCAAGTTTAATAGACTTTTGTTTTAGTCTTATACATTTCCTTAAATGTTTATGCTTATTTATGATTGTTTCCGCTTTATTGTTATCCTTACTGATCATCTGATCTTACCCTTTTCAATGTTTTATTTATCCCAGGATGTGAAGATTTATTTTATGGTTGACCTGTAGGGATAGGATAAGGATATATGTGTGTTCAAAAGGGGACAAAATGTTTTTGATGTTTTTATTTATTGTTGTATTGTAAAACTTATGAATGTATCTAGTACTTCCAGGGCTACTAAACGAATCGGTTTTTCGGAACATGATTCCTTGTATCATTCCAATGTTATTTAATAATGCAATGAATTTGGGTAACTGGGGCTGGGCTATTACAGTTGGTATTAAAGGAAGTTTAGTACAAACCTTGGAAGCTAGATTTATAAAAAACTCTAATTAGAGAACATTACCCTAAGATAGACTTTGAGGATTAGTATAGAAGAACTTCCTAGAATTTTGGTACCATAGATATTTTCTGAATTTTCTAAGGAATAAATCCCTATCTAGATACGATCTGGTAAAGGTGGCTCTGGCATAGATGTAACTAGGGGTAAATCCCGAAAACACAACTTTGAGATAGACTCGAATGGGAACTGCTGCACGAAAACGGGCCCTGCTTCACTCTTGGTTACGACACTCCTGGGGGATATTCTTAGGATAAATGTAATTTTATTTACAAACCATTATTAAGGGTTTATGAGTATATAATTCCTTAATTATTTTTTTATGATTATGGATAATATCCATAAACAGTTCAAGTTATGTTAACTATTTTAAAAGTTTAGTATTATGTATTTTGATTCATAAACTAATCTAGTGTATGCCATTGTTTAGAAATAACACCTAGTGGATGGAATAGAAACCATATAAATGAACGTAATCCATGTTGATATTTCCCTCCTACTCAAGATAATTATAGTTGAGATGGTGAAGAAACTGGTGTTGATCAACTTATCACCATACTGGGACAACTCACTTAGGTTGTGAATAATAACCTTACCCATATGGAGCACCCTGATCCACAATGCGTAGGATCAATGTTTGTCATCTTCATGAGAAAACAAATACCAACATTTAATGGGAGTAAAAATCCATTAGTAGCTGATCAATGGATAAATTCTTTAGAGAAAATATTTCACTCTTTGGGGAGTAGCGAAAAGGAAAAAGTTGTTATGGTAGTTTATCGCCTCACGAGAGAGGCAGATCAATGGTGGTCATTGATTAAAAACACAAAGGAAGATGATGAAGTATCAAATATGTAATGGAGGGATTTTAATGATATTTTATTAGAAAAATACTATCCTCATGACCATCGAGCAGATATGGAAACACAATTTCTGTGTCTGAGGAAAAATGAGGATGAGAATCTCGCAAAATATGAGGCTAACTTTACAAGGTTAGCAAGGCATGCAACAAATTATATACACAACCCAAGGAGTAATACTGATCGATTATTTGATGGGTTAAAACCATTTATCCATTTAGCATTAGTCTCACAGTCCTTCTCATCGTATAAATATATTGTCTCATGCACTATCAAGACAGAAAAGGAATTCTCTAAGTCTTAAGACTTTAAAGAAAAGAAAGAGAAAATGAGATTTTCTGAACACTCTGGAAATGTAAATAAAGGGAAGAAGGGAAAATTTGAATATCCATCCTGTGGTAAATGTGGGAAGAAACACCCCAGTACTTTCCTGATGGGAATGGGAGTCTGTTACATGTGTGGTGAAAAAGGCCACAAAGCTCATGATTACAAGGGGACGAAAGAGGCTATAAATATTGAATGATAAAATTTTAGTGAAAAGGGGAATTATTCAAATTAATTTCCTAATAACAAAGGGAACTTACCTTATAAAAGTAAAAGGGAGCAAGGCTATGCATATGCGATCACTACTGCAGAGGTTGAAGCTTCGAAAGACGTGGTGGTAGGTAATTTAATGGTTTCTTCAAGTCTAGACAATGCTTTAGTTGAATATGGATCATCACATTGTTTCATATCTTCCCAGTTTTCTAGGAAAATAAGATATCTTCAATTCAACTTAATATGGGAGTTGTTAGTCAAAACACCTAAGGAAGTATCATCACAACAAAGTTTTGTGAATCAGTTCCTATTAGGTCATATAAATGTTCTTTATTGGCTGATCTCATCGTCAAACCCATGAATAAATTTGATATAATCCTTGGTATGGATTGGATTTTGGACCATGATGTGAAAATTTATATTAAGAAGAAGAAGATTTCAATTCTCGATGATGATAAGGAGTACCTTATCTTTAGATCATAAACGTCACCATCTGATTCTCATCTAGATCCACCCCCAATAGCTCTACTAAATTCAATTATTTGGGAAGAAGAGAATGAAATAACTATGGGTGAGGAAAATAATTTTCGAAAAGAGAACATAACTATTGTGCAAGAATATGTTGATGAGTTTCCAGAGGATTTAACTGGAATCCTCCAGAATGAGAAATTGAGTTTTCCATGGATTTTATTCCCGGTTCAAGGCCCATATTGAAGACCCCTTATAGAATGGACAGTGTGGAATTAGTGGAACTAAAGAAACAACTAGAATAATTGAGTAACAATGGATATATTCTCCCTAGTGTTTCTCCATGGGGGGCCCCTATCCTCTCTGTTAAAAAGAAAGACAGATCTATGAGGTTGTGCATTGACTACAGGGACATCAATACTATTGCAATAAAGAACAAGCATCCCCAACCTCGCATTGATGATTTATTCAACCAAATTCATGGAGCTCAATATTTTTCAAAAATTGAACTTCAATCTGGACATCATAAGTTGTGTGTGAAGAAGGAAGAAATTCCCAAAGCAACATTTCAAACTAGGTATGAGAATTATGAGTTTACATTAATGCCTTTCAGATTGACTAATTCACCCTCTATTTTCATGGATCTAATGAACAAAGTTTTCAAGGAATATATTGATGACTTTGTAGTGGTATTTATTGATTATATGTTGGTATACTCAAAAATCTATGAAGATCACGAAAATCACTTGCGAATTATCCTAAGGACTCTTAAAGGAAGTGAATTCTCTGGGAAATTTAGCAAGTGTGAATTCTGGCTTCATGAGATTTCTTTTCATGGCCATATTGTCTTTAAGGATGGAATATCTATTGATCCTTCAAAGAGCAAGGCAATCCAAGAATGGCCAACACGGACGGGTATAATAGAGGTATGCAGTTTTATTGGTTTAGTAGGTTATTATCGGCATTTTTCCAGAAGATTTCCTAATTAGCTAACCCCTTAACCAAGCTCACATGTAAAGGGGTTAAATTTGTTTGGAATAAAGATTGTGATGAATGTTTTGAATAACTGAAGAGAAGATTAGTTAATTCTCTTATCTTGACTCTACCATCGAGGAACAATGGGTTTGTTATTTATAGTTATTCTTCAAAGATATTACTTGGTTTTGTTTTTTTGCAGAATGATAGAGTTATTGACTATGCACCACAAAGACTAAAAATTCATGAGTAAAACTATCCCACTCATGATCTTGAGTTAGTATCTACAATATTTTCATTGAGAATATGGATACACTATCTCTATACTGAAAAATGTGAGATTTATACTTATCAAAAGAGTTTGAAGTATATTTTCTCACAAAAAGAACTCAACATGAGGAAAAGGAGACAACTTGAACTACTCAAGGATTATTATTTCACTATACACTACCACCCGGGGAAGGAAAATACGGTGGAATATGCTTTGATAAAAAAGGATCATGGAGTTTTGGACAAGATGAGAGTTGAAAAGGATCCTATATACATGGATATAGTAAAGATTAATACGGGAATAACCATGGAAAGTTAAACATAAATTCTTTTTCAAATGGTTTCCAAACCATCTTTACAATAAAGAATAAAAAGTTCTCATACTGATGATAAGAAATTTCAAAAAAAGATTAAATCTGTGAATGATGGGAGAATGATTGACTTCATATATAAAGATAGAATTTTGAAATTTGGGAAGCGACTTTGTATTCGTAACATAACTGATCTAAAAAGGGAATTGTTGGATGATGCTCATAACTCCAATTTCTATATACACCCTCGGAGCACCATGATGTATAGAGATTTGAAGGATCATTTTTGGTTGGACCACATGAAGAAGGATATTGTTGATTTTGTGTCAATATGTATGGTTTGTCAACAAGTGAAAGCTGGAAGGCAACAGAATGGAGGATTCATGCAACATATTCCTATACCTGAGTGAAAATGGGATAATATTACAATGGACTTTGTCATGGGGCTACCTAAGACTCCAGGAAGGAATGACACAATTTGGGTCATTGTTGATCATCTTACCAATTCAGCACATTTTCTTGCTATAAGAGAAGATTTACCACTTGAACATTTAGCAAGATTGTATATTAATGAAGTTATAAGATTTGATGGAGTACCCCTATCGATTGTTTCTGATCGTGACCCCCATTCTACATCATGATTCTGGAAAATTATTCAGAAAGCCCTAGATACTGAGCTTCGTTTAAGCACTTCTTACCTCCCTCAAACTGATGGACAATTAGAACAGACTATTCAAACATTAGAAGACATGTTGGAATCTTGATCGCGTGACTTTCAAGGTATGTGGGATAAATATTTACCTCTGTTAGAATTTTCCAATAACAATAGCTTCCATTCAAGTATTCAGAAGGCACTATGTGAAGCGTTATATGTAAAGAGATGTCGGACACCAACTTGTTGGGATGATTTTTCTGAAAGAAAACTCGTATCCCTAGAACATGATGAGGAAAAAATGGAAAAGGTTAAGGTTATCCAAACCCGCATCAAAGAATCCTAAAGAAGGCAAAAGAGCTATACCAATAACTGAAGGAAGGATTTGGAATTTCAAGTAGGATACAATGTTTTTTTGAAGGTATCTCCATGGAAGGGTGTTATACGTTTCAGTAATAAGGGTACATTGAGTCCCATGTACATCGGACCGTTCAAAATTCTAGAACGAATTGGAGTTGTAGCTTATCATTTGGAAATTCCTCTAAGTCTCTCCAATGTTTATGATGTGTTCCACATATCACTGTTGAGAAAATACATGCCAGACTCAACGCATGTACTCACCTATGAAGAATTAGAACTGGAACCCGATTTGTCTTATTGTGAAGATCCAATTGTAATTCTTGATGCCAGAGAACAAGTGCTGAGAAACCGGATGACTCATATGGTAAAAGTTCTATGGATAAGCCATAAGATGGAAGAGGCAATGTGGGAACCTGAAGAACTTATGATGAATAACCACCCGAATCTTTTTATGCAGTAATATTATAGAAATTTATAGGAAGAAATTATTTTAAGGAGGGGAGAATGTAACACCCCATGCTTCAACGGTAGGTTTCCCTTTGAATAATACAATAGCTTCTGTTGTACGCAACTTCGATTTCAAACACACTACAACCTGCCAAACAAGCCATTATGAATAGTAATACCCACCTTTTTAAATTTTATAAATTTTATCATTCAAAATGGACTCCATTTTTGAATTCAGAATATTTAAATTTTCTTAGGGTGAATTTTTGGTATTTTTTTGAAAACATTCCATTTTTGGTGAATAGTGGAAAAACTCTACGTTATTGGTTTAAACTGACTTTTTATTTAAATAATTAGTTATTTTATTTTAATTTATTTTAGGTCAGAATATATACATAATACATATATATTTTCAACATAATTAATTGGAGTCAATTTATAATAAGTTTAGATATATAAAATTTTATCGAACTTTTTATCGTCTTTTACCCACCTCCTAGGAGCATTTTCAAACTTGTATAAAACTTAATTTTAACACTTCTATGAGTTGAATTTCAAAAATCTAAGAGACAAAAATAATATCATTAAGTAAAATGTTGTTCAATAAGATGAAAAATACTTTTTGTGAATAGTTCCTTTTGACTTTTATTTAACACAGTTAAAAGTAAATAGGGTAATTAAGTGTAAAAATAATATCATAATTTCCATAACACATGTCCTAATTATATTGGATAAGTATATTTCGACCAAAAACAAACTTAGGAAAAAAATATGAGCTCCTTTGGTCCACTTGGATTAGATTAGGACATTTATTATTATTTTGTTTAAAGAAGTGTTAAAAAAGTTAAATTCAATGTTTAATAACTAAACCATTTTTAATATATTGTTATACATATGATAAATTAGACTATAAATATTTATTATAAAGATAAAAAAATTCCTACATAATGGTATTTTATTTATAATTTTTAGACATTAAATAATTTAATTTAATTTTGACACAATGATGATGCAATAAGTACCTTATTAATGAAAGATTAAAATAATTGATATTATAAATATCCAAATAAATGTAATTTGAGACCTTTGATGAATTAAAATAATTTTATAGTTTATTATGACAGGTTAGGGTGAGTTAAATAAATTTTATTCGAAGTGATAAAGTTTTTATGGGTTTCTAAATAATCAAAAATTAAATAGTGTCAAAATTGACATAATTGAGTTTTTAGAACAAATATTATATTATTAATTGATATAATATTCTTAAAAATCTAAGGTTCTTCCAAAGTACTTAGATAAGGTTATATATATTAATAATTACCCACATGGGGTTCTCTTGGATTTTTATAGAATGTTTAGTAACCATATAATATAAAAATATAAAGAGACATGATAAATGTCAAACTATTTAACTAAGAGTTAAATATAAAAGATAAGGGGTTTCAAATCAAAGAGAACATAAGATAATCTACCAAAAAATGATAGGGGAATATCCACCACCAATTATAAGGGGTTTCAAATAATGGGAGGATGTAAAATGAAGCCAAATGGGTACCAACATAAATGGTTCTAGCTTCCCCTAATTACCAAAGTAGTGATGAACCGGTCTAAGAAATACCCAGAGAAACATCTGATCACTAACCTAAAACTAAAATGGATTATTAAGATGGGCTTATTATTAATTTTGGTGACTCTAATATGTTTCTATCCATTTTTGAATCATCCAAACTACCCCAGTCATCTCCTGGATGAGACTCTGTACAACCATGGAATTCCCTCCCACCTCACATAAGAACAATGTGGATTGGCATGTCCATTTGTACAACACATGAATAGTGACATCCCGATCAAGGTATGATAACTATTTATATAAGAAATATCATCCATAAAAATGTGAGTATCCCATGAACCACCTTCATGAAGCACACACACTCTCAAAAAATTATAGGGAGTCTAGATGGATCGCTCAAATCCATTATTTATCTTTAGTTGATACACAATGCTTAAATTTAACTCATTTCCCAATGATTCTTCAAGTAACTAATTAAATAATAAAGTTAAATGAGAATCCCAGTTAGAAAATATTGTCTAAGGAATTCTATGAAGTCAAACAATATCTTGAATATACATGAATATGAGGTTCTCTACCTTTATGGACTCTATGATAGTTAAAATGTGCGATGATTTCATCATAAGATCATTATAACCCATTAAAATATTTACCAAATTTTGTATATGTTGGCTCTATTATAAAATCCATAGAGATATTTTCAAACTTCTAAACTATAATAATAAGTGGATGGAACAACCCAACTAGTCCATGATTCTCATTCATTATCATCTCATAGGCCAAACAACTGGAAACGAAATCTTCCACTGCATGCCTTATATCGGGGAACAATTACAGACTCCTAAAGAGATAAAACATCATGGTTACCCCGGGGTGAACAACATAACTTGAATGATGAACCTTATTAATCACATAATGCCTCAAGATCAAAGGAACCACTATACACCTACATAAAATATAGAACCATTAGGAGAATGAGACCAATCATCTGAGGCCTCCCTGCCCTATAAAAGAATTAATCTGATAGAATATAGGGTCGCATTCCTGATCGCTCGTAACCTGATAGATAAGAGAGGGTGTGACCTACATAATAGCCAAAAAACCCACTCTCCATTATCTTATACATCTAGAATTAAATTATAAATTGAAATCATCTGGCCCTACTCATCTGCTAACTCCTGAACAACATACACTGTAAGATTCCTACCCAACTTGTCGGTGACCACATCCCCCTTCCGTGGTGTATAAGAAATATTAAAATAAAAAATATGTAGGTACTCCACCCAATGTATTTTTTTAGATTCTGGTACCTCTGTGTGAAAATTTACATCATGATTTTATTATATGAATACATTATAAAACTCTTCCTAAAGAGTCAATTTTCCCATTTATTTAATGCATCAAAACTACTAATTCTAGGAAATGTGTGGGAAAATTCCACTCATGTCAGTGTAGGTTCCTAAATCTACTAGGCATCACATGGGCACCCTACATCAGAAAACAACCCAAGCCCAAATAATAATAATCACAAAACACAACATAATCTATTTGGATAAAAATTTTCATAAATGTATATGGTTTTTGACATATATATGTATGTTTATATATACTTGATATGTTTATTTATATAAAAAATTTATAAATGATATTATTTAATTTATTATTATCCCAACTATGTTAAATACCCGGAGAGGGGGGTGAATTCAGATATGTAATATTTAAACAACTTCCCATTCAGATCTTGAATTGTTGTTAAACAAAACACTTTTCTCTACTTTTCACATATCAATACATGAACAGAAATGAAAACATGCATGAGACACACCAATTTTACAAGGTTCACCCACAATAGGCTATTTATATAGAACATAAAAAATATTTTTTACTTTGTACCAAATCCACTAAATCACATTGTTGATATAATGTTCATAGAAGACTCACTGTCCCTTCTAGTTTACAACCAATCACAATGTGAAATCATAATTCCTTCTTTACTAAAGTGTGCCTACTTCTCCTTCAGTAGAAAATTATTTTGATAACAATAATCAATTTTTTATATCACATTTGGTGAACCATTAAGTTCCACATTCATTCACTTGATGAATACCTATTTACCAAAAATCTACTAGGAAATCCCTTCTGGTTGTTTTGAGATTTACTTTTTTGAGAACCCTATAACTAACCTTCAGGAAGCTGGATAATTATTCACTTTCATATCCTACTTTTATGATGCTCCCAACATTTTCAAAGATCTATAATTTTATGATTATCACATATCCTTGACAATTCTCACTCCTTTCATGAAGCTCACTTAGCCTTCATGAATCTCAAACCTTTCACGATGCTCACTTAGACTCCATGAAGCTCGTAACATTCGTGATTCTAACAGACTTCATGGTGCTCACATATTTTGTGATGCTCACATATTTCACAATGGTCATAGTTTTCATGAATCCTACATATCCTTCACTAACTCCCTATCTCCATGAAATAGATGATCTTATGAAATACTTGAAGTAAAAAAATAATTCTTGATTTTTGAGACTTTGGATTATGAAATAACCAGTGATCCTAGAAAGTTATCTCGCATAGAAGAAACTCTTACCACTGATTCCCCTACCTCATTTGATGAAGAGGACTTGGAAGATGCTCCTCCCGTATTCGAATAGGGTGTATCCACCATTGTTGATGAGTTGGTTCAGGTGAATCTCGATACTAAGACAGACCCAAGGCCAATTCTAGTTAGTGTAACCATGCCACCAGATGAGCACAAATAGTATGTTTGTTTCCTAAAGAAACAACATGATGCATTTTACTGGATTTATCATGATATTCTAGGACTATACCCTCAGGTCACCACCCACCATCTTGGTCTCCCAATATGTTACCACAGATTCAAGAAGCTTCCCAGTAAAATGATACCTTCTATTGGTGCCATTTTCGAGATTGATATTGTGAATCTTATCAAATCCAACATCATCATGGAAGTTTCTTTCCCCAAAATTTCTAACCAATATCATTCAAGTTAGAAAAATGAATGGTTAGATCATATTATGTATCAAATTCTAGGATCTTAACCACCATTTTACAAAAAGATGTTTTCCCTTCAATTGAAGGAGCTATTTATTGATGCCACAACTAGGTTCCAGGCTCTCTCATTCATGGATCGATATTATGAGAACAATCAGGTCTAAATGGCTCTAGAATATGAATATTTTACAACATTTATTACACTGTAAGGGATACTTTTATATATGGTTATTACTTTTGATATGAATAATTTAGGTGCCACTTATCAGTTTTCCATGTATGAAATCTTCAAAACAATCCTTAGGATACAAGTGGAATGCTATGTGGATGATTTGGTGCTCAAATCCCTCCAGAATCAGGACTATCTCAGATATCATAAGAAATTGATCAGCTTCCTTCACTCTTGAAATTTGAAGATGAACCCCTTAAAGTGTGAATTTTGGGTTACCTAAGGAAATTTTCTCATCTTCATCATCAAATATAGAAGAATTTAGAAAGATCCAAAAAATATCAAGTCCATCAGCCATATTACTCCAATGAGAAACCTCTGAGAGCTTCATGGACTTCAAGGAAACATAGCCTACAAAGACTGATTCATCGTAAATAGGTCTGGAATGTTTATTACCTTTTATAGAATCATGAAAAAATTTATTTTCTACCAATGGGATAATGATTTCCAGATCACCTTTAAGGAAATAAAGTGGTATCTACTATAGCCTCTGGTTCTAATTCCACACATCTCTAGAAAGCCTTTGGTCCTCTTCAAGACTACCCGAGATTGGACCCTCAATTACCCTATTTTACAAAAGAATAATAATGTTATATATAATAGTACATACTAAATTAGTCGCATGTTCCTCAAAACAAAGACTAGGTACTACCCTATCGAGAAGAGATTCTTTGAGTTTCTTTTTCAGTGAATAAGTTTTAGCATTATCTTTAGCGTCACGAGATACAAATGGTTTCCCATGTAGACCCACTAATTTATATCCTAAATCATCCCATATGGATGGGAATAATAGCATGTTGTTATAATTCCTTCAGTAGTTCGACATCAGCTTCTTTCTGCAGAAATATATCAATGTTCAGGAATTAGATAACTTTCTAGCTGCTCCTATGGCTCTTGAAGAATCTATTATGAATGTCAATTTCCTATATGAGTTTATATTTTTAGTGGATCAGGATATTCCATGTTTTAAGATTTATTTTTATGGTGCCTCTTAAATCTATACCACTAGAAGGATCAATGATTTGAATCTCAACATAGTAGGCACATAGATCATCTTCATCACTTATTCACATGTTGTCCTACCATATTCTGTCCTACTATTAGAAGCCTACACCAAGATGGAGTAAAAGTACCAATCGCTCATCATTGGTCCCAAGATGTCCCTCTAGATTGATATACCACACTTACATGTGAAGGTAGACTCTAAGATAGTCATAAAAAAGTTTAATGTTGACTATATCAATAGAAAACTGGAGCTCATGCCCGAGTTGGAGCACACTCACCAACTAATGGTCAGGTTCCCTTCTCATATAGAGGTGACTCATGTTCCTCAGTCACATAATGGTTGAGCCAAATACTTATCTAGTACAACCTCCTCTATTGTAGAGCCTGACTATGATAACATTTTTAGTCATGGGAAACATCATAGAGTCATTTGTACCATCATTCCAAACAATGGAGATAGCCAGAAGGTGAACCAAATGACTACTGGAGCTTCCAAATCAGGACCTTCAAGTCCCCCCATAGTATAATAATCTTCCAATTGGAAAACCCAATCCATTGTGTATATCCAGTGTTGAACTCTCTTGACAGATGGAGCTTAGCATGAAAGAATCTTCCAACGCACAACATAGTTTCCCCTTTAGTAGGGCCCTAACCTCGATAAGACTCTCTATAAAATTGGATTTCATGTAATCCTCATCTATTGAATACTTGGAGATGATATTACCTATCTTATGAACCATGTTCATGCCCGGTATTTTGGTTCCCATCTAGCTAGATAAAAACTATCCCACCATGTTTGGTGGTTATGCTACTTCTTTCCCACCATGGTGCATGACTACATGGAGGATTCCAAGAGGTGTCATGCATGTTAGATTTATGAAAAAAATGTGCCTCGACCACAAAATATCCCCAACACCACCAATTATTCTAAGACCTTTTCAATATGAGGGATCAGTGCTGTGGGACCCTATCCACCAACAACAGCATTCCAGTAAAGATTCATTATGACCACGACATATTTATTCTCCAAATGGGTAGTAGAGATTCCTCTCAACGAAGCCAAGGAAAAATATTTTATTAAAATTTTGATCTCCTTCATCATCCATCGGTACATATATCCACAAGTAATTCTCATAGAAAACAACAACAAATTCCCAGCTGATGAGATGAAATGGTTGAATGCCAATTATAATAATAGGTCAACCCATACTTCATTCTATCATTCATAGAAAACAGGATATATTGAGTTATTTAATAAGATTCTATTTAACATTCTATAGAAGATGGTTGTCAATAATAAGAATAGTTTCCTATAAAAACACCCCAACACCCTCTAGGTCAGTCAGATATAGAATCGAAATTACAACATGGTGACTCCATATTCTATAGTGTATGAAACATAGGTAGTCATACACATTGATATTTATATACCATCACTAAAAACAAATATCTATTACAAGAAAATGCTATATAGAATGGTATAAGTATGTCTAGTCAAGTTCAAATCCCTCGAAGAGAATAATATTTAGGCCTTTCACAATCTAGAGAGGCACCAGAACAAGGTAGTGAGAGAGATAAATAAGAAGGTTTTCCCCCAGTCCTTCCTCCAATGTGGTATAGTACTAGACCTTAGAGAACCAATGATACTCAGAATAAAGCCACCAATATTTTACCTCAAGCGGGAAGGAGCTTACATCATTCACAAGGAATTTTCCAACGGGACATGCTCTTTGGTTACCATGGAAGAAGAGTACATTACTCCTCTAACCAACACCAAGTTACTCAAATAGTTCATTACATATGGAATCCATGCATCCTAGTTTCATTATGTTAATCTGTGTAACAACTTTCATCCTCACCACATGACATTAAAATACTCATCCACATCCCAACATCATGAAATTAAATTGTTCACTAGGTCCAAAATATATGACCTTAAAATAAGATCTTATGATCCATGAAACATGACCTTAAACTGTTTGAAAAAGGTCCAAGGTCCATGAAAATAAACTAGGAATCCCAATCCAATCATCACAACTTTAAACTATATACGGGTTTTCATCGGGTTTTGTTGTGACAAGGAAGGCCTCATAGGACCTCATTCACGTCATATTTGTTACTCTTCTACCCTATACACATTCCTCTAAAGAAAATCCCTACTCTTAGTTCCAAACTCCATGATCATAATCTGATAGTTTATGTCTAAACCTCATGAGCTTAAAATGTATGGGATTCCTCTTCTAAATATATAGTGTGGTGTTTGGCCTACTTGGACCCAATTCACATTAGGTTTGTCTCTCCATCACACTACACATACCCGTTGGAGGAACTCTCTAATCAATCCAAATGAAATGACCTTAAACTAGAGGTCTACATCCTAAGAATAAAATGATAAAATAGGTTCTTAGTCCAAACTCCATGACCTTAAACTAAGAGCCTATGGTCTAAGAAATATGACCTTAAACTATTTACATCATGCCCAAGCTTCACAACCATAAACTATATGTAGGATTCTCTTCGGACCTTTTTGTGTGGTGTTGGGCTTCCTTGGCCCTCATTGATGTTGTTTTTTATAACACATTACTAAATATATTCACTTGAGGAATTCAACTTATTTTTTGGTCAGAAATCCATGACCTTAAACTGGGAACCTATGGTCCATGTGAGATGATCTTAAACTATTTTCACTAGGTCTGTGAATTATGACCTTAAACTATTTGAATCCTCTATATTTTGAGTTGTATGAATTTAAACTTCAAATCCTAATGTCGACAATGCATAAAGTTAAACTATTATTATACCCCGTATTGAGTTATTATTACTCATAATAATATATTTACCCCATTTTAAATCAGTATGAATAATACAATATATACTCGATGGTTTAAAAATTTTACTCCATGCCATGAATAAGGGATACCCCACGATAACCATGGGATTCCTTAGATTACCTCATTATAGAGGATCACCCCTATAGGCCCCAGTATATTAGCAAGATGTGATTCAGAACTATGTGTGTCTTGATTCTCATCCTCATGGAATATGTAGAGACACTCAAACTTTTTATATCGAGACCTAGACACAAATTCATAATCCCTTTATCCCTCAAGCCACATTTTTTCAGTCCATACATCAAAACTATAGAATGATTTATCATGTACATAAATTGTGACTTTAAACTATATGCACGCACTTCGTGATAGCATGAATGATTGATGATGTTACTTTGCGAGTCTGATAGAACTATTCCCATTCGAGAATCCCAGAATTCTTTTTTAACCACTTCTGATATTCAAAAAACCCAATGCCTATAAATAGCCCAATCATTTTGATATTTTTGGAATGGTTATCCAACCTTTCAACTTATGAATTTCTACCAATCAGTGAGCCTCATAAGCATCCAGAACTAGAAGAAGAATGGATCGTCCAAGGAACATGGGCTTTGCGAAACCCACGTTAACATGTTCTAAAAATACCCCCAAGTGGAGATATCTTTCATGAAGGCCTATTCCCTTCATGAAGGAAGAATCCCATACAGGACACTTGAGGCATTTCAATGAGTTCAACCTTCATGAAGTACTCTTCTCATGAACCGAGACATCATCTAGAATAATTGTCACCATGTTTTGTGAATACTTCTTCTTTGTGAATCCCATGACCTCTAAGAAGAATCTAAGATTCATGAATCAACTATCTGTGAGGCCATAATCTTTGAAAATCCTCTCTCCTAGGCCTCACGGTCCTTACTCCTTTCTGTTGACACATCTTCATGATGGTTGAGTGGCCATATCCCCCACACCCATCCATGATTCGTTTCGTTGCACCACAAGTCACTATGTGACATGTTCTATTCATTATTGTGGACCAATGCACTCTATGTGCTGCCTAAGACTCCCACCTAACCTTATTCTAAGCATTGGTACACTAATGCCTATAGATTCTTAGCATAGGCACACTAATGTGGACCTCGCGATTTTCCATTCCTCTCTATCATTACACATTTTATTTTCCAAATACATTCATTTCCTAGAGGAACATGAGCGGTGGTCACATAATCCAAAGGGTCAGGGAGTGATTCCGCCATGTCCAAGGTGCATAACAATAAACATGACTAGTCCTAAAATCCTCAACAAATGACATTAAACTCTGGATTCACCTTGGGAAATAAGTGCAGGATGATCCATGTATGAGTGACATGGGATGATATCCACACTAACTACCCTCACATTAAATGATATCCTCTTCATAGTTAATGATATGTTCCTTGGGAAAATTCCACACGTAAGCCCCTCACCATCTCTTGTTGAAACTTCTTTCATATTATGGGATTCATATCAACTGCTTCATCTTATTTCTCACACCTAGAATGACTCTTGTGGAATTAGAGGATAATATTAATCATAAAATCATATAAATTACCACCATGTGACTTATTTGTAGATATAATCCACATCCACTATTCAATTGGGAATCCTCATGAGTGGAATCCCCAACAACTATACTCATTCTTGGGACCACGTTAACACATAATCCTCAACCAAATTCTCCCATGGGACTCTCCTATGCGTAAGACCAAACCATTATTAAAGACATGAGATTTTATTCCGAAATAATTTGGATAAATAGGAATCATTTCCAAGGTTAAATACCAACACCCACATCCAACCATATTTTATCAAAGTTGCATCCCTATTAAGATCATTCCCATCACCTGGTAGAGCACATCTCTTCTAGATCCCTTGAGTAACACAATGCCTAATCCAAACACCAAATCCAACCCAGATAAATCTTCATTATAAGGGATGAATTCATGCATAATCCCCACACCATCCCTCATAGATGCTCCCTTCTTGACGTGACTATCCTTACCATATGGAGTCAAACTTCCTAGACCTATCTCGTCACATGACCTTAAAATGTGGCATCAAACTACAGAGGTTTTGATCCTTATCTTTTAAAGAACATACATAGGATTACTCTTTCATGTCCCAACCTAACTAATGGAAAATGATGGTTCCCATGACCAGTGATGTATCTCTGTGATCCACCCTAAGGGGTGTTCTTATCAACCATCAGGGTGTGATAACCTTCTTTATGGGAAATACCTCCCAAATTCACCTCTATGGGGTGTTTTTATCCATCCATCAGTAAACCATAGCGATCCATCCTATGTATGTACCTCCATGATCTACCCAAAGGGGTGTTCTGATAAACCTTCATGGTGTGACTTCTTCACTTTATGGGACATGCCACCAAGATCTACCTCCATAGGAAATTCTAATCAATACATTGGTAAAAAAAGGCACTCCCTCCTAGGGATGTACCTCCCTAGTCCACTCTAATGGGTTTTCCTATAAAAATTCATGATTTGAAATATTCGTTTTATTGGAAACACCTCTCGGATAAAAATCCCTTGGGTGTTCTAATCCTTCCTCTAGTAAACTTCTAGGTCTATCATCTTCTCTCCTAGGGACACACCTCATTGATCAATCTTTATGGGGATTTTTGATCAATCAACTCTATCATCAAAAGATGTTAAAATTGTGACCCTAAATACATACCTCATGAAAAACATGGGATTCCTGGTGTGAAATCCTTGTAAGATATGTTCCCATGGGGTATGTTACCTCTTGAAAAACTTGGTATGCCTATGGTGAAAGACTTGGAAGATATACACCCCCAACATTATATACCTCATGATCAAAACAATATTCCTTTGTTTATGTGCCTAAGATGCCACCATGAGATACCCTCGTATAAAGAATATGGTAGGTGACCAATATTCTCAAAGTACAGACATGAAAGTTATGCCTAACGTGACTAGTATCCTCACTAAAGGATTCTACCATATCAAGGCTAAATACGAATGTCCATCTAGAAGTTGTGTAATTTAAAGACATCAATAAAGAGATTGAACTGAGAATGAGTTCCATGAACATGACTTAAATATATGAGGGTGACCTGGAATATGTGAAAAGTTTAAAGGAGTAATAAATAGAAGGAAGAAAAAATATTCCATCATCTTATTTTGATAATGGATTAGAAATAAATATTGAATATGATAAAATCTGGCCACCATTGGAAAGAAGGAATGCGAGGTAACAAGAATTACAACACACATTAACATGATGGTGCTTCCCCAAGAAAAAGTATTAGATATAGACTCTTCAGATGTAAATATCATTTAAACATTTTTTTATCGATTAAAAGGTTCGTTATCAATGAATTTAATCATTCATATTTCTCTGGGAAGGTGTGAATCATTTCAATGTTTTTGAATTATTATATTCATGATTTATTATTTTGTTTTTCTAGAGCTTATTTGATATGGAACTATTGGTCCTTTATAAATATTGAGATTGTAATCTTCTCAATACTCGAGAAATATTCACATACCATATAGAGTAATATTCAAAGATATGATCTTTTAAATAACAATGTATCATCGCCTACATAGTTACACTTTTGTGACATACATGTTTATACTTGTGTCTGGTGGTTTCTATTTTAATATTTGAAGAATTCCTAAGAAATGTTAAGGATTATTTTTCTACTACTTTATGTTATTGAAGATCAATTACATATATTAGTTTCATAATATGACTATGAGAGAAAAGTGTTTCCCAATCCAATCAATCTCTATTGATGTATCGAACTATCAACTACTCAGACTCAATCACGGAGGAAAATGAGTGTTAACTACTCATACTAAGATGTGGATAATTTGGTTCCTTGTAAATGAATTAGAAGGTATTTAAAAGCCTCATTGTAAAGGTATCAATGGAATATAGTTAGTTGTTGAAGTACCTGGTAAAAGAACTTATGATGGAACTCAACAAACTCAATGAGAAAGTATTGGTGGAGTGGATTAATGGATATTTTTTCTCTGAACCACTATACATATATGTTTTCTTTTCATTATTGATTTCTTCTTCATACTCAATTTTAAGAGAGAGAAAGAAAAAATCAGTTCTTGTAGAGAGGGTTGTTTTAAATTCATCTGAGTTTTTAAAATATTCCAACTCAACCCTTTCTTGTATCTTCATATAATTCATAATCAACACAATAAATGATATCAAATAATATACTCTGTTAAATATATTTCACTTTCTATAAATTTTTTTCTACTAGATATCAACAAAAGGAATCAGTGGAAGTACTCTATTTCTATATTTCTCTCTTTCAAAATCCTTGAATATTATATATGCAATAAGTTCTATTAGAGTAAAAGGGTATATCATTATATCTTATACTAAATAAAGGTTTCAAATAATCAAAAAAGGAAGAAAATAAAGTGTTATAAGATTTTGTGACTCTTGAAAATTTTGATTATTTCTTTTTGCTATAATAAGGTTGAGTTAAAGATCTATATGAAGTAAAATCTCAGAATGGATAATCATAGAGAAGGTATGTCAATGATCCAAGATTCATATTTTAATGGTGGAAATTATGGAGGATAGAAATATCACATTATATATTTAAAAAATTTGGAATATGAGTTTATTTAAAAGTTTTCAAGACTTAGGAAATTCCTAAAGAGGATTTGGAAAAATGGGCTAGTGATCAAGAAATAGTATATGATTTCAATTAAGTAAATGAATGATATTGTTTTTAGATTAGGAACTGGTGAGTTTAATATAGTAAATCCAAGTACTACAGCCTCTATGATGTGTCATTCTATTTCTATTTCACATGAAGGAACTGAAAATATCAATCAAATAAGGTATATTACTACAAAGTTAAAATTTGATACTTTTAGAATGAATGATGGTGAAATAATCACTCCAATTAATAATACAAGGATTAAGATAGTCAATAATATTTATAACTTGGTAAATCCAGTTTCAAAATAAGATCAAAAATTAAAAGTGCTTAGAGATTTACCTGAAAAATGGAATGGCATATCTGACATTATAAGATAGTCTACACCACTTTAGAAATTGATACTGAATGTACTAATTGGATCATTGATGATATATGAAGGTGATATGTAATCTAAATCTAAAAATTTTGTTTCTATAAAAACTGATGAAGCTTCTTAAAGAACAAATGTGGATTAATCATCTAATTCAAGCTATATGGATTCAAAAAAATAATGTTGAGATCTTTCTAAATTATTATAAAATATATATAAAATAAAAATAATAATAATAAGAAAGATATAAGTTATGACTGAAAATAAAAATGAAATACAAAGTCTAAATGTCGTATGATCTAAGATCAAAGGAGACATAATTATGAATATAAAGGAAATAAATTCCAGTTAGGGTCATATTTATTATTCTAATGAATAATATACTACAAACTTTGGGGATGATAATTTAAATCAAATGGGGAATCTATGGCTTATGTCTCACACTGATGAGGAACTATCTTCTTTCACACAAAATTAAAATTTAGAAACAATTTCATGTGGTAAAATATATAAATATTGTTTCATGCTTCAAGATAAGTAGGAATTCTTAATAATAGATCATAAAAAATCATAGAAAATCCTATAATAACATTTCTATAGAAAAGATAACTTTTCAAAACAACTTGAGGATTTAAAATCAAATACTTCCAATGATTCATGCTATCTACGTGAAGTTAAATCTAAATAATTATAAGTGAAGTAAATAAATTAAAATAATATGATAGGATTATTATCAAATGTAAAATTTATTTAAATCAAATTATTGATAAAAATAATATTCCTAAAGGAAAACATGGAATTGGTAGTAATGGTAAAAGACTTTAAATGTATATAAATTATTTTGTTTTTGTTCAAATAGTAAAATAATATCTATTGTTAAATTTTTTCATTATGGTATTAATATAAATTATAAAAATGAATGTTTCTTTGTAAAATATCAAATTTTTTGAGTCAAGAATCCTGATTTCTCATAATATTTATTTAATGTGCATTGTATATTTTTTATTCAAAATAAATATATTTGGTTTCCCATAAATTTAGTTACTAACACTACTGGACCCAAAATCATATGGATACCAAAAGAAACATTGTTTTTTAAAGAAATAAACCACTGATCTACTTCATTAAAAAAATTTAAACTGGGCGATATGTGTAAATAATTACTAAAGGTGTGATCAACTTTGAAGTAGTTCATTATAAAAAATCTTAAGAATTGGAATCTCTGATCCAGGAAGTATTTCAATATTATTTTAATATATATATATATATATATATGATTTTAGTTTAATAACCATTTTATATAGGGGAATATATATATATATATTTCTTGAATGTTTTAATCAAGTCTTTGTCTATTTTGATTGGATATTTTAATTACAAAATCTTCAAATATAATTTTTTTTATATAATAAAATACTTGGTTAATTTTTGAGAGTATTATAATCTATAATATAAAATTTTAAACATATTTTCATATTTATATTCCATCCTCTTAAAAAGGTTAGTTTTTTTGTAACATTTTCAATCAGAAAAGATTTATTTTTGTAAAAAGTTCCTTTAGATTATTTAAAACTATTATTATTATTATTTTTATTTTTCACTGAATATTGTGAAGAATTGTCTATAGAGTGTCAAAAAAAGTATCATTTTATCCTTAAAACCCAAGAATCATCTTCATAAATTTTAAAAAATTAATTATCGATATTCTTCAAAAGATCTTGTTCAATGATTTTTGAAATCTGATTGTGGAAAATGAAACGATCTAGAACTTCAATTTTAGAGGAAAGACTTTCTCAAAATAAAATTAAAGGTAATCATTCGATTGATCTGTTAGAAGAATAATCGGTTTCGTATGTAAAGGATTCATTTGAAAAATCTTCTAAAAAAGAATATAGAAGTTTAGGGTTGTGAATATCTAGAAGTTTCATTATCTAAAATGTCCAAAAGAATAATGTCTTATTAAGAGCTTCTATTTAGGGTTAATACTTTGAATTAATAAAAAAGTCAAGCTATATACTAATATAGATTCATCTAGAAACACATATAAAGAACTAAAAAATGATTATCAGTATGTAAAAGAGTTAACAATTTCAAAATAAGATTTTGAAGTATTCAAAAAGGAAATTTTTAGTTAGATGATTTTAATCAGAAGGGAAGGTGTTACTAATCTTGACATTGAAAATCTAAAAGTGTTATTGGTTGATTTTTCTATCTTGTTCACTTTGTTAACCAAATATAAATATTAATAGAAGATTATAACATCTATAAAGCAACTTAGATGATAAGTGTGAAAAATTTCAATGTTTTGAAAGTTCATATCATCGATCTAATCCTTCCCAACACCCTGAATCTTCTTCATTATTGTAGTTTATTTTTAATATTTTATATTTTTTCTCAAAAATTTGTTTAATAAAAAACAGTAGAATTTTTTTGTAATTTTTTATTATATAATTATAAATTTTATGAGAATTGTTATCATACATAAGTATGTATTTAATGTTTTAATATTTGTCTCATTATAATGGCTAAATGTTTTTATTACTATGTGTAACAAATAATTTTATTAAAATTTGACATGTGAATAAAATAGTTGAAAATATTTTAAATCTTTGAATATACTTTTGAAAAATGTATTGCCTAGACCCTAGAAGCTCAGGTTTGGTGCCTATTTATTGACATTGGGTATATACAAGGAATATGAATCTAGAAGGACCGATCATTTTAGTAGTTTTGGAAACAAGATACATACAAGAGTTCATAATTACAACTAAAAACTAAAAACAACTTAATAGATTCAATAGAAAATCCCATAATCTCTTTCATTGACCCTGAAATTGTTTCATTGTATAATCATCCTCGTAACCTAGAAGGATAAAACATAACAAATGGGTGATATCAAATGCTCATTATGGGTAATAAATACAACATAAGATATCATAAATATAAACATTAGGCATGGTGAATAACTAAAAACACATGCCTTTAAAAATTAACTTGAACACATTATGACAGGAATAAGAGTTGAATAAATAATGCCATATTAAAGCAAAAACATGGGTATTCTACTAGGCCTATAACCACATGAACTTTTAATTAATAGTTTAATAATGAGGTAATTCTTAATGATGGGCATCATAACCAAACTCTCAAGGCCTCATTCCAAGACTATAAATATCCATTTTTTCACTGCCTCGTGCCATGACCATAGTTTGTCTAATGAGACCTACCGATGCACCGAGGGGCTATAGAGGGACCCACCTGAAACATACAAAGTTTAATGAATTCCTCTTATGAAAGGGGATAAACATAAAAAACATAATCATTTATATTTAAAATAACATATGAAATTTAAATAACATTCCCTAATCATTAATAATAAACACCAACCATTAAAATTAGTACAGTGAATAGTTTCAATATAGAACATCCATAGTCAAACTAATCATAAAACATTCAATAAAAAATGGTGGATGATATAATATAAGATAAACCTAAATTAAGTACAAGATTCAAAAAAGTATTTTGACATAGATGGCGATACTTTTAAATAAAACCATTGAAAATATCTTAAGGAAATAATCCTTAAACATTACAAAGTGTCCCATACAACCTTGAAAAATTAAAATCACAATCCATTAGAATGTCGTGAGAATAATGATACTCTTGATATGATACACCAAAGGGAAGTGAATACACAACAAGTAAGAAATAAGTGGTGAACATGACATATATCTCATAAAAGATAATGTGAGATGAGAAAAAAAATCCTTTTTTACTTTATAAAGAAGAGTTATTCTAGAAAATCATTTGTATTTTTCATGAAATAAGATTTTAAACATGGATATCCCATAAAATAAAAAAATATGTAATTGAAATTATATTTTAGGCATAAATAAATTCTTATTGAGGCGAACTAATTTAAAAAGTTTTTTTAAGAAGCTTTAGAAATAAAACATTTTAGAGCGGTTTAAGGAAGATATTAAATGATTTTAAAGTGTAAAGGCATGTTTGCTTTAATAAAACAATAAATTAATTAAAATATATTTTTCATGTCAAAATTTTTTATTTTAGAAAGATAAAAATTGATTAAAACATATTATAGAGTGAACTTTAGAATAGGTACGAATTCGATAAGTTCCTTGAATCGAACTCCCCTTTTGGAACAATTTTTGAAAGTTTATTTCAAAACATGCAACTACCCATAAAATAAAGAATTATTATGATAGGTACACATATATAGAAAATTCAAACCGAATTTATGAGGAGTAAATAAGAATAAATCATAATTTTATTGAGGTGTGTAGAGAATAAGTGCAACCTGAATGAAAATGGAGGTTTAGGTAGAAAATACTTAAAACTTTGTAATTAATTGAATCAAATGAACCAAACTTATTAATAATCGAATGATACATTTAATTTAATTAAAATAAATATATTAATGATATAAAACATCAATGGGTAGATTAAAGACACCATACAGAAGTAGTATTAGGGAATACTGAATATCTCACAAAAATGGAAGTGAGAAGGAGAAACCCTTACATACATTTCGGCATGGTAACAGGTGTTCTTGTGAGGGATTAATGAGAGGTATATGGGTATCCTTTCATTTATATATCACAAGTGAATTATGGGGGAGGTTAAATGACATACCCCATAATTAATAATTTAAAATAAAATGACACAACATAGGGGGGACTCCAGAATAAAAGTGTGAGAGAGGATCCCTTATCTTAAATCCGAGGGTGTTCTTCGCTTGATCTTAATGAACTGAATAACAAAATTAGGTTCATTAATTAAAAATTACAGAACCATTTATACATTTATTTTGTTTATTATTACTTTATTATTGTAACGCCCTGACCCCAACTACCTAGATTCGGTGCATTATTACATAACATTGACATGATTACAAAAGATCAAGTCGCGAAAGACCGATTAGTTTAGTAGCCTTGGAATCACTAGATACATTCATAAAGTTTACATTACATCATAAAGTGAAAAACTAAAACAAAATATTATCTCCACAGACCACACTCATATCCCCTCATACTATCCCTATAAGTCATTCATAAAATACTTCTTCACATCTTGGAAAAAATAAAACATATAAAGGGGTGAGCTCAGATGCCCAGTAAGGATAACAATATAGTGGAAACATTCATAAATGAGCATAAACATTTAAAGCAATGTATAACTAAAACAAAATCCTTTTAAACTATAACTTCAGCATAATATGGTAGAAATAAAATTAAATAATTCCATTTACTTATTCACATGGATATTCTACTAGTCAAATAATCACATGCAATATCAAAAACCACTTTCATAATGATGGAATTCATAATGCCAGACAATGAAAACCACATAGTCAAGGCCTTGTGCCAAGACTAAAAAAAAGATTTTGTCAAGGCCTTGTTCCAAGACACTAGTTTGTCTCAAGAGACCTACCGATTAATCAAGAAGCTAACGCGGGCTCCACCCGTCACTTATTAAGTCAAATGCATTCCTCATATGAACAGGTTTAAACATAACATAAACACTTGTATTAAAACTAGCATAAGAAATGTCAACACTTTATCCATAAACCATGAATGGTAAAAAAAAACACATTCATAGTCAATAATATCACAAAACCTTCAATACTATATGGAAGTTTTGTATAAAAATAAATCAACTTCAAATAAGCTTAAAATCCATCAAAGGATGTTGACATAGATGAAATCAATACTATTTGAGAGATATATCTCTTTTTTTGAAATCATTTAAAAGTCACATAATTATAAAATAATACATTTACATTGAAAATATTATTATAAGATTGTAAGGGAAGATTTGACGATTTTATAATGGCAGAAAATACCTGCACCCTCCGTATAAGTTAAAAAAGACATTCTTACCTTAATTTTGTCGAAAAGGTTAAAAATGACCTTATTTGGAAAACGACGGAAAGATTCCTTTATAAAAATCTTATAAAAAGTAAAAAAGGGTATAAATTACTTTAACCCATAGTAAATAAAATAGTAATAATGTTTTGAAATACATTTTTAAGAAACATGGATGTGGATGATAAAGAGGTCCCAGTAGATAATTACATATAAACAACCTTGGATAATGAAGAGATTGTGAAATAAACCCTTACCTTGTACTTTTTCTTGGTAGAGGATAGGTTAAACTCCTGTATAATGGTGAAATAATATTTATTAATTTATAAAAAAGTTATATACATTAATATAATATCATATATGATCTTTTAACATTGTTTTGTTAATAATATCTTAGTACGATCGTCGTTTCTGGTGTTAAAAGATTCGTTTTTCTTTATATTCTTTATCCTATGAGTCAAATTTTTTTATGGATGGGATGTCTCGTATTCATATACATAATGATATAAAGTCTTTACACATTATTTTTAATCATCTAATGAAAATTATTCTTGAATGGATACGATGGGGAATGAATCTCATCGCATTCATGGAGACGGTAATCCGTACGTACGCATGAGCGACAATATCACTCTTTTGATATTAAAATAATATATAATTGGATGGTATATCATATATATAGAATCATTGTAATTTTATATTTATTATTTACATCAAATACACATCATTATTATACCCATCCAAATAATCATGTATTGAATAACAATTACACCACGACGTGGAGACGGTAAGCCGTACGTTCACACGTATAGTGACATGTCATTAAAAGGATGGATAGAATAATGAATTTGGTTGTAACATATTTATAATAACATCACAGTATATAGAAGACACTGGAGTTATTATTTTATAATATAAATAACAAAGAAAGAAGAAGTGAAAGAAGAAAAGAACTTGAAAGACGTGGTGAGATATTTACCTCTTCTTCGGGTTCTTCCTTTTGATTTGATCAAAAGGGCTTCTTAGGTTGGCTTTCTGACTAAAGGAAGGATTCTAAGATTAAGGTAGGATAGTTGAGAGAGTATTTGGGTAGGTTTTGGCTGAGAAAATGGCTTTGATGGTTTGAATTAGAGAGAAGGGGGAGTGCCCTTTTATAAGAGGGGTGAGAGGCACCTTAGGAAAAGAGAGAAATATTATTTTATAATAAATTCCTATTCAGTTTATAATGGCTAAAAACTGATTTATTTCAAGGATAAGGTGGTTATGGGTCACAAAAAACTCAACCAATAGGTTTTATAATGGTTTTAGTCACTTTATTAACCTTATCTTTTAGTTTTAACTCTTAGTTAATTAGTTCGACATTTACCATGTCTCTTTGTATTTTTATATTACATGGTTAATAAAATTACTATAAACATAAAAGATAACCCCAAGTGGTTCATTAATTATACACATATAATTATATAAGACTCTTGTCAGAACCTTAGTTTTTTAGGAATAAAATATAAATTTATAATATAATATTTGTTTTAAAAACTCCTTTATTTCAATTTTGACACTACTTAATAATTGATTTTTTTATTAAAGTCATAGAAACATTATTAATTCGAAGAAAATTCATTCAAGAAATAATAACATGTCATATTAACCAATAAAATTTATGTATGTCATCAAAACATTCAAATTATATTTATTTTAACATTTATAATACCAATTATTTGATTCTTTCATTAATAAGGAAAATACTGCATCATTATTCTATCATAAATAAAATTAATTATTCAATGTCTAAAAATTATAAATAAAATGAAATTACGTAGGAAATATTTTTATATTTCTAATGAATATTTATAGTTGAAAATATAACATAAATAACCCTATATAGGAATTGTTTTTCTAAAAGATATATGCTTATGTCATTTTTGTATTTACTTTAACTTAATTAATATAATGTATCATTATCACTTACAAGTGGCTCCATGGGGTCCAACAATAAACACAAAGATGAACATAGTCAAACATGTATCAAAAAATAGGTTTATTACACGTTTTAGGGTAATTTAATATTATTATAATATTATATTTTTACCCTTATTTACCAGATTTTACTTTTAACCATGTTAATTAAAATATTTACCAAATTAATTACTCAAAATGTCTAAAAATAAAAGTTACCTATTTAAAAAAATTTGTTCCTCCGGATTATAAATATGGAATCCATTTTTCTAAATTCAAAACACAGAAGTCTCAGAAATTAATTTAGAATTAATTCCTGTTGTCAAAACAAGAAGCGTGTTTTTACGAAATAATAACTATCAAAAGATTGACACTTTCTTATATCCAATTTAAATGTGAAATTATTTCCAATGACCAAAATTAGATTAAATGGTAAAAATATAATCTAATTATACTTTAAAATCACTCAAATTAATAATTTATCACTATTAATTATTTCTATTAAAAAAGTTGTTATTAATTTAAATTTAGTAATTTTCACTATTCATCAAAATATGAAAGTTATCAGAAAAGTACAAAAAATTAACCCTAAGCTAATTTCAATATTCTAAATCCAAAAATGAAGTCAATTTTTAAATATAAAATGTATTAAATTTCAAAAAGTGGGTATTACTATTCATAACGGCTAGTTTGATTGGTTGTGGTGTGTTAGAACTCGAAGTTGCATACAACACACGCTACTGTATTAATCAAAGAGAAGAATGTTGTGGAAGCTTGGGGTTTCAAAATTATGTTTAGTCATGGCTTTTTAGACGGGTTAAGGGATTGGATTTTATTGTTCGTGATTGCTCGTTTTCATAATATTCATGATTGGCTCACTTATACAAAAGTATGGTATTTCATGTAAGATGAGAGTTGAAGTAAAGAATTGACATTATATTTTACTAATGAAAATTCATAATATTACATGGTCATAAAATTAATTTTTTTATTTAAAGTGAAGGTGAATCATCATATAAAACATTAATAAAAAACACATGGATTAATTTGGAAAGTTTCCTCACAATTACCTTATTTTGTATTATTATTTTACATCATGAGGGTATAAGGATTCTAGAACATTAAAAAAATATAAAATTAGTATATAATAGTATGTTTCAACCATGAAAATAGTTTCATGTCCATAGTTGAAGAAGGTAAATCAAATTGAAAGCATTGTCTTCCTTGAATGTGATAAATCAACACATCTCAGACGATGTTGATTTTTTAGCATAAACGAGGGAGAAAGGGGAGATGAATATGAATTATCCCATTAGCATAAAAAATTACCATACATGTATGGTACTAAAGTTTTCATGCCATTTGGATGAGGCGAGTTTTGGAAATAAAAGAGAACAAAGGAACATGAAAATGAAATAAAAGAGAAGAGGAATTTTACCTCTTGAATTAACCTTCTTTGAGAGCCTCTTAAGAGAAGAGGATTTGGTATTTTTATGAGATCATGGGATGTTGGTCAGGGGGGAATTTATTGAGGGGAGATTTGGGAAGAATATGGAGAAGGAGCAAGGCTTGAGAGGAGTGAAGAGAAGAGGGTGGAGAAGGTGGTATTTATAGTGGAGGGTAGGAGGGTTTTCTTAACATTTTAATCATTTGTTTATTATTTTCCATAAGATAAGAAATAATGATGATTACATGACCAAAATAGAAATATGGGAATGTGAGTTCGAACCATTGGTGCTTACATCAGTAGGACATAATCAATGACTCAATAAATCAATTATTGAGCATTTATTATAAATTATTACATTTTACTTTAAACAAAAAATTCAATTATGTAAGAGAAATATGAAAAATTCACCATAACCATTTTTTGATGTGTATAATCCAGAAATTAATTCCATTTTCCAAAAATAATTTTCCAAATCTGAATAATTTAATTTTTAATTAAAATCAAAATTTACTTGAAAAATATAGTTTTTAAACATTTATTTACTTATTCCAAAACATAGGTACATCATAATATCACTTAAATTATACATATACACTATCATAGGTGAGATTACTATTCAGAAGGGTATGTCAATATACATGAGGGTAACATTTATATTCATAATGGTATGTTACTATTCACCAAATATTATGTTGGTAATATAAGACTCTAAATAACTTACTGATCACAACCGTGTATATTAGATTTTCGAAATTCAAATCATAGGGTTGGTAAAAGTATGTTTACTAGCTAGGTTTTCAAGAAGTGGTGTTTTTAGAGGATCATTGTTTCATTCATTAGATATTAAATTTATATTCAAAA
The DNA here is from genome assembly GCA_963277665.1 of Viscum album. Classification (NCBI taxonomy): domain Eukaryota; kingdom Viridiplantae; phylum Streptophyta; class Magnoliopsida; order Santalales; family Viscaceae; genus Viscum; species Viscum album. The sequence continues at coordinate 49,621,310 of OY728130.1, read as the reverse complement.
TCATGGGGTGTTACAAATAATGGTTTTTTAGGGGGGAGTTTTTTTAATAACATTGACTAAATGATGAAATATAATATCATTTTAGTCCAATATAATCCTTATTTATATCTTTATATACTTTTTAATGGAAGCATAAATTCAGGAGTGGTTTATATTATTACATCATACCCTCATCTTTTTGATGTCACAAAAGGGGGTAAAGTTTATATGCTTATTATCTTGGGGAAGAAGTATATATGGGAGAAATTTAAAATAATTATGAAATATTTGTAAGTGAAAGGGGAGAAAAATTATTATGATTTATTTATTTATATTTGTGTAAATTTCATCTTCTAAAAACTTGTTATTATTTTAAAACTTTTTTAGTTATTTTTTTATAATGGATTCTATGATCATCAAAAAGAGTGAGATTTTTGAGCATGTGTTGATTCAACAATATCATTAATTTATTTTTTTATGCTCCAAACACCCACATTTATCTTACTAATGAGTTTCCTTAAGTTTATTTCAAGAAGATAATATTTGGTAGAACTTTTATTCTAGAATTACACACACATCCTTGATTTATTTAAGAATATTTGTCAAAGTACTCTAAACATATTTTAAATGTATTCTGGAAAAACTATTTATACCCTTAATTTGTTAGCATAACATATTGTTTGGAAACACTACATTTTCAATAACACGTATGGATTAGAAACCCTATATTTGGATGAAACCCCAGGCTTTTGGAGTAAAATAAATGTTCATCAACCCAATGTCTGTGAATAAATGTATGTTCTAAACCCTATGTTTGGATTTTTTTCTTCATGTGAAGGAATCCTACACTTGAGTATTCAACAAACAATGTTTTTATTTAAATATATTATCAATGATTTCTATAATTGTATCATCAAAAGTATATATAATTTCCAAGATATTTTGATACTTTTTTAAAGGGGTTTTCTCAATGTATTAAATCATTATTATATCTATAGAAATTCACAAATCTATTGAATGTTTTAAATTAAAATATTTCTGATTTAATGGGTGGTATTTCTACAGCTTATCAGACGTTGAGATATTTATACAACAATATAAATATTGAGATGATTGTATTATGAGTACATGAGGAATATACTTGTACAATATATATTTATATACCAAGATGTGTTCTTGTAAATAAAAAAATATCATCTCATTTAGAGCTACACATTGTATACATAATTGTGTATAAATATGTCAGGTGGTTTCTATACTACTATTTGAAGAAATCCTATGAAACATTGAAGATTAATTTTCTACTATTGTAAATTATTAAAGATAAATTACATTTATCCGTTGGTCCTAAAACTATGATAAAAACCTATTTTCTCAATCAAATCAATCTATATTTATTTATTGGATTATTGGATTCCTAGATTTTATTGTGGAGGTAAAGGAGTATCAGCTTATTATACTAAGATGAGGATAATTAGGTTCCTTGTAAAAGAGTCTGAATTCCTTGTAAATGACTTATTATAAAGGTATCACTAGATATACTCAACTGTGGAAGTCCCTGGTAAGAGGAACTAATATTGAAATTGCTATACTAATTGAGAAAGTGTTGGTGGAGTCGACTAAGGGATCTTTGTTTTGTTAACCACAATACATTGTTATGTTATTTTCATTATTTATTTCTATTACAAAATTTATTTTAAAAGAGAAAAATAATGAATTGAGGCATGTCTAGGGGGGTTCTTTGAATTAATCAAAGTTTATAAAAGATAACAATTCACAGTCACCCTTCTGTATCTTTCACTTATTCATATCTAACACAATATTTTTCTATATTTACGATAGATACTCACTTTTATTAAAATAGATTATTAATCCTGATTTATTTATGATGTTTTCTCACTATTATGGTCCATGTTTTCTGAAATGATAATTCTTATTCCATAAAAAATGTTTATAATATTTTACGGGTTGGGTATGAACATGGTAAGTTATGGGCAGGATCAGAAAAACTTTGTCTCATATTTTGTTTTTATATGATCATGGAATGATATATCATATGTTTATCCTTACTGAAAATATGATCTAAACCTTTATTATGTTCTTTTTCCCAGGTGATAGGTTTAGGTAGGGTATGTCTTTGAGGAGTACTATGTGAGAAGATCTTTTTGGGATATGTTGAAGATCCTTCCAAAAATAAGAATATTTTATATAAAATATCCAAAGACACTAAACCATTATTATTATGAAATGTGTAGTATTTTCATGTATTTAGTATTTATATAAATATATTTAATATTTTTTGAATGATATTTTTGGACATTATAGTTGATATTAGAGTAGGGTTTAGAAAATCTTTGGATGTTAAGGTTAAAAAATAATGAAAACCATGGGGATTGGACTATGTATATGATAAAATTGTAAATTGTTATAATAATCATGAATGAAATACGATTAAACCTATGGTATTATTGAGGAACAATTGATAGTGAAATGTTTTAAATGTTGAATGTTTGAGAATTATGAAAATTGTTTAATTAGGGAGAAATCTCGAGAAGAGAATCAGAATTTTTGTATGAGCAATGGTTATATTTATGATTATGAAGAGAATATTATTGAAATGTGAGATGAAATATCTATTAAGGAATTAAATGATGATGCCTAGTTAGTGGTTTAAAAATGAAGTGGAATGATTTAGATTTTATATTCAATTAAAATGTTATAGAAGTAACTTTATGGTATTACAGAATAATGAACATCTTGGGATTTTTTCACTATAGGTTTTCCATAATTATTTGAAAGTATATGTTGACTGGTACTGGTTACCATGAAAAGTGATTGAGGTGGTAATGTGATATTTTTGGATAACACATGATAAAAGGAAAGATAAACCTTAATATGTGTCTGATGTTGGTATAATGTTGAGATAAAGAGATGTTTGATTGTGATAAAATAAGTGGGATAGTGTTGATGACCATATAATGGATTAGTAATATGATAGGAAAGGTGGTATATGGATTTATTTTATATAATTTCTTGGTTTATGGAATGTGGAAAGAGTTAATCATTGAAAGCATGGATGTTTTCACCCAGGTCTAATGGTAAATCGGGTTTTCATGAAGTTTTAATAAAATAGATGATAACAATGTCCACATATTTTGTGGGTGAAAATTAAGAGATACATAATTTTTTTTGTGGGATTAGTAATAAGTTTTTTTAAAATTTAGTGACCCTCATTTGAATGTTTTGGATTTTAATGTTTTGGAAGACCATTTATGAAATTTGTTATGTTAAAATTTGGATGAGGTTTTAGAGATTAATGTATTACAAAACCATATAAGAATTTATGTGTATTAGACAATCTATTATAACCATTTTTTAATTATGATAACTAGATATATAAGGAATTACTTGTCATCTCATCATGTATATTATGATCCACTAGTTCTTCACACATTAAAATTTCAACTTCATTTCTCAGAGTAATAAATGAATAGGAAATTGATCAAGGCACAACCAAAGTGTGATCTTATACTTATGAGATGCAATAAAGTATGTATATCTTCTTAAATTATTTCTAAATAACATGTTATCCTATTATAAAAATTTATGATGTTATTTATGACCTTTTTTCATACCTATTTCATCTATGGTATTGTGGTCATTAACCATATCCTAACTATGTTCTAGATCACTATATTTTAGTTCACTTGGATTAGTTTTCCATTAAAAATCCATATTATAATTATTCAAAAATGTTTTCCCTATGTGTAAACCTATTAATATGTTACTTCGGGTATCATTTAAGATTCCAACATTCCCTTTTTAATGGAAATTTATTATTCATTTGTATGATGTGGGTTTCTATCAATGAATTATCAAATGTAAAACCTTTGACGACTAAGTGGTGAATTTCGAGGGAGAAATTAATTTTAAGGGTGTAGTCTATAACACCCCAAGACTTTATGGTATGTAAATTTTTAAATTAAAATTTTCTTCTTTGAAAACTTACGTTTCACAAAACACTGAGTTTAAATGATATCATTATTATTATTATTTTAAGATGACCCTTATAACATAGTTGTTAAATTGGAAGGAATGAAAATTATTAAGAACATTATGAAATATAAAATTTTCTACATCATTTTTAACTTATTGATTAATTCTTTGGGAATATGCACATAATTTTTAGTAAATCCATTTTATTATTCCAATATAGGTATTATTTAAATTTTTTTATTGATTCCTATGAAAAAATAGATATAATTAACTTTTTAAAATTTTTGAAAAATTATTTTATAAATTAGAAATCTTTTTTGTATTTAGAATGCCAAAATTATATTATCATTAATTTTTGACAATTTTTAAAAATGGTCAATATTTCAATGAATAGTAAAAATACCCTTTATATAAAACCCTCATTTTCTTTAAATTTAAAATTAATCTTAGGATACAAAATTGAACACAAAATAACATAAGTACTTTTTAGTTATATATAATATAAAAAATTACATTTAAATAAAATTTATACCTTATTTTTGTATAAGTACATTTTTGGGCTTAAAATCACATTTTTCCAAAAAAAAAAAAATTCTTCATTGCATTTAGATGATTTAATATTAAATAATTTTTTAACGTTTATGTTTTGAATTTTTCAAAATAGATTACATATATTAATATAGAAGGTCCAAATTAGGTTATAAGGTTATTTTTATTTTTCCGGCATGAAACAATTATCGTGGCTAAAAAAGAAGATGTACCACACTATAAGTAAAATAATGCAATGTTTTAAAGTTAAAGGTTAATAGATTAAAATAACCAAAAAAGTAAAACAATAAATGGATGGTTGATGTGTTGATCAACCTTAACCACCCTTTACATCATTAATTTTAAACCAAATTCTTTATAATTAATTCTGACTAAATGTGATTGGATTTATATATAAAATAATCATTGTTTAATCACTTTAAACCACCCCTCCTCAAGTATAAATACCACCCCTCACCACCCCCTTTATCTTCAAAAGCCTTTGTGCAATATGTTTTAAATCATGAAAGTGTCACAAACTCATAGATGGAACCTAATGCCCCTCCCTGACTCATCGTAAAATATGTATAACCTAGAATTTGAACAATAGGTGCCCCCATATATACATTTTATTTCATAGTTATTTTTATAGTTAATTAAATTAAATTTGTAAAATATTTTTTAAAAAACTGAAAAATGTAGATATTTATCATTCAAAATTAATCATTTTGATGAAAAACGAGGTAAAAAAATAGTTATGATTGATATTGTTGGCTTAGTATAGTAATATTTTATTTTAATAATCACCGAAAATGTTGAAATTATTTCTAAATAAATATATGTATACTGATCATGATAAATTTCCAACATAGTTCGACAAACTCCATGACAAATTCAACCTCCCATGCAAGAAACAATGTTTATATTCTCTATGCAATAACTTTGTTTCAAATAATCAAGGATACTTTTTTTCTCAAAAAAATCACATTCTTTAAGAAAATGTTATTGAGGTTTTTTTCATGTGATTACAATTATAGATTCAAATGAAAATTTTTATAGGGTAAACCTCTTTTTATTCATTTACATTGTGTGATTAATTTGTTGTTATTTAAAATATCATAAAACTTCAACTAATTGAAACCACAAATGAAACTTTCCAAAAATGAAATAAGATATAAATAAGATAATTTATAAATTAAAAGGAATGAATAGAAAAAAACTTATATAAACATTATTAAATACGTAAAATCAATCAAATATAATTGGAATTGTATCCCCTTATTTTCAATTTAGAACATTTTGCTATTATTCTATTCAGTGTGAAAAATTGTTCAATATAATCCCACATAACATTTTTTCGGTCAATCCATCTAATTTCTGATATGATTTGAATTTGGCTATACCCAAAGGTGAAACATGGTAATATCATGAACCAAGATAGAAATGAAGGAAATATAAAAATGAAATAAGATAGAAATGAAAACAAGACTGAAATAAAGGTACCTATAAATAAAAATAGTAAATAAGAAAACCATAAATATTAGGGACCATAGTACGTTAATCAGAAGGAAAGGTAAAATTATGGTAATAACTAATATACATCTAGTGTACACTACATAAGTCGACCATAGTGATCATGTAACACACCAGTTATATATATGGTTCCTTAGAAATGTTCACCAATGCATAAGTTACAAGAACATGTGCATCTAGATTTCTTAATTACTGGAAATATCTACAATAATATATCCTACATTCTTGTATGACCACTAACTCTCGAACACTATTTCTTACTAGCAGGTTATGGAACTGTATTACGTGAAGTCATTTCCCTACCCAGTAAAGAATTCATACACCGAATGATGATGCATGTAGATGTATCTTACCAATTTCTCTTTGGATATGATGACCAAAATTCATTCAATGTTTCATCCTATGATAGGCATTATTAATCAAAGGAATAATGTAATTCACAGATCTATAAAATTTATCTTATACTAACCATATGATTAGTATTTTACAAACACCATTGATGACCCATGTTATTCACTCTACAATATTTTTGGTCATATATATGTTTATAAAACAATAAGTTAACACAAATTTCTCATTTGAAATCAACATCATATAATAATATACATATTGATTAACCATTATAATTTCTTTAAGTCACTAATCAAACATTCCTTTTTGGGGATCGTATGATAGAACCAAAATAGAAAAATTAATTTAAAAGGATAATATTGTTTTCTAAAAAATATAATTTTAATGAAACATACCCAATTTGATGATCATATTTTTTATTTCCTTATATATGAAACAATTTTCCACATTACTAGAAATATTTGTAGTGTAATATCTATGATAACATTTTGGTTCTCACAATTAAACTCCACAACTATTAAAAACCACTATAATTGCTCAATGAAAATATGCAATTTGACACACTCTCAAGATTTCTATTACCCGAATGTGTACAAAGGAAAAACATTCCATGATTCAAAGTTCTCCTTTTCTAAAATAAAAAATTCAAGTGGTAGAGGATCAAAATTACCATCATGTTTGGAAGTAATAAGAAAAATACATGTATAGATTCTATAAAGATATATTCCATATACATGAATGAATTGTTCTCAACAAGTAAAATAATTAATACATTGAATGAATTCCCAAAAAAATCTTAAACCACTTTACCTCTTTTTGATCAAATCACTAATTTGGGAAGACAAACTCAATGGTGACCAAATAATACATAACCTAATTGTCGAGAGATAAGAATTCGATTTTTCATAGAAGCAATACATATGACTAATCCCAATCATCATTGACTTTCAAAATAGACTTTTTTTAATTCTAGGAATTTTAATAGGATATAATATATAAAAATAAATTTTGTATTAATTATTTGGAAAGGGATAGTTGAAATTCATAAAATATTCATATCATCTCTACAATAATAGTTGATATGTACTCTGTATCGAAGGATGAGTAATCCTATAAAAAGTTTATATATATATGTATGTGTTACTTCCAACATAGTTAACTTCTGAAAAGAAAAGAAAAATTCTCATATATTAACCTCATTCAAAATTGACATTCAGTCCAGTAAGTATCATACCAAATGAGTAATGTTTTCTTCTTAGACACATAAACCACAAATGAAAAATGTTTCTTTTATTTTGAAATAATTTATAACATTTATTAATTAACTTTTACAACCAAAATCATATCCAAAATATATTGTGTTATCAGTTTATGAAGATGTGTTACCTATAGTTCCATGGATACTAGTAGTTGGTGTTATGATCCTAATCAAAATAGTTTTTCATGGGACATTTCCATCACTATGTAAGTCAATAATATATTATGAGTACCAGTAATTATATTTTTTCTTATCCATCAAATAAACCTTACAAGTTTAATTACCCACATCTTCCTCACAAACATCATCTCTTATTACATCACCAGACAATTCCTCATCATATATAGTATTATTCATTAATTCTAGGTTGTCACTGGGGATTTTTCCTATAGTACATTCAATTTATTGATCATCTTCTTCATAATTCATTTCTATTACTATAGTCATATGAGAAGATAATGAATTTTTTTTGAAGGACAGAATTCAGTAAATGTCCCATAACATGGTTTTGTAGTAGTGGGTCACATCTTATTACTAATAGAAATTTCCACAAATAATTCCATTCAACCATTTCAACACTACAACCTAAACCAAGATAATACATCCACCTAATCGTTAACATTGAGAAGAGAATACTCAATGTTCCACAAATGATAATAATATTGATGATGTCTGTACATTATTGAAGTAATATATTGATCATCCCTCAATTTTAAGATACTATGAATCTTTTGATGTACATCATCCAATGTAACACATTCATGAATATTTTCTGCTCTTGTCGGTGAAACAAATTAGCTAAATTCATGATCAGTATAAATTAACTCACCATTTTATTATATTGATGTAGAAATAATTAACTCGAATGAAAATTTAATTAAATAATATATAAATATTTATATTTATCGTCAAATGTTTGACATGTCTTAATTTGTTATGAATAAACTACTGTAACATGATCTTGATATTTTCTCTATGGATTAGTCTATCATTATTTAAAAAAACCAAATTCTTTAGGAGGAATCCTGTAACAACTATTATCTCATTTTTCAGCAACCACCAATCGATTTGAAGTTATGGTGTAAAACATCAGCATCGAACAAAAATGCATCTTGTCGAACGCCGTTTTATTCCAATGATACTCAAAATACAATGAGGGGGTCTAGGGGTTTGATATACATAAAATTATTACATGATCACACATGTTCTTACATATATAAGAATAGGGTTGAAATGTAGTCCATCAACGGGGCAAATAAAATTCAATTACAACATTATATATAATCACATATAAAAAACCAGACCTGAAATTTCAATAAAACATTGTTCATTCATCTCAAGATAAATAAATTTTTACAAATAAATATTGACATATTAAAAAGAATATGACATGAAATTTTAATCATACATTGGTTGGTCATCTAAAAATCTGTCATTATACAATGCTCTTAATATGTTTTCTTAGGATACATAATATATTATATATAATCTTACTTCACATAAAACTATATCTAAAACATAACATATATATATATATATACATCTATTTGTGTATAGATGATCACAATTATTTTCTACTATTTGAGGTGGATAACAATATAAAATGCCATGTTCGATATAAATAACCTCACCATTGAAGTATATTGATTCAAATATGGTTACCTAGAAAGAAACTTTTATATAAATTTATATATATATAATACATCATAATTTTTTTAACATGTTTAATTTAGTTATGATTAAATATTTGTGACTTTATCTAGAGAATTTTTATATATATTCATTTTCATTATTTGATAAACCAACCAAATCCTAGGAGGTAGCTCTTGGAGCCTCTATTATCTCATATTTTAGCAACAACCATTATCTTTTCAATCATGGTGTAAAAATCCAGAATCAAATAGTAACAACTCTTCTCAAGCATCCGTTAATTATAACTAGTACCCCTCCCGTGCAAATGCACAAGACTATTCAATTTTATTTCAAATTTTTTGGTTCTGCATCATTCAAAAAATATTGTAATGTCGTTATACTCAATATAATGTTTAGAATAAAATGATGATAATGAAGTGAATGGGGTGCCTGTGACATGAGGAAATAAAGTGAAGACTAATTGTGATGGAGATGGAACACAATGGAATGTAAGAGTTAGAGATAAGAGACATAGATGAAATAGAAGGTAGAGGTGAAGGTGTAGTTGGAAGAAAGAGGCATGATTGTGATAAATGGTTTAAGGCATCCTATAGAGTTTAAAGGTTTATTGATTTTGAAGGGAGCAGATGGCCTTGAGAATATGTTGGGGTGATGATTAGTAGGAATCAAGATTTCGTTCGATGTGGTTTCTTTGAAAGCTAATATAGTTGGCAGTTAATATTTTTAACCTATTTTCATCATAAATAAATTTCACTTTATAATTAAAATATTATAACACAGCGTTGATTTAATTTCACAAGAAATTATAACATTATTTGAATATATATATATATATATATATGTGTGTGTGTGTGTGTGTGTGTGTGTGTGTCTATGTCCAAAATAATACTAAAATAGTCTAATTGAACGTTTATACCTATGGACTATTTTGACTAAAAACACCAATCACACAATGGAATTCATGTGGGCAGAGTTAATATAAAATAGAAAAATAACCTATTGGAGGTTGAACAGAATTCTCATAATCATTTGCTTCACCACCTGGTAGAGATTTTGATTTTTCCCTTCGATTTTTGGCACAATAATTATGCATGTGCTGAGTTGGACCTTTAGAATCTGAAAACATATAACAGAAACATTAGGAGAATTGAGACCAGAAAATGGTAGGCCATACTGGTGATGGAAATGGAATTAAAATAAACTTCTCTCCACATGCATAGCTCTTGATGGTGGCACATTATAAGGCCATAAAGGTAATGCATCACAATAGTTCCCCATCACTGAAGTTGAATCTGGTCTCAGATCTGAACTTTAGGTTCCAGTGCAGTGGATGGTGAAGGAAAACAATCGATACCTTTTTGAAAAAACAACAGATGACAACCATAAAGGTCATAGTATGCGGATTTGCGACCCCAAAACTGCATGGATATGTCAGATTATTATGTATTTTTGTAGCTGAAGAAACGCATCTTTATGTATTTATAATGTTATTTAATTGATAAAGAAAGGAAACACAGGACTGTAAACATTATGCTACATCATAGAGAAAGGCTTTCGGAAGTAGACAAACTTAACATAATTAAATTAATTAAATAACACAGACTTCAGTAAACATAAAATTTATGCTTAAAAAAAAACTAATAGAGAAAGGTTCTTAAATCACACCTCCTTCCCAGACACAACCTTAACACAATGAGGAGACATCACACAAAATGTGTATATTTTATAATATGAAATACGAAAGTTGAAATTTTTTGATTTTGTAACAGGCCTACATAACCTTGGAAATGCATGGAAAACAGTCTGTCTAGTTTTTCAGATTTTTTGTTTCTGTTATCCATTATATGGAGATGATCTTCATTGGAATTAGTTGTCGTGGAGTCTATAGAAAATGATTATTTCCCTTCTACCGCATCTTCAGCATCAAACTCATTCAGTAGATTTTTCTAAATGAAGATATCATTGTAATAAATGAGTAGTAGTCAGCTCTTATAAGACACACTAATGAAGCAACAATATAATATTTAATTGTTGGCATATCAGAAAAACATTTGTAGTGCCTTTTTAATAAAATGTAAAAACAAAACAAAATGAAGGGAAAACCTGTATTGTTTACAATATGTACACACTGATAGTAACATGAAATGAAGATAGATAATCTATACCTGAGCGAAACATAAAATTGTACTTGTTTTATCGAATCCAGCATCACTGTTGCAGCTGACTACTGAAGATGCGACACGGTGATGTTCCTAAAATAGATGGGTGAAATGAATTTTATAGGTATGTGGTGATTGTTTTAATAATAAACTGAATTCTAAGTAAGTAAGAATAAAATAATATGTCGTATTAACGTTAATGAGAATATTGTAATATGAAATTCATTAGGCTAGGAAGTAAAATTTTGGGTAGGAATTACCATACTTACCTGACTGTCTGCAAAACTTTGATGATAGTTGGTGATCTGATTTTCATTATTAGTGATGAAGAGAACAATGTAAGTGTCCAGTTCTGAAGAACGTTTTTGATTCTGAATGTTGTAATTTGTGACATCTACTGCCAGCAATAATTTTTTTTGAAAACGTTTAGCTCTGGGAGAAATCCATACTCATCCTGGTCATATTTTCTAACAAAAAAAAACAGTGAGTGAAAAAATAACATCAAATACATTAAGAATATAAAATATTTCAAAAATATTACTTGAATCAGAGAATCTATCAATTGAGAAGCTGTTTTGTTTATGAATTGCATGACGTGCTTGTCGAAGAGAACGACAGACAATGATTCTTTCTCATCAGTCACTAGCAATTTAACTATAAACTTATTGTATTTATAGTTGCTAAAAGTCCCGAGGTTGTATTAGTACAATTAAATTTGTATAGTAAGCCTATACTCAAGTAATATTTAGAAAATAAGAACCACATTAAATGAATACCTTTTAGTAGTGAAGCGTGGTTGTCTTTTACAATTCAGGCTCCGAATATTCCCATCTGCAGTTTGAACCTTTTTCATGAAAGAGTTGCATGATTCAAAATACCAGTTATGAGTGGATTGAAGTTTAACTATTGTAGCAGAAATCAAACACTTTGTCGACTGTGATATAATAGTATATATTAATATATTCATGAAATTAGTTCTTACATGTATTAGTATTGTAGACGAAATATTAAAAGAAAAAAATTAGGATATTGTACTTACCTCTAGAATATTTTTTACATCATGAATTATTTTTTTGTTTTTCCAATATGGCAATGTTGTAACAAAACTGTTTGAAATTTTTGATGGAGGAATTTCTAATTGAAAATGACTGATGATTCTAGATCTGTTAAATGAAAAAAGCAACATTGAAGATAACATTTTATGCTGTAGTCAATCAGTTTGTTAGTGTTTCTAGAAAGAATAGTTGGAAACCATATATAAGTTATAAAATTACCTACTTCTGAAGTTTTGGACTACTGGGATGTCAAAGTTCAGAAGTATTTTTGAAGCATTTATTGAAGTGGTGATAATAAATGATGTTGGAACATATTGAAGAGGATAAGCAGGATTAGAAGTTTATAGTTGTAAAAAAACAGTCAAAGTCTGGAACATTTAGTAGAGCAGAACTTTAATTTACAAACATTGTAGTATGTAATAAGGCATAATTGAATTTTACTTGGTCGAACATTATAGTATTCATATACAATTAACGAATGTCATATTTTGGAATATATTAGCTGGTGAGGTATATATAGTTTGAAAACATTTTATTTCTCAATTAGAACATAAAAATTAAAGTGTTGTTAATGAAATATGATAGAACATGTTGATGATCATAAGCATAACTCAAATTGACCAACTCAACATTATATTTTGTAGTATGTAAGATATTTTAATGTGTATCTAGATATCTTACAGCTAAATCGCTTTTCTCGGACCAGCTGTATGATAATTATTTTAGAGGAGTTTTTGTTGTTTTCCAAGTACTCAGACATTATAGTGGCAAACTTCCCCCACAAGCTACAGTTCATTTGCAAGCCTCTACAAGAAATCATTGTAGTTATGTTGTTAATTTCAATATCCTATGTTAATTATTTTGAGTAGTAAAAGATGCATACTTTTCATCCACTAAAGAAAATTTGAATCTGTTGATTGGAAGTACCGATGGACTGTATAGCATATGATTGTCACAGATGTCCAATAATTTATATAACAGGAAAAACTGATGTAAAACTAATGTTCTTTATGATAGTAGTATCCCCTAACAGTGTGTGAATACCACAGTAATTGAGGAAATTAAAAAGTATACTATGTCAGATCTGTATTTGTGGACGATATTTATTAAAGACATGTAGTAAAGATGCATTTGAAATTAGTAGGTTTTCCTATAAATAGATTTGTAATGAAACATAGCTATTAATTGTTTTTCAGGAATGACTTTGTTAACAATGTCAGCAAAATAAGTGAAGTCAAAGTTGAACCATGGAAGTTGGACATCGGTTGGTCGAACATATGTTGTTTTTGTAAAAAACAGTCAGCAAGATTGTCTTACACCCAAGTCATTACCTTGATTAAGAGAAATTTGGAAGTTTTGTATGATGTAGCGTTGACTTTTCTGCAGTACGGGTTTGTACTTGGTGATTAGCTGGCATTTAGTAATTGTACATTGAATTTTGGTCTCCTGCATGAATAATTGACAAATTGAACATTTAAAAATCATATGACAGATATAAGTTACATAAAACAATGTGATGCAATAGAATTATATAGAATTATAATTATGAAAACTGTACAGAAATTGTAACTTCTGGAGAGGATAAACTCACTTCAGCATCACAGATAATCAGATCGATAAAAGCAACTTCAGAGTTGGGTGATGAGTTACATGATAGATTTTTTTAAAAGGATGGGGCCGAATCCTCATTTTATTATTAAATAAAATCAAATATCTCTTTTAACTGGGTAGAAGGAGACCCATTACATAGCCTGAAGGCCCAATACACAGACTTGTATCTTTAATGTTTCATCAACATCAATAGTAATCTCTTTCAAAAGACATGTTATTCATGACATGTTTTGGTTTCTGTATGAATTCAATTATTGTACATATATAAAATAGTAAGCAACATCATAGGTAATCTAATTATATATATGTGCAATTGATAAAATCATTGAAATGTAAACATATTGAATGAAAAATACCTAAGAAAGGTTATAAAAAATTTCTTTGTAGACAATGTTTTGTGTACAGTCAGAGGCTGGATTATCTCTATCATCAAGAACAATTTTCAAAGATCTTGGTGACGTCACTCTAGATACAGGAACATAAAGTTGTCCATGACAGAACATAGGCTTTCGAAGATATAAACAAACATATGACATAGATTGACCAAAACTCTTATGAGATGAAATAAAGTATGTATATCTTCTTAAATTATTTCTAAATAAAATTTTATACTATTATAATAATTTATGATGATATTTATGACCTTTTTAACACCTATTTTATCTATGGTTTTGTGGTCATTAACTATATCCTAACCATGTTCTAGATCACTATCTATTAGTTTACTTGGATTAGTTTTCCATTAAAAATCCATATTTTCATTATTCAAAAATGTTTTCTCTATGTGTAAACCTAGTAATATGTTACTTCAGGTATCATTTAAGATTCCAACATTCCCTTTTTTAGGGAATTTTATTATTCATTTGTATGATGTGGATTTCTATCAATGAATAATCAAATGTAAAACCTTTGAGGACTAAGTGGTAAATTTCGAGGGAGAAATTCATTTTTAGGCTGTAGAATATAACACCACAAGATTTTATGGTATGTCAATTTTTAAATTAAAAATTTTATCTCTGATAACTTACGTTTCACAAAACACCGAGTTTAAATGATATCCATATTATTATGATTATTTTAACACGAACATTATAACATATCTATTAAATTAGAAGGAATAAAAAGTATTAAGAATATTATGAAATATAAAATTTTCTACAACATTTTTAACTTATTAATTAATTCTTTGGGAATATGCACAAAATTTTTAGTAAATCCATTTTATTATTCAAATATAGGTATTATTTAATTTTTTTAATGATTCCTATGAAAAAATAAATATAATTAAGTTTTTACAATTTTTAAAAAAGTATTTTATCAATTACAAATAATTATTAGATTTAGAATGCCAAAATTATATTAGAATTAATTTTTAATAATTTTTTAAAATGATCAATATTTCAATGAATAGTAAAAATACCCCTCCTCAAGTATAAATACCACCCCCACCACCCCCTTTATCCTCAAAATCCTTTGTGCAACATGTTTTAAATCATGAAACCATCACACACTCAGAGATGGAACCTAATTCCCCACCATGACTCATCGTAAAATATGTATAACCTAGAATTTGAACAATAGAAGCCCCCCATCTCTAAATTTTATTTTATCATTATTTTTATAGATAATTAAATTGAATTTGTAAAATATGTTTTAAAAAACTAAAAAAATGTAGATATTTATCATTCCTAATTAATCATTTTGATTAAAAATGAGGTAAACAAATAGTTATGATTGATGTTGTTGGCTTAGTTTGGTAATTTTATATTTTAATAATCACCGATAATGTTAAAAGTATTTATAAATTAATCTATGTATACTGAGCTTGATAAATTTCCAACATAGTTCAATAAATTCCATGAGAAATTCAATATCCCATGTAAGAAATGAAGTTCATATTCTATGTGAAATAACTTTGTTTCAAATAATCAATGATACTTTTTTCTCATAAAAATCACATTCTTTAAGAAAATATTATTGAGGTTTCTTCTTGTGATTACAATTATAGATTCAAATGAAATTTTTTATAGGGTAAACCTCTTTTTATTCATTTAAATTGTGTGAATAATTTCTTGTAATTTAAAATATCATAAAACTTAATCTAATTGAAACCACAAATGAAAATTCAAAAAAATAAAACAATATATAAATAAAAGAATCTATAAATTTAATGGAATTAGTAGAAAGAAACTTATATAATCAATATTAAATACATAAAATCAATCAAATATAATTGGAATTGTGTCCCCTTATTTTCAATTTAGAACATTTTTTTAGTATTCTATTCAGTGTGAAAAATTGTTCAATATAATCCCACGTAACGTGTTTATGGTAAATCCATATAATTTATGATATGATTTGAATTTGTCTGTACCCATGGGTGAAACATGGTAATATCATGAACCAAGATAGAAATGAAAGAAATCTAAAAATGAAATTAGATAGAAATGAAAACAAGACAGAAATAAAAGTATCCATAAATGAAAATAGTAAATATGAAAACTATAAATATTAAGGACCACTATACGTTAATCAGAAGGAAAGGTAAAATTATGATAATAACTAATATAAATCTAGTGTACACTACATAAGTTGACCATAGTTATCATGTAACACACCAATTATATATAGGGTTCCCTAGATAAGTTCACCAACGCATAAGTTACAAGAACATGTGAATCTAGATTTCTCAATTACTGGAAATATCTACAATAATATAACATACATTATAGTATTACCACTAAATCTAAACCACTATTTTCTACTAGCAGGTTATGGAACTGTATTAACTGAAAGCATTTCCCTACCCAGTGAAAGAATCATACACCAAATGATGATGCATTTTGATGTATATTACCAATTTCTCTCTGGATATGATGACCAAAATCCATTCAATGTTTCATCCTATGATAGGACTTATTAAAAAATGGAATAATTCAATTCAAATATCTATAAAATTTATTTTATACTAACCATATTATTAATTTTTTACAAACACCATTGATGACCCAAGTTATTCACTATGCAATATTTTTAGTTATATATATCTTTATAAAATAATAAGTTAACACAAATTTCTCATTTGAAATCAACATTATATAATAATATACATATTTTTTAACCATTATAATTTCTTTAAGTCACTGATCAGACATTTCTTGTTGGGGCTTGTATCATAGATTCAAAATGGGACAATTAATTTAAAAGGATTTTATTTTTTTCTAAAAAATATAATTTTAATGAAACATACTCAACTTGATGGTAATATTTTTATTTCCTTATATATGAAACAATTGTGCACATTACTAGAAATATTTCTAATGTAATATCGATGATAATATTTTGGTTCTCATAATGAAACTCCACAACTATTAAAAACCTCTATAATTTCTCGATGGTAATATTCTATTTGACATACTCACACAATTTATTTAACTTGAATGTGTTCACAAGAAAAAAACATTCCATGATTCAAAGTTCTCATTTTCAAAAATAGAAAATTCAAGTGGTAGAGGATCACAATTACCATCATGTTTAGAAGTAATAAGTAAAATACATGTATAGATTCTATAAATATATGTTCCATATACATGAATTAATTGTTTTGAATAAGGAAAATCATCGATACATTGAATGAATTCCCAAAAAATATTACACCACATTACCTTTTTTTGATCAACTCACTAATTTGGGAAGACAAAGTCAATGGTGACCAAATAATACATAACCTGATTGTTGAGAGATAAGAATCTGATTTTTCATAGAAACAATACATATGATTAATCCCAATCATCATCGACTTTAAAAATAGTCTTTTTTTAATTCTAAGAATTTTCATAGGATATAATATATCAAAATAAATGTTGTATTAATTCTTGGGAAAGGGATAGTTGAAAGTCATAAAACATTCATATCATCTCTACAATAATAGTTGATATATAATCTGTATCTTAGGATGAGTAATCCTATAAAAAGATTAGATATACATATGTATATGTTACTTCCAACATAGTTAACATCTGAAAAAAAAGAAAAATTCTCATATATTAGCCTCATTCAAAATAGACATTCAGTCCAGTATTTATCATACCTAATGAGGAATGTTTTCTTTTTAGACACATAAAACAAAAATGAAAAATGTTTCTTTTATGTTTTAATAATTTATAACATTTATTAATTCATTTTTAATACCAAAATCATATCCAACATATATTGTGTTATTAGTTGATGAAGATGTGTTACCTATAGTTCCATGGAATCTAGTAGTTGGTGTTATGATCCTAATCAAAATTATTTTTTCATGCAACATTCCCATCACTAAGTAAGTCAATAATGTATTATGAGTACCACTAATTTTTTTGTTTCCTATCCATAAAATGAACCTTACAAGGTTAATTACCCACATCTTCCTCACCAACATCATCTCCTTTTGCATCACCAGATAATTCCTCATCAGATATAGTCTTATTCATTAAATCTGGGTTGTCACTGGGGATTTCCCCTATAGTACATTCCATTTATTGATCATCTTCTCCATTATTCATTTCTATTACTATAGTCATATTAGAAGATAATGAATTATATTTTTCTGAAGGACCAAATTCAGTAAATGTCCCATAACATGGTTTTGTATTAGTAGGTCACATCTTATCAATAATAGAAATTTCCATAAATAATTCCATTCATCCATTACAACAATACAACCTAAACCAAGATAATACATCCACCTAATCATTAACATTGAGAAGAGGATAGTCAATGTTCCAAAAAAGATAAGAATATTGATGATGTTGGTATATTATTGAAGTAATATATTTATCATCCGTCAATTTTTAGATATTATGAATATTTTGATGAACTTCATCCAATGTAACACATTCATGAATATTTTCTGCTCCTGTTTTTAAAACAAATTAGCTAAATTCATGATCAGTATAAATTACCTCACCATTTTATTATATTGATGTAGAAATAATTAACTCAAATGAAAATTTAGTTAAATAATATATAAATATTTATACTTTATCGTCAAATGTTTAACATGTTTTAATTTGTTATGAATAAATAACTACAACATGATCATGATAATTTCTCTATGGATTAGTCTATCATTATTTAAAAAAACCAAATTCTTTAGGAGGAATCCTGTAAGTACTATTATCTCATATTTGAGAAACCACCAATCTCTTTGAAGTTATGGTGTAAAACACCAGCATCAAATAACAATGCCTCTTTTTGAACACCCTTTTATTCCAATGATACTCACAATACAATGAGAAGGTCTAGGGGTTTGAGATACATAAAATTCTTACACAAACACACATGTTCTTACATATATAAGAATTGGGATTAAATGTATTCCATCAATGGTGAAAATAAAATTCAATTACAACATATTATAAAATCACATATAAAAAACCAGACATGAAATTTCAATAAAACATTGTTCGATCATCTCAAGTTAAATCAATTTTTACAAATAAATATTGACATATGAAAAAGAATATGACATGAAATTTCAATCATACATTGGTTGGTCATCTCAAAATCTGTCATTATACAATGCTCTTAATATGTTTTCATGGGATACCTAATATATTATATATATTCTTACTTCACCTATAACTATATCTAAAACATAATATATATATATATATATATATTTACATATATTTATTTCTAGATAATCAAAAATATTTTCTACTATTTGAGATGGATAACAATATAAAAAGCTATGTTCGATATAAATAACCTCACCGTTGAAGTATATTGATTCAAATATGGTTACCTAGAAAGAAACTTTTATATAAATTTATATATATATAATACATCATAATTTTTTATCATGTTTAAATTAGTTATGATTAAATATTTGTGACTTTATCTAGAGAATTTTTATATATATTCATTTTTCATTATTTGATAAACCAACCAAATCCTTGGAGGTATCTCTTAGAGACTCTATTATCTCAGATTTTAGAAACAACTAGTATCTTTTCAATCATGGTGTAAAATCCAGAATCAAATAGTAACACCTCTTCTCATAAATCCTTTAATTATAATTTTACACACATGAGAGTGAAGAGTTATAGGGGTTTGGTATACATATCATTTTACAAGGATATGTTGGTCATTACATACTTAGAGAGTGGGATGACACACAAGTCATCAACGATGAAAGGAAATTTCAATTATTATAAATTATATAACCACTTAAAAATATTATGACATATAATTCCAATAATAAATTAGTCTATAATCTCAAGACTAGTCATCACAGAATACTCTTAACATGGTTTTTGGGATACTTGTTATGTTCTATATTTTATAAACTCACTTATAACAATATCTAATAAATTATAAATATCTTCATATATATACAACTCTTTCTATTACGTGTTTTAATATGTCAATATATATATATATATATATTAATTTAATGATGTTTGTTAAATATGAATAATGTTATTTTTCAAATATCATACTCAAATAATATGACATAAATTATCATAGTAAAGATATGCATTTTCAACAAATTTACAATATACATGTATGTACATAATAATAATTATTAATATATATTTTTTAAAAAATTAACCACAATAATTTTATTTATGTAAGAATGTAACAATATATTGTACATTTACTTAATTTTCAATTTAAAATATATATTTTTATTTAAATATATTCAATTGTATTTATTAATTTTTTAAAATATTATTGTATATATATATTTTTTTTAAAATTACTGTAGTTCCCAAAATAAAAATATTATTATTTTATACCTAACTACTATAATCGCATGGGGATGTGACTAAGTGGTACAATAATCCCCAATATCATTCAGGTAGCTGGGGTTCATATCTCAACTACCGTAATGTTTGTACTACCAAATTAATTTTGGGGACATTGTCGCTATCATTAATAGATTCCAGCTCAATCTGGACCCACTTCGCTGGTGAGGGTGTTAGATGATCAGACCCCCCTTTGATTGAAGCGGTGGTATAAGTGATCAACATTCACCATGGAAGGAAGTTGAAAATACATGGAGGTGAGGCAGTCTCTGAAAAGGAAGTAGTGGTGTACAAGTAGAACGTGGTGGTTATCGATGGAAGAAAGACCATGGAGGTCATGATGTATCAGGGCTGGTGGAGTGGCTAACGATGGTTGGAAGTGGCAACATCCTATTGCAGGTCTTCATATACAATAGGGGACAACACTTAAAAACTGGATGATGAAATATGAAACACCCAATGGTGGGTGCTTTGGGGTTGGTTGGGTCAGCTAGAAAGATGTAAGGCCTTAGCAGTGGGGTCTAACGAAAGGGGTGACCTTGAGTTGCTTAAAAAATATAATATAATATAATATATATATATAATATAAACAAGAACAGGGTGTAATCTAGACTATCCTTTAGAGGGATATGGATTGGGTTATGCCCTTGAGGTGTGTGAGTGTGTGTGTTAGAATATAATTTTACCCCCACACACTGATATATATATACGTATATATGCACACAGACACACAAAATAACTACCCTATATATTTTTAATTGTAATTTCTTTAATTTTAATATACAACAGCAATATAATATACAATAAAATATGCATTGAAATATTACAAACACAAGTTACTTTAAATATAATAAAATTAGGTATGTATATATAAATTTTAGGAAATAATTAAACTTTCAATATTTTAAATAATTATTTTTTATAGATAATTACTTAGAATAATAATTATTTTCAATTAATATAACACAAAAATTATTATTATTATTAATTTTTTTAGTTTTATTAACAATAATATATATATATATAATAATATTTATTATATTTAAATAAATTTACATATGATACATAATATAGCATAGATATATAAATAGTTATATTAAATTAAAGTTAATTATATTTTTTATAAATATTTTTAATAATATATTTTTTATAAAATATTTTGATAGAGTCACTTTATTTATCTATGTGTATAGAATATAATATTTTAACTTTATTTTACTTTAAATATACTATATACTATAATATATTCTGATAAATATAATCAAATCTAATTTTTAATTATTTGATTTAAAAATGTATACAATTTTTTAAACAATAATATTTCCTTAAATATAAATTATTTATTTTATAAATGGAATTTAAATCATGAAAACACTATATTTTAAATTTCCATTTCATTATATATAAATTAAATCATAAAAAGAACAATAATTATTAAAAATTAAATCATACAAATAACATTATTTCATACATCCATCCAATCATAAATGTTAAATAAATCAATCGTACAAACAATATATATAAAGCAACGAGGAAATAAAATATTTAAAGAGAAATGTACCTTCTCAAAAGATAGAAATATATTTTTATAATGAGATCTGGAAAACCTTCAATAAAAACTTTATGGATGGAAAAAATTAAATGTATGTGTCCTCCATTTAAAACATTTTTGGGTCGTATGTGTTTACCCTAGTCACACAACACCAGGCATTCGAGATTTTTTACAACAACTTCTTTCAGAAGATCCTTGACGGACCATGTGTCCCGATGCTGTTAGAGTTTCTTTTAAGAATTTTATCCTTTGATATTTATTACCTGATGGATCGTCTTGTTCTACGAGAGATAGATTGGAAATATCATAGGGTTGAATGCAATAGAAATCAATGAAAAATGAGATGATCTTTAGAGAGAGAGCTCGATGGTGGATTTGATGGGTGATGGTGTTTGGATTATTGTTCCTATAGAGAGATCATAGATTTTTGACTTTTTATGATTGATAAATTTGATTCAATGATTCTTGGCCAGGTCTTCTATAGGCGACGCCAAGAATAGTAATGGGTTTGGGCCTAGTTTCTTTCATTCTTAATGAATTTTTACAAGGTAATGTCATTGTTGTTTTCTTGTACATTTTTTATATGCTACTGGTTATTCATATGGTGCTATTTATTTTTTTTTCTTCATAGAGTTTATATTATATAATTCCATGGTTATATTTTACAAATAATAATAAAATGGGTATCAATGTTTTTCTTCTTATAATGCAGGAACAATGTTTTTCGATTCACATAAAATATTGTGTTCTATTTTTTTACAATTATTTTATTTTTCTCAATCTAATTGTTTTTATATTTATTTTCAAATTAACCTATCTATGTTTTTTTTGAATGTATCTTTATTTTGTATCATATTTTGTTACATATCTTATTTATTTTTAGTGGATCGTGTGATACTGCCTCCTACTATGAAGAATTATGCATCACCGGTGTCGTCCTCCGAATAACAAGTGGTATTAAAGTGATGTTCATCGAGTATAATGATTTCTTCAACAATATTAGAGGATTATAACTTCAAGGAAGAGAATTATTTCAATATTTAGATAGTGAATAGGAATTTAATTCTTTTCCACAATGGACTTGTTGAATATTTGTCAGCATCTAAGTGAAATATCACCATAGTGTCTTCTATTAGATAGACCCTCAACTCATTTGAGGATATTGAAAAAAATATGTTAATGAAAGCTCATTATCTCTTTTTGTTGAACCAAGGTGAAAATTATTTATGAGAATTGGTCCATGAGTCCTCCTATAGGGAAATCTAGTTGAAATTAGTTCATTATTAATGATGATATATCTATTAGGAAGTTTACCAAATAAAATGCCTCTTCATAATTTCAATATAGTCCCATGATTTTCTATGTGGACCCATTTAGATTTATTTAATAAGATATTCATTGACATATATAATATTGATGATGATATTTCTGATGAGGAACATGATTATTTTTTATTTAATTCATTGGATGAATCCTTTAATTCGGTTAGAGAATCCACGATGTATGTTATGGATTCTATAACTTTAGAGAAAGTAAAATCAATTTACCTATCTAGAGATATTCAAATTCATTTTTTTAATATGGAGTGTGATGGGGTAAGTTCATAGCGTAATTTTCTTTGTGTGAAGTTGAATGCTAAAGGAAAATGAAAGGATAAGAATTATAGTAGTTTGTTCATGTGGTTTATGTATAATTGGTGTGGAAAGACCAACCGTATTAAGATATAATTCTTTAAGGATATATCTAGGGATAATATAGCCCATAAAATGTTGTATATGCCAATTTTGATAATGTAGAGATATTATGAGTCTGTCTAGAATCCCTTAGTATATCATTAGTGTAGCTCTAGTTTGAATTTTTTCTATGTTCCTAGGATTGGCTCTACATGAGATTTGTATTGGCCCCAGTTGAATGTGACAATGTGTGTAGGGTTAAATTTTGATGATCTATTCGTTCTCTAGTGAAGATTTGCCTCATTTCATATAATTGTGTGTTCTTAGTGTGTGTTTTTACTACATTTAATTCATGCATTATAACTATTTCACATTTTAGTATCTTTATACTTCAATTTTTTTTCCATTCATTATTATATTTGAAGAATTGGGTACCATTAAAGTGACCCTATTTTTTCTTTTTACGTATTATAAATATTTATAGGGTTATTTCCTAAGCCAAGCATTGAGACAACATAATATTCAAAGGCCTAATGATCCTAAAATTGACATTTTTAAGCTATTATATATATTATTTTCACACATGTTTAGTTTTCATTAAAAGTAGAATAACATCTAAATGGAGGATTGGATCGAAAATACAAGACCATGATTGAGTTCAGAATGCAGGGTTTACCATAGGTGTTACCTATAGTGGGTTGGTGTTAAATGTTCAGATAAGGTAACTATTGGGGGGTACGTTAAATAAATAAATAAATAAATTAATTTAATTCTTTTTATACCCATAACATATTTTTTTCTATATAATTTATGCTATATTAATTCACCAAGGAGAGCCTCATAACCCTTAGATCTTTGAGAGGTGGTTTAGAGTCTTCATCATTGGAGAATCAGAATGGAACGATTAATGATCATCATATCGAGGTGGATTGATTGTAAGTGAATGTAACAGGTCCTCTCCATCACTGGTAAACATGTTCTTCACCAACAATCAATCCATAATCATGGCATGTCTCTTAGATTTCAGTTTTCTCTCTTGATAAAAATATTGATCCCGAATATATGTGTAGGACCCCTTAACACCCCAAGAATGGATGGGTGAATCATGGTGTCAAAATGTAAATTTAAAGTGACAAATCGTGTTATCATTTTGGTAGGAACTTGTTAATATTTTCTAATGGAATCATGATGTAATCAAACATTCACATGCACATAGATAACATAACAGTTTTAATTGGTCACCACTAAGTGCTAGTCTAAGAAGCACATGACGATAATAAGTCAATCCTAAATAAATCTACTAATATTCACTAGTTGTGTAATAAAAAAGTTAAGACATAGTTAATCTATGCCAGGTACACTACCTTTAAAATAATTTACAGTAATCACACTGCCTCCCTCAATAAAATTATATCAAACCCCCTAGCTGACCACTTTGGTTGACTTATTAATAATTTTAATGACTTGAAGGTCACTTCAATACATTTTCCATTATGTCATTGTCCCTAAATAGTAAGAGAATTTTCCTGCACCATAGTCCTAAGTTGATGCTCCTAAAAGAAGGATCCACATAAACAAGATGCTCAACTCTTTTGTTGGTGAAGCACCTTCACAATGTTCCTTTGTGAAGCTCATAGCCTTCACAAAGAAAACTTCCTTTGTAGAACACTAAGTCATCATAGAGTAACTATCCATCTTGAAAGTTATTTTTTCTATGATACGTAATAATGGTTCAAGACTAAGAATACATTTTTTACGATGATCAGTCTCACAATGAGTAGTTTATTCGTGAAAATATTATCCATCACAAATTCAGAGTGTTTCATCATTTTCTCCAAATATTTTCATGTAAAATGAAATGGGGGTATCCACCCATTTATAGGGTCAACCTTTCATGAAGATCCCAATATATCATCTTATTTTTTTTATGAAACTCCAAAAACCTATTTGTAAATATCTTCAAACCAAGAAGCCCAAGTGAAATTTAACCCATTCCAAAATATTCTTATAGTTGTGATGAATCACCATCCACCCATCACACACTCACAATGCTTGTCCTAGTCATGAAGAAAGTAGTATTTCCATCAATTGTTTCACTTGATCAACAATATTAGTTAGTTTTTTATTTATCCACAATAGCTGAGTGTAATCTTTTATAGTAGATATATACTCTACTTGAGATATGCTTAGAGAAGTTATTTCTTATTTCTTTCTCAACCAACAGACACATCTATGGACAATGAAGAGTGCCCCACCACTTATGGCCATTTTATCCACCACATCTCCAGCCCATCCAGCATTTGAAAAAGTTTATGATTCCCTATCTATTTCTATATAAAATTATATGACAAAATTGGGAGTACCTTAAATATACCTAATGATTATTTTAACTACTTCCACATGCAATTCCTTCAAATTAATTTGAAATAAATATGATAATAATGTTGCAAATATGATATATAGAAGTGTTTAAGTAATGTATAATAATATTTCAATGATTCTTCTATACAGGATGGGACCCAAAGATGTTCCACCTCATGATTTCCATGTTTTGTCCCAACCACAATTGGAGTCGACTTTGGTTTGGATATATGTATGTTGAATTTATTCAACATCTCTCTTGCATATGTTTCTAAATAATAGAATGTGTAATCTATCTTTTGAATCACCTACAACCCCAATAAGTTTGTGATTTCACTAATCATAGAAAATTCATATTTTGATTTCATGTGATTATAAAACTCTTCCAATTACACTTTCCTGAATCTGCTAAAAAAATATCATCCACATACACCAACAATATAAATTGATTATTTTGAGAATTATTCACATATAGATTATGGTTGACACATCATTTTTTAAATTTCAGTATCTTCAGATAAGAATCGAATCAAGAATACCACACTCATGGTACCTACTTTAGACTATAGAGAGCCTAATTTAATCTTTAAACCATAGTCACATTATTTATAATGATAAATCCCATTGTTTGTTAAATTTATACTTCTTCTTCAAGAACTCGATTTAATAATTCCAATTTTATATCCATCTAATAAACTTTGTACTCTCTCTAAATTTCCTAGGAAGAGAAAAGGCTTATTGGCTCTATTATATCCACTAGAGAAATTGTTTCTTCACCGTCAATGCCTTGACTCTGTGCATATCCATTACATAATATGTGTGCCTTATTTTTTATCTCATTTCCATTCTTATAAAATTTATTTTTAAATATCCTCATTATTCCAATTACATTATTAATTTTCAGTCTCTTGACATGTTCCCATGTTCGGATCTTATCAAACATATTTGGTTTATAATTCATGCCCTTAAAACATGTTTTTTATTTTGATGATTCTTCAAATGATGGGTTTTCAACAATTTATAGTAAGGAAGAATATTCTTCTTTTCCAATTATCCTTGTCTTTGTGGTTGCTGTCTAATCTCCAAAGTTTTTGGATTAATTAATTTATAGTCTTCTATTTATTATGTGTGGTTATGATGATTCTAATTTATCTATGGTTTCTTATTTGATTCTTCATCAAAATCATAATTGTTTTGTGAGACCTTAATGTTTTCCAAACCTCACACTATTTCTACATTTTATTTTTCACCTTGTCCACTTTTTTCTGCATCTTCTATCATATCATCATATTAGATTCTTCAGGAATTTATGGTTTTATCTTCAATGATATTGACATAACTACATTCTATAATTACTCCAAGATTAATATTGTGACATTTTTAGGCCTAACTATTCATTTAATATCCTAGTAACATTCTCTTGTTTGCGGCATTAATATACTTGACTTGATTACCTTCTTTGTTTCAGATGAAGCATTTTCTTCCAAAAACACATAAATAATTTAGAGAGTTCTTCACTCTATATTATAACTCACATGGTGAATCAGTTTCTCCAAGAAAAACACCTATTAATTTTTTATTGTAAATTGCTAATTGAATAACCACTTTCCACTAATGATGTGAAATATGACTCTAAGTTAACATATTTCTAGATATCTTGTTCACCTTCTAATTTATACATTCAAAAGCTCCATTTTTTGTGGGGTTATCAGTGCATACACCTAATTTTTTATTCCAAAATATTATATAAAATTTTCAACTTCAATGGATGTGTATTATCTTCAATCTTCAGATCTTATAATCTTGATTGTGATAATAATTTCATTCTTAGAAATTCGACGATAACTCTTCATGTAATCATGTAAATTTTGTTTCCTCTACATATTCATTACAAAATAAATTATTCTATAATAGTACATAAAAATAATGAATATCCTCTATCCATTTGTTCCAAACACATTTATTGGACCACATAGTTCTGTATGGATGAGATCAAGCATATTTGATGCCCGTTTTATCTTCATCTGAAATAAACTAATGACCATATTTACTCACATGAAATCATCACATGTATTTTCATGTTCACAATTAAGATTGGGAATATCAATTAATATCTTTAACAAAGATATCTTTTCCATGATCTGTTGATTAATGTGACCCAACCTTCAATGCCACAAGTTGATTTCTTCTTTAACCGTTAAATAAAAAATGTTTTATTTACTAAAAAAATGGTATTAATAGCTATTGTTTTTGTATCATTTCACTCTATAATTACTAGTATTTCCATTGATAGTTCACCCCTTTTTATTTAATCTCACTATCAATACCAAGTTATACAACTGATACAGTTTCAAGAGATTGTGTTGAAAACCATCTGTAGAGAGAAATTCAGTATTCCTAAGATCATTATTTTCTTGTTCTATACTTGCACTTACATTGATCATTAAAGTGCCATCTATGATAAACCTCACTATTCCATCAACCATATTATTAACCTTATTCAATAAATATTTATTTTACATCATATGGGATTATCATACACAATTAATAATCTAGGTGATACTATTCTTTGTAGGTTTGAGATTTATTTCTACAAGGTTGGATTTATTTATTTTCTTATTTTCCTTCCATTAGATACTTGATTGAGTGGAGTATAATGGTAGGCTTTAAAATATCTTTTCCATATTCATGGGTTCATTATAACGCCACCACTATAAGTGGTTTTTTATTTATTATGAAGGAAAAGTGCCTGAAAAGCCTAAAAATAAGACTCTTAGGGTGGACTAAAATAATATAAACCCAAAGAATCAACCTGAAAAAATTGAGTACCCTCACGATGTAATGATCCTAGGTCAGAGAAGATAAGAATACAATCATCCTGAGATACTTTATAATAAAGGTAGTCGGTCACCATGTAACCCTCATGCTAGGTATGGAGAATGGACATGTGATTATCCATAAGGCCCATGCATTTCCTCATAAAGTATTCAATGGACCAAGGGGTAGGACCATTAACTGATATAGAATTGAAGATGACAAGTGATTAAATATCAAACTCCCTGATATAAATATTCTACTAGTAATAAAGAAGGATCATTGTGAACAAAAAACGGGCTTCCGCTTGAAGAGAATACCTAACCCCAAATAAGGTAGAGAAGGAAATAATAACTGACCCTTTGAGATCATGAATAACTCTTCCTTCATGAATAACACCCAAATAGAAGGATTCATCACTGTTCAACTTTATCCCTAAGATAGGAAGCTTCCAAATGATCCAATTCCCCTATTTTCATAATAAATTAGAAGGATAATAATTTGAGGGCACAAGAGGGTAGAGGGAAGGTGCTATATCTGAACCGGAACACAACCCAGAGAAGTAAAAAATGAGATTTCTGTTGTTTAAGATGATTCCTGAAATGGATTTTATTGAAGAATAATGTATCTCGTCATTTATGGATAGACATAGAAGCCAACAACTTGCTATGAAATTGATAATCATGTCCTTTTATTTAGAAACGTACCTATCATAACCATGAAACCAATAATAGAGGAAAGAATCAAAAGAGTACCCATGATCAGACCATCTCATGATAAAGGTTATAGTCTCATTCTCCGTTGTGACTTATATGTACTTCCACATTAAGATAGATCCTTAACTATTCATAGTATGACATGGTATGACCCAAAAAGCCACAAAATCGAAATTTCTGAAGAGAAAATGTCTTCTTAAATCCATTCCTTCTCATGTACCCTTTTCTAGTAAAAGTATTTGACTGGTGATTATATAAAGATATTTTAAGATAATTTTCAACTCTATTTTCTATTTGAGTTTGAGTATTTATTTTTTAGGGAATCTGGTGCCTTTATGATATGCCCAAAATTTTTCCTCCCTTTATTTTCACTCGTCCAATTTATGGTCGTTGATGTTTTATCATCATAACCAATTCTACTTTTTGCAATATATTTCTATATTTGATCATTAAAAGCCTTCTATACTCCTTTATAACAATGATTAGCTCTTTATAATAGCTCTGCATATGTGAATATTCCAAACTATAATTTGATCTTTGTTTCCCTTGATTTTGATTCAGTTTCTAGTTTACTCCTTAGAGTAACATCTTATCTTCAGGTACCTCAACTATCTTAACCTTCTCCTCCAGTATGGATGTAAGTTCATTGATTAATTTTTCATTCCCTTTAACCCAAATATTAAATTCCATAGCTTATTCTGAGTTCTGAAAAAATTAATTTTCTACTACTCCTAATAGAATACCAAGTTCTGTTTCAAGATGATCAACATACTCTGATGAATATTTTATAATAGAGCTCATCTTTTCATTTCCTTTTTTTTAATTTTATGATTATAAAGAGAATATAAAGTTACACTATTAGATCAACAACAACAATCAACTGATTATATTTATATTTTAATGGTTCTAACTTCTCAACTATATCCATCATGGACATTTGGGTTTCATATTTAAACTCTGGTTATGCATCCTTAAAAAAAGCATCATTATCTCATTCTTATTTATAGATGAAAATCATTCTATTTAATTTATTTCATGATTTGAGGTATCCCATTTGGGGGAATCTTTTCTGAGAATTTTTCATTCTTTATTTTTCAGATTTAGTATCATGAGATCTTCTTGAGAATCATGAGGAAATGGTCCCTACTCTACCACACCAAAAGCAATCCAAGGTAAGATTTCCTTTAAATCTCATTTTTTCTTTTTTATTTCTTGAATAAAATTGAAATAATTTCATATTAATTATTTTAATTATAATTAATTACTATAGAAATATCATATTTTTAAATGGATTTTAATGCCATATCCTTACTTACTTGAGTTGATGAATCTTTTTGTTGGACTCTTATTTCATATTACACCAGGCTTCTTGACATATCATCAAGAGAAATCTTAGAAAAATCACATTCCTCTAGCGCTGCATTTCTTTGTTATACATAGATAGAAGCCTTGTCAAAATTTTCTTTATAATGTAAATATCTTAAATTTCATCACCATGTAAAAAAATCACTCTAAAATATTCAATAATTATGTTTAAAAATCTACATTTTCATCTAGATACATTTTCAAATCATCAAACATATTGTGAAACACTTGGAGTTTGGCCTGCTTCACTTTGTCATCACCTTAGTATATATTTTCTAGTTTCTCCCACTTGGTTTTAGTTTTAGCGAATCTCATCACCTTTAAAAAGATTTAATCAAATAGTTCTATAGTAATGTATGTTTTTTGTATTTGTATCTACATCATGCATTTTACTATTTGTTTTAGTCATAAACAATTCTATCAAATTAGTGACCCAAATCCACTGATTAGTGGAAATAACAACTTTTGTCCCAAGAAATATTAGATGAGATGTCATCGTTTTCTTCAAAATATTGATGTTCCATCCATCAAATAGTGGGGATCCCCTTATATTCACTAAATTATCCATGTAAAAAACCTAGGAAATATTTAACTATAACAACATGTACACTCTGATACCACTCGTAGGATGATGGAACACTATAACAGGGGAGGGGTGAATCAATGTGTCAAATTTTTCTTTTAATGTGATGAATCTTGTTCCCAAATTCATAGAAAATTGTTAAAACTATGAGATGGAATCATGCAGCAATCAAATATTCATATGTAGAGAGACAACACAATAGTTTATCTTGGTTTGATGCTAAGGGATGTTTTAAGGATCCTAAGACAGTAGTGTGTTAGTAATACCTAAATCAAGTAATAATTAATAGTTATAGAATATAGAATTTAAAAAATAGTCACTTAGTTCGAGGAACATTTCATTTAAAATATTTCAGTGAAAGAACATTACCTCTCTCAGAACACTTCTATAGACCCTCCTACTCACTTTTTTGGGTGAAGTCTTACTCTTTCTAATGAATTGAATTTTTCTTTGATATATTGGAATCTAGGTATTTTTACTTAACTAGAAAGAGAATATTATTACACCGTAGTCCTGAGTTGAATCCCTATAAATAAATATTCACATAAACCATATGTTCAATAGTATTGTTTTTGAATTACCTTTGCAAAGATCGTTCGCAAATATCACAACCTTTGTAAAGAAAACCGCCATCGTGAAATACTAGTTTGTCAAAAAATAACCATTCATTATGAAAATAATTTTTTTAGATACTTATGCATTGGTCATGAATAAGATATTCTTTTCACGATGCATAGGATAAAAAATTAATACATTATTCATGAAGCTCTTAGTCTTTAAGAATTTAGAGAGAGTCATCCAATTTATCCAAATATTTTCCTGTAAAATTATGTAGGGGTAGCCATATATTTATAGGATCATCCATTTTCAAAGATCCCATGCTCTTAGTTTATTTTTCTTGAAACTTCAAAAAATTATTTGTTAATCTCATATTTTCATGATTCTTTAGTGAAATTTAACCCATATACAAAAGTTTTCATACTCATGAAGAATAACCGTCAACCCATCACGCACTCATGATGCATCTTTTTGTCATGAAGAACAAAATATTTTTCATGATACCATTGATGAATTATATTATTTTTTTCAATTTAATACTTTTATTTCATGATCTCACCATGAATTTATGGATTTGAAATCATAATACATGAATTATCATCCAAATATGTTTATCTCCCTTTTTGTTGTGTTTTCCTCTATAGTGATTCATTCTATTCTTAATAGGCCTATGAGGTTGGGGTTTGACTTTTCTGGGGAAATTTTGAACATGATCAAACCTTGGGATTCATGGAGGTTGTGTGAAAATTTATTTGGAGGGTGATTTGTCAATATATTGAGGTTCTTTCTAAGACACGGGTGGCGATTTGTGTAGATATGGGACTCAGGATGAAAATGGGTGATGGGTAGCACTTAGGATGCATGAAGAACCATAGAATAAAATTAAAATCCATTTCCAGTCAATGATGATTGGGAAACTGTGGAAGGAGGTGAACTCCACTGATATTAGGCTTTCAACTAGAGAGATTCACTATAAAAGTCATGAACCTAGAAAATATGTTTAATAACTTGAGTTTCTGAGAAAAACTATACTACACTGTGTGAAGTCTATGAAAACATTTCTTGTGTCCATACCCAAATTCTAGGTCTAGGGGTTTTTTGGGAAGATAAAGATCACACATAATGTGAGTCTCACAACAAACATCATGTGACACTCCATAGGTAGAAAATCCCTGCTACAACTGCACACTGCTAGGAAACTGTGTTGAAGGAAAAGTCGTGTACTCATGGAGCATGTGGTCAGGGGCCAATACTTGGGCCTAGTCCGGGAAATGACCATGTACATGGGCATGACATGATTAACATGGGAATGGATGTGAGAACAGAGGTATTTTTTGGGTGGATGAGACACTCTATGTGGTCCCCTTACAAGCTGTTTATGGAGACATGGCCTTTGATCGATGTCTAGAGGAGAACACGACCATGAATTGGTGTGGGATCACACGTCATATATCCATATGATAAACATCCACCATTCATATATTATTAGTTTAGGAATGGATTTTTTCACATGGGTATTCGATCCTGTGTAGTTTTCCATGTATAACATGATGGTATACTTTGTAGTGTATTTGGAGATACATCACATAATTTTATGATTGTGACACTTATTTAGACAATTCTTGATGATTTTAATGATCAAGGAGGAACATCAAAGACTTGTTGATGTTCGTACACCCCTATCACACACATGATCGGGTTCCCCAGACTATAAGAGATAATTCATGGTCATAAATAACCTATCATAACATGGCATGGGTTCCCCATATTCTTTATATAGATAATGATGTTACTCCCCTACACGGGAATGGGTCCTCTATCTATAGAGTGTTGCTCCCTAGTAATAAAAATTTTATGGGGTTTAGTTCCCACATGTAAGTTGTGGATCCCTCTTCTTTAGGGAACAATTTAAGGGATTGGGCCCCTTGACACATATTCTTGTGAGCATTTGTTTGATGATGGGAATCTGTTATAGAATATTGGGGTTGTAGGATTACTCATTTAAATTGAATGGGTTGTGATACAAATATCTAATTTCTTTTTTAACTAGGTTTCATTACAATCAGATATATATATATATATATATGTGTGTTTGTGTGTGTGTTTTGGTTTTAATTTCCCACTTGATTTGGTTTATGTAGACTATTATTGTATCTTTCCATCTATCCCTTTTAGTTTTCAGGGTGTCCTACTAGGAATGTTTATACTCATCCATTCATGGGATTTTTCTACTCATGTCGTGTATTATATAGATGAATGAAATATCAGTGGTTAATTTTAGGGAGAATAGTGATACCTGGGTGCATTGACCATGTTTGGTGATTGGGCATGGAGATGAAAATATGTAATCTCTTAGATTTCATCATTTCCAATTGTTCTTAGGTTAAGACTTATTGTCTATATGGGCATGTATTTTTCCCCTTTATATTTCAGTTTTATACTTTCATATTATGAGGTATTCCACAGAGGTTATTGCATGTATGGTATTACTATAGATGTTGAAAACTATATTTCATTATTCCTTTGTAATACTACTTAGATATGGTAGGGTACATGCATATAGGTACATTAGTAAAAGACCTCCCATTATATTTATTCCTTCTGGACACTTGTTTCCAACCCCTAGACTATTAGAGTTAGACTAGGGATTATGTTGGATTGAAATTCCTCTTACATGTATGGCCCTGATGGGTTGAGTCATTATAGATTTTTATAAGAGGTGGATTTTCCTCAGGATGGTGTTTAGAGTTATCTCCTTATGGGGATTGGTTTCTAATTATGGAAATAGTGTTTGAGTGTCACAAGTTTTGATTTCTGGCCATGGAACCCAGTGTTGGTGTAGTTTCCAACATATCCATTAGATATGACTATAAATACCTACTTGTTGACTCATAATACTAAGAAAATGGTGGTATAGGGAAATGGTACATGCATTATATAGGATTGAGTCTTTTAACTGTGATTCTTGAGTAATATCTAAATATATATGCTCATATGCGTATGGTACATCTTGCCCAATTTAGGATTCATCCATAGAAAATAAGCAGCCTTATTACCAATTTAAGACTATGATGACGATATGGTGAGTGATGATGCCTCAGTTCAGGCCAATAATGCGTGCAGGTTTAATGCACTCCATGAGTTTCAAATTCAGAGAGTGATGAAGATCCATTGATAGCCAAATCCACAAGAAGAATAGGATTGTCTTGAGTTGGTGGAATGAGTAATTAGGATGGATTGAACCCCTATTTATCAAATGGTTCTTCTAGAATCTAGTGTATCCATGTATTTACTTGGCATTGGTGGATTTTGGTTACGAAGACCCAGGACGAGATGATTCTCTCATGGTATAACTTCCAACAATTGTTTTGTGAGGAGTATTTCCCTTCATGATTTCACTCATATTAAATCTTGGAGATTCGTTAGAAGTATCATGGTTCCATGTTTGTGGCAGAGTATTGCACAAGGTTCACTAAACATACATGGTACACCCTTGAAATGATAAGAGATGGATTCTTCTAGGAGAGGAAGTTTGAGAATAAATGTGATTGCACAAGGTTCACTAAAATTAAATTGAACAACTTTAAAAATATGATTTCCAAATATGTATATAATAACTTCAATGGTTAAGAAAAATATATTGAAAATAAAATCCTATTTCATCACTCATCAAAGGGGAAATGTGGTTGGAAAATCACCTACATTCGATGATCCTTGGTCCAACTCTCTGCATTTCTCTTACCTTTTCCATATTGGTAGAATAAATGTGTAGGTTATACCAAGATTATGTTGGAATATATAAATTCCTATGTTAGTGGGGATGGATAGAGGAAAACTTTATTTAAACTCTTCCACGAAATAATAAAAATAAGCCTATCATGTTTATATGATATTAATAGGGAAGATCCTATCTCATCCATAGAGAAAGTAATTGACTTTATAGGGTCACCTATTTCCATTTCAGCATACATAAAAATGAAATAATAATTTAGTATATCATTGGTTGGATGAGAACTGAATTCATAATATTAAATTTAAAAAAAAATTAATGGATAACTGATATGTCTCTAAGTCATTAATATTTTGACCAAGATTGAAATTCACATGGATAAATATAGTAAGGTTATAAGGTTAATAAAAATTCTCATTTTTAGGATGTTTTTTGAATTGGAAGTAGTAGGGGATCAAGGAGTTTGGAAACCCTATGCCGACCAATGCATTTTCCATGAACTCCTCTATTTTATCTTTGTATCTATCAAGAATCCATCATGCTTCCTTAGTATAACTATTAATTTGGTCAACCCACTAATTACAAATATGAAAAATCCTTAAATGATAGGTAGTTGCATTTTATAATTTGATGTCAAATTTACAATAAAGGTAAGGACCATACCAATTATTCATTACGAGGAGTACCATAAAACTAAATTTTCATTGAAATCAAATTAAAAATATCTATTTATGTATTAAACATTTTAAGTAGGAGAAACTTAACATTATTTTATATCCGATCTACTTGGGAAAGGCCCAACCTGATAAAAGCAAACATGTTGTAAAAGAAAATTCTATATGGGTTATAAACAATTATTACAATGAATGCATTTAATCAATAAAAATATAAATATTATTATAAATACATATTTTAAAATTATCCTTTAATAGTTTTAATTCCTCTACTATTCCATATTCTTCAAAAATATCATTGACCACCGATATGATTGCACTGCTTTTCATTTCCAATTCCTGAATTTTTCTAAAATGTGGCTCAAATAGTATTCTAATGTCATATATGAAGCTCTAGATGATACAATTTCTTGAAAAGGGAAAAATTTCCATACTTTTGGAGGCCCACCACATTGATTAACTATAAGAACAATATTTGTCATTAGAAACATTAAAATGAAAACATCATTGCAGAAATTTTTTATATTTGTGACAATTTTAAATTAAAAAATTCAAGGAGAATCATACATTATTATCATACTAATTTATTTATAATGTATAGACTTTACTATATTGAATTACAACATAGAATATTTTATTAAATAAGGGTTCATGGTTTTTTCCTCCTTGTAAAGATCAATATACCTATATGATTCATATATTATCACTCTATAATGAAATAGAATGTCCAAATCATGGTGTACCCATTTTTATAATGTTGGGGAAGGTATTTGGTTATGGATACTAATAAATTTATTGAGAGATAATATTTGAGCTTGGTTAAGAATTTACTCACCCTCCCATCCAAAAAACAAATATTTATACTTGATTAACAACCCTTTTACATCTAACAACTGTGTTTGAGAAACAAAGAATGGGTATTTGTTGAATATAGGGAACACATATTCCATAAAAATTAAACACGGTTCATTCACACAAAACCTTGTTTACGTTGTGTGAATGAAAATTATTTAGGATATGGGTCACGCATAATGAAAATCCTATTTTCTTAGAGAAGGCAGAAACAATTCTTGGTAGCATGTAAGGTTTCATCCCATAAGGAATTCCCCCCCATACTAAAATAAATTCCTACATAACATCACTATATAATGGTATTTGATGACAATAATCCTAACCACATGAAACATATCTTGTTTGGGAATTGGATCCATGGGTTTTTGGATTAGAGACCTAACTTCGCCCTTCCGTTTATCATCTCACTTCAAATAATAATTTGAAATCCATTTGGTTTTCAGTTTAAAATAAAACATTTTTTCCAAATCATTTCTGAACATGGATCAAATGAATACATAAGTTCACAAGGCATAACATGCTCAAAATTCCCAACAAGAAAGGGAAAATAAAACAACATCATTAAATAACTATATAAGTTTTTGTGAGCAAGATATATCACATCACATCAAAATGGAATTAATAAAATTCATAATATAGATAATTCAATGCAAAATGAGTTATGTTCACCTTGTGATAAAACCATAAGGCCTATCATGAGTGAGTCTAAAGAGGTTTTCTAGCTAGATGAGCCATAAAAAAGGCTCCCATATTCATCCTTTGGTCTAACTCCAAGAGCTCACATAATATCTTCAAAAACAATCATGGAAGCTCTCATGGTGTTCCTACCAAAAGACTCTTACAGTCCCCTAGAAACAAAGATTGATGGTCACACAATATTTCTTCTGAAGGATCACACAGTCCTATAAAAAATCCCCTCACACACACCATAGTTAACCCACGTTCTAATCCACACCACATAACCAAAAAACATGTTCCACATAAATCAATGATACATCACAAGCTATTTTCATAATAAAATATGCCCATTTTATCAAAACACATTATAAAAGTAAAATTATTTTCTAAAACTATTATATAAATCCATTTAAATCCATAAAATCCATTTTATCCATTAAATGAAACAATTGGTGTTCATACAAGATAGACCCTTTTGAAACCCAACATTAAATATCCAAATTTCCAAATCAAGCCATAAATAAAAAAACACATGGGATAAACATAAAACATAAATCAAAATAATGTATGTTTAGTAAAAAAAATGGTTATTATAAATTTAAAGGTAATCCATGTAAAGCATCCTTAAATAGAAACACCTAACTCTGATTATGTATAAACATCATCTCATCTGATGAGAAAAACATAGAAGAGGTATAATGAGACCTGAACCACATAATACTTATGTAATGAAACCAAAACCCATATAATATACACTATATTAGGACAACACCTCTTCTAAGGTTTCACACTTCAATAAAAATGGATGAACAAGCATGAAGTTTGTGGAAGGAGACAATATGATGGAATTGGGATTACCTCAATCCAAATCATCAATAATGTAACGCCCCGACCCCAGCTACCCAGAGTCGGTGCATTACTTCGTAACATTGGCATGATCACAAAAGATCAAGTCTCGAAAGACCGATTAGTTTAGTAGCCTTGGAAACACTAGATACATTCGTAAACGTTACATTACATCATAAAGTGAAAAACTGCAATAACAAAGTCTCCATAGTCCACACTCATATCCTCTTCTGACTATCCCTGCAGGTCATTCATAAAATACTTCTTCACATCCTGGAAAATATTAAAACATTGAAAGGGGTGAGCTCAGATGCTCAGTAAGGATAACAATATTTCGGAAGCTTTCGTAAATAAACATAAACATTTAAGGCAATGTATAACTAAAACAAAAGCCTTTTAAACTTGAACATCAACATAATATGGCAAAAGTAAAATGAGATAATGCCATTTACTTCTTCACATGGATATTCTACTGGTCGAATAATCACATGCAATATCAATAACCACTTTCATAATGAGGGAATGTATAATGCCGGACATTCTGAAACATTTTGTCAAGGCCTCGGCCAAGACATCTAAAATGATTAAGGCCTCGGCCAAAACCATAAATCAAATTGGGAAAGGCCTCGGCCAATTCCACATCTAGTTGTCTCATGAGACCTGCCGATGCATCGAGGAGCTATAGCGGGCTCCACCCGTCACTTATTAAGTCCAATACATTCCTCATATGAATAGGTTTAAACATATCATAAACCATAACATAATTGTATCACATAAAACATGCATAATGTAAACATAACATTTCCACATTTCAATCACAAGATATCAATACAACACATTGATATAATAAAAACACTTTCAAAACCATTTTCAATACCAAAATAAAAGAAAGTTAAAACTTTGTATTTATTTTTCGTTAAAAAAATGATGGCTTGTAGAGGAAGCCGAAACTCAAATAATGGTCACGGCGGCGGAGAAGTCGTTGTCGCCGCATAAGTACGGAAAGAAAAACATTCCCTTTTGTCGTTTAGCAAAACGCTTTGTATAAAAAGATTCCTTTTGAATAACCGTAAAAGTCAAAGGGGTTTATACACCGTATAAAAGAAATTTGTGTATAAAACCAAATATGCCTCAATGAAAGGAGATTGAGATGAAGTACTTTAAAAGATAATTTTTAAATAAAATATATCTATTATGTGTATTCACTATAGGTACACATAAATAATGTAAAAATACAAGATAGGACATAATAATATCATGACATAATTTGAAAGTAGGAGATTAACCCAAAGAATGGAAGTTGGGTTAAGAAGATCCCTTACCTCGTGTCTGACTTGACTCAACCGTTCTTTAACCTCCTGAATAATAAACTAGAGTTAATATATACCTTATTAAGAACCATTTTCAACTTCATTATCCTTATTATATCACTTATTACAATGATATGAACATTATGTAATTATTTAAGTTAATAATGTTCATTTTGTCGGTATTTGGTTCTTAAGTCAAAAATAGGCTTCTTACACTTACATGTTGTTAATTTGGTCAAAGGTTCATT
This sequence comes from Viscum album, assembly GCA_963277665.1. NCBI lineage: Eukaryota > Viridiplantae > Streptophyta > Magnoliopsida > Santalales > Viscaceae > Viscum > Viscum album. Next base: position 49,580,433 of record OY728130.1, on the reverse strand, counting down.
ATATCCAGAATGGTATTCATGATGTAGATATCATATATGTCATATATATCCAGTACATACATTCATTTATAATATTACATCACATTTAGAGGTAAGAAATGAAATGCACCGTTCATGGAGACGGTAAGCCGTACGTACGCATGAACGCTACTTCCATTTCTATTTCATATTTTTTGGAATGGAATCATAATGATATGAGAGTATATTATAATTCCAGTATAATAACATATATAATATCATTAACTTTATCCTTCACACATCCCACATATGGTATTAACGAATCAAATCACTTTCAGGGGGCGGTAGTCCGCGCTTCCTAAAATGAAGATATCGTGTTTTACCCATAATGGAAACCATAAAGGTATGCCCAAAATGAAAAAAACAGAAGCTTAAGGAAAACATAAACATATTATATATCATATATAAAAATAGTGACATCATAATGTCCACCTTTGAAGGTGTTAAATGAGTGTTGAACAATCATCGTTTCGGGAGGCAGAATTTCGCCATCCACGGAAACCTTATGTTCTTTAACCATTTGATGTAGTTGTGTGGAAGTGTAGCTCAAATAAATCTTATAACAACATCCTAGTATATTTAAGATACTGGTGTTGTTACAAAAGAAGTAAATAAAAAGAGTTTAGGGGGTTGGAGAAGCAAAATAAAACAAAAGAACATGAGAGAATGAATTACCTTAAAAAGTGTAACTCCTTTTGAGTTGAGCCTAAAGGCTTCCTTTGAAAGGATTCTGCCCAAAGGGAATCCTCTAGGATGAGGAGAGGGATGTGGAGAGAGCAAATGGGCAGGGGTTGGCCGAGCCAATGGCTTTAAGAGTGTGTGAAATGAGGTAGAGGTGGGGGCCTTTTATAAGAGGAGAGGAGGGGCACTTTTGGAAAGTAAAGGAACATTACATTATTTGAAAATGTGTTTCGGTTTTAAAAGGTCCCACATTGATAGAATTCGTGGATAAGGTGATAAGGCATCGAAATCCACTCATCCAATTGGTTTTGGCCATGTGTAGTTCATAGATTTTATATTATCTTTCCATTTTATTTAAATCGTCAAATAATGATGTCATCGCTGCATCATTATTATGTCATAAATAATTAAATTTATTTAATGTCTAAAAATTATAAAAAAAAATACTATGATATAGGAAATCTTTTTATCTTTCCAATGACTATTTATAATCAAAATTTGGACTAGTGTAACCCTACTTAAAAATTGTTTTAGTAAAACACTTTATGTTAGTGTCATTTTCACTTTAACATTAAATAAAAAGTAATTTATGTTATTTCCCAACAAAAGTGGATCCATGGGGTCCCCAAGTTAGGCCATGGCTTGTCTTGGTCGGCCATGACACAAACAATGAGGTTGGGACATGTGTCTAGGTCATTTAATATTATTAAAGTATTATTTATACCTTAAACTACCCTAATTACCACTAATCGCGATTAAGAACTTAATAAGTTACTATTCACCAAAAAATTATTTTTATCCCATTGAACCACATTTTACTTCTTAATGACAACCATGTATGTCGGATTTTTGAAAATCAAATCACAGAAGTGGTAATATTTCATTTAAACGAAAAATCAGTTATTTAACAACCACTTAGTGGTTTCACTATTCATCAAAAATTGAAGTTTTTCAGAATAAGGCCAAAATTTCACCCTAAGCTATAATTGATATTCCGAATTGAAAAATGATGTCTATTTTACAAAATTCCAAACATATTAGTTGCATTAATTAATTTTATAATTAATTCCCGCTGTCACAACAAATAGCGTGTTTTTAAGAAACAATTTATATCAAAAGATTGGCAATTGTTTATGTCCAATTTCAATGTTAAATTAATTCTAATGACCACCATTGGATAAAATGGTAAAAATATATTCTAATTATACTTTAAAACCATCAAATATTATAATTTATCACTATAAATTATTTTGATTAAAAAAGTTGTTTTAAGTATTTTTCACTATTTATAAAATTTTAGAAGTTCTCAGAAAAATACCAAAAATTCAACATAGGCTAATTTCGATATTACGAATACAAAAATGAAGTCCATTTTGACATATAAAATTTATAATATTTCAAAAAGAAGGTATTACTATTCATAACGGCTACTTTGATTAGTCGCGGTGTTTTAGAACTCGAAGTTGCGTACAATGCAAGCTATTGTATTACTGAATGAGAAGCGTATCGTGGAAGCTCGGGGTGTTACATTCTCCCCTCCTTCAATAAATTGCGTCCTCGCAATTTGAAATTTTTCTTGGAAAATACAAGGTTGAAAAGAGAAAATACCTTTGAGGAAAACCCACATCGAAAATAAGGTTAATAAATATATAACATTAAAAGAAAGCAGGATAAGTACAAAGGTCACCCGATATAGCCCATTATAGGATTCTATGAAAATATGGATATGGAGGAGAAACAAACCATCAAGGTCTGATGGGGAGTTATAGAAAACAGGATTAGGAGAAAGTTTAACCACAAGAAAATCACAAACTTGTGATTGGTTAAACGGTCATTGAATCCCTAGTTGGAAAAGTTAACCGACAACATTTTTGTTTTAAGTTACCTTTTATAATGTTGAGGATTTTATTTAGGAGATTTACTAAGAACGTAAGGGAATATACATACTTGTTATGTATACTTTCATTCATTAATGAATTTTTACCACAAACCCATCTTTTACTCCAAATGGTAACAGAACTCAAAAATATTCTATTTATCCTAATTGTATAAGGTACCAAAGGTTAACACATACCATTTAGATTAGTAAAATTATTTTGTAATAACCAGGGACTTCCTGTAGGCTAGTGGTAGGAAATAAAGGCCTGTCACACTTTGATTGTGGGTTCGATTCCTACAGCTTTGTCCGACGCAACGGTTTATGCCCCACCCTGCAGGTTGTCCTTTTCCTAAAACTATAGTATTATAATACCCCAAAAATAATCTTCATAAATTTTTTTTAACCTTAAACCATACTATCCAAAAATCAACTTAATCCACTCCAACCTTTATAGTTATCCAAAATACCTCTGTCCAGACTTTCTCTAAAAGGTCTCTTAATTCCAAAATCAATTTATCAGATTCCCCAAACAAAGAAATGTTTCTCTTATTGTCACATACCAAAAATATGATTACCTTAATCATATTAAAACCTTACTGAAATCAAAAAGTAATGCAGTACAATCCATATATATATATTACATTATTCTTATAACCAGAATATAATCCTTGAGTCCAAAAGCACCAATACATTAGTTATTCTGCTTCAACTGTAGTAATAGCATAAGATTGTCCTTGATCCCTTGTCCTTTTCTGAGGTAAGTTTCCTTGACGCTTAGGACATTCATTTGCATAATGACCCATTTCTCTACAATTGTAGCATTCAACTTTGACAGCCTCTTTCTTTCCCTTGCAATCACGTGCCTGGTGACCTTTTTCTCCACATTTATAACAGACTCCCATTCCTTTTAGGCAAGTACCAGGGTGATTCTTCCCACAATTATCACATAATGGAAAATCCTTCTATCCCTTTTTCCCTTTATCTGTCTCTTGTTCCACCGTTCTCTTCTTCTCTTGCTTTACTTTGTTGTCATAAGACTTAGAGAATTCCTTTTCTGTCTTGATAGCACATGAGACTATATCTTCGTATGTTGAGAAAGATTGTGACACTAGAGCTCGACGGAGAAATGGTTTTAACCCATCAAAGAAACGATCAATCTTACTTCTTGGGTTACGTATATAATCTGCAGCATGCCTCGCTAACCTTGTAAAGTTAGCCTCATACTTTGCGACATTCTCATCCTCCTTTTGTCTCAGACTCAAAAATTGCCTTTCCATATCCACTCGATGGTCTCGAGGTAAGTATTTTTCTAAGAACAGTTCTTTGAACTCCTGCCATTCCATGTTTGTTAATTCATCATATTCCTTTGTGTTTTGAATTAGTGACCACCATTGATCGGCATCTCTAGTGAGGCGGTAAACTGCCATGACAACCTTCTCCCTTTCACTACTCCCCAAGGCATGGAATATTTTCTCTAAGGAATTTATCCATTGCTCAGCTACTGTAGGATTTGTACTCCCATTGAAGGTTGGCGGTTGTTGCCTCATGAAACGGTCTAGCATTGATCCTCCACGTTGCGGATCAGGGTGCTCCATACGAGTAAGGTTGTTATTCATAACCTGCGTGAGTTGTCCCAGTATGGTAATAAGTTGATCAGCACCAGTTGTATCTTCAGGTCCACAATAATTATCTTGAGCAGGAGGGCAATCCCTACACGGAGTTCGTGCATTGATACAGTTTCCATTCCTTCTACTAGGCGCCATTTCTAAACAATGGCATAAACTAGATTAGTTTATGAATCAAAATACATAATTCCATACTTGTAAAATACTTAACATAAATTGAACTATTTATGGATATAATCCATAATCATAAAAAGGTTTTATTTGAGGAAGTATATACTCATAACCGTTCATAGTGGTTTGTAAAGAAAATGAGAATTATCCTAAGCGTATCCCCCGGGAGTGTCGTAACCAAGAGTGCAGCAAGGCCCGTTGTCGTGCACCAGTTCCCGTTCGAGTCTAGCTCAAAGCGGTGTTTTCGGGTTTTACCCCTAGGTACATCTGTGCCAGAGCCGCCTCTACCTGCTCGTATCCAGACAGGGATGTATTGCTCGGAAAACTCATATCATCTCTATAATACCAAAATTCTAGGAAGTTCTTCTATACTAATCCTCGAAGCCTATCTTTGGGCTATGCGTTCTAATCAGAGTTTATCTACATCTAGCTTCCAAGGTTAGTACTAAACTGCCTCTGATACCAACTGTAACGCCCCGACCCCAGCTACCCAGAGTCGGTGCATTACTTCGTAACATTGGCATGATCACAAAAGATCAAGTCTCGAAAGACCGATTAGTTTAGTAGCCTTGGAAACACTAGATACATTCGTAAACGTTACATTACATCATAAAGTGAAAAACTGCAATAACAAAGTCTCCATAGTCCACACTCATATCCTCTTCTGACTATCCCTGCAGGTCATTCATAAAATACTTCTTCACATCCTGGAAAATATTAAAACATTGAAAGGGGTGAGCTCAGATGCTCAGTAAGGATAACAATATTTCGGAAGCTTTCGTAAATAAACATAAACATTTAAGGCAATGTATAACTAAAACAAAAGCCTTTTAAACTTGAACATCAACATAATATGGCAAAAGTAAAATGAGATAATGCCATTTACTTCTTCACATGGATATTCTACTGGTCGAATAATCACATGCAATATCAATAACCACTTTCATAATGAGGGAATGTATAATGCCGGACATTCTGAAACATTTTGTCAAGGCCTCGGCCAAGACATCTAAAATGATTAAGGCCTCGGCCAAAACCATAAATCAAATTGGGAAAGGCCTCGGCCAATTCCACGTCTAGTTGTCTCATGAGACCTGCCGATGCATCGAGGAGCTATAGCGGGCTCCACCCGTCACTTATTAAGTCCAATACATTCCTCATATGAATAGGTTTAAACATATCATAAACCATAACATAATTGTATCACATAAAACATGCATAATGTAAACATAACATTTCCACATTTTAATCACAAGATATCAATACAACACATTGATATAATAAAAACACTTTCAAAACCATTTTCAATACCAAAATAAAAGAAAGTTAAAACTTTGTATTTATTTTTCGTTAAAAAAATGATGGCTTGTAGAGGAAGCCGAAACTCAAATAATGGTCACGGCGGCGGAGAAGTCGTTGTCGCCGCATAAGTACGGAAAGAAAAACATTCCCTTTTGTCGTTTAGCAAAACGCTTTGTATAAAAAGATTCCTTTTGAATAACCGTAAAAGTCAAAGGGGTTTATACACCGTATAAAAGAAATTTGTGTATAAAACCAAATATGCCTCAATGAAAGGAGATTGAGACGAAGTACTTTAAAAGATAATTTTTAAATAAAATATATCTATTATGTGTATTCACTATAGGTACACATAAATAATGTAAAAATACAAGATAGGACATAATAATATCATGACATAATTTGAAAGTAGGAGATTAACCCAAAGAATGGAAGTTGGGTTAAGAAGATCCCTTACCTCGTGTCTGACTTGACTCAACCGTTCTTTAACCTCCTGAATAATAAACTAGAGTTAATATATACCTTATTAAGAACCATTTTCAACTTCATTATCCTTATTATATCACTTATTACAATGATATGAACATTATGTAATTATTTAAGTTAATAATGTTCATTTTGTCGGTATTTGGTTCTTAAGTCAAAAATAGGCTTCTTACACTTACATGTTGTTAATTTGGTCAAAGGTTCATTATATCCAGAATGGTATTCATGATGTAGATATCATATATGTCATATATATCCAGTACATACATTCATTTATAATATTACATCACATTTAGAGGTAAGAAATGAAATGCACCGTTCATGGAGACGGTAAGCCGTACGTACGCATGAACGCTACTTCCATTTCTATTTCATATTTTTTGGAATGGAATCATAATGATATGAGAGTATATTATAATTCCAGTATAATAACATATATAATATCATTAACTTTATCCTTCACACATCCCACATATGGTATTAACGAATCAAATCACTTTCAGGGGGCGGTAGTCCGCGCTTCCTAAAATGAAGATATCGTGTTTTACCCATAATGGAAACCATAAAGGTATGCCCAAAATGAAAAAAACAGAAGCTTAAGGAAAACATAAACATATTATATATCATATATAAAAATAGTGACATCATAATGTCCACCTTTGAAGGTGTTAAATGAGTGTTGAACAATCATCGTTTCGGGAGGCAGAATTTCGCCATCCACGGAAACCTTATGTTCTTTAACCATTTGATGTAGTTGTGTGGAAGTGTAGCTCAAATAAATCTTATAACAACATCCTAGTATATTTAAGATACTGGTGTTGTTACAAAAGAAGTAAATAAAAAGAGTTTAGGGGGTTGGAGAAGCAAAATAAAACAAAAGAACATGAGAGAATGAATTACCTTAAAAAGTGTAACTCCTTTTGAGTTGAGCCTAAAGGCTTCCTTTGAAAGGATTCTGCCCAAAGGGAATCCTCTAGGATGAGGAGAGGGATGTGGAGAGAGCAAATGGGCAGGGGTTGGCCGAGCCAATGGCTTGAAGAGTGTGTGAAATGAGGTAGAGGTGGGGGCCTTTTATAAGAGGAGAGGAGGGGCACTTTTGGAAAGTAAAGGAACATTACATTATTTGAAAATGTGTTTCGGTTTTAAAAGGTCCCACATTGATAGAATTCGTGGATAAGGTGATAAGGCATCGAAATCCACTCATCCAATTGGTTTTGGCCATGTGTAGTTCATAGATTTTATATTATCTTTCCATTTTATTTAAATCGTCAAATAATGATGTCATCGCTGCATCATTATTATGTCATAAATAATTAAATTTATTTAATGTCTAAAAATTATAAAAAAAAATACTATGATATAGGAAATCTTTTTATCTTTCCAATGACTATTTATAATCAAAATTTGGACTAGTGTAACCCTACTTAAAAATTGTTTTAGTAAAACACTTTATGTTAGTGTCATTTTCACTTTAACATTAAATAAAAAGTAATTTATGTTATTTCCCAACAAAAGTGGATCCATGGGGTCCCCAAGTTAGGCCATGGCTTGTCTTGGTCGGCCATGACACAACCAATGAGGTTGGGACATGTGTCTAGGTCATTTAATATTATTAAAGTATTATTTATACCTTAAACTACCCTAATTACCACTAATCGCGATTAAGAACTTAATAAGTTACTATTCACCAAAAAATTATTTTTATCCCATTGAACCACATTTTACTTCTTAATGACAACCATGTATGTCGGATTTTTGAAAATCAAATCACAGAAGTGGTAATATTTCATTTAAACGAAAAATCAGTTATTTAACAACCACTTAGTGGTTTCACTATTCATCAAAAATTGAAGTTTTTCAGAATAAGGCCAAAATTTCACCCTAAGCTATAATTGATATTCCGAATTGAAAAATGATGTCTATTTTACAAAATTCCAAACATATTAGTTGCATTAATTAATTTTATAATTAATTCCCGCTGTCACAACAAATAGCGTGTTTTTAAGAAACAATTTATATCAAAAGATTGGCAATTGTTTATGTCCAATTTCAATGTTAAATTAATTCTAATGACCACCATTGGATAAAATGGTAAAAATATATTCTAATTATACTTTAAAACCATCAAATATTATAATTTATCACTATAAATTATTTTGATTAAAAAAGTTGTTTTAAGTATTTTTCACTATTTATAAAATTTTAGAAGTTCTCAGAAAAATACCAAAAATTCAACATAGGCTAATTTCGATATTACGAATACAAAAATGAAGTCCATTTTGACATATAAAATTTATAATATTTCAAAAAGAAGGTATTACTATTCATAACGGCTACTTTGATTAGTCGCGGTGTTTTAGAACTCGAAGTTGCGTACAATGCAAGCTATTGTATTACTGAATGAGAAGCGTATCGTGGAAGCTCGGGGTGTTACAAATAACATAACAAAACCCACCACCAAAAAAGGTGGGAAGCTACACCACTAATAATATCAGGTTTCACCTGATGGAAGGATGGAAGATGATGCCAAAGGGGTACCAATATAATATTGTTCCAGCTTCCCCTGATAACCAAAACATTGATGACCTAGTCAAACTGATACCGGGAGAAACACCCGAGCACCATCCGAAAACTAAAATGGGTGATAAGGATGGTAAAATAATGTCTTTCGGTGACATTGAGATGTTTCAAACCCTTTATAAATCATCGATAGTAACTCAGTAATATCCTATATGAGACTTGATATAACCATGGAATGTCTTCCCACCTCAAACCCGCACAATGTGGATTAGCGTGGCCACTAATACAATGCCTTAAATGGGTCCATCCTGATCAAGGCATGGTAACTGTTTTCCTAAGAAATATCATCCAAAAAATAATTAATTACCCATGAACCACCAAAATTAATCACACAAGCTCTCAAAAAATCATTAAGAGTCTAGATGGATCTCTTAAACTTATCGTTCATCTTCAGTTGATACAAAATGCTCAACTTGAGCTTGGTTCCCAATACTTCTTAGAGTACCTTCTTGAATCACGAAGTTAAATGAGAATCCTAGTATGAAACTATTACAGATGGAACTTCATAAAGCTGAAAAATATCTGGAAAATATAGAAATATAAGGTCCCCTACCTTTATCGACTCCTGAAAGGGTAAAAAGTGGGTTGATTTCATCAAGATGCCAATAAATATCAATTTTCAATGTTTACCACATGGTGTATAAGGTATATCAATAAAACAATCCATAGATATCTCATCCCATTTCAACACTATAACATGGAGTGGATGGAACAACTTGGACAGTCTCTAATTCTCATCCATCATCCACTGTCAAGACAAGCATCTAGAAAAAATGTCTGACACTACATAACTCATCTCAGGGAACCAATACCGACATCTCAAGGTATAGAAAATATTGGTTACCCTTGGGTGAATAACCTAACTTTAATGATGCGCCTCATGAATCACCTCATGACTCATGCTTAAATGAGTAACCATACACCTTTAAAATATGATAGATCCTAGAGGAGACTGAGTCCAATCACTCGAGGTCTCCCCACCAATTAGAGAGCAAAAAATCTAATATAATTTAGGGGAACAAACTTTCACACTTTCAACTTGATTGATAAGAGTGGGTGTGACCTACAAAATAGACAAGAACACAACTCTCCATTCTCATTTACATCTAGAATTAGATTAGCTAACAAACTCATTAGCCCCCACTCATCTTCTGAATATTAAACCACATACACTAGAAGATTCTTACTCAACTTGTCAGGTAACACATTTCCATTCCTAGGTGTATAAGAAACCTTCAAATAAAATATCTATAGGTACTCCACCTAGCACCTTTATATGAGTTTTAGGTCCCTCTGGGTTAAAATGTAAATCAGATTTTTATGATTAAAATATATTGTAAACCTCTCCCTGAAGAGTTAATGTCTCTATTCATTTAATGCATGCATCATAGCTTCTAATTATAGGTCATGGGTGGGATAATTACACTCATGTGGGCAAAGATTCCTTGATCCATTAGGCACCACAAGGTTATCAATCACCAATACACAACCAAACCCCACACAATAATAGTAAAAAAACATATCATAATATCTTTAGAAAAACATTTAAAAAGCATGAAAGGTTTTTGATATATATATATATATATAATTATATATATTTGAGATGTATATTTCTTCAAAAAAGAATTTAAAATAAAAATTTTAATATATTTTTAGCAAAACAGGGTTAAATACCATTAGTGGTTGAAAAATCTGGATATGACATATTAAAACAAATTCCCCTTCGGGTATTGTTTCTTTGTTAAACAAAATCCCCTTCTCTTATTTTCTTATAGCCACGTGTGAACAAAAATTAAAACATGCAAGAGACACAATAATTTTACTTGGATCACCCACAATATGAAACATCCGAGGATAATATAAAGGCAATGTGCATATGTACTAATTCCACTAAAGCGCACTACTATTAAAAAGTTTGAATTATACTCAATATCCCTTCTGGTTTAGAACCAATGACAATGCTAAATGTCACTTCTCTCTAATGAAGTGTTCCCACTGATCCTTTAGAAAAAATATATCTTAATTAGTAGAATAAATATTTATTTCCCCAAATTTGGAGCATCATTAAGTTCCAAATTAATTCACTCGATGAATACCTATTTAACACATATTTACCGGGAAATCCATTCTAGTTTTCATGAGATTTAATTATGTTAGAAACCTCTTTACATAATTTGTGAAACGTCCAAATTATTTAGAAGAATATCCTAATTTTTGGATTCTCACTACTTTATCTAAGATCACTAAATTCATGAAGCACACATAGACTTCTCAAATATCACTACCTTCAAAAAATCTCACTTAGCCTTTGTGAAGCTCACTCCTTTTGTGAAGCTCACTTGGCCCCCACGATTCTTACAACTTTTGAGTCGCTCAAAAAATTTGTGAAGTTCACATATTTTGTGATTCTAAAAGCTTTCACGATTCTCAAAAACATAATGAAGATTACATATCCTTCGTGAACTACATTTCTCTATGAAAGAGATGATCTTATAAAATCCTTGGTGAAAGAAACATCCTTCACAGATCGACTTCACTAATTTAGTTCCTTTGGATTTTTGTTAAGTATTTATTTCTTCTAGATAATGTGTATACTCATATTTTTAGATGTAGCCTTGCCTTCATGAAGATTTTAAACTTCCCAGGTCCTTCTCATGATGCTCTCCATTCTTTATAGTGACGATCCCTTGAAAATATACTATTTATTAAAGCCTTTCAAAATCATGAAGCTTATCATAATTTCACTTCACCTCAGTCATTCATCACAACACTACCTTTGGTAACCTTCAATCCTTTATGATAACGGATTCTAGGATCCTTCATGAAGCCCCACATCTTCTTGAAGCTATAATCATCTTGAGATTCCATGCTTTTACCATATTTTGAAGATTCATTCACAAAAAACCAGATTTCGTCATGCTTGAGTCATCTTCCAATTGTTTTAACGCTAGGAAATGTCACCAACTTTTATAGAAAATTTTCTATACCACTTCTAGGGAATCCAATCATTTTTCATGTAATTTTGTCAACATACATTGTCAATAATCTCCCTAGAAATCTAGAAATTTCTTTGGACACATTCTCTGTCAACAAACAATCTGAACCCATAAACACTGTAATGTTATTATGAGGAATGTTTACCCAAAATTTATATATATATATATATATAAATGATAATATAAAAATATTTCCAAAAAAACATTTTAGGTTTTTGATATATATTTATATATATCTTTGATATGTTTTTTTAAAAAAACATGATAAAATAACTTTGTTGTAAATATATTTGACTAAGAAATTATGTAAGACACACACAAACACAAACACATATATCTATATAACGTGTAGAATAAATTTGAAAATGAGTGTTTTATGAAAATGAGGAGAAAATCAAATTGATTATTTTTTTAAATAACTATATTTATAAGATTTTTTTACATAAAAAAATTATAAAAAAATTTATTAAATAAACAAAAAAACAAAAATATTTAAAAATTATTATAAACATATATTATAATGATTAGTAAAAAATTTGAAATACCTTATAAAAATATAAATAATACTAAAAATTATTAAATATCTACAATAATTAGTAATTATTTGTAATGTAGTAGTAATCTAAATAATTATTAAGAATCATTAAGTAATTTTTAATAATTAATAATCAATTAGTAAATATTATTAATTATCAGTAAATATTAGTTATAATTATAAAAATATTATCACTAATTTGTAAATTTTATGAAATTATGATATTTCTTAATAAAATTTGAAAGAAAAAATTTGAAATAGTAGATATTATTAGAAATTAGAAGTATTTATTAAAAATTCAGTTGTAATTAATAAATATTTAGTTTTAAATAATAAATAATTGTATCAATTTGGTAAATTTAAAAATATTTGTAATAATTACTAAAATTTATGTGATAACTTGTAAAAAAATATAAATATATAATAACAACTATTATAAATTAACAGTAATTAGTATAAATGTAGTACTAATTAAAATAATTAGTGTGAATCATTATATAATTTTTAAGAATTAATAAATAATTATCTAATATTACTAATAATTACAAAATGTTCGTTCTAATTACTAAATACTATTAATAATTTTTAAATTTTAGTAAATTATGATAATTTTTAATAAAATTGTATAAATAATTATAGTCTCATAAAGTAGACATTAGTTTTTATTACACGATCATTATGGAATAAATCATCGAATAAATAATAATGGATCCAGTATAAATGATGTCTACAATGAGGGTGTTGAAAAATTTATATCTTTTTCATCCTCAAATTTAGAATCTGTTTATGAAGGATCAATTAAATTTCCTTGTAATAAATTTGATCTTTGGAGATTTGATATGTTTGAAAATGTTGGAATTCATATACAATATATTGGTATTTGGAAATATTATATTTTTTGTATCAATCTGGTGATCATAATTTAGTAGAAAATAAATTGTTTTGGGTTTTAAATCCATCATTTGAGAATTTTGTACCTGAGGTTGTTTCCCCAATGTGAGGTCCTAAATACTACCCAAAGGAAAGTAAATACTCTCACGAGCACTTTGTAAAAGGATGAAAACAATCCTATAAGTCCATGAGGGAAAATAGATGCAAATTGGATGGAAAATTTAAAAAGAAACATGATGAAATAAAATTTTACGAAGGGTTTTAGGATGACCACGTACCATCACCGAGAAAGGTTCGTGGGGTACATGAACCACAAAACATTGGTATGTGGAAGAACTTGTGAAGCGCTGGCATGTAGGGAAATCTCTATTAAGCCCAGTAGGCTGCAAAACATGTTAATTAGTGGAAACAAATGATGAAATACCACTGCATACCACACCACATAAATAACCAATTCATAGGTGAAACATGCTTGTGGGTTCTGAAAACCATGTCTCGTGAACCATAGACTCCACAAAACCCAGTTGACTGAGTCATCCACAGGTTGAGGTATATCTTTGTGGGCATCAACTAATGGTTTCACATGCCAACATATATGATTCCTCAGTGCTCTATAAAAGAGAGTGTAGGAAAAAGTAAAATGAAACTGAGGGAAGAGAGCACGAAGGAGACCCTAGAGGCTGGAAGAAGGAATTAGGATTCAGAGAAGATTTTAAATTCGGTTTCTAATCATCGATGAAGTGAGAACCACGAACCACTTTTCCCTAGGTATAGCCCACAGAAAATCACAAAAATGAGGAACTTGATAATAACTGGTCAATCAAGAACTTAATTGGTGAAATCATGAACCATCAATCTTGTGTGGATGAATTTCCCATGAACCATAAGGTCTAGAACCCTTCTACAATTTGGTTCTTTGCATAGCACATTGCTATGTAGATTGAACCCTACACCACGTACTGCATGGGTATGGGGATGGAACCCAGTGTGACATGGTGCTTTGTATAGCGCATTTCTATGGTTCATACTTAGGTCTTTGTAGTGCTTCGATATGTGAACGACCCCTCTACCCACATAGTAGTATGCTGTGTGGTGCAGCCCCAATCCTGCATGAGAAACTTGTATGCATAATGGGGTGTATTTGGGTGTCCTTACCCCTAGCTTCAATCATACCCCTCCATTACCATCGAGTCATCCATAGCTCCTCTCTGAACTAGTCCACTGGCATCAGGAAAAAGTCTCCTCCAAAGCCACCAGTCCCGTATAATCAGATCATCAGGTGCATCAACATTCCCCTCGGAGTATACATACCCAATGTAGCTCAATTCATGAAGGATGTCCCTACAATGGGTTGGACCCATGGAATTTCTCTATGTTAACAGTCCCATGGTAACCTAGAGTCCAACCATGGGATACTGATGTGAACCTCCACATTCTTGGGATCCAGGAAGATCACTTAATTTTCCATTCGGTGAGGGACTATGACCTATCAATGGAATCATCCTCTATTTCCTTTTTGACATGAGGTTACATTCCTCCTCTTTCCCAAAACACATTTAGGGGAATTCCCACTATGGTAATCCCCTTTCCTTTCGAGAGAAAAACTAAATGACATTCAATGTCACTACACATTGAACAATATATTGCTTGGAACCCTTTCCTTTAGTCTGCTCGACATGGGACCAAGTGAGGGAATTGACAAACCCAATGTTATTTCCCTCTCCCATTGAGCTTGTTGGCATGACCTCTTCTGCTGTCATCATCCTTCTTTTCCATTACTGTATAAGAGATTGTGTGCCTTTGTTGAATCGTTCAAAACCTCTTATTTCTCACACCGATCATGACTCACATGTGCTCAGGGGTTTGTGACGATAAAACGTTCTCCAAACCATAAAGGAACTACAAAAACTATGATTCCAACCATGATTGGGATACATAGGATGCCTTCTTAAAGTCCCAATCTCAAATAGGTACCAATTTTCAAAAGGGTCACCCCAATAATGTCCCTAAAAAGGGCATCCTCTTTAGGGATAATTCCTGATTCGACTATCTCTGACGGGTGGCTCCTGTGTGTAATCCCTAATAAAGTCACAATCTGTAAACTAACTATGATAACTCTGACTCCCACCATGATTGGGATACATCGGACACATGATTTATGGCCAGAGATCAAAGGGATTTTCTTCCCAAATGTTTTCCAATTTATGCCCCTGACAAAAGGGCATACTCTTTTAGAGTAAGTCTCGGTTCAACTCCCACAAATGGGCCTCCTCCCAGGTGTAATCCCCATGAAAAACAAACTATGATAAGTTTGATTCCTGCTCCAACCAGGATATGTAGGATGCCTAATTGAAGGACCAAGATCAAGGGATGGTATCTTAAGTCAGTCCCAATGAAATTACAAAACTAAGACCTCCTCTATGGTGTAATCCCTAATCATGCATCCTCACTGAATGACATTAAACTACAAGGATGGGTCCTTGTCACACGACCCTAAAAGGTGATGTGTCCAATTGAGTGTCACCGAACTACATGGATTCGGATTATTTTCATGAGGATAAATAGAAATCCAATACCATGGGTTTGATCCTAACATCAAACCACCTTCTGTATCCCCTAGACAATGATAAACTCTAGTGCACCTCATCACATTGCTCACACCAGCATTGTCTCAGCAATTCCTGAGCCATGTATATCAATGATTGATTTTAGAAACTAGGGATAACCTATGGATTCACTCTTTGGGAATGAACCAAGGATTCAAGAACATATCAACATGACTTAAATATATAGGAGATTCCCAAAATAGGCAATAATTCTCCCCAAAATGGTGTGATGAGCCTGACCTACCATCACCTAGACCAATGGTTTCATGAAGTGTCGTTGGCCAAATCTTCATCCAATGAGAATCTACATTTGGAAAGAAGGTCCATGAATCATGGATATAAGGGCCATCAGGTGTTTTTGGGTACACGAATAAACCCATTGGAGACCATTCGAGGAAATATTATCCTAATTGAACCAATTGCACAAATTCATAACCCCTATAATCACCCACCAAGACCATTCAACTGTGGAAACTCCTTAAAAATACAAATGGTATAAACTACCCAGTCCCCACAGGGTCAACATAATTCAATCCAACCCATAAAAAATAAATGATGAGAATTGGGTTGAAACAAAAAATGGTGAATCTAACCAGAAATTCTATCAAAAATAAAAAAATGATCGTCATTCGTCAGACCATTTTTCATTTCCATAAACACATCACCTCAGGCCGAAACAAAAATGGAGAACCCGACGTGAATCCTCAACCAAGGTAGCTATTTTACCCACAAAACCCCATCACCTTATAAAAAGGAAGGGGCTAATCCGAATCCTCAATTATGAATGTGATCAAGATATGCTACTTTAAGGGGTTTTTTATGTGTATATATCATATATATATATATATATATATATATATATATATTTCAGGTTTCCAGATCAACCTTCAATACAATTGAAATCTCAAACACCATATCAGACACAAACCTTAGTGATCCCATAGGCATCTGGGGCCCAGATGAGGAGCAAGAACCCCTCACCAATCTAGTGTCTTCAACGCTAGGTATCCAACATGCTGATTAGAGAGTACCACCAAAAACAGTACTCTCCCCACAATGAAGGCCATAAGACATTCCCTCCAAAATGAAAAAGATCTCCCTCCACCTCCTCATCTATGACCGACACTCGGCGACCTCGATGGTCGTCTCGAACCGTTTGGGGAGACAATCCTTGGAACGTGACAATAAGTACCTCCCTTATCTTAGGGAGGATGATGAAGTTGATGTAGATTATTTCATCCCAATTGTATAGGGGCATTACCCACGCGCCCCTACTGAAGATAATCGCTGTCAATAACGAGTGACCAAGTATCCTCGCTCTAAAGGGTATCTCATGCCAAGGGAACCTGAAAAATTAAAAAGGAAACATGCCCCTCAAGAATCCCACTGAGGGTAGAAAAAATATAACCACAAGCTGGTAATTACCTTGATTCCTAAGGGGGAAATCCATTGTACAAATGCAGCGGTATACAACAGTCAAACATACAACTCTTCCCCCTCCACTCAAGAACACCATGAATATATAGTGGAACAATACGAGAATGTGCACATTCTAACCAGTGATCAGTGGTCCCACCATGGAAAAAATGAAGTGAATTATAGAATGACGCAAATAAATCCTAATTCCCAAGAATCCCTTCATTCAAATAGGATGAAAACTTGATATAGGTAGGAAAAACACATACTCATACTTATCAAGATCGTCATCCAAATAAGGTGAGGAACAAATATGAGCAGAGATAAATTAATACGGATGCATACAATGCCTGTGAGAAATGCATCATGAAGTAAACAGATCAAAATTCATACTCATAAAAATGAAGCCCACTAGTCAAAAACGGTGGAAACCAGAGAGGACAACCGGTGGTATACTCATATCTCTATCCCATCACAGGAGAACTTCCAGTATCCATTGGAAACCTATGGAGGACTGTATCAAGAAAAAACTAATTCTTTGACATTGTAATGGGCCTTTATACCCATTCAAAATAAATATCCATGTCATAACATAATTTAAATGATAGAAGATCCGATATGAATTATAGACTAGATCCTTAGGACATTTCAATACATCATTGCATCAGCTACAATGGTGAGGAACCAGGACCATGACCTACTTTCCTTGAACGGAATGACTCACCCGCAAAATGGGTTGGTCACTCAGGAATTGTTATGAATCACTAATTCAATCTAGGAAGGTTGACATCAATATCCCGCGATACACAGACAACCAGATAGGGAGAAAATACTCATTCCAACTAGGGGATTCCGGTCCAACATGGTGGCCACTCTAGGACAAACATATATCCCTACCAAAACTCAAGATGTATGTCAATGTTTCTTGATGGCATCGCGAGAACCAAAAAAAATAAACCCACATATGAAGGTCATTACCAATAGTATGCAGCCCCAGTTTCCTATAATAGGGCTCCCAAAGATAAAATTATCCAAAGGAAACCGAAAAAGGAAGAGCGTATTCATAATTATACTCCACTAGAAGCGGGAGTTCTTGACACCCTCAAGCTTATATTAATAGAATCTCAATAGACTATCAATACATTTCCAAATTATAGATGTTGAAATAGTACTTTATAAGGACCTCCCTGCAATGTTGCTACCAACATCTCTAAAGGCCCTCCCCAGAGCACCCATAGGGGCTTACTCCATCGGCCATGAATGATCGATTGTTAGAACTTATCTTTGTATGCGTGTCAGGGTAGCCCTAATATTGAATAGAAGACTGAATATCCAGAAGTCCCTCCCCTTCTTATTTGCTTCCTTGATGGTCCTCCCTAGGGTATATGGTATAGATATTCTTCTCATTGTAGTCAAATGTCAATGCATGATGGTAGTCCTCGCCGTAATGGTGTCCACTGTGAAGTCCCTCCCCACAATGGTAATTTTTGTGAAGGACCTCCCCAAAACAATATAGAGCAATGAGAAGGTCCTCCCCTCATTTCAGTACATCCTGAAGGCCCTCCCTAGAATGTACACTGTAGAAATTCTCCCTGCCGCTAGATATCAAACTATGATAGTAGTCTTCACCATCATAGCACTCATCGAGATGTTCCTCCCCTCTGTGACATCAAGCACCAAGAATGTCCTCTCTAGGGTATATGTCATAGGGTAATTACCCATTTTTGGGCATCATGTTACAATGGTAGTCCTTGCCATTGTAGCACCAATTGCAAAGGTCCTCCCCATAGTCAAAATTCACAATGGAATGAAGGACCTCCCTATACCGGGGAAAGTGTTAGAAATCCATCCTATGATGAGGTAATCATCATGACAAAGTCAGATATATTAGGCACTATATCTATGGAAGGAGAAATTCTTTTCAAACAGAAGATGACCCGGGTCCATGCTCATCTTTCGATCCACCCCACTCCAATCATATATCAATGAGGCTCCTACCACCCCCTCTTCTTGGAATGAAATCATTAAGAAGTAGTTAAGATGAGAATATCATGTAGAAGAGTCCATGGAAGGACCACAACATGATATGTTACTCATGAGAAGACACCTAGCTAGAGATGATATACCAATGATGTATTGGCCTAGAGACACATCTCAATTCAACATACTAAGGGATTTGTCTAAGGAATGTATGCATAATATTCACCTCAATATCTGGAATACTCTCCCCCATCTATATGAAAATTTCTTGCCCTATGAAGGGTATAAAGACCATGTCAACATATTATGAGTGCTTCACCATCTAATCCACTTGGAATCTTGACTGTCTACGTGGAAGACACAATCATAAAGGTGAAAGAAAGACATTGAACTAGCCCACCTCCATGCATTACATAAGCTGCGTTGACTTATCAGTGATGCCCTATCCAAAGTTCACATTCGAGGATGGGGAACTCATGGAGATCTACACTTAACCCAACTTTACATCTACGATAACTCATTGGAATTGAAATATTGAAATTTAATTACCCAAATGTAGCAATAAAATGGAATCCCTGCTTAGAAAAGGTGGACCACTCTACAAGAATTGACCATGAGTAGGTATCAAAAGTGTCAGGACCAATGTGAGAAAACCATCGAGAAGCTCATGAGTAAGGAGACCGTGGACATCTAGAGGGCTTCCTGACTAAGGGAATCCAAACAACGATCATTGCTCATTTCCTCAAAAGAAAATAAATACTTGGAAAATCCAGTACCATACTCAGCTCACACCTGTGAAAGAGTGCATGTAATCAAGAAGGTAGCAATAACAGTATCTACCACCATGATATAGGAACATCCCCAACCCACAAGGATGGGGGAATTTTCAACTCCAAATTCCCTTGTATGAAAAATGAGTCTAGGCCATAACACATCAATTGAAGAATGGTAGAAACCCCAGCCTTCAGCGCTGGGGGTATTTTTGCCACAAAGTTCCACACATCAGACATATGTCTTATCCTTTTTGGGATGAATAATGAGAAGAGAGGACACTTGTTTAGTCTAATCTCGTGGTTCGTACCCCCGATAAGATTGAATATTGCGAGGTCAAATCAGGTCTCCCTTTGGGTCTATCATCACCAAAAAATCCAATGAATACCACAGAATAGAGGGAGAAATTCCATTAAAGTACACAATAATATCTCCTACCATTCTAAAATGGATACACCACCCCCAATACGGTATGAATCAATGGGAGTGGTAGACATCAGTTCCATGTACATCACATGAAATGATACAAATGAAAAGGAAGAAAGAGAAGATTGTTCTCTCCTAGAGGCAGTCCACACTGAGCCCGAGGGTGTGTATACCTGGAACTTGAGAGTTTACCTAAATCTGGACTCCCCTCAGTCAGTCCATCAATACCTCCTGCACGAATTCTCAACAAGGAGAAGAATAAGAGAAAGGCCTATAAACCAACTCCTCCTCCCTTAAAGATGATTCCCCTATGATTGGGGAGATATTTTCTCAACAGGAGAATGAAATAAAAGATCTTAGGTGACTCAACACTGATCTGTTAAGAGAAAGATGTCCTATTGGGTATGTTCTTCTAGTGGAGCATCAACACACACTTCCATCAGATGTTTTTCCACCTCGTGGGATCATCCTGACAAATGGAACAAGGCTAGAAGGATCATCCAGGGTGGTTCTGGGACCATCAGTCTACTTGAACCCAATCCTTGTAGGGTATAAAATATCTCCCTCCATTAGGGAAGTAACCTGAATAGATTCAAGAGAATCCACAGAGGATGCACTAGGATAGGCATCCACCTCAAGTCCTAGTAACATCAGTACATCCAATTATGTCCCATGCAACACCAATTCATGCTGAAGTCCAATAAGATACACATCAATAGATCTTAAATGCCATAGAGCAATTGACAACTTGACTAGAAGCCATGGAAGGGAAGTATGCTCCAGTACAACTGAAATAGAGGCCTTACCCCGACTGGGTGAGAAACACCCCACCTCCACCAAATTTCAGGAATACCATATTTCTAGGGTTCAATGGCTCAGGGGACCTAGAAAAACATCTAATTAACTAATATTTATACTATGATCCCATGATGGTAAATTTGGAGAAAAAAGACGCTGGGAAACTCAATTGAGTTGTGGGAACTCTACAAGGTTCATCCTTAGTGTGGTACACCATTTTACAGGCTAACTCAATCATAGGATAAGAGGATCTCCAATGAAAATTTCTCTTTTATTTCAGTCCAACATTGCCTAAAATATAGTTAGTGATCTCATGAAATACAAGAAGTAAGAGAATGAAAGAGTTTCAAACTTAATCGCAAGATGGAAAGTCCTGACTTACTCTCTAAACCAACCCCGCCCCTAGGATGAAATAATCACTATTTTCATTGACAATATCCATGACGAATTGTGGACAACACTTATCTGAGTGAAGTACACAATTGGGTTATATGATTTATGCACCATTTCACAAAGGATAGAAGACTCCTTATAGAGTACCAATCTCAAGTCCTTAGTGGTATCATTGGCCCAAGGAAAATGAACGGAAAAAACTGAAGCAACTTCTATCATGCTTATGCCACCCCGACAAAAGCCACAGTCACGAGGCCTCCACCAAACCATGCATGACCCCCTAGACACCAACAACCATCCCAAAATTTTCAAGATGAGTGAAGGGGTTCCAATAGAAATCAGTTTTAGGAACAATGAAATAAAGTCAATATGTTCCGAGATGACCTAGTTTGTGGCTACTTCGAAGCATGCATGAATTGAAACATTCTCGGACTACCAGAGCCAAAGACAACTGGTGATTTTGGTCTCGATGGCCATCAAAATTACTATACCTTCCATTAGATACTAGGACACACTATCAAGAAGTGCTTTTTCTTCAAGGATATTCTATAAAAGATGGTATATTCTGGACAAGTCAAGTTGGGACCACCACCAGTAGAAGTGGAATATGTTTTTACCTCAAAACCAAATGAGGAAGGGTAGTGGTAAACATTCACCTGAAAAAAGGAAAAATCATTTTATAGTTGGATGAATCAGAGAATAATGAACTAATATCTTGGTATCCTCAAAGAACCATTGAAGAAACCAACCATTACCCCAACAGCTATTGATGCAACACAACCATCATCATCATCCCCAAAACCCACAAGGGTCATCTGTCTAGGAGACAGTCCCATTAGAAAGGTAGAAATTAAGAGAATGAAGATGAACATGCACCATGACCAAAGTCAACCTTGACACATTCAGATTTATTACCAGTAGAATTGAAAGAAGAAGAACTGATCTGCCAAATTGGAAAATGGTCAAGGCCCTTCCAAATGGGACAAAGAACACCACCCCATAAAATGGTACAATGCGCACCACATTTCCAATGGAATAATCAGAAAAATATAGTCATATAAAATCATTATCGGATCATGAACTGATCTTCGAATCCCTTAATGTTATTCACTTGATGGACCCCTCCTCTGATAGAGACTGTGGCTATGAACCCGAATTCCCCGCATCTAACCGGAGAGCTGGAGGAAGAGGCTGCAGAGGCTGAGGGATTCCATGAAGTCATGGTCATGACAAGAGTCATATTACTGAACACACCTTAATTAAAACCTTTAATGTTGTGGAAACTCATAGAAGAATGCTCCAGCAGACATAATAGGAGCCAGAGTTTTTCTCTATCATTTTTAGAGGAAGTTCTAGCCCAATCGTCTTGGAATATCCATCAGAGGAAGATAATTTGTCTAATCACCTAAATCATGCAGCCTAACCAATGTGGCTAAATTAAAAGAGAATGGGAGCACTATCAGCTCTCGTCCCAGAGGTCAGTTCATCCACCTCTAGAGATCAAGTCCCCAAAGAGCCTATTAAAGAGCATATACAAGCTAGGAAGCGCCATGCTTTAGAGAAGAAATATGATATTCTGAAGGAGGTAGCCTTAGTACCACCAACGTTATCAATTCTGGATGCATTGAATCCATCATCACACCTTATAGAGGTAGTGATCAATACTTTAATAATTCCCTAGGAATTAGAAGTTGATGTAGCAGTTGCCAAAGTTTATTGAACAGAGAGAAACCCCAAAGAATTCCATGCTATTATCTCTTTCACAGATCAATATGACGTGGCGATCATACAGGGACACATCAAACCCTTATATGTGCCCGAAAAAATAAATGGCATTGATATCCGGAAACGTTTCATCGACAATAGATTTTTATTCCACCTCCTCCTGCTAAGAACACTTCATCGGTTGGGCTATGATGAGGACAGTCTGAAACCCTGTGGCACAACTCTACTATGATATGAAAAAACTGATTAGAATCCATTGAGAAGAATCATGTTTAAAAATTTTCTTGGTGACCTCGTGTAAGATTCTAAGTTTCTAGTAGTGAAAAAGAATATGGCCTTCAATGTCCAGTTAGGGAACCCCTGGCTGCATCAGCTCATTGCAATCCACTCATCGTACAATCAGTACATCAAATTTTGTTCTATTGGAAAAAAGAGACATTTCACGCTGATAAATCCCCATTAAAATCTTGAGAGTCACATTAAATTGATGCATGGTTCTACCAGAAAGAAAGAGAAGTAGTATTTGGTCGATGAAATTGATCGGATAACTACCCTAAATAGATTGAAAATGGCTCCAACCGATACCCTCAATGAGATTGGGGAAGAGTATGTATTACCCATCAATCAGACTAGATGCATAAGTATAAGCTCTGTCATGGAATCAACTATCTCCAAGATCTCTGTTATGGTCACTGGGTCCAAGGATGCTAAAAAGTGCACTGGCCCCTATGATGACGGTGAGTGATCAAATTAAAATGCCCCTAGCCTATCCTTAGGGCTCTAGACTGTTCCCACTATAATAATTAAGGAAAAATATGATGCAATTTCACTAAAAAATATTAAGGAAACTCCTCCACCCCCATTCCATCCTCTTTAAAAAATTTCCCTCAGTCAGGTAGGTAAAAAAGAACTGCTTCCTTTTCTAGAAATCAGTGGTGTGATTCATCTCCCAACATTGGAGAGTTCATCACAAGAATAATATCTCCATCAGAAGAGGAAGAAGCTAATGAAGGGGATCCTGAATGGGATCATGAATAAAATGAATAATAATAATAATAATATCTCAAATATTCCCCTCTGACATTCGAAGAAGGTATCTCCACCATAATCGAGGTACATAGGGAAATAAACTTGGGCACTGAAGACGACCTGCAGCCCACCCGGATTAGTATGGCTATTCCTTTCAAGGATCAAGAGGCATAAAAATACTTCCTAAATAATAAGTGGGATGTTTTTCCTGGAACAACATAGAAACTAGTAGCCTTGATCCTAAGTTATCCACTCAACACCTAGGTCTACTGAAAGACCATTGTGGTTACAAGTAGGCTATCAGAAGGACCCACCTGACACATGATGTAGAAATAGAGGATAAATTTGACAAGATAATCAAAACTAGATTCATTCAGGAAGTCTAATATCTAATATTGCTAGAAAACATAGTCCCTATAAAAAAGAAGAATGTAAAAATCAGAATTTTCATTGACTTCAGAGATCTCAATCGGCACAGCTCGGAAGATGATTTCCCAGTCCTGATCAGGGAATTGCTGATCGATACAACCGCCTGATATGAGTTCATCTCTTTCGTGGATGGATAATCTAGATATATCTAGAACCAAATGGCTTGATAAGATGAATAATCTAATTCCTTCATCCCCCCAAGGATTATTCTGCTAGTATGTGATTCCCCTCAATCTGATAAATGCTGATGCCACATATCAGCGCACCAAGCATCGAATTTTCAAGCTCTTCTTGGGAAAATTCTTCAAGTGCTATGTCGACGACCTTGTGGTTAAATAATGTCAGTGATCGAACCACCTGAAAGATCATCAACCTATATTCGATAAACTATAACAAAAAAGTATAAATATGAATCCCCTGATGTGTGATTTCGACGTTACCTTTGGGAAATTTCTCAGCTTCATCATACACCATCACAACATCAAATTAGATCATGAGAAGAAAATATCCATCTTCATAATGTCACCACCTTGCACCCCATTGAGTTGAGGGGTGTCTAGGGGAATCAGGCCTATATTCGGAAGTTCATTTCCAACCTTTCTGGTAATTTTTTTCCTTTCATCGGGTTGATGAAGAAAGAGATCACATACCAGTCAGATAATGATTGTCAAGAAGCATTCTACAATCATAAAAGGTATATCCTCATTCCCCATGGTTCTAATTCCACAAGTTAAGGGAAGGCCACTATTTCTATATATGATCACCTTAGAATAGTCACTAGGTGATTTCAGCACACATAAGAATGATGTTGTCTATGATAATAGTCTCTATTAGCTCATCTGAACAATGATCGATGCTGAGAATTAATATTCAATAATCGAACAGAGATTCCTAGACCTAATATTTTCAGTTATGAAACATAGGAATTACCTACCGCACCACGAGGTACATGTAGTCTCTCGCTACAATCTGGTTAAGTATATCCTTAGCCTTCATATATTGAATGGATTCATATCATGGGGGCAGTCATCCTATATTAGTTCAAAATAATGTATGTTCCCCCATAATCCATCAAATTATAGTCATTATAATATTTCCTGGAAGAGAACCCCTTGGCATAAATCAACCCATTGGATACTGAACTTCTTGATGAAGAATTATTCTCCATCCAAGAAGGCCCCCAGGAATGAGAAATGTACTTCGATGGTGCCTCCAGAAGCCCGATAATGAAAAGTATAGAAGATCCCAAGCTCAACAAAGTGGGGATAGGAGTTATACTCATATCTCCATTAAAGGTTGTATTACCTTACTCTTTATTTATTTTATAGGGGTGCACAATTAATGAGGTAGAATAACAGGCCCCAATTTTAGGTCTGGAGCTGGTATAAGAAGAAAAAGTCGTGTGCCTAAAGATAAAAGGTGACTGAGAGATGGTCATCAAGAAATTCAATGGTGACTATGAAATCAAAAAGGAGGTAATGGTTCCTTTGATGAACCATGTCAAAGAACTAATGGTAGAATCCACATCAAAACCAATCTGACATATGTCCCTTGGTCACAAAATGATTGAGTTGATGCGTTAGAAAATGCAGCCACAACCCAAGCTAATATAGACAAATATTAAAAAGTTATCATCATTACCCACCATCATATGGTCTTTACATTTTTTCAAAGAAACATGGAAGAGATCAATGAGATTAGCCATATTTCTGAGCCTTACGGTCACACCACCGAATGGATAACTCCCATTGAAACATACCTCCAAATGGGGGGAACTCCCACCTGATAGGGCAGGAGGAGTACATATTTTGAGGTGGGTATTCAAATTTGTTATGTACGATGGAACAAACCCAGAAAATGTTCTCTTCAAGCGAGGCCTTGATGAAGTCCTTATCAGGTTCATTTATGTAGAAGAGACCACTAACATCATGAAAGAAGTGCACACCAAAACGTCTGGAGCCCACCAATCAACATCCAAGATCTCACATATAATTTGATGGATATGATACTATTGGACCACTATAATATAGGATTGTGCCACATTTTACAAGAAGTTCCATTATTTCCAAGTTCATTCCAATTTCAAACACCAAACTGCAAAGCTGCTTCACACAACTATGTACTCTTAGCCATTTACCATATGGGGGATGAATGTCGTGGGACCATACCCTACTGCCACAGTCATACAATTCAAGTTCATTCTCACAACAATTGTCTTCTTCTTCAAATAGGTTGAAGCTGTAACCCTTAAAGAGTTTGGGGAAAGAATCATTATTAGATTTGTGAAAACCAACATCAATAGTTGGTGTACCTCAAACAATACTGGTGGACATCAACACTAACTTATGCTCTGCTGAGTTGGAAAACCTATACCAGGAATAAGGAATCAAAGACAACTATTCTTCTCGCTACCATGTAGCAACCAATGGACATATAGAGGCTTTGAAAGAGTTGTTGTTCAACATACTCAAAAAGATGATAGAAAAAGAAAACATATCATGTCTGGAAAATATCCTCCATGCTTTATGGGTTTTTTGAACCACAACCCTCACTGCCACCCATGAGACCCCATGCTCATTAGTATACAGGACATGGGTAGTTTTTCTCATCAACATTAAAGTTCCATCATTCCTCATTTCCATTTGAGATCAATTGTATTAATATGAGAAATCTCAGAAACGATTTGATGAGTTAGAGCGAATGAATGAGAAAAGGTTTCATACCTTCCACCATTTGGAAATATATCAGAATCAGATCCCGTGATCTGTCAACAAGAATGTTAACCTTTTGTCTTTCATTGAAGGAGAGATGGTGTTGGACCTCATACACCCAATGATACTCAGTAGGAAGACCAAAAAATTGGAGCCAAAATGGGATGGACCATATGTCGTACATAAGGTGTACTCCAATATAGCACACACCTTGATTTAAATGGATGGTTAACCCACCAAAATCCATAAAAATGCATGGTTTTTGAAGAAATATTTTATATAGAATGATGAAAATGTCATAGCTATAGGATGTAAAACTGCACAACAACATAAATCATCCATGTCACATGACGTGAAATGGCTTGATCAATCGTCCTCACCGCATGCTGTTAAAATGCAAGGACAAAATCATCCTTTTTATATGACACTAAAAATCATAGCATCTTTTTCCATACCATAATACATTAAACTATAAGTAAGGTATTGTGTTCCAGATAGAAATTCATCTCATATAAGTCAAATTCATGCGAGGAAAAAATTGTAACACCCTCCCCCTTTCTGTAAGGAAGGTATTGTGTTCCAGCTAGAAATTAATCTCATATAAGTCAAATTCATGCGTGGAAAAAATTGTAACACCGTCCCCCTTTATGTGAATGGGTCAGCCTGAAAAAAGAAGAGAATTTCAGAACTATGTGTTTCTTGATTACCATTCACCAGTGGGATACGTAGTGATGCCTTGACCCTCAATATGAGCCCAACCATCACATGAAACAGAATTCCCCTGTTATATCCTCTATCACCACATACTACAAGATAAATCCTTGTCCCTCCTTGTTTCTCACATCGAGTATACCTCACATGATCTTACGGTATGTGGTAAGGGTCCCCTTGCATAAGAAATTCATAAAGAAATATGATAGTCCCAACACCCATAGAGAATGAAACAAAAATTCTCCTACACTTACTCCTATGTTAGATCTCTATAGGGTATATATCACACATATAAGTATATATGGATTGATTTCTACCCTTGCAGGATACATAGTGATGCTCAAATTTAATATCTAGGCCTAGCCAATAATAAAAGAAAAATTCCCTCTCATTTCCCAGAACATGGACCAGACCACTGTAGGTAAGTTACAGAACTATGTATGGCCTAATTAGTGCCCCTTTAGGATACATAGTAATGATCAGATTTAACATCCGGGCCTAGCCTCCAATCAAAGAAAAATGCCCTCTCATTTCCCGGCACATGGACCAGTCCCCTACTGGTAACTTACATAACTACGTATGGATTGATTACTATCTCAGTGGGAAATACAATGACACCCAAATCCCAGATTTTGGTCCCAACTTCAATGTGGTTATAATTCACATCATTTTACCTTTTTCCTTAATGCACGACATTAAACTACATGTAATCTACTAAAACTATACATGTATTGATTTGTATCTTAGTGGGATATGTAGTGACACACATATATCATATCCCAATTCATCCATCATTTAAAATGCCTCACCCTCCCTATGAATGGACCAAAAATTTACATTGAGGATATGTCCATAAATATGTATGGATTGATTCCTACTATTGCATGATATATAGTGATGCTCGGATCCCCCATCATGGTTCATCCGTAATATTTTTTCTTTCTCTTTGTATAGGTCAGACTTGCACATTGGAATCCATGAAAGGTCTTAACTGCATGATATTAAACTAAAAGGTCCCTCAAGAATCACATGTGGCCTAATTTTCGATGTTACGAGATCTCAAACATGCGCCCCAATTTGTTTAATGATAAAATGAAAGTAAGTGACAGAAATTCCAAGTATAAATTCCAACACATAGAAGGATTCGAAAGATCATGATTCCGCCAAAATTTAAGTCAGATCTATATAGGAGCTTCCAAAGTTCACGACTAATCATGGTGTGGATATTTCTTACATTCCTAGAATCATCATTCCTGTTCTTCAAACTCCACACTCCGGGGAAGCATGGTCCCCATAAACATTAATGGATATCATAAATGGAAGTCCATTATTATAAAAACACCATTGTTTGACTATGAGATTCATGCCCCTGTGGATCTTCATATATTTCTTACAAAATGGCTATCAATCAAAAGAAAATTCATCCTCTAGAGAGGATTTTTCTACCATGGTATGCCTAATGGATTCAATGCCCCATGTCATTCCTCCTGATCCAAGGGCCCCACGAGATTATGGTTTACACCTTCTATCATTGCTAATGTATAAGGAATATCAAAGTATCCCTACCATGATACACCCATAGTTATTTATGGTCTTTGTGACATGTTTTCTCTGAAAATATAACAATAAACTATGCTTCCAACATCTCTACCGCACGGCATTAAACTGCAAGGGTAGAAGTGTACCAATTTCACGACATTAAACTGCACCCCACAATGAAAATTATTAGATTATTATATTGTTTCAGCCTCTTAAAACAAAATTCATTTCCATCCTATGAGTGGGATAGACCTCTATTAGGAACGTTTTTTAGGAATCCTCTATGACTTGGTTCCCCTTGAGGAGATGCGTGGTGATACTCAAATCCTACAATCCAAACTCAGCCATAAAAAATATTAAAATCTCCCATTCTCATCTTATAAATTTAGTCAATGAAGAGAATCCCCAGACAAGTCCTATTTACAAGACTACTAAAGGGTAATTATGTTTCCCTTCTTTCACATCAATATTACTCTACGTCCAACCCATATTGTGATAAATTGTGTGGAATTTGACCTTACTGCATGATGTTAAACTACACAAAATAAGTCTAAGCATAAGACACTCCTTGCCATTGATTATTTCATTCTTATGTGGTGACCCAAAATCCTTGTCACCCCTTGTTTCTCACACTAAGCATAGCTCATGTGAGCTTAGGGACCTCAGTAGGAAATCCACCATGGCATAATCAGAAATTAGTCTAAGATTTTGGTCCTAGAAGCACATTCCTAAATGGAATGTTGTGGTTCCCCCGTAATAAGGAACCCGAGGTCCAGACCATACGACGTTAAACTACTGGGTAATCAAAAGATGGAATAGACGCCTCACCCTATGTATGATCGAAATCTATGTTGTGGATTATTTAGTGTCATGGGTGAATCAAAACCCATACATTTCTAACGTATCCGGATACACTCCTAACACACATCAAACTCTATGTTTTGAGTAATCTTGGCTCCCCATAATCCTCCATAGACATCAGAGATGGAAGACTAGTGTCCTACGAGCACCTTTCTTTGAATATTCACATAATGCCACGATGGATCTCCATATGTTACTTACAGAACAACCATCATCCAAAGGAAGATTTGTCCTCATGAGAGTCCTTCCCTACCTCGGTATGCCTAATATCTCCTAAACTCCATGACATCCCTTCTGATTCAAGATCCCTCAAATTCCTGGTTTGCATTCTATTTTCCACTCATGTCCTAGATATGTTAGAGTATCCTAGCCCGATTTACCTTTGGTTACTCAAGTATTATGACAAATGAAGAGGCCCCATCAATATGTGTGAATTTGACCCATGTAAGGATAAATAAAATGACCCCACTTATTTCCAATTTTCCTAATAAAGGTTAGCCAAATAAATGTCCTCGTTCGAAAGTCATACTCTATGACCAAAAATGTCGCAATATCCATAATCATTCATGTCCATTGGAGATGGAAGGCCAGTTTCCTACATACACCTTTGTTTGACTATGCACATCATGCCTCAGTGGCTCTGCATATGTTTCCTACAAAACATACACCAACCAAAGGCATATTCATTCTCAAGAGAGTATTTTTTGTTTCTGTATGCTCGTATGAAATTTATGTCCCATCTTACTACCTAGATTCAAACACCCAAGGATTAATGTTTATGTATTTCCCCATTAAAATTACCAAAGATGAAAATCATTTCTACTTGAAATGATGAATCCTTTAATCTCTATTGGTTAGAAAAAAACATAATCCCCCACAATAAGTTTCACGTGTCCTGATTATATGAAGTTAAACTATATCATTCACCATCCCTCCCTTATACAAGTGAAATTATTGTGGGAGTAGTTTCCCACTCAAACCTGATACAAATGTCCCTAATAATTTCAGACATCGTCCCACATATTGGCCACCCATTGTTGTCCCCAACCTCAAATAGATCCAATTTGTTATAAATTTCCAAGGCCATCGCAAATGGATGGATAGTGTACTGCATCCACCTTGGTTTGACTGTTATTATTATGCCTTAGTGGCTCTATATATGTTACCTACAAAACGACCATCAATCAAAGGAAAATTTTTCCGTAGGAGAGTCCATATCCACATGGGTATTCCTAAAATGGATCTCATGCCCTATATACATCCAAAAATCACAAAGTTAGGGTAAAGAAAAATCTACCATTCATGTGTGAAATTTATTAGGACAGTTTCGAATGATAATTCCCAAATTGGGGCCCCTGCCCCATCAAATTTGGAAAAGGTTGTTCGACCTAATGCATCAGTAATGAGTTTGACTGGAAATACTATAAATATTCAATGGAAAAGATGAAATTCACACCAGAATAAAAACTCATGAAGGGAAACCCTGGATAAAAGTCATGTATCAGCTCACCAGACCCATGTTCTACATTGTTTAAGAAAAAATAGTGAGTTATAAAATATTCATAGGAGACATAAATCTTGTTGAGTCAAAAACCAAAAAATTATAGCCTATAGAAAATTCAAGTTATACCGACTAATCTAGTATCAAACTAGGCTTTGGAAAAAATAAGGGTGATAATGAAAAATAAACAATGTTCGTGAGGTTTTTCATGTAACCCCAACAAGAGACAAACTATTCTCACTGAGTCCCTCAACCCATGAAAAACATAGAGAATGATTTTGTTTTGTTATAATTACTTATCCCGAATCACAATTATAGTTATATGAAATTGAAACGTTGTTCATATGCTCAATTGTGATGGATAGACATTGCAAGAAAAAGAGGAAGGAGAAGCATCGAGATGTAATGAAAAGTTCCATTTTATTCTATAGAGGTATAGAGGGCATCCACAATCTAAATCCTATCCTCCCAAGTGGGACATGATCATTACAAGAGATATTTGTTGGACTCGAAAAGTTTTTTCAATAATTAGTTTGACTCATCAGTGTCCTGATGAAGTTTTAACAAGTTCAAGGTCTATGCCTCCACACCTTCCTGTAGTGACTCTGTATCCCTCACAGCATCAAGGCCATCCATTCCTCTTTCTTGCACCTACTATCACCCCTCCTCAACAATGACCATGGCACGAGACGACTCCTTCTTAAGTCTCTATAGATTCTGGCTACGCTACTCCACTTCCTAGTCAAGTTTTTCCACTAAGTACTCTTTCCTTGTGAGCTCATGTTACAGCCTTGAAAATTATCCATGTTGACTGGAAGCTTTGACAATAAGGATTTTCCTCTGAGTCGAAAGATGAGCCGTCGGCTCTGCAAAATAATGTTGAGATTCAAGTGTGCCAACCACCTCCCCAGCTGCAACCAGTTGTCTCACTATATCATAAATTCCATGATAGTTGAATTTTATGAATCCTAGGACCAAAAACTAGTTGTGTAATTTTGGAAACTTTATCAGAATCTCATCCAATGGAGTATGAGAGATTAATCCCCAAACATTATTCCAAGCCTTTAGGTGGATGATACAAAGGTCAACCTATCATTCTCATTCAGTCTCATAATTGTTCTTTAATGATGAAATATATTCAGGGAAGAATTTTATGAGAGGGGGACTTGATTCAACAGCTAAAACACAAATCAACCCCTCAGCAACCTCACCTCTGATGATTACAATGGGGGCAGAGTAGAAGCGTCTACCGAAATTGTTTAATCTTGTGGTTGAATTCTTGAATGTAAATCAAATTTGGGTAAATATCTTCAAATCCAAAAACCAAAAAAAAATGTTAAATCAAGAGACTAGATAAATAACCTCAATCTAATGAATCTTCTATACCTCCCACATTCGAGACAACATCACTTCCCAGTGAAGGTGGCACTTTTTCATTAATCATAAGTTTTCCCCCATGGTCTCCTAAGGGCATCAATGGCCTAAAACTATGCCCGAATAGACCAACAACCTCCAGGACATCCCCCAGTAGGTAGCTCACCAATATTAGGCCTGTAGGGATGATTAGTCTGGAAAAGGTTACAGGTATTGAGATTCTATAGGTCGAGAGCACAACTTCTCTCAGAATTGGAGAAAAAGGCACAATAGCCTGCTCCATGTTTTCTGTAGTTGGGAAAATGTCCCCCCTTTTGGTTGTGACTTCTACATCGGAAGAGTGGAGATGTGCAAGTATAGGATCCATATCTTATGGGACTCCATATACAAGGTAAAAGTCCATTTGATCAAGAACTATGGGTTCCTCAAGACACGAAGTCCCTCTAATATCATGTGATGATTAGGCCTCTCCCCTGGATTTAGCCCCTATCATAAAAATGGTATTATCTTTCTCCATTTGAACATGATAAATGTGTTAAATCGAGGCATCAATTTCAGGATGTTATTATATCATTGATTCAGAGTTTGTTTTAACCAAATCAAGCATGAATGAAGGTTTGACACCACCCCCAATATCCTTGGTTATTTATGTTCCTCTACTTTGGGAAATCGTAATTACTGGAAGATCTTCCACTTCCATAAAGGGAAATGGAGCCGCAAGCTCTTAACCAGCTTCCACCAAGTAACTGATGGGCACTACATCAAAATAAAAACATAATAGTGAGTCAACAAGATAAGGGAACACACTTTGAAAACTTGGTGAACAATAAATTAGTTGTGATTCCCATCCTGATGCGTCTTGATAGTTGGGATGCCTGTTTGTGTTTTTTGGATTGATGTGGAGATGGTTATTAAATAAGAGCCCCCCAGGGGAGCTAAAGGAGGAAATTACCTGGAAGTGTTTGTGATTATTGATTCCATATGCACTTGGGCTCCTGGAGATCCTTCTTTAGCACCTCCCACAATCAAAGGGGTATAATCCCCAACTACAATGCCCCCGAGGGAATAAACTGGTGAAATAACTATTTCCTGAGAACCTACAGCCTCCTACAAATAAAAAGGGGGCCTTTAGATTCTCCAAAACGAAGAAAATTATTTTTAGGGTTCTTTGATAGAACAAAATCTCCTTCTATGGTCATTTACCTTAGGAGTACTACCATCAATGATAATATGTCAGACCAGTAATTCCTGTCTTTGGAGGCATGAAGGAATTTTTTCATTTCAGTCAAATAAGTAGCCACCTCATCTAGATCTTCTTTATCAAAAATATAAGCGGGGGAAATAAATCCTCCAAAATGTAGAAGGTAAAAGGATCTCCATGAAGTAGTCTCAAAATATACTAATCAAAATAATTTTCCCTCAGTTCATTTAAAATCCTCCAAGCATATGGAAATGCAGCTGTAGCATAGATGGCTAGTGCTGAACGATTTCCATAGGTAAGAAGAGTGGGTCTCTTTATCCACAAATGCTTCCTAGTTGCATCTTTAGTCTTGGGACCACCAAGAGTCAAACGTTTATGGAAATTCTGGAGTAGGTGAGAATCTTATCCCATTATAACCACGATAAGTGAGCTAGCAACATCATCATCCTCATCATCACTTTCTAGTCAAAGCATGGAATGTATCCAATGTAATTATTTATTGCGATTTCTATGGGAATAGATTAGGGTCTTGGTGTCATCAAGGTAATGACCTACCCTCTCAGGATCCTCATTGAAAGAGATGTCATCATGTGATGACACATAACCAATTCCAGTGATGGAATTATCCCTAGTCTTGAGGAACTACCATAAGGCATGAGGGGAAAGATCATGAAAAGATTGGTGGTTTCTAAAAAGGTCTCGTTTCCTATAGGATACTGGAAACATAGAATTTGGTGGGATGGATGGTTGACTCCCAACTGCAACTTCAACATCTCGTTCAGCTGCTTGTGAATTCACGTCCTTATCTTTCACGACATTCCATGGGGGAGAACCAAGGGGTTACTGAAGGACTTTTCCTGGTTGAGAGTGAATGAAAAATTTATTTTTCTTCTCCTTCCACTTGTCCCTAGATGCTTTGGAGGATGTTATAATAGGAACAAGATTAGCTAATTGGATATCTGGATATGATTTAACCTAGGCCTCAACATAGCTTCTGGTGAGGTAGGTTATGAAATCACTAGAATCCGGAAGTCTAAAGTGGAACTCGGTATCCTCCTAGGTAAAAATCAGCCATAATTGATGTGGTATCAGAATATTTTTCTCTTGAAGTGAACTATTGAGAGTGGGAGGACACATCTTATGGACACAATTAAATTGAAAATTGAATCTACAAGTTGCATAACCCTCCCAGATATTCTCTCCTCTGATATTGGAAACAAAGATGCCTTCTCTCAAAGAAAAAAAGTAGCCTTGTTTGAAAAAGTATTCAGATTTATTATTCAAAATAGTACTGATAAGGGATGTTTATGGATGATAAGAAAATCGTTCATGGAAATTAAGATGATCCATTAATTCTTGCTCATTATTTTTAGTCTTCTCCACTTTCTTATACTGCGAGGCCCAAGCCATCAGCAAAACACTACTGGTACTATGAAGATATCTTTAGAGGATGGAATGTGGAATTGGAAAGGAATTGATAAGCCATCCCTAAAGGATTTATAAGTGCCCAAAAATTTGTAAAGGTGGCCCCCTTCGCTGATTCGGCCTAACAAGTGATAAATATTGGCCACCACAAGAATAACCAGATTGATGCATCTACCAGTTGTCAGCTGAGTGTCCAGGATGAAAGTTAAGACTATCAAACCACAAAATTCTCGTATTGGTATGATCCATCTACACAAACACATGGCCAATAATGCTACCAGTCAAAATAATAAGTCAACATCAAGAGTGATCCCCCATCCACATTAATGTAATTTTTGCTCTTACAAGGTGGGACAATAAGTACCCGCTCGTATTTAGATTTTCTATTTAGGGTAGGCCTTAAGTTATTTCATATAGGGATATAGAATATTTTTCATAAAAAAGGAACCAAATCACTCAAGGAAAGGAATTTCCTGCTTCAAACAGGGATCAAATTCCTTCAAAAGTGCCTTTTCAAGAATATTGAGTTTCTTGGCCAAAGGGAAGAGTCCTCCCCTCGTCACCCCAAGCTGGAGAAGGAGGTAAGAACTCATCATACATTTCATCGAAAATAGGGCCTCCTGAAATTAGTTGTATGTACCAAAGGATAATGGTTATGTCCCCATGGGTCAAATGAAAGGTATTGATGTCTGGGCACCACCAGATCAAGAGTTGTAAAATGTGGACACTAGGCCAATGAGTGTACGTATAAAACACCCATGATTCCTTGTATAGTCCCAAAACCTACAAATCATCCCAAAATTCTTCAATGATCTGGAAGAACTAGAAAGGAAATCCCCAATCTAAGAAAAATGAACCTCTAGAATAAGGGCCTCACTTGGATGACTAACCATGTTGTTCACTCGCTGTGGCCTTCGACATAATGCTTTGATAACAGTTGGTTATCTTATCTGGACTCCATTACACCTCCCCTATGTTAAAAGGTGTGTAGCTTAGAAGGGATCTAGTAGAGATATATCTTTGAAGGTATCGTACTCTAGAAGAGATCAGGTCCTTTGGAATGGAGGTTCTAGTTTTATGGGAAGAAGGCTGATCGGCCTGATTTGGCACTAGAATCGACGTGTCAGAAACATGTCCAAATCCCCAAGTAGATAGCCTTCCTAAAGCCAGACACTCCAATTGACTCATATTAAGTAGATTTTATTGGTATTGATGGATTACGACAACTAGAGTCTTTTTATCTACTGAGTCTGCAATGTTCTTCAATCTTTCATCAGTAGCATATAGTGGGGAATCACCGACGTCCTCAGCAGGAACAACGACATCAGTAGTAGCTTGAGAAAGATCTATTGCAGTTTGCTAAAAAATATCTAGACGACCATAGAAAATTCAGTTAAATGTGAAACTTAGTTGAAACAAAGCCACAAAAAATTGATGAAGAAATTAAAAAAAGGTCTCTACAGGGCACTACATACTGCTCCTAGGAATGGTATACAGAAACCATTTCATGCAAACTACATCAGTCCGCAGAAGGCATATCCCATGTATGGACTATGTATGTGGAAGGCCTACGAGGCACTATCCCATGGAGCATTGGCAAGAAAACTATGTGGTTTTTGAAATGAAGAAACTATGAACCAAGGCCTCTCTATGAAGCTGTTCAAAGTTTTCAAATTAAAATTTTATGTTCAATTTAAAAGAGTTTAAATTTAGTTCACTAGTTTAATGTTTGGTGTGAAGAATCAGAAAACCACTTAATAATCCTACTATGTGGATGGTCGAACATAGGTTTTAAGTTCCACAACATAGTTAAAAAACATGAATTTAGTTTGCCGACAATGGAAACTATGAGGAATTTAGTTCGCAGAATGTATAGAATAGTTCATGGAAATGGGTTTCGCAGTGGAGTTAATACACGAAAGTGAAGGAAGTAAAGGATAAGTTGGGAGCCCTTTTCGCCCCAAGAAATGGTAAAATAAAAATAACATGGGGAATTATAAATAGTTATGGTCACCCCTAATGGGCCTACCCACTATACTATGAACCAATTCAGTTCAGGACTGCTTCTACATCAGAATAGCCTCTTCTTCAATCCGAACGGAACCCATTCTAATGGGGGGCTTTTATATGGTCATGCGAATAATGAAAAGAGAAGTAAATAATCTTACAATAACTTTTTACAAGGAAGAAAACGTACCTACCAGTCCATCAATGGAAATGGATGCAAATTGGATTGAAAATTTGTGAAAAAAACTTAAAAAATAAAATTTTGAAAAGGATTTTAGGCTGACTTCATACCATCAATGGGAAAGGTTCGTGGGGCTCATGAACATCGATCCATCAATATGAGGATGAAATTTCAAGGCGTTGGCCCATAGGGTGGTGGACAGTAATCCTAGGAGGCCTTGAACCATGTCAATTAGTGGCGACAAATAGAGAAATTCCAATGCAAACTGCTCCGCATAACTAAGTAGTTCGTGGGTGAAACAATCCAGTGGGTTCTACGAACCATGTCTCACAAACCACAACCTCTGCAAACCCTAGATGAATGAGTCTTTTGTGGGTTGAGGTATTTCTTCATAGGCTTCTAAAAATTCTAACTCATGCCTATATATATGATTTCCCCCACTCCTATATAATAGGGAGCGCGGGAAAAAATAAAAGTGGACCGATGGAAGAGTACATGAAGGAAAATCTAGAGGTTGGAAGAAGGGCTTCAGATATGGAGAATATTTCAACTTCAGATTCTAATCATCAATGAATTGGGAACTACGAACCAGTTTTCTGTATGTATAGCCCTCTATAAACCAAAAAGTACAAGGAACATAATAATAATTTGTGAACCACAAAGTTAATTAGTGAAATCAAGAACTATAATCCCTTGCGGATGAATACCCCATGAAACATAGGCTCTAGTACCCATATTCAATTCAACACTCCACATAGCGCATATTTATGCTGATCGAACCCTACACCACGTACTGCATAAGTACGCAGATGGAAGTCGGGGTGGAATGGAGAACCACATTCAGCTCTATATAACATTCTAGTATGAAGACCATATCTAGGACCATGTACTAGTTTGATACACGATGGTCCATACCCTGTTCTATGTACCACTTCGATACACAACAATATGCTGTGTGGGGATGCCCTCATCCAGTATTAGAAAACACTACACAAAATGGGGTGTCTTTGGGTGTCCTTCCCCCCCCAGCTCTAATCAAGAACCTCCATAACTGTTTAGTCCTCCATAGCTCTTCCATCAACCATTCCACTGGCATCAGGCCAAAGACTCCTCCAAATCCACCAGAACCAAATGATTAGATCATCGAGCATATCAACTCACCCCTCTGAGTCTACATACCCAAGGTAAGAAGAGTCATGAAGGCGATCCCCATAACAGTTTGGACCCACAAAATGTCTCTATGTATACATTCCCATGGTAACCCATAGTCCAACCATGGGATGCTAACGTGAACCTCCCCATTCTAGGGATCAAGGATGATCAATTTCTTTCCATTCAATGAGGGACAATGACCAGTCAAGGAAAACATTCTCTCTTTTCCCTTTTGACAAGTGGTGACATTTTTCCCCTTTCCCAAAACACATTTTGGGTAACTCCCACTATGGTAATCCTTTAGACTTCCAATTTCTAAACCACATGAATTTCAATTTCATTCCACATTGAAAGTTTCATTTCTTTGCACCATCACCCACCGTCAGCTTGATATGGGACCAAGTGAGGGAATTGACACAACCAATTATCTTTCCATATCCTATTGAGCTCGTAGCCATGATCTCTTCCACCTTTTTCATCCTACTTTACAATCATTAAAGAATATAAATGGTGACTTTGTTGATTTTTCACACCCTCTCGTTTCTCACACCAAGAATTACTTACACGGGCTTAGGGTTTTATGACAATTCATCATTTTCCAACCCATAAACAAACTACAATAACTTTAATTACCACCATGATTGGGATGTTTAGGATGAATTCTTGAGTCATAAGCTCATAGAGGTACCCTTTATCCAAAGTTTCACCCCAAAAATGTCCCCAACAAAGGGTTACCTCTTTGTGAATAAGTCCTAATTGGATTCTATCTGATGGGAAACTCCCATAAATAATCCCAGATCAAGTCACAACCCATAAACGAACAATGGGAACATTGATTCCCACCATGATTGGGATAAATAGAATGCCTTATTGATGGATCGATCTCAAAGGGGTTCCCTTCCCAAAGGATAACCCATTTATGCCCCCGACAAAAGGGCATACTATTTAAGAGTAAGTCCAATTCAAATATCACAAATATGCCTCCTCCCCGGTGTAAGTCCCAAGATAAAAAAACAATGATAAATCTGATTCCTGGTCTAACCAAGATACGTAGGATTCCTTCTTGAAGGCCCGAGATTAAGGGACGATCTCCTGAGTCAGTCCTGAGGAAGTTTAGACACTAAAGCCTCCTCTATGGTGTAACCCCCAATCATGCGTCCTCACTACATGACATTAAACTACATGTATGAAACCTTGTCACCTGACCCTAAAAGGTGATGTGTCCTGTTAAGTGGCACTAAAATATATAGATTCTGATTCATCTCATGAGGATACATAAGAATCCCATCCCATGGGTTAGATCCCAACATCAATCTACATTTAGTCTCCCATGGATGATGATGAACTCTAGAGTGACTCATCTCATGGCTCACACCAGTGTTGTCTCAAAAATTCTCGACCCATGTATATCCATGATTGATTTTGAAACCTAGGGGTAACTCATGGATAAACTCTTCACAAATGAAGTAAGTATTCACGAACATATGAACATGACATAAATCAATAAGAGAGTCTTAGAGTAGGAAATAATTCCCACTAAAAAGGTGTGATGATCCCAACCTCCCATCTTCTCGACCAATGGAGTCCTGAAAATTCATTGACCAAATTGTCATCCAACGTGCACCTACCTTTGGAAAGAAGGTCCATGAATCCTGGATAAAAGGGTCGGTGGGTGTTTCTGGATCCATGAATAAACCCATTGGACACCATCCAAGGAAATAATATCCTAAGTGGACCGATTGTGCAAATGATTAACCCCCTATAATCACCCATCAAGACCATTCGATTGTGGCACATCCTTCGCAATACAAAAGGGATACACTGACCAGTCCCCTCGGGGTCAATGTAATTCAATCCACCCCATAAACGATAAATGGTGTGGACTGGGTTGAAATAGAAAATTCTTGAATCTGAAGCGAAATTATATAAAACCATAAAAATGATCATTATCCATCAGACCATTTTTCATTTCCCCCAAACATGTCACCTTAGGATGAAACACCCATCTATTGAGGAAACAACAACTGTAAATGATATTCCAAATCCTGAATCAGAATATTCTCAATTATAAAATTTGTGGAGATATGCTGAGGATGCATTGAATTTACCACATTAATGATTTTATTTTTAGGTAATAAATTATTATTTTTTGGTTTGGTATTTATTCCCCTGGTTCCCTGTGGGTTTTTAAAGAAAAATGGATTTTTTAAGGATAAACAACAGGTGATACAAAGTTAGAAGAAACTATGCTTCATCCTCTAGTAAACCATGCAGCAACATTCCTCAAACAGAGTGAGGGGAACCAAGTTACTTTATGGTTTTGAGAACCATGTGGGATAACCTTGCTTCCTATCCAGGTCATTAAAAATCGGAAAATTACCTTTTTTACCTCTTCATATTTGACCATATAGCACATAAAATCTACCCCATTAAAGATTCTCAGGCATGGTAGATTCCTTCAAAACTTATTAGAGCCTTTTAGAATTAATCAATGGGTATTTTTTGCCTTAGTTCCTCAAGAAATCATCAATTAATTCATTTCACCCTTGGTTTCATTCTATTTATAGGGTTCTTATTCCCTCCTATTTGGTTTTGACTTTTTCTATTGGGTTGTTGACATAATAAGGGGTTGATATTGTGTTGTTAGGAGAAATATTGATCTTTGTTGATCAATATTTCATTTATAATGTCTTTTGGAGGTGAAGTTGTGGTTTTACACCAGTTTCTAAAAGTCACCATGTGTTGGGTAGGTGGTTCGATGATTTTACATTATTATATGATTTTTGATTTCTTTCTTGGATTTATAAATGTGTCTTATGGTATTGATTTGAGGTGAAAAATGTTTTTTGAAAATAGTTTGAGATGAATATATGATGAAAGTTGGTTTTCTAAGGAAAAATGGTTTCATTTCACGTATGTTTCATTGTGGGTTTTCTTGAACATGTTCTATGATTTGTGTGAAAGGTGAAAATGGTGCTTTAAAAAGGAACTTGATGTGTCAATGAGTTTAATGTTGTTTTACAAAATAAATGGATTTTTTTGAATGATGGATTCATTTCTGTGCACCTTAATTGGGTTTCTTAATTTTGGAAGTGATGTGAAGCATGTTATAAAACTGATTGGGTGTGAGTGTGAATTTTATAGGGGGTTTTCCCAAGCAAATAATATGATTTCATACGTTTACATTTTGTTGTGTTTCCAATTGGTTTCTTAAATTGTGAAATTTGTACAGAATGTATTTATAAATTGTTTTGGTGTTTGTTTAAAATGGAAATTGTATTTTTTATGGAAAATGGTGGTTTCATGTGGTATATGATCTTTGGATCAATGTGAATTGTGAAGGAATTATGTGTGATTTTGATTCTTGGAATGTTAATGTGAAAGTAATTATTTATGTGAGATGTGAAATGGAATTTGAGAAAAAATTGAATCTCAGGTATCTGGGTGGGTAGACTAGACCTTTTATTCTAGTTGACTCAGCATAGGTGAGGCTAGATTCATCTATCAGTATTAACGCTACAAAAAAAACAAAATATGTGATATGATAAGAGAACACTAGTACTTGGGATGTGTTCCCTGATAGAAGATCATTAATAAGAATGATTTTTGTTTTGACTTATGATATATAGATGTTATAACTTGGGATGGGATACCCTATAATGGCCTGTACATGAGAATCTTATTGGTAATGTTTTGATAATTTGACCACCAAGGTACGAGGTTACAAGGGTAACACTTCTGCTCGTTACCTATAGGGATTGCCCGTGGATTTATCTGATGTTGTGTTTCTAATGTGATGTGGTGCTAGCTGTCGGTATATGGTAGACGATGTGTACACTTTTATTTCAAGAAACATTATTTTAGAAAATTGTTCTTAAGCGTTTTTGAGATAGTTTTCTTTAAAATGTTCTATAGGAAATATTTCAAATATTCTATTAGATGAGTGCATACTAATTTTTCTTTCTACTGTTATATCATGGTATCTTTTTTTGGAAGCATTATACTGGGATTTTGATAACACCCTATTTACACCTTTGGGTGTATGTAGACTTTGTTATGTATAGCCCCGGTAAAGGAAAGATGTATCATGGTGGTGATGGTGGATCCGATTGCAAGTGTTCCAATTCTTTAAGGTGATGGTGGTGGTGGCTTTAAGGATATGAATCTATTATTTCATAGAGGTTTTTGGGATGGATTTATTGTTACTATTCTATTTTGGTACTTTTTGTCTAGGTTTAAGTTAGAAACTTTCAATCTAAAAAATTATTCTAACTCATTTGGTTGTGATTCTTAGTTATGTAATTTTT
Organism: Viscum album; assembly: GCA_963277665.1. Classification (NCBI taxonomy): domain Eukaryota; kingdom Viridiplantae; phylum Streptophyta; class Magnoliopsida; order Santalales; family Viscaceae; genus Viscum; species Viscum album. The sequence goes on along the minus strand of OY728130.1, from coordinate 49,536,729 downwards.
ATTCTGGTTGTTTTTTTTATTTTCATAATGGTTGAAAATCATTCTTAAAGGGCATTGCTGATACCTAGACACTAGTTCCCTTCCTGTGGGGATTGTGAACACACTTCAAGGCTTGTCTTGAGCTTGGTTGGGTGTCAAGTTGGATGAGCCCCTGGATTGATTCATGAAAAAATGGTATTAAATAGAGGGTTTAATCTTTTTTGGGTCAAGATATATGGGAATATTCTAGATATACTTGAGCTAGGATTTTTAGGGATTGAGGTTTTGTTTCCGACTGGGGTTCTTGGCTAGAACACCTCATGATAAGGCTTGGGTCTCTATGGGATGTTTTGGAAATTTGATTTGACTACTCATACATGTGTGATGTATAAGCAGCAGACTGGATATGTATACGGGGTGGGGGTGGAGGGGTTTAGTTAGTCCAATTATTATAATGTATTTTGTTATGTCTCAATTTATGGATGTGTTTTAAATTTGTTATTGCTACTTAAAATTTCAATAATGTGTGTTGATGTTTGTTTTTATGCTTTTCCTTTTGGTTATTTCTTTTGTATTAAGATGCCTACATGGAGAATTCATGTTCAACTGCAAGAAGATGATGAAGAGAGTTCTCCCTCACCAATCGATTAGAGATTAGTGGAAGTAGTGGTAAGGGTTTTCAATGCTTTGGTTCAAGTAGCGGGCTCTGGTCCTTCTTAGGTTAGAGAAACTAAACGAGGTCCTCCAAGGGAAAAGGATCATGAATTTGTCAAGAATAAGCCTCCTTGTTTTTGAGGTAGTAGGAAAACATAAGAAGAAAATTAGTGGCTTTAGAATATTGAGAGGATGTTTGAGTTCCTTGATACTCCTGAGACAGTTAGAGTGAATTGTTCTTCGTTTATGTTGGAAGGTCCTAGTCAAATGTTGTGGGACTCAATAGTGAAAGCTATAATACATGAGAAGATGGGTTGGAAAGATTTTATGTTCATCATAAATGAGCTATATTTTCCTAATATTTTGTCTTTATCCAAGTCTAATGAGTTTTTGGAGATTAGGCAAGGAGATTGTATCGTGATGGAGTATTACAACCACTATGTAGAGTTAGTTCAGTTCACATTGGAGATTGTTTTAAATGAGTAGAAAAAGGCTCAGAAGGTCATTATGGGGTTCCTACTATATATATGATCCCATTTCCTTTTTATCATGATTAAGAATTATGCGAGGGCAGTTTATCATTTCATTGTTATAGAATTTGATCATAGATGCAAGTATAGTTTCTCTAGAGTTGTGTCAGTAATGGGTAGTTGTAGTTCATCTGAGAAGAAGAGGTAGTGAGATGAGCAGGGAATGAAATGAGGTGATAGTTCATGCTATCCTTCCTAGATGTCATCGGCTATGGCTTCAGATGTTAGGTTAGTCATGTTCCATCAACGTGGAAAGTTAGGGAACATGATATCTACTTGTCTATATCCACCTATACCAAGCCACCTGTGTTGAACTATGAAACACTTGCATCAATTTTTTAGAGTGGTGAAACCATATTAGGGTGGTGTATTATCTATTGATTGCATAGGGATATCATCCCTGTAAGAACCATCCAGGATAATGGGTTCTCGATTTGGACAGAATAACAGTAGGAATAGACCATCATTTGTGTATATTCACTTCAGAGAAGAGTCACAAGCCATTGGTCATTCCCAAGGTCAAGAAGAGATAAAGAAAAAATCATGTGGTGGATCATGAACCAGAGGAATCAGATACAGAATTTACGAAAGATCATGCTATGATTCTTATTTAATCATCTTTAGCTATTTAACTATTTGATACTAGTGCCTCCTTTTATTTTATTTATTCATTTTCTATGGATGTGTTAATGTTTACAATCGATCATATAGAGTATATTATGGAGTTGGTAACACTTCTTGGTAATAAGAGAGAGAAGGGTTTTAAGTGTCTATATTTCGCACTCACCATTCTAGGGGTTGAAATGGAGTGGGATTTTATGGTTTTGAAGATAGAACTCTTTTAACTGATTCTTGTTGTGGATTAGATGACACATTTTCAGGAGCACATCAATTTCTCTCATAGGTGAGTATATTTTGTTTCACCTGACGAAAGTACCCAGGTATTTCAAGGTGAATGTGATCCTTTGTTGGGATGTGCTGGACCTCCACTTCTATAGATGGGAAAACAATTATCAGATATTTTCTCTTATGTTGGGGATTGAAAATAGGGGATCTAATAGTGGACTATCTCAAATGATGGATGAGTTTCCAGATGTATTTATAGATCATTTATCAATCTTTCCTCTAGAGTGGGATATAGATTTCTCTAGTTCCTTGGCGTCGAGAATAGAACCTATATCTATTTCCTCGTAATATATGTACCCAACAGAGTTGAGGGAATTAAATGTATAGATAGATGGTTTGGAATCAATGGACTAATTTTCTTGAGTGTCTCACCTTGTTTCACCCAAGTTCAATTTTTAAAAAATGATGATTGATCTCAATGGTTTTGTATTGATAATTGAAATCTGAATCAGGTGAAAATTAAGCCTTTTTGATTAGCTTATTGGGAAAACGTGGTTTCACAAGATTCAATTCCATTCTGGGTATCACTAAGTAAGAGTTAGAGAGGTGGATATTCTAAAAACGAACTTCTGAAGTAGATATGGATATTTTGAGTATTTGTCCTTACCTTTTCTATTAAAATATTCCCCAATAGTATTTACAAAGCTTATAAATAGGTGTTTCCACCAGTATCTCAAGTTATTTATTGTGGTCTTTGTGGATGACATACTGGTTTATTTCATGAATGAGGAGTTGCGTGAGCAACATTTGACAATGTTTTTAAGCACCCCCAGGATCATCTTCTCTATGAGAAAATGTCTAAGTGAACCTTATAGATCATGGAGGTGAAATTTCTTGTCCATTTGATCTAAAAAGAAGGGGTTTTTGTGGACCCTGATAATATTAGTGTAGTGATGTCATGGGGGAATCTGATTTTTTTTTTGAAATTATGATATTTTTTTGGACTGAATAGTTTTTATATGAGGTTTTTTCAGGATTTCTCTTGGTTGAATTAATCCATGATGTCACTCACCAAGAATGGGGTGATGTTTGAATGGATCTCGGAGTTTTAAGTGTCCTTTGAAGCACTTAAGATACTATTTTCAAAAACTTATGTTTTGATATTTTCAGAGTCTATAAAGGGTTATGTGGTCTATTATGGTGCGTTGGTATGGGTATGGGGTGTTTTATGATGAAAAATGATCATGTGGTTTTATATGGATCTCGATAACTCTGACCACATGAAAATAATTAACCAACCCATTTCCTAGAGTTATAAAATGTGATTCATTCCTTAAATATGTGGCACCATTATCTTTTTGGGGAAAAATTTCTTGTTTATTCTAATCATATGAACTTGACCATAATTTTTACCCAGACGGGTCTGAATTTGAGGCATCTTAGTTTGGTTTAGTACCTTCAGGGGTTTTATTTTGATATATTTTGTACCCCTGGAAAATGAAATGTGGTGGAATATGAATTGAGTAGGAAATTATTTTTGCATGCATTGAAAGAGTCCCGTGATGAGTGGACATTGATGGGTCTCTTCACCCATGTAAATATCAATTGATGAGTTTTTCCATAATTTTATTTGGTTATTAAATGCTTTGGATAATTCTTGTGAGTAGTATTTTTCTCTTGAAGTAGTTTTCTGGTGGAAGGGTCTCTTCGTGGTTCTGTTTTCATTGAGGAAGGTGGTGATGCAAGTTGTTCACCTGCCTCAGTTTTTCATTCATCCTAGTTCCACCAAATTATATGCAATGTGAGTTTATTGTTTTTGTGGGAATCTATGATTCAAGGTGTAGATGACTTTGTATCTTGGTATTATACATGTCATCATGTTAATGTATAACATCAAATCCCTTCGGTTTTTTTCAACCGCTACCTATTCCTACCTGAAAGTGGGATGAGATATCCATGGGTTTTATTGTGGGATTACCTCATACATCCCATTTAATGAATTTTTTTAGTAGATATTGACCACCTAAAAAAATTTGACCATTTAATTATGATCAGGTATTCATCCATGGATGGTGAGTTGGTTCGGTTATATCTTTGATAGATAATGATGATTCTTGGTGTGTTTTTGGAAATTCTCTCAGACAGGGACCCCCCATTTTACCTCACTATTTTGAGAAGTCTTTCAAAAGGTAATGGGGTAGTAGGTCAATATGTGTCTGGAATATCATCCTCAAACAGATAGTTAGACGGTTTGAGAGAATCAGATTTTTGAATACATTCTTTGAGCATGAGTTTTAGATTTTGGAGGATCATGGGATTTCCATTTTGGTTTTGCTGAGTTGGTATATAACAACATTTAACAATCCTATATTTTATTGGATAATTTTTAGGTAGTTTATAGTAAGTCATTTTGATCTTCAATGTGATGGGATGTGTTGGGGGAGACCACATTGTTGGGAATGATCCATATGAAGGATACTTCTAACAAAATCATGTTGATCAGGTAGCTTTTGTTGACATAATAGAGACTTCAGAAGTATCATGATGACAAGAGGATTCGATCCTTAGAGTTTTCATAAGGTGACCATGTTTTTATAAAAGTGGCCCCTCATTTGGGTCATTTTCATATGGGTAATCAAGGGAACCTAACACTGAGGTATATCGGACCTTTTAGGATGACCAATATGATTGGAAAGATGGAATAGAAGTTATATTTCCTACCTCAGCTCATAATGATTCATGACATGTTCCACATATCTCACCTGAAAAAGTACCACACAGATTGATCCCATGTGATGAATTGGGAGGAGTTGGAGTTAGATACATATTTTTTAGTGTTTGAGCAGCTAGTAAAGATTGTGTGTTCCCAAGAGAAAGTGCTTTATGGGAAGTCTATTCAGCATGTATGAGTTCTTTGGCAGCATGGTAGTTATGAGAACGAGGCATGAGAGTGAAAGTATTTGGTTGAGGAGGAGTATCCATTTTTTTTCTAATCAGCCTTTGGTGTGACTTTTTGGGGATGGAAAGTATTCATGGTGTGTAAAATTTTCACATCTGTGATTTTTATTTTGAGGTAATCCTTTGTTTATTTTATCTTTGGCATTAATTCCATAAGTACTATATTATTTTTTGGAGAAAATCGATTATTTGTGGCTCAGTTAGAGGAGGGACACAATTGGTGCATAGTTGGGGGAAACCATGTGACATCCTCTAGGTGACAATGAAACCTCATTCCCCTTAGATGGCGATGGAAGAATGGTTTCCACATGGTTTGGAAAACAATGGGGATAATTGTGTGACCAGTTCTGGTCATTAAAAAGTAGAAAATTACATTCTTTCCTATTTTATATTTAACCCTAACTCACATCTAATCCTCCCCATTCAGGATTCTCAGCATAGGAGCTTCCACAAAACCTTCTTAGAGCCTTTTATCATTAATATTTGGTGGTTTTCACCCCGTTTCATCAAGAAATCATCATTTAAGCAATTTATCCTTTTGTTTCTCCCTTTTTAAAGGGTTCTTCTTCCCTCCTCTTTGGTTTTTCATTTTTCTAGTGGGTTTTTGATATAATGAGGGGTTTATCTTGTGTTTTTGGGATAAATCATGATGTAGGTTTGTTGATCATTACTTTATAGGGTCTTATGGAGGTGTGGTTGCGGTTTCACATTGGTTTCTAGATGTTTTCAAGTGTTAGGTAGGTGGTTCCAAGATTTTACATTATTATATGATTTTGGGTTTCTTTCTTGGTGACACATGCCTATCACGGGGCGTGAACAAAAACAATTATATTTTTCCTAGTGCATCACAATGGCTGACTAGGGTCATCTCTCTTGAGGAGCCTTTTAGTGTGGTTTAATTACTTTATCTAATTAAATAAATCTATCTCTTTTTTTTTGGTTTTTGATTATTTAAAACACTGACTTTTAAAGAAATAATTCTAAATCTATACTAACATGCAAGTCTAAACAAAATGAATTTAGGAAAAAAGCACTTGGTTTGGGGTTCATCTAGTGATCCAATCATTATTCTCCTTTATATGTTTGTTTCTAGTTTGATAACTCAAACATGAAATCCCATGTTTGAATAACTATTCCTTTCAAAAATAGAAATATCTTGAGTTTCATGTCATTGGGGACTGTCACCCAATCAGGGAAATTCTACTCACCTAAGAATACTACTCTATTCTATCACAAATTTAGAATAAACATTAAAGAAAACATAGTAACTCCTTGGCCTCCTCCTAGGCCATGCCTCGGGGCCAGCCTCTCATTTCTGAGAGTTGAAGATCACAATGGTTCATGGATAAGGAGAGAGAGAAAAAGAGAGAGGGGAGAGAGGGATAGAGGATGACTAAATAATTTATAATGAAAGTGATAATAATAATAATAATATTATTATTATTACATCTTATTATTATTAATTAATTAAATAGTTTTTTAAAAAGGAGAGAGAAAGTGAAATTAGTTGAAATTAAGATTTAGACATTATAAATAATGATAATAATAATAATAATAATAATAATAATAGTTTTTAAGTATTATTATTATTATTGTTCACTACTAGAAAAGTAGGTTATACCAACGGTTTAAAACTGTTTGTATAGGCTGGAAAACCATTGGCTAGTAAGCCATGAGGAAAGCCCTATACCAATAGTTGCACTTAATCCGTTGGTATAGGTGTTCCAGAATTCTGGAAAAGTCTATACCAACGGTTCTGAACCGTTGGTATACGCTTTCCAGAATTCTGAAAAACCTTATACCAACGGTTCAGAACCGTTGGTATATCTTTTCTAGAATTATGGAAAAGGTTATACCAAAGGTTCAGAACTGTTGGTATAAGATTCCCCAGAAAAAGATATCCCAATGGTTTAGAACCGTTGGTATAAGATTTCCAGAATTCTGAAAAAAGCTATACCAACGGTTCTGAACCATTGGTATAAGCTTTCCAGAATTCTGGAAAAAGATATACCAACGGTTCTAAACCATTGGGATAGATTTTTTCTTGAAAATCTTATACCAACTGTTCTGAACCGTTGGTATAGCCTTTTCCATAATTCTGGAAAAAGATATACCAACAGTTCTGAACCGTTGGTATAACCTTTGCCAGAGCTACTGCACAGCAGCCCCCCAGAAGCCCTCCAGTATCCCTACCATCCACTTGCATAAAAAAACATTGCACAACAGCCCTCAATATACCCTCCACTATACACCTGAATAAAAAATATCACAAAAACCACATACATATTTCAAACAGTATAAAAAACAAAGAAAATATCCCAAAAAACACATATGACAACAATCATCCGGTGGTAATTCACCTCAACCATGCACAACCCCCCAACCAGAACACCTCCCCATCAAATTCTAATAGGAAGAATAGTTTGATAAATATCTATTAGAGTTGAATAATAATTTCAAATTGGCTAAAATCCATTTTTTTTGTGATCCTAGGTTTGGGTATGTAATGATTTGTGCTGAATTTTGCATTGAACTTGTATTGTTTATAATATATGGTGAAAAGGTTTTTTCTTAGGAGTCTCGTCACTTATGACCCCATTTGTGAAACTACCCAACTCATGAAAAATAGTTTGCAACTATCGTTGATGAGTGTAAATTTCAGTTGTATTCACTTAAAATGATTTCCTTTTGAAATAAAAGAGAGACTTTGTGTGGGGTCGTCCACACCGCACCTCGAATTGAGGCGGAGTTGACTCGTAGACGTCACAAATGACCCATGGATAGTTTTCCTAAAGTATCGACACAATCCAAATGCGTTTGGTTGGTTTCTCGTATGTTGGTTGTTTTTACATAAAAGCATATCCATTTTAAACAAAAGAAATACACTTTGAGTGATAACGACCACAACATGCCTCGGATTGAGGCAGGGTTGACTCATACACATCACAAATGACCCATAGATCCTTGTCCTAAAGTATCAACTGTATATGAATGTGTTTGGTCTGTTTTCCGTATGTCAGTTGTTGTTTTTACTTAAACTGTTGTCCATTTCAAAAAATAGTTAGAAACTTTGAGTGGTGCCGCCCACAAATCGCCTCGGATTGAGGAAGGGTTGATTCCTAAATGCCACAAATGACCCATGGATCGTTGTCCTAAAGTTTCAACAGAATCCGAATGCGTTTGGTCTATTTTCCGTATGGGGTTTTTTTACTTAAAAGCGCATCCATTTTAAACAAAAGAAAGACATTTTGAGTGGTACCGGCCACACCGAACCTTGGATTGAGGTGGGGTTGACTCCTACACGTCACAAATTACCCATGGATACATGTCCTTAAGTATCAACAGTATCTGAATGCCTTTGGTCTGTTTTCCGTATGGCAGTTGTTTTTTTAACTTAAACTGTTGTCCATTTCAAAGAAAAGTGACACACTTTGAGTGGTGCCGGCCACACTGGCCCTCGGATTGAGGCAGGATGGACTCGTACACGTCACATATGACGCTTGGATTGTTTTCCTAAAGATTCAACATAATCTAAATCCTTTTGGTCGGTTTTCCGTATGTTAGTTTTTGTTTTTACTTAAACTGTTGTCCATTTCAAAGAAAAGATAGACACTTTGAGTGGTGTCGGTCACACCGCTCCTCGGATTATGGAGGGGTTGACTCGTACAAGTCAAAAATGACACATGGATCATTGTCCTATAGTTTAAACAGAATCCGAATGGGTTTGCTTGGTTTTCCATATGTCAGTTGTTGTTTTTACTTAAACTGTTGTCCATTTCAAAGAAAAGTTAGTCACTTTGAGTGGTGTCGGCCACACCGCGCCTTGGATTGAGGCGGGGTTGACTCATACACGTCACAAATGACCCATGGATACATGTCCTAATTTATTAATAGTATCCGAATGCCTTTGGTCCGTTTCCCGTATGTGGTTTTTTTTACTTAAAAGCGCATCCATTTTAAACAAAAGAAAGACACTTTGAGTGGTATTGACCACACCGGCCCTCGGATTGAGGTGGGGATGACTCGTACACGTCACATATAACCCATGGATCCTTTTACTATAGTTCAAATAGAATCCTAATGCGTTTGATCTATTTTCCGTATGCTAGTTGTTGTTTTCACTTAAAATCCTATCCATTTCAAATAAAAGTTAGACACTTTGAGTGGTGCCGGTCACAATGTGCCTCGGATTGAGGCGGGGTTGACTCCTACATGCCACAAATGACCCATGGATACATGTACTAAAGTATCAACAATATCTGAATGACTTTGGTCTGTTTTCCGTATGTGCTTTTTTTACTTAAAAGCGCATTCATTTTAAACAAAAGAAAGACACTTTGAGTGGTACCAGCCACACTGGCCCTCGGATTGAGGAGGGGTTGACTTGTACACATCACATATGACCCATGGATCGTTTTCCTATAGTTTAAACAGAATCTGAATGCGTTTGGTCTGTTTTCTGTATGCTAGTTGTTGTTTTCACTTAAAATCCTGTCCATTTCAAATAAAATTTAGACAGTTTGAGTGGTTCCAGCCACACCGTACCTCGGATTGAGGCGGGGTTGACTCGTACACATCACATATGACCCATGGATCGTTGTCCTATAGTTTAAACAAAATTCAAATGCGTTTGGTCTATTTTCCGTATGCCAGTTGTTGTTTTCACTTAAAATCCTGTCCATTTTAAATAAAAGTTAGACACTTTGAGTGGTGTCGGCCACTACTTCAAAGCACATTTTCCATATCATTTTCCACATGCATAAACATGAAATACATGGCTAACTAAGAAATATAAGTAAAAAAAATAGAAAAATGAGTATCACAGTACCATGGAATACTAAAGTTGTAGGTAGTAGACTAATCATATAATAAGAATCAAGTGCAAAAAACAGAATCTAAATGCAACGTCCCTATGAAGCAGAGGAAAACCCAAAAGTGGAAGACCATGTTCAAAAATAAAGAGTTATACTAAATTCAAAAATGTAATGGATCAATCTACCTCTGATCAACATCACCATCACCACTATCATCATCAGCCTCATCCTCACCGCCATCTCTGTCCTCGTCTTCGTCCTCGTCATCGTCCCCATGCTCATCGTCGGCATCATCCTCATCCCCGGCATCATCCTCACCCTCGGCCCCATCCTCACCCTCGGCCCCATCCTCGCCCTCGTCCACATCCTCATCCTCGCCCTCTTCCTCTTCAGCATCCTCGTCATCACCAGGAACGTCATCATCTCGATCTCCACTAGAGCTTCCGCCTGGTGCATTGGATGATGCATCCATCAACAACATAAATGTCTGACAAGCCGCACTAGCCTCTAGTGGAAGTGATGAAGATAATGCTTTCATCAGTTTCATAAATTCTCTGTCTCTTGTTTGAACTTGTACTTCCAACTCTGTGACACTTTTATCAGATTGTCTTGCATGCTCCTTGACCTGTCCCAACTCCGTGGTACTATAATGGATACCTGGTGACGACCAATACCTCGTCGGGACTATATTCTTACCAGGTCGGCAACGTACTCGACCAGAGTGCTCATCTCCCAAAACCTGATATAAATGATCGTGTGGCCCAAAATTGTCAGGCTCCTGGGCATAAAGAGCCTCTAAAGAAGCCTGTAAAAAATATTAATAGATTATTAAATTTTAAATTAGATATTAAACTTTGAAATAAACAAATTAAAACTTACAATCTTCTCTTGGGTCGGTTCATTTACCGTAGTTCCATCTTTTTTTCTTCTACTCGAGAAAAACAATTTTACTCGAGGGATACGTCCTTCAATATTCATTTTGTGCTTCTGTAATGAAATTGAAACAATATAAAGTGAAAGTATAATCATATATTCATTATTCAATAAATCACATAATTTATGTAGGATCCACTAAAAAGGGAAAGTCCTAAAGAAAAATTATAAACAACTATATCGTACCCACTGCCTCTCATGATCTGACATAGTTGTGCGCCCCAAAGTGTGGATGTATTGCTTTGAATGAATGTTTTTTTGTTTTTTTAGAAGATTCCTAAATAATGATTAATAATTAAAAAGATTATATTAATGAAAAATATGAAAACTCTCATTTAAATAACTCAAATGAGATTAATACGTTAAATTTGGCAGTCGCCCAATGGGTAATCATTTGGCGATATTGCTCTATCGGGAAGTCATCCATGATAGGTAATGTCTCTAACTCCATCCCCACTCTATCACACCAGCCAACATACAGCTCATCCTTATGAGCTCTCCAAAGCTCTCCTAGCTCTTTTAAATGCCCTGGTCGTGCACCTTCGCCATCAGGGAAGTTAAACTGAAGCTGCAACCAAATTGATTAGTTCATTTAAATACAAAAATATACTACATTAAATCCAATATATTTTTTACCCATATTTGTGCCCACGCGTTATCCTTGACTTCGGGTGGAAGATGTCTCCAAGAGAGAGGGCTGACCGGAATGATATCGAAGTATTTGGCTAGCGTCGCCAAAAAAACCCCGACATTGCGGCCCAGATTTCTCATTCATTTGTCCATAAACATTGTATTCAACCATCAACTGTGTCTGGAGATTCCATACCGCACGCAAGCGAGTACGCCCCTCCCCCACCTTCTATCTGTAGATGAATCTGTTATTAAATAAAAATAATATCAATACAAGTTATAATAAAAATAAATTTTGGTATAAAAATTTGATAGAGTTATATAAATATACCTGTGGTAGTCGGATCAATGGGTGCAGAAGATGAAGGAATATCCTGTATAGGTGGAGTGTCCCTCAGTGTATGCTCCTCAGCCACATACTGTGTCACAGCAGGAGTCGAAGAAGGTGGAATATAATAGCCCGGAGATAATGAACCAGAAGCAAAAGATGATGGCATAGACGTCTCGCCAGCTGGTAGTGTAAACATCGGAGGTCTAAATATCTCATATGTCCCTGAAGACATGCCAGGATCAAAATAGGGCGTAGAAGATACATCTGTGGTAGTGGGTCATCTAACTCATGCCCCACGAGCCCTCATACCACCGGCCTCAGTACCGGGACCACTAGATGATCGTCCATCTCTGACACCACCCCCCTCCTACCACCAACCTCTCTACTGGGAGCAATATCAGGCTCCTCGTCAGATATCTATCATCTAGGGGGTGGATTCTGAAAAAAAGTTTGACAGAAAAGTAAACACATGATATTATAAGTTATTGAAATATTTATATTTGAAATATAATACTCACAACAGGGATGAGTGGAGGAACACCCATCTATACCATGTGAAAATTATTATCTGTCATCTTTTTCCGCCACCTCTCTTCAATGGGTGTCATTTCCTGCAATGAAAACAAATATGGAAGTAATTAGAAACAGATAACTAATGTGTAACCCAAAAAACAAAATATAGAAAAAAATTATGATAAAAAGAACGTAATGAAACAGAAGATTTATGGTGTTATGAAGGTAAGTAATAGGATACACACTCTGAATGATGTAAGTGAAACATGTAGGTGAGAACACGACTGTATGATTCTATATATTTCCCACCACAATTTTGGGTTCACAATCAACTCTGAAAATTGAGCTGTTGGGGTCATCATAAGTAATAAACGGATTGATTCCAATTGCAGTAGGGATAGTGTCAACTTCATCATCACCATCATCAAAAACATGTCTGGGATTCACTTCAATAATTACACCGAATTTAGGATGACGATGATCTTTGACATAAAAAACTTGTTTCACCATTGATGCCAATACATATGGTTCATCGGTGGCAAGAGTGGGAGTCATGTCAATAACTCGAAATCCACAATCATCAATAAAGGTGACTTGCCTCGTCATTGAATCAAGCCATTGACATTTCATCATCGTGACTCGACCATGCGAGTAATAATCCAAAATTATTATTTTCTCCACGACACCATAATAAGCAACATTTTCAGAACGAGGTCTGGTGTCCGATGAACTGGCATAACAGTCTGTTGTGGCAGTTAGCATAACACCATTATGCTGTGTTCTCATGTTTCTTGCTCGTTCAGTGATAATAAATTTGTATCCATTGATCACAAGTGATTTACAAGAACGAACCATGGTATTAGGACCAAAATCCAAAGCTCTTATTTCCTCAGAAACAGAGTCTGTAGGAAAACTCGATACCTGAAATATAAAAAAATAGTAAACTTAATTAAATATTATTTTTTTTAGTTATTACAGAAATATTTTTACCTTCAATTTCAACCAAGCAGAAAACCCTTTTCTATGCAAAGTCTGCTTCTTTCTCAAAGATAAAGAACGATGCTTTCTATATATCAATTCTTTATGTTCCCCGTAGATAAAAATAATAATAGTTTAACAAATATTTAAAATTACAAGATATAAGATAAAAGATACATGTACAATTAACTTACTTGATATACGCATCGAACAAATCACAATTGAACAACTCTGTGCGATGTGCCATCTCTCGATCTTCAAGGATTAATTTTGTCAATGTATATGATCCCGGAATTCCTCCTGTCTGAGGAAGTGATGGAAAACTGGGTTCAATTTTCCCATACTGTTCTTCTTCATTTCTCATTGGTTTGTTTATTCTCATAGTATGATCAGACAAATACATTGTGCATAAATCCATACATTCTTGAGCCAAGTAACCGTTCACAGTTGAACCTTCGGGATAATTCCTGTTTCGAACATATGATTTCAATGTGCACATTTTTCTTTCATTTGGATACATCCAATGGAAAGAAATGGGTCCTCCAAGAAGTATTTCGGTTGGAATATGGACAGTCAGATGCAACATGCATGTAAAAAACGATGGAGAGAATATTTTCTCTAACTCACACAAATTTAATGGTGTCTCTGCCAACAATTTTTGCACGAGGGATTTGGACAACCTCTTAGCACAAAGATCTCTAAACAAATAGCACAACCAAATAACTAAGACTCTAACATTATTGGACAAGAGATGAAGGATTTCTATTTGAATCAACATATGCAAAAGGACGTGATAATCATGTGTCTTCAAGGATTTCAACTTCAACTGTTTTCTGTTGACCCGTTTTGATATATTGCTTGAATATCCATCAGGAACATTAATAGTCTCTAGCACTTCTAGAAATTGATTTTTTTCAGCAGGAGTCATCACATAAGAAGCACATGGAACTTGCCATTTATTTTCACTGATACAGACAGGATGCAATTCTGGTCTGATCCCCCAATCTACCAAGTCGCGCCGAGATCGTAAATCATATTTTGTCTTCCCCTTGACATTTAGAAGAATCGAAAACAACATTTCACATATATTCTTTTAAATGTGCATTACGTCTAAGCAATGACATAACAATTTGGTTGACAAATATGACAACTCAAAGAATATACTCTTCTTCTTCCAATTGTAATAGGTATCATTGGAAACATTTTCCCTCTTTCTAGATTTCATTACACTCTTCCCAAATGAATAACTGAAATCTTTCAATTCATTAAGCACATCAGTTCTAGACATACGCTGAGGTGGATTGTCATTCTCCATGGTATTGTCAAATCTTCGACGATTGTTTCTATATGGATGGTTCATTGGAAAGAATCGTCGATGTCCCATAAAACTAAAACAACGTCGATATTTCAGTCTTATCGATCGAGTATTCTTCGTACAAATAGGACATGATAATTTTCCTTTTGTGCTCCATCCAGACATCATTGCATAAGTAGGAAAATCATTGATAGTCCACATAAGTGCAGAACGCATCTGAAATATGTCTTTTGAACTTGCATCGTATGTGGGCACACCCACATCCCAAATAAGTTTCAACTCTTTTATTAAAGGTTGCATGTATACATCTATATCATTGCCGGGATCAGAAGGGCCAGATATCAGTATACTCAAGAAAGTGTAAGGCTTTTTCATACACAACCAAGGGGGAAGGTTATAAATGTGTATGAAAACCGGCCATGTGCTGTGCGAAGTAAGCATCTTACCAAATGGATTAAAACCGTCACATGAAATACCCAGTCTCACATTACGCACGTCGGCTGTAAATTCAGGATATCGAGCATCAAATCTCTGCCATGCAAATCCATCTGCAGGGTGAACCAACTCTTCATTATTCTTTTTTCTCTCGGTGTCATGCCATCGCATTTTTACGGATATTTCATCAGACATGAAAAGGTTCTGTAATCTGGGGATCAATAGAAAGTGCCACATTACTTTTTGTGGCACACGAGATGGTGTTCCATCATCTTTTGGCTTCCATCGGGAGGTTCTTCATTTTATACAATCATTTCTTTCAGCAGTTTCCTCCCAAAATAAGCTGCAATCATTCGGGCAAGCATGATTTTTTTTTGAGAATCCAAGTTCATCAACCAACTTCCATGCCATATAGTGGTTTGAGGTAATATCTGCATCATCTGGAAGTAAGTCCTTCAAGAAGGTAAGAATGTAATCAATTGCAGTATTTGAAATCCCATACATAGTTTTCGCATGAAACAATCGGATTAAAAATTCCAACTTTTTCATTTTATCACATTGCCGATATACTGGAGTCGTCGCAGCATCATTCAATTTTTTCACCCTATCAACACCATCATTTTCATTGGACGCATCATGTGTTCTTGTATCGAAATCTTGTTGGCTGGACATCCTTTCCTTCTCATGATGTCGAATAAATGGAAACCGATCATATAACAAACTCTCCAATTCAGTCCTATCATTTGGATCATCAACATTTTGATATTCCATTTTCTCTCCATTGTGATACCACACATAATAGTTTGTTTGGAAACCATATTTGGTTATATGATAGCTAACTGCTTCACGGCTCAACCAAGGTCTTCCAGCACAATTAAAACATGGGAAGTGTATGCCACCACTATCTAAAGCCTTGTCAAATGCAAAATCTAGAAAGCTGTTCAAATTATTTTGAAAATCGGTTGAAATCCGATCAGTTTCGTACATCCAACTTCTATCCATTCTGTAAAAAAATCGCAATAAGTCATTTTAAAGCAATTCAATAATATTAAAGTTTAATCAAAAAAATATTTACGTAAATGACAATTATTTACTCTATATAAAAGCATAACTGAGACATTACTCTATATGAGAATCATATTAAGAAATACAACAAAATACAGTGTATATAAGAAAATAAGATACAAAATTTCTAATGCCTATATTCAAGGATTGACCAACAAGATATTGGAAGTTGATCAAGGAATACATAATCCTTAAGGGTCTTGTTGGGAGTATATGAGTTTTATACTTTAACATCTTCAATTAGATCCGGATGAGGAGTAGGATGAGGATCATGGGAGTGGCAGGACTGTCCAAGGGGGGTGTGGCGTGTCCAGGGGGGTGCGGGGTGTCTAGGGGGTGGTGGGGCTGTCCGGGGGGTCAGAGGTGTCCAGGGTGTGGGGGGCTGTCTAGGGGGGTCGGGGTGTCCAGGTGGGCGGGCTGTCCGTGGGGGTGGTCAGGTTGTCCAAGGGGTTCAGGGTGTATATGTATATTTATATGAAACGAATACCCCCACAATAATCATGCAGCCCTGTCATTAGTCTAAACCACTAGAACACATAAAATAATCTAGTATGGACATTTACTAAAATATTTAACACCATACGAATGAAAATACACTCTAAATATAGTTTTATAGGATATAATGGTGTGTGTGAAAAAAAGGATATTAAATCAATTTAAATGAATATGGAACAAATGAGGGTTTATAATACACTAAGAGTACCTCAAACAATCCAAAACCACTATATCACCACATATTCAACTTCATGAAACAAGACTTGGAAATATTACCTACGACTTTACTGATGACCACCTAATTGGAACACTCTATTTATGGTTCTTGAACACAAGGAACAAACAATGTTTGTCTCTACCAACTCAATCACCCCCTTCTAGATCATAATCTCATTTCCCCTTAAACTAAAATGGTCTCACTAGAAGCTACTATTAATATCGGACCTAAACCATTCATTCTCCATAAAACAATGATCAAAGAACCATCAGAGGTATCTCTCATATAACCACAACCATTTTATCTATGATGTAACGAAATTCACAAGAATAACTTTTATTCAATAACCTTTTGGTATATAATTTGCATCAACAGTGGTTTAATTATATGGTTCATCACATTCCAATATATTAATCACCCATACATGATACAAATTGAACATTGAATTTCATTTAATTACAACCATCATATTTCATTTAATTCTTAACAAGCATAGAAGCATGGAAATTGGAATCTAATAACTTTAATTAGTCCCAAAAACTTTTTAATAAATTTAACATGAAAAATAAAACACTTTGAAATCTAAATAATCACTATGAAGTAACATGATCTTGGAATTCTATTGCACAAGTAAAAACACTCAACGATGGAATATATGAAACGATTATTAATATAAATTATTAACACAAGATAATAAAGTAACTATGAATGTTAAAACTAAACATGTGATTGGATTTTATAACATATAATAAAAATTTCTTTGTAATGAAACATGTAAGGCACATCAAAAAATTAGACAACCGTCTAATGCAATCTATATGGGCTGGAATATGCATGGAATTTAATAAAGAACCGAAACATAAATCGGGCTAGAACATAAATTGGGTGGGAATTTGAGAATAGAAATTGGTCTCATCCTAAACAGAAACATATACACATCAAAATTGAAAATAAAAACTAAAAGTTAAAGAAAATAACTCACCTTGTATGGGATGGAGGAAGAGAACCGGAAGCACCTCCAAAATCGCTGATAGCTCCCGTTTAGGGCTCTGGATCGCGAATGGGGGAGAGGAAGGGCTATTACCAATTTGGGGGAAATTTTTACCAACGGTTTTTAAAAACCGTTGGTATATAAATTCAGCCCAAACCTTTACCAACGATTCAATGAGAACCATTGGTAAATGGTCACCGAAATCCAACTTTTACCAACGGTTCTCATTGAACCGTTGGTAAAAACTGCTCTATACCAACGGTTGTAATGAACCGTTGGTAAAAGTGTCTATAAAACCATCTATACCAATGGTTTTTGAGAACCGTTGGTATATATGGCTATTCCCAACGGTTTAGTAAACCATTGGGATATAACCGTTGGTAAAACTAGGATTTCCAGTAGTGGTTATAGAAGAAATTAAATGGTGGAAACAAAAATAAAAATGCATGGATTCATTGAAAAGAAATTCACATTACAATTTAAATTAAAAAACAAAAACAAAAACAAAATAAAATAAAAATAATAAATGAGGGAGGAAGAGAGGAGAATCAGCGACCGAAGCCCCGTTGGGATCCCTCATTGGCTATGGGTGTCGGGCTGATGAATTGAGAGGGAGGTGAGGGCCTCCTTTTATAAGAAGAATTCTAACCTCTGAAAGGTTGCACATTTTTGTCCTAATAAATGGACAATTCATGCATATAAACCTTCTTCTAAGTTGTTCATTAATGTATTTTCCATTCAACCGTAAAATTTCCACTCATTTGGACACCGTATGAATGAGTTTTGAATTCTACATTAGCGGTTTTGTTTTTAGGATGAAGCTTCTGGGAAGGTTCCTCCAAATGTATAACATTCAACGACAGCCTTAATGACTTAAAAACTCCATCAAATGTGTTGATGAGTTCTCCCTATCTATCCTAATCCTATCCCAGTTTAAATAACCTCAATTGGAGGTTTTGAGGCCATGTTGTGGTTCCATTATGGTGGTGGGGTACACACTATCCTCCTAGAAAAATCATAAACTCCATTGATTTTTAGGACCCTTAGATGGCTGAATCAGATACTGGTCTAGAAGACAAAGTTGAAGGAAATATAATAAGGATTATAGTAAAATATGATTTACTAAATTTAGAATTATATTTTGATATTAATGACCAAAATACCCTTGTGGTAAAAATCTGTTAAAAAATCCAGAATTAAGCCCTTTTCCCAATATTTCCCATTTACATTCTATACTCCAAATTGCCCTATATTTTCATAAAACAATGAAATAAATGGGTTTTATCATTGAAAACATTACAAAATACTCATTATTTCCTAAAACATATGAACATAAATTTTCTCTGTCTAATACCCCCACACTTAAACCATGATTTTCCTCAAGAACTAAATCTCAACATGGAAATGAGAGGATACCAATGTAAGAAATATTCAAATTCCAATGCAATAAAATCAAAAAAATAATGTGAAATCAAATATTCAAAAATATACATGAAATATAAATTTAATTTCCCATTTTTCAAAGAAACAAATAATTCACATATTTTACCTTTTCCCTTTGAAAATTAGTGGAACTTCTCCTTTTATTCATTCAAGCTCCTGGATTCAATTTTATTAAACATGTAAAGTCATGAGTTACCTCAATTTTGATTATTTTCTCTCATAACTCATGATAAAATTCAAGTAGAGTTATTCTTATATCATGAGAACTTGCTCCTTATCCATAGGCTTGTAAATAAACTACTTTCACAAATTTGTAAAGACAAAAGACATATAAAATCATGAGGACTTGCAATAAAGGTTCAAATGAATCTGAGGCTTAAGGTTAGTAGGATTTTATTCTTTAAAAATTAAGGCTCAAGGAGGAGGATAATCTCTTAAAAACAATGAATGATATAAAAAAGTGTAATGAACTTCTCCCCTTAAAATTAACAACATCAACTTCCCTAAAACAGAAAGTAAGGGTTATGGTCAAGTAATCAAAATGAATGATTTTTGAACCCTCTTGAGAATTTTTTACTTTTATACTTTTTTTTTATTTTTAGGAAATTTATGATTAGATAAAACCTCAAATCCATCACCTAACCACATATGACCAAAACATCATCAGTCTAGAAAATGGTGATTTTTGGTTCTCCCAAATCACAACCCATTTCCCCCTTTTTTGGATATTTTTGTTATTTTTGAATTTTTTTATTCAAGAGGGGAAAAAAGTAGATTATAATGAATGATTCCACAACCTTTTACAATTCCCACAATATCACCCCCTCTATTCTTCCTTACAATGTATATCATCTCTTCCACCATGATTCCCTTTACCCCCACACTTCAACTTTATAATATAACGAAAATACTAAGAGGAGGGTAGGAATGAATAAAAATGACTGGAATCATGGCTCATGCCTAACAAGTTCATTCATGGTATCTTTTGGATAATATAAGGATTGATTTAAAGGTGGTATTTTAAGTAAAAATATCTTTTCAAAGGATTCCTCAAAAATTTTAAATGTGTTTTTTTACAGTCATATCTTCAAGAAGTTTCAATACATGTTATGGACGGTTACATGTCCCAATATCACTCAAGAAATATGATCAAGAATAAATAGGATGTACTTGGTCTAGAAATTCTCTCTAGAATGAGAAATATAACATTGGACAATTACTCATGACATGACTATTAATAACAAATAAATTCACATGAACTTCAGAAATTCAAAGCACGAAAGACGGTTGGGAAATTTTATTTACATGAATCAATTAATTACTTCAAATATCGAGTCATTTTTTCAATATCCATGCCTCATTTTAAAAAATCAATTCTTCATTTCAATCATTTAATAATATCAATATTTAAATATAAATCATAGCATCACATGATTCCTTAGAAACTCATGTCTCCTAGATTAATCAAGTAAAGAATAATACATGTATGTGCATGAAATTAAGTATTTAAATCTAAAAAAATGTTGTGGGAAATCATTTAGAGAGTTTAAAAGATAAAATAATAAAATTGAACTCCCTTTTTTCCATGAATTTTGGTCCTTACCCTTAAATGTCTTGGGTTTACTTCTACCATTATAAACCTATAAAAGAAAATAGCTTAATTAAGCATAAGGATCATGTCATTTATGCTAAAAAAAGATAAAGGGAGTGGGTTTCATGATACACTACTTCCTAAAAATTGACATCTAAATTACTAGAAAGAAAGTAAAGATAAATATTGGTATGATCCCCCAAGTTGGACCTGGATTCTTTTACTGCCTCCAGAGGGTAGTACCGGCTGATATCCAAAGTCTGATGGTGGTTGGGGGTTCTTTGAAATGAACCACCACAAGTGTTTTTTTCTCAGCATCTACTTATTATTTATTTTTGAGGGGGACTCCATGGATAGAGTATTCCATATCCTCACCATTCATAATGTATTACAGCTTTCAAGGTGGGGGTAGGATGAAGTATGGAACCTACACCACCATTGTTTCTCCTTATGAAAAATTCTCCATCCCTTCTTGTACTCCCTTTAGTGAATATTCGTTGTCTTCAAAGCACTCAAGTTGTTCCTCAATAGGCCCATATTATTTTGCCTCTTCATCATATAGGGAATAATAGGAGTCATCTGATTATAAAAATTCAAAACAATTGGGAGTTATACTAAAATTCATTTCAGCAATATTAAAAGAATTTGAGTTCAAGAATGTATAATCTCCCTGAGTTGGTTCATATTGAATCTCTTCTTCGATGGAAAGTTTCTATTGGATTTGATCATAAAGGGATGAAGGTACGTAGTTTGGATCCTCCATTTCGATTTTGGACTCAACTTCATCGATGTATTAAGTGAAATTTTGGAATTCCAGTGGCACTTCCTTCTTGGTCTCAAATATTTTTAAGTTATCTTGGAGTTCATCGACCATGGAGATCAAATATTCAAGTGAGATCCATGTTGATATACCTCTTTCTTTATGCTTGAACATTAACATAAGCACATTATCTCTTCATTGGAGGGACTCCTCAGTGTATTATGTTTCTTGTTCTTTCACCTGTGAGTAATTTTTAGTCCATATTGAATAATAATCATTTGAATTCATCATGGTTTTTTTTTGTTTTTTTAAAATGAAATGAAATATATCTATGATGTGGAAATTGAAAAAATAAATGAACTAATGATTTGATCCTTGGAAATAGTGCCAATTTTGACGCACGCCTGTCATGGGGTGTGGAAAAAAACAATTATATTTTTCCTAGTGCAGTATAGTGGCTTACCAGGGTCATCTCTCTTGAGGAGCCTTTTAGTGTGGTTCGATTACATTATCTAATTCACTTAATCTATCTATTTTTTTGGTTTTTTGATTATTTAAAATAATGAGTTGTAAATAATGAATTCTAAATTTATACTAATATTCAAGCCTAAAAAATTAATTTAGGAAGAAAGTACTTGGTTTAGGGTTCATCTAGGGATTCAATCAATGTTCTCCTTTATATGTTTGATTCTAGTTTGATAACTCAAACAAGAAATCTCATGTTTGAATCACTATTCTTTTATAGAATAGATATATCTTGAGTTTCATGTCTTTTGGGACCATCACCCAATCGTGGGCATTATCCTTGCCCAAAAATACTACTCAAGTCTATCACAATTTTAGAATAAACATTCAAGAAAACTCATGAACAACTTGACCTCCCCCTTGGCCAAGCCTCAGGGTTAGCCGCTCATTTCTGAGAGTTGGAAATCACAATGTTGGATGGATGAGGGGATAGAGAGATATATATGAGAGAGGGAGATAGGAATATTAAATAATTTATAATGAAATTAATAATAATAATAATATTATTACTTAAGAAAATAGTTTTCGAAAAAGGAGAGGGAAATAATGTAAAATAATTTGAAATTAAGATTGAGATGTTATAAATAATGATTCTAATATTATTAAAAATAATAATAATAGTTTTTCATAATAATTATTATTATTATAATTTTAGAAGAAATTAAATGGTGGAAACCAAAATAAAAATGCATGGATTTATTGAAAAGATGATCAAATTACAATTTAAATTAAAAAAAAGTAAAAAAGTAAATAAAATAAGAAGAAGAAATGGGGGAGTAATAGAGGAGGAACAGCATCCCGTGCCCCGGTGGGATCCCTCCTTGGCTGTGTGTGTCAAGATGATGATTTGAGAAGGAGGCGAGTGCCTCCTTTTATAGGCAGAATTCTGTCCTATGTAAGTTTTCACGTTGTTGGACCATTAAATGGTTGATTCATGGATGGAACCCTTCTTAAAAGTTGTTAATAAATGTGGGGGTATTCCAACCTCCAAATTTCTACTCATTTTGACACCGGATGAATGAGTTATGAATTTCTAATTGGAGGTTTCATTTTTCAAACGAAGCTTCCAGGAAGGTTCCTCTAAAAGAATAACATTCAACGGTACCCTTAATTACTTCTAAAACTCCCTCCTATTTGTGGAAGAGTTTTCCATATATGTCCTCATTCTATCCAAGGTAGAATCATCTCAATTCTATGTTTTTAGTCTGAGTTGTGGTTCCGTTATAGTGGTGGAGTCCACGTTGTCCACCCAGAAATTACATAAACTTCATTGATTTGTTAGGCCCTTTAGATGGTCGAATCAGCTCCCGGTTCAGGATACAAAGTTGAAGGAAATTCAATTAGTATTATTGAAAAATAAGATTCACTAAATTTGGAATTATATTTTAAAATTAATGTCTAAAATACCCTTGTGGTAAAAATCTGTCAAAAAAATCCAGAATTAAGCATTTTTACCAATTTTCCTCATTTTCATTCTATAATCCAAATTTCCATATATTTTAATAAAAAAATGAAACAAATGGGTTTTATCATTGAAAATAATTAAAAAATACTCATTATTTGATCAAAAATATGCACATAAATTTTCTATGTCATATGGATTTATAAATGTGTATTATGGGATTTTCGTGTGGTGAGAAATGTGTTTTAAACGTTTATAGATATGAATATATGATGAAAGTGGGTTTTATAAATGATAATGGTTGTGTTTTATTTAGGTTTTATTGTGGGGTTTATTTAACATGTTTTATGGTTTCTAGGAATGGTGTGAATGGTGTTTTAAAGAGGCACTTGAGGTGAAAATGTCTTGAAAATTGGTTTAGAAAAGAAATGGATTTGTTTTCATGTTTCATAATTTTTTCATCATAAATGTTTTTGTTAATTATAAAAGTTATGTAAATTATGTTATAAAACAGATTGGGTGTGAGTGGGAATTTGAAAGGGGATTTTCCAATGGAAATGGTTTTATTCCATATATGATTTTTTATTGTGTGTCCAAATGGGTTCATGAATTTTGAATGTTGTGAAAAAATTATTTCTGAATGGATTTAGAGTGCGTTTAAAATGGAAAGTTGTTTGTTAATGGAAAATGATGGTTTCCAAGCAATCATTGATCATTGGATCAATGTGAAATGTAAAGAAGTGATTTCCTTGTGCATGATTTTAATACATGGAATGTGTATGTGAAAGTGATGATTTATAGGATATGTAAAATTAAATTTGAGAATAATGGAATGCTGAGAACCTAGGTGGATGGAATAGAAGTGGTATCTTAGTTGACTCAGTAGAGGTGAGGCCTAGATTTATCTAGCAATATTGACATTACAACACTAACTAAACTTGTGACTTGATCGGAGACCACTAGACATTGGTATGTGTTCCTCTATATTTGCTCATTCATGGGAAAAAATTTGGTTTTGTATTATGATATGGATAAAATTAGACCTTGGAATGGGATCCCCTATAATTGCTCATGCATGAGAACACTTCTGGTTTTGGTTGGAGGATTTGATCACTGGGGTGTGAGTTTTCTACAGTCCGACTTGTGATAGTCACCTATATGGATTTCCCAGGGTTATCTCTTATAACATGGTGCTTATGTAAATTAGTGATATCCATCAGTATATGGTAGATCTTGTGTACACTATAATTTCTAGTAATATGATCTGTGGAAATGCTTTTTATAAAAAGTGTTTCTTCAAAATGTTTTACTTAAAAATTTTTCTTAGAAATGTTTGAAATATTTATATGGACGTGTTCATGTAAATCTATATTCAAATATTACAACATGGAATATTTTATTTTGTGTGAAATCCAATTAGGATTTGGATCAAACCCTACAAACACCTTTGGATATATGTAGACTTTTTTATGTATGACATTGTTAAAGGCAAGATGTATCGTGGTGGTGATGCTGGATCAGTTTAGTTGTGTTCCACTTCATGAATGTTTTGGTGGTGGTGGCTTTAGGGTAATGAATCTATTATTTCATAGAGGTTTTTAGGATGTATTTGTTGTTCCCAATCTATCATGGTACATTTTATCTAGGTTAAGGTTGTAAATTTGAAACCCTAATATTATAGTACCTTGTTTTGTTATGATTATCAGTTGTGCGATGTTTATTATTATTTGTTAGTGTGGTTATATAAAGGGGTAAAATCATTTCCAAATTGAATTTCCAATAACCAAACAGAGGTTTCCATCCCTTGGGGATTCGAAATTCTCTTCAAGACTCATCTTTAGCCAGTTCGAGTGTCGGGATGGATGGAACCCCGAATTGGTTTTTGAAAATATCTGAGATGTTAGATGTGGAAATATGAAGCTGTGAAAAAATTATTTTCTACTAAATTGTATTTTGGAATCGTAGGTTGTCTATTTAATGAGATATTACCTTTATTTAAATCATTTCTCCCTAAAAGAAATACATTAACTCAAATTTTCTTTGAAAGTAAGAGGTTGGCCCATAATTTGGGACTTAGTTATCAGAAGATCTAGGTGGTCTCAAATAACTACTTCTTATATTGTGATGATTATCAATAATTACTTAATTTTGTAACATTTGGGGAATCATGGTGTAAATAGGCACAACATGGAATGTCTATATTTCCTAGGAAACAGTTAATGTATTTTCCAATCACAGCCTATTTATAGTGTTTATCTGTGTCTCACGACACAATAGTATTGATGGAAATGCATAAATCAAAAAAAAAATCATGAAAATATTAAATCATACATTTTATGGGTGTTTATATAAACACTATTATCATATGCATCATTGTTTTACTTCTGAACCACAAAAAATATGGTTGAGTCATTAAACTGATGGTTTTTGACCATTTAGAGAATATGTTAGACAATATTCTTGTTGCCCTATTTTCATTACTACTTACAACTTACCTCAATGTATTCAGATGAAGGAATCATATATATATTTGGTACTATTAATTATTGGACATCCAAAGATGAATATCGATGTTTATTTGAAGCCACAAATTACTGCATTAATATCATTATTGATCAATTGTGTAACTATATTTGATATAGTTTCATATAAAAATTTTAAACTAAAGGTTCCATTGATGTGGAGGATCAGTGACTTTCTGGCATATGGGATGTTTTTTTGAAGAAGTACAAAAGGTCTTAAATCATATCCATATAGAATAGATATGGAAAAAGAATTTATTATGGGAAATGAAGTAAATACTAGTTGTTTTGGATGTCATCAAAGATTTCCTCTTTAGGATGACGCTTATTGAAGGAATTGATATAATTTTACCAAATGTAGAATTGAGAGAGGAAAATGTCGAGAAGTTCTGTAAGGTATTTAGGTAAAATATATCTTATCATCATCATGTCTCGTTACTTATGTTCCAACCACAAATAAGAAATGGTTTTGGGAGCCAACACAATTAGATAAAGATGAATATTTTTTGGGACCTTATATATTGGTCCAATTTGTCGGTTTTTCAAGTGTTAGATACAATTAATATGAAGAATAATTTTTTATGAAATATCTTATAATGTTTCAACCACACTCAGTAATACAAAAGATAATGAAAAGGAACCTTGTGGGGGAAGAACCATGCTCAAATCTCATTATGGTATTATAAAATCAAAGGAGGGTTGTGGATCTCTATTTTGGTCCATCATCACCCCTCTAATCTCTAATCTTTAACCATATTCTTGATGGATCGTCGAGATGTGTGAGTTATCCTTATGGAATCACAACAGGGCTGGGGAGGTGATTGTATTCTCAGGATGTACTTATCCTACAATTTATTTAGGGAGGTTAGTTCCTATCCATCTCTCATTAAGGACGTGTTGGACGAGAATCAGTAAGACACTTTCAACCTCATTGATCTATCATAAGATCCTGATAAATGCATCTTTACTCCCTCTTCCTTAGGTGAATTCACCTCTAGGTACTTCCATTATACCTTGAAATTTTAGGAGAGCACTGATAGTTGGTACAAAACCCTACAGTCCAAAGTTATTCCTTCAAAATACAACATCCTATCCTAGAGAATAAGAAACCGAGCTATGTCCACGAACGAAAACATTATCCACTATGGGGTATCGATGGTGTCATGATGCCCATCCTATAAAAACTTTAAGGAGGAGAGTATAAAGAACCTCTTATTTAGGGGTGACTGGGAATCAACATTGTTTATTTTCTTTAGTGAATTTACTTCTCTTCTTTACCCCAACATGGGCGAGCTCTCATTCTTGGATATGGGTTATCATGGATCGGGTGATAGGGGCCCAAAGAAGTTGGCCTGAACCATGATCATGCATGTAGAGTGTTGGTGTCTCTGGAAGGCCAAGAACAGGGTGAGGCGGGATGTGGTCTTATCCTTTATTAGATCTATTATCATCAGGACTAAGAACATCAATTTCGATATATCTGATCCCATTAGCAACCGGCGGGAGACACCATCTCTTAGACACCTTCAAGGGAGATCTTGCATCACCCATCTTGTTATTAACAGCATTAGAAACCAATGGGTATGATGGAATCCTCCCACAAGGGGCCTCAAATTCAATATGAATGGGTCTTGCATCATTGGTGGTGATCCATGGTTGAGGTGTTGTTTGTGACTCCCATGATTCGATTATTCTGGTGTACTCCTCTCTCATTGGCTAGAAATCCTCACTTCAGGTCGAGGAAAAGGCCATTCATTTGGGTTTTAGGCTATGTCACAAAAAGAGAATTGCATTGGTGGAGGTTGAAACCAACTAAAAAATTCTCCATGATGCCTTCTATGGACTTTTCCTCTCTCCTTGGTCGATTTCACAAATCATCTGAGAGTGTAGAAGCATTCCTAACCACAACACAAAAGTACTTCACTCCCAGTGAGAGGGGAACCATGTTGTGGAATACATTACTTCTCTTGATGTATTTAGCTCATAAAAAATATGCATCCATAATGTATACTTCTTGAAACCTGAGGTAGTTAACATGATTAGAGGGGATGCCATCCACCTTCACTTTTTCCGGCCACCCTAGGTGAAATGCTGCGAATGTCTTCCCACATGTTTTCATATCCTGAATAATAAAAAACAGACATGATAATGATGATTTATTAATATTTAAATGGATTAGATTTTTGAGGTTACCTAAGTGTTATGCATCTATTTTGTCTTGTTTCATAATAAATGGGATTATTACTTGGTCAAAATGTCATGACTTCCTTGTCATAATGGAAGGATTTTTGCCTATTGTTTTTAGAGGGCTATTTAATTCTTCAATCTGGGAACTATTTATCTAAATATGATATTTATTCTGAGATATTTGGGATGAAACATTAGATTAAGATGGACTGAGTATGCCTAAAAAAATAAATTGTTTAAATTTTATGAAAACTGGAAAAAATATTCACAGTTTCCTTCTTTGACTAAATGAAACATTTAATATTTCATTTTTAATTTGAAGGTAAATGTGGAGGAATAGTACAATTTTTAGGGATGTATCTATTTTATAGATGTATGAAAAACTAATGAAGAAAGTACATAATAACGAATCAGCTGCATGGTCAATTACAGAATCGTACTTTCCGGAGGAAATTTCAAATTTATACTCTTATTATTTTAAATTAGAAAATCTTTAAAAACTGAATTTCATAGTATAAATGAGAAAAATGTTAATGATTTCACATTCCATAAAATGTGTAGTTTTTAATCAGTTGGAACTTTTTTGTAGTCATTATAATGAACAATGGGTATTATATAAAGAACTTTATGGATTTCATACAAATATTATGCTAAATTGTGAATAAATGACATGATTTTTGAATTAAATACCACTTTTTTGATTATGCAATATTTTATAATTTATATATTTATTTACATTATCGATTTTTAGACTATTTTATGACCATCTCAAAAAAAAATACGCAAATTACGTCTTCTCCCCTTGAAGAACGTCTTCAACATAATTTTTTATAATGGGTTAAAAGCCTGGTACCTAACGTTGTTTTTGATGGAACATTAAAAATTTTTTTTAATGATATCAACTAATAATAATTTTTTTTCCAAGATAAAAAATTAGATAAATTTGATATTCAGTAATCTTTTATCAAAAAACATCCATCGAAATTGTTGAAATCATATAATTGGTATGGGTTTAATGGATTTCAATTCCATACACACATATATGGTGAACCAAATAAATAAATAAATA
Organism: Viscum album; assembly: GCA_963277665.1. Lineage (NCBI taxonomy): Eukaryota > Viridiplantae > Streptophyta > Magnoliopsida > Santalales > Viscaceae > Viscum > Viscum album. Next base: position 49,507,546 of record OY728130.1, on the reverse strand, counting down.
GTGATGTTTATTTCAAATTATATTATCATAAAAATGTGAAGTTTAATTTTATGGTATACTAGATGCAATAATTGTGTTATGTTATCTGGGACCAAATTATGTAAAAATGTTTAAATTCTGTTGGTTTGATACTGATCAACGGTTGTGATTACATCCATTACATGGAATAATTAACAATAAATATAATATTTTTCTTTCATATAATGAAATATTTTTATTGACACATAATGAAAAAAAGTTTACTATGAAATTTTTGGTGATGTTTTGAGAGACTTCAATTACTGGTGGATTATAATTAAAATTAAATCTCTTGAAAATTAGTTACGTGAAAATAAAAATGGTTCTGTGTATGTGAAATTCATTGAGATTTTTCAAGAAACGTACAAAAAATATATCTCATACCCAATTAGATATAAATATTGATGATGAACCCCCAGTTAAGGGATGATGATATTGATAATATTGATGAATTGATAAGGGATGATGAAATTGAACGTCATGTGGGAGTTAACGACGCTGAAAATGAATATGAATACATTGACCTCAGGAAGATGAGTAAGAGAATGAAAAACGATGTATTATATTTAGGTATTAATTAATTTTATATTATTTATTTTTGTATTAAAAATTATTTATATTTAATGTTCTTTATTTCAGATGGCTGGACCTGATGATATACTCTGTTACTTCAATGATGCTAACAATTATTAGTTTTTTGTATTTGATATCTACATTAACAATTATAAACATGTAATAATATTTTATTTTTCATGGTATTTATTAGTTTTTTATATTTTATATCTATCTTAACAAATATTAAGTGGTTGGATTTTTATGTTCGGGTATTTATTTATAGGTAATTATTTTATTATGGTATTTTTTAGTTTTCTATATTTGATATATGTATTAATTATTTTTATAGTTACGATTGTTATATATTTGTATATTTTTATTTTATATTTATATTAAAATTTATTATAATTAATATTGTTTTTTTCATATGGATAGAGATGGTCACAACGATCTATTACATTCTCTCACTACTGTTGGGCTTCTCGATGATGAGCCTAATTTCTCTGATCTGCAGGAGGCTACATCTTTTAGGCGGGGGATCCATCTTTTTTAATTGATGATTCAATACCCCATTGTAGAGATACTTCCATCTATTGATTTTGATCCACAATTATAGAGGTATGTTCAATTAGTTGAGGTAATTATTTTATAGTAAGTTTTTTAAATAATTTTAGTAATAATATTCAAATTATTTTTTTTAAATTACATTGTTTTTCACATTTTTCTATTATGAATACTAGTGTGATTATAACAAATTATTCTTTTAATCCATTGGTGTTATGGGATCAGGTTCCCATTTCCATTCACCGTCATATGTTTAGACAATAAATTGTATGTTATTAAATAAAAAAAAAATTCAAAAAATTATTTATTTTGTTAAATGATATTTTTAATTCTCTTATAGAAATTATGTCCTCTGATTGTTGATAGCTCTAATATCTTATTTTTTAAACAATAGATATTTTTATGTATGAACGTTTTCATCAGTTTTAAGATAGCCTTATAAATAAATCAATGTATAGAGCATCTGCTACTATTTTTGACCAGTCTTACATCTTCCATCAACCTAACTGTATCTAAAGTCTGGTATTGGATGGATTGTGCTCATACTGGCTAAGAGAAAGTTTTAGGAAGAGCTTATCATCTAGAAATCAGAATTAATGGAGGTAGGAGGTAAAACATATGGTCAAGCGTCATACATTTGGTATACAACAAAAAAATATGGTGGAGGTTCATACATTTTATATAAGCACCAGCTTGTGCATAATTTTGGTATGGAGGATACTCCCTTGACCCTTCAATTAATCCTCCTCCACTTGATCATACTAGTTGATGTTCTATAGTTTTTTATTACTATTTTGTATTTTGAGTTGATAAAGATATTAAGTGTCAAATAATGTATTAATGTTAAGTTTATTTTAATTATTATTTATTTTTTATTTGTTTATTTATTTTTAAATATTATCCATTGAAATGGAAATCTATATCAATTGATGTTGAATTTTTCAAAAAATAAATCCTAGATATTTTTTATGGATAATGCATCCATTACAAATATGCTTATTTATGAAGAGTATATCTCAGTTTGTTTACTTTAAATACCAGTGGGTAGTATTTGTGATAAACAGGTTATCCCTCAGAAATAAAAATTATTTTCTAGGGGTGATGAAAAACAATATAATTGCGACGTCATTTTCTATGGAGGTCCATTAGGGACAGACTCTCATCCCAAAAGGCCATTTGCGACAATAATCCATCACTCACCACCCTTTATTAAAACAAGAGACTCTAGTAGTGGTATCTTATGTAAAAAAGTAAAAAAACTCAAATGTATGGGGAGCAAGACCAATCTAGTCCAACATACACATCCCAATGGATATAAAATACAATAAATTATTCCACATGAACTAATGTCTATGAGACCACATCCCCTACCTAAAACTCTATATGACTATAATTCAGAAGTTCCACCATAGTGCATGGTTCTCTTTACAAATAGAGTATACTTATTCCCAATGGAATCGCTATGGTGTGAGGAAAAAATCATAGTAGGGTACAATAATTAATGTATATATGTCTTTTACCCATGAAAACAAATAAACTTGTTTGAAAAATAAAATCAAAACTAAACGTGTAACGATCAGGACTCTAGAAACCTACTATCGGTGTATTACATTAATTGAATTAGAATAAGATACAAGGAATCACATCATGAAGGAAAAATAGTTTAGTTGTCTTGGTAAACTAGATGCATACACGATTCCTATATTACAATTGAAATCACAAATTACAATAATTCATTTTCAAGAATAACATTATTCCCTCTAACATATCATTATATATGAATCATAGTAAATTCATGGACTCCCAAGGAAGAATAAAAATAATTTTTTTTTTCTAAAATGTTCTATAAGTGTTAATTAATGAAGAATATATCATCAATTAATAAGAAAAACTAATATGGAAGGGTAAATAATTGAAAAAAATGAAATTTATATAACATAATTGTCACAATAAATATAGAAAGTCAAATAAATAAAAAAAAATCATTTAATCAATAACATGAAATTCATAACATGATAAGGCATAATAATTATGGAATGTTAAATAACTAAAAAAACATTCCATTTAAACAAAAAACTAATATTGATATTCATCTAGAGATAATATCATTTTGAAAATCTCATGGATAATAATAACTAAATTCTTAATAAAGTAAATGGTTAATCATTGGAAAATATGTTCTCAAGAACATGGTACCTCTACCATCAAGACCATTAAAGTGATTAATTAAAACTATAGGTTGAAAATCATTCAATTCCAACTTACTGATTCATCTCATGATAGTACTGGTGCATCGAGGGGCTATATAATTCTGGGCACCACATGTCACTGCATGTCCAAAGCATTCCTTATATATTAAACAATAAATATAATTCATAAAAAATGAACCTTATCATCAAATACCCATACAGAGTAAGGAATATAGATTTGTCAATATTTCCCTAGACTATAAAATAACTTCAATGAATTTTTATTGTATTTAATAATCGATTGAATTCCTAAACAATGCACCTTATCATCAAATATCCCTATTGTGTAAGGAATATAAATTTATCAATATTTCCATAGAAAATAATATAAAATTTATAGAATTAAACATATATTGAATAATATATTTAATTCATGAACAATGACCCTTATAATCAATTATTCTTATTAACTAAGGAATATATATTTATCAATATTTCCCCAGACATCTAAATAATTTTAGAATTAAACCCTATATTTATGAATTATATACGATTTAAGAAATATTTATATTTTTGATACATATAATATTGATAAACATGAATGGAAACATTAAAAATAATAAATAAATTCATATTCATGTGAAATATATCAATGGGTTAGTATATACACCATGTAAACTTTAATAGGCTCCTATTAACAAAAAATGTCTCAATGAAATAGAAAATGAGATGAAACCCTTTAGAACGATCATAACATTGAATTGAGAATTAATCAATGAATATATTCTGTGTATCAAATTTAAATCCATAGAGAATAATTGGAAATATAACATATTATAATAAAAAGTCTTTATACACATAATCTTATAATATCAAAGTAAAACAAACAAGTAATATAACATAATGAACAAAAATTATGTAATGAAATTCTTTACCGCTTGATAGCTTTCATTCAAAACCCTGTTTGGTGAATTAATTCAAATTGAAACTTAAAATAAGGAAAATTATTAATTAATAATGATATTACATGTCCATGTATCATTATATACACCATATAAATTAAATTATGGTCATTTCATTACAATATGCCTCAATGATGAGAAATTGAGACGGAGTCCCTTACCTCACACTTTCTCTTCATTGAAAATGATTTAAAATCATGTATTGTGGTTTTAAAAATGATATTAGCTTATAATAAAATCATATTAATATATATAATATCATATATAATCCTTTTATAACATCTTATCCCCTGAACATTAATAATATTTAATTATTTTCATTGTTTTAGGTGTTAATTACCTTGTTTTCTCATTCATGATTTTTCATGAAAGTTCTGATTCATGTTGATATTATATAATTATTTCATTAAAAGAATCATAATAATGACATAATTAAATAATTTATAAATAAATTATGGTTTTAATACCAATCCTAAAATATGGTTTTGTGAAATAAAGTATTCTATGATCACGGAGGTGGTAGGTCATATGTACACATGAGTAACATTTCCATTTTTCAATGATCATTATAGATTGTAGTTAAGGAAAATTTTATCATTAATTAATTATAATAATATCATAAATACCATATTATTTCATTATATATACTTATATATAAAATCCATGTGGTGTGGTAATGAAAAACAGAGTCACATCGCATTGTGAAGGCGGAAGTGCAAACATACACGAACGACGTTATCATGTTTTAGTGACTTTAAAGGTAAGAAAAAATATATCTTATATTTTAAAAATGATAAATATTTCATTAAAATAATAAATAATTAATTTATATCACATATATTCATTAAATTTATCCTTATTCCATTTCATTTAAGCGTTAGTTAAAAACGAATCGCATCGCTTCGCGAGGCAGTAGTCCGTTGTACAACCGAGCGATGTTATTGTATCAATTGTGGAATAGAAAGTAAAATATATATATATGATATTAAGAATAAATATATGTAATTATTTAATAATTTTTATATGTATACTTTATATCCATCATCATACCCAACCATGAGAATTGTTGATGGAAAACGTGTCACATCAGTTCGTGTGGTGGTGGTCCACCGTACACATGATCGATGTTATCATTTCCCATTTGAGTTAAGAGGTTATAGATGTAGTCAATTACATTATCATAATAAAATTTAATTATATCTTATAATTTATTTTTTTATATAATATTATATACATATTAATTGAAGGAGGTGGAGAAGAAATAAAAAAACATGAATATTTAGGTTGTTTACCTCGTCTCAAACAACCTCCATAGGATTACACCTAAAGTATTACTAGAATGAATTTATACAATAAAAAAGTATTATAAGATTATTTTATGGAATATGTTATGTTTTTTGGTAGGTATTGGATGAAAAAGGGTCTTGATGTGTTTATATGATATGAGAGGGGTGGCCTTTCATAAGTGAGGTGAGTGGAACACATCTAATTTTTGAAAAGAAAATGCATTACCACATTTTATACTTTTTAAAATGGTTAAAATGGATTATTAATTATAATCATAAATTATAAGATAAAAATATGTCCATACAATATATTCAAAGAATTTGTTTTTTTATCATTTTAACCCTTATCCTTTTAGTTTAACCCCCAATGAACACATTTTTAACTTAACTGTGATGATTATTTTTTTGGGTTTCCCTATTAATTTAGAAAAACGATAATTTGATATAATTTGATAATATTAATTATTATAATTCCAAATATGTAATCCATTTATTAAAATTAAATTCCCAAAAGTGAAAGGATCAAGTTTAAAAGTATACCCACGAGTGCGATGAAAAAGATGGATTCTAAAGAGAAATGTTTCATAAGTATAAATGGTTTTAACATTAAAATTAAAAATAGAATTGATTAAAAAGACATAAATTAGTGAAATTTTATTATAATTTAAATAATTTTTATTTATAAACAATTTATAATAATATTGATTGATTAAAATTATTTAAACGTAAAGACTGTTAAAAATTAAAACTAATATTTTTCTTTTTTCATCAAAAATGAAGGTTTTCAGAATAATCCAAAAAAATAATATAAGAAAATTTTTATATGGTAATTTAAATAATTAATTTCATTTTTTCAAATAAATTTCGTAAAATTGGTAAAAACTAATTTTAAATTATGTGGACAAAGCACGATTAAAGCGTCTTTTATAAAAAATAATGATTTTAATAAAAAATTTAGTTTTCTTTTAAATGATGATTATTTTATTTGAAATCAATAGATAACCATAATTTCAATATTTATGTTAGTATTATTCATACCCTAAAATTTAACAGCTATGTAATTATGGTTCATTTAGATTCTCGGTTGCATGTTCCGCAAGCTATAGATAAAATTAAATTTAAAGTAATATATTTCATGGATTGTTTAATCTAGGTGTTTTATGTCAAATAAACTATTTAATACAATGTTTTTATTTCCAAATTTCAGGGCATAACATTTTAACCACCTTAAATATACTATTTCCTCAAAATTTGATCTTGTGCTAAAAAATTAAATGTTTGATATTTGAAAATTATTATATTGAAACCCAACATTATAAAATTCTTTAATAAAATATCTTATTAATAATAGATAATGGACATAAAAAGGTAAAATGAAATAACACATATCTAGGTATCTAAGTTGGAAAAGATATGTGGAATGTAAAGATATGTACATGGAATAAATTATTAAATAATTATAGGGACTGAAAGAGGTCATTGATCACAAGAAAGTGAATGATTAATGCAAAGTGAAGGACCCAAAAATCATAAATCAAAGATGATTTAAAAGTCTATTTAATTCATCATATATGAAGTTAATATGATAAAATTTATATTTGAAATCCTTTTCCTAAATATGATGAATTCTTTTAACATCTATGAATATAAGGAAATATACTTGCATGATATGTTTAAATTTCAAAACAAAAATTTCATTCCTTTGTTATGCTTCAATCAATTTCCAATTCTTCACTTACTCCAATAAATGAATATCGAAAAATTCTTTTTTATAACTGAAGAACTAAAGTATACTATTTACAGATTATAAGATCAATTAAAGAGTGATCATAAACTCTATCTACCACTAACTATTTTCAAAAAACAAAAAATGGTTAGTACAAATTATTCAATATAATGCATTTATATCTAAACCTCAATAGTAACAACACTGATGCAACATTAATATTATTTCATCAAATAATTTAAGAATAATATAGTAAACTAGAATTAATATACAGGATATTACATATTTTTAGATAAAATATTTTAAATTACACAAACACATGCTTGATGACCATATATAGATTTTTGAATTTGAAAAATTAGAATAAAATCTTATAATATGTTAAAATATATTCAATGTTTCCCATTAATATATTCCCATTTAGTACTCCTACTTAAAACCATTATTCATAATCTATGGAAATTAAACATAAGAAAGTGTGAGAGCAAATGTATATGAAGGATAATAAAGGAGATAAGTGATTATAATGTTTGAAAATAGTACCGTGCATAACAAAGGTCATAATCATGATCCTTGGAGAAAATATTTTCAGTTCATAATTTATTAATCATAAGATAATCAAAGAGCTTGATCCATAAGAGTACTAAATTGGAATATGACATGAAATTTTTGGAATACACATAATCATAGATAATAATTTACATATTAGTCAAGGTCCACTTCCATGAATATGAATGAAAAAAAACTCCTTTACCAAATCAGGTTCACTCCCTGTTCCAGCCCTGTATTACTAAATCAGATTCACTTCTTATTTTTGCCCTATAATTCTGAATCAAGGTCACTTCTTATCCTAGACCTATATGAATTTACTAGTTTTTATTCCCATTACCTCCTTGTATGGGAGATATGAGTTCACTTCATATTCCTACCCAATATTTCTGAACTATATTCACTTCCTATTCTAGCACTGTTTATCTCACTAGATATAAATCTTTACCCAATACATTAGTGGGCGATATAGGTTCTAACTGTCACATAATGATGTCATACATATGTGTTCTATAAGATCATTAAAATTCATTATATCCTGAAACATTAAATTAATTTGGTTATATAAATATTTAATCATCTAAAAAACTATGGAAAAGCGACAGATTTTAGTAATAAATTTATCATACAATAACATCTAAAAAGAAATAAGTTACATAACCATTTTATCATGGTATAAACCGTTCAAGAGAAATTGGTTTCATAAATTTTTTTTCATCAAAAACTTTAATTATTAATAAAATTAATAAGAATGGAGTCATTAGATCATATCCCCCGTAAATAATGAACAATATGAATGGATTTCATCATAGATGTAGAAGGATTTTAAAAGATCTCTTTGAACATTTCTTAAAGAAAATAAAATTTCTTTGAAAATATCTTTTTAAAACATAAAGAATTTTGAAAATATTTTTCTATGAAAATTAAATTGAAAAATTGTAAACTAGGAATCAAAAATAATTTAAAACATTTCTTTAGTGAAATATACTTTCTCTTTGAATAACACATTTTTAAAACATAAAACATTTTGAAAACCATTTTCATTGAAATTATCTTTTAAAGCTTATAATGGAATATTAGAAAATAATTTAAAAAAAATTAAAAAAAACATTTTTGAAAAACATTTAATTGAAAATTATATTCAAATACCATTTAAAAACTTCATTGAATATTTTTTTTAGAAAATATGGTTTTGGGAAAAAATAGATTTCATATCAAAGAGAGAAATAAAGTTGGAATTTATTAAAAATGCTTAATTAAAACATTTGAGTACCAAATATTGAGAAAAGTGTACAATTACATATATATATCATTAATAAATGTTGGAAATGATATTATTGAGACTTGGATCTTTAGAATTATTCAGTTGATACATAATCATAAACAATCTCTATAAATGATGATATTGTAACATAAATCAGTATGACATTGGTAACATTGAATCATAATACCTTTAAAGTAATAACATAAAATGGAACTACAAATGTACTGAATATAGATAAATTAATGATATTACATGTAAAATTTAATATATATACACCTCGTTAAAGAATATAGGTTCATATAATAACATACGTCTCAAAGAATGAAAAATTGAGACAAAAAGCTTTTACCGATTTGGAAACTTATGAATTGAAAACCCTTTTAATGAGAGATAATCAAATGGATATATAAATACCTATAATTTATTTTTAAGTATCATAAAATAATTTCGTTTTATTTTTAGACTCCACATTGAAGAAGTAGGTGATGAATATAGCATGTGTCTCACAAAACCAAAAAAAGATACAAAAAAACCATTACCTTATGTCTTGAATCTTGATGTATTTGTTGAATATTCAAGTATAATAAATATAAGTTTATTATAAATCTATACTATAAACATATTTATATATATAAAATCATATATTATATTCTTATGACCTTTTATTTGCTATTTATTAACAATTCCATGTTAAAGTTACCTTTCGGGTAATAACCACATTGTTTTTCATAAATGTTTTTATATGTTTTATATTTAATTATCTTGTGCTAATAATGATTTTATCTATTAAAGAGTGATAAAAATGATATAAATATAATATATATTTATTATATATTTATTTATAACAATTCATAAAATTTAGTGATAGTAAATGAAATACACTGTTCATGAAGACGATAGGTCGTACATATGCATTAACATTGCTTTCATTTTGTTATCGCATTGAAAGAAATAAAAGTAAACTATATATATATTATAAAAATATATTTTTATGTAATATATATGACATATTTTTATTAAACTCATCCTTAATACATTCCATGTAAAGTGTGAAAGAATCACATCGCTTAATGAGGTAGTAGTCCACCGTACACACGAAAGACATTATCGTATTCCAAAAAATGGAAATAATAAATTTTTATTTGATATAATAATTATAGAATAATAATGATATCAAAATTTTGACATATATAATATATAAATTGTACATACATCATTATTCCCATCCTTGATAGGTGGTTATTGAAAAACAAACGATATCGGTTCGAATGGTGTTAGTCCGCCGTACACATGAATGATGAATTTGTAACCCATTTGATGGAAGTGTGTGTGGTTTTATGTTATCAAAATACCATAAAAAATTATTATCTTTTAGATACTGATATTAATATATAATTAGTACATAAAAATAATTTAAGGAGGTGGAGGAAGAAATAAAATAAAACACTCGTTTGAAGATTGTCACCTCTTCTTTGGGTATCCTCCTTGGGTTTTCAAAAAAGACATAAAAGTATGGATTTTTGTACAAAATAAGGTTATAGTATGAGTTTATTGAATTTTTCATGTGATTTTGGAAGATATTGTTTGAGAAAAATTGTTTTAGAGGTGTGAAAAAATGGGGGGAGTGAGTGTCTTTGTATTTTTGAGGAAGAGTGGTATTATTGTAAACACTCAAAAGTATTCACTATTGGGAGTTAAAGATTAACTAATGCTGCTCCAAAACTGATAATTAATGGTTTGGAGAGATTATATGGTCACTCCACACCTCCAAAACACATTTATGCACTTTTTTAAAATACTCTGTTTTTTAACTCATAAGTTTTATTATTTTACCATTTTGGCTTTTTTATTATATTATTTAATTTTCTAACTTAAGTAATTTATTTTTTAAGGATAAATAATATTGGTCCATATTATATAATTTGGAATCAATAATTATAAATATTATATATAATTTATAACGTATAAATTCTATGTGTGTTGGAAATTAAGTTCACGAGCTTGTAACACAAAAAACACTACTTTAATTATAGTAGTTCTATCCAAGTTTTTTCTATTTAATTGTCAACATAGTCATTATAATAGAATAATTGGTCAATTAATGGACCATATTTGAAATTTAATAATATATAATAATATATTTAAATAATATATGATTTTTAGTAATTTTAAATCAATTAATAAATTATTATTTATTATAAAATGAAATTAATGTCAAAATTGACATTATTCATTTAATTTAAACTTTAAAAAATATCATGACAACAATGGAAATAGAATACATAATGTTCCCACGTATTTAACATGATCTATTCATCAATAAAAATAATTTAACCAAATAATACAATCAATTTAATTCAAATTTAATGTTTTTAGTATCATTTGATTTGTTTAATTATTAATTTAATAAATCATGTGTTAGAATTTCTTAATAATTTAATATGATTATATCATCCATAAAAATTTAAAATAGATTATTATTATAAATAAAAATCATTTATTTTAAAAAATAATATATACTACCAAACTTTATTATTTTTTTTCTTAATTCCAAATCATTATTGAAATTAAAATGATGAAATATACCTTTTTTTTATTTTTCTTTATTTAACATGTTACATGGTCGAGGTTAAAAATAATGTTTCCAAAAAAATAATACAAATTGACAATAAAGTTACAAGGGTATATATATGTCCATGCATTGGGTTTTTTGACAATTTTTCGGTCATTATTACACCTTATATTCAATGTTTATCTTCAAGGTATACTTGTTTTTTCCTTAATCAAAATAATTTATTTTTAATTGTTTTCACTAATAATTATGGTAAAAAATTAATTTCACCTTATTATATATTATAAATTTTTATAAATAGAAATAAGGAATCATTTTTTCCAAATTCCATTGAACGAAGTGGAAAAAAATAATTTAAAACTAATCCCGCAAACGTGACAATAAAGCAGTTTTTTAAAGTGAAAAGGTTCAACAGTTTATAATGTTTTTATTTTCTATTTCAATATAAAATTGATTCCAATGAAACAAATATTATTAATTTATATAAATATAACTAATTCTAGATTAAAAACATCTGAATATATCGTTTCACTTTATAAATTATTTAAATGAAAATGATTTTTAAATTAAAATTCAGTATTTTTCATAGTTCATAAAGAATAAAATTATCATAAAAATAGTTAGAATTCACCCTAATATAATTTTTATATTCCTATTTCAAAAATTAAATTTTATATTTTTACATATATTTCTAATAGTGGTAAAATATAATTATAAATTATTTTTTCCAAGCATTATTAACCCATCTTTTAGAGAATATTATTTTATTGAGAACATTAATTTTTTTATATAAATTATATTTATTTCATTTATAGTATATTTATAACTAATAAACGTGGGAAAAATATATATTTTAATAAGTTAGTTAATAATATTAATTCCATCCATTCCAATGGAATAGAAATAACAACCATATTAAATAATAATATTAATAATATATAATAGTTTGGTAAAACTCAGTATTGTGTATAACACAAGACAAGCGTATTTTTGTGTGTAATGAAATATAAACTAAGTTAATCATGAATCAATTGATTAAATTTGTGTTACATTTAAAGAAATATTAACTTGGTGTATCATGAAACACAATCCATCATTGAATTTTTATTTATTTGATGAAAAATAATTCATAAAAACAATTGCTCTTACATTATACCCCCTATAAAATGAATTTCATCCATGAATTTTTTTGGGCCATCCCAGTTTTAATGCTTTAAATTCCATTCCTAGAAACCCACATCATAAAAATTAATTCCAAAAATTCCTTTCAAAAGAGAAGATATGGGAATCAATGATTACCCAAAGAAACTCATAACTTGGTTTACACATAGGAGAACATATTTGATAAGTGAAAACATGGACATAAAAGAAAAGTATAAATAATTATAGAGAGTGATAGAGATCAATAATAACATGAAATTAGGTGATCTAGGGAATTTTATAACCTAAATATAATAAATATAAGAGGCATGAAAAATTAATTGATATCATCAAAGATGATGATAATATAATTTTTTTTATTCGAAGATAAGTTTCCTCATGTTGGAGAATTTTTACAAGAAGATATACTTACTTGATTTCACTACATACGAACAATATCACTATGTAGTTGTGCCTTGATCAATTTTCACTTCATCTATTATTCAAAGATATAAAGGTGATTTTTTTATGCCTAATGCACTAATAGATCATAGGATTCATAAATAGAATGAAAACTCATTTCACCTATCAAAACATAATAGTTTTAACAGTTTATCAAAAATGGAAAAATCATATTTTGGTGATATAAATCAATAATCTATAAAACTTCATTCGTTGTTTAACATAAACCATTCCATAAATGATTTTCCTTATGACGATTTCTAAAGATTAAAATCCAAAACATGTGAAACAAGGTCACAAAATTTCTTCAACTGAGATTTACATTGATCCCCTATATATCATAATGTACCTATTTATTTTCACATACCAAATATGTGAATACCATTATCATGTACTCTATTGAAACATGGTAATAACATAAATTACCCTTAGAAAATATTTAAAACATACATGCCTCTTCATTCATTAAAAAGAAAATTGATTATTAGTTATATATCATAAATATAAAAAATTCTGTAAACTTCATAAATCAAAGAATAAACCTCTTTTTAAAAAAATCCTTTATCTGTTCTGAGGTCATTGATAATATACAATTTACATTATTCAAATAAAGCACCTTTTTATCCAAACTAAAAACTATATTATCAACATCCAAAATATATTAAGGGGTACCTTCTTATAATCATAATATCACATTTCCCTTCATTCAATTTTCCAATCCATCCACATATTTTTAGATATATTTCTAAAAACATAATTAAAAACTTATAATAATCAATAATGATATATTTCATGATTCTTATAAAATAATCATTTAATTATATTACATAAATATATCATTCAAACCAATCCCTTATCAAACAATTAACTAAGAATCCTCATCTTAATCTTTAACACTTATTTTATTTTACATGTCATTTGTACTATCTTTATGATCATTAATACACCTCTTACTCATAAAACCATGAAAACATTCTTCACAAGATTTCCCTCAAGCAAATTTATTTTCATAATTCCCACTCTTTACCCATTTAAATAATTTAATAGTTAATGATATATTATGGACACTATTATCCCCTTACATATTGTTAACTGATCATATCATTTTTCGTTTTCAGTTACTCACTTTGGGTCATTCTTTTCCATAATCAAAACATCTTCCCTTACCTATGATCCATTTACTTGGGTGTTTATTCCCACATTATATACACAAAGGAAATTTAATTTTCATTCCTATATGGTATCCACTACGTGAACTCTTAGTGGACTTTTTTATTCCATTCTTTAGTGAGTATGTGAGATCTTTATGGTAGATGTTGTTAATCATGTTCTGTGAAAATTGATTAGGAATAATCACAGTATCCTTCACTCTAGTAATCATCTCATTTAACTTATTATTATAATGTTTTCTATCATATCCATCATTAACCTAGTTCCTTATTGTTCCTTAAATTTACTAAAACTAGAGATCATACTGTGACTATCATTAATCATACAATAATGACCATATAATCATTAAAAATAACTTATTGGATGTATAAATCAGGAAAACATATTTTAAATATATGGAACCTTTTTCTTAACCTAGGTCAATCATGATCATAATCTATTTAAATCCTTTATTATTGTTCATTAAGAGTTTTTGAATTTACAAATAATATCCCAAGGTGTTTCAAACTAGTTGTGTAGAAGGCTCCACTGTCGTTTAACAGTTCCCAAATGATTATAACTCAAAACTATGATTTTGAGGTTGCTACCCCTATGAACATTTATTCCAGAGACACATCTACTTATATTATATTGATAAGGATTTAATTTATTATAAACTACACTCCAAATCCATTACCAAAATTTTATTACATTTTCATAAACATAAATTCATCCTTATAATTACCCTTAGAGAAGTCCATAGAAATTTCCTTATAAATATCCAAAGGGACCTCACTAAAGTTTTCCCATCCCAGTTTTCCAAAGGGTGGATAAAAATTTCCATTTATAAATACTATAATGACCCATGATTAACATAAATGGATATTACATCATTCTAGATGAGTATTCATTATATTAGAAAACACATTCCATGGTTCTATAAAAGTTTAGTTCCTTGGGAAACATTGAAGACAATATTCTAATCTGGAGAAATATCTTCAATGTATCCTACTAATATATTCTCACTTAGTAATCATACTTAAAACTTTTATTTATAACCTGGTAAAATGAAATATAATAATGGTTGAGCTAATATTCTTAGTAAATGTCAATAAAGGAGATAAATGGGCATAATATTTGAATCTCGTACCCTGAATATCAAATATCATAGTCATGATTCTTGGAATAAATATTGGTATTTTTTAAGACACAAATCATAATATAATCAAAGAAAATGATCCATGGTAGAATAACATTGGCATAATACATATAATTTATAGCATACATATAAGCATATAAAATAATTTCATTATTAGTCATGAAGAACTATCAAGACTACCATTGTGGGAAATGGACTTTATTGAACTAGGTTTACTCCCTATTCATGCCCTATATTATTGAACAAGGTTTATTTACCATTGAATCCATGTACTACTTAATTGAGTTCAATTCCCATTAGATCAATGTATTACTAATCCAGGTTCACTTATTATTCTAGCCCTATATTACTGAATAGGGATTAATTCCCATTCCACCCTTGTATTACAGAACTGGGATCATTTCCCATTCCGGACCTATCCTTCTCCTGTGTTATAAATATTTAACCAATGATTTTTTTTGAGTTATATGTCCCACCCATCATATAATTAAATCATAAATATGTGTCATACAAGATCATAAAAATTGAAAACATTTTTTGGGAACACAGTTTTGGAAGAAAACAAATTTCCGACTAAAGAAGGAAATGAAGTAATATTTTCTTATAAAAAGTTGGAAAAATATTTAATTTAAAAATATATAGAAAATGGTATCATTTTTCGAAATATCATAAATAATAATAGGATAATAAAATTGATGAGAAATATTGAGAGGTTGATCATGGGATTTCAACAATTGAGACTTAATCATAAACAACCTTGTTTAATGATGCGATTGTAACATGAATATTTATGACTTTGGTAACATTAAATCATAAGCCTCATCAAGTAATAAGATAGAATGGAACTCAAAATATCATGAGTATATAAATCCTCATTATATTACATGAAAACTAGCCTTTATATACACCTATTGAAGAAATAGTGTTTCATACTATAAAATACATTTCAAAGAAAGAAAGTTAAGACCAAAATGATTTACTGATTTGGTTACTTTAGTAATGTAAACCCCAGGAAAGTGAGATACTTTAATGGATATGTAAATAAAAATAAAATTTATCATAATAATCTTAAAATAAATTTATTGTATGTATATATGCCACATATAAGAAAGTAGTGGTAAATATAACAGATGTCTCAAAAAAGCAAAAAAACAAGATGGAAATCCCTTACCTTTTGTCCTGACTCTGAAAGTACTCATTTAAAATTACCATTTAAAAAACATAATTTTTCTATACATATATCACAGAAATATATCCCTACATATCATGTCATATATTATTTTATTATGAACTTTTATTACCCATTTATTAACAATTCCATGTTAAATTTACGTTTCGGGTAATAACCGCTTTGTTTTCAGTAAATTTTGTGATTTGTTATATTTTTTTATTATATTAACATAATAATGATTTAATAAACTAACTAATTTTAAACATGATATATATATCATATATATTTATTATATTTTTATTTATATTAATCCATAAAATTTAGTGATAGGAAAAGAAATATACTGTTCATGGAGGCGGTAGGTCGTATGTATGCATGAACACATTTTCAATTTTATTAACATATAGAAAGAAATAAAATTAGATGATATATATATAATAATTATATTATAATTTTTTTTTAGTATATATCACATATTTTTATTAATACCATCCTTAATACATTCTATTTAAAGCATTAATGAATTACATCGCTTCGCGAGGCGGTACTCTGCCGTACCCACGTACAACATTATCGTATTCCCACAAAATGGAAAGAATAAACATATGTATGATATAAAAATTAAATAGGTATAATAATATCATAAATATCATAAATATCATAAAAATGACATCGATTCATGTGGTGGTAGTTCACTGTACACACTAATGATGATTTAATAACCCACATGATGGAGGTGTGTGTGGTTGTAGGTCATAACCATAAAATTAAAAAAATAATTATATTTATTATAATTAAGTTATTATATATAATGATTAAATAAAAACAATTGAATTATATTGAAAAACATATAAAATAAAATACCCATTTCAAGATCATTACCTCTTCTTTAGGTATCCTCAGGTTTTTTACTAAATACTTTAAAGTATGAATATCTTCACAAAAAAAAGGATTATATAATGAGTTTAGGGAATTTGGAAAGTGATTTCGAAAGACCTTGGACAATCCAAATGGATTGAGAGGTCTAAATAAGTTGGGGGAGTGAGTGTCTTTTTATAGCCGAGAAGGCATGACATTCTTGTAAATAATCAAAAGTATTCACTATTGGGAAGTACTGATTACATAATGTTTGGACAATTATTTCATTTAATTTTTTTAAGGATTATATGGTCAAGTAAATCCCTATCCACACATTTATACATATTTTTTAAACATTTTGTTCCTTAACACTTATGTTTTCTTATATTACCATTTTGGTTTTCTCATTATGTTGACTTGTTTTCTGACCAATTAATTTATTCTTTAAGACTAAGTTATATTGATCATTTTTAGACAGTTTGGAATCACATATTCTAAATATAATATCTAATTTATCAATTATAAATACTTTGTTTTTTATAAATTAACTTTATCAAAAGCTCATGTAACATGCAAAACACCACTTTAACCTTAACCATTCAAACTGATTTTTTTATGTTTAACTATCAATATAGAAATTCTAAAAGAATAATTGGTATTTTAACGTACCATAGTTGTTATTTATAAATATTTTAAAAATAAATTTAAATAGGATATTATATTTATTAATTTTAAATAAATTAACAAAATCTCATTTATTATAAAATTCTATCAATGTCAAATTTGACATTATTCATTTAATTTATATTAAAAAATATCAATAAAGTAATTAAAATTGAATAATTAATTTTGACACCAGTGTAACAAGATATATTCATCAAGAAAATAATTTAATACAATAATTCATTCAATTTAATTCACTTATATGGTTTTCCATATTATTATAATTTTTAATTATTAACTAAATAATTCATATATTGGTATTTCTAAAGAAGTTAATGTCATTATATCATCTATAAAAATTTTAAATTAGTTATCATGATAATAAAAACTCATTTTTATTCCTAAATAAAATTTATAACTAAACTTATTTGGTTTTTCTCTTTTCCAAATATTTATATAAATTAAAAAGAAGATGTGATTTTTTTGTCTTTTTGATTAATTAACATATTATATGTGTCTCTATCATGGAAAAGTGTTCCAAAATTGATAAAATTAGATAATAAGGTCACAAGGTTATAAATATTTCTATAAAATGGGGTTTTGATATTTTTTGAGTTATTCTTACACCTTATATTCTATGTTTAACTACTAAGTAAACTAGTTTTTCCTTAATCAAAATAATTTATTTGGAATTGTGTTCACTAATAATTTGGGTAAATAATTAATTTGAACTTATTAGACATTATAAATTATTTTAAAAAATATTAAATCCATTTTACTAATTAAATTCACATAATTGTATATAAATAATTTATAAATAATCTTGCAGACGTGAAATGAGAGAGGGTTTATAAAGTGAAAAGTTTCAAAAGATTATAATGTTTCTATATCTAATTTATATATAAAAGTGAATCCATTGAATTAAATTGTATTAATTGATATCAAATTTAACTAATTTTACTTCAAAACCAACCCAAAATATAGTTTCACATTATAAATTATATAAACAAAAAGGTATTTTTCAATTAAAAATCATTATTTTCACTATTCATATAAAATGAAACATCTTTGAAAAATAAAAAACATAACCAAATATAATTTTTATATTAATATCTAAAAAATTAAGTTAATTTTTTTCAAATAAATTCTCTAAAATATGTAAAATTTTGTTTTAAATTATGTGTACTTATCATAATTAACCCGTCTTTTTGAAAATATTCTGTTTCTATGAATACATTATTTTTTTTATTTTAAATGATTATTATTTTCTCTCTAAAAAAGCTAACTAATAAAATTTTGAAAAATATATATTTTTTAATAAGTTATTCAATCCTATTCATAACCATCATTCCAATTACTAGGCGATAACTATCATATTAAATAATAATATTAATAGTATATTTTAGTTCATTAAAACTAGATACTGTGTGTAACACAAGCCAATCTCTGTGTTATGCGTATTGCAAGATAAAATAAATGTTACATGTAGCCCAAGCATAACTTGGTGTTGTATACAGATAAATCTTAGTATTTTGTAGCATGCAATAAAAGACATCAAATAATTTTAATTTATTTGAAAAAAAAATCATAAAAAGTTGGGGTGATACATAAAAACAATGAAATATTAACCAGAATATTTTATAGGATAGTAGTAGGTGTTCTACACATGTCACCCTTCGGTTATAGTTTCAATCCCCATAACCTTTATGTATTAAATATGTTTTCTTTTATCCAAAACAATATTAATATAATACCTATAACATTCCAAAAAAAATAATATCTTATAATTACCTCAACATAAAAGATTAGATAAACCCTAAAGGATACCAATACCTTTAAACATATCTTGAATAAATTAAGTGCATTCTTCCTAAAATAATATTTTCAAAAAAAGGATACTAAATCAATGGGTTATATTTCCATAAATGTCTTTCAAGAATATCCATTATCTTGTCATATTCCTACACCACAAGTCTTCATATGTGAATTTTATGGAATAGAAGTCACGATCATCCTTAAACTCATAAAACCATGATGGCATCTACAAATATTAAGATAATGAAGAAACATATACATTTATAATTTAACAGAATCCTTAAATGTTTCACGATTCTTATAACCAAAATTACATTGGTAAATATACTTCTATAATATAATTTAAGAATCCCAATAAATAATTTAACCACTTTATTTCAACATAGGACCTTCCTTGGTTCTGGGTTTAAGCTTTAGAAGAGGTTATTGACTCAGATAATTTCCAAGTTCTCCATATTTAATACAATGAAATAAAAATGGATCCCTATGATGACATTTATTTACTTCTATTGCACACTTCATTTTCCATGGAAATTATTTGCTTTATGACCTTTTTTTCAAAACATAATTCATTTTACCATTCCAATGAGACACATACCATGGTGTCACTTTCCACATTTGTCACATGATAAAAATCAATCATTCTTTCCTCTATGGTCTCCACCACTTAATTTCATAGAAACTCTATACTTATCTTTTTTGGAAAGTCTAAGAGTAGGTTATGGTTTATATTGTTCATCCTATTTTGTTATAAATGATTAGGAATAATCAGGATATCTCACACTCTTGTAAATCTCCCATTTGATTTCTCATAGTAAACATACTATACCTCATGTTCAGTGTTAACAAGATTAGTTCAGGTTCCATCCATTGACTAAAACAAAAAAACATAGGGTAATAAAAATAATCTCAGTGAAAAAACCATATAACCAATTATAGGGTGTTTAAGTAATGATTTTTTAATATATTATAGATTAGGATTAAACATGGTAATTTATTGTCATTATCTAGTCAAGTAATTCAAAAATATTTGTGAATAAAATGTTAATTATCCTTTGAATATCCCTTGGGAATGTAAAACCTGGAGCAAAACAAAGCTTATTTTAATGAACTAGGTATTGATCGAGGCAATCTCGATTAAAACTTTTCAGAGTTATTAATCCTAGGTAAAAATATCTTAGAGGAAATTCCACTTATAGTATCCATAAAAGGTTGTATTACATACAAAAACTACATTAACTTTTCCATAACAAAATATTAGTTTTTTCTTCAATAATTATCCTAAAAATCTATCTAATGGTTATGATCACTAATCTATGTTTTTTAAATCTAATTTATAGGGTTTCTACTAAACATCCTCTGGTGGCAACAATAATGAACCCGAATCTAGAAACTCTGAGTTGGTGTTTTACTTTAATTACATTAGAATAAGATACAAGGAAACAAATATTGAAAGACTAAATAGTTTAATAGTATTGGTAAACTATATACATACTTGATTCCCATATGACAATTGAAAAAACAAATTACACCATATTTTTTTTCAACAATAACCTCACTTCCTATATAATATGCTTGCATATCTATCGTAGTACACTTCATGGATTCCTAGTAAATGATACAAAATAAGTGTGATCTCAAATTCATAGTATGGGTTAATCATATTGTAAGACATCATGACTCAATAAGCATAATAAAAAAGGAAAGGTAAATAATAGAACATAATTTCCATTTAAATAATGTTACTATCATAACAAATATGGATAAGTGAATAACTGAAAATACAATCCTTTTAATAAATAACACTACTATCTTTACTAGATAGGTAATAATAAATATTCTAAGGTAAATAACTGGAAACACATTCTATTTAATCAATAAACTAAGAATAAAAGGCCTCCATAGAAAATATCATTATAAAAATATTATGGATAATAATAATTGAATTCTTAAGGAAGGAAATTATTAATCCTTGGATGTAATTTTCTTAGTGACATGATAACTCTACTATTAAGACCCTTCCCAAGTCTGTTTGAAACTACAAGTAGAAACATGTCAAATAGTAGATTACTAATTCACCTTATGAGAATAATGATGCATTATGGGGATATATAATTTTGGGCCCCACCCATCACTACATATAGAAAGAGTTCCTCATATTTTGAATAATTTATTTAGTTCATGAATAGTGTGACTTATCATCAAAATTTGTATATTGAGTAAATAATAATAATTTATCAATATTTTCATAGGGTATCAAATAAATTTCAAAATAAACTATGTATGTAAGAATGATATACAGTTTAAGAAACATTTATATCCATGATAAAATGAATATGTATAACCATGAATTGAAACATTAACCATCAATAATAAATAGGTAATTATGTTAAATACATCAATGGGGTAGTATATACACCATGTAAATTTTATTCGGTACATATTTACAAAAAATGTCTCAATGAAATAGAAATTGAGATGAAACCCCTTACAATAATCATATCATTGAAGAGAGAATTAATAAAAAAAATATTATGTTAATCAAATATAAATCCACTGTGAAAATGTAAAGATAAAATATAAATAATCAAAATCCATTATACACGTAATCTTATAATATCAAAGGAAAATGGAGAGGTAATATAACACATTGAAAAGAAATTGAGTTTCTAAATTATTTACCACTTAGTAACATTCCTGGAAAACCATACTAAATGAAAATTTTAAAATGTAAAGTAAAAATATAATTAATTATTAAGTAATCATGATATTACAAGACAAATGGTTAATATATACATCATATAAAAGAAATTAACTGCATAATATTACAATATGGATCAATGAAGAGAAATTGAGACGAAGTCCCTTACCTTAGGCTTCCTCTTGGTTAAATATGATTTAACCTCGCGTATAGTGGTTTCAAACATTTTATTAAATTAGGCTAGAACAATATTAATAATTTTAATATCATATATGATCCTTTGATAACATTTTATCACCCATTTATTTATAATATTTCTTTATTTTTATTATTTCAGCTGTTAATTGCCTTGTTTTATCATTCATTATTTGTCATGAAAGATTTCATTCTTGTGAATATTATATAGTTCCATCATCTCAAGAATAGTAATCATTCCATAATTATCATATTTATAAATCAATTATACTTTAAGACCAATCAGGAAATATGTTTTTTAGAAATAAATAATGTTAGAATTATTATCTTTAAAAAAATGATAATAATATCATAAATACCAAATTATATCTTTTAAATATACAAATATATATCAACCTTGTCGCATGGTGGTGAAAAGAGAGTCACATATCTTCATGAATGTGGTAGTCTATACGTGTAGGAATGATATTATCATCTTTCTATGAGTGGAAAGATAAGAAATAAAATAATATGTTATATTTAAGAAAGATGAATATGTCATGAATATCCTAATTATATTTTTTATAACACATATATTCATTTACTTTATCCATATTACCTTCTAACTAAAAGTTTAGTGAAAAATGACGCACATCGCTTCGTGAGGCAGTAGTCCACCATTCACATGAGAGATATTATCGTATCCCAAGAAAAATGGAAATTAAATTTTCATATATATTATATAATGAATCCATAGGTATAATTATGTTGTAGATATAATATATATAATTTTTTACCCATATTCATATACAATAGCAAGTGGTGTTTGTGGTACTACGTCACATCGGTTCGTGAGGCCGTAGTCTGTCATACACACGAGCTATGTTATGGTTTATTATTTGATAGAAAAGGAGATGGATATAAGTGATGTCATTAAAATAATCACATCTAATTTTATAGTAGATAATTTTATTATTATAAAATAATATATTAAGAAAATTTGAATGAGGTGGATAAGAAGGAAACAAACACATATATTTTGGTATTTTACCTCTTATCATACCACCTATTTAGAATTATACCAAATGTATTAATATAATGGATTCTTAACCAAAAACATGCTTCTACGATGATGGGATTGATGCTAAGAAGTGACTTGGGTAGGGATTGGATAAGCCAAAAGGGTTTTAAGGAGTGATGAAGTGAGGGTGGTGGTGTCCTTTAATAAGTGAGGTGAGTGGCACACATGTAATATTTTAAAAGATAAAGATGTTCCCACATTTTCCACAAGAAAAATGGGTCCAAAAATATTATTACTCATAATTATACATTATATGGTCTAATAATGTATAAATAATAGGTTTTATACATTTTAGATCTGTTTAACCCCAATTGTTTTATTTTAACCCCCTATAAACCCATTTTTTACCTTAACCATGCTAATTAACTATTACTGTTCTCACTATTGATTCTGGTCAGAAATTATGTTAACCATATTAGATAATTTAAATTATAATTATTCAAAAAAATTAGTCAAAATTTCAAATTCAATTCACATAATTGAAATCATCCATTTATAAATTATACATGCACATATGACGAAAAAGCAGGTCTCAAAGAGAAAATTATCATAAGTGTAAAAGGTTTTGACATAAAAATTCAATATGAAATTTATTCCATTGAAATAAATTTGTTAAATGATAATATAATTTAACTAATATACATTAAAAAAAAATTATAATATAATTTAACCTTGTAAATTATTTAAACAAAAATGAAGTTTTCAATAAAAGTCGGTTTTTTCACCATTCATCAAAAAATGAAACCTTCCAAAAAAATAAAAATAACCACCATATGATAATTTTGATATGATAATTTCAAAAATTAAGTTAATTTTTAAAAATAAAAATTTTATAATAATTATAAATTTATATTAAATTGTTTTTAAAGAACGACTAAAGCATCTTTTAGAAAAAAAATACAATTTTTTCAAAAAATGTTCCTTTTAATTTAAATGATTGTTATTTTATTTCTAATAAAATAGATAACCATAACTTTAATATTTAAGTATGTTCTGTTAATACTGATAATTTATTGGATAGGTTATTACGGTCCATTTAGACTCGAGGTTGGGCGTTCCTTAAGCTATTAAAGTGATTAAATTTAAAAATATACATTTCATGTGTTGTATAATATTAATGTTTCATGTCAGATACTCTTTCAAATAGACTGTTATTATCTGATAATTTCTGGGTTTTACAAAACCATTTTGAAAAAAATACCATTTCCATGCAAACCTCTTAAATCCCTTTGGTTGTTTTTCAAATTAAAAATGTTTTCCAAATAATTTATCAACAAGGATCAAATAAATACACAAATTTACAAGGCACAACATAATAAAAATACCTATCAAGAAAGGGAACATACAAAATCATCATATAGTTACCATATAAGTGGATATGTGAATCATATATCACATCACATAAAATTTGAACAAATAAAATTCTTAAAGTATATAAACTAACCTGAAATGAGTAATGTGCACCTAGAACTCTAACAATAAGGTCAATCATTAGTGAGTCAAAAAATGTTTAGATGCCAAATAAGAAACAATGGATGACCTCACAGTCTTCCTCAGCCGAAAATCCTTGAGATAACATGGTATCTTGGAAACAAATTATGGATGCTCTCATGGTAATCCTACCCAAAGGATCCCATGGTCCCTTGGAAACTAAAATGAAAGGGATCACGACCATCCCCTTGAAGACTCCCACAATCCCTCGAACAATCCCCTCCCACACACACCAGTTAACCCATGTGCTACTCTATGACACATAACCCCAAAACACGTTCTACATTAATCTATGAAAAATCACAATGAATTTACATAACCAAAAATTCATATTTTATCAAAACAACTTGAATATGTAAAACCATTTTGTAAATCCATTTTAATCCATAAGATATCTTTGAGATATTTTTTCAAACACTGGGTGTGCGTACAGGACGTGCCCTCTGGAAATCAAAATTTAAACAACCAAAATTCAAAATCAATCCACAAAACCAACACATGTTTGATAAATATCAACCATAAATGAATCAAATGAAAATTTAGACAACACCAAACCATCTATGACTATAAATTTAAGGCTAATTCATGAAAAAATTCCTTAAATAGAGATACCTACATTAGATTCGAAAAAAATTTATTTCATCTGATGAAAACATCCAAAAGAGATATAATGAGGCCTCATACACCAAATACATATAAAATAGAACAAAAATCCCAATAAAACACCCTATATTCATCCAAGATCACCCTCAAGGTTCCATGCTACCAAAAAATGGAAGAAAAATAAAAGGGAAGGATAAAGGGAAAAAAGAAAAGGATTTGGACTTACATCAGTACATATCACTTGGAATTTAGGATAATCTATAACCAAAGGAGTGGGGAAGCTACACCAAAAAGTATATAAAGCTTCACATGATGGTAGGATGAGAAATTGTATAAAGGTTCATAATATTATCTAGGTAATTATATTAAAACACCACTTTTTCAGATACATGGACATGTTGTGTGGTTTGTAAAACTATGCACCAACCATGTTGTGATACTATCTCCTAAAATTAAAAGACTCATGGTTTCCCCCTGAGTGTCATGTGATTTGGAAAAATATTCTGAATCCTTGTGAAACTACACTATCACCACCATCATCTCTCTCGCATGGTTAACAGAACTATTAGACAACTAATGTGTTAATAATTCACCATTCTATGTTATTACAAAAAAATTCAACCTCTAGATCTCAGGACCTCCATGAACAAACCAAAAAGAAATAAAACTAAATTTTAGATGTAATCATGACTCCCATGGTGTTGCAATGTCCCCAACATACCACTTTCTACCCCATAAAGTCCTCATGCGTCTTTAGTTTTAAATAAGTGTGGCCACAAATCCCTCACCTTAGATTCCCACTCCTATGTCTCAAGGTATCATCTACTTATTTATAGATAAAAAAGACCAATTAAATCAACATACCAAGAGTATATTGTTCTAAAAATCAATGATACACATAGTCTAATCCAAAACGGTGAAATTAGGAACAACCTGAAATTCTTTCCACTCTAGCACATGAGTCATATTTGGAAGGAATATCGTCAAATGTGAAACATAAAATACATCCTAGATCAAGTTCATATTAATTTTAAACTACAACTGATATGATACCTTCCCCATATTCTTAAATACATGAAATTGACTGACATAAAATTGTGCCATGTTCCCCTACTTACCTAAACGATGATGACCTGGTCGAACTAATACTCGGAGATACACCTGATCACCAACATGAATCTCTAATGGGTGATAAAGATGGTCCGCTTATGACTTTTGGTGACTCTAATCTCTTATAAGAATTACTTAACTAGTTGTGTCATCTTAGTTATATCCTAGAAAAGACTCAGTTTAACTAAGGAGTTGACTTCCACCTTAGACTAGTATAATAGATGTTGGTTTGACTTTTTGTTCAACGCCTTAAATGGGGCCATCCTGATCGAGCCTGGTTACTGTTTTTATAATAAATCTCAGACAATGGAAGGTTCCTTCCTCACGAACCACTGAAATCAATCACACATAATCTAATTATATCCACGTGAGTCTATATGGACCACTCAGATTATCCATTCTTCTAATGGGGATATGTGGTGCTCATATTCTTCTTGGTTCCCAAGGGTTTTTGGAATACCATTGTAATGACCCAAACTGTCATTAATGAAAATTCCTCTTGATCTATTTAAATATTTTATTATGTAAAATGGTTATATAAAATTTGAACTTCATTGGTTTTATGTTTTTTGATTTTAAAATACTGTAAATAATTGTGAATGTTCTTAATAGAGTCATTGAATAGTAATCACATGATTAGTATAAATATAGGGATTTAAAAAATCCAATTTACTCAGAAAAAGGAATCAATGGCCTCATCCAATATACTTTCCCCGTACGAAGCCCATTTTTCAGAGCTCAGAAAGGATGGGGCGTCATTGGGATTTACACCTGATCAATCCCAAGATGATCTTGAACATGTTAATCCTGAGCGGGACTGACTACGGGAGAAGTGGATGTTAATAGAGATTACCACACGAGCGATGTTATCTGAGCCACCCCAAGAGTCTTTCACCATCTCACACCTTACCCTTCGATCTTATAAAGGTTTTATAAAGGGTTATGTAACAAGACCCTAGTACTATGATTATGTTCATTATTTTTTATAGATATTATACATTTATTTTATTATTGTTAAGTTGTAAATAGTTTTTAAAGGGAAAATAGTATTTTTAGTTAATATTCAAGTGATAAATATATTTTGATGAATTAATTTCTTTTTAAATTAAATAATATTTTAATAAATTATTATTTTTAATAAATTATTTTTTATTAAATATAAATGATCATATAATTTTTATTAATATAATTGTAATATTTATTTATTTTTGAAAGCTGTTTTTGTCAAAACCCATGAATCTTCAATAAATATCGGTTTTTATTTTAAAAGTGAAAATTCACATATTTATAAAATTATTTAGATAAAATTAATATTATTTTTTGAATCATGATGTAAAAATTATCCAACTGTGAATTTTTCATAATTTTCGGAGACAGTCGAATTTTTGTGTAAAAAATTAAATACTGTTTAAATATATAATGTGTTTTAAGACATCTTAATTACACAATAGTGATGTAATAAAATACTATAAACATTATGTTCGACCAATATATGTTTTACCATTAAAATAATGTGATTTTGGGTTTGTTTGATTTATTTTACAAAGCTTTAGTGGACTCTTCAGGACTTATAAAACATTTTGTCTTTTTAAATTATTTTCCATGAGAGTGTGACTCAACTCCTCATATGAAACCCTACTATTTTAAGAATTTAGGCCATTATATTTATAAAATATTGTTTTCCACTCACCTTTGGAAAAAACCATGGGCAAAAACGATGGGATGGTTTGTGGTTTTGATTAGTTTAATTTGTGGTGTCCCAAACCTAAATAATAAAGAATTCCCTCTCCTTTCATATATAAACCCACCCAGGATCCCACTTCCTCTTCACTAAAATCCTTTGGAGTTCATCCAACCTCGTCCCTCCAGTCTCTTGAAATCCTCCCAAGTCACCCCAATCTCCCAATAAGTCTCTCTCAATCCCCTCCCAAGCCTTTGGGATCACACTTCCAAGTAAGGGATTACTTCCTTTCTCTTTTTATCCAAGTTTCATAATATTTTTATGTCCTTTTATTTTCAATTATAAATATTGGTGTATGATTTCAGACCAACCCCATACTGTACTATTTATTTTTGAAAGATTAGATACCCCTTTCTCTATCCTTAATTCTTCCCATTTACACACGATACTGTGCCGAAATTCTGTAAGGAAGTTATCTCTTCCCATTTACATTCAAGAAATTATTTTGTATTATGAATCCTAATTCCATTACTTGTCTTGGGAAATGTACCTATTTTACCCCCATACTGTCCATTTCATTTACATATGATGAGACACCCCTTTTCTCTCTCATCAACCATTTTTATGAGTGCTTATGTCACGCCGTTATGCAGCCGAAATTGCACATCATTTTTCCAAGCCAAGATCATTGTGTAGTTAATACCATACCGATGTCTATGTCAAGGGTATTCACTTTTATGAATATATACACATTGAATGGTACTTTCATGTATTTATTCCAAATTCCCTAATCATGGAATAACTTATTATGTTGATTGATTCTATGTTATATGATCCATGTGGAACACTTATGCATGAAATGAAATGTTTAAGAAGGGTGTTCCCTATTGGAACTCCAATGCATTGGGTAAAGTATAGTATCATGATATGTCATGCTCAATGAGTGTTGAATCGTGCTAATTCAAGATCAATTAGGGTTTACTCATGCTTAATGTGCAATTAGGGTTTTCTCATGCTCCATGTGCAATGAGCCTTGGCTCATGCTAATATAATGTTAAATGTTGTTGCCATATCTCCATGTTATGATTATCATGTTTTATCATGTATTTATGTTCATGTTTCTCTTGTGCCCCATTGATATTCCTATTGTCTAACATGTATTGTATTCCTCATGTTATTCCATGTTTATTGCCTTACCAGGCTTTATAGATCACCCTTTTCTTATGCATGTCCTCAGGTTATCCCATACAATGCTAAGTACGAGGGAATGTAGTGGTCATGTAAAGGAAGTTTTCAATAATATGTTTCATTCTATGTTTTAAGTTGTTATGTAATGTTACTAAGCCCTAGAGACACTAGACCTCTCGATCTTCCATATTGTATCAAGTGAAGAGTTTATGTAATAAATCATGTTTATGTGTGTAATAATGAGCAGGGTTGTTATAGTTGGTATTAGAGGATAGGTTTAGTTATTTTTTGGGATTAGGATTAGAAAACCCTAGTGAAGCCTTAGAGACATGACTATGTATAATAAAAACATCCCTAAATTTTAGTGAGTATTTATTAAGTGGTTTATCAATCAAATACATCTATGTCTAGATACGAGTAGGTAGAGGTGGCTCTGACGCAGATGTACCTGGGGGTGAAAATACCAATAAGGAGTTTCAGGCTTGACCCATGGTATCTTGGTACATGACAATGGGCCTTGCAGCACTCTTTTTTTTGACATTCCCTGGGGATATGCATTGGTAAATTCACAAGCTTAGTATGAACCATTATTAAGGGAATTAAGAAAAATTACCCTAAGAATTTATGTTCGAAAGTAGATCATGGATAACATAGATCGAAGGCTATAGATTCATTAGTTAAGAAAAAAAATCTATTTATAAGTCATCTATTTTTTCATTGGATCACCCTTTATGTGTTACCCCTAACTTTCCTTTTAAACCAGCCAATGACCGATAATATGAGGACTCAGGCTAACAATCGATGTAAAGACCAATGTGAAGACGGTATAAATGAGATGGCTAATCTGGTGGAAGCATGAATTGCAATATTTTTTATGATACACTCTCAGTTAACTCAAGAATTAAATAGAAACATGGTTCAAGAGGAACGTACACCCCCTCCCCCTGAAGAAAGAACTAGTCGTTATTAAGAGCTTCATGAGACAAAGGCCTCTACTTTTAATGGATCATCTGATCTCTCAATCGTTGAACAATGGATCAAGTCAATTGAAAAGATCTTCCCTATACTTCAATGTTCCAAACAAGAGAAGGTTTTCCAAGATTCCTATCATATGGAGGGTGTAGCTGATCAATGGTGGACATTGAAAAAAAATAGGAATCCTGAGGAGGAGATAGAGGAATTCTAATGGAAGGATTTCTGGAAGATGTTTTTGGATAAATATTTTTCATGCACCCTCCGGCTTAAGAGGTAAAGGGAATTACTTAACCTCAAGAAAAAAAATATTATGAATCCGTCAGATCGTAAGAGGAAAAATTCATAACGCTTGCATGATACACCTCTGAATTTGTCGTTACCCCTGAATAGAAGGTTGACCGCTTCTTTGGTTGACTAAAACATAGCTTGTGGAAAGCCCTGGCAATCTGTGACTTCGACAGCTATGAGGAAATATTCTGATGTGCCCTCAAGGTTGAAATGGATATCAGAAAATCTCTGGGTTATCATGGGGATTAGAATCATAAAGTGGATTACAATTCTGGCGGTCCGATGGATAAATCCAATGGTGCTAAAAAATCCAGCACTACACTTTCCAAAGTTGCGGAAAGAAGCACCCTAGAAATTTCCTGGAGAAGACGCGGAAATTCTTTAGGTGTGGAAAAGAAGGGAACCTAGCCATTAAATGCCAACAAGAAAAACCCACAACCATGAAAAAGGAGAGGAATGCTTCATTAGAACCTCACCGCGTTTTTCATTGCTTCAACTGCAAAGAACCAGGGCACCTTGAAAAGCAGTGCCATATGCCAAGGGTTTTCTGTGGCAACCAACAACCTCCAAGGCAGAAAGGGAGAGCTTTTTCCATCACTTCCGCCAAAGTGATCCCTAACAATGAAGTGGTGATAGGTACGCTAGTTACTCATTCAAGAATAGAGAACATACTTTTTTTATTCAGATTCTACACATTCCTTTATATCCTGAATGTTAAGTAGAACAATCACAACACCACCGAAAATCAAGGAATTAAAGATGTCAGTGAGTACAGAAAATAGGGAAATCATTGCATCCCATGAATATAACTCCTCCCCTATCATAATCGGTGGATTGAACTTCCTGAAGAACCTCATCATACCACCTCTAGTGTAATTTTTGGTAATTATTGTCATGGATTGGATTTCCCTATGTAGATCCAACATTAATTGCCTTGAGAGGGAAATCACTCTCCATTTGAAGAATCGACCCCCGATTATGTTCAAGTGCAAGGAGGAAGATGAATATTCTTTTTCTCCATTATCTCATGTGTGGATATTACTGCCTTATGAGAATGTGTATCTAGGTCAGATGATTGAGTCTATGGAGGAAACCATCCTTAAACACATGCTTATTGTGAGGGAATTTGCTGAAGTGTTTCCCGGGGAATTGCCTAGTCTTCCTCCTAGAAGAGATGTTGAATTCCCAATTGATCTTATACCTGGGGCATTGCCAATATCCATGACTCCATATAGAATTCTTATTGAGGAGCTTGAGAAGCTGAAGAAACAACTACAAGAGAATCTGGATAAAGGGTTTATATGCCCATGTGCTTTACCATGGGGTGAACTAGTCCTCTTCGTCAAGAAGACAGATTGGTCAACGTGCCTTTGAATTGATTATCATGAGATTAAAAAAATCACGATAAATAACAAGTTTCATCTCCCAAGAATTGATGACATGTTCAATCAACTACACGTAGAACAATACTTCTCCAAGGTAGATTTGCGGTCGGGATATTATAAATTAAGTGTGAAGATGGAAGATATCCCCAAGACTTCTTTTCGTAAAAGATACGGGCACTATGAATTCATAATAATGAATTTCAGACTCACTAATGCTCTAAAAATCCTCATGAATTTGATGAATAGAGTCTTTAGAGATTACCTCGACAAATTTGTGGTCATCTTTATAGATGATATTCTAATATACTCCAAAACAAAGGAGGAGCATGAGGAGAATCTAAGAACTGTACTAGTGCCCCTGGGAAAGGATAAGATCTATGAAAAGTAAAAAAATGTGTGTTTTTGATGAAGGAGGTCTTATTCTTGGGCCATATAATCCCAAGAAATGGGATATATGTGGATCCATCCAAGACAGATACAATAGAGGAATGGTCGAGGACAACATCGGTAACAGATATTTGTAGCTTCTTGAGTTTAGCTAGATATTATTGACAATTTGTGAGAAATTTATCACGATTGTCCAACCCTCTTAACTAGCTAACTCAGAAGGGAGTAAAGTTTTCTTGGAGTTATGAATGTGAAGAAAGCATCAAGGAGTTGAAAAGGAGTCTTATCACTACGCCCATGATCACTTAACCCAAAAGTGGAGAACTTTTTGTGGTATTTAGTGATGGTTCGAAGAAGGGCATGGGCTATGTATTGATGAAAAATGACAAAGTAATTGCCCGTGCTTCTAGGAAATTGATGGTTCATGAGCAGAATTATCCAACACATGGTCTGGATTTGGTTGTGGTGATATTTGCTTTAAAAATTTGAAGGAATTATCTCTTTGGGGAGAAGTGTGAAATATATACAAACCACAAAAGCCTCAAGTATATATTCACACAGAAAGAGTTGAACATGCACGAACAAAGATGGATAGAGATGATCAAAGATTATGAATGATCAATCCATTACCAACTTGAGAAAATGAACAAGGTAGCTGTTGCTCTAAGTAAAAAGGACCTAGTGATTCTATTATTGATGAGAATTGAGAAGGATCCAATCTTATTAGATTTGATGAATATGGACATGGTAATCATAAAGAAGGAAACATTGTCATGCCTTTCACAAATGATTGCTCAACCATCTATTTTGTA
Organism: Viscum album; assembly: GCA_963277665.1. Taxonomy (NCBI): domain Eukaryota; kingdom Viridiplantae; phylum Streptophyta; class Magnoliopsida; order Santalales; family Viscaceae; genus Viscum; species Viscum album. The sequence continues at coordinate 49,473,568 of OY728130.1, read as the reverse complement.
AATGTTAAAGTATTATCAAAAGGATGATGTGGGAATTCAAAAGAATGTGGAAGCTATCATAAAAGGGAAATACTCAGAGATCAATGTTAATGAAGAAAGAATTGTGAGATTTGGGAAAAGACGATGTGTTCCATAAAGTCCGGATCTGAAGAAGGAACTTTTGGATGATGCACATAGTTATAATTTCTTTATGCACCCGGTAAACACAAAGATGTATCGAGATCTCCAAGAGCACTGTTGGTGGGATAACATGAAGAAGGATATCACCAAGTATACATAAAATTTCCTGGTGTGTCAGCAAGTGAATGTGGAGAGGAATAAATCTATGGGGATGATGTAACAATTTCCCATATCATATTGGAAACAGGAGAACTTCACCATGGACATTTTCACCGGACATTCAAAGACATCCAAAGGAAACAATGCAATATGGGTTGTTGTGGATCATCTTACAATGTCTGCACACATTATTTCAATTTGGGAAAATTTCTCATTGGATCAACTATCACAGATATAAATCAAAGACGCAGTAAGGATGCATGGAGTACCAATATTTATTATATTTGATTCAGATCCAAGATTCATGTCTCTGTTTTGGAAGAGTCTTCAACATGATCTGGATGCTGAGCTGAACTTCATTATGACTTATCAACCTCAAACTGATGTCCAATCCGAGCGGATTATCCAAACACTTGAGGATATGTTGAGATCATGCTCAATGGACTTCAAAGGAGGATGGAATCAACATCTTCCTCTGGTTGAGTTCTCTTATAATAACAGTTTCCACCCGAGCATCTGAATGGAACCTTATAAAGCCTTGTATGGGAAGAGGTGAAGAACACTAACATGTTGGGATGCAGTTAGTGAACATAAGATGCTAGGACCATAAATTGTCGAAGAAATGGCGGAGAAGGTGAAATCCATTCAGCAACATATCAAGGAATCCCAGAGTCGATAGAAGATTTATGCAGATAACCGTCAATGATACATTGTGTTTAAAGTTGGATACATGGTATTTATATGCATATCTCCATGAAATAAGGTCATGGGGTTTGGAAAAAGGGGAAGATAAGTCCTAGGTACTTCGGCCCCTTAGAGATTCTTGACCATGTCGGAGATGTGGCCTATCGACTAGAACTTCCACCAACCATGGCCAAAGTACATGATGTCTTTCATGTATACCTATTAAGAAAGTACATACCAGACCCTTCACATGTACTATCTTTATAGGTAGTACATCTAGAGGATGATCCTTATTAAGAAGAGAAACCAGTGAAGATCTTAATCCACAGAGAAAATGTTCTACGAAATAAGAAAATACCCCTCATCAAGGTGTTGTGGAAAAACCACAAGTTTGAAGAAATGACGTGGGAATTAGAAGAAGTGATGCATTAGAGTTACCCACATCTATTTTAGTATGGGAAAAAATTGAAGGAGAAATTTCTTAAGGGGGGAATATTGTAATGACCCAAATTTTCATTAATGGAAATTCCTCTTGATATAATTAAATGTATTATTATTTAAAATGGTTATATAAAATGTGAAATTCATTGGTTTTATGTTTTTTTTATTTTAAAATACCATTAAGTATTGTGACCATTTCTAATAGATCTTTTAAACAGTAATCACATGATTAGTATAAATATAGGGCTTTAACAAATCCATTTTACTCAGACAAAGGAAGCGATGGACTCATCCAGTAGACTTTCCCCATACAAAGCCCATTTGTCGGGGCTCAGAATGTAGGTGGCATCATTGGGATTTTCTCTTGACCAAGCCCAAGCCGATCTTGAACACGTTAAGTTTGAGCGGAACCGACGACGGGAGAAGTGGAAGTTAACAGAGATTACCACCCGAGAAAAGTTATCCGAGCCACCCCAAGAGTCTGTCTCCATCACACACCTTTCCCTTTGGTATTATGAGGGTGTTATAAGGGGTTATGTAACAATACCCAAGTACTATGATTATTTACATTATTTTTTATAGATAATATACATTCATTTTATTATTGTTACTTTGTAAATAGTTTTTAAAGTGAAAATAGTATTTTTAGCTAATATTCAATTAAGAAATCTATTTTGATGAATTAATGGAATTTTGAATTAAATAATATATTAATAAAATATTATTATTAATAAATTACTTTTTATTAAATATAAATGATCTTATAATTTTTATGAATACAATTGTAATTTTTATTAATGTTTGAAAGCTGTTTTTTTTTCAAAACCCATGAATTTTCGATAAAAGTCGGTTTTTATATTAAAAGTGAATATTAAAATGTTTAGAAAATTGTTTAGAAAAAATGAATATAATTTTTGGAATCAGGATGTTGAAATTATTCAATGGTGAATTTTTCATAATTGTTTGAGACAGTCGAATTTTTGGGTAAACAATTAAATACTTTATATATATATAATGTGTTTTATGAAATCATAATGACCCAATAGTGAAGTAATAAAATACTATAAACATTATGTTCAGAAAATATCTGTTTTTACATTAAAATAATTTGATTTTGGGTTTGTTTGATTTATTTTACAAAGATTTAGTAGACCCTTAATGACTTATAAAACATTATGTCTTTTTAAATTGTTTTCCTTGAGAGTGTGACTCACCTACACATAAGCAACCCTATTATTTTAGGATGTTTGGAAATTGGAAATATGAGATATTGTTTTCCACACCCCTTGGGAAAAATCCATGGTCTAAAACCATTGGATGGTTTGGGTTTTTGATTAGTTTAATGTCTTGTGTCCCAAACCTAAATAATAAAGAATTCCCTCTCCTTTCCTATATAAACCCACCCAAGCTCCCACTTTCTCTCCACTCAAAGACTTTGTAGTTCATCCAACCTCTTCCCTCCACTCTCTATAATCCTCCCAAGTCTCCCCATACTCCCAATAAATCTCCATCATGCCCCTCCCAAGCCTTTGGGATCACACTTCCATGTAAGGGATTTCATCCTTTCTATTATTACCCATGTTTTTAATATACTTTTTCCTTTTATTTTCAATTATAAATGTTGGGGTATGATTTCAAACCTCCCACATACTTCCATATTTACGTTTTAAAGATGGTAGACTCATTTCCCTATCCTTAATGCCTCCCATTGACACTCGATACCATGCCGAAATTCCGTAAGGAATTTCTCTCTTCTCATTTACATTCAAGAAATTATTTTTTATTATGTATCCAAATTAAATTACTTTACTTGGAAAAAATACCTATGTTACCCCCTTATTGTAAATTTCATTTATATATGATGAGACACCCCTTTTCTCTCTCATCATCCATTTTTATGAGTTCTTATGTCACATCTTTATGTTGTCGAAATTGCACCACATTTTTCCAAGCCAATATCATTGTGTAGTGAATACCATACCCATGTCTCTATCATGGGTATTCATCTTTACGAACATATACACATTTAATGGTACTTTAATGTATTTATTCCACATTCCCTAATTGTGGAATAACTTATGATGTTTATTGATTCTATGTTATGTGATCTATGTGGCACATTTATTCATGAAATTAAATGTTTAAGAAGGGTGCGCCGTATTAGCACTCCAATGCATTGGGTAAAGTATAGTATCATGATACGTCATGTGAAATTTGTATTGACTCATGATAATTCACGTGAAACAAGGGTTTAATCGTGCTTCATGTGCAATGAGGGTTTACTCATGCTCCATCTGCAATGAGTTTTGGCTCATGCTAATATCATGTTAAATGTTGTTGCCACATCTCCAGGTTGGGATTATCATGCTTTATCATGTATTTATGTTCATTTTTCTCTTTTTCTCCATTTATATTACTATTTTCTAACATGTATTTTATTCCTCATTTTATTCTGTGTTTATTATCTTAGTGGGCTTTATAGCTCACCTTATTCTTATGCATGTCCTCAGGTTATCCAATACAATGAAAAGTCCAGGGGAATGTAGTGGTCTTGTAAATAATGTTTTCAATAAGTTGTTGTGTTCTATGTTTTAAGTTGATATGTAATTTTCCTAAGGCACAAATACACTAAACATCACGATCTTCCATGCTATATTAAGTGAAGGGTTTATATAATAAATCTTGTTTATGTGTGTAATAAAGAGCATGTTTGTTATAACTATCTAGAATCAGGATGTTAAATTAGCATTTTAATTTCAAAATATTATTGAGGGAAATTGATGAATCGAAAGAATCACTCATACATACAGGCATCGAAGGTCCTATCCATTCATTGACTCCATGAAGGATAAAAAGATGGATCATGTCGTTAGAATATCAATAAACAGTCATTTGTAGTATTTCCCACTTGATGTATCAAGTATCCTGATCAAGAAATCCATAAAGATCTCTTCATACATTCCAATTTGAATAGTAAGTGGCTGTAACTAGCAGGCTGTTCTCTAATTCTCATCATTTTTCCTCTGGAAGGTCAAACATATAGAAATGAAGTCTTCTAATTCATGCATCCTCTCAGGATACACATACCAACCTCTCAATGTAAAATGAATCTTGGTTTCCTCTAGGTTAATATACCAAATGGAATGATGTGCTCTATCCTATAATGCCTACCTAAATCTAAAATGAACCACTAGCCACCTCTAAAAAATTAGAGGAACATCGAGATACCATGACCAATTTCATGATGTATCCCCACTATTTAAAACACAACCAATTTGATGGAAATTTGGGTTACAGAAAAGATAAATCCTAACATGATACATAAGAGAGGGTGTGACCTGCATATTATCTATGAATACCCAAGATATATCCTCATTTACATCTTGTCTCAGATCATCAATCAAACTCATCAGGCCTTACTCATCGACTATCTCATAAATAGCATGTATGGGAAGTTTCATCCTCAACGTGTTGGTGACCATGTCCCCCTTCCCATGTATATAAGAAAACTCAGAATCAAAATATTGAAGTTACACTACCCAAAATATCTTTCTGAGGTTTAGGTCCCTATATGTGAAATTGTTCATCAGGATTTTATGATACCAATACACTAAACACTTACTCAAGAGGTAACGTCACCATTTCATTACTGAACACATCACAAATGTAAATTCTATGTAGTGGGTGGGATAATACCACTCATGTGGGTGTAGTTTTCTTAAGTCAGAGGCCACTACATGGTAATGATGCATCAACACACAACCCAAACCCACACCAGAACTGTATGAAAACACATTATAATCTCTTCAAACTAAAAAAGGATCAAAATTAGAACATGTGATAAATGGTTTTTTAACTACTAAAAATTAGTATGGGATTTTACATCTCAGACAAAATTCACCCCTTTCATGGTCAAAGCCATCATGGAAGAAGATAACTGGGAGAAATCCCAAAAAATGGCTTTAATACCCAAGAATCCCCCTAAAACTATGAAGACTGAACAAATTAATAGGGTTCAACAAAGAAAATACTGCTCAAAATTTCTTGATATCTACCAAAACTCTTTCTTGGAAAATCACATGCCACAAAAAAATCATTTTATGCATCCAAAACTGGCTCATGGACTACCTATAATATAGATGGAAATCCCTTAAAACTCCCAAAATAACCTCCATAAAGTCTTCATAATCCTCCTTCATCATGGAATACACCAACTTTTCATCCAAAAAAACATGACCACAGAGGAATCCAAAATATAGGTGGAAGATCTGGTTCATAAATTCCAAAAATACCTTTAGAGAATTGGTATTCCCAAATTGAATAAATGAATACTTAATGTGTTCAGACAATATTTTGAAATATTAATTTATAACATCATTTTCCCGAACTACCTTGTGGTACCCATATCTCAGGTCAATATTTAAAAACAAATGGGCTCCACTAAGCTGATCAAAGAGATAATCAATTCTAGGAAATTAGTATCTATTCTTCATGGACACTTGGTTAAGAATATGATAGTCTATGAAAAATCATATACTTCCATCCACCTTTTTTGTAAATATAAATAGATAATCTCATGGTGAAACTTTGGGATGGATAAATCCCGTACGAGCTGGAATATCTACCTAGACCTTTAACTCTTTAAGATCAGTTGGATCCATTTATATGGTGTCAAGGATATCAGGTTCATCTCAATGAATATATTGATAGTGACATTGAACTATAAGCGGGGTAGAAATATCTATAAAAAACTTGGAAAAAACTTCTAGGTACCAATCCAGGACCACTAGAAGCTCAATTACTCTACACTTTTCAACGATATCGACAGATAATCTGGACAACTAACATGAGATCAATCTCAACTTTAAAGTAACTTGTCCTGTCCTCCATATCATGAATCCCAATATCCTTGAATGATGTGAATGATCTTATTAAGAGTAAATAATTGGACCCTACAATGATAAAATTTAAATATCCCCTCAATTCTAATCAACAAATCATTTTTTATGATAATGTGAGAATACATCAAGGCCCCAAAAAGGACGCCTTAAACAACTTCTACATCTGCTACAAAAACCCGGAACTCAATGAAATTGAAACCCTAATATTTACAGCTTCCCAAAAAGGACATATATTCCATAAAATATACCATAAATTCATCCCCCCATATGTAACAGTAAAATATTTTTTTGTATTCATCTCATTTAAATAGATTTATTCTCTTCGATAGCATATGTTACACAAAAGAATGAGCTTAAACAAACTCCAAAATATTATTATTTTATAGAAACCATTATAGAATAGCAATTAAATTCAAGAGAATGAATGATATTTAATATACTATGAAATATAAAATTTTAAAACTCAATTTTAATTTCTTAATTAATTCTCTGTGAATATGCACTTAATTTTTAATAAATCTATTCTATTATTCAAATATATGTTTTCTTGAATTTTTTTTCTTTCGATGAGAAAATAAATATAATTACTTTTTTAAAATTTTAAAAATATTTATTTGATAAAATGAAGATAATATTTTTTTTCATCATGTTAGAATTATCTTACGATTAATTTTTCACAATTTGTTTTAAAATTTCATTTTTCTATGAATAAAAAATACACAAAAAACCCATCATTGTGTTTATATTTAAAAGTAATTTTATGATTTTAAAGTAATTTAAAATTAACTTAATTAAATTTCAGTTATATATAATCTAATTAATTACATTTAAACAATATTTATACCTTATTTTTCTTTATGTAAATCATTCCACATACAAAACACATTTTTTCTGAAAAACATGTTTTCATTGCATTTTGACGGTTCAATTTTAAATATAATTTAAAAAATAAGGTGTTTTTAGTTTGTAAAAATTTATTTCAGTTTTTTCATTAGAAGTTCTAAATTAGTTTATAAGGTCATTTTCAATCTTATTAATAAAAATTTACCATGGTAAAAAAATTATTACAGTATAGGTAAAATAATTTATCGGGTTACTGTTAAAAGGTAAAATCTTAAAATACATAAAACCAAAAAAAATAAATGGGGTTTTAATGTGTTTATAAACCATAAATAGAATTTAAGATTTTAACTATCATCCAAATTATTCATAATTAATTCCATAAAAATGTGGTTGGATTTAAATATAAAATAATCATGATTTAATCACTTAAAACCACTCCTCCTCAAGTATAAATACCACCCTTTAGCAACCTATTTATCCTCTCAAGCCTTAAATAATTTCAAATATATTCCAAACCATATCCTCCACACTCTACCCCATGTAAAAGTGATATTGGTTTCACCCAAGGACCAATTCAAGGTACCTTAAGGGGTTCTTCAAGGAGGTTATATTCAATAGGTAACTTTTTCAAACCTTTATTTATTTCATTTCTTATTATACCTTATCTTCACCAAATTCATCCATATTTTCATAATAAATAAAATATCATGTAAATAGTAACATTTTATATTTCAAATTTAATATCTTATATCCACCCATTTTCTCATATCCTCTTTTTCAATGAAATGAAATCATTATCCAAATTATGGAAATCAACCGTCTTCAGGAATAATGATTTTGTTCATTTTTCATCATGGCCTTCAAGACTACTCATAAAATTATTATTACAACAAAATCATATTTTCATAGGTATATTATAAATTTTATCATGTTCTCCTACTTATATATATATATATATAAAATTATGAAAAACTAAACTAGTTCTTGATTTTTGAAAAAATCGCCAAAATAAATTAAACATTTATCATTAACGTTTTATCAATTGAATCATCATCATACAAGAAAAAATAAAATATGAGAACATTAAAAAAAATATAAGTGAATTAAATCCATTTAATCTCACTTTTGGGGTTTTATTTCCATTTGATAAAAATATCAATAATTATACATTGTTTCCCTCGGAATCTGGGAATGACCTCCTTTTGATGGGCGGTTGAAACGTTCCGATCGGTTTCTAATGGGTTCATTTTTAGAACCGGAAACATCCAATGATTCCATATCCATTCGGACCTACTTTCCAAAGGTAGGTGCTCATTAGTTCATGGACTGAAGAGGCTTAGGAATTTTCATTGGTCAAGAGGATGGGAGGTCGGACTCATCACACCTTTTTAGGGGAATTATTGTCTACTCCGGGACTCTCTTTATAGATTTAAGTTATGTTAGTGAATACTTATTACGTTTCCAATTATAAAATGAGCTTTCCTTCAGATCTGACAGTCAATGATAAAATATATAGGAGCTTTAGAGAATCTATTATTTGTATTCGAGGTTCTTCATCGATAGAGAATCATCTGTATTTATTAGAGATTCTTGGTCAATGGTACCCTTCGACACATTAATATAGAAGTCTCTTGGTCATTATGATAACCATGCTTGTTTTAAAGCCACTCAGTGGGGAACTTGAAGTTTATTGTCATTCAGAAGGATATGGATTATTTTAGAGTTGGGATCGAACCCACAGACAGGCTACCTATGTATCCTTTGTTTAGAAAAGGAATCAGAACCCACGTAGTTCGAGTAAGGGAGTATGATGTTTATGATTGATGGATCAAAGAATAATTTCATAATCACTTTTACACTCTAAGCTCACGTGAGTCATTCTCGGTGTGAGAAAAATGAGGTATTGGTAAAAATTAGACAACTGTGCCATGAAAGATGCAATCATAAGAAATAATGTGGGGCTTATGTTTGTATGACTACCCAGATAAATGAAGGTTAGGATTTAATTTAGGGAAGAAATCCAGGAACAGGGACCACAAAGGTATATGTGCTTCATGGAGATTTTGAATACTCTAACTTGGGGCTTACTCCTGAAAAGGAGGCCCAAATTAGGGGAAGACTTATGATTGGGTTTTACTCCTGAAAATGAATCCCATATCAAAGGTAAATTAGGACTGGTTAAGAGAAATTAAGACTGGGGCTTACTCCTAAAAAGGAGGCCCAGGTCAAGGATTAAGGTTTGTGGCTTACTCCTGAGGAGGATGCCCAAATTAGGGGACTGGGGCTTTCTCTTAAGGAGGATGATAAGATTTTGAAACTTTAAGAATTGGGGCTTACTCCTAAGGAGGATGCCCAAGTTAAGAATTATGACTGGGGATTACTCTTAAGGAGGATGCCCATATTTGAGACTGGGGCTTACTCCTGAAAAGGAAGACCAGGTTAGGGAATATGGGGATTACTTCTAAGAGGATGCCCAAATTAGAGGACTTATGACTGGGGATTATTCCTGAAAAGGATACCCAGATCAAAGGTAAATTAAGACTGGTTAAGAGAAATTAAGACTGGGGCTTACTCTTAAAAAGGAGGCCCAAGTTAAGAGATTATCTCATATTAAAGGATGAGGTTGAATGAATGAAATCTCAATTTTTTAGTGACATAAAGATGTATAAATCACTAGGTTTTGAGAGATATTCCACAGAATTCCATTCAGATAAGGAAGTCAAATCAAGAAATCATTCCATAAATGGCTTTAAAGAGTGTCTTGAAGACTTAATCTTGAATAGGAATGGTGGAATGGCTTAATCGGGGTGAAATGGGCAAGAAGGGCACCCAAAAAGGCAGGGACGCACAAGTCCTGGTAGGCGCGCAGGTACTGCGTGGGCTCGCAAGTCCTGGTCGAGCAGGTATGCCTGCGCGACACATGGGTTACTTGCGCGATGGTTAACCAGCATGGTAATACTTGAGAGACTCTTGATTAAAGCCTTTAGAATCCCCATGAGGTTCTTCCAAAAGAGGGGCACACAAGTTCTATTGAAGGAGTAAGGCGGAGCGCAAGTGTGGCCTTTTTCCTTAAGGGATGGCCACTCAGGCGCGCAAGTGTTGATGAGTTTCAACACTTAGGCCTTCCTCCCCCTCTTTAGATCTTCCGTTCAAGGTAAGAAATTAGCTTAGAAGTGTTTCAGAATCTTTTAGACGAGACTAGGGCGTCGGGAGCTCAAATCTGAGTTTCTGGAAAAAATCCTCCTTGAATGGGGGGGGCCCAAAGGGTCTATTTATAGGAAGGAGAAGAACCCGGGCGGTTATCACTTAGGTCGTGCAAGTGACTTGCGCGACCAATAGGTGTCGCGCAAGTGGACCTTTGCGACAGTGATAGAACTTGTGTGGCACATGTTCTTTTGATCCCTTGTTCATGCCTTTGTCGATTTGTTGATATTTTCTTCAAAGGATGGATCAATTTGTGCTAAGTCATTTCCCTTTCCATTCTTTTGAACAATGTGACGAAAAGGAGTGTCAACAGAAGCCCCCCCTCAGAGTTGGATCCAGAGAGAAAAGAGGATTTGACTCTTAGGAGAAGAATAAAACCAATGGAAAGGCGGCGCGCAATTGTTCAGTGGGCAACACTTGGCGCATAGGTTCGAGTCGCGCAGGGCTGGAGCGCACTGGGTGCATGTTACACCCTGAGATTTTATGAAAAATATTGTTTTTAATTTCATTAATGTCTTGTGTTGTATGCTACACCAAAAGGAGCTTGCAAAACATGCATCCTTGACTTGCCTTGCATTACACACAATCACTACCTTCCTCAATAGCGTGTGTAGTACGCAATAACAAGTTTCACTAAACAACAATATGCTATTACAATATTATTATAACTAGCCATTATGAATAGTATACCCATTTTTTGAAATTTTGTAAATTTTATTTTTCAAAATGGACTTCATTTTTGGATTCGGAATATCGAAATTAGAATAGGGTGAAATTTTGGTACTTTTCGGACAACTTTCATTTTCTGATGAATAGTGAAAATTACTAAATTTCAATTAAAAAAAACCTTTTTAATCGAAATAATTTATAGTGATAAATTATTAATTTGAGTGATTTTAAAGTATATTTAGAATACATTTTTACAATTTAATACAATGTGGGTCATTGGATGTAATTTCACATTTAAACCAGACATAAACAAGTGTCAATCTTTTGATAGTTATTATCTCATATGAACACGCTTTTTGTTTTGACGACGGGAATTAATTTTTAAATTAAGTAATGAAACTGATATTTTTTGAATCTGGTAAAATAGACATCATTTTTTAGTTCATAGTATCAAATATATCTTAGGCCTAATTTTTGGTATTTTTCTAGAAACTTTCATTTTTCTGATGAATTAGTGAAACCACTAAGTGGTAGTTAAAAAAAATGAATTTTTCATAAAACTTAATTTTACCGCTTCTGTGAGTGGAATTTAAAAAATCCGAGAGACACGGTTGATGTCAGTAATGAAAATGTGGTTCAATGAGATGAAAATAATTTTTTTTCAATAGTAACTTTTTACTTTGTTTACCACGGTTAAAAGTAATTAGGGCAATTAAGGGTAAAAATGATATTATTATTACCCTAACACATGTCCTAATTCTATTGGATAAGTGTAATTCGACTAAAAACAACCATAGGAATAACATATGACCATTTAGGCCCACTTAGATTAGATTAGGACATTTATCATTAATTTATTTAAAGAAGGGTTAAAATAGTTAAAATCAAAGTTTTATAAGTACATAATTTTTAATATAAGGTTATACATAAGATAAATTCGACTATAAATATTCATTAGGAAGCTAAAAAGATTTCCTACATAATGATAGTTTATTTGTAATTTTTAGACATTAAATAATTTAATTTATTTATGACACAAAGATGATGTAGTAATTATCTTATTAATGAAATATTGACGAAATTGATGTTATAAATACCAAAATAAATGTAATTTGAGACATTTTATGAATTCTACTAATTTTATAGGTTGATATGGCATGTTATTATTTAGTTAATTAACTTTTTTTTGAACTAATCATTCTGTTATGATTTTTAAAAAAATCAATTACTAAATAGTGTCAAAATTGACATAAAATAGTGTTTAAAACAAATATTATATTATTAATTGTTATTTTATTCCTAAAAATATATGGTTCGGCCAAATGACTTAGATAAGGTTATATATATTAATAATAAATAACTTGGGGTTCGTTTGACTTCTTATAGTACGTTTATTAACCCTATAGTGTAAGAACACAAAAAGACACGGTAAAAGTAAAATTATCTAACTTAAAGTTAAATATAAATGATAAGGTTAAAATAGGAACCTAAACTTTTATAAATTATATGGGATGAGAGTATTTCGTCCCATACCCAACTTATCTTCGAAATAATTCAATTTTGAGCTATTTGAAACCGAATTTGGCTTTATAATAAAATAATATTTTTAGTTATTCCAAAGGTGCCCCTCTCCTCCCTTATAAAAGGGAACCTCATCCCTCTCTTCCTCACACCACTTTGATCCTTCATGATAGGCCAAAACCTGCCAAATTTTCTTCTCCACTTCCATAGAAACATCCTAGAGGTTCTAGTATTCTTCAAAGACCAATTTTAGTGCCCTAAAAGGAGATCTCAAAGAGGCGCTTCAAAGAAGAGGTATTGTCCATTACCGATTCTTTCAACTTTATTTCTTATTCCACTTATTCTTCTTAGGTTGTTTAATTATGAAGTAATAAAATCAGTATCACTCATATACTGATATGTTATTATAAGTATGAAACAACTATATTTCACCATCTATCCATCCTACGGAAAACGAAATCACCGCGCGTGCGTACGTACGGAATACCATCTCCACGTCGTGGTGTAATCTATTTTCCACCACCACCTTACTTGGATGGGTATAATGGTGTACATAATAACTATATATGATTATTGAAAAGTGATATTGATTCTGAAATAGTATACATACACTCCAATACAATTCCACGATCATGAGAACGATATCATCGCTCGTGCGTACGTACGGACTACCGTCTCCACGACGCGATGAGATTCATTCTCCACGTTAACCATTCGTGAATGATTATGAAGTATATATAATAAGTAATCATGAAATATATGACATAATAATGATACTAGATTTATGTGTATATATATGTATTTCATCTACTTAATTCCATTCAACTCAATAAGGAAACGAAAACAGTGTTCATGCGTACATACGGCCTACCGTCTCCATGAACGGTGTATTTATTTCCATTTAATGATATATTATATATATGTATATTCTGAATATATATTATATATAAATCATGTTTTATATTATGGAATTATGTAATCATGATCTAAGTAATCATATGAATAACTACAAGTCAAAACACGGACGACAAATGAAACAAATTTACCCAAAACACTCTTTAACATGGAATTTACAAAAGAACGGGTAAAATAAAGTCATAAGTGAACCATATATGATATCATAAAAATGAGTATGATTCTGGAATAAGTCAATGACATTATTTAAATCATTATACAGGAGGTTCGGACACTTACGAAGCAAATCGGACCTAACGCAAGGGAAAATATCACAATCCCATTTTTATACGAGATTGTTTATACTTTGGTATTTACTGGGGTGTATTTTATAATCCACATCCATGTTTCCTAAATTTTTAATATTGTTTCCATCCACCTACAATTGGTAAAATCCAATTTTACCCTTCGGTGAGTTTTTAGTAAAAGATATGAAAGGAATCTTTTGTCGTTTTTCGTACGAGGTACTTTTTGACTTTTTCGTCAAAAGTACGAGAAGATTGTTTTTTTAACTTATACGACATGAATGGATTTTTAAAACATTATTTCCGAGAAGCTTCCTTTACAAGTTTTCATGTTTATTTTTAATAAACTTCTTTTAGTTTATAATTTAATGACATGTTACGAAAAGAAAAGTGTTTTTGAAGTAGAAAGGATATTTTCCTCAAGAATGGAGTTCAAGTGTTTTATCAAAATTATTTTCCATCTAAGATAATAAAGGGTTCTGTTTCTATCCCTATTATTACATTGATTTGATTATGTTGTGATGGAATTTTTTTATGAATTCTTTTATCTTATATGAATTGTTTTATGATGTCCCGATGTTTAAGATTCCCATTTTTATTACATGGGTTATGCTATGATGTATGGTTTATGATTTTGTGGCACACATAAGAATGGTATCATTATGAGATGGGTGGTACCAATATCTCCCTCGAATGCATTGGGTAAATATTTTATATCTCATGAGATAGACATGGCTGGAACGGCAGGTTAAACCGGTTCAGTGAAACATGACTGAAACAGGGAGTGAACTCGGTTCAGAAATGGAATGTTTCCACTAAGATAGTCTTGGAAATGAGTCTTGACTAATAAGAAATGATTATATATGATTATGTGTGTATGACACAAAGTTTCATGCTTTAATTTATGATTATTGGGATTACATTGCACTACTAGGATTTATCCCATGTTATGAAATTATGATTTCTTTTGCAGGTTAAGATTTCCAAAAGTTATGTTCTTATGTATATGATGTGATTGATATTTCTTTTTTTACCCTTAATGAGAATTTGAGATCACCCTTTTATGTTTTCTTTTCCCCAGGATATAAAGAAAGGTTTTAGGTTAAAAAAAGGAAGATCATTATGGGAGATGTTGAAGATCTTTCACCACGATTACAAGATTATATTCCGAGTTTCCAAAGACACTAAACTATTACGGTCCTTGTGTGTGTGTTTTTGTTATGTACTAAGTATTCCGCAAAAGTAATGTAATGTCCATGTACATTAAGCTTCAGGTCTCTACACACATGGTAGCAAAGTGAAATTTTAGGACGAGGATATTTGGGAGCTTTGTCCATTTTTGAAGGATTGGGGAGTCAAGAAACAGATTTCTTAGAGGTTTTTCAGACATTTTTTTCTTGTATTTACTTTGAACCTCCCATTGCCTTCTAAAATGTAAGACGACCAATTTCTAAAGTTAGAGGATTGTGTTTGATATCATGTATCACATGTATAACCAAGTTTATAAGGGAGTATAATGTTTAAAATATATTTAATATTTCAAATAAATTTAAATATATGATATATCATTATATTACCATGAAACATAGTTTGCAAACTTCATATGCTACAATGAGTTTCTGCAAATGTATTGCGTTACACAAAAGACAGTGTTTTACAGATTAATTATATATTATTAAAATATTATTTAATATAATAAGATATAAACTTGAAATTAAATATTTTGTTATGATAAGTGTAATGGCCAGGACCTCCTCCGGCCCATTCCTTTTTCAAAAATAGGGTCATGAAGTGTTCTGAAGTGTAAAATAGATTTTTCCCACACTTTTATGAATTTTGTAAGTACACGCCATGTAGTGTGAGTACACACCATGTAACCCCTCACTGGGTATACCCCGTGTTGAATGTCGTGCCCTTGCTGTGTGAAATAAATGGGTACACGCCGTGTTCCCAATACTACACGCCGTGTAGTCCCTCCTCACGTATGCGTTACCTTCAAACTGTGTGTTGACCATTCAACGGTCGTGTACCCTGTTGGAGCTGTGTCCTTACCGTGTGAAATAAATGAGTAGACGCCGTGTAGCCAATACTACACGCTGTGTAGTCCCTCCCCACGTATGTGTTACCTTCAAACCGTGTGTTGAACAGTCAAGAACTTTGTGTTGTGTTGGAGCCGTGTCCTTACCGTGTGAAATAAATGAGTACATGCCATGTAGCCAAAACTACATGCCGTGTAGTCCCTCCCTGCATATGCGTTACCTTCAAAACGTGTGTTGACCAGTCAACAGCAGTGTGCCGTGATGAAGGCCGTGTTGGAAGCCGCGTGGTGACCATGTGAAATGGAAAAGTACACGCCGTGTACTTTTGTTTTTAACGCCTATAAAAGGAGGGGTCCCCTCCTCCTTTTCAACTCACCCCTCTCCTCCCCATTCCTCTGAGCAGAGCTCTCCCAAGGGGCTTGAATGCTCTTTTTCCTTCCATAACTTCTACATCCGAGCTCCGATTTATGATCTGTCAGCAGCAACGAGATCGTAACGACGAGGCAGAACTTCTAAGCTTGGATCCATTGTCTTTCCATTGGCCTTTACTTTCCAAATTCCACCAGAGGAGGTTTTTTCAGGATTTGACAGATTTGACAGACATCTTCTAAAGTTGATCTGAGGGAGCTTTGTTATTAGAACATGTTGAGGTAGGGATCTTACCTTTGTCTCTCTAAATTGTGCATCATGCGGGGTGAGTATCCTCTTGTTTTCATGAGAAACGGTTGAACCATTAAACGAAGATAATAACTGGTTAAAGGATGGGGATGGTTTAGTTGTTATGTTTATCTTTGTTTATCCTATTGTTATGTTGTGAATTGAATAGTCTTATGCCTACTGAAAATCACAGTCATTGGGGACCTTTGATTGCACAATTAAATGCTACCCTATCTTTCTAGACCGTTTTTGTGAATATAACTTTGTGGAATGTGGAAATTTGTTAATCATGTAAAGTTGACTGATTAAATTAAAATCTAGAACCCTTTTGTGATCACCCAAGTTGAACAAAATGAAATAATGAACATGTGGGTGTTGGCTTGGATACATGTCATGTGATGGGGGTGTTTTGTGGGTTGTTGTGGATCGGGTGAGCAGTGGGGCTACGGTTGGCTTGGTTGTCGTTATGGTGGTTGGCAGCGGGGCTGCAGGTATGGGCTTGAATATGAACGAACTATGGGTTGTGAATAATAAATAGTGGAAGAGTTAATATATTATAGGGCATGGTAATGGAAAGGGAATAATAATTAATGGGGTTGGATGGTTAATAAGAAGGACTTGGTGGTGTTGGTTGTGTTTTCCTAACTTGATTTGTGGATGGTAGGGATATGCTTTACGAAAGATTGTTATGTTTGGTTATGGATAGTTTCCCAGTAGTTAAGGAACTAATAAGTTGATTCTGTTGAAAAATGAAAACCTAAATGTGGTTGGGGTTTTTTGTTGTATGCATGCTTCATAGTAACAGTGTTGAGGCACGTGGTCAGTTCTCTGATTAGAATCCATAAGTTGGGCTGAGTGTTTGTTATATATATATATCTGTATCTTTGTGTTTTACCGCACCCCACCCATGTTGAGCACATAATGTCGAACACTCCCATTTCATGGGAGAGTGTGTTTTCCCCTTAGTTACTAGCTCTTTCCTGCTCCTTCCCTAGGTTGTGATGGCTTGAGGTGAACTTACGCCCAAGAATCTTCGGGTAGGGGTCAATTGGGGTGGTTTATCCCACGACTCTTCGGGAAGGTTTTACTATTTACCAAGAACCTTCAGGATGATACCTAGGTGTATGCGGGCGGGATACGTGGTTGTGAGGCCCAGGTGTGTGCGGGAGGGATACATGGTTGTGAAGCCAATATGTGTTCGGGCAGGATTTGTGGTTCTTGAGGCCCAGGTGTGTGCGGACGAGAAGAGTGTGGTAGTATCAGGAGTTTCGCCATTAGGAAGAGAACCTAACTAGTGGGAAATAGTGCGGGGTACCCAATAATCTTGTTCTTATTTACTACTACCTATTGTGATTGTGTTTTTGGTGAGTGTGGCTGGTGAGGTTGGGTGGATAGAATTCCTTGCTAGGTTTCTTCTGTTGTTCTCACAGGACATTAGGATGTCTCCCCACTTGTGCACGCGAGCTTTAGATTTCCCTTCTGTGTATACTTGTATGCTCACCCTACGTTTACTTTCAGGTTTCCATGAGGACTACTAGGGTCGTGCGGGACCCTACTAGTTGGGACAGTTGGAGTTGTTGCAGTTGTTGTACTCGTTTTTCTTTTAATATTGTACTTTTGAGCTTCTTGTACTTATACCTTGTTCCAGAACTATTTAAACCTGCATGTGGGATTGGTTTGGGTTTATTTCTATACACTTTTTCTTTTCCTTTTTGTTGGTTGACTTTTCCTATTTCCCGATCATAAATAATAAAAACGGGAATGCCTCCCATATTTGTAAAAACTAATACCCTTGGTGCTAGTCGCCACCACAGGGCCTACTGGAGGCGGGACTAGGGGGTCATTATCTCCCTTTCACTATTTCCAGCTCAGGAGGGGCACCTTTGGTCGGAGGGGGTCGTGACAGAATGGTATCAGAGGCGATCGTTGAGAGATAGGATGGAGTCTGGAGTTAGGCACAATAAGGATTGCATGGGATAGTAGGGAAACAGTGTTGGTTAATCTTGGTGCGTGACATTGTCCAGGGAATACCGGCTAGGACATGGGATTTTAGGGGCCCCCGTGATCCGATGCAATGACTCTGAGCCTACCAAACGACTAAGTGAGACCACATTTATTGCAGGTTAGAGACCCTAGGGAAGGTACATGCATCATCATGATTGTGTTTTACTTTATTTGGGTGTTATGGGAAAGAAATTGAAAAAAATGATAAAATAAAACCTTGAGAATTTTCTTTACTACCTGGGCTTATGCAATCCTTGTTTACCATACAGCTATGTCACCTAGACGTCATCCTCGGGTGACTCAGACGGCCGAGGAACATCAGATTCAGGCGATCGATCAGTTGAGGATTGACCGAGAAGAGGAAGATAGCCAGTGGAAGAAGACTCTCCATTCTTTCCAGTGGCAAACCCTCAAAAAGTATGAGGGTAATACTTCAGATACGGAGACGGAGGGGTGGATTGAGTAGCTAGGGATCTCTTTTACCTTGATCTGTGCTTCGAGAGAGTACTGGGTTCCTCTAGTAGTCAGTCAGATGAGAGGTGCGGCGTGAAAGTGGTGGACGCTCTACCTCAGAGAGAGGATAGAGGCAGAGGTTCCGTGGGCTGACATTGAGAAGGGATTGCGAGAGGAATTCCTTTCTTCTATGATCTAGGCGGATAAGCGGCTGGAGTTACTCTCCCTCTAGTAGGGGAGTATGTCAGTTCGAGAGTTGGGGATCAAGTTCAAGGATCTCCTACGCTTTTCTCCGGATCTCTTTCCAAATGAGGAGTCTCAGGCGAGACATTTAGAGGAGGCGCTTCATCCTTCTCTCCAGTATACTGTCACCCCCTTCACCCTTCCCACATACATGGCAGTACAGAAGAAGGCAGAGGTTGTAGAGAGGATGCACTCGCTGGGAGGTGCACCACGTGAGGGGTTTCAGCCCGGATCGTCGAAGGGGAAGACAGTCAGCAGTAGGTCTCCTGCGACGGGACCTTCCAGGTTCAGGCTAGTGGGAAGCATGCCCTAGCAGTTCCAGTTCAGATCTTCAGGTCCTCGTCCCTTTTCCACGAGCCCAGGAACGAATTGTTTATTTTGTGGAGGTTTCGAGAACATTTAGAGTCGGTTCCTGACCCGAGCTCAGTACGGTGGAGGTGGGCAGGTTCAGCGCCCACCTCAGCAGCACCAGTTGTCGGCCAGGACCTTCCAGCAGTAGCAGGACCATGCTCCTCCAAGGGTAGACTTTGTGGGAGGAGGCCGACCTCAGGGTGCTCTTCAGGGACCTTAACCAATGTGTGGTTGGGGAGGTGGACAACATCAGAGAGGAAGAGGAGCAGGGCGTGGATAGTTTCATGCAGCAGAGTTGACAGCTCCAGCAAGACCAGAGGTGGTGCGAGGTATGATTTGTTTGTTCAGCACTCTTGTTTCTGCTTTGTTCGATTCAGGAGCTTCGCACTACTTTGTTTCACCTGGTCTAGCCCATGCTTTGGGACTAGACATAGAGAGACTTTCCATACCACTAGTGCTGAGTACACCAGTTGGAGGCCAGACTAGTGTATCTTGTGTTTGCCGGGGATGTGGGCTGACGTTGGGACCACATCGATCTAGTGGGGAACTTCTTCTATTACAGATGCAGCCATACGATGTCATCCTATGCATAGACTGGTTATTTTCTGTTAGTGCTGTTATCGATTGCTTCCAGAGAAGAGTTGTGTTCTCCGATATGGACGGGAAGTGTGTAGCTTTTGTTGGTGAGAGGAGCTATCAAGTGGGAAGCCGGCGTGTGGAGCCTCTCCTTTCTTTGATAGGTGGTTTATCAGTGGTTCCAGCTGATGCAAAGATGATGGATGTCCCAGAGGTTGTTGGGGAGTTCCTCAATGTTTTTCCAGAGGAGGTTGTGACTCTACCCCTCGACGTGACGTTGAGTTCAGGACAGACTTACTGCCTGGTGCCCATCCGATTTCGATGGCCCCTTATCGGATGGCACCTTCAGAGTTGTGGGAGTTGCAGATCCAGATTCACGACTTGATGGAGACAGGTTTTGTTTGACCCGACGTGTCGCCATGGGGTGCTCCAGTTTTGTTCGTGAAGAAGGTAGATAGTGGTCTCAGGTTATGCATAGACTACCGAAGGTTGAATCAGGTAACGATCAAGAACTGTTACCCCCTTCCAAGGATAGATGATCTCTTCGACCAAATGAGGGGAGCATGTTGGATTTCTAAGATTGATCTACAATATGAATATCATCAGCTGAGGGATTGTTTTGGTGGCCCGAGGTGAAATGGGTAGTGGCGGATTTTGTGGCTAAATTCCTAGTGTGTCAGCAAGTGAAAGCTGAACACCGTGTTCCCAGTGGTTTGTTCCATCCTTTAGATATCCCCGAGT
This sequence comes from Viscum album, assembly GCA_963277665.1. NCBI lineage: Eukaryota > Viridiplantae > Streptophyta > Magnoliopsida > Santalales > Viscaceae > Viscum > Viscum album. The sequence goes on along the minus strand of OY728130.1, from coordinate 49,452,763 downwards.
GGAAGTGGGATGACATCTCGATGGACTTCATCATAGGACAACCCAGAGCTCAGAGAGGTTATGATGCTATCTGGGTGGTGGTAGATCATCTAACGTAATCAGCTCACTTCTTAGCAGTTAAGGAGTCAGGACCGGTGTGTACCTTAGTACAGAGGTACATAGACGAGGTGGTGCGTTTGCATGAAGGTCCGAAGACTATCGTCTCAGACCGTGATACTCGGTTTACCTCATGAGTCTGGAGGGGGTTACAACATGATTTTGGAACCCAGCTACGCCTTAGCACTGCTTTCCACACCCAGACCAACGAGCAGATAGAGCGGACTATCCAGACGTTGGAGGACATGTTGCAAGCATGTGTTCTAGATTTCAGAGGGTCATGGGTACGACACTTGCCTTTAGTAGAGTTTTCCAACAACAATATCTTCCACTCTACTATTTTCATGGCGACGTTTGAGGCTTTCTATGGAAGACCATGTCGTTCACCCATTTGTTGGGAAGAGGTTTGTGAGACAGGTGCGCTTGGGCCAGCGGTAGTGCAGATCACCACAGAGAATGTTTAGCTTGTGCGTGAGAGGATGAAAGCCGCTCCGGACCGACATAAGTCTTATGCTGATCGTTGGAGGAGGCCTTTGGAGTTCGAGGTGGGAGACCATGTGTTTCTGAAGGTTTCCCCTCGACGGGGGCACACGATATTTGGGAAGGGGAGTCAGCTCTCCCCAGGTTCATTGGACCTTTCGAGGTGCAGAGGCGAGTCGGCGAGGTGGCATATCAGCTGGCCCTGCCACCTCAGTTGGAGAAGGTTCATGATGTCTTCCATGACTCACAGCTTTGTCGGTACATACACTACGACTCTCATGTTATCGACTGGGGAGAGTTAGATATGGGAGACGATGCGAACTTCGAGGACCGACCAGTCAGAATTGAAGATCGTAAAGAGAAGGTGCTACGTGGATGAACCACTCCCTTGGTTCGTGTGTTGTGGAGGCATGGCGGCCTCGAGGAGAGCACTTGGGAGCGGGAGGCTCAGATGCATGCTCAGTACCCGGAGTTGTTTTTACTTGTGTTTTTTCCTTGTTCTTCTGAGCTTTGTTTTGATGTTGTACTCTGTACATTTGTTATATGGAATGCTTGGACATTCGGATATGAGACCTTTTTTGTTTCCTTGTTCTCTGGAAGTGTGTAGAATGTCCGGATGTGTGGGAAAAAGGAAAAAACCTGACCCTTAATCGAGACGCATTAATGCAGATGCGATTGAACCCGTGCGGGCGAGTCAGTGCTGCCTAAAGCAGATAATATCTCGACAAAGGAGAAGGAATTTACCCAAACAACGTGTTCGGGAAGTGTGTTGGTTGTGTTGTATTGGGGGTAGTGAAATTTGATAAATCCTAATGTATGGAAGTGGGAAGACCTGATTCTTAATCGAGACACATTAATGAGGATGCGATTAAAACCGTGCAGGCGAGTCAGTGCCGCCTAAAGCTTATAATATCTTGACATAGGAGGAGGAATTCATAACACCTATAACTAGGGTTGATGGTTGGGTTCCTATTATAACAGGGGCCCTAAGAGGTATCTTGTTGGGTTCCTCTGGGTTGGATTTTAAATTCTCGGGGATGAGAATGTTTTAAGAGGTATCTGATGTAATGGCTCAGACCTCTCCGACCCATTCCTTTGTCAAAAAGAGGGTCATGAAGTGTTCTGGAGGGTAAAATAGAATTTTCCCACGCTTTTCAGAATTTTTTAAGTACATGCCGTGTAGTGTGAGTACACGCTGTGTACCCCCTCGCCGGGTATACCCCGTGTTGAAGGCTGTGTCCTTGCCGTGTGAAATAAATGGGTACACACCGTGTACCCAATACTACACACCGTGTAGTCCCTCCCCGCATATGCGTTACCTTCAAACCATGTGTTGACTAGTCAACAGCCGTGTGCCATGTTGGAGTCATGTCCATACCGTGTGAAATAAATGAGTACACGCTGTGTAGCCAATACTACACGCCGTGTAGTCCCTCCCCGCGTATGCGTTACCTTCAAACCGTGTGTTGACCGGTCAACGACCGTGTGCCGTGTTGGAGCTGTGTCATTGCCATGTGAAATAAATGAGTACACGCCATGTAGAAAATACTACACGCTGAGTAGTCCCTCCCCGCGTATGTGTTACCTTCAAACCATGTGTTGACCAGTCAACGGCCGCGTACCGTGTTGATGGCCGTGTTGGAAGCCGCATGGCGACCATGTGAAATGGCCGAGTACACACCGTGTACCATAAATTACACGCCGTTTACTTTTGTTTTTCACGCATATAAAAGGAGGGGGTCCCCTCCCCCTTTTCAACTCACCCCTCTCCTCCCCATTTCTCTGAGCAGAGCTCTCCCAAGGGACTCGAAGGCTCTTTTTTTCTTCCATAACTTTTTCATTCGAACTCTGATTTACAATCCTTCAATAGCCACGAGATCCTAACGATGAGACGGAACTTCTAAGCTTGGATCTGTTGTCATTCCTTCGGCATTTCCTTTCCAAGTTCCACCCGAGGAGGTTTTTCTAGGATTTTACAGAAGTGACGGATGTCTTCTAAAGTTGATCTGGGGGAGTGTTGTTATCATAACCTGTTGAGGTAGGGATCTTACCTTTGCCTTTCTAAATTGTGAATCATGTGGGGTGGGTATCCTCCTGTTTTCATGAGAAACGGTTGAACCATTAAACAAAGATAATAATTAGTTAAAGGAATGGGATGGTGAAGTTGTTATGTTTATCTTTTTTTATCCTATTTTTATGTTGTGAATTGAATAGGCTTATGCCTACTAAAAATCACGGTCGTTGGGGGCCTTTTCTTGCGCAATTAAATGTTGCCCTATCTTTCTATACCGTTTTTGTTAATGGAACTTTGTGGAATGTGGAAATTGGTTAATAATGTAATTTTGGCTGATTAAATGAAAATCTGGAACCCTTGTTTGATCACCCCGGTTGAACAAAATAAAATAATGAACATGTGGGTGTTGTCTTGGACACGTGGCATGTGATGGGGGTGTTTTGTGGGTTGTTGTGGATTTGGTGAGCTGCAGGGCTGTGGTTGGCTTGGTTGTGGTTATGGTGGTTGGAAGAGGGGCTACATGGATGGGCTTGAATATGAACGAACTATGGGTTGTGAATAATAAATAGTGGAAGAGTTAATAAATGGTGGGGCGTCGTAATGGAATGGGAATAATAATTAATGGGTTTGGATGGTTAATAAGAAGGAATTGGTTGTGTTTCTTGTGTTTTCCTAACTTGATTTGTGGATGGTAGGGATATGCTTTATGAACGATTGTTATTGTTGGTTGTGGATAGTTTCCCAGTAGTTAAGGAACTAATAAGCTGATTCTGTTGAAACATGAAAACCCAAATGGGGTTGGGTTTGTTTGTTGTATGCATGCTTCGTAGTAACAGTGACGAGGCACGTGCTCAGTTCTCTGATTAGAAGCAATAGGTTGGGATGAGTGTTTGTTTTATATATATATATATTTGCATCTTTGTGTTTTATCGCACCCCACCCATGTTGAGAACTTTGTGCCAAACACTCTCATTTCATGGGAGAGGGTGTTTTCCCCTTAGTTACTAGCTCCTTCCTGCTCCTTCATCCCTAGGCTGTGATGGCTTGAGGCGACCTTACACCAAGACTCTTCGGGTAGGATTCGATTGGGCTGGTTTATCCGAAGTCTCTTCAGGCAGGTTTTACTATTTCCCAAGAACCATCTGGATGAGGCCCAGGTGTATACGGGCGGGATACGTGGTTGTGAGGCCCATGTGTGTGTGGGCGGGATACATGGTTGTGAGGACTAGGTGTGTGCGGTCAGGATGTGTGGTTCTTGAGGCCCAGGTGTTTGCGGACGGGAAGAGTGTGGTAGCGTCAGGACGTTCACCGTTAGGAAGAGCAGCTAACTAGTGGGAAATTTTGCAGGGTACCCAATACTCTTCTTCTTATATACTACTACCTATTGTGATTGTTTATTTGGTGAGTGTGGCTGGAGAGGTTGGGTGGATAGAATTCCTTGCTAGGTTTCTTCTGTTGTTCTCACAGGAAATTAGGATGTCTCCCCACTTGTGCACGAGAGCTTTAGGTTTCCCTACTGAGTATACTTGTATGCTCCCCCTATGTTTACTTTCAGGTTTCCAGGAAGACTACTAGGGCTGTGCGGGACCCTACTAGTGGGGACAGTTGGAGTTTTTGCAGTTGTTGTACTCTTGTTTCTTTTGGTATTGTTCTTTTGAGCTTCTTGTACTTCTACCTTGTTCCAGAACTATTTAAACATGCATGTGGGATTGGTTTGGGTTTATTTCTATACACTTGTTCTTTTCCTTTTTGGTGGTTGACTTGTCCTATTTTCTGATCTTAAATAATAAAAAGGGTAATTCCTACCATATTTGTGAAAACTCATACCCTTGGTGCTTGTCACCACCCCGGGGCCGACTAGAGGCTGGACTCGGGGGTCATTATCTCCCTTTCACTTGTGCCATCTAAGGAGGGGCATATTTTGTGGGAGGGGGTCATGACAATAAGGGTTAACTAACTTATGAAAATCTATGGTTTATGTAAATATAAAATGAATTCATTGGTTATAAATTAATTAAAAATTAATAGGAAAATCGATTGAATATAAAGGAAAATATTATAATTTTTATGTTCAAAATGTTGTTTAACCATAATAAATTAAATTAATTACAAGTAGTGAATGATAATAATGTGATATATATATATATTATATATTCAATAAAATATTTTTTGTATTCATCTAATATATTTTATAGGTTTAAGATAAAAATAAACAAAATTTATGCATGAGATACAACATTTTTATTTAGGCATTTTTACCACCTTTTAAAGGATAACTTGTTATAAATCAAATTTTTAGAACTTTTATTGATTATAAATGTAAAAAATAAACTTCAACCTTGAAATTGGACCATAAAAATTATTTTAGGGTAATAGTTTTGTATTTTTCTGTGAAGTTATTTTTTTAATGAATACTGAAAATACTGAATTTCAATTCAAAATCACTTTTAAATATAATTTATGTATAAAGATAAATTACATTATAAAATAGTTTAAAAGATGAATTTGAAAAAAAAATCTATAAATTAATAAAATTTAGTTCATTATAATCAATTGCTATTTAAAATTGTATATAAAAACTTACCAAACATTCAAATGTTGTTTACTTTTAAAACCAACTTTGTAACCCCGTCTATGGTTTAAATTTACATTAATTTCTGCCACTGTTACGATTAGAATATGGGAAAATGGATCTGATATTTAGAATAATAAAAATTTATAATTTTTAATAAGGTCAAATTGTTTTTTTTTTAAAAAAAATTCTGAATGTAATTAAAATTAATTTCAATGATTAAAGTAAAATTAAGCTTAATAACGAACTAAACCTTAATCATAAGAGCCAAAATGACCTAGAAACATGTACAAGATCCATTTTATGAAAATATTTCGATCCTATTCCTCATATTAACAAATTTTAGTATTAATGGAGCTACTTGGTAAAGTAAAAACATGGGTGGAATTCCCTTTCCTAAAATTTACAAGAGTGCCACTCCTCCTACACTTTACAAATTTCTTCTCTCCTCCCACTTCCACACACATCTCTTGCCACTTTGGCTCAACCAATATCCATCCTAATAGCTTCTATAAATCCTTCACCTGAACCTATAATCAAATCTGTTTTCATAAAACCATCAATGTAATCCCTTGTGTTCAAACTAAATAGAGTTACCTGATAAATAGGTAACATATTTATTTATGCTCTTAAGTTTTATTTAAATTATCCATCTCCATAAACTCTTAATAATCCATGATTATATAAACAAACATTAAATTAAATATAATATGATGCTTTATGCTATGGTTTGTATTTAAACTCACATACACTTCCATCTAATGGGTTACAAACATACTGTTTATGTTTATGATTAACTTCTACCTCACTAAATAATGATTGTTCATTTTTTTTCATTAGTACATCTCATGGTTGGGAATTAAGATTTATAAAATTCATATATAAAATATATGATATATATTATATCTTCATTATTTTTTAATTATTTTATAACACATACCCTTATACTTTCCATTTCATTAAATGCGATAACATTGTTTTTGGAACTCCGGACTACTACCCCATAAAAGTGATGTGATTAAATCACACGATATATGACTTGTATAAAATATGATTGTAATTAAAAATATGTGACATTAATAACAAATATATGATTCTAGTCATATAATTACCATTCTAGAATAATATACATAAATATATATAATTTCATTCATTACCCTTTCACACACTTAAAATGTGATAGCGTCGTTCGTGGTTGTGTGGACTACAACCTCCTCAATGCGATGTGATAACTTTACATCACAAGAATCAAATATATAAGTATATATTATTAGATTACATGGTATTTGTAACACCCCTAGATTTTATGAAAAATATTATTTTAATTTCATTAATGTCTTGTGTTGTATTCTACACCAAGATTACCTTGCGCTATACACAACACCGTATTAGCTTGCAGTATACGCAACACTATTCTTGGATCGTGTTACACACAATTTTGATAATAGTTATTCTACACAACATTGAGTGTATATATATATATATATATATATTCAATGTATAAATGAAATATGGTTGGATTCTGTTATACGAAACAACGAAGGATTCTTTCACAACACGCAACCCTGACTTGGCTTGCATTACACGCAATCGCGACCTTCCTCGATAGCGTGTGTTGTACGCAATACCGGGTTTTAATAAACAATGTTATATTATTATAATATTGTCATGAACTAGCCTTTATAAATAGTATTAACTAAATTTTGAATTTTATAACATTATTATTCATCTTACACATTTCTAGAACATGGTATAAGAACAAAATAAATTTTTCGGGTAAAATAAGTATTTTTCAAAAAAGGCAGTTTTGCGGCCTTTTGATGGCACACCCACATTAAATCTAGTTTTGACATGTTTATAAGTTCAATTATACAAAATAAAATTCTTCTTTGGAATCAAGAAATAAAAATTTACTTTGGATAAATTTTTCATATTATTCTGGTAACTTTCACATTTTAATGAATAGTAAAAACACGCTATATTTTAATTAAAAACAACTTTTTTCATCGTAATATCTTATGTGGTTAAATTATAATATTGAATGGTTTTAAAGTATAAATAGAATATATTTTTACCATTTAATATAATTTATGTCATTAGCAATGATTTTACCTTGAATTTGTAGGTTAAATCAATTCAATCTTTTGCAATGTTTTAAACAAAAACCCGTTTTTACTCGACAACGGGATTAATTTTAATTTAATTTCTGCAAATTCTGTGTATTGAATTTTAAAAAATGGATTCCATATTTGGAATCAGTGGGTCCAAATTTTGTTAATAGGATACTTTTTATTTTTGGGAATTATGAATAGTAACTACGGTAAATTTTATTTACCATAGTTAAAGGTAAATCAGGTAATTAAGGGTAAATATAATATTTTAAAATTACCCTAACAAATGTCAAAATCCTATTGGATGACTAAAACCCGACCCATATCACCTATGAGTCGGATTAGATTCATTTAATTAAATTTTTTCAATGAAAATAATTTAATTATTATTAAAACCAAAGAATGTGACAACATGTCATTTTCTTAAATCTTATAAGTATAATAATTTTAATCTAGTGATAAACTTCATGAATCTTCAAACATGAATAGTCTCCGGAAAGCTAATACAATTATCTACATCATAGGAATTTATTTATAATTTTTAGGGAATAAATAATTATCATTTATTATGACAAAAATATGATGCAGTAATTGTCTTATTAATGAAATATTGTCATAATTGATGTTATAAATGCCCAAATAAATGTAATTTGAGACTTTTTATGAATTCCAATAATTTTCTAGGTTAATATGACATGTTAGTATTAATGTAATTAACCTTTTTCGAATTTATCATTCTGTTATGATTTTTACAAAAATCAATTACTAAATAGTGTCAAAATTGACATAAAATAGTTTTTAAAACAAATATTATATTATTAATTGTTATTTTATTCCTAAAAATCTAAGGTTCGACCAAATGACTTAGATAAGGTTATATATATTACTAATAAACAATTTGGGGTTCGTTTGGCTTCTTATAGTAAGTTTATTAACCTTATAGTGTAAGAACACAAGAAGACACGGTAAAAGTAAAATTATTTAACTTAATGCTAAATCTAAATGATAAGGTTAAAATAATAACCTAAACTTGTCTAAATCCTGTTGGATGAGAGAATTTAGACCCATCCCTACCTTAGCCTCGAAATAAATCAATTTGGATCTATTTAAAACCAAACTTGACTTTATAATAAAATAATATTTTTAGTTATTCCAAAGGTGCCCCTCTCCCCCCTTATAAAAGGGCACCTCCTCCCTCTCTTCCTCACACCACTTTGAGCCTTCAAGCTCGGCCAAACCCGGCCACTTTCTCCTCTAAACTTCCCTACAGACATCCTAAAGGTGCTGGTTTTCTTCAAAGACCAATTTTAGTGACCTAAAATAAGGTCTCAAAGAGGCACTTCAAAGAAGAGGTAATTTCCGTTACCAATTGTTTCACCTTTATTTCTTCTTCCACTTCTTCTTCTTAGGTTGTTTCATTATGAAGTAATAACATCAGTATCAATCATATACTTATATGTTATTATAAGTATGAAACAATCCTAATTCACCATCTATCCATCCTACGGAAAACGAAATCACCGCGCGTGCGTACGTACAGAATACCGTCTCCACGCCGTGGTGTAATATGTTTCTCCACCAACACCTTACATGGATGGGTATTATGGTGTAAAGAATAACTATACATAGTTATTATAACATCATAATGATTCTGATATATTTTATCATCCACTCCAATTCAATTCAATAATTATGGAAATGATATCATCGCTCGTGCGTACGTACGGACTACCGTCTCCACGACGCGATGAGATTCATTCTCCATGTTAACAATTTAAGAATGATTATAAAGTATATATAAGCAATAATAATGAAATATATGACATTATAAAGCTACTGGATTTATGTGTATATATATGTATGTCATCTACTTAATTCCACTCAATTCAATAAGGAAATGAAAACAGCGTTCATGCGTACGTACGGCCTACCATCTCCATGAACGGTGTATTTCTTTCCCTTTATCGATCCATTATATATATGTATATTATGAATATATATTATATATAAATCATGTTTTATATTCTATAATTAAGTAATAATGATCTAAGTAATTATATGAATAATTACAAGTTAAAACATGAACGACAAATGAGACGATTTTACCCAAAATGCTACTTTAACATGAATTTTCAAAAGAACGGGTAATATAAAGTCATAAGTGAACCATATATGATATAATAAAAATGAATATGATTCTGTAATAAGTCAATGACATTATTTAAATCATTATACAGGAGGTTCGGACACTTACGAAGCAAATCAGACCTAAGGTAAGGGAAACATCACAATCTCATTTTTATCCGAGATTGTTTATACTTTGGCATTTACTGGGGTGTATTTTATCATCTACATCCATGGTCCCTCAATATGTAATATTGTTTCCATCCACTTACAATTGTTTAAATCCAATTTTACCCTTTGGTGTGTTTTTAGTAAAGAATATGAAAGGAATCTTTCGTTGTTTTTTTTGTACGAGGTACTTTTTGACTTTTCCGACAAAAGTACGAAGAATGTTTTTTTAACTTATACAGCAAGAATGGATTTTTAAAACATTATTTCCAAGAATCTTCCTTTATAAGTTTTCAAGTTTATTTTTAATCAACTTCTTTTATTTTAAAGTCGTATGACATGTTATGAAAGGAAAAATGTTTTTGAAGAAGAAAGGATATTTTCCTCAAGAATGGAGTTCAATTGTTTTATCAAAATTATTTTCCATCTAAGATAATAAAGGGTTCTGTTTTTATCCCTATTATTACATTGATTTGATCATGTTGTTAAGGGATTTATTTTTATGAAGTCATTTACCTTATATGATTTTTTTTATGATGTCATGATGTTTCAAGAATCCCATTTTTTTTACATGTGTTATGCGATGATGTATGATTTATGATTATGTGGCACACATAAGAAAGGATTCATTATAAGATGGGTGGGACCTATATCTCCCTCCAATTCATTGGGTAAAGATTTTATATCTCATGAGATAGACATGGCTGGAACGGTAGGTTATACCGGTTCAGTGAAACAGGACTGAAACGAGGGTGACTCGGTTCAGAAAGGGACTTTGTCCACTAAGATAGTCTTGGAAATGAGTCTTGACTAATAAGAAATGATTCTCTATGATTATGTGTGTATTCCACAAAGTTTCATGTTTTATGTTATGATTATTGGGATTTCATTTCACTACTATGATTTGTCCCATGTTATGAAATTACGCTCTCTTTTGCAGGTTAAGATTTCCAAAATGTTATGTTCTTATGAATATGATGTGATTGATATTTCTTTTGTTTACCCTTACTGATCATTTGAGCTCACCCTTTTATGTTTTCTTTTCCCCAGGATATAAAGAAAGGTTTTAGGTATTAAAAAATAAGACGATCTTTATGGGAGATTTTGATGATCTTTCACCATGATTAGAAGATTATATTCCGAGTTTCCAAAGACACTAAACTATTACGATCCTTGTGTGTGTGTTTTTTTATGTACTAAGTATTCCGCAATTGTAATGTAATGTCCATGTACGTCAGGCTTCGGGTCCCTACAGTTGGTATCAGAGGGAGGTTTAGTCAACCTTTGGAAACTAGGATGCGAAAACGTTAATGAGATCCCTAGAGACATTTCTATGGTATGTCTAAGTCTAGGGATGTCCCTAAGGTTAAGTATACATACAGGTTGTAGTACTAGAATTACGCTAACGATCATAGAATTTAACCTAAGAAGTTAGATATTGAGGATACTCCCCCTTTATAATGTTGTTTTCCCTAGCATGATTTTTGCCTCTCACACTATTCTTTTTGGGTTTTAGACGATGGCTGGAACCCGAAGGAACCGTGTTGATCAATGCAATGGACAATGCAATGATTTCCCTCCTGATCAAACAAATGTTATGGGAGATGGAGTGCAAAATCTTATTGCTATACTTACACATGCTATGAATCATTCTGGACTTCCAAATGACCAGAGAAGGGAACTATATTCAATTGAGTCCTTCATGAGGCAACGCCCACCTTCTTTCAGTGGGTCTTCCGATCCACTTGTTTATGAACAATGGATCAGTACCACTGAAAAGATATTTTCAGTTCTTCAATGTTCTGAGCATGATAAAGTCATCTTAGCAGAATATCATTTGGAAGGTGAAGCTGATCAATGGTGGAATCTTATCAAGAATACGAGGCCAACAGATGAAATTGAGTCCATGGAATAGGAGGAGTTCAAGAACTTGTTTTTCAATAAGTACTTCCATCGTATTCTTCGAACAAAGATGGAAAAGGAGTTTCTTGAGCTTAAGTAGAAGGATGATGAATCTGTTGGTATATACGAAGCGAATTTTACAAGACTTGCAAGGTATGCATCTGGCATTATCATCCAACCTGAATGTAAAGTTGATTGATTTTTCAGTGGCTTAAAACCAAGTCTTCGAAGGGAATTAGCTATAAGAGACTTCAGTAGCTATGAAGAAATTGTGCGTTGTGCTATCAAGGTAGAAATGGAAGTTGGTGTTACATATCCATTTAATGGTTTTGACAAGAAACGAAAGATGGAGTTCATGGAGAAATCTCATAATAACGGTGAAAAGAAGATGAATGTTTCCTTATGCTCAAAGTGTGGAAAGAAGCATGGTGGAGATTGTCTTAAAGGGACTAGAAAATGTTTTAAGTGTGGAAAAGAAGGTCATCGAGCAGCTGAGTGTCGAGGTAATGGAAAAAGGGTTTCTAATGATGTGAATAAAGTAAACACTACAGAGAACGCACCACCAACACTTCAATGATTCAAGTGCAAGGAAATGGGGCATTATGCTAATAAATGACCTAATCCAAGGGTTAGTGATGATCAACATGAGCAACCTCTTAAGGGAAAGGACAAAGGGAAGTCACATGCGATCACTATTGGCGATGTTGAATATGACAACGATGTGGTGGAATGATTAAGTGTTTATGTAATGGGATTCCAAAATAATGTTGTATATAGTATCGTGGAATATTGGAATATTTATGTTTTGGTCTATTGTGGTTTTCAATAATTTTATGGTACCGGAAACCATGAAAACTGATTGAGACATTTTTGGTAAACAGATGATATGAGAATAATGAAGGGATACGAAGATAATGAGATGTTTGATTGTATTCATGAGCTCATGATTGATATAAGGACTAAGTGATATTATGGTTTGAGTATATAGAATTTTGAGGATTTTGGTATGTGGAAAGAGTTAACTTTTAACAGTACTCATGTTTTCAATAAGGTTCAATGGGTATTCAAGAGAGTACAAGATTAAGGCCTTTGAATGTTAGGAATGTGATCAACAAGATATATCTTATGATATATGGGGATCAACGATGGTATTATATCTCTGAGAGTGGACTGCAGTATTATGGATAAGCCTTAAGATTGGAATGGATTATGTTGGACATAAGTTAGTATTACTTGTTTTTCGATATTATTGATGGGATGTTATAGTAATATAGTTTTATAAAAAAGACAACCTGCAGGACGGGCGACAACCCATCGTGTCGGACAAGGCTGTGGGAATCGAACCCACAACCAAAGTGCGACTGGCCTTTATCGCCTACCACTGGCCTACAGGAAGTCCCTGTTTAGTAGAAACTAGTTTTATTATATTAAGCAGTATGATATATGAAGTATAAGTCCATTTTAGGAACCATATATGATTAATCTCACTATAGAATGAATTATGTATATTTAATAACTTTTTCTAACCTTTTTTTTAAGACAGATGGAATGACCCGTCATTCTATCACATGATCTGCTAACACTTCACGAATAACAAATTCAACTTCATTTATTTAAGAGATGAAGTAGAAATTGTTCAAGGCATGAACAACAGTGAGATTGTACCAAAATAAAGTAAGTATTTATTCTAATTCAAATTCTTCAACTTTAGGGAAATGATCTTGAAAACCAAAAAATTTGTCCTAGTTCTCTTATATCTAATTAATCAGATGGTACCTTAGATCGTCACAAATTTATGGATTTGTGATTGTTGTCTTTTCCATAGCCATGTTCTCTACCACTCTCCATCAGAACATGATGGTTAGATTTTTCTTCCATATCCATATTTTCACCTATGTGGAAACCCAATGATTAGTTTATTTGGGTAACTGTTACGTTCCATACTTTTGTTTTTTAAAGATTGGTTTTGGTATTCCTTTTTACGATGTGGGTTTCAATTAAAGAAACTTTCGAGTAGTAAACCATTTATAACCCCGACGAATTTCGAGGGCGAAATTCATTTTAAGGGGGGTAGAATGTAACACCCTTAGATTTTATGAAAAATATTCTTTTAATTTCATTAATGTCTTGTGTTGTATTCTACACCAAGATTACCTTGCGCTATACACAACACCGTATTAGCTTGCAGAATACGCAACACTATTCTTGGATCGTGTTACACACAATTTTGATAATCGTTATTCTACGCAACATTGAGTATATATATATATATATATATATATATATATATTCAATGTATAAATGAAATATGGTTGGATTCTGTTATACGAAACAACGAAGGATTCTTTCACAACACGCAACCCTGACTTGGCTTGCATTACACGCAATCGCGACCTTCCTCGATAGCGTGTGTTGTACGCAATTCCGGGTTTTAATAAACAATGTTATATTATTATAATATTGTCATGAACTAGCCGTTATGAATAGTATTAACTAAATTTTTAATTTTATAACATTATTATTCATCTTACACATTTCTAGAACATGGTATAAGAAGAAAATAAATTTTTCGGGTAAAATAAGTATTTTTCAAAAAATGAAGTTTTGCCGCCTTTTGATGGCGCAACCACTTTAAATCTAGTTTTTGACATGTTTATAAGTTCAATTATACAAAATAAAATTCTTCTTTGGAATCAAGAAATAAAAATTTACTTTGGATAAATTTTTCATATTATTCTGGTAACTTTCACATTTTAATGAATAGTAAAAACACGCTATATTTTAATTTAAAACAACTTTTTTCATCGTAATATCTTATGTGGTTAAATTATAATATTGAATGGTTTTAAAGTATAAATAGAATATATTTTTATGATTTAATATAACGTATGTCATTAGCAATGATTTTACCTTGAATTCGTAGGTTAAATCAATTCAATCTTTTGCAATGTTTTAAACAAAAACCCGTTTTTATTCGACAACAGGATTAATTTTAATTTAATTTCTGCAACTTCTGTGTATTGAATTTTAAAAAATGGATTCCATATTTGGAATCAGTGGGTCCAAATTATGTTAATAGGATACTTTTTATTTTTCGGAATTATGAATAGTAACTACGGTAAATTTTATTTACCATAGTTAAAGGTAAATCGGGTAATTAAGGGTAAATATAATATTTTAAAATTACCCTAAAAAATGTCAAAATACTATTGGATGAGTAAAACTCGACCCATATCACCTATGGGTCGGATTAGATTTATTTAATTAAATTTTTTCAATGAAAATAATTTAATTATTATTAAAACCAAAGAATGTGACAACATGTCACTTTCTTAAATCTTATTAGTATAATAATTTTTATCTAGTGATAAACTTCATGAATCTTCGAACATGAATAGTCTCCGGAAAGCTAATACAATTATATACATCATAGGAATTTATTTATAATTTTTAGGGAATAAATAATTATCATTTATTATGACAAAATGATGATGCAGTAATTGTCTTATTAATGAAATATTGACATAATTGATGTTATAAATGCCCAAATAAATGTAATTTGAGACTTTTTATGAATTCCACTAATTTTCTAGGTTAATATGACATGTTAGTATTGATTTAATTAACTGTTTTAGAACTTATCAATCTGTTATGATTTTCACAAAAATCAATTACTAAATAGTCTCAAAATTGACATAAAATAGTTTTTAAAACAAATATTATATTATTAATTGTTATTTTATTCCTAAAAATCTAAGGTTCGGCCAAATGGCTTAGATAATGTTATATATATTAATAATAAACAATTTGGGGTTCTTTTGGCTTCTTATAGTAAGTTTATTAACCTTATAGTGTAAGAACACAAGAAGACACGGTAAAAGTAAAATTATTTAACTTAATGTTAAATCTAAATGATAAGGTTAAAATAATAACCTAAACTTGTCTAAATCCTGTTGGATGAGAGACTTTCGACCCATCCCCACCTTAGCCTCTAAATAAATCAATTTGGATCTATTTAAAACCAAACTTGACTTTATAATAAAATAATATTTTTAGTTATTCCAAAGGTGCCCCTCTCCTCCCTTATAAAAGGGCACCTCCTCCCTCTCTTCCTCACACCACTTTGAGCCTTCAAGCTCGGCCAACCCCTGACACTTTCTCCTATACACTTCCCTAGAGAAATCCTAGAGGTCCTGGTCTTCTTCAAAGACCAATTTTAGTGCCCTAAAAGAAGGTCTCAAAGAGGCACTTCAAAGAAGAGGTAATTTCCGTTACCAATTCTTTCACATTTATTTCTTCTTCCACTTCTTCTTCTTAGGTTGTTTCATTATGAAGTAATAACATCAGTATCAATCATATACTGATATGTTATTATAAGTATGAAACAATCCTAATTCACCATCTATCCATCCTACGGAAAATGAAATCACCGCGCGTGCGTACGTACGGAATACCGTCTCCACGCCGTGGTGTAATATGTTTTTCCACCAACACCTTACATGGATGGGTATTATGGCGTAAAAAATAACTATACATAGTTATTATAACATCATAATGATTCTGATATATTGTATCATCCACTCCAATTCAGTTCAATAATTATTGAAATGATATCATCGCTCGTGCGTACGTACGGACTACCGTCTCCACGACGCGATGAGATTCATTCTCCATGTTAACCATTTAAGAATGATTATAAAGTATATATAACCAATAATAATGAAATATATGACATTATAAAGCTACTGGATTTATGTGTATATATATGTATGTCATCTACTTAATTCCACTCAATTAAATAAGGAAACGAAAACAGCGTTCATGCGTACGTACGGCCTACCATCTCCATGAACGGTGTATTTCTTTCCATTTATCGATCCATTATATATATGTATATTCTGAATATATATTATATATAAATCATTTTTTATATTCTATAATTAATTAATAATGATCTAAGTAATCATATGAATAATTACAAGTTAAAACATGAAAGACAAATGAGACGATTTTACCCAAAATGCTACTTTAACATGAATTTACAAAAGAACGGGTAATATAAAGTCATAAGTGAACCATATATGATATAATAACAATTAATATGATTCTATAATAAGTCAATGCCATTATTTAAATCATTATACAGGAGGTTCGGACACTTACGAAGCAAATCAGACCTAAGGTAAGGGAAACATCACAATCTAATTTTTATCCGAGATTGTTTATACTTTGGCATTTACTGGGGTGTATTTTATCATCTACATCCATGTTCCCTCAATATGTAATATTGTTTCCATCCACTTACAATTGTTTAAATCCAATTTTACCCTTTGGTGAGTTTTTAGTAAAGAATATGAAAGGAATCTTTCATCGTTTTTTTTGTACGAGGTACTTTTTGACTTTTCCGACAAAAGTACGAAGAATGTTTTTTTTAACTTATACAGCAAGAATGGATTTTTAAAACATTATTTCCAAGAATCTTCCTTTATAAGTTTTCAAGTTTATTTTTAATCGACTTATTTTATTTTAATGTCGTATGACATGTTATGAAAGGAAAAATGTTTTTGAAGAAGTAAGGATATTTTCCTCAAGAATGGAGTTCAAGTGTTTTATCAAAATTATTTTCCATCTAAGATAATAAAGGGTTCTTTTTTTATCCCTATTGTTACATTGATTTGATCATGTTGTGAGGGAATTATTTTTATGAAGTCATTTACCATATATGATTTTTTTTATGATGTCATGATGTTTCAAGAATCCCATTTTTGTTACATGTGTTATGCGATGATGTATGATTTATGATTATGTGGCACACATAAGAAAGGATTCATTATAAGATGGGTGGGACCTATATCTCCCTCCAATGCATTGGGTAAAGATTTTATATCTCATGAGATAGACATGGATGGAACGGTAGGTTATACCGGTTCAGTGAAACAGGACTGAAACAAGGGTGACTCGGTTCAGAAAGGGACTTTGTCCACCAAGATAGTCTTGGCAATCAGTCTTGACTAATAAGAAATGATTCTCTATGATTATGTGTGTATGCCACAAAGTTTCGTGTTTTAAGTTATGATTATTGGGATTTCATTTCACTACTATGATTTATCCCATGTTATGAAATTACGCTCTCTTTTGCAGGTTAAGATTTCCAAAATGTTATGTTCTTATGAATATGATGTGATTGATATTTCTTTTGTTTACCCTTACTGAGCATTTGAGCACACCCTTTTATGTTTTTTCCCCAGGATATAAAGAAAGGTTTTAGGTATTAAAAAAAGGATGATCTTTATGGGAGATGTTGAAGATCTTTCACCAGGATTAGAAGATTATATTCCGAGTTTCCAAAGACACTAAACTATTACGATCCTTGTGTGTGTGTTTTTTTTATGTACTATGTATTCCGCAATTGTAATGTAATGTCGATGTACGTCAGGCTTCGGGTCTCTACAGTATTTATCATATTATGATAATTATGTAAATTTATATCCTTACTTACCTTCTTTCCAAAACGATCTCTGATAATTGGAATGTAACTCACGCGTACGTACGACCTACTATCTCCATGATTGTAACTTTGGTTTATTTTTCATAACCATATTTCATGTATGGTTTTAAATGTGTAATTTATGTATAAATATGATAATTACTTCGTGATTATTTTTCCAGAAATTTTTAGATAATGACCACTTTGACCATAATTGATCTAAAATAGTTTTTTTGACACATAAGATTAATATGGTAAAAACACCCCAATGTAAAATTAGATATTTAAGTAGTTGTTTTCAAAATTGTAGTAATTTAAGTAAAATAAATAATATATTTTAAAATCTTTCTCAAGAAAGTAATTAATTAACATTATTTTATTATTTATAAATAAAAATACAGATGTGAAAGGTTGGACTCAAAATAATGGATTTCGTCTCAATTTACATTTCATTGAGATTATTTGTTGTTATGCACACGTCAATTTTATATTATGTATATACTTCACATTGAATTGTAATACAATGAATCTACATTTTCTCATTATATTATATATATCATGTAATTACATACCATAATGTGGATTATGATTTAAATGTTTCAAAGTGGTATGAGACACTTTGGAATGTTTAAAGATTATTCCCCTTAAGAATGTTCTTAACGATTTTATTTTTGAGCTCACTTATTTTTGTGATTATTTAATTTATCTTCAAATAATAACTTTTTTATAATCCTCTTTCATTGTATATCTACATTATTGCGTGATTAATATTATTATTTCCTAAACCTTATACCATTTTTATATGTGGTGTTTACTTGACCTGTTATCTTATTACCGAGGGAATTATTGGTAAATCTATATTATTTATTCAATACGAATATTTGATAATTCATATTATTTATTTCAACTATTTGATTTAAAGAATTATTTGGAAAAGAAATTATGGGTGGGTCCCAGACTGTATATAGACACACGATGCATCGATAGGTTCTCATGATAAGAATAAGTTTTCAAAATTAAATTGTTTTATATCCATAGTTTTAAACCAACTTGTGAAAGGCCTTGATAGTATAGGTTATAATGTTTCTTAAGCATGAAATCAAATAACTAAGAATTTCCTTCATTCATATATCATTTATTGTTGTTGTTATCAATGATATTTTGTTTCAACATATCTATGGATGCATTATATTCTCATTTTATTGATTAAGTGGAATGCGTTTCAGTTTCTTAACCTTCCATATTGATTTTTCCTTATCTAGTTAATTGAATGGCATGTATTATAAGTTAAATTTAGCATGAAATGTTAATTTATTTTCATTTATTAATTATTTATTTCCTTTTATTTATGCTTTTTGAGCATTTGAACACACCCATATTATGTTTCCTTACCCAGGTTTTGAAGAACGAATCTCTCAATAAGCGTTCAAGGATGCAGTTTATTTAATTGTTTTTGTAATATGTTTTATTTTCTTTTCCGAATGTATTATGGGTATCATGTTTGTAATATGGATTTCTAGGACTGCTAAACTGACCAGTCCTCTATGTTTTGATTCCTTATAATCATACCAATGTAATAAAATAATGCACCAACTCCGAGCTTCTGGTGTTGGGGAATTATAGTTTTTATCAAAGGAATTCTATAAACAAACATGGAAAGTAGATTTAGAAAAAATAGATTAAGGAAAAAAACCATGAGACATACACTGATGATAATTATAGAAGAACATACTAGAGTTTTGGTAATGTAGATATTATGTGAGTATTCCTTGTAATACACACATGTCTTGATACTACAAGTGGATATGGTTTTTTAATAGATGTACGTAGGAGTAGAAAATCTGACAGGGTCTTCCAAGTTAGACTCAGTGTAACCTAGTATATGAGAATGATCCTTGCTGACCACCTATTTTGACACTCTTGGGGGATATTCTTAGGATAGTTAACATTTTATATACCTACCATTATGAAGGATTTAAAAGTAAATATTTCCCCATAGTAACCAAATTTTATGAATCTTGGATTTATGATGAATAAATTTATATTATACGCTATACCATATTTATAGTTATACAACATTCAAAATTTTATGAATTTATTCATTATATTCAAATTTTTATAAATAGAACCTAGAAGGAATAATGGTATAAATACTCATGGAAAATGTAGTGGTTTCTCTCATTATAATGTCAATGTAGCTGGTATTAGAATTGATCATGTTATGGATATATTAGGGAATCATGGTCAGGTTATGAAAAATAACCTTACCCAATTGGATAAACCTATTCTTTATAGAGAGTCCGCTGTGATGGGAAACTTTTGCGGGACTAATAATCCAATTGTAGATAATCAATGGATTAAGTCTCTAGAGAATATATTTTATAGCCTTAAGATGCAGTGAAATGGAAAAGGTTACACTTGTAGCCTATTATTTCTAAGGTGATGTTGATCAATGGTGATATATGATCCAGAATACTAGGGTGAAAGAATAAATATGACTCATGGGATGGAAAACATTAAGGATAAATTCATAGATAAATACTTCCCTCGTGATCAGAAAATTGAGATGAATAGAAAGTTTCTTATAATAAGGAAAAAAGAAGATAGTTTTTTAGATTATGGAGCTACATTTACAAAGTTTTCCAGGTATGATATAGATTAAATACTCAACAAAATTTACAAGATTGACCACTTCATTAGAGGTATTAATCTTAATCTTTGAAAGGTTTTGGTTTCTTATAATTTCACATTATATGAAGAGAAGGTTTATTGTTCTATCAATATAGATAAATAATTCTCCATGTATTATGGATTCAAAAGGATGTGAGAGAAAATATAAAGTAAGATCAAATAATAGATAATGAGAGGAAGGGAAAGAAGTATTTTAAAACATGTGAAAACTATTGAAATAATTACCCTGGTAAATGCTTGAAAGGATTGGGAGTTTGTTATAAATATATAAAAAAGTGTCATCGGGAAAAAGATTGATAGGGAAATAAGGAAAATACTATTATTTATTGTTACAACTATAAGGATATGGGGAAATATGAAAACGAATTACCTAAGCATCAGGGGAATATATCTTTGAAGAGGCTAAGGGATCAAGGTCAAGTATATGTTATTGACATGGCTAGAGTGGAATGACTAATGTTATTCTATTTTTGGATCCAAGAAATATATTGTAATAGTATTTTATTCATTATGTTCCAATCATATGATTTGTGAAATATATAAGGATTGTACTAAAATAATTTTTCATTAATGATTTGATATCATATGATTAATGGTACAACAAAATAGTAATTTAGTATAAATTTAAACATTTTAGAAAACATGTGATTAAGGGAAAGACAATGTTTAATATGTTCCTGATGTTGAGATAATGATAAATAAATGAATGATTTGGAAAAGTTATGACTATCTTGGAAGATATTAGTGACTTCCCAACAAGTGGTCTATGCTATCATTGATGGATTTTACAAAACATTTGGATTTAAAGAATATATCCAATAACATTTTTCTTACATAAGGAATAAGGAAGAACACATGTTTCCAATAATGTTTAACAGTGATTATAGTATTTACAATATTTTAAGAGGATACATGATGATGTTATTAACATGTTTGGAGTGTTAAAATTTAGAGCTACTTTATATTGATTAATGGATAATAATAAGTTCTTTTTGGAAATTCAGTGACATTCTTCCTCAATTATTGGACTATAATCTTTTGGAAAGGTTATTCATTTTTTAAATGCTTTGAATTGATCTTGGGATCTTGTTTTAGAGATTAATACAACACATCACTATAAGTTGAATATTATTTTAATAGATTAAGTGTAAATAGTTCAAGGTGTGACTAAAGGATAATATTTTTCATATATAAATGTACCTTGAATTTTTTTACTTATATTCTTATATAGGTAAATAATTCACCAACTCAATAAAAATGATCTTGAATAAAAAAAATCTTAGTAACTTTGTTTCCGGTCAATCAAATGGCCCCTAGATAAACATGGATTTATTGTATGTTGATTTTTAACATTCACATTATCATGTTCTCTAGAACCCTCCATTAGAACATGATTTTTATATTTATCTTCTCAATCTATGCTCTCATTCCCCACCTATGATCTCCTTCTAGGGACCCTATTTACCCGACCAGTGTACTTTTCATTCTATCTTATTTAAAATATGTCTAATAAAAAATATTTATGATGTTGGTTTTAAAAAAAATATATTATTTTCATATATCAATCACTCAGTTATTGACATCATGTTCAAATTTTGAAGATGAAATTTAATTATGGTGGGGAGAATGTAACCCCCAAAATTATAAAGTATGAACACTATGTTTGTTGTCTTGTATCACATGAATCACCAAGAGAATAAGGGATTATAATACCCCAATACATTATAATATATTTACTATTTTATATAAATTAAATACATTTTCTATCTTTAAAGGAATAGGATACAAATTTAACATACATTGGACAAAACAATGAGTTTCTTAAACTGGGTTCTGTTACAAGGAAGATCGAGTTTTCTGAATAACATAATATTATTGCAATATTATTTAATATAATAAGATATAACCTGGACATTAAATTAGTAATTATAAAAATTGTTACATAAATTATGAATATCAATGTTCTACACAAATTTAAAATTAATTCATTAATTAAAAATTATTTAAAAATGAATATGAAAACCGATTGAATATAAAGGAAAGTATTATAATTTTTATGCTCAAAAAGCTATTTTACCCTATTAAATTAAATTAATTACAATTAATGAGTGGTGTACATGTTATATATATATATATCATATATTCAATAAAATGTTTTTTATATTCATAAAATATATTTTATATGATTAAGATAAAAACAAACCCAATTTTATGTATAAAATATTGTATTTTTATTTAAGCATTTTAGAAAACTTTTAATATAGAACCTATTTTAAATACAATATTTGGAAATTTTATGGATTATAATTTTAAAAATAAACTTTATCTTTTAAATCTATAAAAAAATCAGGTAAGGATAATTTTTTGGTATTTTTCTATGAAGTTTCTTTTTTTAATAAATAGTGAAAATACATAATTTTAATTCAAAAATGTTTTTTATATTATTTTTTAATGAGGATAAATTATATTTTGAATTGGTTTTAATGTTTAAATAGATACATTTTTTATCAATCAATATAATTGAATCAATTTCACATTCAAATTTGATGTAAAAACATACCAATCTTTTGAACCTTTCTACATTAAAAACATCTATTGTTTTCATGTATACATGATTAAATTTAAATTAATTACTACCATTTATGTGATTTTAATTTAGAAAAATTGTTTCCATATTTGGAATAAGAATAATTTCTAATTTCTAATAATTCCAATATAGTTTTTTACCAAAATATTAATGAAATCAATTAAAATTTCTTACAATAATTAAGGTAAAATTAAGCTTTAGAAGGGATTAACATTAATATTAAGGGCCCAAATGACTTAGAAACATGTAAAAGACCCATTTTATGGAAATAATTTTAACTTATACTAAAATTTATCTTCATTTTACAATTATTAGAGCAATTTTAGGGGAAACACGTGGGAGGAATTCCCTTTCCCAAAATTTATAGTAGCGTGACTCCTCCTCTACTCTAAAAGGGACCCCTCTCATCCCACTTACTCAAGACTCTCAATACACTATGTATCTACCATGATATGCAGACATATATCCTAAAAATCACTTAAATAAACCTATGAGAAAATCCTTGGTTATAAATCCATCAAAACAATCCCTTTGGTTCCAACCAATAGATGTTACCTGCTTAGGAGGTAACATCTTTCTTTAATCTCTTTAGTTTTATTTCCTTTAAAAACAATAAAATCATATTATTCCATCATTATATAATAAAATTATACTAAATATACTAGTATGTATTTAATCGATGTTTTTTACCTAGACTGACCCACACTTTTATCCAATGGTTAACAAACAAACTATTTTTTTGCACAGCGAACTACAACCTCACAAAACGATGATTGTTCGTTTTTCCTTTACCACATCTCATGGTTAAGAATTATGATTGAAATAATGTTTATATATGATATTTATTATACTTATTATGTATTTATGATTCTTTAATTATTTTATAAAATATACCTTTATACATTATATTTTGTATAAATTTGATAACATCGTGTGTGGAAGAGTGGGCTACCACCCCCTAAAAGCGATGTGATTCGATCACATGATACATGGAAGGTATACGAGAATGTTTTAATTAAAAATATATGGCCTAAAAAATATTATATTCAAGACATAATTAAAATTATACCAATATAATATATATATATATATATATATATCATTTTATTTATTACCCTTTCACACACTTAAAAAAGTGATAACATCATTCGTGGATGTGTGGACTACCATCTCCTCAAAATGTTGTGATTCCTGTTACATCCAATGAATTTTATTAATATTTTTATGACTAAATAACATGTTATTTATTATATTATTATAATTATGGAAATATATTATGTTTCTTACCTTTTTTCCTTAACAATCACTCAAAAATTTGAACATCACTCAAGCGTATGTATGACCCACCGTCTCTATGATTGTAACGTTGGTTCATTTTTCAAAACCATATTTTATGGGTTGTTATAAAATTATAATTGATGTATAAATATGATAAATATTTAATTATTATTATTATATATATGTTTATATAATGACCCCTCTGACCATATTCGATCTACCAAATTTTTTTTGACACATAAACTGAAATGACCAAAACAATCGATATAAATTAGTTGTTAAAGTAATTATTTAAAAAATTGTAGTAAGTGATGTAAAATGAAATATAAACATAAAATATTTCCTCAAGAAATTAGATATTTATCATATGTTTATTATTCATTAATATAATGACACCCATGACATATAAGACTCAAGGTAAGGGATTTCGTCTCAATTTACATTCCATTGAAATGTTTTGTTCTAATGCACCAATTCACTTTTATATGGTTTATATTATTCCCTTTTACATGAAATATAATTACTATACATATTATCATGATATTATAAGTTTCATTTAATGGAAATACCTCATAGAGATTATGATTTAAATATTTCAAAAGTGGTATGGGACACTTTGGATTTTTTTAATATTATTCCCCTCAAGAATTTTTTAACAATTGTCTTTACAATCTCACTTACTTTTGTGATTGTTAACATTATATTAAAGAAATAAATTTATTTTAATCACATTTAATTTTATATCCATATTCTTGTGTGATTTATATTATTATTTCATGAACTATATAACAATTTTACATATGAAGTTTACTTGACTATTTATTTGATTATCAGGGGTATTATTGACAAATATATATACTTTATTCAATGAATGTATTTGATAAGGAATATTATTTATTTTCACTGTTTTATTTGGGGAATTAATTATAAAATAAATTATGGGTGGGGAACAAAATGTATATATCGCTTCGATGCATAGATAGGTTGCCATGAGATGAATAAGTTGGCTAAATTAAATGGGTTTTTATTTGTAGTTTTAAACTATCCAATGAAACGTATTGATGGTATAGGTTTTCATGTGCCTTAGACATGGAGTCCAATAACTACGCATTTCATTCATATATTTTTTTTTAATTATTTTTATTATCCATGAAATTATGTATCTACATATATATGGATGCGTTAAATTCTCAATTTACAAATTATGTGGCATTAGTTTTGGTTTCATACCATACCATATTGATTTTTCCTTGTCTAGTTATTTGAATGATATGTTTTATCAGTTATTTTAATTTCAAGGTTAATTTATTCCCATTTATTCATTATTTATTTCACTTTATATACCCCCACTGAGTAGTTGAGCTCACCCTTATTATGTTTCCTTAACCACGTTACGAAGAAGAAATATTTGAATATGCCTTTAAGGATGCAGTTTATTTCATATTATTATGTAACATGTTTTAGTTTTATTTTCTAATGTATTATGGGTATCATGTATTACATATGACTTTACAAGGATACTAAATTGATCAGTTCTTTAGGATTTGATTCATTGTAATAATTCTATTCTAATAAAATAATTCATCGGCTCTGTGCTTTTGGGGTCGGGGTGTTACATTGGTCATTCCTGTGGCATGCGTATTTCAGCACAATAAAGACCATTTAGAAAATAAAGGATAATATATAAAAATAAAAACAAAATTCAATGAATATTAAAATATTTGGTTCCTTCACGTGAAGCCAAAAATCTAAATTTATGGTTGAAAATGTATGCTTGATAAAAAATGTAGGGTTGATGAATATTATGTTTAGTCCTTAAAATTAGGGTTTCCTCAAAATGTACAATCTTGGATCCATACACGTTGTTTGAAATGTAGGGTTTCCAAACCATACATTATTCTTACAAATATTAGGTAAAATAATGTTTCTAGAATATATTTAAAACATATTTATATTACTAATAAAAATACTCTTCCATAGATCAATGATGTGTGTATGCTTCTAGAATAAATATTTTGAAGAATATTATCTTCCTAAAACTCACTAATAAAAACTTTTTAGTAACATAAATGTGGGTGATTTGAGAATAAAAAAAAAGAAATTTTAGAAATTTTGGAATCAAAAAATGACCAATAAAGACCATTTAATATGTCTAGGTTAACTACCGATACCATCAACATAGTGGATTAGGACACACCTATTTCCCATAGTGGATTAGGACATGCTTGTTTACTATATTGGATCAATCCGTTGAACATGTTTCCTATTTCTACCTCATGAGATACAAATCCTTATCCAATGAATTGGAGGGAAATATAGGTCCCAAAATTCACAGAATTAAATGATACATATGTCTACAAAAATAACATAAATCACATTATATCCATTGAAATGAAATTGGGGTTTATAAAAATGTAATCATAGAATACCTCATGGAAGAAAAATAGGTTTCATAAATATCATACCATCTTAAACATACACCAACCCTAAAAATAATATTGATAGTATACAAGAGTAATATCACCATTAAATAACAATTAACATCAAATAACGTTATCTTAGATAGAAAACAATTTTTTAAATATTATTTCAAATAATAATTAAAAAATTCTATTTCAATTTTTAAATCATTTCTTTTAAAAGATTCATGTAATTAATTGATAAAATATTTATTTTAGAAGAAATGTTTAATATTTTAAAGGAATCATAAAATCATTAAGGTTTCATGATGTTGGTAAAATAGTCTCATTCCATATAAGTTAAAAAACATCCATTCCATACTTTTGTTAGATAAGTCACAAAGAACACTATTTAGAAAACAATAATTTCAAACTATTTTGTAAAAATTAAAAAAAAATGAGTAGAAATGAAACTTAAAAAATATTAAGAGAATACTAGAAATATTTTTGGATATAATTTTAGAAAACATGGACATGGAATAAAACCTGTGTTTTAAGGAATTTTATTACAAATTAATTTTTAAATGAAACTCCCTTATTTATATTATATCATTGAAGTGAGAATTAATCAAATGATATTATTTTGTGTATAATATGTAAACCCATAAAAAATTTAAATAAAATATATTCTAGTAATAGTTAATCTCACACATAATCTTAACATGAAATAATCTATGATGTATAATTTTAACCTAGACAGTGGAAATTGAGTTAATAAATCCCTTACCACATTGTAATTAGTCGAATTGTATGCCCCATAAATGTAATAATTTTCAAATGAAACATTTAATAAAATGAATTAAATTAGATTGATGATTTTATATATCAAATTATAGTATTTAAACCAGAAAAAATAAATAAGTGGTGTAAATGGAATATCTATCACAGAAGTAAAAGTGGTATGAGAAACCCCTACATCATGATTCCCTTAAGTTTTATGTACTCTGAAATATTTTATAAAGGTTTTAATAATGATATTAATAAATTAAATGACTATAATAATATTTAAAATACCTTATATGATACTTTTATAACATATTACCACCCATTCATTAATAATTTTTCATTATTTTCATTGTTTCTGATGTATTTTTTAATGGTTTTCATGGAAGTTTCATTTGTGTATGTTGACGCTCCTTTTCATCAGATTGTTCAAAAGAACGGAAAGGGAAATAAATTAGGACAAATTGATCCATCCTTTGACGAAAATATCCAAAAATCGACAAAGGCATGAACAAGGGATCAAAAGCACATGTGCCACGCAAGTTCTATCATTGTTGCGCAAGTCCACTTGGGCGACGCCTAGTGGTCGCGCAAGTCACTTGCGCGACCTAAGTGATAACCAACCGAGGTCTTCTCCTGCCTATAAATAGACCCTGTGCCCCCCCATTCGAGGATTTTTTTTTCCAGAAACTCAGATTTGAGCTCCCGATGCCCTAGTCTCTTCTCAAAGCTTCCGAAACACTTCTAAGGTAATTTCTTACCTAGAACGGAAGATCTAAAGAGGGGGAGGAAAGCCTAAGTGTTGAAACTCATCAACACTTGTGCACTTGAGTGGCCACCCCTTAAGGGAAAAGGAAAAACATGCACGCCGCCTTACTCCTTCAATAGAACTTGCGCTCCCCTATTCTGGAAGAACCTCAAGGGGATTCTAAAGGCTTTAATCAAGAATCACTCAAGTATTACCATGCTGGTTAACCATCGCTCAAGTAACCCATGTGTCGTGCATGCATACCTGCGCGACCAGGACTTGCGCTCCCACATAGTACCTGTGCGCCTATCACCTTTTTGGGTGCCCTTCTTTCCCATTTCACCCCTCTTAAGCCATTCCACCTTTCCTATTCAAGATTCAGTCTTCAAGGCACTCTTCAAAGCCAATTATGGCATGATTTCTTGATTTGACTTCCTTACCTGAAAGGAATTCTGTGGAATATCTCTCAAAACCTAGTGATTTATACATCTTTATGTCACTAAAAAATTGTGATTTCACTCATTCAACGTCATCCTTTAAGATGAGAGAATCTCTTAACCTGGGCCTCCTTTTCAAGAGTAAGCCCCAGTCATAATTTCTCTTAACCAGTCCTAATTTACCATTGATTTGGGTCTCCTTTTCAAGAATAATCCCCAGTCATAAGTCCTCTAATTTGGGCATCCTCTTAGGAGTAATCCCCAGATCCCCTAACCTGGGCTTCCTTTTCAGGAGTATGCCCCAGTCTCAAATATGGGAATCCTCCTTAGGAGTAATCCCAAGTCATAATTCTTAACTTGGGCATCCTCCTTAGGAGTAAGCCCTAATTCTTAAAGTTCCCAAATCTGGGCATCCTCCTTTGGAGTAAGTCCCAGTACCCTAATTTGGGCATCCTACTCAGGAGTAAGCCACAAACCTTAATCCTTGACCTGGGCCTCCTTTTCAGGAGTAAGCCCCAGTCTTAATTTCTCTTAACTAGTACTAATTTACCTTTGATCTGGGATTCCTTTTCAGGAGTAAAACCCAATCATAAGTCTTCTCTTAATTTGGGCCTCCTTTTCATGAGTAAGCCCCAGGTTAGAGTATTCAAAATCTCCATGAAGCACATATACCTTTATGGACCCTATTCCTAGATTTCTTCCCTAAAGTAAATCCTAACCTTCATTTATCTGGGCAGTCATACATATATAAGCCCCACATTATTTCTTATGATTGCATCTTTCATGGCACAATTGTCTAATTTTTACCAAAACCTATTGTTTCTCACACCGAACATGACTCACGTGAGCTTAGAGTGTAAAAGTGACTATGACATTCTTCTTTGAGCCATCAATCATAAACATCATACTCCCTTACTCGAACTACGTGGGTTCTGATTCTTTTTCTAAAAAAAGGATACGTAGGTAGCCTGTCTGTGGGTTCTATCCCAACTATGAAATAATCCATGTCCTTCTGAATGACAATAAACTTAAAGTGCCCCATTGAGTGGCTTTAAAACCAACATGGTCAGCATAATGACCAAGAGACTTCTATATAAATGTGTCGAAGGGTACCATTGACCAAGAATATCTAATAAATACAAATGATTCTCTATCGATGAAGAACCTCGAATACATATAATAGATTCTCTAAAATTCTTAAATATTTTATCATTGATTTTCAGATCTGAAGGAAAGCTAATTTTATACTTGGTAACGTAATAAGGATTCACGAACATAACTTAAATCTACAAATAGAGTCCCGAAGTAGACAATAATTCCCCTCAAAAAGGTGTGATGAGTCTGACCTCTCATCCTCTCGACCAATGAAAATTCCTAAGCCTCATCAATCCATGAACTAATGAGAACCTACCTTTGGAATGTAGGTCCTAATGGATGTGGAATCATTGGATGTTTCTGGTTCTACGAACAAACCTGTTAGAAACCGATCGGAACGTTTGAACCACCCATCCAAAAAGAGGTCATTCCTGGATTCTGAGGGAAACAAAAATGGTGAACCCAACGTGAATCCTTAACCAAGTTAAAATAATGTTTTAACCATTTGGTAGGCCACTATTTAAAACTCAATGAGAGGGCCAACAAAAACAATCATTGACAAATGTGCTCATCCTAAAGATGTAGTGGATGAATTCATCATTATTACGTCTGTTATATCAAACATGCACTCTTTTCCAAGATCTTTTGCATTTCTAGAATGTCTTCTCTAATGTTCACACCTGTGAATACTGCTGCTGAAAATCCCACTACCGCTACTCCTGCTGGATCATCGTCCATTATAAGGACAATATCACCTACTCAGCATCATTAACACGGGGTATCAAATGCACTGGTTAATGAGTACCATCAGCACGGTACCATCCCAACTCTTGAGGCTACCCGACAAGCCCTCCAAGTAAACAAGTCACATTGGTCATCCGAACAACGATGACCAGTGATCAAGAAACAGGTGGTGCTGACTACCGTCTCCAACCGTTTCGGGTCGTTATCCCCGGAAAGCAATCACCATTCACTCCCTTATTCTGGGGAGGTGAATGAGCAGGTCCCTCAGGGCCTTAATTCAAACAGTCAGGAGTCCTTCGTAAGGGCTCCCACCAACAATCGCCGCCAGACTCGTGCGGCAGTGCACCCTCAACATGATGAGGGTACCGACTCCAGGCATTCAGCTCAGGTTCCTCGAACCCGAGCAAGCAAGAAAAACCACCAGAGGCGGAATCCAGTCAACAGTGAGCAGATTCTCATCTCGGCCATCTCTAGAGAAGTCCACCAAACTAACTTGGTGGCAAGCAACGAGCAGGAACATACACCTGTCTATTTTAATTCTGCTATCCAGCAGACTCGTCTGGCAGCATCACGCCAATACCGCCTGGCAATTCTGACGGAGTACTATAGGCCAGAACATACACCAGTTTATACATCATCAGCTAGTCAGAAGGCTCGTCTGACTACATATGATGGATCTCATCAACCATATTTGGAGAAGTGCAATCAGCAGGCACATACACCTACTAGTATTGATCAAGCCTACCAACAGTCTCGCTTGGTAGCATTCGGAGGAGTAAGTCGGAAAGTCCTAACAAAAAATAGGAGGCAAACTTAACTCTCTGCCCCCACACTTGAGTACTGTCTGGATTCACTGACAGGAAATGGAGGACAGGAGCAGGCACATACACCTGCTGCAAGCCTGAAATGGACATATATTCTCGTTCCGGCAGCTGAAGTCACTAAGCATATTCTATAAATGGTGAAAGAGCAGAAACAAATCCCTGCTCATATTCTGGATGGTTTCTAGTATATTATCACAACTTCAGCAGTATCTCAGGGAAAGAAACATAAATCTATCCCTACTAGTGGAGTGACACATCAAAAATTCACTCCGGAACAGACACACACATATGTTCCAGTCCAAGAGGGTTGTGGGGCATACTCCCCCATATCATATGGATAACCAAGTCAGGAACATACACCTGATTTGAGAGGAGATCGTCAACCTAACCTGGCCATCTTTCCTGATCAGGCACATACACCTGCTCAGAGCTGCCACTTTCGTCAACAAGTGGTTTCCAAGGAGAGTAAGAAGGCGTCTAAGAAAAAGACCCGCCCAACACTGTCAGGAGATCAAGTGCCAATCTATAACAAGGCCTCGCTCAATGCTGGAGTTCTTGAAGACCTCAGACAATTATCTGTTGGAATTAATGATTCTACTCCCTCAGTTCCAAATAGTGAGAACATTAATTACCAAGGTCTTCAACAGACACATCCTCATGAAGGCTTGCTTCATGACAATTCGGTCGATCTCAAAGTTTCATCTTGAGATGAGAGCCACAGGAACCCTCTGTGTGGTCAGAAGACCAAGGAGCAAGAGATGTCATCTTTTTTTGTAACCCATTATGTTGGTCCTCCCCATGATAATGAATTTCTCTGCGAAAGCCCTCTCCACAGTAGTGATGCACATTGCCCGGAAAATGCTCCGGTGGACAATGTAGTGACGAGAAAGACCTCTTATCTTGATGCACTTGCAAATGAGAAACCAGTCATTCCTGAAGCTTCATCGCTAGCAGGTGAAATACTTTCTCAATCAGAAGATAGCACAGGGTGTAGGTCATTCTCCGAACCACCCCTAAGTCATGCATCTTCTAGTTTGATCAATGATTTCTCTACCAATCCTATTGAATATAATGAAGCAACAAGGAAACACCAACTCTGGTCAAATTAGGTAGAAGAATCTTCATCAAATAATAAAGAGGAAAGGCTGAACATGAGAAAACAACTCGTGAAAGGTGAACTGCCAATCATGTTTTGGCCTTTGGCTGACTCTCCGTATAATATTCCAGAAATGTTGACGGAAGATGAAATTCATGATATTCGTCTCAACATATGGAAAACTCTTTGTCAGTTGAAAAAGAAAGTATTATCTTATGATTAATATGAAAATCATCTTAAGATAATAGAAGTGTTACAACGTCATATTGATTTGGTGTCTCTATCAGTCTCTCGATATATGAAGGCTGAAAAGTAGCAGAGAGACCTTCAACGTTCATGCCTTGGAACACTAAGAAGATTGTGTCAGTTAATTGCCAATGCCCCATCTGGTATTTGTGTCAGAGAATGGGGTGTTCATGGAGCGCTGCATTTCGTGCTGCTCTCCGGTCAGCAAAGCCCGCCAAAAATGGACCCATGCAATGTTATTTCCCATAACCGGCCATAGTCAATGGGCTTTGATTGTAATCAAAAGCATTCCCAAGAATATACTTCAACTAGTTCTTGTCAATATCAAGAACACAGAGAACAAGTTGTTTAATTACTCTTGCATCAAGAAAATGATAATTTTAAACAAGCCTCTAATTTGGAGCAAGCACGTCACCAAGTGACAGAAGTGTCAGAAATCATCCAACGGTCTTTTGAACCGGGTGATAAAGGTGGATACAGGTTAATGAATCCAGCTAATTTCAGGACTAAGGTTCGTAAGATCAGGAGGACTTTCAAGAAAGTCTGAGACATATCATGTCAAGAACCACCCCAGCTCGCCAGACTGGGGACTCTTTTAAACCAACCCTCAGAATCAACAAATAGGATTCGAGGAGTTGAGCGAGAACAGCAGGAACAGCCCCAGTCCACTGGACTGTGGACTTTTTCAAATCATCAATCCCCTCCTCAGAGAAAGTCGGCCTTTTCTCGGTTGGGGAAGAAACCTCAAGAGGAACGATGAGCCAAATTGTCAATAGATTCCTTCCAAATTACGGTTCGTCAAGAATTTCCTGAGGGATCAAGTCAAAAAAATGCAATGTCTCATCAAAGACATGGAAGAAGACAATATCATATAAATGCTAATAGAAGTGATGCGATGAGTTATGCATCAATCAATGTCATCAATGTTGTTATTAATGATCCACCAAATGAGGCTCACTCAGGGGACTCATATGAAGAGGTTCCTGCTTAAGAAGATGTATGCACTGACACAAATAAAGAAGGCGTGCGTACACGAAGTCAAAGGTTTACTCAGAACCCTGGAAATCCTTCGAGTAACCCACTTCCCCTCCCCGAAAAAGATCCAACAAAGGGAAGGGAAAGAACCAGGTTACATATTCTTCCTCTGGAGAAGGTCAACCGCTCTCACTAGGGCAAAGGTTTGCACAACAGGAGGATGAAATGAAGGAATTAAGAAGGTTGAATGCAGAACTACTTTATAATAGTCTTCTTCTTAAGCATGCTGGAGTCAGTCAGCCAAATGAATTTGTTGTAGCTAATGATATGGATCAATAATATCCTCCTCTATCAATACACCCTCACAGGTCTAATCCTACGGGTCAAGTGCAACAACAGTTGGCAGTGCTACAATCAGTTGCAGCACCAATCGCCACATCTGTCCAAGCTCCAATCATTGCACCTACCCAAGTCCAAGTTCAACCGGATGTTTCTCAAAAGTTAATAACTACTATTGAGTCATTAACAGCTCGGTTAGAAACTGTGGAAGGGAAACGTGCACAAGTTCAACCAGAAAAGAAAGTTTACCCTGAATGGGTAGATTCAATTTCTTCTCCATCCAGTTGTGGGAATCCTGTATTCCCTATTTTCAGTGGATCATGTGATCCTGAACAGCATTTGATGCATTACGCGTCTTGTTGCGATCCCATGATGGGATCTCCGGAGCAACAAGAAGCAGTGAAACTCATATGCTTCGTGCGAACCATGCAAGGACCAGATTTTGTTTGGTATACAAGCTTGTAATCCCGGTCAATTACCAGATAGGATGATCTTTTCCAAAAATTCCTCCTTCAGTTCAGCTCAACTTTGCCAAAGAAAACAGTTTTTGATCTTACAAACTGTAAGAAAAGGGAGAATGAAAGGGTCTCTGATTTAATTTCTCGATGGAAGGTATTAACATATTCCTTGAGTTTAGAACTCCCTCAAGAATATTTGTTGCCAATCTGTGTGACAAATCTAAGTGACGAATTATGCACACCGTTAATCCCTGTAAAATACACAGGAGGGTTTCGAGACCTTACTTCAATCGCTCAACAGATTGAAGATTCCCTTATATAGGCTAAGGCTAAATCTCTTGTAATTCCCTCAGCTCCAGGAAGGAGAATGGGTAAAGCAGAAACTACTACAGTTATGCTTCAACAAGCACCTGTACCTGTTTCTACCTCAAAACCTTCATCTTCTCGAAGGGCTCCACCTTCTGAGCACTAACAATAAATGCCTTTTCGTCCAGATGATCAACGAGATCAAAGACGAAAACAATTTGAAGATCTAAAGAAGAAAACATACTCTTTCTGAAATGAACAAGTTCCTGGTTATTTCATTTCGGCTCCGGAAAACAATTTGGTTCAATTTCCAAGGCCCAAGAGGCCAAACAAGAAAGGAGATGAAGACCGCCCCAAATTATTTCCCTTTTCATCAAATGTTGGGACATCTCATCCAGGAGTGTTTTGTCTTCAAAGACTTCCTGTAAAAGATGGTCAACTCGGTACAAGTCACATTGAAAGGCTCCTCAGCCCAGATAGCATGTGTCACTGCTACAGTTCCAGAGGAGGAAGGTGAATGGCAAGAAGTCAGAAGCAAAAATGCACAGAAGTATGATGATTGGATGGTCAGAAAGACAATTAATCGAACTCATTCTATTTTGAGAACACAATTAAAGAAACCCATTGTGTCTTCTGCCATGAATGATGCGGCAAAACCCTCTTCGTCAAAGGGAAAGTCCTCAAAGAAATGACATGATTCAAAGAAAGAAAAAGAATCAGAAGAAGATGAGTATGTGTCAAAGCCTAAGTTGTCTGTGACTTTGGTGGACTTCATGCCATATACTTCAAAGCCACGGGCACCGCCCCACCAAACGGCACAGCCTAAGCAGGCTAATCAGGTAGAGTCTTTATCAGACGAAGAGTTAATCTTTGGTTCTGTTAATATGAATCAATTAACAGATCCATATGCAAGATTTTTGAAGAAGTATTTTGTATAAACAACAAATTCCCTCTTCTTCCTTGCTATATGACGTTAAACTATACAGCAAAGGTCCATACATATGACCTTAAACTATTTGCACTTTCGTCCCACATGATGTTAAACTGTGAAAAAGTTCCCTAAATGGTCCATTATGACCTTAAACTGCAACTAGGTCATGTATGACCTTAAACTGCAAAATCCACAGTCCATGCATATGACCTTAAACTATTCACACTTTCATCCAACATGACGCTAAACTGTATTGTCCCTTTTTTCGTCTAAAATGACGTCAAACTGTGAAAAAAGTCCCTAACGTCCAACAAGACGTTAAACTGTGACGTCCTAACTACATGACACTAAACTGTATAAAAGTCCCGTATGTCCGGAAAGACGTTAAACTACATAATCATCAAAGGTCCTGTATGAACTTAAACTACACATTTGTCCAGCATGACATTAAACTGCACCTTCCACGGTCCATGCATATGACCTTAAACTATTCGCACTTTCGTCCAACATGACGTTAAATAGTGTACTCTTTTGTCCTCGATGCATGACATTAAACTGCACAGTCTCCCTATCGTCCAAAATGACGTTAAAATCTATTGTCCCTATCATCCTAACTACATGACGTTAAACTGTACAAAAAGTCCGTGATACATCCTACATGACATTAAACTATACTTTGTCCCTACTACATGACACTAAACTATGCAGCACCAATAGTCCTAATTGCAAGACTCTAAATTGCATAGTCCCTTTATATGTCCTACCTGACTTTAAACTATGCATCGTTAAGGTTGTTGTTACCTCTTGTTTCTCATATCGATCATGAATCACGTGAGCTTATAAAAAATGTCAACCATAACACTCTCTTTGGGCCGCTAACCATGTGTAAGTCCCAACAACATTTTATTTTATTTTATTAGGTCATTGTCCTCAAGAACAACTTGAACATTAATTCATTCTTTAATTGAACTACACGGACTTTGATCCTTGCCTCCTAGGCTAGGCATGTATGTAACCTCCCAAGGTTCAAGGCCAAAACCAATCTCTTCACATCGGTTCACCTCCATCTCATACGATGTTGATTCGTGAAACCGCCCCTAGAATCAATATCTTTACATTGGTTCACTTTCGTCTTTGTTATACGACGTTAAACTATACAACACTTTTTTCCAGTATGAAAATAAACTACAATATTCTTTGATGCCCTCACCTGAGAGGGAACCATTATTTACATTGATTTTTTCAATACTGATTCATTTCAATGACTACGTGCATACATGGAAATGCCCAAACCTTTTATCTTGGGTTAAACCATCATTGTACTAAATTCCCCTTTCACCCTTCACATGTGTGAACCAAATTTTACAAAGGGTATTTCTAGAACTATGTGGGCTTGATTACGATCCTTATAGGATACGTAGGAACATTCGAGTGTCCCTCAAATCTAGCCCCAAGTCTTTGGGCCTAACCCCAAATTCCACTTTCAGTCCCTTGGCTGAAAAGTCCCCATGAAAACACACGTTGTGTATTTATTACAATGGTCCAAGCTCTATGACCCTAAACTAAGACCTCTAATCCTTTTGTCCCACACGACTTTAAACTATAGTTTATGAACTACGTATGGCTTGAATCTCATCCTTATGGGATACGTAGTGAAGTCCAAAATTTCAATTCAGGACCCATCCACAACATAATTATGGTTAGAATTGATCTATGTATCTCTGTATACATTGAACAATACCCGTATTTATGTGTCATAATCCTAAGCTTAAATATTTTTAGATCCTCATAACCCTTTTCATGACTTCTAGTCATAAAAATGTCAAACTTCTGAGAGTTCTTCTGTCTGACTATGCAGCACGTGCCCATAGGCGGCCTTGCATAAACAGTCTACATAACAAACTTGTTAGCCAAAAGATACTATTATTTGACTATGCATCCAATGCCCATAGGTGGACCTACATAATTCAACCCCCTAACAGGTTTGTCCAATAATGGTAACTTCATTCTTGAAAAGAATGCCACTTTTGTCCTTATATGTCTTAAATGACAGTATGTAGGGATCCGCAAAAATAGCCATCCTAAACATATTTGTCCCATATCCTTTTTCATGATCTGAAAGTGTTCAAGTATATGGCTTATATTCTCTTTCCCTACGTTTGGGTCAGACCATCGTAGGAGTGATATTCATCCAGTTCTTCAATAATATTGTTTGGAAATTTCTTTTCCATATTCAAGTACCTCTTTCCATATATAAAACTCTATACTTTGGAAGATTTTAATCTCCATAAACATTCACTGGCTTTTAGCACTAGGAAAGTAAATTTCTGAGAGTTATTTTGCCTGACTATGCAGCACGTTCCCATAGGTGGCCTTGCATAAACAGTCTACATAACAGACTTGTTAGCCAAAAGATTCTATTTTATTTAACTATGCAGCCAATGCCCTTAGGTGGCCCGACATAATTCAACCCCCTAACAAGTTTGTTAAATAATGGTAACTTCATTCTTGGAAACTACTTCTTCTAATGACTTTTATCTCTTTTTCATATCATTTCTCGGATTCAAATATTTTTAAGTCATAGCTTAAATATTTTCCCTCATACTTGAGTATGGTAATATGTTTTCATATGAATTTTCAAGGAATTGATTCAAGTCTAATCCATTTCAGTCAAAGATATTTCGACCTTAAACATTAGCCCTTTTTTTATGTCCGACGTGCATGACTTTAAACTACCCACAAAATACAAGGGAACTCTGAATAAAAGTCATGTTCCCAGCTCACTAAACATAAATTTTGTATGATTTAGGTAACATTGATCAATTAAAAGGTTTGAAGTTTGTAGGGTTATTTACATTAATCCTAGTAAAAATAAAACTATGCTTACTAGGCCCATTGGCTTAGGTAAAATCTAAAGAATGTAGCAAAAGAGAATGCAGGTACAAATGATTGAAGATGGAAGTGTTTTTCATTGATACATTGGAGATAGAAGAACATCCACAAACTGGAGTCTCTTCTCTTTTTTCAAGAATTACAAGAGGCTTTCAACATAACTCTTCATTTGATTTACGGCATCCCGAGCTTCTTCAGCAACCACCTGGAATTCATTCATTCAACTGGATACAATAAGAGATGCAGTGATACCAGCTCTTCTTGGAACAATTGTAAAAGGATGTTCTTGAGTGCGGTTTGAGAAAATTTTCTGCTGATCAAACAGTGACTATGTTTCTGTCCAAGAGACTTGGAAGATGGATACATGGATTTTAGAATAGAGCATTGGAAGTAAAGAGCCATTTGGAGAGAGTACTCTTTTCAGATATTTCTCTAATGCCATGTTTGTCTTATCTCCACCAATCGGCAGCGAAAAACATTTCATCCCATGGGTTTTCCATTTTCATATCTACAAGGAAATGGCATGGAAGAAGAATTTGAAAGTTCACACCATTGTTGTTGCTCTTAATGCACAACATAACTGAAATAGAGGAGTAGCAGTGCAACTGCATTTCAGGCATATAGTTCTTTGCATCTGGAACATTGACTCCTTGCAGATGACCATGACCATATAGAGGCAGGTAGATGCTCTGTGGGAAATTATGATGATGTTTCTTCAAGTACTTAGCCAAATCTGGGAGATTTCTGTCGCAGATATCATAATAATAATGTCCAATAATGTTCATCATGTCATCAATCCGCTTGCTATCCAGTTCATCAACTATTCTAGGTCTAAGATCCATTGATTCTACACAAGATTTGAATAAATTAACTCTTAAATGGATCTATTTTTCATAAAAATTGTGAAAGAAGGTCGAAAAAATGGATAAGGCATTAAGGCATGCAAGTATGGATGTGTCGTGCAAGTGTTAAAAGTGCCGCGCAAGTTTTTGTCGTGCATGTTTTACCACGCAAGTCCTATTACCTTGACAGTAGTGTGGCAGTGAGGAAACAGCGGAAAGAAAAGACTTGCGCGGCAAAGATGACTTGCGCGACGAGAGGTCGAGAAATTCAGAATCAGATGCTATGCGCGGCCAATGACCGTGAATTTATAGGCCAGGCGGCCTATCTGTGCGCCTGCACTGTAGAGACCCGAAGCTTAATGTACATGGACATTACATTACTTTTTCTAAAAACTTAGTACATAACAAAAACACACACACAAGGACCGTAATAGTTTAGTTTCTTTGGAAACTCGGAATATAATCTTCTAATCGTGGTGAAAGATCTTCAACATCTCCCATAAAGGTCTTCCTTTTTTTACCTAAAACCTTTCTTTATATCCTGGGGAAAAGAAAACATAAAAGGGTGATCTCAAATGCTCAGTAAGGATAAACAAAATAAATATCAATCACATCATATACATAAGAACATAACTTTTGGAAATCTTAACCTGTAAAAGAAATCACAATTTCATAACATGGGATAAATCATAGTAGTGAAATGTAATCCCAATAATCATAACTTAAAACATGAAACATTGTGGAATGCACACATAATCATAGAGAATCATTTCTTATTAGTCAAGACTCATTGTCAAGACTATCTTAGTTGACAAAGTCCATTTCTGAACCGAGTTCACTCCTCATTTCAGTCCTGTTTCACTGAACTGGTTTAACCTGCCGTTCCAGCCATGTCTATCTCATGAGATATAAAATCTTTACCCAATGTATTGGAGGGAGATATAGGTCTTACCCATCTCATAATGATACCATTCTTATGTGTGCCACAAAATCATAAACCATACATCATAGCGTAACCCATGTAATAAAAATGGGAATCTTAAACATCATTACATCATAAAAAAATTCATATAAGATAAAGGAATTCATAAAAATAATTCCATCACAACATAATTAAATCAATTTAATAATAGGGATAGAAACAGAACCCTTTATTATCTTAGATGGAAAATAATTTTGATAAAACACTTCAACTCCATTCTTGAAGAAAATATCTTTTCTACTTCAAAAACACTTTTCCTTTCTTAACATGTCATAAAATTCTAAACTAAAAGAAGTTCATTAAAAATAAACTTGAAAACATGTAAAGGAAGCTTCTTGTAAATAATGTTTTAAAAATCCATTCATGCCGTATAAGTTAAAAAAACATTCTTCTCATACTTTTGTTTGAAAAGTCAACAAGTACCTCGTACGAAAAACGACAAAAGATTCCTTTCATATCTTTTACTAAAAACTCACTGAAGGGTACAATTTGATTTAAACAATTGTAGGTGGATGGAAACAATATTACATATTGAGGAAACATGTATATGGATGATAAAATACACCCCAGTAAGTACCAAAGTATAAAAAATCTCGGATAAAAATGAGATTGTGATATTTTCCCTTACCTTAGGTCTGATTTGCTTCGTAAGTGTACGAACCTCATGTATAATGATTTAAATAATGTCATTGACTTATAACAGAATCATAATCATTGTTATTATATCATATATGGTTCATTTAAGACTTTATTTTACCCGTTCTTTTGTAAATTCCATGTTAAAGAGCGTTTTGGGTAAATTCGTTTCATTTATCATCCGTGTTTTGACTTGTAATTATTCATATGATTACTTAGATCATGATTACATAATTACATAATATAAAACATGATTTATATATAATATATATTCATAATATATAGATATATAATAGATCAGTAAATGGAAAGAAATACACCGTTCATAGAGACGGTAGGCCGTATGTACGCATGAACGCTGTTTTCGTTTCCTTATTGAGTTGAATGGAATTAAGTAGATGACATACATATATATACACATAAATCTAGTATCATTATTATGTAATATATTTCATGATTACTTATTATATATAATTTATAATCATTCATGAATGGGTAACGTGGAGAATGAATCTCATCGCGTCGTGGAGACGGTAGTCCGTACGTACGCACGAGCGATGATATCGTTCTCATGATCGTGGAATTGTATTAGAGTGTATGTATACTATTTAAGAATAAATATAACTTTACAATAATCATATATAGTTATTATGTACACCATTATACCCATCCAAGTGAGGTGGTGGTGGAAAATAGATTACACCACGGCGTGGAGATGGTATTCCGTACATACGCACGCACGGTGATTTCATTTTCCATAGGATGGATAGATGGTGAAATAGGGTTGTTTCATACTTATAATAAAATATAAGTATATGAGTGATACTGATGTTATTACTTCATAATGAAACAACCTAATAAGAAGAAGTGGAAGAAGAAATAAAGTTGAAAGAATCGGTAACGGACATTACCTCTTCTTTGAAGCGCCTCTTTGAGATCTCTTTTTAGGGAACTAAAATTGGTCTTTGAAGAATACCAGAACCTCTAGGATGTTTCTAGGGAATTGGAGAAGATAAGTTTTTAGGGGTTGGTCGAGCTTGAAGGCTCAAAGTGGTGTGAGGAAGAGAGGGAGGAGGTGCCCTTTTATAAGGGAGGAGAGGGGCACCTTTGGAATAACTAAAAATATTATTTTATTATAAATCCAAATTCGGTTTTAAATAGCTCAAAATTGAGTTATTTTTAATCTAAGGTGGGGATGGGTCGAAATACTCTCATAAAATAGAATTTAGATAAGTTTAGGTTCCTATTTTAACCTTATCATTAATATTTAACTTTAAGTTAGATAATTTTACTTTTACCGTGTCTTTTTATATTCTTACACTATAGGGTAAATAAACTTACTATAAGAAGACAAACGAACCCCAAGTTGTTTATTATTAATATATATAACCTTATCTAAGTCATTTGGCCGAACCTTATATTTTTAGGAATAAAATAACAATTAATAATATAATATTTGTTTTAAAAACTATTTTATGTCAATTTTGACACTATTTAGTAATTGATTTTTGTAAAAATCATAACAGAATGATTAGTTCGAAAAAAGTTAATTAAATCAATAATAACATGTCATATTAACCTATAAAAGTATTTTAATTCATAAAAAGTCTCAAAATTACATTTATTTTGGTATTTATAACATCAATTTTGTCAATATTTTATTAATAAGATAATTACTGCATCATCTTTGTGTCATAAATAAATTAACTTATTTAAGATCTAAAAATTAAAAATAAAATATAATTATGTAGGAACTATTTTTATCTTTCTAATGATTATTTATAGTCGAATTTATCTTATGAATAACCTTATATTAAAAATTATGTACTTATTAAACATTGATTTTAACTATTTTAACCCTTCTTTAAATAAATTAATAATAAATGTCCTAATCTAATCCAAGTGGGCCTAAATGGTCATATTTTATTCCTAAGGTAGTTTTTGGTCGAATTAAACTTATCAAATAGAATTAGGACATGTTTTAGGGTAATAATAATATCATTTTTACCCTTAAATACCCTATTTACTTTTAACCGTGGTAAAAAAAAGTAAAAAGTTACTATTCACCAAAAAATTATTTTCATCTCATTGAACCAAATTTTACTTACTGACATCAACTGTGTATCTTGGATTTTTTGAAATTCCACTCACAGAAGCGGTAAAATTATGTTTTATGAAAAATTCATTTTTTTTAACTACCACTTAGTGGTTTCACTATTCATCAAAAAAATGAAAGTTTCCAGAAAAATACCAAAAATTAGGCCTAAGCAATATTTGATATTATGAACTCAAAAATGATGTCTATTTTACCAAATTAAAAACATATCAGTTGCATTACTTAATTTAAAAATAAATTCCCATCATCAA
Organism: Viscum album; assembly: GCA_963277665.1. Classification (NCBI taxonomy): domain Eukaryota; kingdom Viridiplantae; phylum Streptophyta; class Magnoliopsida; order Santalales; family Viscaceae; genus Viscum; species Viscum album. The sequence continues at coordinate 49,409,153 of OY728130.1, read as the reverse complement.
AACAAATAGCGTGTTCTTAAGAGATAATAACTATCAAAAGATTGACACTTGTTTATGTGTGGTTTAAATGTGAAATTACATCCAATTACCAAAATTGTATTAAATTGTAAAAATATATTCTAAATATAATTTAAAACCACTAAAATTAATAATTTATCACTATTAATTATTTTGATTAAAAAGTTTGTTTTTAATTAAAATTTAGTAATTTTCACTATTCATCAGAAAATGAAAGTTATCCGAAAAGTACCAAAATTTCACCCTAATCTAATTTCAATATTCTGAATCCAAAAATGAAGTCCATTTCGAAAAATAAAATTTAGAAAATTTCAAAAAGTGGATATTGCTATTCATAATGGCTAGTTTTAATAATATTTTAATAGCATATTGTTATTTAGTGAAACTCGTTATTGCGTACTACACACGCTATTGAGGAAGGTCGCGATTGCGTGTAATGAAAGGCAAGTCAAGGATGCGTGCTGTGAAAGCTCCTTTTGGTGTAGTGTAAAACACAAGACATTAATAAAATTAAAAAGAATATTTTTCATAAAATCTCGAGATGTTACATTCTACCCCCCTTAAAATGAATTTCGCCCTCAAAATTCATCAGGGTTATAAATGGTTTACTACTTGACTGTTTATTTAATAGAAACCCACATTGTAAAAAGGAATACCAAAATCAATCCTTAAAAACAAAAGTATGAAACGTAACGGTTAACCAAATAAACTAATCGCTGGGTTTCCAAATTGGTGAAAATATGGATATGGAAGAGAAATCTAACCATCATGTTCTGATGGAGAGTGGTAGAGAACATGTCTATGGAAAATCCAAAAATCACAAATCCATAAATTTGTGATGATCTAAGGTACCATTTGATTCATCAGATATAAGATAACTAGAACAACATTTTTGGTTTTCAAGATCATTTCCCTAAAGTTGAAGAATTTGAATTAGAATAAATACTTACTTTATTTTGGTACAAGATCACTGTTGTTCGTGCCCAGAAAAATTTCCACTTCATCTTTTAAAGAAATGAAGTTGAATTTGTTATTCATGAAGTGTTAGCAGATCATGTGATAGAATGACGGGTCATTCCATCTGTCTCAAACAAAAGGTTAGCAAAAGTTATTAAATATACATAAGTTGATCTATAGTGAGATTAATCATATATGGTTCCTAAAATGGACTTATACTTATTATATCATATTGCTTAATATAATAAAACTAGTTTCTACTAAACAGGGACTTCCTGTAGGCCAATGGTAGGCAATAAAGGCCAGTCGAACTTCGGTTGTGGGTTCGATTCCCACAGCCTTGTCCGATGCGATGGGCTTTCGCCCGTCCTGCGGGTTGTACTTTTTCTAAAGCTATATTACTATAACATCCCATAAATAATATTGAAAAAACTTCTATCCTTAAACAATACTAACTTATGTCCAACATAATCCATTCCAATTTTTAGGCTTATCCAAAATACTGTTGTCCAATCTCATATTATAGTGAAAAAGATTACCAAAGAGTTCATACAACTAGCATGTTAATAACATCGTTGATCCCCATATATCATGAGATATGTCTTGTTGGTCACATTTCAATCATTCTAAGGGCTTAATCAGGTATTCTCGTGAAAAGAAAAATGAATACCCATTGAACCTTATTGAAAACATGAATGCTGTTAAAAGGTAACTCTTTCCCCAAACCAAAATCCTAAAAATCCTTTATACTCAAACCATGATATCACTTAGTCCTTATATCAATCATGAGCTCATGAATATTGTCAAACATTTCATTTTCTCTTTTTCCCTTCATTATTCGCATATCATCTTTTTTTACAAAAATATCTCAATCACTTTCCATGGTTACTGGTACCATAAAATTATTGAAAACCACAATAGACCAATACATAAGTATTAAAATATTCCATGATACTATATACAACATTATTTTGGAATCCCATTACATAAACACTTAATCATTCCACCACATCGTTGTCATATTCAACATCGCCAATAGTGATCGCATGTAACTTCCCTTTGTCCTTTGCCTTAAGTGGTTGCTCATGTCGATCATCACTAACCCTTGGATTAGGGAATTTATTAGCATAATGCCACATTTCCTTGCACTTTAAGAATTGAAGTGTTGGTGGTGCGTTCTCTGCAGTCTTTTCTTTATTCACATCATTAGAAACCCTTTTTCCATTACTTTGACTCTCATCTGCTCGATGACCTTATTTTCCACAGTTAATACATTTTCTAGTCCCTTTAAGACAATATCCACCATGCTTCTTTCCACACTTTGAGCATAAGGAAACATTCATCTTCTTTTCACCATTATTCTAAGATTTCTCCTTGAACTCCATCTTTCGTTTCTTATCAAAACTATGAGATGGATAAGTAACACCAACTTCCATTTATACCTTGATAGCACAACGCACAATTTCTTCATAGCTACTAAAGTCTCTTATAGCTAATGTCGTTCGATGATTTGGTTTTAAGCCACTGAAGAATCGATCAACTTTACTTTCAGGTTGGATGATAAAGCCAAATGCATACCTTGCAAGACTTCTAAAATTTGCTTCGTATATACCAACAGATTCATCATCCTTTTTCTTTAGTTCAAGAAACTCCTTCTCTATCTTTGTTCGAAGAATACGAGGGAAGTACTTATTGAAAAATAAGTTCTTTAACTAGTCCCATTCCGTGGACTCAATTTCATCTCTTGGCCTCGTATTCTTGATAGGATTCCACCATTGATCAGCTTCACCTTCCAAACAATATACTGCTAATATGAATTTATCATGTTCAGAAAATTGAAGTACTGAAGAAATCTTTTCAGTGGTATTGATCCATTGTTCATCAACAAGTGGATCAGAAGACCCACTGAAAGAAGGTGGACGTTGCCTCATGAAGGACTCAATAGAATATTGTTCCCTTCTCTGCTCATTTGGAAGTCCAGAATGATTCATAGCTTGTGTAAGTATAGCAACAAGATTTTTCACTCCATCTCCCATAACATTTGTTTCTTCAGGAGGAAAATCATTGCATTGTCCATTACATTGATCAACACGGTTCTTTCGGGTTCCAGCCATCGTCTAAAACCCAAAAAGAATAGTGTGAGAGGAAAAAATCAAGCTAGGGAAAACAATATAATAAAGGGGGAGTAACTTCAATATCTAAAATCTTGGGTTACCGTAATTCTAGTACTATAAACTATACTTATACTTAACCTTAGGAAAATCCCTAGACATACCTTAGAAATATCTCTAGGGATCTCACTAAAGTTCTCGCATCATAGTTTCCAAAGGTTGACTAAACCTTTCCTCTAATACGAACTGTAGAGACCCAAAGCTTAATGTACATGGGCATTACATTACTTTTGCAGAATACTTAGTACATAACAAAAACACACACACAAGGACCGTAATAGTTTAGTGTCTTTGGAAACTCGGAATATAATCTTCTAATCGTGGTGAAAGATCTTCAACATCTCCCATAAAGATCTTTCTTTTTTTTATACCTAAAACCATGCTTTATATCTTGGGGAAAAGAAAACATAAAAGGGCGAGCGCAAATGCTCAGTAAGGGTAAACAAAAGAAATATCAATCACATCATATACATAAGAACACAACTTTTGGAAATCTTAACATGCAAAAGAAATGATAATTTCATAACATGGGATAAATCATAGTAGTGAAATGTAATCCCAATAATCATAACATAAAACATGAAACTTTTTGGAATACACACATAATCATAGAGAATCATTTCTTATTAGTCATGACTCATTTCCAAGACTATCTTAGTGGAAAAATTCCATTTCGGAACCGAGTTCACTCCTCGTATCAGTCCTGTTTCACTGAACCGGTTTAACCTGCCGTTCCAGCCATGTCTATCTCATGAGATATAAAATCTTTAACCAATTCATTGGAGGGAGATATAGGTCCCACCCATCTCATAATGACACCATTCTTATGTTTTCCACAAAATCATAAACCATACATCATAGCATAACCCATGTAATAAAAATGGGAATCTTAAACATCGTGACATCATAAAACAATTTATATAAGATAAAGGAATTCATAAAAATAATTTCATCACAACATAATCAAATCAATGTAATAATAGGGATAGAAATAGAACCCTTTATTATCTTAGATGGAAAATAATTTTGATAAAACACTTGAACTCCATTCTTGAGGAAAATATCCTTTCTACTTTAAAAAAACATTTCCTTTCTTAACATCTCATAAAATTCTAAACTAAAAGAAGATAATTAAAAATAAACTTGAAAACTTGTAAAGGAATATTCTTGTAAATAATGTTTTAAAAATCCATTCATGCCGTATAATTTAAAAAAAACATTCTTCTCGTACTTTTGTCGGAAAGGTCAAAAAGTACCTCATACGAAAAACGACAAAAGATTCCTTTCATATCTTTTACTAAAAACTCACCGAAGGGTAAAATTGGATTTAACAAATTGTAGGTGGATGGAAACAATGTTAAATATTGAGGAAACATGGATGTGGATGATAAAATACACCACAGTAAATACCAAAGTAAAAACAATCTCAGATAAAAATGAGATTGTGATATTTTCCCTTACCTTATGTACGATTTGCTTCGTAAGTGTCCGAACCTCCTGTATAATGATTTAAATAATGTCATTTACTTATTCCAGAATCATACGCATTTTTATTATATCATATATGGTTAACTTATGACTTTATTTTACCCGTTCTTTTGTAAATTCCATGCTAAATAGCGTTTTGGGTAAATTCGTTTCATTTGTCGTCCATGTTTTGACTTGTAATTATTCATATGATTACTTAGATCATGATTACATAATTCGAGAATATAAAAAATGATTTAAATATAATATATATTATGAATATACATATATATAATAGATCAGTAAATGGAATGAAATACACCGTTCATGGAGACGGTAGGCCGTACGTACGCATGAATGCTGTTTTCCTTTCCTTATTGAGTTGAATGGAATTAAGTAGATGACATACATATATATACACATAAATACAGTATCATTATTATGTCATATATTTCATGATTACTTATTATATATACTTTATAATCATTCATGAATGGTTAACGTGGAGAATGAATCTCATCGCGTCGTGGAGACGGTAGTCCGTACGTACGCACGAGCGATGATATCGTTCTCATGATCGTGGAATTTTATTGGAGTGTATGTATACTATTTCAGAATCAATATCAATTTACAATAATCATATATATTTATTATGTACACCATTATACCAATCCAAATAAGGTGGTGGTGGAAAATAGATTAAACCACGGCGTGGAGACGGTATTCCGTACATACGCACGCGCGGTGATTTCGTTTTCCGTAGGATGGATAGATGGTGAAATAGGGTTGTTTCATACTTATAATAAAATATCAGTATATGAGTGATACTGATGTTATTACTTCATAATGAAACAACCTAATAAGAAGAAGTGGAAGAAGAAATAAAGTTGAAAGAATCGGTAACGGACATTACCTCTTCTTTGAAGCGCCTCTTTGAGATCTCCTTTTAGGGAACTAAAATTGGTCTTTCAAGAAGACCAGAACCTCTAGGATGTTTCTAGGGAAGTGGAGAAGAGAATTTGGCAGGTTTTGGCCGAGCTTTAAGGATAATTGTGGTGTGAGGAAGAGAGGGAGGAGGTGCCCTTTCATAAGGTAGGAGAGGGAACCTTTCAAATAACTAAAAATATTATTTTATTATAAACCCAAATTTGGTTTTAAATAGCTCAAAATTGAGTTATTTAGAAGGTAAGGTGGGTATGGGTCGAAATACTCTCATCCAATAGAATTTAGACAAGTTTAGGTTCCTATTTTAACCATATAATTTATATTTAACTTTAAGTTAGATAATTTTACTTTTACCGTGTCTTTTTCTGTTCTTACACTATAGGGTTAATAAACATACTATAAGAGGCCAAACGAACCCCAAGTTGTTTATTATTAATATATATAACCTTATATAAGTCAGTTGGCCGAACTATAGATTTTTAGGACTAAAATAACAATTAATAATATAATACTTGTTTTAAAAACTATTTTATGTCAATTTTGACACTATTTAGTAATTGATTTTTGTAAAAATCATAAAAAAATGATTAGTTCGAAAAAAGTTATTTAAATCAATACTAACATGTCATATTAACCTAGAAATTTTTTTTAATTCATAAAAAGTCTGAAATTACATTTATTTTGGTATTTCAAACATCACTTGCTTCAATAATTCATTAATAATATAATTACTGCATCACCATTGTGTCATAAATAAATTAAATTATTTAATGTCTAAAAATTAAAAATAAAATATAATTATGTAGGAAATATTTTTGGATTTCTAACGAATATTTATAGTCGAATTTATCTTATGTATAACCTTATATTAAAAATTATGTACTTATTAAACTTTGATTTTAACTATTTTAACCCTTCTTTAAATAAATTAATAATAAATGTCCTAATCTAATCCAAGTGGGCCTAAATGGTCATATTTTATTCCTAAGGTTGTTTTTGGTCGAATTACACATATACAATAGAATTAGTACATGTGTTAGGGTAATAATAATATCATTTTTACCTTTAATTACCCGATTTACTTTTAACTGTGGTAAAAAAAGTAAAAAGTTACTATTCACGAAAAATTATTTTCATCTCATTGAACCACATTTTACATACCTACATCAACCGTGTCTCTTGGATTTTTTAAATTCCACTCACAGAAGCATAAAAATTATGTTTTATGAAAAATTCATTTTTTTAACTACCACTTAGTGGTTTCACTATTCATCAAAAAAATGAAAGTTTCCAGAAAAATACCAAAAATTAGGCCTAAGATATATTTGATATTATGAACTCAAAAATGATGTCTATTTTACAAAATTCCAAAAATATCAGTTTCATTACTTAATTTAAAAATTAATTCCCGTCGTCAAAACAAATAGCGTGTTATTAAGAGATAATAACTATCAAAAGATTGACACTTGTTTATGTCTGGTTTAAATATAAAATTACATCTAATGACCAACCTTGTATTAAATTGTGAAAATATATTCTAAATATACTTTAAAACCACTCAAATTAATAATTTATCACTGTTAATTATTTCTATTAAAAAAGTTGTTTTTAATTAAAATTTAGTAATTTTCACTATTAATCAGAAAATGAAAGTTATCCGAAAAGTACCAAAATTTAACCCTCAGCTAATTTCAATATTTCGAATCCAAAAATGAAGTCCATTTTGAAAAATAAAATTGACAACATTTCAAAAAGTGGGTATTACTATTCATAACGGCTAGTTTTAATAATATTTTAATAGCATATTGTTGTTTAGTGAAACTCGTTATTGCGTACTACACACGCTATTGAGGAAAGTCGCGATTGCGTGTAATGCAGGGCAAGTCAAGGATGCGTTTTCTGCAAGCTCCTTTTGGTGTAGCGTATAACACAAGACAATAATGAAATTAAAAAGAATATTTTTCATAAAATCTCGGGGTGTTACAGTGTGAAGTCGTGATAGTGTTCCTCTACGAGTATGATGAATCTCCACGAACATAAGAAGACATCATGGTGTTCCACCATGACTTTTATATAACTTTGTGACCATGTAAAATATTTAAAGCATTCTTTCACTATTTCAAAAACTCTTCATGAATATGTGAAGTCGTGATTGTGCCTCACTGAGTCCGAAGGAACTTTTCAACTGCACAGATGATTGAAAATGTTCCTTCCCAAGTCTGATAGAGAAGAAATCATTGATGAAGACCATAAACTATTCAGAAACCCCATAAAATAGTTTATAAACCTGCTTCCTATAAATACCCCCACTTATTTTGATATTTTCGGGAAGGTTACCAGGCCTTTTGGCTTCTAAATTTAATACAAATTCATTAACCTCTCGGGCATCGTGAACCAAACCAAATATTGATAATCCAAGGTACATGGGCTTCATGAAACCCATTTTCACATGTTATAATGTATGTTTCTTCTCAAAATAGGCACACTGATGTGGATCCTATGATTTACCACTCCTCCGTGCAATTAATCCTTCTAATTTATAAATCCATGCACCACCTAGAGGCACATGAGTGGTGGTCATGTATTCCCAAGGGTTAAGGAGTGATTCCCCAATGTCTGACATGTAGGACATGGATCTATTTAGTATCAACATCCATAACACATGATGTTTATCTATGGATTCAATTTGTGAAATAAGAACGTGATGCTCTATGTATGAGTATAATTTGATGGTCTCCACATCTCTTACCATCACATGGAATGAGATCCTACTCATAGAGAATGAGATCCTCCTTGGGTAGCTTCCTTGAGTATTTCCCACACCGTCTCTCATTGATGCTTCTATCATGACACGAACATAAAATATATTACATCCTATTTTTTCTAACATCAAGTATGACTCACATGAGATTATAGGATAATAGAGTTTTTGGTATATTCTTAATACCTACCATGGGCATTATCTGTAGATATAATCCCCAAAATCTATTCAAATGGCAATCATCCTCAGTTTAATCCCAAAAAAACATACTCTTCCTATGGGATGATTTCAGGTGTAATCCCCAACTACATTCTCCCATGGGTCGCTCTTTTCAATAAGCCCCAACCAATCCAAACTTCTTGGGATTTGATTCCCAAAAAACTAGGATACATAAGAAGCTCTCTGAGGTTTAAAAGCAATATCCACATCCATCCTTATTTTCTCTAGTTCTCATCCTTAGTAAGATTATTCCCATTACCTTGGAGACCACATATCCTCTAGGTCCCTTAGGTATCTCAATTCATAAGCCACATACCAAATCTAAATAAGAGAAATCATCCTGAAAAGACTATCTTTCACATGTAATCTCGACACAATCCGACATTAGTTATCTATTCATGAAACTAGAATCCTTTCCATATGATAATAAATTGCATGGATCATTCCGGTCACACAACCTTAAACTGTTTCATTGAACTATGTGGGTTTTGATATCTGTCTTGTAAATAGGGTACATAGAATTTCTATTTGAGGTTCAATCCCAACAAATGTTAAACCATGGTTCTTTGTCCTAGGGATGTAACTCCCAAATCCACCCAAATGGGTGTTTCTATTAACCTTCATTGTATGAAATATTTACATTATGGGATATAACTCCTAGATCCACCTCTATTGGGAGTTTTTATTCATCCATCGACAAAGCATGGTTCTACCCCTTGGGATGTAACTCCCTGATCAACCTAAGGGGTGTTCCGATCCAACTTTTATGTAAAAACCCAAAATATTTCAATATAATTTCTACCTTATTATAATTATTTCATAGAGAATGCATCACATAAAATCAAATAGATATGATTGTACAAACATCATAAATGAATAATGAATGAAATAAGAGGCTTTATAAGAATTTAAAGAACCTATACAGATGGAATAATAACATGACCTTTGGAATAGTAACATGTCCCTTAGGAATAGTAATATGTCCAATATAGTAGTAACCTAATCTATGAAATTATAAAATACTTATGCATCTCATAAATTATTATATGATATAATTATATCATAGTATACATAAATAAATGTTTTAAAAATTATTAATTAATTGTTTGCACTTTTATAAAATAAAAATGGTTATTTTCAATTTAATAATTAATATAATTATTAAAAAAATTATTTTCATAAAATAGATTCATAAATGAATTTTTTTTGTCTTATGATTATAATTTAATTTTATTAGACCTTGATTATATTTTCAATGTTTTATAAAATCAGTTGTAATTTTAAAATAAATATCTTCCATATAAATGATGATTTTAATTAAAAATTAATGTTCTCATATTTAGAAAATTATTGTTATAAAATGGAGTTGATTTTTAATTCGACATGTCGGATAATGGTTAGGGTAAATATTTGGTGTTTTTCAAAAATACTTGAATTCCAGGTGAATAGTAAAATATGATAATTTATGATAAAACCTAAATATATGAATTATTGAGACATTGATAATGTATGGATGATTTAAGCAAAGAATATATAAAAATACTTCTTTATTTTAAAAACTTTTCTGATAATTCTCAAACTAATCATATTATTGAGCTAAAATAATAAACTAATTACTAAAAATATTGTGAAAACACATCTCTCCACCCATATAAATACCAGCCATCACCACCTCTTCTCCTCACACATTCCAAGTTTTGATATTTGTCCAAATTATACCCAAAAATATTACCAATAACCTTAACCATTTCCATGAGGTTATGGTTTAAAAAAAATAAAAAACTTATGTTCCTTAAGGGTGTTTGCAAAGAGGATAATTTTAGAGGTAAAATCATCTTTCTTTTTCTTTTAATTTCATTTAATTTAATTTTTTTTTGTCATTTTAAACTGAACTCATCTATCCAAATGTGCATGATAACTATAGTATCTTTTATATATTGTAATTATATCATGTTAATGAAATATGAATCATCAAATTACTTTTCTCTCTCTCTCTCTCTTTTATTTTAAAAATGAAATCATTGCCTCTGATTTTCAATTTACCAACATTGTGGACAATGAATTTTCATTTTACTTTAACCCCTTAAATTATTATAATAAAACCACTATAATGGATTCAAAATACTATAAAATTTATATAATTACCTTTTTATATTCTGGAACTAACTTATATATGCAAAAATAAATAATCGAACAAAACTATTTTGTGATGTTTGAAAACCCGTAAAAAATATCTAAATGATTATCCATAACATTTTATCTAATTATTGATCCATATACCAATTAAATAATGATTAATATAACCATTTAAACATATTTTTATTCATTAATAACATATAATTTGAATTCTTTAAAATTATTCCCATTCTACAGAAACTTCCATACTCATATTCAAGTAAACCAATCATGAAAACCAAGAAAATGGATACTACCGAATGACCTAATTAAACTCTAGAACTCATATAAAATGATATAAATTAATTTAATAAAACAATAATGAACAAAATTCCTATATAATAGGTCTTTTATTTTGAAATTACTTAATTTTATTTTATTATTCATGATATTAAAGTTAAGAAATCACTCAGACATAAGATTAGGGGATTCTCAAACCTAATTTCCTTTCTTTGAGTTATCCCTATTTAATTCAAAATTATAGTACGGATGTTATTTTATTATTCCTAAAATATAATTTAATTGTCATTACCTTTTGATTTATTAGATATAAATTCTAATTACATTGTTTTATGAAAAATGAAATGGTTTTTCCAAAAGAACTCTTTCTAAAAAAACATGTTTTACATCCCTTGAGATTGTTTATTCTTCAGTCAAGATTGATGATTCTTAAACCAAGTATGTTATTACCTCTCTATTTTGAGAACAAAAATTCTTTTTAATTAATGTATAATGATGAAATCCATTTCATTCCATGGGTTATTTTCTTTCCTATATTGATATACATTTTATGTGGCATGCATGATAATGTATAAGTTATGTTGTCACAGGTGCACCCAAAATTATATTTCACATGAAAATGTTATAATTTTATAGGTGTGACCAATGTTATATAGTTCTCCAATGTATTGGGTAATGTGATGAATCTCCAGAGATAACACTAAATATGCAAGAACATGATGCTTGATTTGTTCATAACTATGTTATGTAGTTCACCACTAAAACATGATGTTTCACTTTAATGAATTTCCACATTCCTCGCCATCTTCAAATGCTTCCTCTGTATATTATGATGATGATATCATGCTTATTTTATGTTTAAAATGATTACCTTATAGGCATGTTATATTGAACCATGTTATTATCTATCTTATTACTAGGATTTTAGGTAATCCATTTCTGTGATTTATATCCTCAGGTGATTACTTATACTGAGGAGAAAAAAAGCTCTACTAAGAATCTAGATAATAAATAATTAAATAAATGTTCATGTTTTATTTTTTAAATGTTATGTACAGTCCTAATTTTTCTAAGACACTAAACCTTCGTATCCGGGTTGTGTAAAGATATTATGTTTTTTTATATTTAAAATGATGTAATAATTATGTAAGAAAAACTAGGGTCACGATAGTTAGTATTTGAGAAAGGTTTAGTTACTTTTGGAATTTGGAGTAGATAACCATAGTGAAAACCTATAGTATGAGACTAAGTGTATAGGGATCCCACAAGATATATATTTATATTTAAGTGAAAAAATGAATAAATTATTTATTCATGACTTGTTAGCTTTTGTTTTTTTCTTACATTTTCTATTATATAAATGATGGGAACCAGGAGAAACAAGGCCAAAAAACCATATGAGGGACAATAAAATAATATTTCATAAATAAAATACTAAATTCATTGGGATGTGGTGTTCATAATATCATTGTGATGCTTACCCAACAGTATCATGATATGAAAAATAACATGAACAATGTATAACGCCCTCCTTTACCTAAGAAGGATCAACTGGTTATCGATTCCTTTATGCGTCAACAACCACCAACATTTAGTAGATCTTATGATCCTCTAGAAACAAAATATTGGGTCAACTAAATAGATAATGTATTTTATTTTCTTCTTTATTCTAAGATGGAGAAGGTGACTTTGGCCGTTTATCATCTAGATGGAGAGGCTGGAAAATGGTGGGTGTTGATTAAGACCACTAAGACAAAGGATTTAATTGAAGATATGGAGTGGAAAGAAATTAATATAATTCTTATTAATAAGTATTTTACCTAAACACTTTGTAAAAAAATGTAGAGTGAATTCATTGAGTTGTTGAAAATGGAAATTGAATCTATCATGGCCAAAAAAGAAGATTTCAAAAGGCTTGCAAGGTACACTTCAGGTTTTGTTATCAATAATCATAAAAAATAGATAGATTATTTAGTGGGTTAAAACCTTACATTTTAAAGCCTCTATAATTTCTATAATTTTGGAGTTATGAATATGTTGTTCTATGTGATCTTAAAGTGGATATGGAGTTTGATGAATGGTACCTAGGCTATGGTGATATGAAATGAATGATGGAGTTTCAATCTTGTGGATCTAATAAAAAGGGTGGAAGGAAATCCTGAACACCAACATGTAAAAAATGTGGGAAGAAGAATATTTGGATCTATCCAAAAAGGGACAAGAAAATGATATAAATGAGTGAGAGAACACCACCAAGCTCAACAATGTGAAAGAGATATAAAGAAGCCGACTGATATGATGGAGGAAAGAAGAGAACCACCCATGGTCCTATGCTAAAACTATATGGAGAAATGGAACTATGAAAGGTATATTAATAACCCTCTTGTCCTTGAGGGTAATTAGTGTCATCATTCACTAAAGCTAATGGAACAAGGGAATGATTATGCCATCTCTACTGCAGAAGTGGAGCAAGAAAATAATGTTGTGAAAGGTATACTCTATATTAACTAAACAATAGAAGAATTATTATTTGATTATGTTACTACAAATTAATTTAAATCTTGTCAATTTTCTATAACAATTAAATCAAATCCCCAAAACCTTGAAGAAGAGATATCAATAAATACACCTAGTGATGAAATAATTGCAACCCAAGTGTTGGAATCTTCTCTTACTGGCGTATATGGGGATATTCTACGAATAAATATCATGACAATTTTCTTGGTATAATTTGATTCCATACTAGGGATGTATTATCTCTCGTTATTTATAGTACACATCAACTATAAGAAAAAATAAATTGTCTTTCATATTCCGAACTATACCATGCTCCTATACAAATGTGAGGAAGATCACGAATCTCATTTGGAAAATCATTCAGTGGTTTGGGTGTTGATTCCATTTGAATAATCATACCTTGCTCAAATGGATGAGTCAATGAAAGGTATCAACATAGGGAAATTACCATTTTGAGGTCATATAGTGATGTATTTTTCAAATATTTACCCGTATTTCCGACAGATTTTGAGGTAGATTTATCAATAGAACACATACCGTACTGACTCCTATCTCAAAATTACCCTAAAGGATATCCCTGATTGAACTAGAGGAGTTAAAGTAGTAGCTTTAGGATCATTTGGACAAAGGGTTCATATGCCATAGTGCATCACCTTGGGGTGTTCCAATGCAATTTGTCAAGAATACAGATTGATTATTGCACGTATGTATCAATTCTTGAGAACTCAAAAAGATAACCATATATAACAAGTATCCTCTTCCAAGGATTGATAACTTATTTTATAAATTATGAGGAGCTTAGTACTTATCAAAGGTGTATATTCATTTTGGATATCATTATCTAATGGTGAAGAAGAAATATATTCCTATGACAACCTTCCATACAAGATACGTTCACCATGAGTTTATAGTAATTCAATTTGGGATTTATAATTCTCTTATAATCTTCATGTATTTGATTAATAGAGCCATTATAAACTACATTCACAAAACTATGGTAGTGTTTATAAATGATATTCTCATTTAATCCAACATAAAGGAGGAACATGATGAACATATATGGATTTTTTTGGCCATATTTTGGAAGGATAAATTGCAGGGCAAGTTCAGTATGTATGAATTTTGGATGTAATAAGTCAAATTATTGGGACGCGTGATCACAAGTGAGGTAATTTTTATGGAACCATCAAAAAAGGAAATTGATGAATGGACCAGACCCTCTAGTTTCACATAAATACATAGTTTTATTCGCTTACCAGGGTACAATAGATGTTTTGTGAGAAATTTCTCATGATTTCATAGCCCCTTAACTATGTTAATTAGAAAATTGATAAAGTATTTATGGATGAAATAATGTGAGAAAATATTCAAGGAGGTAAATAATAGGATAATCAATTCACCTATACTAACATTGCTGACAAGTGGAGAATGTTTTGTGATATAAAAAGATGCTTTAACAAAATTATTTGGTTCTGTACTCATGCATAATGATACTATGATAGCATACTCCTCACAGAAGATAAAGATCCATGAGTATAACTACCCTATACATAATATGGATCTATAAGCAATTATTTTCACCTTAAAAATATGGATACACTAACTCTATGGTGTGAAATGTGACATAAATACCGATCAAAATATCCTAAAGTATATATTCACACAAAAGGAGATTAACATGAATCAATGGAGATTGTTAGAGTTAGTCAAGAACTATGATTGATTTATACAATATCATCCAGGTATGAGGAAAAAGGTAGATGAATCTCTTAGTAGAAAATAACCTACTACTCTATCCATGTTGAGGATTGATAAAGACCCTATCTCCATGGATATAAAAAGGATGGTTTTGGAAATCATTATGGAAGGTAATATATCATACATTTCCCAAATGATTTCCAAACCATCTATCCAAGAGAAGGTTATGGAGGTTTAAAGGGATGAACTAGAGTTACAAAAAAATGTGAATGTAGTAAATGAAGGGAAGCTTCAAGAGTTCCATATCAATGATGATGGTGTGATATGGTTTGGAATGGGGATTTGTGTGCTTTCATCTCAGGGAATAAAGAAGGAGATGTTGTATAATACACATAGAACAACATTCTTTATCCATCATGAGACAAATAAGATGTATTGTGATCTTAGAGAACACTACTGGTGGGATAACATGAAGAATAAGATTACAGAGTATAGCTCAAGGTGCTTGATATATCATCATGTTAAAGTAGAGTGAAACAAGTCTAAGGGTGTGATGCAACCACAACCTATACCCATGGGGAAATGGGAGAATGTTACAACTAACTTTTTCACTAGTCTCACAAATACATCTAAAGGAAACAATGTGAAATGGTTTAAAGTGTATCAATATAACAATACAACCCACATTATCACTATTCAGGAAGATCTCTATCTTGAAAAAAATGTTATGATACATGTGGAGGAAGTGGTGTGACTTCATGTGGATCCACTATCGATCATCCCTGATCTTGATCCAAGGTTCAATTCTAAATTCTGGATGATATTTTAACATGATTTGACTACTAAATTGAATTTTATCTTGTCTTATCACCCCCTAACTAATGTCTAATATGAAAGGACTATTTCAAATGCTCAAGGACATGCAATGTGACTAATCATTTTAAGTAAAAGGTTGATGGGATCGACACCCCCCATTGGTTGCATTCTCATACAATAATAGATTTAACTCAAGTATTCAGATGGATCCATATGAGTCTCTATATGGAAAGAAATATTTAAATCCAACCTTTTGGATGAATTTGGTGAAAGAAAGCTACATGGACATGATATTGTTCAAGAGATGATAAAGATGGTTCAATCCATCCTGCAACATATCAATGATTCTCAGAGTTAGAAAAAGAGCTATGCAAACACGTATCAAAGGGACTTGTCTTTTGACGTTGGAGGTAAATTCTTCTTTTTAATATCACTATGTAAGAGTTTAGTGAAGTTTGGACTAAAAAAGAAGCTTAGCCTAAGGTACTTTTTTTCCTTTGAGATCCTTGATCGCATAGAAGTAGTGGCCTATCAGCCTTCACTTACACAAAGTATGGATCAAATTCATGATGTGTTCCATGTACCTCTCCTGAGAAACCATATACCATAACCCTCACATGTACTAAACCCAACGGTGTTATAGCTGGAAGATGATCTCTCTTATGAGAAGCATCTTGCAATGATTTTGGACTGAAGAGATATGTTTATACGAAGAAACAAGACTGAACCTAGCTAAATATTATAGAGGAACAAAAATTATGAAGAAGTTACTTGGAAACTAGAGGATATGATGAAGGATAAGTACCCTCACCTATTTATGTAAACTTAAATTTTGGGGGAGAAACTTCAAAAAGGGGGTAGAATTTAATGACCCAAACATTTATCAATTGAATTTATTTATTATTACAATTATTTCCTATATTATAAATAACATAAAATCACATATACATGAAATTAAAACTTTATAAATTAATAATAAAGTAAATAAGAGGTTTTTTTAAATTAAGGAACTTATACCAATGGAAGAGTAACTTGTCCTTTGGAATAGTAACATGACCATAATGAATAGTAATCCATCCAATAGAATAGTAACCGCATCTATAAAAGTATAAAAAAATATAGGCATCTTCTAAAAGATAATATGATATAATTATATCATAGTATATGTAAATAATGTTTTAAAAATTATTATTTAAGTGCTCATATTTTTATTAAACATAAATGTTTATTATTAATATTATTATTAATATATTCATTTAAAAGAATGTTAATTTCCATAAAATAGATTCATAAATGAATATTTTATTTTCTTATGATTATAAGATAATTCTATGAGGCATTTATTGCTTTTTAATGTTTTATAAAATCAATTATAATTTTAAAACCAGCATTTTCCATGTAAATGATGATTTTAATTAAAAATTAATTTTCATAGATTTCGAAAATTATTTTCATATAATGGAGTTCATTTTTTAATTCTAAATGTTGAAAATGGTTATGTTAAATTTTTAGGATTCTTAAAATTACTTGAATTTTTGTTGAATAATAAAATATGATAATTTTTTATAAAAGTTAAATACATGAATTATTGAGTCAAAAATAATGTATGGATAAGATAATCCAAAAATCTAGAACCCTCTTTAATTATTTTAATATAATTAGTGATAATTGTAAAACAATTCATAGTCTTGAGATAAAATATTAAAATAATTTACAAAATAATTAGAAAACACCCCTCTCCTCCCTTATAAATAACAACCCTCACCAACACTTTACTCAAAACTACCAAGCTTTAAGCCTTGTAAAAATAATACCCAAACCTCTTCCCATTCTACTTACCCACGTATAATTGGTTTTTGTGTAAACAAAATACCAATCCTATGTTCCTTAAGTGATTTCCAAAATATGACAATTCAAGAGGTAAAATCATATTTATTTTTCTTTTAATTTTTTTAATTTCGTTTTATCTTATTATTATCTCCTAACCTCTTATATGTAAATATGAAAGATATATCTAGTGTATTTTTTAAAATATAATTTTATCATTTTAATGGAAGATCTGTCATCAAAATCATAATGATTATCAACAACCCTTTATTTAATGATTAATCCACATAAAATCTAACCAAATTATATATATAACCATTTATAGCTCCATATTTTCATTAATAACATATAATTTCAATTCTAGAGAATTATACCCATTCTACATAAACTTCTATACTCATATTCAAGTGCACTGATAGTGAAAACCAAGATAATGAGCACTTCCAAACGATGGAATTGAACTCTATAAATCGTCCAAAAGGAATTAAATTAACTTAGTAAAACTATAATAAATAAAATTAATTTATAATATTTTCTTTATTTGATAATTAATTAATTTAATTTTATTATCTATGATATTAATATGTTGAAAGAACTCAGACATAAGTTAAGGGGATTCTCTAACCCGATATCCTTTCTTGGGGGTTATTCCTCTCTCATGAAAAATTTTAGTATAGATATAATTTTATTATTATTCAAATATAATTTCATTTTTCTTACCTTTTAATTTTTGGGATATACATTGTTCCAATATGATTTTATGACCAATATTGAGATTTTTTCAAAAGAACCATTCTTTCTAAAAAACCAAAGTTTTACCCCTTGAGATTATTTCTTCTTCACTCAAGATTGATGATTCTGATACCAAGTATGTTATTCCATATCTAATTTGGGAACCAAAATATTTATTCATTTATGTATTCTCATAAAATCCATTCCTTTCAATGGGTTATTTCATGTCCATTATTTAAATACGTTCAATGTTGCATGCATGATAATGTAAATGTTTTGATGTGATGAGTGCGCCCAGAATTATATAGCACATGAAAATTTTAAGATCTGATGGTTTTGCACATAAATATATATATATCCTATTAATTTGGTAATGTGATTAATCTCATGATATAATGTGATATATTCATGAACATGATTCTATATTGTTTCAAAACTATGTGTGGTAGTTAACCACTAAGTCATATTGTTTCATTTTTCTTCATTGACACATTCCATACCCTTATCTAATTATTCCCTTCATTATTATGATGATGATCCCATTATTATGTTATGATGAATATAATCATGGTCTCTCTCCATGTTATATTGATCCTTGATCTAATTTACCCTCTTACTGGGCTTTTAGATCACCCATTTCATTGTTGTATATCCTCAAGATATTACTTGTACTAATGATTAAAAAGGTCCATTAAGAAGATATAGAGAAGCAATTAGATAAATGTTTATGTTTCATTTTTCAAACATCATGTATGGTCCTAATTTTCCAAAGACACTAAACCTTTAGGTCTTGGTTGTGCAATTATTTTATGTTTTTATCATTAAAAATATGTAATAATCATGAAAGAAAAAATAGGGTCTCTATATTCATGGTGTGACATATTCACTTTATGGGAAATGCCTCCAAAATACACCTCCATTTGGAATTCTGATCCATCCATTGATAAACCAAGGTTCTCCCTCTAAAGTATGTACCTAACTGATCCTCCCAAGGGGTGTTCTGATCAACCTTAATGTTCTGACATCTTCCATTTATCAGACACACCTCTTGGATCCACCTCCATGAAGAGTTTTCTTCAATCCATAAATAAACATCTATGTGTGGCATCTTCCCTCCTAGGAATTAACCACCATGATCAACATTTGTTGGGTGTTTGGATCAATCAACTTCATCTCACCAAGATGTTAAACTTGTGGCCACAAAAACATACTTCATTCAACCCATGGAATGCCTAATGTGAAAGCCTTGGAAGATGTGTGCCCATGGTGTTACCTCCCTCATACCAAACATGAGATTGATGATTTTAAAGACATGAAAGATATATGATCAAAAAATTAGATAACTCGTGATCAACATGGGATTCCATGGTTTCCACACCTAAGTCACAACCATGAGATTCCCTCCTACAAGGAAGAATACTGGTGACCAACATTCCCAGCATCCATACATTCCATCGATGCCCCATGTTTGAACTATCTCTAATGAAGGTTTGTATCCTATCAAGAAAAAAATAGAACTTCAATAAATATGTAGTATAATTAACTAGATTATAAAATGATATTCCACTAGGAATGAGTTCCAAGAACATGACATATCTATATGAGGTGGACCTGGACTAAGCGACAAGTTCTGAGGAAGAATCCATGGATGGAGGAACCAGCATCCAAAAACATGTTTCGATTAAGGATAATAAATCATCATTTAAAGTGATGAAAGTTGACTACCTTTAGAAAGTCAGAATACAAGGAAACAATCATTCTAGTGAAAATTAACATGTAGGCAATGGCCCCATGAAAACAATAGAAATATAAATAAAGAACCAAATTTGAAATTATTCCCCTCAACATGGGAAGTATAAGCATTCAAGACATACTCAAATAATAATGTCACTATATTAAGACATCTAGTGTCAGGTCCAAGAAAGAAAATAGTGGGACCAGGATGAAACTCACCAAAAATTGGGGCAGTAAACATTGGGAATTCTTTAGTCTGTGACATTTTTAGTGTGGATTGCTCAAAAAAATTGGATGAGTGGATGATGACAGAACATTGGGTACTGATTTCCTTATACGCATTCTAATAGAAAATTTCACCTGACTTAAAGGAACTTAGCCATAGAAATCCAACTACCTAATACTCATAGGTACTAGGGAAGGAGAAATGTATATGAAGAATCATACATGACACCACCTCAAGAGTAACTTCCATGGTACCATAACTACAGGGTGGTAATGCCTCTATATCACCAATCATCTAGAGGAGGCTGATAAAAGCCCTCATACATAGGTATACGTATACTACAGTCATTAACATAAGGGACATGTCCCACTAGTATTTATAAGTTTCATCAAATTTTCAGCACCATCTCTTTTATGGATTGCATAGGGAGAAACCCCCACCCATTCCACTAAAAAATAATTTTGGATATATTTCGTTGGAGTGATCCTATGACTCTCTATCCTATGCTGAGTAGGTGGGGAATTCTTGAGTCTCCCCATCTATGACTACTTCCCAGGATCCATTAATGAGGTATCCCACTAGGCCCCCTCAATGCTAGAAATGACCTATCATTTAGGCTGAATAATGGTGTGCCTTATAACTAGTATACCATCTCTAGTATGGACCACTGTACTTAAACATCAATTGTATGATTCAGAGAATTACCATTGAGTGGATTCATCTTTTATAGCTTCAGTGTCTCATTCCACCACCAGAATATTCCTCCAAATCCATGGGATAGAAGAGAAGGAAACCATTTTCAACTATTTGGGATCAAGACCCCAAACACCTCACATGCAAGCTGGGATGACTCTATCAATTAAAAGATGGATTATAATCCATCATGGGTTGGCCCATGATTGTGAGATTCAGTATAAAGATCCTCCTCATACCATCACTAATCAAAGAAGAGGTCCTCCCTGCTCTCACAATCAACAAAGAGGTCATCCCCATATTCCAACTGATTAAATTGAAGGTCCTCCATACTATGTTGATAGTCTGCATTATGGTCCTCCCCATACTTATGCTTCTCAACATGGAGGTCTTCCCTGCGTCACATCCAATCAGTATAAATGTCCTCCTCATTCCATTTCTAGCTCATGTGGAGGTCCTCGTCACCCTCACATGGATCAAAGCGGTGGTCCTCCCCACTTCATCAAAAAACATCCCAGAGGTCCTCCCCATGTCTCAAAAACTAGAGTGGATTTCATCCCTAATCCTTAATTGATAACATGCAGGACCTCCCCATGTTTCCACTAATGAAAGTATATTTCCTCCCCATTCTTTAAGCATCCAGTATGGAGGTCTTCTCCGTATTGCAACTCGTCATTATTGAGGGCATCCCTGTTCCCATTTCGATCATTGCATAAGACCCCCTCACGCTTCATTCCACCATAATAGAGGTACTACCCATGTTATTACTATCATTTAGCAAGGATTACCCCCCATGTTTTAACTGAACAAAGTGGAGGTCCTACCCACTTCATGAATATCCAAAGTGGAGTTACGACCCACTCCATCACAATTCAACACGGAGGTCCTCCCTGCTTTGATAGTAGCTGATATAGAGGCCCTCACCATATCCCAACCTACCAGAGTCGATTTCCAAACCACACCAACAATAATTAATGCGGAGTTCATACATTCATAATTAGAAACCAACATGGATGTCCTCCCCATGCCGTAGAATTATCCTTCCTAGAAAGACCTTCCCATGATAGATGGATGAATTGTTGCGGCCAAGGGAAATATCCTGGGAAGTTCCAAGTCATCATACACAGCTTCAACCTCTCAAATTAAAAGGGGGAATGAGAGTTTATGATTTATCCTTCACCCTATTTATCAACAATAGAGTTTGGGGAAGGAACTTAATAGGTGAGGTTCTCTATCCTAGATAGTGAAATAGACAAGATCCTCAATTCCCTCTATATGTAAATATAGGTGGTAGAATATTTTTCCCCATTATGGGAGCTCACGATGCATCCATATTCTTCATCAACAGTCACCTTATCGCCCAATTTCAATGATCATAAAGATATTCTATGGTCTTTGATGACTCCATCAGATGATAGGTTACGTTAGGATCCATTGAATAGTTCCACTACCCTTTCACATGAGGCAATGGTGAACACATATTCCAATAAGGATGTGATGATGTTGTTGGATCCACCCCCAATAGATGTTCTAGTATGCAGCAAAAAGTATAACCATATAGTGGATACTCTTTCATCAAACTAGCTACGTCACCAATACACTTTGTTACCACCCATTTCTTAGTCAGTTTTGATCAATCACTAGGAAAATTAATAGCAGGGCCCAACCTCTGGACAAAAAATCCAATGGGAGACTCTATATTTTAATTGGTTGTCAGTATTATTTTGGCCAAATGTGCCTTCCCCCATCGACTTACCAGAGTCCCTCACCGAGGGCCAAGCCACATGTTTCTTCTAGGGAATTTTGGTGGTTCTTCATCTCCTTTGAGATAATTAGTTTGTCTATCTAGGAATTGAAGAGTAATTTGATGACATTGATCAGATGTTTTGAATGGTTGAGTTGGAAGAACTTCTAATGGTTGGGCACCCTACATCACCTGGCTACCACTAGACTATCCAAGGGAGACACATCAAGGGACTCATAGTGCTTCTAGAATCATTGTAGAGGAATCTTCTCATTTTTTGATCCCATATTTGGGACTGTACATTTTTCTCCAATTCATCTATATCATGTTGAATCATGTCCTACCTAGTGATATTGAGGATTTACCTCTGATTTTTTTTGGTAAACATGGTTACTCCCAAATTTTCCAAGGATGGGGGAACCAATGTAGGGTTTTATGAGTAAAACAACCCCTTAGTCCCACACAATATAAAATAAACCATTAAATAGGTGTTTAAACTCACTTTAATTGGAAAACACACATCCTCAGATATCCCTCCACATCATTTAACTCTAGTATGAAATTAAATAAGGGAAAGTTAAATCTCAAGCCCTATAATCTGTATGATATAGAATATAAGACAATGTTTGATCCTTTGATTTCATCCTTTCTCCAAGAAGTCACAGATCAGAAAATGATTACCGATGAGCTCATTGTTGAGCGGTTCTGGGATTATAGAGATCCTTGATAGGATAATACTCCACCAAGGTAGTATAAATTCCATATTTTCCAGTTGTACCTAGTTGATCTTAGTGATCCTACACCCCTATATAGTGTAGGGGTATGAGTTTATGGAACGAAATTCAAATATGAGTTGCAGAATCTTCATGAGCAGTATGATAATATTCCTTAATACCCATATGAAGACTCTCTACGAGAAACTAAGAAAAATTCCAATGTTTTAAATCCTATAAAAATAATGATGATTAAGAATAATTTTAATGATAGGGACCTGCACCAAGATGATTTGATAACCACTCTCACCACTCATCTCAAATACCTAGAAATGAGACATGTAGGAATCCCCCATGACAGAAAGTTGTACCCAACAAAGGTGGATGAAACACAAGAACCCAAAGATTTTGGGAACCCTATATATTTCCAATTCAATAGGATGGGTGACCCACTATAGTATTTGGCCCACTTCATATTGAGGTTTCATCTCACGTTGTGAACCCTGGAGCAGAAGGAGGATCCCATACCCCACTATTTTTTATAGACATTAGAAGGACCTATGTTCATTTGGTATATCTAGTATTCCATTGGTTATATCACTGGATGGGAAGATATTAGAAGATAGTTCCTCTACTTATTCATATCCACCACATGTATTTCAAGCATTGTAGACCTTATCAAGTGCAAGAAACTACCTAATGAGCATGTCAAATATTTTATTTCCAAGAGGAAGTGCCCCATGTATTCACTCAATATTCCACTAACTCAAGAGAAGAAACTAAAGATGTTTATGGGGAATGTCAAAGATGATATGGTCCCTACCATCATCACCAAGTTATTCCCAAGTGGGTTTCATGATTTGTTTATGATAGGGACCAATTCCTGGGGGAAATTTTGAATCGATCATAGCAAGAACATCCAATTCCTCCTCCAACTCCTGTAAGAAAGGATGTTGAATGTGAGACTATCACCACTGTACATGTAGTGTCCCCCAAGCCACTGAATTTGTTGGCCCATTTTGTATTGGAGCCTCACCAAGTGAAATAGAGTCCTCAAGATAAGTCTCAACCAACACAGAATCAGTTATCAATACCCCACTATGAACAACATCCTAGACAAGTTGATGTTGTTCCTGCCCCTCTTTAAGACCCTGTAATGACCCAATGTTTTTCAATGGAAAATCCCTTCTTATAAAAATTTCATGAAATCACATGAAAAAACAACATAATGAACTATTAATTATTAAATGACCTTTAAACATAATGTTGTCAGTTCTCGGTTTGGAATTTTGAAAATCTGACATACACGGTTTCAATCAGTAAATTATTTGGAGTCTAATAAGAAAAACATAATTTTTTGTGAATAGTAACATAACATTATGAATAGTAACATACCCTTATTAATAGTGATATTCCCAAATGAATATTAAACTTACCTATGATAATAGGTAAATAATATTCAAGTTGAAAGTATCATATACCTATATTCTTAGAATAAGTAAATGAATGTTTAAAAACTATTTTTTGATAATAAATTATGATTTTAATTAAATTTTAAAATAATAAAATTTAGAGAATTATTTTTGAATAATGGAATTTATTTTTGGATTCTACACATTGAAAAATGGTTGGGGTGAGGTTTTTGGATTTTTTATGAAATACATGAAATTTGATGAATAGTGAAATACCATAATTTACAAAATAATCTAAATAAACTAATTATAGAGTCATGCCTGATGTCATGATGATGTAATCCCAGTTGGTTAGGGATCACATGATAAAATTACTATTCTTGGTCATGGATGAATCACTATTCCTTGTCTTGTGGGGAAATAATAAATTAATAAATTTTATATTGAGAAACCCCCTCTCCCATCCACTATAAAAAACACCCTTCACACCCTCATTTCCTCACACCTCTCAAGCTTCAATATTTGCCAAAACTCTGCCTAAAAATCATCCCTAGACCCTCCCCCATTTTGAAGAGCTTATGGTCTCATCAAAAGACCATGCTTTGGTCTCTTAAAGAGGATCTCAAGAGGAGGATTGAAGAGGTAATTTCTCTTCCTCTTTCCTTTAATTTCCCTTCAATTTCAAGTTATTTTCTTTTTTTATACCCACATATCTTCATAAACATGGCATGGTAACTCCAGTATCATCCATATACTATACTTTTATGATAATAATGGGATATTTTACCATCCAACCCCTTCTCCTTTTCCTTTTATTTTACAAAAGAAAACGTTGTGTGTATGGTGTTAATCTATCACCTTCAAGAATGACTTGTTTTCTTTTTCCATTTCTACTTTCAGATCTTGAAATTAAACAATTTTTATGATTGAAAAATAATATTTTATATGTCTTATTTCTATTTAATGTTCTGCAACTAACCTATGTACATATTACTAAATTATTAGTTAAGAGAAGTTCATTGTGGTCATAAAACGTCCCAAATTAACCCAAATGATCATCATTAAATCCTTATCTAGTGATTCATCCACATGGAATATAACATAATTCGTTATAAGATCATTTAAAATCTTTGAATATCATGAATAAAATATACTATCAGTTTTGGATATTTACCCATGTTCTACCTGAACTTCAATTTATGAATACAAGTGAACCACTCAAGAAAAACAAAAAAAAAAAACAAACATTCCAGAACAATGTTTTTAAACTCAATAACTCATCCAAAGGCACATAAAATAACTTAATAAAACCATAATATACTATATTCATGTAAAAAAGGTCTTTTAATTATTAATTAATGAATCTAGTGTGGTTATATAGAAAATTAAAATGAAGTAAGCATTCAGATATAAGGTAAGGGGAAATTCTCGAACCCAACTTTTATCCTTCGGGTTCTCCCTCTTTAACTCAATTTTTTATATGGTTACCCCTTAAAAATCATTTGTTCATAATTTTATTTACATTTTTGGGATAGAAATTTTTACCACTGGTGTTTATTTAAAAAAAATGTTCACTAAAATAACCCTTCTTTTAAGACCACACCTTTTACTTCTCACTCAAAGTTGATGGTTCTTGTAACATGTATGTTATTACTTCATTATTTTGGTAACCCAATGTTTATGAATGTGTTCTTATGAGATTAAACCCATTCCTTTCCTTGGGGTATTTATGATCATTTTTTATATATTTTTATTGTGGCATGCATGATAAATGACAATGTTATGATGTGACGGGTTCGCCGGGAATTATATAGCGCAATATGAATGTTTTCATGCGATGGGTTCACCCAAAATTATATAGAACTATAATGAATTAGGTAATGTAAAGAACCTCATCAGTTAAAGTAAAATGATGCGTGAACAAGATTCTAGCTTTTTTCACAAGCATGTGTGTTTGTTAACCACTAAGACATGATGTTTCATTTTTATGCATCGCCACATTTCAAGTCTATTATAAATTCTTCTTCTCATATTCATGATTTTTTGCCTATGTTATGATCACCCATTGTTATGTTGTTCTTATCTATCCTCTAACTGGGGTTTTCGCTCACCCCTTGTGATGCATATCCTTTGGTGAGTACATGTACTAAGGATGGGTCAAGTTCCCTTAAAAATATATAGAAGAAGAAATTAAATAAATGTTTATGCTTGATGTTGTAATTGTTATGTATGGTCCTATTTTTCCCAATACAATAATCCATTGAATCCTCTATGTGTAATACTATTATGTTTTTTATTATTAAAATGATGTAATAGTAGGGTAAGAAAAGGCTGGGTCACTATAGTTAGTATCAGAGGAAAGGTTTATTTAATTTGGGAATAAGGATTAGTGAACCCTAGAGAAGACATATAGCATGAGATTAAGTAAAAATATGCACAAAACAAGTTTTACATTGGGATTCCATAAGTTATGATTTATTTGAAAAATTTTCAAATCAATAAGTTATTTTTTCATGACTTGTTGACCTATGTTTTTTTTTCTAATCTTTTATATTTTAGAAAATGGTGGGAACAAGAGAAACCATTCCAACAACTCATGTGAGGGCCAATAAAACAATTCCTTGAACGACATCCCCAATGATTTGGGAGGAGGAGATCAGAACATCATGGTGATTCTTAACCAACAATCTCAAGTTATGAAAAATAACAATAATAATGGGGAACATCCTCCTTCATGAAAGAGGGAGCAACTGGTTATAGAATGTTTTATGCTACAGTGACCACCGACGTTTATTGGATCTTCCGATCCACTAGTTACGGAATAGTGGGTCAACACCATGGAGAAGATATTTTCTGTGCTTCACTGTTTTGAGATGGAGAAGGTGACACTATACATTTATCGTCTAGATGGAGAGGCCGATCAATGGTGGTATTTGATTAAGAACACCAAGTGAAATATGGAAATTGAAGACATGGAATGAGAAGACTTTAAGATAATGTTTCTGAACAATTATTTCCCAATAAATATTCACAGGAAGAAGAAGATAGAATTCATAGAGCTCAAGAAAAAGAATGAGAATCTGTCACAATATATGAAACGCATTTCACAAGGATTTCAAGGTACGATTCAGGTTTTTATATCAATAATGATATAAAAATTGATAGATTCTTTAGTGGATTAAAACTGCACCTTCTAAAGGCTCTTGAAATTCGTGACTTTGGAAGTTATGAAGAAGTTTTTTGATGTTCTCTAAAAGTGGAGATGGAGTTTGGATAACGGTACCATGGATATGGTGATAAGAAACGAAATATTGAGTTTCAAGCTGGAGGATCTAATGACAAAGTTGGGAAGAAAACTCAATGACCCACATGCCAAAAATGCGCGAAGTTGCACCATGGTAACTGCCACAATGTTATGGGGATGTGGTTAAAGTGTGGGAAAGAAGGAAACCATGATCAAGAGTGTCAAAAATACACAAAAAAAGAAGGATAATGTAGCTGAAGAATGGAGAGAACAACCCATGGCACAATGCTACAACTGTAGGGAGCTAGGGAATTATGCAAGCCAGTGAACTAATCCTCGAGTTCCTAAGGTTAATCAGCTCTAGCAGCCACCAAATCCAAAGGAACAAGGGAAGGAAAATTCCATCACCACTGTAGAATTGGGCCAAGATAATGAATTTGTACAAGGTACACTTCCTATTCACTCAAGAATGGAAAAAGGCTTATTTGATTCTGGTTCTACGCATTCCTTTATATCTTGTAAGTTTGATAGAACTATAGAATTGAAGCCCTAAAACCTTGAAGTAGAGATATATTTAAAAACACTAAGTGGTGAAATTATGGAAAACCATGTGTTTGACTCTTCTCCATTTTCTGCATGTGGGAAGATTCTTCCAGAAAATCTCATAATACTTCCCTTGGTGGAATTCGACACTATAATGGGATTGGATTGGCTCTCTTTATATAGAGAACATATCAATAGTTTGGAAAAAGAAATATCTTTTCATATTCCAAACCATACCATGCTCCTCTACAAATGAAATGAAGATCATAAATCACCTTTGAAAAATCCTCTAATGGTGTGGGTGTTGGTTCCCAATGAACAAGCATACCTCTCTAAAATGGTTGAGTCAAAGGAAAGTGCCAAACTTGTGGAAATGCCTGTCATGAGGGAATATGGTGATGTATTTCCCCATGAGTAACTCAGGATTCCCATGAATTGTGAGGCAGAGTTCTCAATTTAACTCATACCCATAGCTACTCCTATCTGAAAGTGTCCCTATAGGATGGCTGCTATTAAACTGGAAGAGTTAAAGAAGCAGCTGCAAGAGAATCTGGACAAAGTGTTCATATTCTCTAGTGCATCACCTTGGGGTGCGATAGTGCTCTTTGTGAAGAAGAAGGATATAAAAATGCGTCTATGTATCGATTATCGGTAACTCAATAAGATCACCATAAAGAACAAGCATCTTCTTCCAAGGATTGGTGACTTGTTCGATCAGTTAAGAGAAGCTCAATACATCTCAAAGGTGGATCTTTATTCTGGATATCATCAGTTAAAGGTGAATAAGGAAGATATTCAGATGAATTTATTCCATACAAAGTACGAGCACTATGAGTTTTTGGTAATGCCCTTCAGACATATAAATTCCCCTGCAATCTTCATGGATTTGATGAATAGAGTCTTTATACATTAACTCAAAAAATTTGTGGTAGTGTTTATTAATGATATTATCATCTACTACAAGAGAAAGGAGGAACATGAAGAACATATAATACTTGTGTTAGTGACACTAAGAAAGGATAAGTTATATTCCATGTTGAGAAAGTGTGACTTTTGGATGAAGAAAGTCACGTTCATGGGACATGTGATCAAAAGTGAGGGAATTTCTGTGGATATTTCAAAAAAAGGAAATTGAGGAATGGCCTAGGACCTCTAGTGTCATTGAAATCCATAGTTTTCTTGGATTATTTGGGTACTACCGATGTTTTTTGAGAATATTCTCATGATTGTCAAGCCCAAAAACAAAGTTATCAAGGAAAGGGGTAAAGTATGTACGGAAGGAAGAATGTGAGGGAAGCTCCAAGAGCTAAACATGAGGCTGATCATTAAACCTGTACTCACACAACTGAAATGTGGAGAATGTTTTCTGATATACAGTTATGATTCAAAGAAATTATTGGGTTGTGTATGCATGAAAAATGACAATGTGATAGCCTATGCCTCATGATAGTTGAAGATACATGAGCAGAACTACCCGACGCATGATCTAGAGTTTCCATTTGTGATTTTTGACTTGAAAATCTAGATTCACTACCTTTATGGTGAGAAGTGTGAAATATACAGCGACCACAAGTTCCTAAAGTATATATTCACACAAAATTAGCTTAACATGCATCAAAGTAGATGGTAAGATTTAATCAAGGATTACGATTGCTCTATTCACTATCATCCTAGAAAGTTAAACAA
Source organism: Viscum album (assembly GCA_963277665.1). Taxonomy (NCBI): domain Eukaryota; kingdom Viridiplantae; phylum Streptophyta; class Magnoliopsida; order Santalales; family Viscaceae; genus Viscum; species Viscum album. The sequence goes on along the minus strand of OY728130.1, from coordinate 49,378,615 downwards.
GGTAGATGATTCTCTAAGAAGAAAAGAACCTGCTACTCTATCAGTGTTATGGATTGAGAAAGACCCTATCTTCTTGGATATGAAATGGGTGGATTTAGAAATCCTAATTGCAGGGGATACATCCTAGATTTCCCAAATGATTGTGCAACCATCCATACAAGAGGATATTAAGGAAGCACAAATGGATGATGTGGAGAAACAAAATAGGGTGAATACAGTAAAGGAAGGGATGTTGCAAGAGTTCTATATTGACGATCATGGTGTTATTCGATTTGGAATGTGGATTTTTGTAACTTCATCACCCAGGATAAAGAAGGATCTATTGGAAAATGCACGTAGCTCAACATTCTCTATCCATCCTGGGAGTACCAAGATGTACCATGATCTTCGAGAACACTTCTAGTGGTATAACATGGAAAAAGAGATGGTAGAATATATATCAAGGTTCCTGGTATGTCAGCAAGTTAAAGAAGAGTGACAAAAGTCTAAAGGGATGATGCAGCCATTGCCTATACCAATGTGAAAATGGGAGAATTTTACTATGGACTTTGTAACAGGTCTCCTGAAGACGTCAAAGGGAAATAATGCGATATGGGTCATGGTTGACCGACTCACCAAGACTGCCCATTTTATCACTATCTGGGAAGACCTCTCACATGAACATCTTGCAAAGATATAGTTGAAGGAAGTGGTGAGACTGTATGGAGTTCCACTCATGATTGTCTCTGATCATGATCCAAGGTTCACATCTCAATTATGGAGGAGTCTTCAACATGCTTGGAGTACTGAATTAAATTTTAGCACGAAATATCACCCCAAACTGATGGACAATTTGAAAGGACTGTTCATACCCTTGATGATATTCTAGGCGACTACTCTCTAGAATTGAATGTTGGATGGGATCAACATCTCCCATTGGTTGAGTTATCATACAATATTAGCCTCCAATCAAGTTTTCAGATGGATCCATATGAAGCTCTGTATGGAAAGCGATATATAACTCCAACCTATTGGGATGAAGTTGGAGAAAGAAAGCTACATGGACCCAATCATGTGAAAGAGATGATAGAGAAGGATCAATTCATCCAGAAACACATCAAAGCTACTCAGTGTCAGAAAAAGATCTATGATGGAAACCGTCGAAGGGAATTGGAGTTTGACGTTGGAGATAAGGACTTCCTTCGAATATTACCATGGAAGAGAGTCATGCAGTTTGGAATGAAAGGGAAGCTAAGCCCAAAGTACATTGGCCCCTTTGAGATCCTTGAACACATAGGAGTCGTGGCCTATCAGCTTTCACTTCCATCGAATATGGATCAAGTTCATGATGTGTTTCACGTATCACTCCTGAGGAAGTACATACCAGACCCCACACATTTACTAAACTTAGAGATGGTACAGCTGGAAGTCGATCTCTCCTATAATGAGAAGCGAGTGAAGATTCTGGACTGGAGATATAAGATTATACGCAACAAGACAACCCACCTTCTCAAAGTGTTTTGGAGGAACCATGAGTTTGAGGAGGCAACTTGGGAACCATAGGAGGCGATGAAGGAGAAGTACCCTCACCAGTTTGTGTAAAACAAAATTTTGAGGGAGAAATTTCATAAGGGGGGATGAATGTAACGACCCAATGTTTTTCAATGGAAATTCCTTTCTTATAAATATGTCATAAAATCACATGAAAACATAACATAATGAACTACTAAGTGCTAAGTAAACATTAAACATATGTTTTTCACTTCTGTGTTTGGAATTTCGAAAATCTGACATACATGGTTGCAATCGGTAAGTTATTTGGAGTCCTATAATGAAAACATAATTTTTGGTGAATATGAACCTACCCTTATGAATAGTGATACACCCTAATGAATAGTAACCTTACATATGATAATATATAAATAATATTCAAGTTGAAATTATGATATACCTATATTTTTAGAATAAGTAAATGAATGTTTTAAAACTGGTTTTTGATAATAAATTATGATTTTAATTAAATATTAAAATAATAATATTTGTAAAATTATTTTTGAAACATGGAATTCATTTTTAGTTTCTACTCATCGAAAAATGGTTGGGGTGAATTTTTGGGATTTTTCTTAAATATTTGAAATTTTGATGAATAGTGAAATACCATAATTTACAAAATAAGATAAATAAGCTAATTATAGAGTCATGCATGATATTTTGCTGATGTAAGCCCAATTGGTTCGGTATCACATGATAAAATTGCTATTCCTGGTCATGGAAGACTCACTATTCATTGTCTTGTGGGGAAATAATAAATTAATGGATTTTATATTAAAAAATCCCCTCTCCCCTCCACTATAAAAACCACCCTTCACACCCTCATTTCCTCACACCTCTCAAGATTCAAGACTTGTCTAAGCTCTGCACAAGAATCTTCCCTATCCCCTACCCCACGTGCAATAGCATTTTATCTCATCAAAATACCAAGCCAAGGTCTTTTAAGGAGGATCTCAACAGGAGGATTCAAGAGGTAATTTCCCTTCCTCTTTCCATTAATTTCATTTCAATTTCAAGTTATTTTCTTATTCTCTCCCCACCGATCATCATAAACATGGTTTGGTAAATCTAGTATCATACATATAATTAAATTTTATGATACTAATGAGATATTATTCCATCCAACAATCTTCTCCTTTTCATATTATTTTATGAAAGAAAACGTTGTGCGTAAGGTGTTAATCTATCACCTTCAAGAACGACATATTTTCTTTTTCCATTTCTACTTTCAGATATGGTCATGATACAATTTCTATAGAAGAACCAGAATATTTTATATTTATTGTGTTCAATTTATTGTTTTGGAACTTACTTATGTACATATTACTAAATGATTAATCAAGACAAGTTTGTTGTGGTCAACCCCCCCCCCCCCAAATTAACCCAAACGATCACCATTAAATTCCTATCTAATGATTCATCCACATGGTATAAAACATAATTAATTATAATATCATTTAATACCTTGGAATATCATTAATAACATATACTATCAGTTCTATATGTTTACCCATTTTCTACCTGAACTTCAATCTATGAATACAAGTGAACCCCTAAAGAAAAACCATAAAACCAAACATTCCCGAACAATGTTTTTAAACTGTATAACTCATCCAAAGGCACATAAAATTACTTACTGAAACCATAATAAACTATACTTATGCAAAAAAGGTTATGTAATTTTTAATTAATGAATCTACTGTGGTTATACAATAAATTAAATCAAAGGAAGCATTCAAATATAAGGTAAGGGGAAATTCTCGAAACCAACTTTCATCCTTCGGGTTCTCCCTCTCACTCAAAGTTAACGGTTTTTGTAATATGTATCTTATTCCTTATTTATTTTGGGAACCCAATGTTTATGAATGTGTTCTTATGATATGAAACCCATTTCTTCCAGGGGTTAGTAATGATAATTTTTTATATATGTTAATTGTGGAATTCATCATAAATAATATGTTATGATTTGACAGGTGCGTCAGGAATTATATAGTGCTAATGTGAATGTTTTAATGTGACTGGTGCGCCCAAAATTATACAGCACTTCAACGCATTGGGTAAAGTGATGAACCAGAAGAGTTAAAGTGAAATGACGTGTGAACAAGATTCTAGATTTGTTCACAATCTTGTGTGGTAGTTAACCACAAATATATGATGTTTCATTTTTATGCATCGCCACATTTCAAGTCTCTTATAAATGATTCCTCTCATGTTCATGATTCTTTTTATATGTTATGCTAAACCATTGTTATATTGTTCTTATCTATCTTCTTACTGGGATTTTAGCTCACCCCTTTTTATTTATATCCTTAGGTTACTACATGTACCAAGGATGGGAAAAGTTCCAATAAGAAGCTAGAGAAGAAGAAATTAAATAAATGTTTATACTTGATGTTTTAATTGTTATGTATGGTCAGAGTTTTCCTAAGACACTAAACCTTTGGATCCTCTATGTGTAATACTATTATGTTTTTTATCTTTAAAATGATGTAATAGTAATGTCAGAAAAGTCTAGGTCTCTATAGACCCTTAGCCTCATCATGATCAGGCTTCCATAGTTCACGTCCCATACAGAAGGAACTAAACATATTCATTTATTGATTTTCCTGTTCTTGGATACTTTCTTTGTGCTCTGGAGTAAGGGATTCTAAACTTTCGATCATGTATGAATCCTCATGATGATGTGTTAAATCATCAACCATACCATTTAACTCATCATAGGATGATTGAAAACACTATTAAAAAATGATATGTGTACATGTATTAGCTTTAGGACATAGTAGATAATGGAATGTTAATGTTTATAAATGTCTTGGAATAGGTTTCACATATCTCCGCCTATCCGAAAAATGACAGTGAAAGTGAATGGAAGTAAGTTTCCAACTATTTGAATAAGATGTATGATGGTTGCTCAACCCATAGGGAATTATTTCTCACCCATGGTGTCATCTGTTCCTAATTAGGCTATCCCAATCCTCTTAAAGTGGGTTTACCTTCTCGGTATGATGATTCTACATCCACATCACAACTCACAAAATCTTTTAAGAGTAGGAACCAATGCAAAATTGGAATGTATAGTCTCCATCCATTACCACACCCTTCCCACACTATCAGAAATTTCATGCCTCTAGAGTTGGGTATGGACCATTCGGTTATCCCAACATTGGAAGACCCCTTTGATGTTGAGAATGAGTTTACATCTATGAACATTATTGAGTTGATAGATCTATTTTCACTTCTGGATGCTAAAGAATTCCCTATAAATCCTCTATATGCCTCCTGTTGATACCATTAAAGGGATTGTTGAAAACATAAAAGCTGAAAGGATGTCTGGGTAACCACTTTGAACCGAATGGTACATGCTACCAAAACCAAATAGCAGGTTTTACACAGATCTCACCCATAACATCCCACTCATCCTGCTCTGTTGGAGGTTGATTTGATTTCTGTGTGGTCTAATGCTCCAAAAATGTGTGATGGAGTTTCTATTATAAGTAATGATGTGACAATGTCTCATATAGGAGGTGACACATCGACTCCAGACTCCCTTATGGAAAAGTGGAATGACATTCGTCTGATCTGAAGGTTGCAGAAATATTTTCCCACCAGAATAGATATTTGGTTGTTCTTAAGAAGATAGAGAAGGATATTCTAGATATAGGGAAGGTTGAGGGGAATCATGGTTAACAATCCATGTCCAATATGGTGGTTTCACCTCATCTTATGGAATAACCTAAATAATAAGGGATTCCATTGAAGGAATCTAAAAAAATTAGACATGACAAGGTTATTGAATCCTCAAAACAAGGAACTTTGGATGATAACTATCTTAGAATGTCTCTATGAAAGGTACTCCAACTAAGATTGTGGGCCACTAGGTCATTGGAAAACGGTAAAATCAGGAGGCCATCCAAACTCGTATCCAATTTGAAGGTATGGTGATTGAAGGGTTGTCTCAAGACTAGGGGAATGGAATTGAAGAACAAACAATATGTTTGAAGGATTCTAATGAGGAATACCATTAATATTTTTTATAGGACATTGTGAGAGGGAAGCATAGTAAAAGCCTATACAATGAAATGGAGAAAAAGGGAAAAAAATCTAACCAGGACTAAGGAAGTTGCATCTTTACTAAAGGGATTAAAATAAAAGGACGAAAGGATTACTCGTACCTTACAAAACCAATGGAGACTAGGTCGGATAAAAGAATTAAATCCAATGGGATAGAGTGCATTCCTTTTTTATATTGTTAATATGTAGGGAAAACATCAAGTAGGGAAGCATGATTTTAGTAGGAGTAGTGTGGATAAAATTGGTGTTGAGGAGGTCAGTAATGGGAAATCCCTCAAACTGCTTATGAAATCATAGGAAATAAGGTGGTTGAGTTTCTTTCTATCATTTCTACACATGAAGAGTCTAACATGATATTGGGAAGGGCACTTCGTGTGGATAATAATGGTTACAAGGATACCTGGATCGACAAACAAGACCTTATACTAATAAGTTATTTCAATTAAGGGATGATAAGTAAGTAAGAGTACATTAAAGCTTGGGAAAATATAGATGAATTCTTTGACAACATTATTAATGGAAATATAGATACATAATTGAATAGTCTCTCCTAGAAATTATTTAGGGAGGAACTCTCTAATAGGATTAAGTTTTGTTTCAATGTTTTTGTGACTTATTTTGAGGTATATCCTTCTGGATGAACATATGTGGTTTCTCAACTAGAATATTCTCCTCCCACATTGGAAGATGTGTCTCCGCCACTTTTAATGAGTTAGTTAGGTGAATCTTGGCACTAGGAAAGACCAGAGTCTAACACTAGTCTGTGAATTCATGCCCCCAGAGGAGAAAAAATTGTATGTGTCTTTCCTGAATAAGCATAATGATATATTTTATTAAAGTTATGATGAAATTATAGGTCAAAAACCTTAGTTCATTATCAAACATCTTAGTATCCTAGTAAGTCATCATAGATTCAATCATCCTCCAAGGAAAATTTACCCTTCTTACAGTGCCATGGTCGAGGCTGAATCGGATAAAATTATAAATGTCAACTTCATCAGAAAAGTTTTATACACAAAAATAGCTATCCAACATCATTATATCTAGGAAGAAGAATGGGAATATCAAGGTCTATAATGACTTCTATGATCTCAACTTCCATTGTTTGATGGATGATTTTACCCTTACAATTAAAAAGTTGTGGATTGATCTAATAGGTGGGTTATAGGATCTCTCCTTCAAGGCTGGATATTCCAAGTTCAATCCGATCTAGATGGACCCCTAGGATGAGGATCTTACCTCTTCAATAGCCTCACAGGGAACCTTTTTTATACTAGGTAATTCCTTTCAGTCTGAAGAATGTAGGGCCCACTTATCAGTGATACCTGGACCACATATTCTAACCGATCCTCAGAATGCATATAGATTGCTACATGGATGATTTGGTGTTCAAATATCACAAGAATAAAGACCAACTAAATGATCTTGATAAATTTTTCAGCTTCCTTCAAACATGAAATTTGACGATAAAACCCTTAAAGTGTGCCTTCAAGGTTACCTCTGGATAGTTTCATGGATTTATCTTCAAACACAAAGGAATTGAGATTGATCCAGATAAGATCAAGGTCATCCACTAGATTCGTCCTCTGAGAAACCATTGAGAGAATTGAGGACTTCAGGACCACATATACTACATACACAGATTCATTATGAATCTATCTATAAAGTGTGATAACTTTTCTAATATCAATAGTAAAGGAATATTCTACTTGTGGGATTAAGATTCCCAGATCTACTTCGAGGAAATCAAGCAGTATCTTTTACAACATCAGGTTCTGATCCCACCCTCCTTTAGGAAGACTTTATTCCTCTACGTGAATAGACAATAATGATCCCTCAATGACCGTCTCCCAATGAATAAAAATCAAGGTAAAGTGTTTAGTTTATACTAAATCTGTAGAATGCCACTCGACACAAATACTATATACTCTCCTATCGATAAGAGTTTCCTTGAACTGGGTTTTACATTGTTGATGTTGAAGCATTATCTACAACATCATGAGGTGTATCTAGATTTCCATGTAGACCCTCTAATATATATCCTAAATCATCCCATACTGATTTGACGACTAGAACATTGGGTAGTGACCCTTCAGAAGTTTAACATAAAGTTCATTCCATAGAAAGTATTTAAGGGTTAGGCATTAAATGAGTTTCAATCCACTGAGCTGGATCCTGAATAATGACCTCTCATTATTGATTTCTCATGAAAGTCTATCATTTTAGTTAATCAGGATATCCCATGATATTAGAGTTATTTTTATTCTACCTCCCAAATCCCTACCGGTATAAGGAACAAAAACCAAAGATTATTAAAGTTAGCCTTTGGATCGTATTCATCAATCATTCACAGGGTGAGATGTCATGTTTTTCCTATTATTAGAAGGCTACATAAACAATGAGGTAGTGTTTCATTCTCTCATCACTAGGCTTCATCTAGGCCTAGGGATTTATTTCCTCCACTTATATGTGCAGGTAGAGTTCGCGTTATTCATCAAATAGATTAATGGTTATTATATTGTAAGAAAACTAGAGATCATTCCCATTATAGAGCACACTCACTAGCTGATAGACTAGTTCCATTTTCATCCCAAGGTGACTCATGTTACCTAGTCACAAAATAGCCGAGAAAACACCTTATCCAGTCCTAAAGCCCCTCTAGTAGAGCCTGACCGAGATGACATGTTCATTAATGTGGTGCCTCAAAGAGTTATTTATCTTGTCATTCCAAACAACGGCGAAAACCTACAGGTTAACAAGTTGACCATCATGTCTCCATCATTCTGACCGTCAAGTCCCCCTATAGCAGAATAAACATTAAATTGGAAAAAAACTTTCATTGAGTATCTCCAATGTGCCTCTCTCCCACCAGATCAAGAAGAGTGTGAAATATTACTATGATGAAAAATGCATTTCATCCTCTAGAGTGGTCCTAAGCTCAAGAAATCTCTGTAAAGATTTGTGTTTTTTCAAATCCTCTTGCATTGCATCAAAGGAGAGGAGGTTCCCTTGGTTATGTAGGATGTTCATGTCGGGTTCTTTGGTGGCCCTCAAGAAGTATTGAAGCTCTCCCACCAAATTCATAGCATGTGATACTACTGGACCACCATGGTCCATGACAAGATTGAGTGTTCTAAGAGATTTCATTCAGGTTGGATTCATTATAACTTTTTTTCATCAACCACCAAAACTCCTACACACCACCAAGTATTCTTGGGCCTTTTTGTATGGGGACTTGATGTTGTCGGGCCCTATCTACCAGACATATCTCACCAGTAAAGATTCATTCTGACAATGAATACATTCTTCTCCAAATGGGTAGAATAAATTTCTCTCAAGGAAGTTAAATCTTGATTTGTGGTTAATTTTTTGATATCCCACATCATCCATCGGTTCAGAGTTCCTCACTCCATTCTCACAGACAATGGAACCAACATTTCGGTTACTGAGCTAAAATGGTTGTATTCAAAGTACAATATATGGGAAAAAAATACTTTTCTCTATCATGTCTATAAAAATTGAAAGAATGAGCCATTAAATAAAATTATCTATAATATTATTCAAAAGATGGTGTGCTAGAACTAGAAGAGTTGGTTATATAAACATAGAAACTCCATTAGAGCCTAATGGACAATGACATGAATTTCCACCCTGGTTACTAAATATTCCCTAGTATATCAAATAGAGGAATCACTTCCAATTGAGATTCATCTATCATCGCTCTAAATAACTGTCTATGACCATAAGATGCCAACAGGAAAGGAATATGTCCATCTAGTCGATATGGAATCCCTTGAAGAGAACAAGCTTCAATCCATTCACAATCTATAGAGGAACTAGAACAAGCTATAAAGGCTGTTTAACAAGAAGATTTTCCTCATCTCTTTTCTCCAGGGTGACACTATACTGGACCTTATGACACCAATGATACTGAGAAATAATCGAACAATATTGGACCCCAAGAGGGAAGGACCTTACATCATTCACAATCTATATTCCAATTTTGAATACACTTTAGTTACCAAGGAAAGAGAACACATTACTCCAACAACCAATGTATGGTTCCTAAAATCGTACATCACTTAGAGAAACAATACATTCTAGTTTTCAATTTATTAAACTATGTAACGTCTATTGTACTCATTGTATGATGTTAAACTACGTATCCACATCCCCATGTCAGGATGTTAAACTTTTCAGAAGTTCCACACGCTTTAATATTAAACTAAGATACAATGTTCCATAAAACATGAACATAAACAACATTAAAAAAGGTCCAATATTCATAACCTTAAAGAAGGAATCCCAGTCCAATCCTAATGACTTTGAACTATATACTGATTTTCTCTAGGATGTGATGTGTGGAAGTAGGTCTCCTAGGCCCTCATTCACATTGGGTCTATTACTCCCCCACCCTTTCCACATTTCTCTAAAAAAATCCCCCTCTCTTAAGACTGAGCTCCATAACCTTAAACAAAGAGTTCAAGTCCTAACATCATGAACTTAAACTGTATGTGAGTCCTCTCCAAAATATGTAGGGAGGTGCTGGCCCTCATATGCCCTCATTCACGTCAGGTTTGTCCCTCCATCACACTACACATACATATTTGAGAATATCCCTTAAATCTATCCAAACTCCATGACCTTAAAATAGGACTCTACATACCAAGAATGTGACATTAAACTAGGTGTTTGGTCTAAACTCTATGACCTTAAACTAAGAGCCTATGGTAAAGGGAAAACAACCTTAAATTATTTACAGCAAGTCTAAGCATCCCAAATTTTAATTTTATACACGATTCTATTCGGACTATGTTGTGTGTAATTAGACCTTCATTGCCTTCAATCACGTTAGGTTTGTCCTAACACTGTACCACACATATTCTATTCGGGAATTTCCCCCATTTTTTGGCTTTCACACACCGAAATTAAACTGAGAGACTATGGTCCATGCGAAACAACCACAAAATTTTTGCAGTATGTCTAACAAATATTACCTTAAACTATTTTCATCCCCTACAGTTCGAGTTTTCTGCCTTTAAACATAAAATCCTAATGTGACCAACCCACGACCTTAAACATTGATTATTCACCATCTTGAGATTGGATTCCTACTAATAAGATATTTTTCTTACCGAATTTTAAATTGGAATGCATCATATAATATTTATTGGATGGTTAACATATTATACCTAATTTATTAAACATTGGCTGCCACACAATAACCATGGGATGAATCGGATTCCCTCATCATATAGGATATTCCCTACTAGGCTTAGTATCTTTCCTCATCGTATTTCAATCCAACATGTGTCTAGATTCCCATCCTCATGGGATATGTGTCAATGTGTGTAATTCTCATCTATGGACCCATCCATGAATTCATAATCCCTTTGGCCCTCAAACCCCATTTATTTAGTCCATACACCACAACTTTAGACTAATTTCTCGAGTCAAATAATTTTTACTTTAATTTGTATTCATATTTTCATCATAATATGTGGTGTGGTGTTTGAACTCTTTGTTCCTCATTCATGTTGGGGTTTCAATCTTCCATGTTGCATATATCTGTTCAAAGAACTCCATGGTCCAAGCTCGATGATCGTAATCTAGGAGTATAAGTCCAAACAAATCTACTTTAGATTATATGCGAATCTTCCATGGGAGTTGTATTTGTTGAACAAACGTCATTAGTCCTCATTCACGTTGATTTATCTCTATCATTCCATGAGAATACCTTTCATAATAACCCCCCATGGTCCTCAGCAAATGGAATTAAACTATAGTCTTATTTTGGAAATGTTCAGGATGCCTCTTAAATCAAAGATGGTGTTTACCCAATTTAAAATCGGGATCCTCATATGATATATATGGGATGGTTAAAAAATATTACCCCATTCCCTAAACATGGGTTTCCCCCTGATAACCGTTGGATTCCTTAGATTCCCTCTACATAGAGGATCACCCCACCAGTGTTGGTTACTTACCACACCATGTTTCTGGAACTACTTGTGCCTTGATTCCCATTATCAAGGGAAACATAGTGATGCCTTGAATTCTCATCTCTAGGACCAATTGCAAATTGATCACCCCTTTTGCCTCAATTATGGTCTAAAAATTGTGACCTTGAACGATATGTGGTTTTCCTTAATGTATGTATAAGGTATGTAAGCCCATGTGGTTCCATTCATGTCATGTTTTACCCTTCGTGTGCCATATCCATATCCATAGAATAAACATATATTCCCATAGTATTGGAAAAAGAATTTAAACAATTTTCCATGGTCTAAGACATTCGACCTTAAACCATGTGAAACTTCCAAATCACATAACATTAAATTGTTATAGGCAACTTGATCACATGGAATTAAATTTTACCATTTATTGTCCTTACCATATGACATTAAACTGCATGACTATCATCCTCAATTTATAACTTACAATTGTAAGGTATCCTGGGCCTTTACCCAAGAGGTCCTCTCCTCTGGTTCCGGCAATCTACCACATCATTCACATTCTCATATATCACTATACATCTGAGATAACACTCCCCTGAAATATGAGTTTAACATTTTTTAAGACCAATATTCCCACACCAATGTACTTTAATAGTCTCTGAGGATCTTTGATAGTATCCATTCTCTTTCTATGGAGTGTGCTATTATTGTTCAAGGGGATGCTCTTGGACTACACCACTTCCGTCCTCCTTGATGGATTGTATTTGTTTTCTGATCCCCTTTTTGAAATAAAAAATATATGTCATCATCAACATCATTCAAACATTTTATCACTCTATTTACATGCTTCACATGCCCCATGTTTGGATACTTTTCCTCCTCCATGTCTAAAGGGACCCCATAATTGAATGGTGTCTAGCCAAGGCTTGCTTAACATCCTAGGGAAATGCACCAAAATATTTTGGACAACAAACAAAGACCAGTTCCTTGTTTATAATATGTTCAACAGTCGACTTACATTTATCTCCCCCATCCTAGGATAAGTGATATGGATGACGTGTTTTAAAAATGGTTAATAGTTACCCTCCATCATGATTCCACCCTCCTTGTGCTCTAGGTTTTTATTTACACCATTCCATTCTTCATTTTTTGGGTAGAATTCAACACCCATGGCATTACCCCATTCATGCACTAGAGAACTTTGGAGAAGAAATTAGACTATTCTAAGAGCCTCATTCTCAAACCATAGACTCTCAAATCCAAATTAATCTCAGTGTTCAGTCAAGAATAAAATACTATGAGTTCTAGATGATTTTCCTTCACTACCATATATTGAGTTGTCACATGGTTATACCTTATTTCCCACATTAAGCATGAACCATGTGAGCTCATGGATTAGTTTTTGGTTGTCTTAGACATATGATAAATGTTTGAAAAGAAGTAAATTAAATAAGTACAATCATGAAAATTAAACTAAACCAAAGTTTCATATATTCATCCACATGATGAAGCCTCTTCTATATGAATTTTTTCCTTTATAGTTCCTCTTTAATGATTGAGAACTGTAGCTCGACCAACCTTTTCTTTATGGCCCAAGGACTCATTGTCATGCCACTAGGTATTCTTTCTCCTAATCAATATTGTAGTAGAACTATTTTACCCTGATCCACTGCATATCTTATTAGCTGGGAAATCAGCCTCTTCTCTCTTGGCCTATACCTATTTAGCCTTGAACACTTCCAGTTGATCCATCAGAATGCTAATGACCCTAACCTCAGTAGTACCGATCATTTCATGCTACTGTGCTAGCCCCTCTGGATGGGAAATTTAATCTTTAGATTTCAGAAGCACCTAGTATCCCTCAACCTTTTTTTTCTCTAGGCCAGGTTGAGATCCTACCATTCTAATCATTCCTACTCGATGAGGAGTCTCGATCTAGCACATGAATTGCGCATGAATTCACCCCACTGGTCCCCAAACAGACTAAAATATTGTAGAGATATCCCACCGGTTGTGCCAGTTCATCTATCCAGATGTAATTGATGAAATTTCCCACATACCACCACACTTTTCGATGGATATCCCATTTGTCCTAAATGACCTCTAGGACAGAATATTCAAAATATTTGGATAGTGCATGCTCTTATAGAGGGAATACCCCCAGTATGGTGTTGTTCCGATCTTATAGGTGTACGAATTTATCTGTTATCAGCCTAAGAACTATCTCTGGGAATGGTTCCTGACCACCCACTCTACCAGAAGTAGAGGCTCCCATTACACATATTAGAATCACCAAGGTTTATGTCATCTTCCCAACCTCCTTGGTTACCCCTATTGGTGGCATGAGCTCTGTCTCAACACCCACAACTTCCACTGGTAGAAATTCTAGTACAAGAACAATAAATGAATCATTTCTAACTATGCTATCATGTGATTCATTCATGAGAAAATACACTAAAACTTCAACTCTAGTATCCACTTTCGGTGGAACCTCTTCGATCAGCTCAACCGCAAAAAATCCTATATCCATCCATGTTGTGGGACTTACCTTGACCCCTCCACCATTGGTGAACTCTCATAATTCCCCTCCAAAAGAACATTTATTGTTTTCCTAACCTTTATAGAATCCATGAACTTCTCCACTATGATATGATCCTTCTCTATTTCCACCACATATTTTAAGTCCACTACCTCAGTGGAAAGCATCGATGGTTGATGTCTCTCAATCGTAATGTCTGAATAGTCCTCACACTCACTCCTTTATGGGTTGATGATCCCTATCCTTCCAAATAATGTCTATCACTGAATTCACCTTCTTCGGTGCTCACTAATTATTTCATAAGTAAAGAGAGGATGTGGCAATGATCTTGAAGATGTAACAGTGTTTGAAATACTGCAAAGACCAATGAGTTTACCTAGCTAGAAACAAGACCCATGTCCCCTTATGAGATCCAGTAGACATCACTCTCCCATGATTCTTCTGATTCTTCACTTTTAGCTACACTAATAGCTGAAAAAATCATAAGGGTGGTTATAGGGGTATACATGATGACCATTTTCCTCACCCAATCGATCAATGGACACACAGTACCTTGTGAGTAAATTACATCCTCCATCTCCACCATGTATTGCACCACTTCAACATTGGGAGAATAGATTCCAGCCATTTCATGGTGTCATCCAGTGAGAAATTTCCCATCCATAATGAGATACTGAAAAACCCCTGAGGAGTAGTGATCTGCTTTTGAAGTCCCCAGACCTTCCATGAATTAGGATTTATGGAGTTAATGGGGACATTTGGTTGACTTACTCATTTCTGTAGCCCTTGAACATAAACCCTCATGATCGCCCCATAGGGATCCCCTTGTTTTGGTGCCCTCATAAATAGGATCATTAATAATGGGGTTGTTTCTCTCCCTGTAGCTCTGGCCTGTATGAGACTATGAATTGTTGGACCCACAGTTGTTTTCCTACCAACTAAACTAGCTATGCCACTACATCACCCTCCAACAACTGTTCAGAATTTCCCAATCATTTAGGGACCACCAATTCATTGGATAGGGTGGCCTTATATCTTATCATAGCCCTAGGATATACTTACATCATCCTCACCAACATCATCTCCTATTACGTCATCAGATAAATTTTCATTCATTAAATCAGGGTTATCGATGGGGATGTCCCCTATAGTTCTTTTCATGTCCCGATCATCTTTTTTATAATTAATTTTTGTTACAAGATTCGTATGAGAACATAATGAATGATAATTTTTTGAATAATAGACGTCAAAAAATATCCCATAACATAGTTTTATAGAACTATGTCACACCTCTTCAATAATAAAAATATCCACATATAATTCCATTGCACCATTACAATATTGCTGCATAAAAATGATAATGTATCCACCCAATCATCATCATTGAGAAAAGGATACTCAATGATCCATAAACGATATTAATATTGGTAATGTTGATACATTATTGGATTAATATCTTGATCATCCATTAGTTATAAGTGACTATGAATATTATGATGCAATTCATTCAATATCACACATTCATGAATAATTTCAAATCATATAGGTGGAAAACATTAGCTGAAACCATGGTCAGTATAAATTACTTCACCATTGTAGCATATTGATGTATAAATTATTACCTAGAATGAAAATTTAGTATAATGTTACATATATGTATACAATATCAAAATAATTTAACTTGTTTTAGTTAGATATGATTAAATAACTACAACTTGATCTTGATACTTTTTCTATGGATTAGTTTATCATTATTTTAAAAACAAACCAAATCCTTTATAGGGGCTCCTAGAGCCTCTACAATCTCATAATTCAACAACCACCTGTCACCTTGCAGTCATGGTGTAAAAAAACAACATCGATCAACAAATCCTCTTTTAGAACACCATGTTATTATAATGTTACACACAATCCAGTGAGGGGGTCTAGGGGTTTGAAAGGAATAACATTTTTAAAGTAACACACATGTCCTATCATACATAGGGAGTGGTATGACATCTAGTCCATCAATGTGGGGAAGAAAATGAGATTTTTACATGTTATATAACCTCATATAAAAAATATGACACAAAATTTCAATCAAAAATTATTTTTTCATCTCAAGATAAATCAATTTTCACATATTCAATAATCACATACTAAAAAATCGACAAGGAATTTCAATCATATGTTTGTTGGTCGTCTCAAGATCAATCATCATAGAAAACTCCTAACATGTTGTTTTGGGATACTTAATATGTTCTACATATTCTTACGCTACCTATAAATATATCTAATAAATAAAAAATATCTATATATCGATACATCTAATTATTTCTAGATAATCAAGAAGATTTTCTACTATTGAAGGTGGATAGATATAGAAAAGACCATGTTTGAAATGAATATCCGCACCACTAAAGTATAATAATTCTTACATGATTACCTAGAAATAAAATTTAATATGAATATATACATATATGTATTTCATCATCAAATGATAAACATATTTTAATTAGTCATGTTTAAATAACTATGACAGGATCATTAGAAATTTTCTATGGATTGGTTTATCATTATTTAATAAACCAACAAAACCCTTGAAGGGAACTCTATGAGCAACTACTATCTCACATTTTAGAAACAACCAATATCCCTCCAGTCATGGTGTAAAAATCAAAAACCAAACATTAACGCCTCTTGTAAGACACCGTTTAATTATAATGTTTCACACATACAAGTGAGGAGGTATAGGGGTTTGGGATACATAAAATTTTTACATGGATATGTATGTCATTAAAACATAGAGAGAGGGATGCCACACATGTCATCAATGAGTAAAAGAAATTTCAATTATTATAAATTATATGACTATATAAAAAATTTATGACATGAAATTCCAATCAATCATTGGCCTGTCATCTCAAGACAAGTCAACACCCAATATTATTAACATGTTTTTTGGAATACATATTCTATTCTAAATATTATAAAATTACTTATAATAATATCTAATAAATTATAAATATCTACACATATATATATACCTCTATTTACATTACTTTTTTCAATATTAATATATATATGATTTTTTAATATATTGATGTTTTTTAAATACATCAAATATTATTTTTCAAATACTATATTAAAACAACAAATCATATACTATCTAGGTAATGGTATGAATTTTTTACTTAATTTATGATATACATGTTTGTATGTAATGATTATATGTAATATATATTTAAAAAATAAATATATTGAATAATTTTATTTATCAATGAATCTAATAATATATTGTACATTTATAAAATTTTATATCTAATATATATATGTATATATATATATATTTAAATTTTTTAATGTATATTTATGAATGTTTTAAAATATAATTGTGTATATATTTCTCAAAAACTATAGTTCCCTAAATAAATTTTTTATTATTTTATACATAACTATGCTAAGCACATGTGGGGTCTGACTAAGTGGATCAATAAGCCCTAGTAACACTCAGGCAGTTGGGGTTTATATCGCATCCACTACAACTTCTAGACCACCCAATTAAATTGGTTTTCATTGTGTTTATTATCAATAGATTCCAATGCAATGTAGGCCTGCATCACTAGACAAGGTAGCAAATGATCAAAACCCCTCTAGATTGCAGGTTAGTCACAAGTTGTTGAAATTCATACTGGAAAGAAGGTGGTAACACATAGCATCGAGGAATCCTCTAAAGAATGAAGTAGTGGTGTGTGAGATAGGCATGGTGGATGAAAGCGGAAGAAGATCCATAGAGTTTGTGATGTGCAGGGGATGGTGTAGTTGCTAATGATTGTAGGAAGAGGAGGCGTTCTGCTGTGGAGCTTCTTCTACAACAAGGTATCGCAATTAAAAACATGATCATGATAGATATTTAAGCTGTCAGTAGGGTATTTGGGGTTGGTCGGCATAGTTAGTTATACGTAAGGCCTTGAAGGTGGTTTCTGATGAAAGGGGTGGCCATAATTTGTTAAAATAAGCACATATATATTATATAAATAAGATCACGGTGTAATATGGACTATCCATTTATGGGGATATGAACTGGGTTATGCCCTTGAGGTGTGTCTGTGTCTTTCTGTGTGTGTGTTTGAATATCATTGTACCCCCACATGATTATATATATTTATATATATAAATATATATGCAACTACCCAAAATATTATCAATAGAATGTTTTATTAATTTTAATAAATAGTAGTAATATAATATACAATAAAATAAACATTAAAATACTGTAAACTGAAGATTATTTAAATAAACAAATAGGTAATTATATATATATTTTCGAAGTAATTAAAATTTCCAAAAATTATATAATGAAATTATATATATAATTACTTAGAATAATAATAATTTACAATTAATATGACATAACATTTATTATTATTTAAACAAAATTTTGTAGTTTCCTTTAAAAAAAATATTACATATATATATATCAAATAATATGTTGCATACATAAATAAATTTAACTATGATACATGATATAACATAGACATATAAATAGTTATATAAAATTAAGGTTATTCCTATTTTTTGAAATTATTTTTAATAATATATTTTTAATAAAATATTTAGGTAGATTGGGTTTATTTATCCAAGTGTATTGAATATTATTTATTAACTATATTTTAATATAAATATACTATATAATATAATATATAATAATAAATTTGATTAAATATAATTATTCAGAATTTAAATTAAAAATAAATATTTTTTTAAACAATAATAGTTCGCTAAATGTAAATTACTTATTTTATACATATAATTTAAATTATGAAAACACTATATTTAAATTATCGAAATCATTTAAAATAAATTAAATAAAAAAAAATATCAATAATTTAAACTGAAATTTAATCATACAAAGAACATTAATTTATACATTCATCCAACCGTAAATTTTAAATAAGTTAATCATCCAAACAAAATAAATAATGCAATGATATAATAAAAATTTTCACATAGAAATTATAGCTTCTCTACTACTAGAAATATATTTTTTGAATGAGATCTAAAAGAGATTATCTAGAAAATATATGGAAGGAATAATTGAAATGGAGGGGGCCTCCAATTATAACATTTTTTCAAAACATTTGTGTACCCTATTCACACAACACATGGCACTCAAGATTTGTTGCATTGAATTCTTCCTAAAGATTCTCGACCACCCACACATCCTGATACTATTGGAGTTTGTTTGAGGAATTTAATCCTTTGATTTTATGTGGTCGATGCCTCTTCTTATTCCATGAAATAAATATTGAAAATATAATACGGTAGAAGATCATAAAAATGAATATGGAATGAGATGATCATTAGAGAGAGAGATCGTTGGTGGCTCTAATTGGTGATGGTTTCTGGAGTATTGTTCATATAGAGAGCACATAGATTTTTGAATTATTCTGATAGGTCAATAAACTAAAATGATTCTTAGAGGGTTCTTATATAGGTGATTCCATGTATGGTAATGTTGTTTGGGCCTATTTTCTTGTGTTCTCATTGAATTATTCGATGGTACATTAAATTTCATTTTCTTGATCCATTTCTGCATTGGATACTGGTTATTCCTCTAGTGATATCTATTTTTTTGTTTCTTATACCTTAATCTTATATTGTATGAATCCATGTTTATATTTTCCTAATAATAATTAAATTAGAGTGGGTGGTTTTCTTTCTATCGAGTAGGACTATCATTTTTCAAACCACGTAGAATCATACATTCTCCTTTCGTCATCTATATTTTTTTTATCAATATATTTGTTTGTATATTTTTTCTTCTATAAACAATCCTATGTATTATTTGAATATATCTTCCTTTTTGAAACATATTTTTTCTCATATCATATTCCTTTTTGGTGGATCGTGTGATACCTCCTCCTAATTTTTTTAATTATTTTTCACCAATGTAATCCTCTGAATGACATGTTGTATTGAACTCAACTATAATCGAAGCCGGTCAATGTTTAATTATTAAATTCCAAAAAACTACCGTATATGTGGAAAGTAGGTTTGTACCCAAATGGAAGGTTATTATGACCACTATTCTTCTAAAAACATTCATAAAGACACCATTGTTGTCAACATTGGGAAAGATTTCCTATGTTTTTTTACTTTTTATTTTTTTCTATTTTGGTTTTAGAAGGCAGAAAAGAAACACCACATTTTTTTTATATTTTGAACTAGGTAAGATGAAGTAGAAAACATGTTGAAAATAGTGATCAAAAAATTTCAAGAACGCTGATAAATAAACTATCAATGTAAATCTCCTGGGGAAAATTATCCATTCTACTGATTTTTAAATTATTCCAACTCACTTAAATGTTGTTACATTATACCACCGTTTAAAAAGAACGACTTACTTCCCTCATTAAGAGTTATGTCAGACATTTTGATCATGTTAAGAGTTCCCCACTCCAAAATAGTTCAACTGTGAAAATCATTATTTGAAAAGGAAAAAAGGAAAACTCACCATAAGTCCTGAAGTTTTATGAATTTATTATCCTTTGACAGATTTATCCACAATCAATCTCACCAATTGATTATGTAATTCTGATATTATGTTTTGGTGGTACAAAGTAAATGAATGGAATCTTTATTTATCTGACTGATCAATACTGAATCCATCAAAATGATAAAATGAAAAGAAAATTTAAAGATAACCGGTGGAACTTCAATTTCTCCTTGAACTAAGAGATTTTTATAGAAAACCTATTAATTATCATAACAGTAATTGAATACATGATAATGAAAAGTATAAGAAGTAAAACAAAAAGGAAGAAGAACTCCCCTAAAGATGATCTGCTCTTATGCTCCTTCAACTCCCTGGCTGTCCACCGGATTTCTCTACTCTGATGGAAGAGATGGTCTCAAATCTCTAATGGTGATCTGTTAGAATGAATCCTCCAAATCCCCAATGTATGATTCCCTTAATTTTGATACTTTATTTAATTTTAAATCCTGCTGTTAAAAGCTGCACATCACCCCTGTTTTCCACTGACTTCAAGTGTCCCTCACTTTCGTACCACAGACGTGTGTTTTTTCACGAACCAAACATCACAATAGTTTTTCCCTTGTAACTAACTTACATTGAGTTAGTTGGAAGCACTTGGATGTGTTTTCGACTATTATATGAACCTGCACATGAAAGAACAAAATAGAATAGTTATAAAAAAAAGAATGTTTAATTAAATATAAATATATTCATTAAGTCTAAATTAATAATTTTTACATTTAATATTATTTATTAAGTTACGTTTTTAGAATTATTGATAAAAATTTAATAAAACTATATTTTTAAATTAATTATTATAAATTTTTAAAATGTTTTATTAATTTTAAATAATTATTATTAATTTTAATAATATTATTTTTTTATGTAATTAATTTTTATTTTATTAAATATCACCATTAAAGTTTATTTTGGTTTGATAATATAATTTATTTTAATTGTTAAAATTAGGTTACTCTGATTATATTAGTTGACTTAATTAGATTAATTATTTATATTTATTACTTAATTTTAATTATTTTAGTTTTTGAATAATATATTTAATTAATAAGTCAATAATTTACTTAATAAATATTTTACATTAATTACTATTAAATATTTTAGTACAATTAATATTTTATTATTATTATTATTTAATTTATGTTTTTAATTTTAGTTTAAGTTAATTTAATTTTAATTTTAATTTTTTAATAATCTTCTCCCCACCTTATCTCTTCCATGGTGTGCAACCAAGGGAGAGGGTATGGTTCATGTGGGACTCCACGACAAAGCTCCTCCTCCAGTGCAACTTAGCATCCTCCAAGAAACTACATGACTTAGTTCAACATCCACCTCGGATTCCCATTGCGGTGGTCGCCTAGTGCATAGCGGCGCATAACAGCGGTGCAATAGGATGGCTTCGAGAAGCTTCAGTGGAAAGCTTCAGTTGCGACATGCGAGTGAGATCCTCTACAAAATAATTCTTTTTCACACTCCCTTGAAGCAGGTTCAGTGGTGGAGATGTGTTCTACTCGTGACAATGGTGTCCTTTGGGTGAGTTCGGTTTGGGTATGCAGGGAAATACGATCCACCAAAGAAGTGCAGCTTTAAAAGGTATATTTAATGCATAAAAATCTGATTAAATCTGTAAGGATTTCAAGTTATGATGTAGTTGAGGGTTTTAATTATGTTGATTAAAATTGCGATTGAAGATGAAAATGAAAATGGTTGTGAAGAAGTTGATGACCCACGTCGATTTGTTACTATAGGTGGAAACAAATGGGGTTCAGTAGATGGTTGGATGAATGCAGGGACGTCAGTGCTTGAAGGGTGGAAGCAGATTACTGAGTGCAGGTATCATCATCAGTGTGTGCGGTGCAGATGATTGGTGAATGCGTCAAGGGAAAGATCAGTGTCTGCGGTGCCACCTATGGTGAACAATGAGTGGGGATGAATGGTATTGTTGTGAGAAGTAGTAGTGGCATCAGTGGATTGACATTGAAGGATGAAACAACATGGAGGTGATGATTGTGAGACCGATAGTGTTCGGATGTGAAAATGATCATGAGGGAAGGAGATCAATGCCATGGGTGAGACCGATAGTTGTATCAGAGGCAGGGAAACCATCGGTGAGTAACGAATCACCGATAGAAGAAAATATGAGTGATAGATAGTTAAAAAAGGTATTGGTGAGTGTGTGAAATTTCAACACGTCGGTGTGAGAAATTTGTAAGGGAATGAGTATCGGTGTGTGCATGACACACTGATGGAATAAAAAAAGGACTCACTCATAGTTAAATAAAAAATGAGTCACCGTTAGTCAAAATAAAAATGAATCACCAATATTTTAAAACGATTGACTGAAGCCGATTCACACGAGAGACTAACACTGTTTCAAAGTGATCGGTGAGTCATGACTCACCGATAGTTTAAAAAAAGATCATCGGTGTGTCGCAGCATCGATGCCAGTATTTTAAGCCATCGGTGGCACTGATGGTTAGGATGTTATATGTGTGTCAACCCACAGATAGAAAAAATTTAATCAATAAAAAAATAACATTAAACAGATAATAAAATGAATAAAACATTAATTAATTTAAATAAAGGAAATATTAACTAAACTCTTAAAGACAAAATAGTAAACTTAATAAAAAACTAACTAAATTATTAAATAAAATAAAAATAATAGTGACTTAATTATTAACTAAGAATATAAATATTAAGATTTATTAATTAAATATTTATATAAATTCAAAACACATACAAAGAATTAACCACGAACATGAAGTTAAAATAATTAAAAATAACTAAAGATTTTGAAAAACTAAGTTAATTAATTAAATGAATAAATGAAAACTTAAATTTAAGAACACATTATTATATTATACTTAAACATAAATTTTCACTTATCTAATAAACAGAATAATTAGACTTGTTAATAAATAATGTTAATTTATTTTAATAAATCTAATTTAAAAGGTAACGTTTTAAATTAAAAATCAAATTAGATTGACGCAAATAAAAATGATCAATTTATTAAATAATAAGAATTTAAAATTAAAAAAATGTTAACTAGATTAAGATTATTAAACTAAAAAAGTAATTTAATATAATTAGAAAAATTAGAATGACTAAATTAACTATTTAAAAGACTAAAAACACATATTTAATTATAAAATATGATTAATTAATAGATTTAGTGATAAAATACAAAAGTGCCATTATTTATTAGAAAGTGATAAAATAAATAATTAAATTGTTAAAAATTAAACTGAAGACATGGAAACTATGTAAAAATAAAGCCACATCAAATTCCTCCACACTTAAGAATTGTTTTTCCTCAAACAATCACATGTTTTATTAACTTTGGAAAATTGTTATGTTTGTTTTATATTCCTAAGCTCAAAATTTAGCATGTCTAGCACATTAAAAAAATAGGACTGAACTGTCAATAGGCTTTTGAAGAGATATCTTCAAATAAAATATTACCTAGAACAAATTCTGAAAGGGTAATCAAGATAGCAAAGATCATCCATCAAAGAAGGTGTCCTGCCTCATATGTGATACTACTTAATGACTCATTACATTCCGGGCTTATGTCCAAAGTCCAAGAGTGGTAATCGGTAAAGTATTATTGGAATCGAAAACATAATAGAGGAACCTTGTACTTTAACTCATCACCTAGGTTCCAACTATAAATATAATTTTTTTCAATCACCTTATTGATACAACCTAAATAAATCACATATAAACCAATTGTCCCCTTCTTCATCCAGCGTTCATCATTTTCCTCACCTTAATAAACTCTTTTTTTACCCAAGAAACATAATTTAGTTTTTCCCAAGACATGTATCATGTGATAAGGGTTGTGCAATGCACTTATTCAAGGTGTACAAAGGGATTATAGTAAACAAAAATTCACCCAACATTTATGGTCATAGAGATTCATCATGGGATCCAAGATTCCAAAACTACTCTGGGTTTAAAATATTTATATAAAAATCATTTATATTGTCTCACTAAAGTGATTACATTAATAAATAAAAGAAAGAAGAGTCCCCTGGGAAGAGCTTCAAACTTCCAGTTCAAATTGTTATGATCATAACTCCACTAATAGGTTACCCATATCAATCTCAAAAATAGTCCTAAACCAAGATGTCATAAAACACTAAGTAGATTCACTCAGAAATCATCCACCCTCATTAATTTTAGATTCATAGTAGTTTTTAACTACCAATCAAGCATAATCCAAAGGCAATACACATTTTAGAGACAATGTAAAGCCTAAAATTATGAAAGAATTTTGTAAAAATTTAGTCATTTTTTACAAAAGAAAAGAATTTGTAGTGAGAATTGACAAAACTTTCATTAAACATAGTTTATCATAGTCATGAATTGACCCACTAAACCACACATAAAACCCAACTTTGTCCCCAAAGTAGACTTCAAATGTGGAGAAGAACAATTTGAAAATATAAGTTCAAAATAGTTCTTCAATTTAATAGATTGATGACATGTTGAAAGGGTCTCAATGATGTTCAAGATGTATTGTTTTTCCACAAATATTAATTTACAGTAGGTTCTCAAGAAATTACACACATTAACATTTAATACAGTGACAAATATTTTCCATTAAAATTTAAACACGGAATGCAACTTGTGGATACTCAGTGGATATGGTGTAAGAAATTTCAGAAAGTATGATTCAAATTAATGTACAATATAGGAGAAAGATTAATACTAACACCCCTTTTCTACGTAGTTTCAATGGAAAACAAAACAACCAACAAGCATGTACTCCCCCAACTTAGTTTAAAGCAGTGAAATGTTTTTTACAATGGTGAAATTTAATTTTTCAACAAGGAGGATCATACTGAATTATTTAATTCAAATAAGTGACATGCAGAAAAAACTCTTTAGTATGTAAGACATGCAGTAGATTTTCTAGTAAACATGTATCAAAATTTCTTAAAAAAGTAAAATTTTTATGGTAACAGTCACTGCCTCACCGATAATAATTACTGTAACTTGCATTAAATTTTATTAAAGTGAAAAAGGTGAAGAAAAATGAATGTAAACTAAAGAATAGAATACTTACCTGAATCAAAGTTTATCATTAAATATTATGTAAGGGAATCCCACTCCTTATAATGACATAGCAGTAGCTTCTTGATATCTATGAAACAGAAAATGTAAACCAAGAGAAAGAAATAACAAGAATTTTAGAAAAATAGTGTAAAGAATAATCACTGTATTCAAGGTTAAAATGATATAACCTAAATACAAAACACCATTGGTTGCATCCCAAACAGCTCTATGTTTTAAAATCTTCATCCATACCTTATTCAAAATCAGTTCTGAAGCACTACGAAGGAATCCAGGACCTTCAGTTACCCCTAAAAATACAATTTCACTCTCTACCAATTAACCAACATGGGGTTTTTCTTAATCTACAATTTCAACAACTCCATTCTTAAGTACTCTTACAATAGTAAAGGGTTACCCACTTGGACATGAGCTTTCTAAGGAGTAGTTTGAGTCTCGAGTTTAAGAGAAGAGTCTTCTATCTAGGGATTAATTATTTTTCTTGAATGATGGAATCATGATAGATTTGAGTCCTCTCGTTATATATTCCTGAATTATCATTACTCTCTCTCCTAATCTCATCCAGCTCACTCACCTCAATTAATATCCTCTCACCAACACTCTTAAAATCAATGTTTAGAGCCATAACTTCCCAATATGACTTATGTTGCAACTCCACAAGAAAATGACAACATTTCAAAAAAAAATCTTATAAAGAGACATACCTATTGGGGTCTTGAAAGATGTTATATATTCCCATAAAGCATTATCCAATTTA
This sequence comes from Viscum album, assembly GCA_963277665.1. NCBI lineage: Eukaryota > Viridiplantae > Streptophyta > Magnoliopsida > Santalales > Viscaceae > Viscum > Viscum album. Next base: position 49,352,141 of record OY728130.1, on the reverse strand, counting down.
AGAGACCAGACCTTCCAAGAATTTGAAGTAGTTTTTTCAAGAATCTTTTTCAGCTCTCTGTTTGAAATTTCCTCCTATCCACTTGACTATGGATGATAAGGAGTTCTAGTTTTATGAACACAACCATATTTTCCAATCAAATCATTGAACTTATGGTTTATAAAATGTGTTCTATTATCAGTGATAAGGGATTTTGGAACTCCAAATCTTGAAAAGATGTTCTTTTTAATAGATTTAATTACAGAGTTGGATTGATTTTTCGGTAGTGGAACTGTCTCAACCCACTTTGACATATAATAAAAAGCAATAAGAATATACTCATTCTCATGAGATGATGGAAATGGACCAAAGAAATATATAACCCAGACATAAAAAATTTCAACTTCTTGAATTCCTTTTTCGGGTAACTCTTTCTTCTTACCCATATTTCCTAAACTCTAACATCTATCAAAACCATCCACATAGCTCCTAGAATCCTTGAAAAGGGTGGGCCAATAAAAACCCTATTATATGACTTTATGAGCAGTCCTTTCACCACCATGGTGAACTCCCTAAGGTGATGAGTGAAAAATATCTAAAACAGAAATCATTTCTTCCTCAGGCACACATCTCCTAAGGATACCATCAGCACATCTCCTAAACAGTAGGGGTATTCCCAGAAATAGTAATTAAGATCAGAAATAAATTTCTTATTTTCGTTATTGGGAAGCATTTTGGTAAAGACACCTACAGCCAGAAAGTTGGCGAAATCTACATACCAAACAGATTTCTTAATTGACACGGAAAATAGATTCTCATCCGGAAAGGAAGATTTGATCTCCCTAGGATATTTAGATTGAGTAAGAGGAAGTCTAGATAGACGGTCAACTACTAGGTTTTCATCTCCCTACTTATCCCAAATCACTAAATCAAACTCTTGTAGAAACAGAATCGATCTAATCAACCTGTTTTCAGTTTCATTCTTAGATAGAAAATAATTTAATGTAGAATTTTCAGTGAAAATGATAAATTTAGACACTAAAAAATATTTTCTAAACTTCTTAAGAGAAAACAAAATAGATAACAATTCCTTTTCAGTGGTTGTAGAATTATTTTGGGCCTAATCTTGACATCTTCTAGTACAATACACCACATGTAACATCCTATATTTCCTATGTATAAGGAAATCACCTACATCCATGTCACTAACATCACACATATGTTCAAAAGGTAGTTTCCAATGAGGTTCAGTGATGATGGGTGATGTAGTGAGTTTTTCTTTAAGCAGATTAAATTATTTAAACCGTTTTCATCAATGTTAAAAGGTGCATCCTTAACCAGAAAAGAACACAAGGGATTAGTTATTTTGGAAAAGTATTTTATAAACCTCCGGTAGAATCCTACATGCCCTAGGAAACAACTAATACCTTTAACAATTTCAAGAGGTGACAGTTTTTGAATTATATCAATCTTAGTAGTATCAACTTCCAAACCTCTCTTTAACACTTTATGACCTAAATGAATAACCTCTGTGACCATGAGTTGACACTTCTCCCAATTAAGAAAAAGGTTGGTTTCAATGCATCTTTTTAAGAAAAATTCATATTTTCAAAGATGTGTATCAAAAGTACTTCCCACAATGGAAAATTCATCCATGAAAACCTCAATAATTCTTTCAACTATATCCAAAAAGATAGCCACCATCACCTTTGAAAAGTGGCTGGAGCTCCACACAATCTGAAGGGCATACACTTGTAGGAAAATGTCCCAAAGGGGAATGTGAAAGTGGTCTTTTCTTGATCCTCTAGAGTAACAAGAATTTGGTTGTAACCAGAATACCCATCCAAAAAGTAGAAAAAATAATTTCCAGAAAGCCTCTCATGAATTTGATCAAGGAAGGGCATTGGAAAATGGTTCTTCCTAGTCACTTATTTAAGATTTTGAAAATTGATATAGACTCTCCATTTTTTGGATTTCCTAACTTGGATTTCTTCATTATTTTCATTTTTACTAAAGTGAAATCTCCCTTCTTGAGAACAACTGGGACAGGGCTAACCCAAGTACTATCAGAAATGGGATGAATTATTCCAGTGTCCTGTAACATAATCACTTCCTCTATCACAACTTCTTTCATGTTTAGATTCAATCTTCTTTGGCACTCTTCCCAATGCTTATGGTCTAGATACATAGGTATTATATGCATGTATAATGAGGGAATAATACCCTTGATATTAGCTATGGTCCATCCTATGGAAGATTTACACTTTTTCAACAAACTAAATAGTCTATTTTCTTGATTTTCATTAATTTTAGAAGAAATAATGAGAGGAAAAGTAGAATTCTCACCCAAAAATTAGTATTTCAAATGAGAAGGGATTTGTTTTAGTTCAAGAATGGGTCGTTCTACACTGGAAGACTCTTAGGCTTGGGAGGTCCATGATATTCAACATATCACTTTTAGGTTGTTTTAAATGATGAAATATTTTCAATTTCATGTTCATTTATAGAATTAACTATACTACTATCAAAATTGGGCAGCACAGTATCAATATTTTCTAGGTCAGAATTTAGTATGTTTATTTTAGAAAAATCATCATGTTGCCTAAAAAATTCCTGCTAAAAATCATTAAAATGCTTAGCAGGGATGGTGTTAACAAAAAACCCTCAAATTCACTCAAAAAATTATATGTTTAGAAATAGAGGACTCTTATACAACAAAAACTAGAAAGATGTCCAGTTCTGGAAAAATTTTCAAATTCAGTGTTTGAGAAAAATTTTCATCTTATGAAACATGGAAGTCATTATTTTCAAATTGAAAATGATTTTCTTCCAAAACTGATAAATTTTTATATTCCTCAATGTTTTAATTTGAGGTTTCATCCTCTAAGGACTCTACCTTTGAACAGTTTTCAGACAAAATTAGTCCATTGACATTTTTAAACGCATAGAATTCTTTTTTGTTGTTCTCCAATTTTAAAAATAATCTAACCCTTAGAGACATCAATAACAGCGACACCTGTGACCAATAAGGGCATGAAAAAGATGATGGGGACCTATTGATCACACTCCATGTATATGGCTAAAAATTTTGCAGGCATAAACAACTTCCCTACCCCAACTAGAATGTCACCTACCCTACCCAAGGGATGAGTGAAAGATTTATCAGCCAACTGAAATATGACTATGGTGGGTTGAAGATCACCCAACCTCAACAGTTGAAATAGTGAGTAAGGGAGAAATTTAATACTAGAACCTAAATCACACAAATAGTTGAGTTGATCAGAATTTCATAAGGTGCAAGGAATGACAAAAATACCAGGGTCTTTCAATTTAGGTGGGATTTTCTATTGGTGTACAACACTGCACACTTCAGTGATGTTGTAGGTAGAAAATTCTTCAAGGGTCTTTTTGTTAGAAACACTTTTTTTGAGTTATTTCAAATAATATGGAATTTTAATTAATTCTTGAATGAATGGAATGTTTAATTGAATTTTAGAAAGGAGACCAAGGAACTGAAGAAGTTCATCCTTGGTATTACTTTGAGGTTTCACCTTCTCAGAGAAATGGATGGGTGGGGAAATATTTTTAAAGAAAGTGGGTATATCCCTCACCTCTACATCAATTTTATCTTTTCCTTTATTTTATTGATTTTTAATTTAATTTACAGCTTTTTCTTCGGATGAAAAAAATCATATTTCCATCATTTCCTATAGCTCTCTGTGAATTTCCAGCATGTGAACGAAGCATTTTTTTATTTCCAGATTCAATCAGATTTTTTAATTTGGGAATTTTCAAGGTCTTTTTCAGAAATAGTTTGAGTATTCATCTCAATTATAGTTACTACTACCATGGAATTTTCTATAGGGTTAAGTTCATTTGTTCTTGTAAGTGTACCTTTTCCCCTCGAAGTCAAATCTCTAGAAAGTTGTCCTATCTAGGTTTCCATATTCTGAATTCTCATATAAATTTTCATTTTATCCAACTCATATTGATTTGGATGTTTGGTTAGCTGAGTCATGTATTGTTACTCTTGAGAGTTAATTTTTTTCAAGATTAGATCACGTTTAGAGTGCATTTGAAGACTCACCACTTTGTTTATTTTGAATGTTTGGTCTTGGTTGGTTAGAGTAATTTGGGAGAATATATTGTTTACTTAGGACTTTATCATTCCATTATAAATTGAGATGGTTCTTATATCCTTGATTGTAGTTGTTAGAGAAAGGATCGTCTTTAGGAGGCATTCTAGGACCATAGATAACAAAATTTGAATTCTCTTGTTGTTGGGATGGAATATCAAAGTTAGGACAGATGTTTTATGTATTCCCAAATATTAGACATTGTGAACATTGTTCTCTTAAATATTGATTGGTGTTTTGATAGTCATGTTGGTTAAATGTTTGTTTAGAGTTCTTGTTCATTAGATATTGAAGTTTGTTGGTGATTTGAGCAAGTTGAATTTGAGTTTCATTCATTTAAACAGTATTTGAGTTAACATTTATATAGACACTTTTTCTTCTTGAATTATTATGTTGAGTGTTCAGGGCCAGGATGTTAAGGATTTGTCTCAACTCTTCATCAGTAATGCAATAGAGTTACCCCTAGCAGCCTGATCAACTAGGTGTTTTCCATAAAAATACAACCCGTTATAGAAGGTATCAATGAGAATGTGAGATGTGGGTTGATGATGGGGAAACTACATAAGAAGATCCCTGAATCTTTCCCAAGCTTCGTGAAAAGCTTCACCATCCTCTTGATAAAATCTAGTGATATTTGTTCTATGATCACCCTTAACTCTTTGGGGATAAAATTTTATAATGAAATAGTTGTACACTTGATCCCAATTTTTAACAATGTTACCATCTAGGCTTAAAAAGTAATTCCTATCATCCCCTTTTATGTAAAGGGAAATACTTTCATTCTTAGATCATTATCTATAAGTCTTAGAATAGTTAGCTGCTATATATTATTGTAGACGTCTCTATTAAAGGCTAGGGGGTCCTCATTACAGAGCCCATAAAATGTATACAGAAGTGAAATGTGTGACTATTTATGTTCATAGTTTATAGATCTAGTACTAAGTCCAATGTAAAATGGATTTCTTGAAACATGAGGATTTTGGAAGTCCCTCATCCTAAGCATTTCATTTTCTTTGAAGAGTTCTGGATTGTTTTGGAAGTTGTTAGGCCTAATAACCCTATTGTCTATGTTCTTCATTTCAGATTTTTGTTTCTTTTTCCTAAGAGTAGTAAGATGCTTATCTATTTAAAGGTTCAGTGGCTCTAAACTAACACCAAATGTTCTTGTTCTCATGTAATCAAGAAAATACATTATTCATCAATAAATAGTTACAAATCAGCACTAAATGAAGCATATTTGTTTTACAGTTTTCAAAATTTCCTATTTTTTGGGATTTTTATATGAATTGTTTTATGTATTTATAGAAATATAATGGCTTGTGATTTCGCACACAATGGTGCCAAAAACATGCACTGAACTTTCATTTCAGTCGGTCAAAGTTTAATTGTTAAATTCCTATTAACTACTGTATATGTGGAAAGTAGGGTTGAACCAAGAGGGATGGTGATTATGGCCAATATTCTTCTAAAAACTTTCAAAAAGACACCACCAATGTTAGTAGTGGGAATGATTTCCTATTTTTTTACTTTTTTTTCTAATATGTTTTTAAAGAAGAAAAAAACACCACATTTTTTTGTATATTGAACTAGGCTAAGATGAATCAGAAAAAAAAGTTAAAAATAGTGAACAAAAAAAATTAAGAACGATGATAAATTAACTATTAAAGTAAATAACCCAGGGAAAATTATCCATTCTATTGATTTATAATGTATTCCAACTCACATAAAAGTTGTTTCAGTATACAACAATTTTGAAAGAATGACTTACTTCACTCTCTAAGAGTTAAGTTGGACTGGTTGATCAAGTTCAGAGTTCTCCACTCTAAAATATATCAATGGTGAAAATCATTATTTGAAAATGACAATAGGAAGAACTCACCGAAAGTCCTAGAGTTTTATGAATTTATTATATTTTAAAAGATTTATCCATGACCAATCGTTCCAATTGATTGTATACTTTTGATATGAAGTTATGGTGGTACAAATCAATTGAATGAATTCTGTATTGATCTGGCTGATCAATACTGAATATATCGAAACGATGAAGTGAATTTTTTTTAAAGAAAACCAGTATACCTTCAATTTCTCTTTGAACTATGAGATTTAGCTTGAAAACTTTTTAATTATCATAGTAGTAATTGAAAACATGCTCAAGTAGGGCATACAAATTCAAACACAAAGGAAAAAGATCTCCCTGAATGATGATCTACTCCTATGCTCCTTCGACTCCTCAGCTGTACAAGGATCTCTCTACTTTGATGAGAGAGAAGCTCTTGAATATCTAATGGTGCCCTACTATAATGCGTCCAAAAATACCAAATGTCCGTACCCCCACCCCCTTCAATTTCATTTCATTCTTCTCTTTTAAATCCTTCTATCAAAATATACGCGTCACTCCTGTTTTCCAGCGACTTCAAGTGTCCCTCACATTCACACCGCACACTTTTGTTTTTTTGCGAACCACACGTCGCATTAGTTTCTCCCTTGTAACTAACTTCTGATGAGTTAGTTAGAAGTACTAGGATGTGTTTTTGACTTTTATATGAACCTGTACAAGGAAAAACAAAATAGAACAGTTAAAAAAAATAAATAAAGTTTAATTAAATATAAATATAGTCATTAAGTTTTAATTAATTATTTTTAATTTTAATGATATTATATCATTATGTAATTAATTTTTATTTTATTAAGGATCACCGTTAATTTTTTTTTGTTTTGAAAATATAATTTATTTTAATTGTTAAAATTAGGATAATATAATTATATTTGTTGATTAAATTAAATTAATTATTTATATCTATAACTTATTATTAATTATTTTCGTTTTTAAATATTCTATTAAATTATTAACATAATAATTTACATCATTAATATTATAAATTAAATACTATTAAATATTTTAGTATAATTAATATTTTATTATTATTATTTTTTAATTTATATAGTTATTTTAGTTTAAGTAAATTTAATATTAATTTAAATTTTTTTATCATCTTCTCCCCCAGCTAATCTCTTCCGTGGTGCACAACCTGGGGAGGGGTCAGGGTTCATGTGTGACTCCATAACTTAGCTCCTCCTCTAGTGTGACTTGGGATCCTCCAAGAAATGGCACGACTCTGTTTGTCCTCCACCTCAGATTCCCATATTGGCGGTGACTTAGTTCATAGCAGCGCCTAGCAGCGACGCAACATGAGGGCTTCGGGAAGCTTCAACAAAAAGCTTTAGCGATGACCGACGAGTGAGATCCTCTGCAAAAAGATGCTACTGTGGACTCCCTCGAAGAAGGTCTGGTGGCAATGTTGTTTTTTACCCGTGACGACGGTGTCCTTAGGTTTAGTTCAGTTTGAGTATGCGCTGAAATACGATCCTCCTAGGAATAAAAACATCAAAAGGTAGATTTAATTTGTAAAAATATGACTACATCTGTGTGGATTTAAAGTTCTAATGTAGTTGAGGGTTTGGATTATGTTGATAAAAATTGAGATTGAGGATGAAAATGTAAATGGTTGTGAAGAAGTTGAGGACATGTGTCGATTTATTGCAGTAGGTGAAAATGAAGGGGTTCGGTAGATGGTTGGATGAATGAAGGGATGTTGGTGCTTGAAGGGTGGAAGTGGATCAGTGAGTGCATGTATCAGCATCAGTGTGTGAGGTGCAGAGGATTGGTGAATGCGTGAAGGGAAAGATTGAAGTCTGTAGTGCCACCAATGGATAATGGTGAGTGGGGATGAAGTGTCTCAGTGTGAGAAGCAGTAGTGGCATCAGTGGATCAACAGTGATGTATGAAACAATATAGAGGTGAGGATTATGAGACTGATAATGTTGGGATGTGAAACATATCATGAGGGAAGGAGATCAGTGCTAGGGGTGAGACCAAAATTTTTATCGGTGGGAGGGAAATCCATCAATGAGTACTGACTCACCGATAAAAGAAAATGTGACTGAACAATATTTAAAAATAAGTGACAGTGGGTGCATGAAATTGCAATGCGTCAGTTCTAGAAATTGGTAAGGGAATGCGTATCAGTGTGTGCATGACACACCGATGGAATAAAAAAAGGAATCACTAAAATTTAAATAGAAAATTAGTCACTGCTAGTAAAAATATAAAATGAATCACCGACAGTTTAAAATGAGAGACCGAAGCTGATTTATAGGAGAGAATGACATCTTTGCAAAGTGATTAGTGAGTCATAACTCACTGATAGTTAAAAAAAGGACGTCGTTGTGTCACGAAATCAGTGCTAGAATTTTAAACAATCGATGGCACTGATGGTTTGGATTTTATCGATGTGTCGACCCACCGATAGAAAATATTTAATCAATAAAAGAAGAAAATATTAAACAGATAATAAAATGAATAAAACATTAATTAATTAAAAAAAAATAAAAAATAACTAAACTATTAAAGACTAAATAACAAACTTAATTAAATATTGAATAAATTATAAAAAATACTAAAAATAATAGTGACTTAATTATTAACTACAAATATAAATATTAAGATTAATTAATTAAATATCTAAATAAATTAAAAACACATATAAAGAATTAACTGCAAAGATGAAGTTAAAATAATTAAAATTAACTAATGATTTTGAACAACTAAGTTAGTTAATTAAATGAAAAATGAAAGCTTAAAATTTAGAACACATTATTTTATGAAACTTGGACTTAAATTTTTACTTATCTAATAAACAAAATAATTTGACTTGTTAATAAATAAAGTTAATTTATTTGAATAAACCTAATTTAATGGGAAAAGTTTTATATTAAAAACTAAATTAGATTAACGCAAATAAAAATTAACAATTGATTAGATAATAATCATTTAAAATTAATAATATGTTAAAAAAATTAATATTATTAAACTAAAAAAGTAAGTTAATATATTTAGAATAATTAGAATGACTAAATTAACTATTTAAAAGACTAAAATCACATACTTAATTATCAAAATGAATAATTAATAGACTTCATGATATAAATAATAAAGTTCCATTATTTATTAAAAAGTGTTAATATAAATAATTAAATTGTTAAAAATTAAATAGAAGACGTGGAAAAATTATGAAAAAAAGAGCCACATCTGGTATCAATGTGATGTTTTTCGATTCTATTGATGACTTTGAGAAGATTAGAGGATGATTTGTTTAATGAAGAAAATGATTTCAATATGCAGAGAGTTAAAAGGAATGATCTTCTTTTCCACAATGGATTTGATGATGCTTTGGTAGGAGCTAACAAAAAAATCACCATTATCTCTGCTACTTGATATACCATGAACTCTTTTGATGATATTGATAGTAATATTTTAATTAATGTTTATTCTCTTTATTTGTCGACCCTTGGTGACAATTATCTGTGGGAAGTTGTCTATGATTCCTTTTCTTGGGAAATATGGTTCAAGTTAGTGTATCTTTCATGAATAGATCTCTATGAGGAAGGATAAAAAATAAAATTCATCTTTATAATTAAAATATGGTCTTATTAACTTCTATTCCAACAGATATTGATATATTTAATAAGATATTCATTGACATAGACAATTTCTATGGTGATATTTCTTATGAGGACCATCATAATTGGTTATTGAATTCCTTGGATGAATCATTCAATACAGTTAGATATTCCAAGATGTATGGTAGGTATTCTGTCACATTATAGCAACAAAAATCAATTGACATATATAGGGATATTCAAATTCATAGTCTATATATAGAGTTTAAAGGAGTATGGTCTTGGCCTGATTTTCACAATGTTAAGATTAAACCTAATGGAGACAAAAAAGATAATAATTATTGTACTTTTTTTGAGAGGTTTATGAAAGAATATTGTTGATATAACAAGCACATTAATATATACTTCCCTTGGATCCATCTAGGGATAATATGGCCCAAAACAAAGTGGTATACCCTGATATTAATAGTACTGAGATTTTATGAGTCTATCTAGAATCACATAGTATAGAGTTGGTGTAGCTCTAGTTTGTCTTTCTTCTACGTTCCTAGGAATGGATATGCTTGAGATTTGGATCTTCCCCAAGTTGGATGTGATGGAGTAGGTTGGGATGAAATTTCATAATATTTTTGGGCTCTAGTGGAGACTTCTATCTTGTCATCTTTTTATGTTTACTAACCATGTGTTTTTTTCTGCATTTAATTCTTTCATGAGAACTGTTTCTTTTTTTTGAAGATTTATACTTGGAATTTTTTGTTTTTCCATGTATTTTTATGTTCAAATAATTGGGTACTACTATAGTTACCCTATTTTTTAATACATTGATACATTTTCAAGAATTGTTTTGGAGCGATGCGTTTAGACGATGTAAGATTCTAAGGCCCGCTGAGGCTAAATTTGATATTTTAATAATATTATATATATTAACATCACAAATATTTTGTTTTCCTTCACATTTTTATAATATACAATGGAAGTTCTAGAATAAATATTCAAGACCATGATTTATTTCAGAATGTTGGGATTACCCTAAGCATATCCTAATGTTGGATGGTGCTAGATATTTAGATGAGGTAGCTTTTAGAGGATACATTAAGTAGATTAATTAATTAATTAATTAATTTAATTCATTAAATACCCAAAACCTAGTTTACACTATATAATTTATGCTATAGGAATTAATTGTGCTTATCCACATAACCTTGAGAGATCTTAGAGGATATTTAAGGTCTTTATCGTTGGTTAACAAGAATCAGATGATGAACAACGACCAGATTGAGATTGACCGAGAGGTAGCTATTGCAACAAGTCTTCTTTATCATTGTTGAATGTATTATTCCCCAACGATCAATCCATAATTGAGTTATGTATCAACAATTTTGGTTTCCTCCATTGATTAAAATATTGATCATGGATGTGTGTGTGTGTGTGTGTGTGTCTAGGACCCCATAAAACCCTGATTGGAATGGGGTGAATCAGGGTGTCAGCTTTTTCTTTTAAAGAGATGGATATTGTTCCCATGTTGGTTGGAACTTGTTAAAACTATATAATAGAATAAAAAAGTCATCAAACATTCCCATGCAGAGAGACAACACAACAGTTGTACATAGTTCTTCACTAAGGGATAATCCAAGGAGTATATTCCAAAAGTGTATCAGTCATACCTAAATCCACTAATCTTTACTAGTTGTGTAATATAGAAGTATAGACAGAGTCATTATATGCCAGGCACACTACCTTAAAACTATTTTAGGGAAAACACACTACCTCTATCAGAGTAATTCCATCGACTCCCCCTAGCTTACTACATTTGGTGAGGCCTTACTTAGTTTAATGACTTGATATTCTCTTTAGTAGATTGGAATTTAAGCCTTTGTCCTTGGCTAGCCTGATACTCTACATGCACTGTAGTCCTTATTTGATTCACTCGAAAGAACTATTCACATAAACCATATGTTCAACACTACTATTCGTGAAGCACCTTCACCATGCTTACAACCTTCATGAATAAAACATCCTTTATGTAGCACTAAGTCATCATGTTAGAACCAATCATCTCAAATATCCTTTTTCTAAGATACCTATGAATTGGTTAAGACTATGATCATAATTTCATGGCGCTCAGGCTCATAGTGAATACTTTATTCACAAATCTCTCATCCTTTTTGAATTTAGAACTATATGGCCGTTTCTCTAAATATTTTCATTTAAAATAAAGTGGGGGTAACTGCGTATTTATAGGATCATCCTATTGTGAAGAACCCAATCTCTCAGCTGATTTTTCATAAAAATACAAAAATTTATTCATTAAAATTCAAAATGTCCAGTTGTAAAGATTTTGTGGCAATATATTCATTTGTGTGCAATATTCCAAAAAGTGAACATAAGTCCTTCATGGTCATGCAAGTGAGTTGTTCACAAAAGGTGATCAAAATTGCATCAAATTCCCCTCAATATAAATGCGTACCCAAGTCTCATGCATGGAAAAAGTAATTATTGTATGCAAGAATAAAATCTTACATACATGAATGGAATGTTACACAAAACCTTTCACATAGGAATCTTGTGCACTAAAAATTATTTCAAATGGATATGATCTGCGTGTATGCAAGCCATCCTCTTCGAACAATGAAATATGCATTGAACTACCAATTTTTTTCCTATCATGATGACCATCAAGCTGAAGCCAAACCTACGCACCCCCTGGAGATTCCTAGAAATATGTCATTGCCTTCCCAACTATAATAGTTCCTCTAAAAGATATTTCATTCATGTAACTCTGAGTTTCCATTATCACACTAACCCCCCAAGTGTGAATGTTTCATAGAACAACATAAGAAAGTTCCTATAAAGTATAGGCTCCTACTAAAATATTTTCATGCAACTGTTTCCATATATAACCCAATTGTGCACAAAGTCTATGATTTTTAAGAGCCCTATTTTTGCAAAAATAAAATCTTTTATAGGTTTGTTTTACACATAATCCATAATCTTGGGAACAGATCCCAATATTGTTCTTGCGAATATCCCATCTTATGTGCAACCCATATTTCTTCTAGCCCTTCTTGTATGAATCCAATTTTGCACGCAACCCATCTTCCATGTGACAATGTCTAAGAATGTTCTCATTGATTCATACACTGATGGTTTTCCGCCACATCCCAATAAAAAATTGATACTCACACCATAATCTTTGTGGTCTAGGTCAGGGATATTTTTTTTACATCCTTATGTAGCCACAATTTCCACCCTTGGAATAGAATGATTCGAGATACTCCTCCACATTCTTTGAAATAACTTTAGTCCCCCTCATTCTATTATCCTCATTCTGATGGCATGAGTTGAGACTCTCATCTTGGATTCCCTATGTAACATGAGTCAAACCATTCCTCATGAATCTCCAAAAACCGCATTACCTGGATGTTACGCCAAGTTGAATCAGAAATGGCCACTCTTGCGTAAGTCCCACACCATCCCTTGTAAGGCATATTGGACCCAATATTACTCACTACATGAATTCAAACTATAGAATACCCTATCATTCATGAATTTTATCCATCATGCGATAAACATTAACTATAGGGAAATCACCTCATAACGGAGGATTGTTTTGGACATAGCAGTGGTTTTAAACCGCTGTCATATGCTTCTATAGCGATTTCCAAACACTACTGCTAAATTGCGTTTCTACATACAGTACACATTGATTTCTTCAAATTTGCGATGGTTTCTAGTAACTGTCATATAGACCGGATTTCACGGTTGTTTAAACCACCATGAAAAAAAATCATTTTGTTTGGGAAAACCACGGCTAAGCCTACAACCAACCACTGCCAAATGGTAACGAAAAATGAAATCTATCTTATGGTGGTTTTAATCACCTCTAAATTATTGTATGTAATAGTGGTTTTAACTACTGCCAGTAATAAGTTTCCAAATTATAGCAGCGGTTAAAACTGCCGTTAAAAATAATCAATTTACTTAGAGGCTATTTAAACAACCGCTAAAGGTAGAATTATAAAAAATGAAGCTAATTCTACAGCCCCACTACCAGTTCCCTGAAAAATAAACATTCCAATTTCACAAGCACATACATCCTACATCCAAAACAATACACAGAAACCAAAATTTTAAAAAGAAAAATCACTTTCAAATACACACACTAATTCACTTTAAAAACACATCATAGAGATAAAGAATATGGTTGGGTAAAGAAATATGATATTATAGGATACCACATTGTGGTCTAAATATTGAACTTTATGTGATCTAGAAGATTAATCTCAATCCATGGAGTTCGTTACAATGACATTTCGATTATAATGTCATAAGGGAAATGTACTAATCAATCAACAACTCATACCATTTCGTTCTATCAGATATTTAGCAAATTGTTGGGAGCCTGATTCAAGGTGTGATATATGATGAGTTCCACCCTATGGAGAATGTGTGGGAGGACTAGGAGAAAATTACGACTCTTTATTGGCCATTTCCAGGTTTGGTGAAAGGGACCAATGCAACAAACATTGAGTAAAGGAAATCCCATTCAAGAAGATGTTGAACTACTTCGTGAACCAGCTAGATGAAAATATATTAGCGTGGAAGAGAAAATTCCATTGTGTATTTGAATGGGGAAGGAGAAAATGTACATAAATATTCTATTGAAGAGATAGTGGATGTTGTGGGGATATATAATAATGTTTAATTTTCCCATGTTCAGGCTTATAGTGTTAGTTTTCATTCTGATCTATAGTTGGATTCTTCATGTGAGGGATTCACGCTTGGGGGGAGTGGTCAAGGACCATCACTAAGGTGGTGATGTTTGATACGGGTAGCCCATCAATCTAGATGTTCCTATATTGGAAGAGTTATACAATGTGCTATATTAGATCATCCAAGGTCAGAATCTTCTCCTTGTATGAAGGCCCTTTCTCTTCTTATATTGCTATTTAGTATTACACATGGGGGATATGATTATTGAGACCACATCTGTCTACCCTACACCAATTTTTATCCAACAATTCATATCATCTCTTGAAGCTTCCCGCTCATGTCAGACCCTGTGGATGTGCTTAAAATGTCCAGGTCAAGAGAATGAATCATGTTACCCAAATTCCCCCTCCCAATAGGTATGGTGACTAATGATGTTACATGGACTGTCAAGAAACAGTCATACCTCCTGGCCTTACTATGTGGGGAACTAGTGGTGAGGGATGATTTGTATCTGAAATTTGATCCATACAATCCACATCAGTTTTAAAAGTTAGTTCAAGTGCATTTTGTGACTAACTCTGAATGTGTACAGTGTTGTGTGTGAAAAATTCCATCCATCAATCTAGAGGATAATCTGGAACATACTCATGAATAAGGATGGGAAAAGGGATACAAGATCTCCCACCAACATCTTCCACCTACATTATTATCCATGAGTACACATAGTGTAGGGAGAGAAAGTTTATTAGGATAGATACTGAAGTGATAGACTAAAGAGAACGAGGAAGAAGTTTCCCCACAACAGCTCAATCAAGGGAGAGCAGAAGGTGGCGCTCATCAGGGAGATTAAGTCGTCCCAGTGGGTGATTATGTATCGACATTATAGGAAATTCATGACACTAATAAAGTGGGAGACATAGGGAGAGAATCATATAAATTATCGACACTCTTGGGATTGTGATAGTATGATGAAGGGTATCCGTATTTGGTAGTCTATGAGTATATTTTTCAATGGTTTAGGGAAGTTGTTGTTCCATGTTGATATCCTTAGTGATTTTATTTTAACCAAATCCTAAAATAATGGGTTAATCCATAGAATGTTCACTAATCTTCATGGAATATAGAAACAACTCAAAATAGATGGGATGCATATCATCGACCTAGTCCATGCCATGTTAGGATTTCACATTCACAATGATGAGGCAGTGTGGTATGTAATGGAGCATGTGGATCTGATAAAATCATGGGTCACTAAAATCCACCTTACTATCCAAGTGAATGTGCTTATGGCCATGACCACCCCTCTTAATATCTACTAGGTAAATATTCATATATTAAACATCAAAGATATAACTCATCTTTTATAATTGCTTCCTGGATCCTTTTCCACTTGTTTATGAATTTGGAATAGAGAAGGGAGAGGTTTGTGATATGTTTGATATAGGGGTAGAGGGAAACCATGAAAGGTGTTATTCCATCAATTAATGACCACTTCTCTGCCACCCAGAATTGTTATCCATGCATTTTTTAATGTTAAGGGAATCAATGCTAACATCTTGGTACTCTCTCTAAGATCAACAAAAAGAGGGATGTGATCTGAGATGAACTTTGGAAGTGGAAACCTAGTTATTTTAGTGGGGGAACTTCTATAATTGATCTAAAAGAAACATCTATCAATTTTACATGCCTATCTTCCATTTATAATGAACCTTCCCCATGTAAATTTAGTTCTAGCAATAGTAACATCAGTTAGGTTACACTGATCTATACAGCAAGAGAAATCATCTACAACAGTTTGAGAAAAGTGTGGTCCAATCATTTCTCTTGGTCTTAGGACAATATTGAAGTCTCCCATAAATATCCAGTTTTGATCCATATATGATTCATAAATATAAATATTCATTAATATGACATTTGGATCATAAATTCCTAGTGTCGTTGGAAGAATGGATTCATAACACATAAAATGAAACATGAGAAATCATGAAAATGTTAGGCCATGAAAATTTTAATTGAAAACTATATGCCACACATGATACATATACAAACCAAATATTACCATATTTTTCTAGCTTATCAACAATACCAATAATCTATGTCTGATGATGAACACAACTCATCACCCTCTCCACCTCCATATCTACTTCCTACTACCACCTGTAAGAAAATTATATTGAAAATTAAATATTATTGTATATTTATATTTAAAAATAAAACCAATTAATGTTTGAAAACTAAATGATTTTGAATTTTTTTGATTTACCTGCTCACCACCAGTCGATTCAATACCACTAGGGGTAGATACATTTGTCTCCTGATATAAATAAATCAACAATTTCCACAATGTGGATATCTGAGTCCCCTGTTTCTGAAATGTGTTTCATAGAGAAATTATCTCTCTCTGAGTATCTTGGGGTATGGACGGAATAAAACTATAATTTGATTAAGCTGCAATCCCTAATGGCATGCCAAAGACCTCAGATGGTACGGGTCCCAAACGCATCTCACACACTCGACCAGGATTCTGTTTCCCATGAACTCTAGAAATTGGGTCATCGTAGGTGACTGAGTAGGACTACGCAAGATTAACATCCCATAGTTCATTAATTTTTACCTACAAATAAAATATCAATAATATTATAAGAAATATATACTAACATAGTGAAAACTGATAATATGCTATTATAATGAAAAATGAATTAATACCCCAACTTCTTTGGCAGGATCATTAACAAAACTTCCATCATATTTTTTCTGAACATTCAACCACACTTCTGTTCGAGATATTGGGTGTCTTAAACACTGTGAAATCATTAACAAAAAAGATAAATAAGAAAATTAATTAATTAAATAGGTAATATTGTCTTATAAATAATTAAACTAATGAAAAGATTACTAGAGATGATCGGATTCTGTAAAAACTCTTTGACCCCGTAGGGTGAGGGATGAATTGCTTAGCCCATCTTGATGCATTCTTCCTTGAAAGATACTGAAATAAATAAAATGAAATTTAATAGTAATGTGTTCAAATCCATTTCCTCTTCATATTAATGTATAAATGTAAAATTATATTAATATAATAAAATATATTTAAATACCATCTACTTCTCATCAGGATGTATGTCAACAAAAACATTCCATTTCCATTTGAGTACACCATCGGGTAGCTTATTATACATATGTTGGAAAGTCAATGAAGTATCATTAACATCACACCCCAATATCCATTTAATGTCTTTCCATTTCTTTACCATATTTTTCAATGACCACTTTCGTGCTAGCACACCAGCAACCGTAATGTGAAAAAACATTTGTACACAAAAATTTATTTTGAAAATATTATAATTTAATAACATAATGAAATTCAATTATACCATAATGTATTAAAGTTACCTTTATTTGTAAATCAAAAACATCATTTTCCATGTTGAAGGCATATGCCTCCAATCATCATATGAAATAGGAAGGGAAACTGGCTCCGTGGCTAGCTGGCCAAGAATCTAGCCATGTAATCCTACGACATCATCTATAGGGTCCCCATATGAATCAAATGGGATTAATGATCTTCTCTTAGGAAAAATTCCATACATCAAAACTTTTTTATAATTTTCTCCATAGTTTCACTTTTTCCATATTTAATGAACAAAAATTTAGTATAAAAAAGTGCAATCAAATTTTTCATATTAAAATTTGTACTTATGATAGTCACCCTCCAGTATACCCAGGAAGAACTAGAAGTGGCGCACTACTCCCTCATTATTGAGGCTCCTGAATGGGGAGGCGATGACTATGATTTTGAAGGAATTCTTAGAGAGGGTGTAAGAGATTGTGTAGGGGGAGATGGTGTAGCGGGGAAATTGGATGGTGGATTAGATGTCGAAGGGAGGGAGACAGATAGATCGTCATCTGTTGGTGTGGTCGATGAAATAGTATGATGCTTCCTCCTTTGCATTCCTGTCATTTAATCAAATAACAGAACATATATATCAAAAACATTAGGCAAAAAAAATTAAAAATTGTACCAGATTCACATTACTAACTAAAAAAATATACATAATAATGAGAATGAATGACTGCACAAATGAAATAACTATTTTTTAAATGAATGCATAACTGTATATACAATCTTTTTTCCCTTCAATCATGTATTTTTACTGTTCCATTACTTCACAAACTACATATATCCTTTATAGACTGATATATTCAATATCATGATGGAAATATAAGTCTACTTCTTTCTATTGATGAGATTCATTGTCAAAGGTCAAATCTTCCACTTCATCACCCATATCATACAAATATATTTTTTTTACATGAGAAACTACACTCCACCATTCATCCACAACATCATTCCCATAATATACAATTTTCTATTATGATGATAAGATATGCAGATCATACAGTTCATGATCACCAACATCCATAAAGCGATAGAAGTTTATAGAATTAAATTACAAGGAATCTCTTTTAACACCACTGATAATATCAACTCAATTTCATTTGAAATAAACAACTAAAAAAATTCTCTTGGAAGTTTTATTTAATAATATTAGTCATCTTTTCTTAGTATTCTAGTTTAGAAAATTTAAAAATTCCACTATTCTGTGTTTTTAAACACTCTCTTCAATCGATTGTACGAAATCTAAACCCATTCACGTTGTACGAATCGAACTTTCTCACTTGTTTTAGAGGTCCTTAAGCAAAAAACATCAACTCTTCTGAAAACTATGCTCAAGTATCAGTATTCATGATCTAAAAAAATAAAACATTATTAGATTTACCAAATATATGTGCCAACCTAATATCTGTATTTATTGAAATATTTAAGAACTTATATATCATGAAAACTATTATACAAGCACTTTATTAACATCATTCATTATATCATTCTCATTTTAGGTTTGGCCTCCCCTTCTTCTCTTTGTTTTTATCTACAACTCTTCAATGAATGGATTTTCAATTTCACTATTCAGCAACACATATCTATGTGCCTATAATAATTCCATTTCTGTTAGTGTAACATTTGAGGTCCTCCCAACTAATTGGCCAATAATAGTAAATATTTGTGATTTCCTATGTATTTGAGATTTATTAGATGTGTCATCGACACATAAAACTTGATTAAAGCTTGTCTCAATATCATCCACGTATCTAGAAAAAAAGGTAAGACAATCCTCTTCCAAATAGGCTTCAGTAATAGAGCCTTCAGGCTGAGCTTTATTTCTCACATATGACTTCAAATGCCAAGAATATCTGTGAAATAAAATAAACAAACATAATTGTGAATTTAATTAAGTTCAAATAATTTTTTACTTAACTAAAAAAATATAAATATTGTATCTCTAAATTGTATACATCCATCGATAATTTACGGCCCCTACTATTTTAGCTTCCTCAACCAAATGAATAGTTAAATGCATCATGACTGTAAAAAATGATGGAGGAAAGATTATCTCCATTTAAAAATGTGTCAATACAAACCTCTCCGGAAGGTTTTCAGGCTCAAATAGATGTAGATACATCTTATATAGTTTCTTGAAAAATGTGCAGAATTGGAGTACAACATCAATAACTTTTTCAGGTAATAATGTACACAATGCCAATGATAGTAACTATTGTAAAAAAATATGAAAATCATGACTTTTCAATCAATGTAACCTATGATGATTTATGTCAAAACACCTTGAGATGTTACTTGTATACCCATAAGATACCTTCACATGCTTAAAAATTCAATGGAATGTATCTTTATAACTAATTTTCATGCAAAAATTTCAGGAGCATATTTTTCATTCTCATCTAGCCAGAGATCACATTTTATGTTCATTACTTGTAAGTCTTTATGAGAATTGAGATGATCCTTATACTTTCCATGCTCATTAAGCAATGTGAAGATCAAACTATCACAAAAATTCTTCTCAATATGAATCACATCATTATTACGCCATAACAAATTAAATTTCTAATACAGAAATTTAAATAATATACTTTTTTCTTTCACTATTACGTTCTTATTTCACGTGACGATGCACTTCAAACTCATTTCCCACAACCATTAAAATGATGAAACTTCCCAAATTATGTTTCAAAATTTCCATGTTGTTGAAATATTTTATAACCAATTAACAACCTTAGAGGTGGTCTACGTTCAATGAAACCGTTGAATTTTGATCTGTTCAGCCGAAGTCTATGAGATGCATCGAGAAATCTTCGATGGCATAAGAAGTACCATTTTCTATTGTGAGGTATCCATTTAAGATCAAAATCAATGTTACAAATAGGACAATCCAAACCTATGTTATTGTTCCAACCAGATAAATTCACTAGTCTAGGGAAGTCACTATTGGTCCACATTATAGCAGCATGCATTTTGAACATTGTTTTAGAAGAAGCATCATATGTCTCAATACCATTTCTGCATAACTCATATAATTCTTAAATTAAAGGCTAAAATTATACATCAATATCATTTAAAGTAATTTTTTTCTAGGAATAATCATCGAAATGATAAAAGAAGTTTGTTTCATACACATCCACGGAGGTAGATTGTAATGAATCAAAACAACTGGCCAAATGATATAACTAGTACTCAAAGTCCCAAATGGGTTTAATCCATCAGCAGCCAATCCCAATCAAACATTCCTAGGATCAACTGAGAAATTTTGATGTAATTAATCAAATGTATTCCAAAATTGTGAATCACATGGATGTCACATTAACCCATCATTGTTATTATCTACCGAATGCCACTTCATGTGTTTGCCAGTTTTTTTTGTCAGGAATAATCTTTGCAATCGAGGATTTATAAGAAAATAATGCAAAACCTTTGCAGGTGTCTTCCTTTTCTTCTTATTCATGGTAGTATGTTGATTCAGACTTCCAACATCACCCTTTGACTGACATCTAGAAGAAGAAGATTTTTGGCAATCTTGTCTACTTGAATCCTCTCGCCAATAAAGCATACAATCATTGGGAGACACCTGCATTTCTTTATAATTTATAACAAGTCTGTTAACAAATATTTTTAAATCATAAAAAGACTCGGGGAGGTTGGCTTCAGGAAATGCATCATGGAACAATTCTAATATCATGGACATTTTCTTATTTATAATTTCACATAATCATTTGATATTGTATAACTTTATCATAAAAGAAAGTTTTGAATATTTCAAATATCAAATATACAACTCTTTATTTCCATCTTCAACTAAACCATGAAATAAATTTTCCTCAGTGAAGTTATCTCTTACATTAGTTTCCATAGAATCAAGAGGAAGATCTGATGACATGTTACAATCTTGATCTGGTTTTCCAATAGTCTCAAAAACATAACTTGCCAGGTTGGTATTTGTAGCACCCTCATCTGGTTGTTCTGGTATATTATGATATTGGTGTTGGTGTCTTGAAATTTCGAATGCTTCAATTATAAGGTTCTGCATTTAATTTTCCATTTTCGACGATGTTGGGAGCTCTTTCTGTGGATTTACATTAGTTCTCAAATTTTCTCTAACGTTCGATTCTCCATGCCAAATATAACAGAAATATTGAGCAGAGAATTTATTCAATATTAAATTTTCATAAAATTCATCTCTCTTAAACCATCTTCTAAATTTACAATTAAGACATGGAAATATTATTCTCCCTTCAATGGATCGATTGAAATTGAAAAATATAAAAACTCCTCTAAACCCTTAGCATACTGAGGTGTGTTCCTCGGTAATGTGATCCAGCTTTTATCCATGTATATCACAACATGACGACACAATATTAAACAAAATTAAAAGACATTACTATTACTAAATATGGAATGATATTCATATATACTAGTTAAAAAATATAAATATGTCAAAGAATTTTTTTCTATATAAATACATGTGGTAAATAATGAACCCAAACACTAGTAAACCAGAGAATGAATATTAAAAAATACATAAAAGAGGAGGAGAACAAGGATCATATGCCTATTGTTTTGTGTATTTCATTCTATAGAAAAATAGATGGACAAACAGATGATGCCATAACTTTGATATCACTAAGGTAAGGGCTTGATAAATCATATAATAATTTAATATAAATTAGGAACATGAAATGGAAAGAAACTCCTATCTTAAAAATAAATCACTAATTTAGAAAATACATGTGGAAGCAAGATATAGAACATGCCAAGAATCATCAGGTGAAAGGATTAACAACTAGGGTAGATGAATCCAAGGCTTATGATAAAGGAAGTCACATGTTCCATTATTATCCATACCTATATGGACATGTTGGAGATGTGAATAGTAGTGATGTCGAAGATCTTCTAGAAAATTAAAAACAACTTATTATCAAATATGACTGTTTAGTGAAAGGTAAGGGTGCCAATATCCTTCATACATCCTAAGACATTAATCAAACTCAAATGCAGTGTTGTGTTCACAATATTGGGATAGAAATTTGTGGCAAGATACTTGGAAGTGGCAGCATCTTAGACATTAGTGAAGCTTAAATATAGGGTGATGTTGTGACTACAAAGGAATCAGATGGTCACATTGGAGCAGCAATGAGTGAGAAGAGTCTTACTGAAGACAGTTTGTTTAAAACTTCCCTTTCTGATGTAAAAACATTTGAATCAAGTTCAGCACTACAGGATATTAGTGTGTCTCTTATTGAAGAACATGATGACGTTTCTTGTTGAGATTCTCATGTTATCAGAAAGATGATTCCTTTTCAATGGTTATCAAATTCATGGACTCCCATATGGCTTTCTGATTCCATGATTGGATAAATTTTATGGGAGAAATCAGATGTGTCTATATAAACTGAGCATGAAGCTACATATCAATTCATGTGTCCATTAAAAACCAAAATTGTAAATTCAGATGATCTAGGAATAGAAACATAGCCTTTGATTATGTTTTCTCTGCATCGATGGGTCAAACTGTGATGATGTTATTAATAAAATATAAACATCTCAATAATGATGGAATCACTGTAATTTATTGCACTTCACATCATTATGGAAGATACTTTGAGGGTCATGATGATGAATATATAGATTGTAATCTTTTTAGGGTTGGTTCATATTATATCATAACATAGAGGAATATACATCACTACATGTTTCCCTTAATATAGTGGAGTATACATTAACACTTGATTCTCATAACATAGTAGTGAAGACATCATTACCTAATATCATGATATAACCCAATATAATTTATTCAATACACAAGAATCCAACTATAATTACTTATATGTACACAATTCATGGGACACATTTATAATGCATAAAAAATAAGGCACACATGAAACCTAACCAATTTAATTTTCAAAATCATCTTTCAACCCATACACAACTCAAAACCCTTTGAAAATATATTACAACCCACTCAAACAATTCCTAAAACCCAATTAAGAAGCACATAAAACAAACTAAATTCATTTAATAATGTCAAATTATGGAATCGCATACCATAATCTTGGAAACATCCATAATCTTGTGGAAAACCACAAATACTCTATAAAGGGAACCTATAAATGCAAGATCATACCACAACCATCAATATTGAAAATAAATAACGAAGACCATCTCCAACCCATGCCATTTTGTCGTGAAAACACAAAAATGGAGTAGTGATTTTTATCCAACCAGGCACCATTTCCGATTCTATTTTGAAGTGAAACCACATTAACATGCTATATTTGACACACCCCTATTCATGTGTTATCTACTATTCAAGATTTAGAACAAAATATGGTGATGGATGTAGCTCCTTCCAATTGTTGCGCTATTTTAGAGTAATGTATACTATAATTTAATGCTGCTCATTCTAATTGATCTAATATTCAACCAAACCAACCCAAAATAATACCAAAACTGTACTATAAAGGTATACAGACCTGTGTTGATGGGCAGCATAGGTACAGACTAGCAGTGATGGGCGGAAAGGCCCGGTGATAGGCGGCGCGATGCATCGAGGGATTCACGGGGGTCTTGGGGGTTTCTGGGGTTGAGGTATCATAGGGATTCTGTGGGTCTTTGGGGTCGCGATGGGGTCACGGGGTCCCCGAGATCACGTGGGTTTCCAGGGATCATGGGGGTCACTAGGGTCGCAGGGGTCATGAGGGTTGTTGGGATCAACAGTGTCACTCCAAGGGTTTCATGTGGTCAGGAGGGTCTGGGTGGTTGGGGGGGCTAGGTTGTTGGGGGATTTGAGAGAGTCAGGGGGGGGGGGAGAAGGGGCATGGGTGTAAAAAAACAATTATTAGTGGTCTTTTTTAATAGACCTCCAGTAAAGGAGAATAATGTTGTAGTGATGATATCCCTTATGCATCAAGCATAAGATTCCAAGTAGAACCCACTGCATTACTTTAAATTTTTTCGTACCGTATGTGAAAAACATATTATTCACCCTTTGAAACACGCGAGATGCCTTTGGGGTAAGCATAACATGAATCATCATGAGACAAACATCAAGATTCCACTATGGGATGACTCATATAGTGTAAGAAATAATAACATTCTGTTACCCACTAACGGGTTAGGATGTCCCCAAGACCTTACATGAGGAAGACTGAATGGGGAGCTCAATGCATAAGGCCCACACACATCATCCATCCACAGGGTGTTCAACTATAATCTTACCTCATTCAATGCACATGGTATTCCCTCATGGAATGACATTAGGAACACATGATGGGAAGATTCCATGCATTATCCCCATTCATATCATTGCTCCTCCATAGCAGCACCCGAGAAGCTTCCATCCATAAGCCCCATTCACATCATTATCACTGCATAGTAGCACTGGGGCAATTTCCATGTGTAAGCCACATCCATATCATTGACACCCCAGAGGAGCACCCAAAAATATTCCATGAATAATACCTATTCAAATCATTACTACTATATAAAGGCACCTAGGCAGTTTCTATGCATAACCCCATTCCAATCATTGTCGTTCCATACCGGTAACTAGGCAACTTCCACGCATTAGCTCCATTCACATCATTTGCGCTAGATAATATCAAATGGGATGATTCCATGTGTAATCCCCATTAACATCATTTCTTCTCCATAGTGTCTCCTGAAGATCTCCCACACATAAGTCCCATTAACATCATTGCATCTCCATAGCGGCACCCCAAAGGCTCCCATGCGTACTCCCAAACGACATACTCTTACAGTCCTCATCCTTAGGTATAATATCATACATTTTCTAACAAAGTGGTATTTTATTCCCAACTGACTAGGCTA
This sequence comes from Viscum album, assembly GCA_963277665.1. Taxonomy (NCBI): domain Eukaryota; kingdom Viridiplantae; phylum Streptophyta; class Magnoliopsida; order Santalales; family Viscaceae; genus Viscum; species Viscum album. The sequence goes on along the minus strand of OY728130.1, from coordinate 49,326,614 downwards.
CCTAGGAAGCATCACTGAGGTCCAAACCCAACATCCATATCCTTCCTTATTTTTCCTTGGCCGCCACATCTCGATAAGATCACACCACTAACATGGGAGATGACATCCCTTCCAGGTCCATAGGGTAGCTCAACATGTAATACCCACACCAAATTCAACCAAGTGAAATATTCTTGAAAAGGGAATCTTACATGAAAAATCTCCACACCATCCCTCATCAGTGCTCCCTTTGAGACGAAAGAATCCATAACTGAAGACATTTAACTGCATGGATTCATCCTATCACATGACCTTAAAATATTGCATCAAACTACATGTGTTTTGGTCCATTACTTCTAATTAATACACATAGTACACCTCTAAAAGGGTCAATTCAAAAAAATATTAAACCTAGGTTTCCATATTCTAGGGATTCACCCCCTTGATCCACCTATAGGGGTGTTCTGATCATCCTTCATGTTGTGACATCTTCCCTATATGGGAAACAGCTCCTTGATCCACCTATAAAGGATGTTATGATCCATAAACATTCACAAGGTGACATTTCACCTTTATGGGACACACCTCCCAGATCTGCCTCCACCATGTGTTCAGATCTATTAATCTGTAAACCTTACAGGTGCTCTCTCAATGGGATGTACATATCTAATCTGCCTCCATTGGGAATCCTTATCACCCCTCTCTATAGGATGTTAAACCCCAGATCTACCTCAAAGGGATGGTCTATCCCAAACTCATGTGTTTCCTCCTAGGGACTTACCTCCTTGATTTACGTCCATGGTGTGTCTTGATATATGATCTTTGTCTCTACAAGACATTAAACTCAAAACCTGTCACATGATTCTTCCACATGCTAATAAGAATATGGATGGGGTCAATTATTTGAAAGATGTAATTCTTAGGAATTTTCTATTTCAGCCTAAATAATGGATTCATGGGGTCAAAGACTTGGGATATTTATGTCCTCAGTGTTAGACAACTCCTTATTGACACGAGATTCCTTTGGTTCTATGCCTAATATTCCTCACAAGAGATTACCTAAAATGAGGAAGAATATTGGTTCCCAACAGACACAATGTCCAGTGATTCTGAGAAATATTGGTAATTACCATCTACTCCAAAAAAGTGCTTATTCCCTTTCATACCAGATTAGTGTAATTAACTAGTGTCCACAATACTATGGAACTGGGAATGATTTTCATGAACACAACTCAAATCTATGAGAGAGACATGTACAAGGAGATGAGATCCATGGAGCAATCCACGGAAGGAGAAACTCGCATCCCATTATGTCATTTTGATCAAGGATCCAACATCATCAACCATAATTGTAGAGACCTCTTGCATTTGGAAAGTGGGATTGTGCGGAAACAAACACACATCACCATGAAAATGTGGACCTTGTCTGCAAAATAATCAGAAACACTCCCTAATTAATAGAGTTTGGATTGAAAAAAAACACAAACTCGACACCATTTCCAATAATGAAAATAATTGTTCCAAGAATTTCCCCCTTTGTGTTTGTTATAAATCTTTAGATAAATCCTATAATGCTCTATCTGACATCAAAACTAGAAGGGAAATAAACAACTCATCCAAAATCTAAGTATATGTGAGGAAATATCAATGTAGAAAATTTGTGGGGATGAATAAATTAGGTTGTCATGTTTTATAATTCTTAAATACATCCAAGATATTTTCTAGGAAATATTAACTATTTACTCATACCACCTAATGTTCATCGTTTCATAGAAGAATTTAATGGTTTATCAAAATGATGCAACCAGAAAACCTTTATAGTATTGATTTTATCCATTCTCCACCTTTTAAAATAAACTAAAATAACATGTATATATACTTGTAAGGCTGAGAAAAGACCCCATGGATCGTTAACCCTTGTAAACCTATATAACTAAAAAAATATTAAAAAATTTGACACCAATGTTGATTGGGGACCTACTATAACCTCCTCAGGAATTGGGAGGAGGCTAAATATTGAGGTTCAACAAATATTTCTTGAACACATGGGCTGCCAATGGCTTAGTAAAAATTTCAACCACTTGGTCATCATATTCAACATGACCCATATTAACAAAACCTTGTTCAAATTTATCTTGGATGAAGTGATATCCGATATCAATATGTTTTGTACAAGAGTATTGAACTAGATTCCTCATAATAGTGGTCATGCTCTTATGGGAATAGTAAATATCCATAAACGATTTCACCTCATAACCAGTATTAGTAAGTTGTTTATTCATTCATTTCAATACTTTGTAGTAGATATATAATATTCTTCAGCCGTACTAAGAGAATTACTTTCTTGATTCTTGTTCATCCAACCCACACATTTATTTCCAATAAATAATTCTCCACAACTTTTGGAATTTTTATCGATCACATATCTATCGAAATGAGCATCAGAAAAAGATGATAATTAATTATATATTTTTTAGGAAAGTATAATCTAAAATTGAGAGTACCTTAAATGTACATCATTATTCATTTAACTACTTCCAAATGATCTTCCTTCATATTGCATTGAAATCAGTATTCTAAGCAGGTTGAAAATATGATATACGGTTATGTTACAATAGAGTATAACAAGATTCCAATAATTCTCCTATACATGGTGGGATATGCAGATGCCCCATTCTCATTCATTACAAGTTTTTCCAAACCGTAATCCGAGTCAACATTGGTTTCGAGTCCTACATGTTAAATTTTTCAACAGCTCTCTTGAATAGTTTTTCTAATAAATGAAGGTGTAATAGTTATTCTGAATTACTTACATCGCAAATAATTATGTGACTTCACCAATCAGAGACATGTCAAACTCCTGTTTTATGTGATTTGAGAATTCATTCACTGATCCTTACCTTCTCCCACCAAAAATAATATCATCCAAAATCACCAACAAAACAAATTGAACATTTTGATAATTATTCAAATAGAGATTATAGTCGAAACCTCATATTTTAAATTTAATCATATTAATATAATCATCGAGTCAAGAATACAAAACTCGTGGTTCCTACTTCATACTATATATATCATTTTATAATCTGCAAACCACAGTCTCATAATTTCCAATCACAAATCCCACAGTGTTTTCAATGTATGATTATTCATTAAGAAATCATTTTAAGAATATTGTTTTGAAATCCATCTATTAATAATTTTACTCTCTAGGAATTTACATGGAAAATAAATGCCTACTAGAGTCCAGTCTAGATAATAGGAGAAAATGTTTCTTTAATATCAATTGCCTTCAATCGGTGCATAGAATTTTCACACTTAACATTCAATTTTTCTGATAAAATTTACATGATCAGAAAATATATTTTCAAAGATGCACTTAGTTGCAGTTATATTTTGATTTTTGGGTCTCTTGTAAGGTTCCCATGTCCGGTTCTTTTCATTTTATCTATCTTTTTTTTCATGTCCTTAACCCATGATCCGTCCTTTGATGCTTCTCCAATGAGGCTACTTCCACATCTGATAGGATGGAATAGTGTTCTTAATTCGTCATTCCCCTTATCGATGTAAGTGCATTACAATATCCAATGATATTGGATTGACTAATTTCTACACTTCTCTATCTCTATTGAGATGATGTTTCTTCAGCCATGGTTTCCCCTTCTAATTCTTCTTCTAAATCATCTTTGTTTTGTGATCCCTAAATGTTTTGCAAGCCTTCCACTAATTTTTCATTTGAATAGTTTCCATTTCCACATTCCACTTCATGTTCAATAATATAAATATATGATCTCCTTGAGGTCATTATGGTTTTATAGTCAATAATCATGACATTTTTTCTTTCCAAAACACTTCCAAGATTACTATTGTTACATTTTTAGGCTTTAATATTCATAGAATATCCCTGGAATATTCCCTCATTTTTGAACATCACCATACTTTCCTTGACTTAATTATATGTTTTGGATGAGACATTTATATCCAAAAAGTTGAAATTACATTAGAGAGGTATTCCTTACATACTAAAACTCAAATGGTGTCTGTATTTCTCTCCTAAAAATCCATGTTCAATTTTTAGTGTACAATGCTACTTGAATAGTCTCTTTCCAATAATGAAGAGAAATATGACTATCAGTCAGTATAGTTCTATCCATTTTTTTCACTTACCAATTTATATATTCAATGAATATATTTTTCTATGGGGTTCTCCATAAAATCACCTCATTATTTATTCCACATTTTATAGGTAAATTTAAAATTCAATTGATGTATATTATCCTCCATTATCATATCAGAAAATCTTGATTGTGTGACCACTATCATTCTAATCAATATGATGATAACTCAATAGGCAATCACGTAATTTTTGTTTCCTCTTTATAATCATTACACAATCCATTATTTTATTATTATAAATAAAAATAATGAAGAACATATCTTCATATGTTCCATCCAGATTTATTAGACAACATACATCTGCGTGGATGAGATCAAGAAAATTTGATTCCCTTTTGTTCTCAATCCAATATTAACTTCCGACCATCCTTCCTCACATTCAAGAATCACATCTATTACCTTTTTCATGATTTACATTTGGAATATTAATGACTATAATCAGATTATATGTATTTTAAAAGGTATATTGATTAATATTACCCAACCTCTATCTCTATAAGTTGTTTTCTTCTTCAACTGTCAAGTAACAAATGTTTTCTTACAATAAACCTGGTATAAATTTCAATTCATTCATAATTCTTCTGATGAGATAATTAAATGTATTTTTCTAGTGACCCATATTAATTAAATGTGAATATTAGTCCTATGTCTCCTAGTTGACTCACACTTAAGAAATTGTGATGCTAACTATTCACATATAGAACTTTAGATTTCCTAAGCTTATCATTTTCTAGTTCTTTACCTCCACTACCCTTGGTATTTAAAGCACGATCTTTTCCAAATATCATAGTTTCATCAACCCTTTTACTAAAATTATTCAATAAATATACATTTCCAATCATTTGGGATTAAAAAACACTTTGAAGAATCAAGGTTCTATTTCTCATTGTATCATTGAGAGTAATTTCTACAAGGTTAGATTTATCGATTTTATTATTTCCCTTCCATGGGATACTTGATTTTGTGGATGAAAAATATGTTCTTTACAATTTATTCTTCATCTATATGGGTTCATCAAACTCATATTTCTCTTCCAATGGAGAATACCTATTCAAAAGAGAAACCCCACATAGTTGGTGGGTATTGGAGTTTTTCTAAGTTCTGTAGGTAATGTTCAAGTCATTCCTTTTCCTGAAATGAATAACACCATTTACATAGTTAACAAATTGAAAACAATATCTATATAATTTAGAGGTAAAAGAAACGAGACAGTATGCATAAAAAAGAAACTCCACTAGGAGTAATTTACTAGAATTCAACAAGGAAAAAAATGCCCAAATTACAACAAACATGTTGAAAAATAGAGGAAAACACCCCAATTCACTAAAACACAACTCACCAAATCCAAATTTCAATATCTAGATCCACCTCCATGTTATCCATTCCCATTTCTCAAACCTTTAATGAGATAATCTACAACACTTGAAGGCACAAGTTGGGTTTGATATAAAAATCCCAGTTGGGTCTCACCACTGATTCCAAATAAATGCCAAAAATGTTGATTAACAAAAATAATGATTTCAATTTTAATGATAAATAGGTTTGTAATTTTGAATAATATTTAAACAAATCATGTTATACATTTCAAATGATGGGAAATACTTTAAGAAATTGCTTTTCAAGTGATTATATATTTCTAAAAAAATGGCATAAATAAAAAATTTATATAAAAAATATTATATAAATTCAAAATTCATGTAAAGAAGTTTTACAACATTGGAATACATGTATATCTGAAATATAAATAATAAGAAAGAAACATTATCATCTTCCAAATAGGTATGATATAATTCTTTCTATAGGACTTCACACTCTCTAAGTGATATCAAGAAATATGTGTTTACACAAGCCCCCTCACACTGGCTAATGGTGACTCATCATCATCCCATTAAAGATTTGACCCACTAAATGTACTTTTTTGAACATTATAGCAGCATAGAGTGTGTCCAAATAACTCACCATCTAACTAATTCTTTCTTGTTCTCCTACAAAATCTATATTGGGAAATTTATTTTAAGGCTTCTTAAAATTAAATTAAATCACATTCTTCGATTTCCATTCTAATTTTACATTTAAAACCATAACATTTTTTTAATAAAAAACATGCCTCTTTAGAAAGATAAGCTCACTGGGTTTCTATGAAAAGATCTTCATCCACTCTCACAAGTTTGAAATCTCTTCAGAACCAATTTCATAATTTCACAATTCATTTCCAAAATTTAATTAAACAATTTAATTGAAATTTATTCCATAAAAACTCCAATTTAAATAGAAAAATTTAAATAAAACAATTTCCATAAACGAACCCTAATTCAATCGAATTGGGGGTTTTCCAAATTCTCCCTCCAAAACCATTGCAAATTTCCCAATTCAATGGAATTGGATATTATAAAATTAATTTAAAATAAGTTTGAGAAATAGAATTTAAAACAATAATTAAAATAAAGCATGTTATTTAAGGTTAATAAATTTGGATAATTAGAATGGAACCACTTATCTTCATCCTGAAACTCAAAACACGCAATGACACCCAAAAACGAGAATGATGGTGTCGAAGAGACTGTGTCCCAACCTAGAAATGAGATCCAACACTACGGGGCATGAATAAATCAATTCTAGGATGATTCATTTAAATACTAAAGGAGGATAAAGAGAGAAATACATATAACAAGAGAGGAAAATTTCCTGGGAATCACACCACAAGCACAATGATGGTAGAGCATCGAATGAGATGATCAGAAAGGATTAAAAATATCCCAGATTGCATGGGGAAGGATTTGGATTGAGGGACATGAAGCTAGAGAAGATCCAAGAGAAACGGATACATTGTTCTTCCAATTTGAGAACCACAGTCTGGTTACCACATTATGTGTAATAAAAATATAGCGCAGGAAATAATTAATTTCTAAAACCTCTGAAAAATACATTTCCACAAATTTTAAAACAACTCTCTAAATTAAAAACTGATATTTAACTCACTCAGGATGTTGAAAGACACATCATGATGTGTACCCAACACATCATTAATCCTTTCATGACTTATTCATAGAACTATTACATGACATGTAACCCGCCTGTAGCCAATGGAAAATGGATGGTTAAAGTTTATATCCCAACCAATATCTTAATTAAACATTATAGGTATCCTCCCAATTCATTCTGAACCCAACCTAATCAACAAAAGGAATAAAACAACATGTTTTGATGAATACCAGTCAGAATGATGATGGGATGTTACAACCTCCCCACCATAAAAACATTCTGTCCTCAGAAATCCTATAAAGAAGATTCCATGCCAAAAAGATGAGGCCACTATTTTCTCATCAGTGCCTCACGTTACCATGTATCATGATTCTCATAACCATGATCCCATACTATACGAACCAATGTTATCCACCTCCCAAGAAGTATGTTGGTCTTGGAGTCAAATATCTTGACTGGCCGCTCAGTAAAATATAAAGTAGGTTCAATAGTAAGATTACTCTAGTTCAAAATGTGAGTTGAATCAAAAGATACTTTCCCTGCTGTGATACATGGAACATGTTATGTCTTCACTCCATCTACTATGGAAGTGATAAATTGTATGATAATTTACCCAACTGATCAATAACCTCAAAAGTTCCCACAAAATGTGGATCAAGATTCCCTTTCCTCCCATGTTTTCAATGACTCAACCGAGGAGAAACATTCATAAACCCCTAATCACAAACTGAAAACACTAAAGTTCTATGGAGATAATAAATATAAGAATTATATAGGCTCCATGATATCAACATTATCTAACAAACTAACTGATAATTTGTTATCATCTCTTGCAACATACCTTATAGAACAAAAGAACTTTTTCCAATCTTCAGACAACACAACGGAGACCTGCAAGGTCGATCATACAAGGCCTCAAAAAGATCCATTCTAATTTCTTAATGGTAAATATTTTTAAAAGATAACTTAATCATCCCCATGCGATCATCACAATAACCACCAAAGTAAATAACACAAGAGAGAATAATACCCTCTAGAATATGTATAGCTCTCTCTGTTTAGTCATCTGACTGCTGATGTTAGGCTGTGCTCAAACATAATTCAGATCCTAGTGCCTCTTGAAGAACTATTTGAAAGAAATATGTGAACTGAGGATCCCTATATTAGACTATAGCATATGTATCTATTTGAAAATGAATAGTCTCTTTCACATAAATATTTCCCAACTCCTAAAATTTGGTTGTATCATGAATGTGTATGAAGTGAGCTAACATGGATAATCTGTTGATAAAAACCCATATAGAATTATTCATTCATTGAGTACATGGAATCCCAACCAGAAATTACCTAGATATCTCATCCCACTTCTAATTTAGGACTGGATGTGGTAGAAGAAAACTAAAAGGTTTTTGTATCTCGGCCTTCACCGGTTGGCATGTATAACAATGATAAATAAATTCAATAATGCCTTACCTCATACCTAGCCACCATAAATTCTACTGCATGTCATAGAACATCATATTGTTTCTTGGGTGCATAGCCCACTAGGAGGTATAATATTCCCCCATCAAAGGAATTCTTTTTGCTAACGGTACAACAAAGTGATCTCAATGTCATAGAACACCCTCATTGGTGAACAACAACTAAGAAACATTATCCCAACCACAAGAGAGTCTCTAATGCTATGGAATTAATCATAAATCTATTGATTCTGACGAATCATCTCAAGAAGAATAGATTTCAATAGAACTCAGGATAAAGAAAACTCATTCCCTTTCTCTGAAACCACAATACGAAACTAAAAATAAAAACCACCAAATTCCACTCTTCTGGATATTATTTCACTTATTGGGTTGGAATTTTCTTACTCAATAGATCTACAAAGACATTCCCTTTCCCTGTGGAATAGGTGTTGTGGATGTCAAAAGACTGCAATTTTTCCACCAAACTCCCCTGCAAGATATTTAGATCTTTTTTAGGGAAGACATAACTCATGATATGTGATCTAAAAACATGATAAACCATTTTCCATAAATGTAATTTTTACAACTCTTAATCACGTGAAGTATAGCTGTAAGGTCAAGGTCATGGGTAGGGAAATTATTCTCATGTGTCTTAAGCTAACTAGATCCATAATAAACTACATGATCATCCTACATAAGAACAAAACCCAATCCATAACTTGATGTATCATAGATGACCAAATAAATCTGTTTGGACTATGGAAGAGACAACACTAGTGTAGTAGTCAAAAACACTTCATATCAAAAAAAGGACCTAGACATTTCTCATTCTAAGAAAACATTACCCCTTTCAAGTTTGAGTAGTCATCAGAGAATCCACCTTTGATAATTCCTTCAAGAACCAGTGATAATATCCAGCTAAGACCAAGAATCTAAGAATCCTGAAGACATTACATGGTATCACCCAAGTCATAATATCCTTTTCCTTCTCAATATCAACTAATATACCCACTTTATACACAACTTTCCCCATGAATTTCACTTCCCGAATCTAGAAATCACAATTTTAATGCTCAGTATATAGTCGATGATTTCTCAATAGACTCAGAACTATTTTATGAGGATACACCTGATCCTCCTTGGAGTATATGAGCATGTCTTCTACAAATACTACCACAATAAAATCCATATATTTATTGAAAACCCTATTCATCAAATCCACGAAAACTGTATGTCCATTTGTTAGAACAAAGGGCATAACAATGTACCCATAATGGCTATAGATACTCCAAAAGGTGGTTTCATGGATGTCAGAATAATTTATCCTCAACTTATGGTAACCATATGGAAGGTAGATCTTTGGAAACCACTTCTCCCCTTTTAATTTGTCAAAGATATCATCAATCCTTGGAAAATGCTATATATTCATTACTTTAACTTGATTGTGTTTTAGGAAATCCACACAGAATAGAAGAGAAACAACATTCTACCTAACAAAGAGAAATATTTCTTTCCATGGTAAAACACTGGGGCGTATAAAGCATTTATAAATATGATTTTCTAAGTGGGAATTTATCTCTTTCATTTCAGCTGGATCCATGTAGTAATAGGGAATTGAAATTAGTTTCCTAATAGGTAATAAATAAATAAAAAACTCAACTTCCCTTGTCGAAAACTAGAGAAGTTATAAGGAAACATGTCAGGAAACTCGATGACAATTTGTGGGAGATCGATATTCAAAAATTATTGCTCCAAGTCACAAGAAAACACTAATATTACTTTCCCCAACTCTAGATAAGAAGGTCCAGATTTGTTTGACCTTGGGTCCCAATATATTTGAAAGACAAGAGACACACCACTTTACATAGTAATGTAGACCCATTGAAGATAACAAAAAATCTACAATTTATTACAAATGATCCAATCCATTCTAAAAATGAGGTCAAGAGGATTCATATCAAGAACCAGAAAACTCTAAGCCATCTCGACATATGATAGAGAGAAGACACCAGAGGGACTATTGGGACCCTATGATCTCTTCATTCCCAGGGATGTAATAATATCCATTTCTTAGGAAAAAATATCCAAAAGAATATTTTATATATTAAAAAATTTGGTTAAATAAATGAATGAGATGTAGTAGTATCAAATAGTGTAGTCACTAGTAATGATGCTATAATAATGGTACATTTTACACTCATTGGATCCATGTCTAATTCTTCTAGAGACTGATAATCTATATGATGTTGCTTTATTCTAGATGATTATGGGTAGATCCATTTGATACATGAAGCATCTAATTTACACAATGTTTTAGGCGAAGTTGATGATCCAGTGCCACTATATGGTGTAGAAAAGTTATGAAAGAATATCTATAAATTCCCAGAACATCCACATGAGCCAAATTTATTGGGTGCCTTGGTGAAAACCCTCCGAGAATGTCTTAGATTTATACATTGATAGAAAATAAAAGGACTTGTTTATGATGTTGTAGGATGTCTGGAATAACTTCACCATCAAGAACTACCATGAGAATCATTTAGTTTTTGTTTTCCATTAAAGAAACTGATTCCACCATTGAGATAAAAAGGAACTCTCATCAACCATGGCCTCCCAGCTTGGTCTATATCTACCATCATATCCCTATAAAATACATCATTGTAAGTGGGAATATTTAGCAATAAAACTTCAGAATGGATATCTGATTGAATTCCAAACTAAAATAGTTGAGTCTTCATCCTTTCCATAGATATAATCCTAGGTGAAAACTGCATGAGCTTAGCAAAGTAATTTGATTACTCTATCACGGTTTTGTCGACCTGCTCAATCTTGAAATAATACACAGTCGTAGCCAACACCATGGACATTTGATAGAACTGTTTAGTGAAAAAATAGTGATGTCATTCCATTCTAATCCCTCGTGATTATTTTTCATCACCATCATGTACCACCATCTCTTACTTGGTCCTTCCATCACAATGGTGGCACACTTCACCTTGATCACATTCAGTGTCTCCATGAATTCAAAGAGATTTTCTGTATTACCCAACCATTCCTCAGTAAGTTGAGAATCATTAAAGCCCATCAAAACTGGTGGCTTCTGGTGAAGAAAATCATGGGAATGATTTTGAAGAACATACCCATGAGGTTCCATAGATAGATCCTAATCAGGGACTAGAGGTGGTTCTTGTCCAAGTTCTTGTACTGTACACACGATATCCTCAAGCATATTCGGATCCACAACATATTTTTCTTGCTGAGGTTCCACATCAACCTTTTACTGGATCTTGTTCACACATATTCTTGGACGCCTGGGGTTTTAAAACATCATAAGAAAACAAGGAATACATTAGATTAACACTCAAAATGAGTTACATGGTAAATTATTCCCAACATATGGAACAAGAAAAGTTGGATTCCAATCTATCCAAATCATGATAGGGAAAATACTACAAGAAATCCACAAGAAATATTTCCCTAACCAGCCATAGATAATTAAGGTTCATTTAAGTGATAGAAGGCTAGGCACTCAATCACAACTACATCCTAAGTCCCGACAATATTTCAGAAATTCATATTATATTTAAGACAAATTCTCAACCTAGATATCTGAAACCACTTTCTCTCAAACTAACTCGTGTTCCCTTGTAAGCCTATAAATAATCCATTAAAATCATATCATGAAGGGTGTTCCTGATCCCTATGGGTTGGTGACTAGCACCTGGAATAATAAAACATGTATGTGGGAAAAAATTTACACTAAAAATGTTGAAGTAAAAGTATTAAGATAGTACGCATAACAATGAAACTCCTTTGGGAGTAATGTACTATAAGTCAACAAGGCATAAACATAACCAATGTAATACAAACCATGTGCCAAAATAATGGAAAATACCCCAATTCCCTAAGGAAAAAACTCACCATGTCCAAATTTCAACAGTTGTATCCTCCTCCAGGCGATCCCTTAGCCATACTCAAACCAAGAAGAAGATAATATACAACCCCTGAAGGCACAAGTAGGGTGTGAGATAAAAAACCCAGTAGGTTCTCACCACATATTTGAAAATAGATTCCCAAAATATAGATTAACCAAAATAATTATTTCAATTTTAAAGATAAATAGTTTTTTATTTTGAATCATATTTAAACAAATCATGCTATTTTATTCAAATACTGAAAAATAAATTAATCAAAGGATTTTAAGGTGTGGAATATTTCTCAAAATAATTTCTTAAATAAAATATTTATATAAAATAGTTAATATAAATTAAAAAGGAATATAATGTGGTTTTACAACATTGTAATATAATTATATATCAAATATAATTAACAAGAGAACAACATGGTCATATTATAAATATGTACAATAATATTCCAGCTATAGGACTCCGCACTCTCTAAGTGATCTCAACAATTCATGTATACACACGCCCACTGACACTTTCCAAAGATGACTCGTTACCATCCCATCATGGATGTGACCCACTACATGTATGTTTTAGAACATTGAAATAACATATAGTGTGTCCAAGTAACTCAACTGACTGAAAATTAATTTTTTATTTCCAAATACTTTTATGGGAAAGTGAGAACCCATGACATAAAGACTTAACCACAAAAGGCACCAACATACAAAAATCATGTTCAAAAAAAATTCTCCCCACAAAAGAGAAGCTCCTCCTGGAAAGTAAAAAACATAAAGTTCAGCTTCCATTGTCTCATCACAACATGGCTAGCTAACTCGTTCCAAAGAGCATGGGCATGGTACCGATGGCCAAAGCCATACCCTCCCAATCTTCTGATTCTGAAAAGCCATGAAACATCGAAACCTCTTTTCCCCAAACCTCATCTAAAACATCTTTTCGTTAGAAAAAGTTGTATAATCCCTTGAGTTGTGGCCTTCCGAGACAAAATCCAACATCACATTCAGAACACCACCATTGTCAAGATAGAATACCACCATTTCCAATACATCACTACCATCTGAGATCACTCACTTGGTGCACACAAAAACCCAGCTTCAAATCATGTTCTACATGAAATCAATATGGTATTCAATGCAAATTCCACAAGCAACCGCACAAAACTCGACCGACCCAATTTCAAATCTGAATAGCTTGACTCAAATTGACTTCAAGTTGTCCGGTTCAGCACAAATCACCCCGAACCAAAATCCAGAACACTGAAAATCCATCACCAATCACCGAAACCGAAGGCAGAGCCCGACATCATCAACACTGCATGTCACCAAGAACACCGAACAACCAAAACCAAAAAAACACAGACAAATGTTCAAAAACAAAAACCAAACCAAAAAAAAGGTACCTCTTCAACTGCAGATCGTTGGAAGAAGTCCCCTATGCAATCTGGATAAGAAGATCCAGATCCCGCCACCGCCTTCAAAATCGCACTTAGAGACCATATCCTCCCTACATAGTAGAAGACGACATGAAATGTGATGGAAACCCTCGGCCCATAGCAACTGGAACTCTCACCCTCTACCAAAACCGTACCACTATGGGGAACCCTATAATGTTTGAATGTTGGGGTGAGAAGAAGGCCATCCGTTGATGTAGTTCATCAAGGATGTTGAGCCCGCACAATTCCACCACTGGAAGAGACCTCACACTGCGAATGCATCAAACAAATGTGTCGGGGAGAGAACCACAGTCGTCCTGAGACAATGGAGAGGAAGACAGTAGCAGGGAAAACCTAGCGATGCAGAGCACCTTTTGAGCTCATCCTCATTCGCCTATTCTGAAAACACAAAGTGGTATAATCCTTCTCCAAGTATCTCAACAAATACGTAAGTCTTGCATGTGCTCTTACCCAATCAATGTTGGGAAATATATTTTAAAAATGCTTAAAATAAAATTAAATCCTAGTCTTCCATTCCAATTCCAATTTTCCATTTAAAACCAAAATGGGTTTTCATCAAAAACATTCCTGTTTAAAAAGATAAAGCCACTGGGTTTCTATCTATATATTTTAAGCCACTCTCACATGTTTGAAATCCATTCAAAACTAATTCCATCCCTTCACAACTAATTTCCACAATTAAATTAAAAAATATTATTTAAATTACTTCCATAGAAACTTCAATTAAAAATTGAACAATTTAAATCCACAAATTACCATAAAAACATCCCAATTCAATGGAATTTGGGGTTTTCTAAACCCTTATCCCAAAAAATTGAAATTCTCCCAATTCACTAGAATTGGATTTTAATAAATAAATTAAATTAAATGTTCATAAATTTAATTTAAATAAATAATTGAAATAAATTATTAATTATGAGGTTACTAAATTTTTCTAATCGAGATGGAACCATCTACCTTTATCCTGAAACTCAACACTCCCAGTGGAACCCTTCAACGAGAATGAAGGTGTAGAAGACCTCAAAACACAACTGAGAAATGAGATAAAACACTACAAGGGATGAATCCATTAATTTTAGGATAATCCCTTGAAATCCAAATGGGGGATAAAAAGATAAATACGAATAATGATGGATAAAACTTACCCATGAATCAAACCATAAGTGAAATTACGATATAGTTCCAAAGGAGAGGATCTAAAAGGGTTGGAAGGCTCCAAGAACGACCGGGGAAGGATTTGGATCAAAGGAGACGAATCTATATAGGATCAAAAATAAATAGATCGGTCGTGATTCTAGTTTCAAAACCAAATTCAGGGTCTTACATGGTGTGTAATAACAATACATCGCTTGAAATAGTTAATTTCTCAAATGGCCAAAAAACACATCTCCTGGAATTAAAAACCAACACTCTGATGTAAAATCTGATCCTTAAATCACCCAAAATGTGTAAGGTCTCATTATTACATGTACTCATCATAGAATGAATCCTTTGAAGACTAGTTTTCAAAACTATTACATGATGTGTATCCTTATTACATGATTTGTAACCCGCATACAGTCTGCAGAAAAAGGCTAATTAAACATCATAGTCGAATAAATCTATGAATTAACCATTATAGATATCCTCCCAATTCTTTCTCACCCCTATCAAGAAGAAAAACAATGATATGGTTTTAGGAATACTCGTTAGAACAGTATTGGGATGTTACAATATCCCCCAGTCTGGACGTATGTTCATTGAAGACCTTTTCATGTTATTCATTCTTGAGCTTAAATTACACAACTTCTTCTAAGATTTCAATTTTTGATCAATGTTCTTCTCCTCCTACTTCTATTTTATCAATTTATTCTTCACACTGATCAAAATTCTCTGATGACTCTTCCAGAATGGCTGTCATCTTTCTATCTCACTTTATTTGAATGAAAATATTATCTAGAGAATCCTAGTTTTACACAATGAGATCAAAAACTCTAATCAAATTATTATCTATATCTTTTTAAGGTTCTAAATTTTAAACTATATCCATCATGGATTCATGGGTTTTGGATTTAAACTTTGGTTTTTCTCCTCCAAAAAACCATTATCATATTGTTCTTATTTATAGACAAAACACATTAAATATTATTTATTTCCAAATTTGAGCTCTCCCTTTTGGGAGACCATTTTATGAGGCATCAAAATGATTTATTATTCACATTAAATACTATCAAATTTCCTTCAGCATTGTAAGGAAATATTCTCTACTCTACAACAGAAAAAAGTTTCCAGTAAAAGCCTTCTTTAAAATCCCCCTTTTCCTCTCTTGAATTTCATAGCTAAAAGAGAATGAATTTCATCATCCTAATTATTTTAAAAAATTATTAAATTGTAACTTTCATGTTTTTCCATGGATTTTAATGTCATTTAATTTCTTATTCTAGTTGATTCATCTTTTGGTTTGACTCTTAATTCATATGCCACCATGCGGATTAAAAGATCAACAAGAGAAAATGTACAAAAATCTATTTTCTCAGGGGATGGAACTTTTGGATTATACAAAGGAAGAATCATTTTCAATATTTATTATATGATTTTATTATAATTAATCACATCACCATGTCCTTGAATGGTTCCAAAAAACATCAGTAATTTGGTTAGAAAACAAAATGTATTTTCATCTAGATTCTTTTTCATATGATAAAACTTATTGTGAAAATCCCAGAGTTTTGCGTCAGTCACATTGTTTTTTACTTTGTATATATTTTACAATTTCTCCAACATGTTATTCTCCAAATTGAAACTCATAACCATCAGATATATTTGTTATAATATAACTACAATAACGGTATTTTGCGTTTTGGCATGTGCATCAATCACTTTCATATCTGTTCAGTTGTTGACAGTCCATTCATATTAGTGACCCGAATCCACTAAGTAATGGAGAAAAGAACTTCTATTATATGGGATATTAGATGAGATCTCATCATTCTCTTCCAAATATGTATGTTTCTTCCATCAAGGATGGGGACTCCCCTAGCATTCATTGAATTATCCATGTAAACAATAGAGGACATATTTAACTCTAAAAACATATACCCTCTAACACCGCTTGTAGGTACATAAGAACACCATGAGAAGGAGGGGTGAATTAGGGAGCCAAATTTTTCTTTTAAAGTGACAAATATTATTCCCACATTGTTGTATATTTGTTAAAAATTCCTGATATAATTTTATAGTAATCAAACATTCACATGTAGAGAAGCAACACTACAGTTTTACATGGTTCACCACTAAGGTCTAGTCCAAGGACCATACATAGACAATGTGTCATTCAAACCTAATTCCACTAATCTTTACTATTTTTTGGAATACATATGTTCATACACAGTCACTCTATGCCAATCATACTACCATTACAGAATTTTAGGGAAATCACTCTACGTTCCTATGAACACTTCCATTGACTCCCCTGGCTCAATAGTTTATGTGAATTGGTACGCAGTTTAATGAATTTAAGGTCCCTTATATAGATTGGACATTAATTCATTATCCCTAACTATAATAAGACTCTTATTGCACCATAGTACACATTTTATTCACTTGAAATCAATATTAACTTAAACCAATTTCTCAGCACTACAATTGTGAAGTACCTTGGAAAATATACTTCAAAACCTCACAACCTTCTTGAAGAAAACTATCTTCACGGAACACTAATTCTTCAGGGAATAACTAGTCATCATGAAACTCCTTTTTCTAAGATACCTAATCATTGCTCATGATTAATAAATCCATTTTGAGATGCTCAGGCTAACAATGAATGCCTTATCTGTGAATCTCTTAGTCTTTGATACTTCCAAGTGATTGACCCTTGTCTCCAATTATTTTATATTAAAATGAAGTGGGGGTAGTCTCCTATTTATAGGATAGTCCATTCATTATTATCCTATTCTGTCTGTTAATTTGTCATAAAACACCAAAACCCTATTCATTATGATCTTCAATTCATAATTTTCTAGTGAATTTTAACCCATTCACGAATCTTATCATAATTAAAAATAATCACCACCAACCCATTATGTAGTCATGTGGATTTTTGAATTCATGAAGAAAACTATCTTTCCAACAAGAATTGACGAAGCTACATACCTTCGTGAAGCCCAACCTTTTGGTAAACCCATTTTAGATTGAACACAAAGAAAAGCTAGACCCAATTTCAAAAAAGGAAAGGGCTTGGTTCCATTAATATGAATATTTTTATGCCTTTTATATGTGTTTTAATACCATTTGAATAATCCCATTGAAGAATTTAATTTCATTGATCAATTTATTCCATGATCACACCATGAATTCATATATTTTAAATCATATGGAAATAACACCTGGTCCAAGATATTTACCACCATTTTTGTTGTGATTTTCCCCCATCGTTGTTTATTTTATTATCTATTGTCCTATGAGGTTGGGGTTCAACATTTCCTATGAATGTTTGAGTGTTGTTAAACCCTATAATTTTTGGAGATTGTGGGAATGAAAATTATGATTGTTATTTGGGTAAAGATTGAGAATCCTTATATGATATAGGTTATGATTTCTATATATCTATGATTCAAGATGATATCTTGTGATGTGTAACACAGAAGATAAATGAAAACCCATCAAAGGTGATCTGGATCCATTTTTCTGCCACAAGAGGATGGAAAACTATGGATAGAGGCGACCCCGATAAATTTGGGCCATCAAATAGTGATATTCATGGTGAAAATAATGGATATAAAAACAGTGTGAGAGAAGTTTAGTTTATGATAAAAACTCCCCCACACTGTGTGTCATCCATGAAAACAAGTTTGTAGCCACACGCAGCAACAATGGACAGGGTTTTAGGGTAGATAAGGGTAACACATTTTGTAAGTCTAGGAACACACATCATGTGGGCCTCAGCAAGTTGAAAATACAAGATCCAACTGTGAATTTCGTGAAAACCATGTGGTATGACAAGCCATGTTCTCTGGGAGTAAATGGTCATGGGTCGTTACTCATCCCATCTAGGTACACATCCATGTACATGGGAGTTACCTTACGCACACAGGCATGGCCCAGAGTATGTTGGCAGGACATGTTTGTTTGAGACACTTTGTGTGGTCCCCTTACATGTTGTTTATAGAGACATGGTCTTTAAGCCATGTGTAGAGGAGAACATGGACATGAATCAAAGTTGGACCGCACGTCATGTATCCCAATGAGAAACTTTGTACTTTTATATCTCCTTAGTTTAGATGTAGATTTTATCCCATGATTATTTTATCCAAAGTATTTTTTAATGTAGAATGAGATTGTATTATTTTTAGTAGATTTAGAGTTTCATCATACAATTTTTTGAGTGTGACACTAATTAAGAAGACCCTTGATGATTGTAGTGATCAGGGAGGAACATCATAGAGTTTCTAATATTAGTACTCCCATATCACACAAGAGATCAGGTTACCCATACTATAAAAGATATGTTAGGTTCATTAATACCTTATCAAAAAGGGCATGGGTTTCAAATATTATTTATACAAATAAATATGGTAATCCACTACATGGGAGTGGGTCCTCTATCTATGAAGTGTTACTCCCCCATCTTTAAACTTTTATGGGGTTCTTATCCTCTATGGGAGTTGTGTATCCATTGTATGTGGGGAACAATAAAGAGGAGTGGGACCTCCATGCATATTCTGGTGATGGTTCATTTGATGTTAGGAATTGGTGATGGAATTTTGGAGTTTAGGATTACTCATTGAAATTTACAAGGCTTTGAGTTAGAGATCCCATTTTTCTCTTGTCGGGGTTTTTTTGTGAGTGTAAATTTGTGTATATGTTGGTTTTAAATTCAAAATTACTTTGGGTTGAGCCAATGATTGACATATACTTCTAAATATTTCTTTTGGTTTTTTGGGAATCATATTGGGAAAGTATATACTCCCTAATGTGTGGTATTATTTCACATATGGTGTGTCTTATTCAGATGAAAGACATCAGTGGTGAATTTTTGGGTGCATACTAATACATGTTTCGTTGACCATATACGGTGGTTGAGATTGGGCATTAGGAGTCAAACCTTATTATATTAATTCATTTCCATTTTTTATGTGGGGACATTATACCTTTATTGGTGTGTGTGTTTACCCTTTATATTTAGGGTTTATAGATAAATAATTTGACATATTCCATAATGGTTATTGGATGCATGGTTTTAATGCATACGTTATATAATATATTTTATTATTCATTTTCACTACTCCGTGAAGATGGTTGGGTGCATGTGTATAGGTAAATTAGGAAAACGAATCCCACTGTAGTCAATACTTCTTGGCACTTGTTTCCAGCCCCTAGCCTATTAGAGGTAGGCTTGGGATTGTGACAACTCAACCTTCAACAATATTGTCAAGTTGTAGTGGTTTGATTCAATATATATTTGTATCAAATATTTTTTTCTTGTGGGATGTGTCTGGATATTTTTCCATTATAAATATTGTTTGTTAACTTAGCGAAGTGGTGTTAGAGTTTCTTGAGGGTAGATTCTAGGTTGGGGAACCTAGAATTGGTGTAGTTTCCAACATATCCATAAAAAACTCTAACCACCTGCTTTTTGACTCAGCATATTGAGAAAATGGTTTAAAAGAGAAATCGAGCATGCATTATATAATATTGAGTCTTTTAACTCTGATTCTTTAGTCATCTCAATATTTATAAACATGATCATTTTATTATGGTACATCATGATCACATTAAGGATGCCCATACAATGTCATATAACTTTGTTACTGATTTTGGACCATTTTTAATATATGAAAAGGGAAGAGCCCTCAGTTTAGGGGAAAACCCACATGATGTTTCCTAAAAGAGTTTAGGGAGACGCACAATAACCTATCGAGCAACAGATAGTACTTGAACTTCAGTCCAAGGAAGATCACTTCCTATGTTAACTCTGTGATTTCCAACATTATAGGACACTATAGCCCTATGGTGTTCCAAATACCCAAGTAGCGGAGTATTGTCTTGAGTTGGTGGTTTGAGTATTCAGGCTTGTTTGGACCTCGATGGATCATATGGTTGTGTATGCTATGAGGCTTCTCCGTGGGGAAACTGGGCGCTGGTGGAGTTTGGTTACATAGACCCAGGACAAGATGATACTGTCATGGTCTGACATCCAATAATTGATTTTTGAAGAGTATTTCCCTTTATGTATTTTTTCTATTTAGACCTATGAGATTATTAAGAAACTAAAAGGTGGTATGTTAGTGGATGTGTATGACATTAGGTTCACAAACCATACATGGTACTCACATGATATTGTAGTAGATAATGTCTTATCAGAGGGGAAGTTTGAAAAAGTTGTACACAAATACATTTGAGCTAGTGTGGTTTCCTTATGCCATACCAATTATGTTGGAGTGCTAGAGTAGGAAATTGTGAAGGAGATCTTCCTAGTAGAGTGATTAAGTTGATTTAGTGTTGGATGTGTGAATAATTTGACTATTTCATCAGCAACAGTTAGCGGGTGTCACAAATAGAGATCTGAGTAGATGATGCATTCTCATTTTTGAACTCAAACATTGGGATATGGGTCTCATGGATCATACAGCAGATCTAATATTCCTAGATAGGGTGATGATATAATTTCGGTTTATGAGGTCACTTAGAATGTTATTACCCAACCCTTATTATTGATAAAGAAAAACATATAGTAGAAAGATCCCACGGAAGTGGCAGCTCCATGATCATGGATCTCCCAGACATGCCTCAGGTGGCCCATAGTGAGGCGATGGATGAAGAGGATCATGAGAAGATCTGGAGGGGGAGTAGTGTTTGGAGCATGACATTATAATATCCAATCTTCACAACCACAACGTGGCCCATTTCAGGCTCGAGGAGTTAGTGGTCAGGGCCATGGGTAGTTATAAACCATTAAGAACTACAAATAGGCAACACATGAGATGATTCGAGGTAGGATTTATATTTATTATACGCTTTACTCAGTAATATTAAAAATAGGTTTGATTCCTTCCTTTATCTAATTATTTCTTTTTTGAGAGTTGTAAAATTCATATGATAATTTAGTCTAGAAGCTATGGATAGAGGTTCCTACATGGATTGATTCTTCGATATCTCTTATCTTTCAGCAATACAAGTGATGACTTAGTGAAGAGTGTTCTTAATGGGACCTCTTTTTCATCACGAGGAAACCATATGATTTAATAATTGGAATGGTATGGTAGTCCATTGTTCTAGCCTAGATCAGCTATAATAAAAACGAGGTTAGATGCCTTCAGACAGATGGGATGAGATTCTCCTTAGTGGCCATGAGAGATCTCAGGGATGAGTGAGTGGGCCTTGCATGTAGGAGGATACTTCCCATCACCCATCACTTGCATAGTTTATCCCTTAGCATAATATGATATTCAAAAATCTGTAATTCTTTTTCAATGGTGGAATTTATGGATGTTTCTGCCAGGGACATTTTAGGACTACCTCAGAGCTCAGAGATTGACTTATGAATTGACTTACACCCCATGATCATAAAAATATAGTCTATAACAAATATAATCACCCCTAATGTTATCAAGGAGCTGATGGTGCAGTTGTAGGATGATCAAGAGAATGGTCTTATCATACCCAATGAGTAGCCCTAGGTATCTTCGGTTTGTCCTTGAAAAATATAGAATAGAGTTTGTAGATTTTTGGCGATGCTTGTCCTCTAATCCATGTAATGATAAAGAAAAAGTACCCCTTTATGAGGATTTAAGACTTACATGATTAGTTGTGGAGTGATAGTTGATTATCAAAGATCGATTGTAAATATGAAAACTACTAATTTATTATTCAGAAGGATGATATTCCAAATATGGAATTCTGATGTCGCTATGGACATTATGTGTTCCTAGTTATTTCTTTCATTGTGATGAATTCTCATGATGTGTTTATGGAATTTATGAACCATATATTCCATCAATACATGGACCAATTTTTTATTAACTTCAATTATGGAAAGATCATCTACTACGTTTCATAGGAGGACCATGTAGAGAACTTGAGGATGGCCCTAGACTTATGGCGGGAGCACCAACATTTTGGAAATATCTCGAAGTGAATGTTTTCGATATGCAAGGATCACATCCCGTGGCATGTCATTTCTAAGAATGGATTCGTGTTTTGATCCATCATGGTTTGTTCAATGCTCTCTTGGGATCATGCCAAGAGAATGTTGGAGGTGTGAAGTTTTCTTAGCATGTGAGGGTACTATTGGAGGTTCTTTGTGGAATTATCTAGGGTTGTAGACCCTATGAATACACTAACATGGAATGGTAAGCTATTTACCTAGACTAAGAAATTTCCAAGAGACTTTGAATAGTTAAAGGTGATGAGGACTAGTTCCCATTTGTGGATACTACTTGGGAAGGGTGTGGAGTACATAGTGTATTACGATGCCTCTATAGCTGGGCATAGCTCCCTGTTGATGCATAGGTAGTAAATGATATCACATGGGTTGAGTTAGTTAAAACCCCATGATAAGAACTGCTTGACTCATGCACTAGGTTTAGCAGTGTTAGTCTTTGTTGGGCATATATTGTCTCAATAATAATCTATATTTTATGATGATTTTGATGTTCAAAAAAATACCCGTTTAGTTATAAATAATTTTTTGTTAAGTATGTTTTAGAGGAATTTATATTATATTTTAAAGGAATTTAGTGTTATGGGAATGATTCTGGGAACATTATTTACTTCCCTACTTTACGCTTAAAAACAAAAATTTGTGTACAGTATCAATCCTATGTTATGATAAGGAGTTTTCATTTGGACCTCAATCCTTATGTTCAGAAAATTGGCATGCATATGGTTCAAAAAACCTACATTGGAGTCTGGATTTACTATTTTCAACCATATTTTTGGGAAAATTGAACATATGTTTTAATAATGCTATGTTTGGGATTTTATACTTACAAGTATTACCATATGGATCATCATCCCTATATTACTTTTTAAACCCTACGTGACACAAAGGTATCCTACACTACACAACTCAACCCTACATTGTGCTCTCAATGGAAAAGTTCGTCAAACCATGTCTTCAATCCAAAATTACTATAATGGTTAAGAAAGAAATGAATAATTATTCAAGAATCAATTTGATTGTTTCAAAGGACCATGTTCATTGGAGAAAATCTCTCATATTTCTAAGAGATGTTAGGACAATCCTGGTTAATTGAAATTTGAATTTCCGCGACCAATAAGGCTATGATTTTGGATCTGGAACCCTGAATAACATCTTTTTTGTTCTATATATTCCTTCATAATATCGCTTCAAATATACTTGTGATAACTTATTCAAATACAATAATTAATTCCTGAAATTACTTTTACACTGCTATAAGAAACATAAATATCTAATTAATGGACTATATTTTTTAGATATATATGTTTTATATTGCTCTACTCTAAGTTTTCGACAGATCTGTTTTGTTTTTGCTTTTAAATTGATGATCTATATGCAAACAGGATCACTCTAGACTCATTCTCTCTTGATGAATATTATTTTTGAAGAATAAGATATATATACTATTAATTTTGTGTTGTTGCAATTGTAAAGAGGAACCTTTTCAAAAAATCAAATCTCTATTGATTTATTTGAGTTTCAACTTACTTTACTCAATTGTGGTGGAGTATCAGATTCTCAAACTATGATATGGTTATTTTGGTTCCATTTAAAAGAACCATAAGTATTTTTATTTTGTCTTGTTAAGGTGTCAACTATCTGCACTTAGTTATTGATATTTTTGTTATTATTATAAGAGGATGATTCTAGCAGAATTTACCATGCTCTCTGGGAGAGTGGTTGATAGAGTGGACTGGGGGATCTTTGTTCCCCAAAACACTATTAAAAACCATTTTCCTTCTTTCTATTTACCCGTTACATATTTTCATTCAGTAAAATAATAGTGAATATTCACATAAATTATAGTGGTTGTTAAAAGATAGAATTGTGGATGATTTTGAAAAGACACAATTCACCCTGCTTGTGTATTACTTGGTATATTTTGACCCAATAATTGGTATCAAAGGAGAGATTTTAGATAAATATACAAAAATAGAAAAAGTAAATGGTCTATATAAGGATGGAAATGGTTGATCCTAGAGAGGTAATGTCTATGGTTAGAGCTACATACATCAACGGTGAAAATTATGGGTGTTGGAAACCAAATATTAATATTTATCTCAAAAATATTGGATTCAGAGTTAAATCAAAGATCATTACCCCATACAAGATTCCTCAGAAACTGAAAAAATAGGATGTGGCAACAAAATATAAATATGACAAAAATTAAAAAGCTATTAATTATATTATTTGTGGACTTGGACAAGATGATCTCCATCGTGTTTCAAAATATCCAACTGACTATGAAATTTGGAAAACTATTGCAGTTTCTAGTGAAGGGAAATATAATGTAAGACAGATAAGGTATAAAATTGAAATTATCAACAATATTACGTAGATGAATGGATTAATTACATAAATCATCAACAATATTATATTCTTAGGTGCAACCATCAAATAATATAATCAAGCCTTAAAAGTACGAAGAGTAATACCTTTTAAATGGAATAGAATATCTACTGCTATTCGAAAACCATCACCTATCAAAGATCCGACAATGAAAGAATTAACTGGGACATTGATAATGTATGAAGAATAAATGAATGATGAATATGAGGATCATTAAATTATAATAAATAAATAAAATACTACACCGAATGTAACAACTCAGAAACATAGCATAAGATCAGGGCAATAAATCAATGAGAAGTAGAATTCAGATTCATCTGATTCTGAAATCAAATTGGCTCAGTTAGCCAAGAAGTTAAGTAAGTTAAACAAGAAAATTTGGGATTTGTAAAATCCATTAAGAGGGATGAGAAAGACTCTATTAAATTTAGATGTTATGAATGTAAAAATTTAGATCATATTAGAATAGACTTCCTACAACTAAATGATGAAAGAAAAAGGCCAGATAAGAGATATCATAAATTTTTTGATTGAGATCATAAAGGAAGAAGAACAATGAAAGTAAAATGGAAATTTTTTGAAGACACCAAAGGTAATCTAAATCTGATTTAGAAATTGAAAAAACAAATTTTAAATCCAATATGTGCTTCAAGTATCAAAAGGGAAATGTAAAAACCTATTACACATCCAATTCTGATTATAATTCTTCCAGATACACAAACATTAAATTAGTTTCCTACTATTATATATTATAATCAAAATATAATTCTCTATTAGTAAAAAAATATATTTAAAGAACATCGAAAATGTTTTTTTAGGTGAAAGGGATACCTTACTAAAAAAATATCAAGAGATAATTGAAAACATTATCTAATATACATCAATCTATGATTATCATGAAAAGAAGATCAATGCTTTAAAGGATGATGTAGAAACATATAAGAGTGCTTCTCTTTTTTATTAAAGGAGGAGAATATATTAATAGATATCCTTGTAATGAATGTTATTAAAAAGGAAATATTTTTTATAAGAAATAAGTGTGAGAAATCTAAAATGTGGAAGAATTATTTTGTCTTCAATTCAAAAAATTAAACATGTTACTTTTTTATAATAAAAGGGTATGTGAAAAATAATTTTTATTTTAGAAATCCTAAAATTAGTGGAAATAAAAGAGCCTTTATTTCAAAGTGTTTATTTTAATATAATGATATATGATATGGAAAAACAAAGTACATCTGGATTCCAAGATCTCTACTATCTAACACTGCTCAACCCAAGAATGTGAGGGTACCAAAACAAACATTTGTTTAAATAAATTTTCTTGAAATATTCCACAAGAATGGAAATGACATATGATATATTACTCGTGGTTGTTTGAGGAATATGAGTTGAGATCCATAAAATTATCACACACTAACTCAAATGGATTGAGGTCCTGTCACTTTTGGTGACAATGCCAAAGGAAAAATTATTAGAGTTGGAACTGTTGGAGATCAAAGGACTATCTCAGTCAACAAAGTACTATATTTTTAATGGTTAAACCAAAATCTGATAAGTATTTCTCAACATTGTGATAATAGATTTTACGTTAATTTTTCTAACTATTTTTGTTATGTATTGAAAGATAAGATAATTAAATTTAGAGAACCTATAACTGATAATGGTTATACTTTGGACTTAAATTCATTATGTAAACAGAAGGTGAATTGTTTAACTTCTAAGACAAATGAATCGTGGATTTAGAATAGAATACTTGGAAATTTTAATATTTATGTTTTACATAAATTATCTATGAAATAGTTCAATTTTGGTTTTCCATGTCTTAAGTTTGACAATGACAGATTTTGTGCTGCATGCCAAATTGGAAAGCAGCACAAATCATATTTCAAATCTATTAACAAAATTTCAACAACTAAACCTTTAGAACGTATCCATATGGATTTTTTGGACAATCAATGATATAATGTTTTTCTGATAAATTATATTTTTTTGTTTTAGTATATTATTATACTATATTTACTTGGGTTTATTTTCTAAAATGAAAAAGTGATGTTTTCACTATTTTTGGACATTATTGTAAAATTATTCAAAATGAAAAATGTTTCAAAATAATTTCATTGAGGTGTGTTTATGGTGGAGAATTTTAGAATCAAAAATTAAATTCGTTTTTCTCAAATTTTGTTATTAAACACACCTTCACTTCACTAAGAACACCTCAAAAAATAGAATTGTTGACAAAATAAATAGAACAATTCAAGAAATGGCTCTGACTATGCTAAATGAATACAGTCTTGCTACCTATTTTGGGCAGAATATGTAAGAACAACCTGTTATATCAATAATAAAGTTAAAATTTGGCCTATTTTCAAAAAGACACCTTATAAACTTTAGAATAATAGAATACATAAAGAAAAGTAAATTATATATTTTTTTATGCAAGGTGTATATCTTGAATACTAAAGACAACCATGGTATATTTTATCCAAAAGATGATGAAGGAATATTTTTGTGATATTCTACTACCTCTAAATCTTATAAAGTGTTCAATAAAAAGTCATGGATTGTTGAAGAATCAATTCATGTGATTTTTTATGAAACTGGACCTTTCATTAAAGAGAAATATCAAATTGATGACGTCATAGACATTTTTTATAACATGAGACTTGAAACACTTAAAATGATTTATATTTTGATATTAATAAAGTTTAGTCAAGTAATGAAGAACATGAAATTGAAGAACCTGAATTTTTTATGCCTAGAAAGACTATAACCCTAAACAACCATCCATTATAAAATATTATAGGAGACTTAGATACAGTAATTGGAACTAGATTAAATGTAGGAAACATTGCTACATTATCATCCTTTATATCTTAATTAGAACCTAAGACTATTTAAGAATCCTTAGATAATGAGAGTTGTATGTTAGAAATGAAAGAAGAGATTAACAATTTTCAAAGAAATTATGTTTGGGAACTAGTATAAAGAACAACCAATTATTCAATTATAAGAACAAAATGGATATATAGGAACAAACAGGATGATCAATGGATCATTACCAAGAATAAATTCAGATTAGTAGCCAAAGGATATAATCAAGAAGAAGGTATAGATTATGATGATACCATTTCCCCTTTAGCTAGATTAAAAGAAATTAAAATCATTTCAGCTTATGCATCTCATATTAATTTTAAATAATATTATATGGATGTAAAATACTCTTTTTTAAAGGGTTCTTTAGTGGAGGAAGTTTATATTGAACAACCACTAGTTTTGAAAATTATCAAAAACCAAATAATATTTTTAAACATAAAAATTCTCTCTATGGCCTTAAACAAGAACCTAGAGCATGGTATTAAATATTAAGTTCTTTTATTTTAAAAAATGTGATTTACTATTGGTTTGTAAGATCCCACACTTATTGAGAAAACCATTTGTTCTAAAATTTTATTAGTTCAAATTTAGGTTGATGATGTTATTTTTGGTTCAACCAATAAAAATATTTTTCATGATTTCTGATATCTAAAGCAAAAAAAATTTTAAATGAGTATTATGGGAGAACTATATTTCTTCTTAGGATTTCAGATTTTCAAAAAAAATTGGAAATGATTTAAAATAAATAAAGTATATTATTGATTTATTGGAAAAGTAGGGACTTGGGAACAACAAGACATATAAAAATCATATGTGTACTAATATTAATGTTAATTTAGCTGAATATAGAATACTAGTTGACAATAAGTTATATTGAGGTATGATTTTAATTTTATTAAATCTTATTATTAGTAGATCAAACATTATGTTTTTTGTATATCTTTGTTCTAGATTTAAATCAAATATAAAAGAATACTACTGTCAGACAAATCTTTTGATATTTAAAGGGAACTATTTTTCAATCTCTTATTTACCCCATAACTTAAGATTTTAATTTAATATCTTACTCAGATGCTAACTTTGTAGATTTTAGATTATATAGAGAATGTACCTCAAGAAACTGTCACTTTTAGGAAAATCATTACATTCATTGTTTAGTAAGAAACAACACTGAGTTTCTCTGTCAACCACTAAGGAAAAATATGGGTTTAATTGCAGTTGCTATGAAAACGTTTTGTGGATGAAAACACTCTATTATATTTTAGACTAAACATTAATTGTGTTCCAATTTTATGTTATAACACTAGTGATATTGATATTTCTATAAATTCTATAATTAATTATAGGACTAAGAACATTAATGTAAGACATCATTTTCTAAGATATCATGTCCTTAAAAGTGTATATCTATAGAATTTTTAATAAAGAATATTAATTATATGATATTTTTACTAAACCACTTTCCAATGCTAGTTTTGATTTATTAAGGGGGACTTTGGATTATTTGAGTTTAAGTAATTATATATTAATTTATTTTCAGTTCTCTATTTTTATATTAGTAAGTCTTATTTAATCTGTTTGAATTGTTTTTATTTGATTTCTTTTTTAATTGTTTTGAAAAACAATTATTTAAAAATTATTTTTTTTGTATTTTTAAATTAGAAAAAATATAATGAGTACATCCTCGATTCATGCGAGAAAAATGTTTTCCTTCTCCATCTCTCATAATCTTATCTATTCGACCCATATTGAACCTATTTCTTTCGTTTCACACCTACCAAAAACCCTAAACCTTCAAACCCTTATATTTTGAAACCTTGAGAAATGGAAACTCTATGAAGATCTATTGATGTTACGATGGATAAAAATGTGTATTTTGTGAAGTCTATCAAGGAAAGGTAATAGATTTTGAATATTTAGGTTCTATGAATCTATCTCTTAAAAAAGATATTCATTTTAGAGTCTTGGATTATGCCTTCAGATATGATAATATGACAATGGTTTATGAAATAGAATGTAAGGAATTTTGTAAGAATTCTTCATTTTGATTTGTTTTTTATGAATAATCTATTATTTATATGATTGATAATAAGTAGTTTTAATTGTTGTCTGTTTATGTGGATGAAATGTTGAGATGTCCCCATGAGGGGGAGTTTAATTTTGATTTAAGGAACATGGAAAATGGAGGACATACATTTGTGGAAAATTTGTTTTTCCTATTTGGATTAAGGGATTTTAAGAATGTGTTTAATAAAGAACATTATCCTGACTGATGAGTTATGATGAAGATTATTCAATCATGGATTTTTTCTAGAACTTATGAGCTTTAGAAGGTTCACTATTTAGACATGTAAATCATGTGTCTACTTTTAAATAATGTTACATCTAATTTCTATTGGTTTATGATTTTCTATCTAAATCATTCCAGCTTCCCAGATGCCATGATGGGAAATTATCCCTATGGTAGGATTCTATGTTTATTTATGTGAAGAAAATATAAGATTTTGAATATTGTTTTTGGATGATCCTGTCACAACATCAATATGTTGAATGTAAGGATATTCTATAATCTTGGTTTTGTATGGAGAAATTCATGCAACAGTTTTCTTCTAGTTGGTGTTGAGAAACAACAAAGGTTGTTAGTAGCTGCTGAAGGGGAGAAAAAGGTTATCCCTTAAATAGGCTTTGTGAGATAGAGGACTAAAGATGAAGAAGATTCAAGTCCACAAGGCTATCTTTTTTAAGAAGAAGACTAAATGTTAATGTTCCAGAACTTGTTGTTGAGGCTATGTTTCGAAATGTGGATAGCATTCCTCCTATTGAGTATGGAGAAGCTACTAGTCAGGAGAAACCAATAGATAAACATGTTGAGGAGGAGGTTCAATGTCATGATATCCCTGATCCTATAACTCATATTTTTACTGATTATGGTGTTTTGGGAAGATCATATTTGGGAAAAAGACTAGAGGGAGATGGTGAGACAAGCTTGGCTATTGTTGAAATTGAACAAAGAAGAGCTGATTCTACTGAGTCTTTATATTTAGAGGATAATATACAAGTTATAAATATATATTTATTGGAGGATCATAATTTTTTTTAAGAGAATAGTTGGTGGGTAATAAAAAATAATATTCATGAATACAAGGTTTTTTCGGTACTGAGATCATACTATAAAGCTCAGAAGAATAATTTGAGTGAATTCAAAGAAAACATCATTTCAGTTGGAGATCATAAGGAGTTTACATTCTTGAGTTCAAGAGAAGTTTTTTCATTAAATGATGATCCTATCAAAAATATAGATTTTGATGAATTTATGTTCTTGATTCATAGAGAGTTTTAGTCTCCCAAAGAAAGAAATCAAGAATCTACATCTTCCAAATAGACACTACCGAAATTTCTTAGGAAGTTGGATGTAATTACCACAGTGCTGGATGATTTTAATGAAAAGATACACACTCTTCAGTGTGATAACATACCTTTAAATATTATGTTAGACAATCATAAACCCCTATTGAGTCAACTATATTTGAATGAGTCCTAGATGGGACCAGTGATTAATCAACTTAAACACAAGTTAATCTCTTTCATCCTGTCTGAAGAAGCTATGAATAATTTTGTAAAGATCAATTTGGTTGAGATCTTAAAGGTTTAAAATTATTCTAATAACCTGCTTCAGAATTAGATAGAAGTGTTCGACAACCATTTCAAAAGCCTTTTGTTGAATATGATTGATCTTATTAGTGTAGTTCAGTCCCCTATATATTCATAAGAACCCTTAGTCTCTAATGAAACTGAACATTAGCCAATCATTTTGAAGTAACCTATTGATTTTGGATTGTACTATAACCTTTCAAAACATTTGAATATCTGTTTAACTTCACTTTGTTCATCTTTAGTTTTTATTTATTTTTATTTCATTTCACTACTTCACTACCAATCTTATATTTTATTTTCTTATGCGAGAATATATAACTATTCAATTATAGTTCTATGATATTTTAAAATGTGGTTTATTTCATTTATTCATTGAAACAGACATTTTTATTTCAAAAAAATGGGGAGAAGATTTATGTTTATGGAAACTATCTCTGATGGATATGGGGATAATATTTTCAAGACAAAACATTTCATATAGTTGAAAATTGTTCTTTATTGAAATAATTCAATGAAATAATTTTTTTTAGAAAATATTTATATCTAATTTTTTAAAAAAAAAATCCTATATTCTCTTTAATTTTTCAATGATTATTTTATATGTTTTGTTATCATAAAAAGGGGGGAGATTGTTGGGCATGTATTATCTCTACAATAATCTATATTTTATTATATTTTTGATGTTCCCAAAACCATTATGTTTTTCAAATAATGTTTTTTATATATGTTTTTTAGGAATTTATATTCTATTTTAAAGGAATTTATGATTATGGTAATGATTATATAAATTTTTTTTCATCCCTACGTTATGAGGAAAAACTAACATTTTCATATGGTGTCAACCCTACGATACACTAAAGAGTTTGCGTTGGGATCTTCATCCTTACATTCAGAAAATTGACACACATATCGATTAAGAACCCTACGTTGGAGTATGGATTTACTGTTTTCAACCCTACATTTGGTAAAATTTAACATATGATTAATTAATGCTATATTTTGGATTTTATACTGACATGTATAAATGTATTGATCATCATTCCTATGTTCATTTTTGAAATTTATGCTACACAATGGAACCCTACACTGCATAATGGAACCCTACACTATGAAAAGGAACCATATGCTAAGCAGTTCAACCCTACACTGTGTTCTCAACGAAGAAGTTCTTAAAGCCATGTTTTCAATCTGAGATTACTATAGTAGTCAAGATAGATATATAGACAATTTCAAGGATCATTTTTATTGTTAAAAAGAACCATGTTAGTGAGTGAATATATATCCTATTTCTAATGGAATTTATGAATCACCTAGTTAATTGAAATTTGAATTTCGATGACCAATTAGTCTATTCTTTTGGATCTAGAACACCGAAGAAATAATTTTTTATTCTATATATTCATTCAGAATATGTATTCAAATATACAAGTGATTAGTGATTCAAATACAAGACTTCCGTAGTTAAATTCATTTTATAGTGCTACAATAAAGGAACAACTCTGATTAAAGGACTACATTTTGGATATATACATTTTCTATCTTCTTCTATTATAACTTTGTGACTAATCTATTTTGTTTCTATTTTTAAATTAAAGATCTATATGAAACCTGGATCACTTAAGAACCATTCTCTCATGAAGAATATTATTTATAAAGAAGAAGAACCATCTACTATCAATTGAGTTCTTTAGAAATTGTGAAGTTTATCCTGTTATAAACAAATCAAATCTGTTTTGATTTATCTGACTTTCAACTACTGGTACTCAGTTGTGGTGGATTATTAGATTCTCTGACTAAATTGTGGTTATTTCGATTATTTGTAAAAGAACCATATGGATTTTTATGTAGTCTTGTAAAGCTATCAACTTCTTTCACTAATTTATTGAGATTTTTGGTCTTGTGATAAGAGGATCATTCTAGTGGTTTTTTCCGAGATTGACGAGAGAGTGATTGGAAAAGTGGAATCTGGGATCTCTGTTCCCTAAACCACTATAAAAACCATGTTCTTTGATTCTGTTTATCTACTTCATATTTACATAAAGAATATTAACACTTTCTATTCACATAAATTATATTGGGAGTTAAAATCCAAAATTGGGATGATTTTGGAAAGACACAATTCACCCCTATGGTGTTTTACTTTGTATATTCCAACCTTACAGTATTCTCTTTAAAGATGTGGAGGAACTATCTTCTGGGAGAGTGATTTGTTTACTCAGACCATTATATTCTTAGGTATATCTTCACATATAGTGAACCAAACCCGAGACATAGGTACCTGTTAGAGTTCTTATAAGAATATGACCTCAAGATATTTTATAATTTTGGCAAGAAAAATGTGGGGGAATATTACTTTGGTAAAATGTCTCATTCACATTTGGTGGGTGAGGTGTCTGAGTAGTCTGATTCTTTGCAGCTGACCTTGGTGGAGGAGAGTTGTATAGATCACCTTCATCTAATTGTGTCAACTCCTCCACTTATCTAATATGTGATGGAGGCTCAGTTGGGAGACATAAGTTGTGAGGTTATTCATTATCAAATATCTTTAAGAGATTTAATATATGTATTTTATGAATTAGGGGAAAACGTCATTCATTTATTTGGAAATATGGTGGTTCCAATCACGATGTGAGAGGTGGTGATGAGGGATTTTCACACTTCTCCATTAGTTGTACATCACATTGTGGGAATGATGTAAAGGTACTTCTAGAGGTAGTTTTTTTATTAGAATGAGGGAGAGTGTCACTGAGTTCATCCCATTGTTCTCACATATCAGTAGGTGAAGGCGAACTATAAGGTTATGGAGATTTTATTATGGGAATGGTGTGTAATATACATGTACATTTTTAATGGGATTCCATGGATAGAGAGAGGCCACGATTCAATTTGGGTGATAGTTTACTGACTTACCAAGACGATACACTTCCATGAAATCAATGAGAGGATTTTGGGGGAGAGTCTTGGAAAGTTGTACATGCAGAATATTATCTAACTCCATGGGGGTACTCTCAATTATTTTCTTCGATCATGAAGTGAGATTTATTTCATGGCTGTGGAGAGTTATGTAGGATGAATTTGGGACCTATTTGTTTATGATTATTGCTATTAACCCCCATATGGATGGATAGACTGAGAACACTATCCAGGTGTTGGAAGATATACTGAAGGATTATGTTTTAGAATTTGTCTAGACCTAGGATGATCACTTACCATTGTTAGATTTTTCTTATAATAATAGCTATCATTCTATGATCATAATAGAATCATTCAATTCCTTTTATGGTAAACCATTAATTTTACCCTTATGTTATATAGATATTGGTGATAAATATCTTGTTTGGCCAGATATGGTGGATTCAAAGATGGAGAAAGTACAGGTGATACATGAATGGATGAAGATATCCTAGATTTAATATATGTATTATGCAGATTGATGTTTTCCGCCCTTAGTGTTTGGAAAGGGATACCATGTTTCCTTGAGAGTCTATATATGATAAGGATTGAGGTGGTTTGACTGAATATGCAATCTATCCCTAAGGATTATCCGATCATTTTGGATCCAATATAGGGTTCTCGATGTTTTTAAACTCCTAGGATTATGCTCACAGTAGGAGAAGTTTCATGACATCTTCCATGTGTTGCAACTGAAGAGATACATTCATGATCCCATGCACATCATTTAATGGGGTGAGTTGGATGTCGAGTATGGTTAAATAATCAAAGAGTACGCAATGGAAATTGAGGATCAACATGAGAGGATCCTGTAAGGATAAACCATTCCCTCAGTTCATGTGTTGTGGCATCATTGGAACATGTGGGAGAGCTCCTAAGAGTGGGAGGGCAATTTACATGCTTAGTATCGACACATTTTTGTTTAGTAATTGATGTTTTGGGACGAAAAGACGTGAAGGGTGAAATAATGTATTGAACCTATTTTTTTATTATATGAATTTATAATACGTTAAGGAATATTTTTTGTTCCAGGAACTAAGATTTTTCAATATTTCAAGGCCTAGTAATTGCAGAATTAATATTTTAATGATATTAAATATATTAATATCATGAGTGCATTGTTACCATGAAAAGTACAATATCATCCATATGGATCCTTATATCAGAAATATGAGACCATAGTTGAGTCCAGAATGTGGGGATTATCTTTTGTGTTATAAAAATATAAAAGTCACCAGGGTTTTGTATGAGACAGTCATTGGAGGGTACATTAAGATGATTAATTATATTATTTATTTATTTATTTCATTTATTACCCATAACCTAATTTTATCTATATAATTGATTCTATAATAATTATCAAAGGTTATTCAGATAAACCTATGATCTATGAGATGTTTTTCATATCATTTATCATTTGTGAACGAGAATTGGATGATGAAAAATGATTAGATGGAGGTGGATAGAGAGGAAGCAAATGCAGTGAGTCTTCTCCATTACTGTCGAACACGTTCCTAACCAACAATTGATCTGTAATAGATTTAGGACTCATCGATTTAATTTTACACCCTTGATTAAAATATTTTTCATGGAGATATAAATTTATCTTATTTTTACATTTCTTTTCTTACCCTTAAAATGAGTTTATTGATGAACTAAAATTGATTTATTCAATTTGTCCCTTTTATGTCATTAAATGATGGTTATCTCCCTTTCTTATTTTTATATTACCCCCATTATATTTCACATAATTTATCATTAGTCTATGAGTTTATGGTTAGACATTGTCAGAGTGGTTTCAAGCATGATCAAACACCAAAATTCTTATTGATTGTGAGAAAGATGTTTGGGATGGTGATGTGAAGAGAAATCTAGATTATTTGTGCGATATAGGTGATTATTTATATAGATATTCGAACGGGGATGATGGTGGGTTATGCGTATTGTATAGGATGAATGGTGAACCATCATGGGTGATCGAAATACATTTTCTAGCCACCAGAGGATAGGAAATGATGATCAAAGGTCAGCCCCACCAATTTTGGGCAGTCGAATTGAGATATTCATAGTAACAAGAACTAATAAATAAAATTATTGTAATAACTTGATTTTCTAGAAAAAACAAGACTTCACAGTGTGTATTCAATGAATACACACTATGTAGCCACACACAGCTGTGTTGGATAGGTTTTCATAGAATATTTGGATCACAATATATGTGAGGCTAGGCCCACAAGATGTGTCACCATCCCTAGGTAGCTAATCTATGTGTTGGCTATGCATGGACATGACCCTGGGTGGGAGAACATGCAGTGTTCTCTAGAAGTAAAATGGCACATGTTGGTTCCCAGGCCTAACAAGGTACATGACCAGGTACACATGCATGGACCGATGAACACGTACATGACCAGGAGCACATAGATATTTTCCATTTGTCTAAAACATGTTATGTGGTCCCCTAACAATCCATATATGTAGGAATATCCTCTGATTCATTCCTAAAGGAGATCATGACTATGAATCAGAGCGAGACCACTTGTCATGTGGAACCCATACTCAACCTGTATCCATATGAGATAGTTCCACCTTGTGTATCACCTATGTTTGGACATTGATTTTCAGCCATGATTATCATATCATAAGAATTTATATGTGTAGAACTTGATGTTTTCCTTCTTAGTGGATTTAAAGATACAAAATGAAATGTTCAAAGAATGAAACTAATTCAAGTGATTCTTAACGATAAAAGTTATTAAGAAGAATAATCAAAGAGATGTTTGGGTGAGTACTCTCCTATCACACTAGGACACGAGTTCCCCATACAGTGAGAGAGATTCTTCTATTAGTAATTCTCTATCACACTAGGTCATGCTTTCCCCATATTCTTTATAACGATAGAGATGGTACTCCCCTAAACGGTCATGGTTCATGTCTCAACGGAGAAGTAATCCCCATATTTGATCTCCTCGAGGGTGGGGTACTCCATAAGAGTTATATATTCCTCAGCTACATAGTGATGTTAGGAGGAATGGTCCCCTCCACACAACATTTTGTGAGGATTCACTTTATGTGGGTAATTGGTGATAGAATTTTTGATGTTCAAGATTAATCATTTACTTTGAATGGGGTGTGAGATAGAGATCCCCTTTCTCACATGCATTTGTCTCTTTCCATATATATATATGCATACATGTTGTGTTTTGTTTCCCTCATAATTTTTTTTGAGATGACTATTGTTGTATCTTTATATCACTCCATTTAGGTTTTATTTGTTTCCTAATTGGGTATGTATATATTCACCCTTTCATGGGAATTTCTTGCACATGTTGTGCCTTATACAGACAAGAGAGATATTGGTGGTGACTTTTGTGGATTATAGTGATACATGGGTGCATTAACTGGTTGTGTTGGTCTGTGTTGGTGATTAGGATCTAGGATCTCTCAACATTCTTCATTTCCTGTTATTCTCAGGTCAATTATTCAAATATCAGTGGGTGTGTATTTTTTACCTTTAAATTTTTGTTTTAAATTTTCATATTATGATATATTTCCTAGAGGTAATTGTATGGATGATTTTACTCTAAACATTACAGCCATAATTTTATTATTCCTCTAAACAATTTGATGGACATTTTAGGGTGAGTACATACATGTATATTATGAAAAGTCTTCCAATTATAGTTAGGAATTCTCGGTGATTTTTGTCATCCCATGGCCTATTGAAGGTGGGATTAGGGTTGTGATGGTATGGATTTATGTAGGTCATGTTGGCCAGAGTGGGGCTATTCATTACATCTACTCTAGTTTCATTGAGTTTCATGGAAGAGTTGGATAGTTGATCGAGACCTTAGATGTCATGTGTATAGTTGGATGCGAGTATTTGATATAAAATCCCGGTTAAGTGAAGGCATATTCTTTAGATAATGAAGTTGCTTATATTTTTTGTTCTTTGGGGAATGTTTTCGTAGTTGATAGTATTATACTCAACGATATGGGGAGACATGTTTCACTATGGTACATACTCGAAAATTGGTCAGTCTGGGTTGATTAGGCTTGAGCATAGGGTCTTTTTTAGTCAAGATTGTCCGAACTGGCTTGTAGGCTAGGCTAGTATTGGATTTCACGATCATCGATCATGTAGTTTTTACATTTTTTATAAGGTGGAGATTAGTAAAATTTATCATATTTTAGCATTATGAGTTAAAATGTTTCCTTTTTGATGTGTGGATTCCCTGATTAATCTCCTATTATATGTTATATTGTCCTAATTTTAGTTTTATTGTGCTTAGATTTTCATAACAGATTCTGGCCTGTTTGGTTTACCAATAAGTATTGTTTTATGTTACCATTACATGAGGGCAACATACCCTTTCATGAGGTAGTTTTTACCATTATGTGTGTGGGTTATTACCTTCATGTTGGTTTATTTTTTCATTTATGACCATTACAGAAGTGGTTTTCTTCCCTTTTGTTTCATTTTTGAGTTACAAGGAATTACCTTTTTACGTGGGTTGTTGTACCTTTACATGGACCAGGTAATTTGGGAGCCATCTTTACATGACCTCGACATTAACTTTACATTGATGTTGAATTATGTGGAGTGCCCCTTTACAAAAATCAGGAATCCTTTATGACTTCGCGGATTGAACCTCTATTGGGTATAGTGGTGGAGTCTATTACCCTTATATGAGCCGAGTATCTTGTGGAATGAATATCACATATTCTTAGAGAAGGATTTTGGGGAGGGTACCTCATGAAATGAATATTCCATAGTACTTATTAGATTGATTGGACACTTTTCCTTCATAATGTTATGCATTTTTATATGAATAAATGTAAATTCAATTAGTTTTTTAGATTAATTTCTTTAATAAAATCTTTTTTATTATCATTTTATTAGGCTATCACATATTAAATATACAATGATAATAATGTTACAACATGCAGCTTCCACCAAACATGTGTTTTAGTGAAATAAAATTGGTCAAAATTTTATATAAGTGTATTATAAAAACCACCACCCCACAATCAATATATAAGAATGGATAATAATTTTAGAAATCTAATTTTATTTAATTTTAATGGTTGTGATTAACAATACAGAATCCTAATATTATTTTTCTGAATAATTTTAAAATGGGACACATCACAAAGTATGGAAAAAAGTGATTGGTAAATATGTATATAACAACATCATAGGTTAAAAACATTCTCTTGAAAACTAAAATGCTCTTTCATCACTCATCAAAGGGGGAAAGTGGGTGAACAATCATAGACAATCCATGATCCTTGGTCTTACTCTCTGTATTTCCATTCCCATCACTATAGTGGTAGAATAAATGTGTGGCTTGTACCAAGTTTATTTTGAAACTTACAAATGGCTATATTATTCGAGATGGTTGGAGAAAACATTTATTTAATAACTTCCACCAGAAAATAAAAATACCTTTATTGTGTTCATAGGCTGTATATAGGGAAGAAAATATTTCATCCATATATCAATGAATTGACTTTATAGTGTCTCTTTTTTCCATTTCGGCCTACATAAAAATGAAATAATAATTTAGTATAGCATTGGTAGGATGAGAACCGGATGCATGATATAAAATATAAAAAAAATTGATACCTAGTATTTCCCCAAGTCATTAATAATCCAACCATGAATGCAGGTCCCACGTAGAAGTTTGGGATGGTTATAAGAATAAAAAAAATGTTCATTTGTAGGGTGTTTTATGGATATGACGTAGCCGATGATCAAGGAATTTGGAAACCCTATGTTGACCAATGCTTTCTAAAAGTACTACTCTATGTTTGGTTTGTATATATCATGGAAATATCAAGCTTACTTTGTGTAACTATTGATTTGGTCAACACAGTGATTAAAAATATGAAAACTCTTCAAATGAAAAGTAGCCACATTGGATAATTGGAAAACGAATTTACAATAAAAGGTGAGGAAAAAACAAAATTTTCAAAATGAGAAGTACCATCAAACCCATTTTTCATTAATATCAAAGTACAAATCTCATTGGATGTATTAAAAATTGTATGAAGTGGAACCTTACCATTATTTGATAGCTGATACTATTGAGAAAGGTCCCACCTGATTAAAGTAAACATGTTGTTAAACTGTGCATGTGTATGGGTTATATACAATTATTACAGGGCATAAATTTATTCAATAGAAAATATAAAACTTCTTATAAATGAATATTTTGAAAATATCTGTGAATAATTGTAATTCATCCACTATTCCATACATATCATAAACACCATCGACCTCTGATATGACTGCACCAATTTTCCCTTCCAAATCTCCAATTTCTCTAAAATGTGGCTCAAATATTATGCCAATGACATACATATAGAACTGTATGATATGATTTCTCACAAAGGGAAACTTTTCCATTCCTTTGGAGGCTGACCACCATAATTAACAATAAGAACAATATTTATCATCACAAACATTTAAATAAAAACATCATTATATAAATTCCATATATTTGCGACAATTGTAAATTTCAAAATTCAAGGAGAATGATGCCTTTTTAACATGCTGATTTATTTTTGACGTAGATATTGTAAAATATTGAAGTCCAATATAGTAAATTTGATTAAACAAGGGTTCATGTATTTATCCTCCATGTAAAGATCACTATATCAAACTACTTCATATCTTATCGTTCTTCAATGCAATGAACAGTCCAAAGCACAATGCACCTATTTTGCTAATGTTGGGGAAGATATTTGGTTATGTATTCTTCTAGATTGATTGAAAGATAATTTCTAAGCATGTTCAAGAATGTCCTCACCCTCC
Source organism: Viscum album (assembly GCA_963277665.1). Taxonomy (NCBI): domain Eukaryota; kingdom Viridiplantae; phylum Streptophyta; class Magnoliopsida; order Santalales; family Viscaceae; genus Viscum; species Viscum album. Next base: position 49,284,808 of record OY728130.1, on the reverse strand, counting down.
CATCCCTAAAAATTAAGCTTCATACATGCTTGAAAACCGTTTTACATCGCACAAGTGTGGTTGAGAAACACGACAAGGGACTTTGATAAATATTTGGAAGATATCTTTCCTAAGAAAATAAACTTGGTTTGTCACACAAAACCATGTTTACATGGTGTGAATGGGTTGGGTACCTTGCGGAATGAATATCCCATTTTCTTAGAGAAGGTGGAAATGAAGCGTGATGGCATGTAAGCTGCAGGCCCACCAGGAGTGGTTCTCCTCCAGACTAAAATACTAAAAAATATTAATAAATAGAATCGAAATAATTTTTAATAGTTATTGTTATTATAAATATTACTTAAAAATTAATAAATACTAATAAATATTAATTTTTTTTAATAAATACCAATTTTGTATAAATAAATATGAATTAAAAATTCATCAATATTAAAAAAATAGCAAAAAATATTAATTAATATGAAAAAATATTGATAAGTATTAAAAAATATTAATATACATTTAATAAATATTCAATAATATTCATAATACAAATAAATATCATAGATATATATTTAATATTAAGTAAATATTATTAAATTGTAATGGATATAAAAAAATGTAAATAAATATTAATAAATATGAATAAGTAATAATAAAATATTAATAAATATTAATTAAATATTCACAAGTATTTAGTAATATTGTATATTATTAATAATTATACATAAATACTAAACAAATTAACAAATAATAGTATTTATTAAAAAATATTAAATATATATTCATAATTATTAAATAAATTAAGAAATATTAATTAAATATTAACAAATAATTATAAACATTGAAAATTATTAATAATTATTCATAAATACTAAAAATATTAATATATATTAGTATTTATTAAAACATATTAATCAATAATAAATAAATATTCATAAATATTAATTCAATTCTAATAAATATTAATAATGTTAATAAATATTAATAAAATATAATAAATATTAATAATACTAATAAATATTAACAAATTTTAATATATAGTAATTAAATATTAATTAAATATTTATAAAAATAATTAAATATTAAAATTTCTTAGAATTTATTGATATTTAGTTAGCATTTATAATCATTTAAAAAATATAATTATTATTTACTAATACAGATAAATATTATTAAATTTTAATTAATATTTCAAATGTTTATAAATGTAAAAAAATATTTCAATACTATTTATTAATATTTGATAGTATTTATTTATATATAAGAATATTCAATTAATATTTATTAATATTTATTTTCATATATTGATATTTATTGATATTTAATTAATATTTATTTGTATTTATGAATATTTTACTATATTTTATTACTTTTTTGAATTTTTGAATAATATTTATTATAATTTTATAATAAATACAAATATTTATAAATATTTTTAGTATTTATGAATAATTTTTATTAATTTTCAATATTTATAAATATTTTGAATATTTAATTCATATTTATTAGTATTTTATTACTAATTATTGGTATTTATTAGTATTTATTTACATTTATTTATATCCATTTGTATTATTAATAATTTTTTAATTTTTAGTGTATATATATTAATATTTATTTGTATTATGAATATTATTTAAATGTTTATTAAAAGTTTATAATGTATTATATATATTTTTTAATATTTTTTTAATATGAATAATTATTTAATTAATATTTTATTGATATTTTATTAATAATAATGGATTTTGAATTATTATTTTTTTATATTTTAACAATATTTATTATTATTTAAATTTTTTTAGTACTATTTATTTATATAATAAATTATATATATATATAGTAAAATTTATTTATTAAATTTTTTTTAGAAAGAAAGAATGAGGTTCACTCTTCCTTCAAAAAACTTACACAAGACTCATCAACCCCGTTCACTCTTTAAATCGCGGTCAGGGTTAACGCATATCAAGACCTTTTTAAAAAAAATTACCAACCCTATCACTTTTGTGAAAAAAATTAAAAACCCATTTATTTTTTTTCCAGCATTACATATTTGAATGTCAATTAACAAAAAACATTGTATTTTTCTTATATTTTGTATTCTAGGTTACTACAAGTATATTATTTTGTATTATTATTAGAAATTTTCTTATTATTGAAATTATTTAGCAATATCTGATATTGAAAGAGTTTAAACCATGTTTGATTGTAATATTATGATTGGTTTTCATTTTTTTACTTTATTTTAATACCATTTTTTAAAAATTAGTCGGTTGCGCTCATCCATTTATTTCTTTCTCTAGTTCATGGTGATCTCTTGTTTAATGGTGTATTCATGTTTTTTGGCATGGGGTTTCGATTCCTTTTGATTTTTCATCGATGGAGAATGCGACTTTCGATTGGGGCCTCTCCTTGGCCAACTCTGCCTCGCCCGAGAAACAATCACTACTATAGAGCAAGCTTTTAATAGTGCTAAAAAGCTATTAACAGTGATAAAAAAGCACTAATAATTAAAGGTTGATTAAAATGGGGTCCCCTTTTATCAGCACCCCATTTAACAGCACTATTCTCCCCCCTAACAACATTAGGCACATGCTGACCCCCACTTATGTACCCTTACCTTCGCTGGGTTTCGAACCTGAGATCTCCAGCTCATTCCCATGAGACTCTTCCACTCACCTATATTATTTTGTTTTTCATTTTATGATATATCTATATTACCAAAAGGTTCAAGAGACTATCGAACCTTCTCGTAACAAAATTTATTAGGAAAATTAAAGATAATATATGAAATAAAATGGACCAAGTAAAACAACAACATGCCCTCATCCATAAAAGGAAGCCTATTAATCAAATTATAGGTCCATAATCATGATTTAAATCCCCATTGTATTCAGTATTTACCCACTCGGACTATGAGTTATTTTTATAAAAAAAATAATATTTATCCTTGAGATTTCACAACTCCAGAGTGGGGCCATTGGAAAATGGCCTGGTAGATAAGTTTCTTACACATCCTTAACCACCAACCTAATCATCACAACCACGCCCTCGACCATGATTTTTTTGAATATCGACCGCGCTTCCAATTTTTAGATTGCTGACAGGCCCATCCTGGATCATTCTTATCCATATAATGAGGGTCTTCCTATAGGGGTGGAGCAGTCACATCAGAGGTAACATGTATCATATCGTTTCATGTGCAATAGAATTTCTCACCATCGAGACATTGAAATTAAGAGACCATTCATAAAGATGAAGACATCCATGCTTAAAATAGATTTATCCCTTGGAATGTTCTATATTATTTTTACTTTTTATGGTTCATAGTGATCCCTTGTTTGACAGTGTATTCACAATTTTTTTCAATGGGTTTGGATTCCCTCTAATCAATCATCGTTGGAAAATGAAAATTTCGATTGGGGCCTCTCCTTGGCCTACTCTTACTCACCGATGCTGTAATTACTACTACAGAACTAGATTTTAAAAACACTAAACAATATTTTAACAACATTAATAATTGATGCACCATTAAAAGGGGGTATCTTTTATCAGTGCTAAAAACATTGATAACGGAACATTTAATCCGTGCTAGAAAAGAACTGATAAAAGTCAAAAAATTAAAAAATTTAAAAGAAAAAATCAACAAATTAAAAATAAACATAGAACCCCTTTTATCAGTATTATAATGCCCCTTTAACATCACTAGTATCACTGCAACACCTTTAACATCACTATGCCCCACACAGGTTTAACACTGCCAGTAGCCCCATTAACCCACTTACACACCCCTTCCTCCATTAGGATTTGAACCCAACACCACTCCCTTGTGCACCTACACCTTTACCACTCATGAGACATAATTTATTCTCTATTTTATGATATATCTATTTATATATATATATATATAATTATATTTATTTATATTTTAATTTTTGTTGATATTAATATATATTGATATTAATATATATAGTTATATTAATATTAATATATATATATATATATTAATACATATATTAATTTTTTTAAAAATTATTAAATGTGAATGTCATAATTTTTGGTAACTCCCATTCCCAATAAATCCCACCATGTTCCCAAATTTTCATATTCCGCCTTTTGATATTCTTTATACACTATAAATAAAAGGAAATGTTAATGAAAGTTAGATGGTTTTTGAGGTATCTACATTATGTTCTTTTATTTACATCTTGTATTTCTATTGTATCTGTATTTTGATTTCTTGTCACTATAATCATACACAAATTTGATACTTTCTTCATCATTTATATGATTCGCCAACGACTAGTCGTAAATTTCCGGTTTTAGAGTTTTTCATGATTTCAATCAGCATTCGATCTATTTCACAACATGTTATCAGCATGATTTTCTTCTACACATTGTTCGTCATGATTTCATTTATGTCATTACCATCATCTATAAAAGATAAATCTCATAGGAAAAAGGTATTTCACAAATTTTTATAATCAATGTTTTTTTTGCATACTCTTTTGCATGCTCATCGAATCCACTCATTCTAAGTGATATATAAAAAGTGAGTCCTATTTTATATATAATATTTTTTTATATTTATTTTTCCATTCATGGTAACTCTAAATATAATTATGATTTTCTTATTCTTTTGTTACCGGAAAAATAATGAGCTTCTGAAGAGCTGTAACTACTCATTAAAGAAACATTTCACTCCATTTCCTAAATAGAATGTGTTTGATTAATAACCAATATGGTCAATGTTGTGACAAACATCATTCGTCAAATAAAATAATTAAACATCACCACTAGAAGTGGTCGAATGATGAACATCACGTACAAGTAATACATCAAACCAAGGTTTGGTTATCAGTGATTAACATCACATACCTTTCGTACATTGAGGCGAAGTTTTCTGATCATTTCATGAACCATGAAATTTCATATCTCTTGATCATTTTTTCAACATTAATGTGTGATGTTTGATTATGATGTATAAAGGCTCATAATGGAGATGATATTTTCATTAAATATTTATATATATAATAATTTTTTATTCATTTAAAATGTTTTAGATAATTTAAATATTCTTGATGAAAAATAATAAATATTTTTTTATATCCATCCCTCATATTGGATGAAATTGATGAAATGGTTGAATTGAATATTCATCCAATTGTCTTGAAGACATTATAAAACATGGAAAAAATAATTTTATTCCATTCCTTGGAGTAAATGGAATATTTTTTGAAAATGATTTATTTCATTCTTCAAAGTGAATGAAAAACATGATTTTATTTTAAACCAAGTTTGAAATAAATATGATGTCTTGTAAATGATCAATGTGCTGTATTTTATTATAAATAATAATAATAATATACACACCAAAACTGGTTTGATGCCAAAAAATATATATGGTGAACAATAAATTTAATTAATATTTATAAAATATGTCATTCCTAAAGGTTGATTTTAAAAATAATACAATTTTACATTATATTGAATTATATCTTCATTTATTAATTATTGTTCCTAGAATAACAATATCAAGGTAAAAATTTATTATTTATCATATTCTTGTGTATTATCAATATCATCTAGTGTTATTCATTTATCCCCTAAAGTGGTTGTTTCTATTTATATAGTTCATAAATTAAATGATTGAATTACATAGTTATGATAATCTGATATATATTATGAGAATGATTTCACCACCTGATGTGTTTAAAACAATGATCACCATAATCAATAAAATTTTTATTTTACGCAAGATAATCATTATTGATAAATAATAATTTATTATTCATGGATCCCAAAATCCAATGATTTAATTCATTCCCCATTGGGAATGTATTTTTAATCACTATATCTCATTCCATGAAGAGAATGAAATTATTTGTGTAAAATTTGATATGATTTGTGCTATCATGAATATTTTGAAGTTGATGAAGTTTGATCAAATTATTTCTCATTCATTAGATAAAGTGAATTTTTTTATGAATTATATTTTTGGAATTGTGATGATGTTTGTGTTGTGAATGCATAAGATTCTTCTACGTTGGCTCTCACTACTACATTCACCCCTTCCTCTACTATGATTCGAACCCAAGACCTCTCCCTTGCACGGCTGCGACGTTACCACTCATACAACATAATTTGTTATATATTTGATAATATATCTATTAAATTTATATATAGTTATACTTTTTTGTTTGATTATGTATGTATGTATGTATTTATTTATTTATGTATGTATGTATGTATGTATATACATGATAAACGTATTTGTTAAAAACATGTCATAGAATATTGCATGTATTTATATCTAATTAAGAAATTGTGTAACGTATATGTATATATAATAACCTGTTAATATATATATAAAGGTTTTAAAAAATGTTTATATATAATAAAACAAATGTTTATTTATAAAATCTGGATGGTTTTTGAGGGGAGGAGGACTATTTGAGGAATCTAGTATATGGAGAGAGTGGTTATTGGGAACCAGGGATGTGCTGGTCAGGGTGAAGTGTAGAGGAAGGCGGAGGAAAAAAGGGTAGTCCAGGAGGGAGGGAAATGGGGAATCTGGAGGGGAGGGAGATGTGGAATCAATAGGTAGATTGTCATTACAGGGAGGAAGCCATGGTAGAAAAAAATATGTGGTGATGACATGTGTATAAGAGAGGTACATGGTTTAGTATAAATAATATATTTTTTCTCACTTGATTGGTGGGTTTGTATAACTATTGTTTCTTCCTTTTATGATTTTATACATGTATGCATGTTGTTTTGTTCAATATTAGGTTACAATCTGAATCCCCACTCTTTGACGTTTTGTAGGAGAACAATCAGTATTGGATCATCTTTTGATAATACTATTGTTTTTAAAATGTTTGAAATAATTCATTATAGTTACATGATTTATGTATGACATATTGTTTGATTACTTAAGCTTAATATATCTTGTATATCTTTGAGTCGTAACATGATTTGTGTCTGAAATATTATGAGATTACATAAATCTTAACATATCTATCATGTCATTGATTCTATACTCTAGGGAGTTTTCATTCCAATAAAATAGAATCATTTTTTTCAATAAGTAGTCAAAAAACACTTATAAATGGGTACTCATCTGATGTAATATGTGTTATAAACAGTATTCATGAAGTTCTTCCAATCATAGCCTTAGATGTGTTTATGTTTTTCCCTAATGGAATTATGTATCGTTAATAATATGACATGTGACATATTTATTGGAAATGGAAGGAATATCATTGATTTGATTTTTTATCAGGGATCAAAACGACAACATGTTATTTAATAGAGCTTAATATAATTAACTTATATGTCAATACCCAATTTTCTATTTCTAATTTAAAATGGATTAATGAAAAAAATTTGTTGGTATTATGGGTTGTTAATTAGTAAATGAAACTTCTATGTGCTTGTTTCTAGTAACGATCCCATACTATTGCAATCCCCTAGAGTTTTGTTTTGTATTTTTGCATTTTTAATAACATAAAACATGTAAATATATCATTTTGTTATTTATTGTTGCTTGGAACATATTCTAATTGATGTGTCATTCCATCTATAAGGTGTATTATTCTCAATCCTTAGGGACATTCTTTTTGAATGATTTTTTGAGGTTGGCCTTTTAAAATATGTTTTTAGTCATTATTTTCTTCATCATGTTATATGAAAAATGGATTTATCTTGGGTTTTTTTGTTTTCAAGCACTCAATACATGGGGTTTTACAACTAGTATTGTCTTTGTATCTATTATTCAATTTAAATTAATAAGAATTTACCCAGGAACATGGTTATTATTCAATGGGATTGATAAATTTAATGGTTCTATTATAGTAAATATAAAATATTTAATACTCAAATTCAAAGATTATTGGATCATGAAGGTATGGATTTTTTATTTTTCTTTTAATGTTTCTATAACTTTATAGACTCATTTCATGTATCAAAATCCTAACTGTGGATTTTCATTTTACAGATAGTGGGTTATTATGAAAAGTGATTTCAATTATATTAACTTTAGGGAAAACATAGCATTGATATGAATGATATGTGAACATGTGTTATGGGGTATGACACCGGAAACATCCATGGATTAGTGTAGGTTTAGATATGATATATTCAAATATCACATAGGTAATTCTCTTAATGTGACGATTCACCATTTGAATATAATTCTTCATGTTCCTCTTAAGAGTTAGAAGTCCACTAGATGAGCTCTTTTAGGGAACAATGTAGATGCAGGGAGTCATTCAAAAGATGTTGTTTCTCCTCAAGAGATAGTATTTAAATTTTTATTTGGTTTCTAAAATATTATGATGTATTAGATCATACTCATTATAATAAATTCCTCTAAACCTAAAATAGGAACCACTGCTAGTGTCATAGTGTAGGCTCAGTTTCTTCTCCTTAAAAGTGATTTTCAATACAATAATTACATGATAACCCATTTTATGGTTGGCTCATAGGTTTACAATATGAATTTTCAAGCCTCTGATTTCTTATAAAGATTATTAGAAAAAATAGCTAATCCTCAATGTCTAACTATGGATTTTTTACATTGATTTACTGTATTTTGATTGAATCCTTTTAATTTTTTTAAGAATATTTAAAATATGTTGTAATTTTTTTAATACACTTCAAGCTTTCAGCTATATGTGTTTTGAGGTTATGTTAGTTTAGTTATTAGGATATATTTTCTTCTAAAAAGTTTATATTAATATTTTTCAGGAGTATATGATAAGTTGTTATTGTAGTTGTTTGATGTTATGGTCTATTCTAATTTTGTTTAATTTTTTTAATTTTTTTAATTATTTGGAAAAAAAAAATTTTATGTTGATCATCGAATTAAATGATATATCATACTCCATAATCATGAATGATTAGTATTGTAAAATAGTAATGAATTTTTTAAATTCTATATTCTTCATTGAACTTTAGAACATAATCATTTTTACGTTTTCATGCTAGCACAATTATAGTATCAATATATTCAAGCATACATGTTATTTTGTTCCTAAATACATAGAAAAAGATATATTGTTTAGTTTTCCATCTAATAATAATGTATTTGGCATAGAATACTTAGTGACCAAGATAATCTATTGATTTCCAATGCAATTTATGTTAGTTTATTTTGAGGTGAAATTTCAGTAAATTGATCAAGTCCATCCAAGAACTCATTCAAAGCCATTTTAGTTAACCATGTTTCCCAATAACCAATTCCAATATAATAATTCAGTTCCAATATATTCTAATTCTTTCACTGCCTAATTGGTTATTTATGTTTTTTTAGATTTTTTTGAATTTGGGGATGACAATATAGTTCACAAGATCTCAAATCATAAGACTTTAGGTACCTTTTCCCTCTAAATATTTGCACATCAATTAATATCTGATAATTGTTCTTATAATTTACCTATTGACATATTTAAGTATTTGATTACATGAATGGAAACAATTGGTGTCATATACCCCTAAATTATTACATGTTTTACATAAATTATTTATTATAAATCAGTTTTAATATATAATAAATTTATATTTATATAAGTTTCTTTCATATATTTTTTATTATATAAACTCTATAAATATAACCTCTTCATATGTGTATTATTTTAAATTTGAATTGTGTACGTGTATTTTGATGATATTATCTAGAAAATTCATTATTCCTTAAATTAATCATATATATATTTTTCTAATTTAGATTATTAATTTTTAATTTTTGGAACAATATTAGTATTTGGTTAACATAAAATATTAGAAATCTATAAATGATCTTTCATCCAAGTGTTTAAAATTTTCATTCAAATTTGAAATAGTAGAATTATTCTTAGGTGTTCAGTTTGTCTATGAAAATTATTTTTTGTCTTTTGTAGCTCATCAGTTTGGAAAACATACCGATCATTATGATTAAAATCAAAATTTACAAGATATTATTTATATGTGGAAATTTGGGAGTTCAGTGTCTGATTTTTCTTACAGGCCAATTTAATGATAATGAAACAATCACTAAAGATGATATAGATGGGTGAGAGAAACATTGTTTCACATGTATTTTAACTACATTTAATAATGGTGATAGGATCAGGTGTATAGCTAGTAGGTTTCATGCATTTCACTAATGAGATTAAATGGAATCATTAGATTGGGCTTGTTTAGTTTTGGAAGTGTGGCTTGGTCGAATATTTTTGGTCTTCTATGGTAATCACATCAATTCTGTAAGGTTTATTAGGGGTAAGACTAAGGTTGTGCGCCTTCTTTTTCAGCCAAAATTGGGTAGCACAAATATTCTCCTTCCATCATTATCTACCACCCCTATAAGTTCTATTTATTTGAGCTTATTACTTCCAACCACAAACCAAAAGGTACTGTTTATTATAGCCAATTACTTGAAATTATACAACTATTTCTATATAATTTTTTTAATTTTTTTAATTTATATAATGAATTTCAATAGTACCTCCCCATTTTTATAGATCATAAACATAAATGATATCCAATTCAACTACAAGAAATGAACTATACAACACAATTCAGTGGATCCTAGTGAACAGAGTAAAATGAGAAATATTCAAAGGGGAATGATGCATTTCATCATCATTATTATTCCTCCAAAAAGTCAAGAATCCAACTAATAAACAGACTATAGTGGACCACTCATTATAGCATGCAATGACCATGTTCCTGAGACAAAGACCTTGAACTCAATGAGTCGATTTCGAGGAATTATGTGAGGAGAGTAGATTTCATGGACGAGTTAATGAGAAACAAAGACTACGGAGACACTAGTAGATGAAACAAACTTTGGAGTGGAGGGGAATGAAAAGTAATGGAAATGGGTGGGAAGAATTTCATTTTCAATTAGACAGACAGAATATGGACTGTAGGAGGTTGACATGATACCTAGATATGGAATGAAAAAAATCCACTGGTAGAGTAGGAGGAGAAATCGTGTAATGGAATGATAAGATTGGACCAGTCTACTTCAATACCTCCACATCCAGTAAAAAAACATGGTTTGAATCCACTTAAGTTTTTGGATATCTAAGAACCTTCTTTTACTATTTTTCTTGTATCAGATTATATTATTTGAATCCACTATATTATTTGGAGATCTATCTAGTTCTATTGTTTTTTTTTAAAATTAGTTTTTTTATATTCAGTATTTTAATAAAAATTATGGTTCTTTTTTTAGTCTAGACTCTATAATTTTTTTAATGAGTTAGATATTGACCCCTACTCTATTAAAGCCATGTATTAGTCAAGAATCCAAAATATTATCATATATAATCCCCTACCAACAACATTATATTAATGAGGTCATGAGTAGGTGATCGGTGGGACACATGAATAAATCTATGTTTTAGAGGAACAAATACCAATACAGATTGGAGGTTGAATCATTTGCAGAGTATGAGTGTTTTATAATATGGGTATTTTGGGGTTGTGGACTCCCATGTTCCCATCATCATGGTATTGGTGATCAATATATTCATCTTTATCGATAGTGAGCATATAATGAACTAGATTGATAAATCCTTTTAAGTGTTGAGGTTTTAAATGTCATATTGATGACTATTAATAAATTTTCTTGTTTTAGATTGCACCAGGAATCCAATAATGGTTTAAAAGGATATTTTATTTAATCATGAAAATGTTTGTTTAATTTAGTTTTTGACAATAATAGAGAAATTATATTCCATTTAAGCACTGTTTTTATCAATCATTACATTTATTACATTGTTTTTAGTTTAGGAGCTTGTCTAATTCATTTTTAGATTATTATATTAGACTCTGTATGTGAATTTTTTTTCATATTACTGTATTGGACTCTATATGAACTTATTTTCTAGGAATGCCTATTGTAAAAAAAACCCCATAGTATATGTATGTCAATTTGTAATTAAATGACTATGTCGTGAGAGTACATGGGTTGGGTACTAGTTTATTTTAAAAAAATGTAAAAATATATTTGAATAAAACATCATGTAATATATATATATTAACATATGAAAATGTATATATAAACATAAAAAAACATTTACGATTTTTCATATATATATATGTGTGTGTGTTTGTGTGTGTTTATATAGATTTGATATGAATATTTGTTTCAAAAGAAGTGTTAAAGTCATTTTTTATTTTATTATTATCCCAACTAGATTAAATACCATGGGGGTGAATCATTGTATGATATATAAAAACAACTCCCCCTTTGGATATTGTATTTTTGTTAAAAAAACACTATTCTCTTTCTTTCTCATAGCAATTTATGAAAAAAAATGAATGCATGCATGTTTACTTGGTTTACTCACTCTAGGATATGTTTTTGGGAATAAAATATCATTGTGAAATGAAATAAAAAACATTGAGTTATATTGATCACATAATGTCTTAGATTGATGTGGTTGTAACGAATTGACCTGAGTCAACATGGCTCATCACATGAATCGTCCTGCCACATGGCTTGGAGGACATTCTTAATCACCATAGTCTGGTGAAAATCATGATTTATAAATAATACTATATTGGGAAATGTCTTTTAAATGTTAAACCAATATGACCAATCAATGAAATGTGACTAACACACCAATATAATCATAGTTAATAGAATAAAAACCATCTATATTATAAAATAATGACCAAGTAGATACCATAAGCAACTTCACACAAAATATACAAAACATCCCATACACAGAACATAAACATGGTATCTCAAGTCAAAATTACAATACTCAAAATTAATATTAAAAATACCAAACATGACATACACATACATCCTAGTGATTATAAAATACCATAAATTCTCTACATGAGACAATCCCTATGACACCGTGTCCACTCAATAAAACCATGGACAACAGAAATCAAGAAGAGCCACCCTGTTACATTATACCCCTTCCAAAAAGAGTCTACTTATACCAAATGGAATATGTAGGGTGTGAGGAAAAAATTCTATTTGGTTAACTCTATGAATCTATTGAATTATTCTACCATGAAAACCAACAAACTAGTTTGAAAATACTTTTCAAAACATAAAAAACATAAAAAAATTCCATTTTAAAATAACCCTTATAAACCCCTTTGGTTTGAATTTAAAATAATACATGTTTTTTAAATCATTTCTCATAATGGGTCAAATAATTGCACAAGGACACATGGAATACGATGATGAAAATACCCCGTATGTAAGGGAAAATACAACATAACCATCATAAAATAACCATATAAGTTGATGTGGGAATCAAATATCACATCAAATCAAAATGGAACTAATAAAATTCAAAAATCATATAAAACAACCCATAATGAGTCTTATTTCCTTGTATTTGTACCATCATGCCTATAATTAGTGATTATAAACAAGTTTTGTATCTGGCTAAGCAATAAAGAAATCTCTCACAATCATCCTTGGGCCCAACTCCATGATGTCACATGGCCTTTTAGTAACCAGTCATGGAAGACCTCATGGTGTTACTACCCAAATTAAATCATAGTGCCTTGGAAACAAAAATGGAAGGTCTCGTAGTCTTCCTTCCAAAAGATCACATGGTCCCGCAAACAATCACCACACTCACAACCTAGTTAACCCATGTTCTAATCTATGACACTTAACCAGAGATCGTGTTCCACAACAATCCAAGCCACATCCCAAGCCAATTTTATAATAAAACAAGTCCATTTTATCAAAAATCATTCCAAATGGTAAATGAATTTCTAAAACCACTATATAAATCCATTTTGAGCCATAAAATTTCTTTTAACCATTATATCAAACACTCGGTGTGCATACATGAGAAATACTTTTGAAACCTGACTTTATAAAACAAAATTTCAAAATAATGCCACAAAGATAAAAAAGGGATAAAAATCAACCATATTTAAAAAAATGGATCTTTTTTACAATTCCAATCCAAAACGAGATCATAAATTTAATGTCAATTCATGAAAAAACATCCCTAAATAGAGACACGTAGCTCAGATTCAGTCCAAATACCATTGCATTTGACAACACCCACCCAGAAGAGTTAAAACAATCCCTGACACACCTAATCCTTGAAAATTAAAAATACCCCATCACATATCATAGAGTCATCCAACACCACGCTAGGGTTTAGAATTCAACAAAAATGGATAAATAAGAAAGAATAAGGTGGAAGGAAGGAGAAAACCCAAAATATTTGGGCTTACCTCAAGACAAATCATTGATAACCTAAGATAATCCACCAGCAAATGAGAGAGGAAGCTCCAAAACTAAGTAAAGGTGGTTTCAAACAATGTGAGTACGAAAAATGAGGCCAAAGGGGTATCAAAATAACATGGTTCTAGCTTCCCCTAATTACCTAAATTGTGAAGACACAGTCGAACTGATACCCAGAGAAACACCTGATCACCATCCTAAACCTAAAATGGATTATTAAGATGGACTTATTATGAATTTTGGTTACATTTCTATTTTTCTATCCATTTTTGAATAATACAAATTGTCTTAGTCATCTCCTGGATGAGACTCGGTACCACCATTGAATTCCCTCCCACCTAAATAAAGAACAATGTTGATTGGCCTGACCATTTTTGCAACACCTACAATAGGGCCTTCTTAATTGAGGCATGGTAATGATTTTTATAAGTATCTCTTTCATAAAAAGGTGACTAGCCCATAAAACACCTAAATTAAGCACACACACTCAGAAAATTCTCAAGTGTCTAGTTGGATCGATCGGATTGACTATTCTTCTTCAGTGGATACACGGTGCTCAACATCATCTCGTTTCCCAATGATTTATCAATTACCTTCCTAAATCATGTGTTTAAATGAGCATCCGAGTTTGAAAATATTTTCCTGGGAACATTGTGAAGATGAACAATCCCATGAACATACATGCATTTAAGGTTTTCTACCTTTATCGACTGAATGATGTGTAACATGGGGGGTGATTTCATCAAAAGATCAAAAATCACCCATCTATAATATTTACCACATTTTTTATAAGTTCAATTGATCATAAAATCCATAGAGATCATGCCAAACTTCCACACTGGAAAAGGATGTGGCAAAAATAACATGTCTCATCTCTAATTCTTATCTATGATCCTCTCACATGCCAAACTGCTTGAAACAATGTCCGCCAATGCATGACTCATCATGAGGAGTCAATAACAATGAATCAACATATAAAACATTGTGGTTACCCTTAGGTAGAAAACATAACTTTAATGATGAAACTCATTAATCACCTCATGCCACATGCACAAAGGAACTACCATAAACCTTTGAAAAATTGTAGAACCATCAGGAGATAGAGACCAATCACTTGAGGTCTCCCCGCCCCTTAAAGGGAACTAATATGATAAAATTCAGGGTCACAATCTTGATCACTCTGGTACTGGAATTAGTGGTATTTAGGATGAGATCCTGCCACAAAGAGGCTTTAGAGATGGGGCCCCTTTGCAAATAGCTCGTTGCAAAAAATGGCGTTGCAAATATTATTTTTTGCAAAGGGCCCATCTCAAAACATAGTATTTGTGACATGAAATTTTCCCATCGCAAATAAGCCTCCGATTATATACATTATATATAAATAAATCTTTTGCGATGGGCCCATTGAAAATAAGCCTCCGATTATATAAATTATATATAAACATATTTTGTTGCGGGCCCATTTCAAATAATATTTGCGACAGGATGACGGGCCCGTCAAAAATACTATTAATAAAAATTTATATTTAAATTATTTGTAATGGGCTCCCGTCGCAAAAGGTCTAGTTTTAAATACTAAACATAATAAAAAAATATTTTAAAAAATTATTATTAATGAAACAATTATATTAATATTATTAAAATAATAAAAAAATAAAAAATATTATTATTAGTTAAATAAACCAACATTTATAAATATAATACTAAATAAAATATATTTAATAAAATTATGATTAATAAAAAATTAATATTAAAATTACTAAAATAATTAAAAATTTAAATATTCCTAAAATTCTCTATATTTACAAAACAATATAATAAAATCATAAAATATTATTATTATTAATAAAATAAACTAATATTAAAAAATTTTATACTAATAATAAATAATAAAATAAGAAAAATAAAAACAATAAATTATGCAATATTTGCACCAATATAAAAGATAGAAAATGTAAATAGTTAATATTACAAAAAATCTTAAATTCAAATATTTTTTAATATAAAAACAATCACTCGGGGGGGGGGGTCATCTTCTGGAGGAGGTGGAGGAGCTGCAAGAGATCGTGGAGGAAACTCCATCCCTAAACTATGAGTCAGATGACACATGTACTCTATTTGCTCATGATACTGCTAGTGCTGCTTCTCCTGTCATCGACGCATCTCATTCTCGTGCTGCTACTGCTGCTGCTGACGCATCTCTTCTGGGTCCTTCTGAAAACTCTTTATAAGCTCAGTCTGAGTTCGCAACTACTCCTAATACTGTGAGGCAGAATATGATGCCTCTCCACGAGATCCTCTCGAGCTGGACACCGACATCGCAGCAGTACCATAAAAGTACTAGTAATCAAATGAGATTCGATACCAACTACTCTACCCTTATCAAAGCCATACTATGTTGCCTGCATCCGTGCCGCCTCATCGAAATGGTGGGCACTGGTCTACTTAGTCATCTCGTCCTGAATCTCATCCTGTATCAGATAGGTCTCAACCTCATATAACTCCTTCAATTCCAATTTGAAATTAAAATTGTGAAAATATTATATGCCGTTAATTTTCAAACTGAAAAAATAATACTAACAACAATCTGATGCTGCCAATCACCTCTAATCTCTCTAGTGGCTGGATCACTGTATACCATCCGATAAATGTCTAACTCTATAATATCGGGATGCTCGACTGCCGACAAAAGTATAAAATAAATTGTTTATATTTAAAATTATATTAAATATTTAAAAAAATATATTTTTCCAGATGCTCAATATGTATACTGAATGTACAGCTACTAGCTCGATGCATCACCTCCTATCTCCCCCGGTTCTGTCGTCCCACTAAAGATCTCCTCTGAAATCCACCACCCAACCAGTGTAAACATAATCCATCCCAAATGTTAGATGAAATGTACTCTGGTCAGTGGTCTCTATATGACTCATCAAATTAATGCAAAAAATAATTGTTACAATTTATTAATAATTAGTAAAATTTATTACAATTGATTACAATTCCTTACAAATTTTCTAATTATTCCAATTTATTCCTAATTATTCTCATTTATTCTTAATTTTTCCTAATTTTTCCTAATTTTTCCTAATTTTTCTTAATTGTTCCTAATTATTTCTAACTATTCATAATTATTCATAATTATTCTTAATTATTCTTAATTATTCCTATTTATTCAAAATTATTCCAAATTGTTTGTAATTATTCATACTTATTCGTAATTATTCCTAATTATCCCGAATTATTTGTAATTATTCATAATTAATCGTATTTATTCCTAGTTTTTCCTATTTTTTCCTAATTATTCCTAATTATTCTTAATTATTCATAATTATTGAAAATTATTCCTAATTATTCCTATTTATTGCTATTCATTTCTAATTATTGCTACCTGTTCCTATTTATTCCTATTTATATCTAATTATTTCTAATTATTTCTAGTTATTGCTAATTATTGATAATTATTGCTAATTATTGCTAATTATTGCTAATTATTTCTATTTATTGCTATTTATTGCTATTTATTTCTATTTATTCCTATTTATTAGTATTTGTTACTATTTATCACTATTTGTCACTATTTATCACTATTTATTACTAATTATTACTATTTATTACTATTTATCACTATTTATCACTATTTATTACTATTTATTACTATTTATTACTATTTATTACTAGTTATTACTAGTTATTACTATTAATTACTAGTTATTACTATTTAGTAATAATTATTACTAATTATTACAATTTATTAATATTTATTACTAATTATTACTAATTATTACTAATTATTAAAAATTATTACAAATTATTACTAATTATTACTAATTATAACTAATTATTACTAATTATTACTATTTATTACTATTTATTACTATTTATTACTATTTATTAATATTTATTACTATTTATTACTGTTTATTACTATTTATTATAATTATTACTAATGTTTACTTATTATTTCTAATTATTACTTATTATTACTAATTATTTCTAATTCTTAATAATTATTACTAATTATTACTAATTATTAATAATTATTACTAATTATTACTAATTTTTCCTAATGGTTCCTAATTATTCCTAATTATTACTAATTATTACTAATTATTCTTAATTTTTACTAATTATTACTAATTATTCCTAATTATTTGTAATTATTCCTAATTATTCCTAATTATTACTAATTATTACTAGTTATTATTAATTATTACTAATTATTACTATTTATTACAATTTATTCCTAATTATTTCTATTTATTACTAATTATTCCTATTTATTACTAATTTTTTTGATTTATTTATAATTATTCATATTTATTATTAATTATTCATACTTGTTTTTCTAATTATTCATATTTATTAGTAATTATTCTATTTATTACTAATTATTCCTATTTATTACTAATTATTCTTATTTGTTACTAATTACCCGTAATTATTACTAATTAAACATAACTATTACTAATTAGCATTAATTGATATTAATAACTATAATTTACAACTACTGATTACTAATTAGAAGTAATTATTTATATACAATACTAATTTTCGTTATTAATTGTTAATTATTAAGAATTTGTAATAATAATTTCAATTTATTATTAAAAATAAATACTGATAACAAAACAATTTAAATCTAATTTAGTTATAACTAATCATCAATAATTAAAATTAACATAAGAAAATGAAATAAATACTAAATTAAATAAAATATAAATACCTTTAAACTTGATCTCCTATTGATGTAAGCGACTTCACAACTTCTCCATAAAAAAACTACCTCAAAAAAATTTCACTCTAAAAATCGAGTTTAGTGAAAAAGAGGAAATAAGAATTGAGGGGAAGAGAAAGAAAAACAGAGTGGGGGTATATATATGTGAGATTAGTTGCGACGTGACTTTTTGCGATGGGAGTACCGTCGCAAAAGGTTCTTTTTGCGACGGGGCCCGTCGCATATACCTTTGCCCGCATTAATTGCTATATGTGGTTAGAAGGATATTTGCGACGAGCCCTATCGCAAAAAGTGACCTGCCGACACACTTTTTTCAATTGGAAAACTTTCCAACGCAAAAACCAATTTAATGTCGCCAGTATTTTCGACGGGACCCGTCACAAATACCCTCTGACTGACACACTATTTTTGCGAGGGGGGGGGGGATCCCCCATCAAAAATATCCATCTTGTGCTTTAGCATGCATCCCGTGCCAAACTGCGCATTACCTTTTGCGCCGGGACCCCAAAAACGGTCGCAAATAACAAGTTATTTGCGACTTGACAAACCCCCTGTCACAAATAACCTCAAGGGTGGACTATTTGCGATGAGAATTAATCCCATCGCATATAGCCCATCGCAAAATCCTGTTTTTTCGGTAGTGCTCCTATCCCAATTGATAAGAGAGGGTGTGACCAACACACTGTCCTATAAAACCCACTCTCCATCATCTTATAAATCTGGAATTAGAATAGCAAACAAACTCACCAGGCCCCACTCATCTTCTGACTCATGGGCAACATACACTGTAATATTCCTACTCAATGTGTCAGTGACCACATTCCCCTTCCCAGGTGTATAAGAAATATTCAGATAGAAAATCTTTAGGTACTCCACCCAACATATTTTTTTGAATTTCAAGTCCCTCTGTGTAAAACATTCCAACAAGATTTTATTATCTGAATACATTGTAAAATGCTACCTAATGAGTTAATGTCGCCATGTATTTAATGTATGCATCAGAACTGCTAATTCCATGACATGGGTGGGATAATTCTTCTCATGTGGGTATAGCTTCCTAAATCCATTGGGCATCACATGGTCATCCCCCAATCACCACACATCCCAAATCTACATAACAATAATCACCAAACATTGAAAAATCTATTTGGATAAACATTTAAAAAATGTCTATGGTTTTTTATATGTATATTTATATATTTTTATATATACTTTATAAGTTTATTTATATAAAAAAGTGTAAAAGAAATTTTCAAATTTATTTTTATTCGAACTAGGTTAAATACACTGAGAGGAGGGTGAATCCAGATATGACAGATTAAAATAACTTCCCCTTCATAGCTTGTTTCATTGTAAAAAAAACCTTTCTCACTAATTTTTTCACATCTATGTGTGAACAGAAATGAAAAAATGCTTGAGACAAAACAATTTTACATAGTTCACCCACACTAGGATACATTCAAGGATAATTCAAAGGCATTGTGTCTATGTACCAAATCCATTAAATCACACTGTTGATACAAAATTCATTGCAGACTCACTATCCATCCTAGTTTACATCTTGTCACAATGTGAAATATTAATGCTCTCTCTACTAAAGTGTTCCAACTACTCCTTTAGATAAAACATAGTTTGATAACTATAATCAAATTTTAACAACAATTTTTTTGAACCAATAAGAACCACATTCATTCACTTTATCAATACCTATTTACCACAAATTTACCAGGCAATTACATCTGGTTTTCATGGGATTTACTTTTTCGAGAACCCTCTATCTAACCTCCATGAAACTGCACAACTATTCCCAATAATATCATATTTTTTATACTTCCAAAATCCTCAAAGCTCTCTAATTTCAGTAATCCCACATATCCTCCACAATTATCACTAATTTCTAGAAGCTCACTTAACCTTTGTGAATCTCATTCATTTCACAATGATCACTTAACCTCCATGAAGATTGTAACTTTCGTGATTCTCATAGCCTTTAAGATGCTCAAAACGTTTTTGATGCTCACAGCTTTCAAAATGGAAAGGTTTTTCATGAAGCCTACATAGCCTTAAATATCTCCATTTCTTTGTAAAGTAGATGATCTTATGAAAAAATTCATGTAAAAAAACCCTGTGAATTTAGAGCCTTTGGATTTTGGTTAAAGCTTACTTTATTCCAAATGACTTGTATCCTCTTATTTATAGATACAGCCTCACCCTCAAAAATATTTCAACCATGCTATGTAATTTTTTTGAATCTCTCTATTCTTTTTAGAAAATCTAATTTTCTTCATAAAGCACCACTAAAAACTCAGTTATGGAGGCCTTTTGGGCATTTTTTGATATTGAAAAATAGTACAGAGTTCATAGATCTTAGTCTGGAACTCTGTGGAATATAGATTTTCGCAAGATTTGATTTGACATGTGTTAGAGCCCAAATGAATACACGAATCAAAATTTATGGTCTTTTAAATTTTTTGTTACATTTTGAACTTATTTTAGATCTTTTATTTTTTTTATCATCAAATTATTTTTAAATTACTACTACTATACAATAATTAGTTAATTATTAATTAAAAATATTTTTCAGTTATTTTATAAACCATTTTCACTTAATATCTTATATATCTAGTGTAATTTCATATTTTTCTGATATAAAACATATTTAAAAAGTATATGTCATATTTATATGATGATAATTATAGTAAAATATTAATATTGTATTTTTAATGATTTTTTTTTGAAATATATCCTTTATCAGTACTTGTAAAAAAGTATTTAGTGGGGGGGGGGTTTATCAGCTCTTCTAAAAAATTTATGATTATGGGGGCCCCTTTATTAGTGTTTTTAGCATTATTATTAAATCTATTTTCACGGTAGTTACTGCCCATCCCTATCGATATGTTCAAGGTCTGTGGATTGTAGTTTCTGATCATGAATGAAGGTTTCTGAGCTGCTTGTTCTCCTCCTTGTCTGATTTAATTTTACGATCTTCTTATGATAATATGATCTATATTTTATAGGAGTCTTGTGATCATTCTATATGGGGATTTCAATTTTGAAGTGAATTTTTCTCATCTGATATGTGGATTGTGGTTTTGTGATCTGTGGCTTCTTTTTAAACCCGACTGATTCGGTTTCACAAGCATTTGGTGCTTATAAAATTTATGATTTCTCAGTGGATTGTGCTCATCTGATCTATGAATTATGGTTTAAGAGAAGATTGTTCTTATCCAATCTATAGATTTTGGTTTCTGAGTTTCTTGTGCTCATTCAATATGTGGATTGCAGTTTCATGATATGCATCTTGTGCTCATCTTCAATGTATTCTTCAGGCATATCCAGTGGGAATCACGCTTGACCCTCCTTAGGAGGATTTACAAGAGAATTTGAAAAGGATCTTCCATTAATATTTTAATGGAACCATGTATAGTGGATGAAGATGGTATCAATAAAACTGCCCTTATCCCTAAAGGTCTCAAAGATTTAAAGGTTCTCCCCCTTTTAACGAGGAAGGATGTGGGTGGTTCCCCATGAAATTCTCCTCTTGTTTCAATGAGAGAGATAGGAAAATTATTCCTAGTATCCTAAAGTCCATATATTTTTTTTCTAGATCATTTATTCTAAATTAGGGATATCTTTGGTACTAAAAATGTTAAATTTGGGTATGTTATGGCTTCAAATGCCCCAAATCTGGAGGTAGAGGCTCTTTGGAAATTTATCTGGCATCTTCGAATCCCTATGAAAGATCGTTATTTCTAGTGGAATGTCTACTCCAGGATCTTTTATTCCATACAGTACCTTATATCTCACCAAGATTTAGACATCCAAACATTTCATATATGGATGTCTATGTCTGAATCTCCCCTGCTGGATATTTCCCACTATACTAGTGCGAGGAATTTCTAGCGCACCTTCTACCAAAATTCCAACAACCTACGGGACCTGGAATATAATATTATGGGTCTTCTTGCAAATGTTTTTTTTGTACCTCACCACCGAGGACCTGGATCCCCATTTCACAGTGGCATAGATCATTTGGGTAAGAATAAAAGACACTATCATTAACCAGGTCTACAATCCACGCATCCTTTTGGTTCAGAATACATCCCCCATGCATTTAGTGTGGAACCACATTGAGCATATTCTTGACAAACCTATGTTCATGCCTCATCCCTATACGTGGAATCCCCCCATTACTGGAACTATGAAAATAAATATTGATTCATCACCTTCAGACAAATTCATCACATGATTAACCAGTGTTGGATGTTACTCTCATGGAATGATCATCACAACTTTTCATTACTCTCTCATCGCTTTTCTTTTAAATACATTTGTATAAGAACAAGCTATTATTCTTGCCATGGAATTCACATTGGAACAAGGGTTGGATTCCCCCACATTTGAATTAGATTACCTTACTATCACTCCAACTATCTCTTCTCAAAAGGATGGATTCCATCATTTTGGCGTATTTGTCTTAAAGATCTAGTCACATTAGATATTCTTTTTTTATTTCACCATCTACATTACCAAAAGAGAGGGTAATATGGGAGCTCATCATTAAGATAGTCAAAGCCTCTTGAATGTCTCACATGTCTAGTGGGATTTGATCCCCAGTTGGTTGCCTTCTCTTATTTTACCTGATATTTGATCTCTTAATATATGAGTTTTTGCATTCCTCATATATATATATATATATATTAACATGTGAATATAAATATATAAACATTAAAAATAATGTGTATGATTATATATATATTTATAAATCTCTCTCTATGTGTTTGAAGGTATGTATGTATGTATATACGTACATACGTATGTATATACGTATTTATAGATATGATATGCATATTTGTTCAAAAAATATAAACATAATTTGATGAATTTATATTTAATTTATAAATTTTCTAATATATATATATATATATGAACATTTTAATATACATATAAAAACACATAAAAAGCATTCTTTATTTTTAACATATGTATTTATAAAAACAATGTGTATGTTTTTTGATAAACATATATATATATCTATATATATTTATGTCTATTAAAAAGTGAATATACATATATAAAAGTTTTATATTTTTTTTATGGTTTTTTAAATATATATATTATATATATCTCTCTGTGTCTGTATTAACATTTGAATATAAATATATATACATTAAATAAACATTAAGGTCATATGTATAGGTATATATATATTTTTGATATGTATATTTATTTAAAAATCATGAAAAAATATAATTGATTAGAAAATAATGTAATATATTTATATTAACAAGAGAATATGTGTATATAATATTTTACAAAAAACATGTACAATTTTTTATATATAAATATAAATATGTTTATACGTATTTTATATGTATATTTTTTTAAAAAAATGTGAAAAATAAAATTTTAAATTTATTTTTATCCCCCAACTAAGTTAAATACCCGAAGGGGGGGAATCAAGGTGTGAAAATTTAAAACAATTTCCCCTTCACATATTGTTTCATCATTAAACAAATCACTCTTATCTTCATTTATCCTAGAAATGTATGAACAAAAATGAAATCATTCATGAGAAAAAACAATTTTACTTGGTTCACCTACACTGGGCTATGAGTTTTTTGACAAAAATTTCAATTTTAAATGAAATCACAATCTTTGAGTTATATTGATCACACCATGTGTCTGATTGAGTGGTTGTAAGGAACCAACCTGAGTCAACAAGACCTATCACCTGATTTGTCCTACCAGATGTCTCAAAGTACATTTCTAATCACCATAGGACAGAGACAAGAACTGATAATAAATAAAAAATTTCTATGTAATAGTTTTGTCAATGGTAAAATGACATAACACATCCATGAAATGGGAAGACTACAACAATATCATTAGACTTAACCACATAAAATAAAAAAATAGAGTATGATATAATGAATATGTAGATACCATAAGAAACATCACACATCATATATAAAATATCTTATAACGAGACATATACATGGTATCTGAAGTCAAAAGAACAACACCCAAAATTAATTGGCACAAGACCAAACATGGACTAAACATGCATCCAAATGATTATAAAATACCATAAATGACTACACATGATCCAATACCTACAAGGCTGTGTCAACTCTATAATCCTCTAGATGAAAGTAATAAAAAAGAGCCACCCTGTTACATTATACTCCTGAAAATAAGAGTCAACATATCCCAAATGGGATATATTGGTTGTGAGGAAAAAATACCAGTAGGGAACCACCATGAGTCTATACAATAATTTTACCATCAAAACTAATAAACTAGTTTCAATAGACTTTTAAAAATTAAAACCCATTGAAAACATTCTATTTTCAAATAACCCTTTGAATTCACTTTGTTTTTCCATTTCAAATATAACATATTTTCCAAATAGTTTCTGAAAATGGATGAAATAAATACACAAGGACAGAAGTCACAATATGATCAAAAAACCCTACATGAAATGTAAAATACAAAAACATTATCATATAACCATATAAGTTGATATGGGAATCATATATGACAACACACCAAAATGGAACTAATTAAATTCATAAAGAATATAAACTATCCTTGAATGAGTAATGTTCAACTAGGGATCAAACCATCATAATAATCATGAGTGAGACTAAAAACGTTTTCTTTCCATCTAATCAACAAATAAATCTCTCACATTTATCCTTATTCACAACTCCAAGAACTCACATGATCTCTTAGAAACCAATAATGAAAGATCTTGTGGTGTCCCTACCAAATTCTCTCATGGTCCATTGAAAAAAATGAAAAGTTGGAATAGTTTTGTTTCCAAAGTATCACATGGTCTGTTAGACAATCCACTTACTCACACCCTGGTTAACCCTTGTGCTACTTCATTCCACATAACTACAATAAATGTTCCCCATAAATCCAATCCACATCAAAATCATTTTGAAAATAAAACATTACCATTTTATCAAAAGACATTGAAAAAGGTAAATGAATTTATAAAACCATTATAGAAATACATTTTTATCCATAAAATCATATCGATTAATCTTATCAAACACTTGGTGTGCATACATGACTCACCAATTTGAGACCCCACATTAAACATCAAAATTTCCAAATCAAGCCACAAAGAACAAAACTCATGGTATGAAAATTAACCCTATATCAACAAAATTTAAATTTAGACAACAAAAAACCAAAGTAGAATATAAATTTAAAGTTAACCCTTGTAAAATTCCCTAAAATAGAGACACCTACCTTTTATTTGATCTAAATATCATCACCTATGATAAAAACCACCCAGAAGAGGTAGAATGATGCCCGAAAAACCTAATAAAAAAATAAAACCAAAACCCCAATCCTACACCTGATATTCAACCAACAACACCCCTAGTATTCCACAATTCCACATAAATGGGGAATCAAGGAAGAAGAAGTTGGACCGAATGAGAAAACCCTAATTATTTGAACTTACATCAAGAAATACATTGAGAACATAAGGTAATCCACCACCAAAAATAGATGGGAGGCCTCACCCACAAGGATAAGGGGTTCCACACTATAGGAGGAATGAAATGAGCGTAAAGGGGTACCACCATAACATGGTTCCACTTCCCCTGATTACATAAATAATAATGACCTAGTCAAACTGATTCCTAGAGAAACACCTAATCACAAGTCTAAAACTACAATGGGTGATGAATATGGAAATATTATGGCTTTTGGGGACTATAAGCTACTTATAACCATTTATAAATCATTCACACGGTAAAATGTTTATATTGTATGAGACTCAGTACAACCAAGGAGTGCCTTCTAACCTCATACCAGTATAATATGGATTGGAATGGTTGTTCATAAAATGCCCAAAAAAAGGGCCATCTTGATCGAGTCTTGGTAACTATTTTTATAATAAATATTATCTGAAAGAAGGTTAATTCCCCAAGAATCTCCTAAACGAAGCACACACAGTCTCTAAAAAACCTTGAGAGTATTGATGGATTACTCAGACTGATCATTCATCTTTAGTTGATACACAATGCTCAACTTCAGCTCATTTCACAATTCTTCATACAGTACGATCAAGAATCATGAATCTAAAAGTGAATCCTAGTCTGAAACTATCATCTAAGGAACTTCATGAAGTTGAAAAATATCTGAAACATAGAGGAAATAAGGTCCTCAACCTTTATCAGTTTATTAATGGGTAAAAATGGGATGATTTCATCAGAAGATCAATAATCACCCATTTGGAATATTTACCACATGGTGTACAGTGTTGCTCAATAACAAAATCTAAATAGATCTGATCATGGTTTCACACAGGGAAAAGAAGTGTCTAGAACAAACCGACTAGTCTCTAATGCTTATCCATGATCCTCTAGGAGGCCAAACATCTAGAAACAAATTCTTCCACTGCGCACCTCATCTCAGGGACCAATATCGATGTCTCAAGGTATAAAAAATATTTGTTTCCCCAAGATGAACAGGATAACTTGAATGACACATCACACGAATCACCAAATGTCTCTGGCTCAAATGAACCACCATACACCTATGAAAAATTATAGAACCACTGTGAGACTGAGTCTAATCACATAAGGTCTCACCACTATTTAAAGGAAAACAAATCTTATAGAAATTAGGGTCACATACATGCTCACACCAAAACCTATCCATAAGAGAGAGTTTAACCTAAGAATTAAACTAGAACTCCCACAATACATACAATTGTAGATCATAATCATATAAACAAAAAAACTCATTAGGCCCCACTCAATCAATAACTCCTGAATAGAATACACTAGAAAATTCCTGCTCAATGTGTCAGTGGCCACATTCCCCTTCCTGGGTGTACAAGAAATATTTAGATAAAAATCTTGAGGTACTTTACCCAGTGTATTTTTTGAGTTTTAGGTCCCTCTAGGTGAAAATTTACATAATTCTTTTATGATCTGAATACATTGTAAAATGAACCCTAATGAGTTAATGTTTCCATGTACTTAATACATGCATCACATCTACTAATTCCAAGTCATGTGTGAGATAATTCTTCTCATTTGAGAATATTAGCATTGAGCCACTGGGAACCACATGGTCATCCTACATCATCACACAACCCAAACCCTCACAATAAGATTGAAAAAACCTAGAATAATCATTCTGAATAAAAAATTAAAAATAAGGTAAGAATAGATATATATATATATCTGTGTGTGTGTGTGTGTGTGTGTGTATGTATAGACTTTATATGTATATTTAGTTTAAAAAAGTGTATTTTTTGTAATTTATTATTATCAAAACTAGGTTATTATACTAATAGGGGGAGAATTAAGATATGATAGATTAAAACAATTTCCCCTTCAAATCTTGTTTCATCACTAAAAAACTCTTTAATTCTCTTATCATAGCAATGTGTGAACATGAATGAAAACATACACGGGATACAATAATTTTACATGGATCACCCACACTAGGATATGTAGAAGGAGCTTACAAAGGTAATTTCCCTACGTACCAAATCAGCTAAATCACCCTATTGTTACAATGTTTAGAACGAACTCATTGTCCCTATTTCTTTACAACCAATCACAATGTGAAATCACACTACTCTCTCTTTGGAAGTGTTCCCACTACTACTTCAAAAGAAACAACTTTTGTTAACAAGAAAAAATATGGTTTGCAACAAATTTTTTATATCATTAAGTTCCAAATTCATCAACTTGATGAAAAATAATTTACCAATGATTTGAAGGGAAATATCTTCTAGTTCACATGATATTTACCTTTTTGAGAGCCCTCTTTCCAACCTTTCTAAAACATCCAAATTCATCAAAACAATATCCTAATTTCCATATGCTCCCATATTTTGAAAAGCTCACTAATTTAAAAAACTAATGTATCCTTTGATATTCTCACTCATTTTGAGAAGATCACATAGCCCTCACAAAGATCACTCATTTTGTGAAGCTCACATAGCCTTCGCGAAGTTCGCAACAATCACAATGCTCACAACATTTTAGATGCTCACAGATTTTTCAATTCTTATACATTTTGCGACACTCAACTATTTATCAGAGCTTACATAACCTTAATGAACTCCCTATATTCCTGAAATAAATGATATTTTGTATAGAGGTAGCTATTGAAAAGTATTCTAATCCTTTATGGGGTGTCTCTATGGGGTTGACACGTGGTGTGGATTCTATTATACTTCAAACCTAGTTGGATCCTTTCCATTCACATGGTCCTCTCTCCAACCATTCATTCATTGAATAAGAACTATATTATCTATAAACACAAAAAAAAACATTACGTATTTGAATGTTCATAAAGACAAAAAGTATATATTTTTACTAATAAACACATAGAATATTTTACTCTATTTTTATTGTTTATTTTGTATTTTGGGTTAAATCAAATTTATTATTACCTATTTTTCTATCCATATGGCCAGCACAAGTTACTATAATTTATTATAGGTATTTTACTCATTATTTAACATTTAGATTTAATATATTTTTTTGTTTGGTATTTTATGTTACTAAAAGTATATAATTTTATGTTATTATTAGAAATATTCTTAATATGGAAATTATTTATAAATATCTAATATTCTAAAAGTTTATATAAATATATTTAATTGTTATACTACATTTCATGCTTATATTGATATGATTTACGATGAATTATAATAAAACATTAATTGTGATTTACGATGCATTTCATGTTTGATTGTAATATTATGATTTGTTTTTTTTTAATTTATGTGAATACATTTTTGTAAAAATTCAGATATATATATTAACATGTGAATATAAATATATAAAAATTAAAAAAATGTATAAGAATATATATATGTATGTATGTATGTATGTATGTATGTATGTATGCATTTATTTATGTATATGTATGGATGCATGCATCTATGTCTGTCTATATGTATGTATGTAGGTATGTATATGATATGCATATTTGTTAAACAAACATGTTATAATATATTTGATGTATTTGAATTTAATTAAGAATTTAGGTTTTCTATATATGTAATAACATATGAATATAAATATTTTTTTTAAAAAACCGATAATGTTTTTAATATATATATTTATATAAAAACGTGTAAGGTTTTTGATATATATATATATATCAACATGTTAATATACATATATAAACATTTCATAAAACATGAATGGTTTTTGAAATATAGATATTTATATATATGTATATATGTATGTATATTCACATTTGAATATACATATAAAAACGTTTTCAAAACATATAAAGTTTTTGATATATATATATATCTAGGTGCATAAAGATTTGATATATATATTTTTTTAAAAACATGTAAAAATATATTTTATTAATAAATCATATAAAATATATAAATATTAACATGTTAATTTGTATGTATTTATGTATGTATGTATGCATAGATTTGATATTCCTATTTATTAAAATAGATGTGTAAGAATATATTCCAAGAACTTATAATTATTTAAGGAATTGTGTAATATATATATATATATATTAACATGTGAATGTACTTAAATAAATGTTTATGATATTTGAAAAATATTTTTTGTAATTTATTGTTATCCCAACTAAGTTAAATAAACTGACATGGGGTGAATCAAGGTACGACAGATTAGAATAATTTACCTTACAGATATTTTTTTCAATAAACAAAGCACTATTCTCTTCCATTTTCATAGAAATTTATGGAAAAATATGAAACCATGCATGAGATAGAATAGTTTTACTTGGTTCACCCGAACAAGGCTACATTTTTTGGACTAAAATGTTACTGTGAAATAAAATCACAATCTTTGAGTTATATTGATCACGTCTTGTGTGAGGTTTATATGGGTGTAACGAACCAATTAGAGTCGAAATGGCCCATCTCTCGAGTCAGCCTTCCACACAGCTCAAAGCACGTTCTATATCACCACATGTTGGAAAAAAGAAAAAGGAATAAAAGAGAATCATTTGGTAATGGTTTTTTCCAATGGTAAACCGACACGGCACATCCATTAAATGGGAAAAGTACACCGATATTATTAGATTTAGTTTTATAAAAAGAAACATTAATAGAATTCAATAATGACTAAGTATATACCAAAAGAAACATCACACATCATATACAAAAACCCCATAATAGGACATATACATGGTTTATCATGTCAAAAGAACAATACTCAAAATTAAGGGGAACTAGACCAATCATGGACTACAAATAAATCTCAATGACTATAAAATACCATAAATGACCCCAAATGAGCCAAACCCTATGACACTATCTCCACTTCATAAAACTATGGATGATAGTACTCATGAAGTGCCACCCGGTTGCATTATACCATTTCAAAATAGATTCTACATATGACCAATGGCATATAGAGGGTGTGAGGCACAAATCCAAATATGGTACCACAAGAGACTAACACAACATGGATTGTAATGGTTGTTCTTATAATGCCTCAAACAGGTCCATCCTGATCGAGGCCTGGTGACTATTTTTTTATTAAATCTTATCAAACAGAAGGTTACATCCCCAATATCCACCTAAATGAAGCACACATTCTCTCATCAAATCACCAAGAGCCTAGAATGATCACTCAGATTGACTATTCATTTTCAGTTGATTCATGGTGCTGAACATCAGCTCGGTTCCCAATGATTCTTAGTGTAACTTCTTTTATCATGAAGTTAAATGAGCATCATAGTTTTAAACTATTATTGATGTCACATCATGAAGCTGAACAGTCTCTTGAACACACATTCATACATGTTCATGCAACTTCAAAAAATCCCTCATGAATAAAATGTGGGATGATTTCCTTAGAATATCAATAATCAAACATCTAGAATATTTACCACATGTTTTATATGTTATCTTGATCCCCAAATCCATAAAGATATAGTCCCACTTCCACACCAGAATAAGAAGTGGCCAAAACAGCATAGCTAGTCTCTGATTCTCATCCACGATCCTCTGGTAGGCCAAACATCTTCGAACAAAGTGTGCCACTGCATGCCTCGTCTCAAGAAGCCAATACCGACATCTCAAGGTGTGAAGCATCTTGGTTAACCTGGGGTGAACAACCTAACTTGAAGGATATACCTCATGAATAACCACTTGTATCATGTTCAAAGGACAAACCATACACATATGAAAAATGATAGAACCATCAAGAGAGTGAGACAAATTACTTGAGGTGTCCCAACCATTTAAAGGAAAACTAATCTGATATAATTCTAGTTTTCATACTTGATCGTTCCTAACCAGATCAATATAAGAAGGCATGACCTACACACTAGACAAGTACATCCACTCTCCATATTCATATACATATAGAATATGATCATCAATCAAAATCATTAGGCCCCACTCATCTGCTGACTCTTAAACACCATACACTGGAAGATTCATACTCAACGTGCCAACAACCACATTCACCTTTGTGAGCATGCAAGAAATCAAAAAATAAAAAATATGGAGGTAATCACCCATTTCCTTTGTTTGAGTTTCAGGTCCCTTTAGGGGAAAATTTACATAAGAATTTTATTATATGAATACATTATATAATGATCTCTCAAGAGTTAATGTGCACATGTATTGAATTTATTTATCACGACCCGTCCTCAGGGCCGGTGCCGTGACTTCCCCAAGCCCGCCTTCCATAGAACAGTGGCTGGCGACTAGCACCAAGGCGTAATTCCAGATAAAAAGGGAAGGCATTGCCTTTGTAAAGTAAACAAACACCACAGAGCAAGAAAGTAGAATTAAACACTAAGTGAAAACTGGGTACAACAGTAAGTGCGGAAAAGTAAGTGGGCCAGAATACAAACCCAAAATGAAAGTAAAGTACAACTGGAAAGGGAAAACATCGACTAAAAGTTAAGCCGCAGCCTCAAGCCGTCCACTGGAAGTCCCACCTGAAGGGTGGGTATAGATAGCCTCCACAGCTCCTCGGGTCCAGCTGTCCGCTCCGTGTACGTCCTGCCCAATGGTCCACCTCCAGGTACCGACCTTCTCCGCAAGCCTCAACCACGATCAACGTTGTCCGTCGTCTGCAACCAACACAACGTAGTGCGAGCATATCCCGTGCAGGGGTGAGTATAAGCTACTCAGTAGGGACCCCGAGACCCCCGAAGGTCTCCCAGAATCCACAAAGGATAATCCACAATGGAAAGATACAATCACGAAGTAACATCCAACATTACTTAGGTATATTCTCATACATATACCTAAGTCATCAATTCACATTCGGCTCCAACATCTGAGCCCGAGTTTGTTCACATCCAGACAGGATAGCACAACACAATCCACATAGGAAAGCAAATCAAGATTCAGCTCACACAGGTATACTTCTTCGTAAGATGATTGAGACGATCAGATATTGCCACTGATTCATCTAAGCCGTCGGACCCACACAGGATCGATAGGTACAAACCCACGTAATGACCCACAAATGATCGATAGGTAACTAACCCCCGCAATGACCCACAAAGGATCTGACCCACACAGGATCGATAGGTAACTAACCCCCGCAATGACCCACACAGGATCGGACCCACAGAAGATCTATTGGCGCTGGCCCACAAAGGACCACTGAGCGCTGACCAACACAGGTTTTGACCCACACAGGATCGATAGCACTGATCCACGTAGGATCGCTGCGTGATGTAGTCATCGCCGTCAAATCCACGAAGGATTTCTGCACAGTCGTCATCGCCGTCGCAGTAGCAGCCAACTCTAGGGTTCCCGCACACAGCAAGCTCATTCGGGGGGGGGGGGGGGTCCGCTCCACGAGCCGAGGGGATGATACATCAACTGACACATAGTCTGGAGTTGATGTATCCAAAAGTTCCGTATCGTCAACAAGAACTCAACGTCACAGACGGCGCGTCAATCGGACGCCCGGTCTGAGAGTTATTGGATTTTTCGTCCCAGGGGCCCGGTTGGTTTTTAAGTCAAAACCAACCCGACCATACTCCAAAGGCATCAAAACCACAATCGGAGTAAGTCAAAAGGTCTATCTCACTAAGACGAATCTATCAATGTCGACGGCACGTCAATCGGACGTCCAGAGCTCAAGTTATAAGCATTTCCGCTCCGAGGGACTGGTTGGTTTTGTGTTCAAACCAACCCGGACGAACCCAAAGTTCTTCAAAACCCTGAGTGTATTATACCTAAACGACCGGCTTGATCCATGGATCTCTACGCAACTGAAAGTGCGTCGATCAGAGGTTCGTAGCCCTAGTTATGGGCAACAGACCAAAAAGTCTGGTATTAGGGGGGGGGGGGGTTCGGGCCCGGTCCGACCCGGCCCGATACCCCCTGGGTCAGCCCGAACCGGTTCGACCCGAACTGGGTCTGGGTCCGGCCTGCTTGGGTGCGGCCCGACCCGACCGGCGCGGCCTAGCCTGGCGGTCCGGTGAGGCGGCTCGGCCGTTTCGGCCGAGCAGTTCGGGGTGGCACGCTGCCCCCCGCCAGCGTGTAAATGCGGCCCCATGGGGGGCCGCTCCTTGTCAACGGATGCGGCCGAGCGCCTCTTACCACCTCCTTTACTCCCGCACCATCGCGGGACCAGCAGCCTGCAGGCATGGCTTCAGCCGCGGCGACCCATCCCGGCGGCGCGCCGGCGGAGTGCTCCGCAGACCACCGGACGAGCTCCGGTGGTCGGATTTTCCTGTCGTCTTCACCAATGGCCCTCCCAGGACCCGTCCTTCACTGGCAGGACCTCACAATGCCAGTGCGGCCTGCTTCATCTTCTCCCACCAATCCGCACACCAAGAACGAAGAGACGGTGGGTTCGGACTTGTTTGTTGGTCTGCACCCACCGTGTTTGCGATTTAAAAAAGGCTTCGGACAAATTTTAAACAAATGATGAGGGTATAAATTACAATGATTTAATTGAATCAAAACCCCTACCTCGTCGAATTCGTTGAGAGAGGGTTCGTCATGGAAAATCACATCGCAGAAGAAGGCGTCGCAGAAGGGGGATCGCTGCGTTGTGGAGAAGGAACGTCACGAAAGAAGTGTCATGGAAGAAGCGTCGTTGGTGTCTTGGTACACGGCGTCGCATAGTCGATCTCCAAGGATTTGGCATTCTTCATCGGAGATCGGTGCGTTCTTCGCGTTCTTCGTGTTCTTCACGTTCTTTGTCGAAGAAGAAGGCTTTTCTCCAAATCCTCTCCACGCAACAAGTTCCCACCCAAAATAAAATAAGTGTTGTCTTATTTTATTAACACTCAAACAAACTCTTTGAAATTCAAAAATAAAAGAAACGATCAATTAATTGAGGAGTTTAAAACCTCCCAATTAATGAGACGTTTAATATCCAGATTAAACGCAAGAGTTGACTTCATTTAAAAGGGGGGTGTGGGTGCGTTACTTAAGAAGAATAGAAACGGTGGGGCTCGTGTGGGCCCCACCTCACAAATATCCTACCAAGTGGTGTAGGATATTGTGGGTCCCACTCTAACCTCTTAACTTAGGTTAAACAACTTAAATAAAATAAATGGTGCGACCAATTTATTTTATTCATTTACTTAACCCGAAAATTTAAAAACCACACCCGAGCAAACGCAACTCCAGAAAAGGTGTTTCTAAAAAATTATCGGCGCTGCGATTCCAACGGTGCCCTCGGAATCTGAATCTGAGCACTGGTTCAAAAGTTAGAAAATCCCACTCGTTTGTTCCCTGAACGTACCCGAGCTAAACTTCGGGAAAAGATTCCTGGAACACCGGGCCTCGGAATTAGGTGCCGTCAGAAACTGCGTTCTTGTAAAATTCCCAAGAAAATTAAGAATAAAATTTCCTTGAATTTCTCGGGTCTCTACATCACTCCCACCTCAGGGCTTTACGTCCCTGTAAAGATACATAAAAAACTAGGGAAACAAATGTGGGTACTGAGCACACATCTGAGCCTCCCGCTCCCAAGTGCTCTCCTGGAGGTTCCTGTGCTGCCATCTAATGTGCACTAGAGGAATCGACCATCCACTTAGGACCCACTCCTGTCGATACTCGATCTCTACTAGGACCTCCGCAAAAGTCACCCCATCATCAACGTCTAGCTCCCCAGGGACAATGATATGTGTCGGGTCGTGCACGTATCTCCTCAGCTGAGATACGTGGAAGATGTCGTGCACCCGGTGCAACTGAGGTGGTAGATCCAGGTGATAAGCCACCTATCCAATCCTGCTAAGGACCTGGAATAGTCCGATGAAGCAAGGAGACAACTTTCCGCCTCGGCCAAATCTCTGTAATCCACGTTGAGGTGAGACCCGCAAGAAGACGTGGTCACCATCCTCGAACTCAATTGGCCTCCGCCTTCTGTCAGCATAAGACTTCTGCCAGCTCTGAGTTGTCCTCATCCACTCCTGGATGACCTGGACCTTCTCTATCATGGCCTGGACCATCTCCGTTCCCATAAGTGATGACTCCCCAAGGTATGTCCAGCACAACGGTGATCTGCAGGGTCGGTTGTACAACGCCTCGTATGGTGCCATCCCGATGGTGGAGTGGTAGCTGTTGTTTTACGTGAACTCCACCAAGGGTAGGTGGTCCTCCCAGTTGCGACCAAAGTTGAGGACACATGCATGGAGCATGTCCTCGAGAGTCTGAATGGTCCTCTCCGTCTGACCATCTGTCTGATGGTGAAAGGCGGTACTCAGACATAGCTGCGTCCCGAATGCCTCCTACAACCCCTTCCAAAGCTAGGAAGTAAAGAGAGCATATCAATTGGAGACAATAGATGATAGAACACCATTAAGTCATACAATCTCTTGAATGTAGAGGCGTCCCAAGCCCTCTACTGAGCCCTGCTCTCAGATGGGTAAGAAGTGAGCCGACATGGTGTGTCGGTTGACAATCACCTAAATAGAGTCGTGACCTCTGGAAGTGCGTGAAAGTCCAGTCAAGAAGTCTATAGATATCTTGTCCCACTTCCACTAC
Organism: Viscum album; assembly: GCA_963277665.1. NCBI lineage: Eukaryota > Viridiplantae > Streptophyta > Magnoliopsida > Santalales > Viscaceae > Viscum > Viscum album. The sequence continues at coordinate 49,247,887 of OY728130.1, read as the reverse complement.
GGGACCTCCAAGGGCTGTACCAAGCCTGTTGGTACCTGGTGCTATGCCTTCATTTGCTGGCAGGTGAGGTATCGAGAAACGAAGTCTACCACAACCTTCTTCATGCTCGGCCACCAGTGCTGTCGTCTGAGATCCTGGTACATCTTTGCCACGCTAGGATGTACCGCAAAAGGGGAAGTGTAAATCTCTCTCAGAACCTCCTCCTGTAAAGCAACTGGTACCAGTGTACGTCTTCTAAAAAGGACGTCGTGCTCTCCTCCTACAGAGAAACCATCAAGTGCATGTTCTGAGGATATCTGCACACGCCGCATCTCACAATCAGCGTCCCCATGTTGTGCCTCTCTAAACCACTACAATAGTGGAGGAGTGACTGTGAGTGACTGAAGGAAGGCTGCTCCATCTCTATCCCTGAAGGTTATTTGCAAAGCGGCTAGCTGCTCTGTCGCCTCCCCAAGTAGCTGAATGCCCGTCCTTCTACTGAGTGCATCGGCTACTACGTTCCCCTTTCTAGGAGTATAGATTTTCTCAAAGTCATATTCCTAGAAGAACTGTAGCCATCGCCGCTGTCTCAGGTTCAGGTCCTTCTGCAAGAAGATGTACCTGAGACTCTAATGGTCAGAATAGACTATAAACCGCTTGCCCATCAGATAGTGTCGCCACATCTTCAGAGAGAAGACCACTACTGCTAACTCCAGGTCATGGGTAGCATAGTTCTACTCATGATTCCTCAACTGATGTGATCCATAGGTGATCATGTCCCACTCCTGCATCAGGACATATCCGAGTCCGATCCCTGATGCATCGCAGTAAACTACGTACCCTACTCCCTCCTCCGACAACCTCAATATAGGCACGCTGGTCAATCTCTATCTCAGCTTATGGAAGCTCTGCTGACATCTATCTGACCACACAAAGGGTTTCACCTTCTTTTTCAAAGCTGAGAGTGGTTCCGAAACTCTGGAGAAGTCTGGCACAAATCTCCGGTAGTATCCAGCAAGTCCAAAGAAACTCCGCACCTCTGTCATGCTCCTGGGTGGCTCCCAAGCTTGCACTGCCTCGATCTTCACAGGATCCACCGCAACTCCCACCTCAAAGATGACCTGTCCTAAGAAGTGGACCTCATGTATCCAGAACTGACACTTTGAGAGCTTTCCATAAATCTGGTGTTCTCAGAGTGTGTCAAGTATAACCCGTAAGTGGTAGGCGTGCTCCTCCTCAGTCGTCGAGTATATCAAAATGTCGTCGATGAAGACCATGAAAAATCGATCGAGGTGTGGCTGAAAGATCCTGTTCATGAGGCCCATGAACACTGCTGGAGCATTGGTCACACCAAAAGGCATAACCAAGAACTCATAGTGGCCATACCGACATCTGAAGACCGTCTTCTGCACGTTCTCATCCCGAACTCTGAGCTGATGATAGCCTGACCTGAGGTATATCTTTGAGAACCACCGTGCTCCCTTGATCTAATCGAAGAGGCCATCAATCCTCGGTAGCAGATACTTGTTCCTCACTGTCACCTAGTTCAGGCGATGATAGTCGACACAAAGTCGCAAGCTCCCGTCCGCCTTCTTGGCGAACAATATCGGGGAAGCCCAGGGTGAAACACTGGGTCAGATGAATCCCTTCCCCTGCAAGTCCTCCAACTGTACCCGTAGCTCTCGAATCTTAGTGGGGTCCATATGATATGCTAGGGTGGATATTGGGGCTGTCTCGGTGTACAGATCAATAAAAAATCTTACCTCTCTGCGAGGAGGTAGTCCTGGAACGTCATCGAGAAAAACGTCCGCATACGGATCCAGCACTGTAGGAAAACCAGGACTCCACACGTCAACTGCTCCTAGGATAAGGCTAGCCAACTGCTGAGTGATGGGTTTTCCTCTCCTCTGCGTGAGTCCATCCTGTGCTGTAAAGGCTCCCTTCTCGCCAGTGAAGGTGAACCTTCTCCCTTCGGTGCGTACACACCGCACCTTGCGTCTAATAGAGTCAATCTAATCATGGACTGTAGATAACCAATCCATGCCCAAGATGACATCGTAAGGCCTCGACGCCACTACAAGAAGATCCCATCCGAAGCCCTCACCTCCTAGAGTAAGCTCACACTGTAGGAACCAGTGTGTAATCATCGAGTCTTCTCCCGTAGGAGTCTCTAGATGTAAGGATCGAGCCAACGGCTCCGTCGGAATCTCGAAGCTCCAAACAAGGGCAGCGGCTATGAAAAAATGACTCGCTCCTGTGTCTATAAGAACTGCAGCAAGGGTGGAATAGACACAAGTAGTACCTCGAATATTCTCGGGCACACCGTGGTCGTAGGCCTCCGCTGCTTGATGTTGTGCCTGTCTCTACCCTCAAGCTCTCTGCGGTTGGGGTGGTCCTCCTGGTGGTGGTGGTGGTAGAGCCTCAAAGCGTCACCCACCACCTGCTACTTGGCCAGCTCCTCTGCCTCACCCGCCTGCTCTTGGCGGACCACCACGGTCGACCCTTTGCCTCTGCCTGGGTGGCCCCTCAACCATCTGCTGCTCCTCGGCACGACGGGTCGGGCATTAACGAGCCATGTGGCCCTGCCCGCCGCATGCGTAGCACTGTGTGCCTCTCGAAAGACTGGCTCCGCGCTGTGTTCCCCGCACTGCTGAGCCACTGTCCTGAGGTCGTCTTCCTGAGGGTTGGGTCTGCCTGGACCCATGAGTCACCCTTTGACTGCTTGCTGCAGAAGACTCTGCTACGTGCCGCCCTGCGGTAGGTCTCACTGCTGAAGTAGGCTCAACAAAGAAGCTCTCGATGAGAAGGGATCACTCCAGTACTCCTGCCTGGGTCAGAATGCTGAGGGAGATCAGCGATGCCCTGATCTCCTGCCTGAATCCCTACTCAAAGGTTCAGGCCTGGAAGAATGGGTCCCATACTCTGTCCGTCGAGTAGCACGAGAGATCGGTAAATCTCTCCAAGTACTGGGCCACCGTCAAGCTGCCCTGCCGCAGTTGTAGAAGCTCCTCGATGCACACCGCACATAGGGTGGCTGGGACGAACTCTGAGTGGAAGAGGCTCTCAAAGTCCGTCCAGAGGAGAGATACCTCATTGTGCACCTGAAGCATCAAGCTCCACCATCTGCCTGTTGCCGCGTGCAGGAGGCTCGCTACAAGGATCACCATAAGGTCTTATAGTGTCCTCACTAACATGAAAACCCGTACAACAGCCTCCTGCCAATCCTCGGCTACCTGAGGGTCCTTCTCCCCACGGAACCTGGGCGGTCACTGGTGCTGAAACTCGTGCAGTGCACTAAGGTGACGTGCATTGTCAGCAGCTGGGGCTAGTATCATCAGTGGCTCGGTGGGTAGAGGTATCGCCGGTGCCTCTTCTGTCAAAGGGCCCTGTACCGAGGCCTCGTCGCTCGGTGGGCTGTCGTCACGCACAACTCTCGGAACCCTAACTAGTTGCCATCGTGGGGCCATCTTGAAAAGAAACAGGTGCGCCACGGTTAAACAGTATACCTTGTGAGATGACATAAAGTAATCACAAAGAAAACTTGAAACACACATGCAATCAATGTTTTCATGTATTAAGTCGGAAATCAGAAGTCAGGGTCCGGGTGTATGGATACGTCGGCCGCCGCACCAACACTAGACTCCCTGAAATGATAACCACACTTAATACTCTTAACAGTATTACTTCACGTAGAAAAGGATCAGAGTCCTGAGTTCTGCGGTAGAACTGAACTCCACTGATACCAATTTGTCACGACCCGTCCTCGGGGCCCATGTCGTGACTACCCCAAACCCGCCTTCCATAGGCCAGGGGTGGCGACAAGCACGAAGGCGTAATTCCTGATAAAAAGGGAAGGCATTGCCTTTGTAAAGTAAACAAACACCATAGAGCAAGAAAGCATAAGTAAACACTAAGTGAAAACTGGGTACAACAGTAAGTGCGGAAAAGTAAGTAGGCTAGAATACAAACCCAAACTGAAAGTAAAGTACAACTGGAAAGGGAAAACAACAACTGAAAGTAAAGCCGCAGCCTCGAGCCATCCACTAGAAGTCCCTCCTGAAGGGTGGGTACAGATAGCCTACACAGCTCCTCGGGTCCAGTCGTCCGCTCCGTGTACGTCCCGCCCAATGGTCCACCTCCAGGTACCAACTTGCTCCGCAAGCCTTAACCACGATCAGTGCTGTCCGTCGTCTGCAACCAACACAACGTAGTGCGGGCATAGCCTGTACAGGGGTGAGTATAAGCTACTCAGTAGGGACCCTGAGACCCCCGAAGGTCTCCCAGAATCCACAAAGGATAATCCACAAGAGAAAGATATAATAACGAAGTAACATCCAACACTACTTTGGTATATGACGATACATATAACTAAGTCATCAATTCGCGTTCGGCTCCAACATCCGAGCCCGAGTTCGATCACATCAACACAGGATAGCACAACACAATCCACATAGGAAAGAAAATCAAGATTCAGCTCACACAGGTATACTACTTCGTAAGACGATAGAGATGATAAGATATTGCCACTGATTCATCTAATCCATCAGACCCACACAAGATCCATAGGTACTAACCCCTAAAATGACCCATAAAGGATCGATAGGTAACTATCCCCTGGAATGACCCACAAAGTATCTGACCCACACATGATCGATAGGTAACTAACCCCCGCAATGACCCACACAAGATCGAACCCACACAGGATCTGTATGCGCTGGCCCACACAGGACCGTTGAGCGCTGACCCACACAGGATCTGACCCACATAGGATCGGTAGCACTGATCCATGTAGGATCACTGAGTGCTGTAGTCATCGTCGTCGAACCCATGGAGGATTTCTGCACAGTCATCATCGTCGTCGCAGTCGCAGCCAACTCTAGGTTTCCCGCAGACAACAAGCTCGTTCGGGAGGGTCTGCTCCATGAGCCGACGGGCTGATACATCAACTGAAATATAGTATGGAGTTTATGTATCCAAAAGTTCCGTATCTTCAATATGAACTCAACGTCACAGACGGCACATCAATCGGACGCCCGGTCTGAGAGTTATTGGCTTTTTCAACTCAGGGGCCCGGTTTGTTTTTATGTCCAAACCTACCCAACCATACTCCAACTGCATCCAAACCTCGAGCGTAGTAATCCAAAAGGTCTGTCTCACTAAGAGGAATCCATCAAAGTCAATGGAACATCAATTGGACGTCCGGAGCTCAAGTTATAAGCGTTTCCGCTCCGAGGGCCCGATTGGTTTCATGTTCGAACCAACCCGGCTGAACCCAAATTTCTCCGAAACCCTGAGTGTAGTATACCAAAATGACTGCCTCGATCCAAGGATTGCTACGCAACTGATGGTGCGTTGATTGGAGGTCCGTATCCCATGTTATAGGCAATAGACCGAAAATTCTTGTATTAGGGGGGGGGGGGGGGTTCGGGCCCTATCCGACCCAGCCCGGTACCCCATGGGTCAGCTCGAAACGGGTCGACCCGACCCAGGTCAGGGTCCGGCCCTCTTGGGCACGGCCTGGCCCGGCTGGAGCAGCCCGACCCAGCTGTCCGGTAAGGCGGCTCGGCCGTTTCGGCCGAGCGGTGCGGGGTGGCACGCTGCCCCCCGCTAGCGTGTAACCGCGGCCCCATGGGGGGCCGCTCCTTGTCAACGGACGTGGCCGAGCGCCGCGTCCCGCCCCGTTAGGTAATGGGTGGTCGTGGGACCCGCAACCTGCCGCCGCGACTTCAGTAGCAGCGGCCCATCCCGGTGACGCGCCGGGCACCGCCGCCTCCTTGCGGCCGACCGGTGGCGGCCGCTGCCTCTGGCCTTCGGCGCCACCGTTCCGGCGAGGCGCACCGGCAGAGTGCTCCGTGGACCACCAGATGAGCACCGGTGGTCGGATTTTCCTGCCGTCTTCACCAATGGCCCTCCTGGGACCGATCCTTCACTGCGAGGACATCACAACGCCCGTGCGGTCTGCTTCATCGTCGCCCGCCAATCCGCACACCATGAACGAAGAGTCGGTGGGTTTGGACTTGTTCGTTGGTCCTCACACACCGCGATAGCGGATTAAAAAAGGCTTCCGACAAATTTTAATCATATGCTGAGGGTATAAATCACAAAGATTTAATTGAATCAAAACCCCTACCTCGTCGAATTCATTGAGAGAGGGTTCATTGTGGAAAAGCACGTCGCAGAAGAAGGCGTCGCAGAAGAGGGATCGTCGCATCACGGAGAAGGAACGTCACAAAAGAAGTGTCGTGGAATAAGTGGTGTTGGCGTCACGGTACACGACATCGCATTGTTGATCTCCGAGGATTTGGCGTTCTTCGTCAGAGATCGGTGCGTTCTTCGCGTTCTTCGCATTTTTTTTCGAAGAAGAAGGCTTTTCTCCAAATCCTCTCCACGCAAAAAGTTCCCACCCAAACTAAAATAAGCGTTGTCTTATTTTATTAACACTCAAACCAACTCTTTGAAAGTCAAAAAGAATAGAAACGATCAATTAATTGAGGAGTTTAAAACCGCCCAATTAATGAGACGTTTAATATCCAGATTAAATGCAAGAGTTGACTTTATTTAAAAGGGGGGGGGGTGTGCGTGAGTTACTCAAGAAAAAAAGAAACGGTGGGGCTCTTGTCGGCCCCACCTCAAAAATATCCTACCATGTGGTGTAGGATATTATGGGTTCCACTTTAACCCTTTAACTTAGGTTAAACAACTTAAATAAAATAAATGGTGCGACCAATTTATTTTATTCATTTACTTAACCCGAAAATTTAAAAACCACACCCGAGCAAACACAACTCCGGAAAAGGTGTTTCTAAGAAATTATCAGCACAGCGATTCCAACGGTGCCCTCAGAATCTGAATCCGAGCACCGGTTCAAAAGTTATAAAAACCCGCTCATTCGTTCACTGAACGTACCCGAGATAAAATTCGGAAAAAGATTCCGGGCACACCGGGCCTCATAATTAGGTTCCGTCAGAAACTGCGTTCTTGTAATATTCCAAAAAAAGTTAAGAAAAAAATTTCCTTGAATTTTTCTGGTCTTTACATTATGCATCACAACTTCTAATTCCATTTCATGGGTAGGATAATTCCAATCATATTTGTGTGTATTTTTCGAGCCATAGGGAATCACTTGGTCATCTTTCATCATCATATAACCAGAACCCACACAATGAGATTAAAAAAATTCATGTCATAATATCTTCAGATAAACATTAAAAAAAATGTTTAAGGTTTTTCATATATATATATATATGTTTATATTGATTAGATATGTATATTTATTTAAAAAACATGTTAATATGTATTTTTTAATTTATTTTTAGATCTACTAGTTTAAATACCCTGATATTGAGGTGAAAAAATAGAGTATCAATTAAAATCAATAGTATGAACCATTAAATAATTCATAATAGTTAATAAACAATTGGTCGATATTAGTAATAATTATAATTGGTTAGTATTAATTACTAAATATTATTAATAATTTCTAAACATTAGTAAATTATTATAATTGCAAAAATTGAATAAAAAAATATTTAAAATCTTAATTATACATAACTAAAATATAATAAATTTATTTAATTTTTCACAGTGAGTAAAAATTATTCTTATTTTAGTTGTTTATGTATGTACTTAAGGACACATAAAGTATACATTTGTTTCGATTCTGGGTTCATGATTGAATAAATCATGTAAAAAATCCCAACAGATCTATTATAAATCATATCGCCATTAAGGATGTTGAAAAATTTATATCATTTTCATATTCAAATTTAGAATTTGTTTCTAAAGGATCAATGAAATTTCGATATAAAAAATGCGATCTTAGGATATTTGATACTTTTGAAAAATTTTACTTCATATACTAATTTTTTTTGTTCATAAATATTATCTTTTTTGGTATCAATATTGTGAACATAATTCCAATGAAAATAAGAAAAATTTGTTCTAAATCCATCATTTTAGAATTTAGGACATGGGGATAATGCACTATCTATTGAGGAAAAAACTCAGAATGATATTCCAATTCATGAATCAGAATATTCTTAATTTTTAAATTTGTTGAAATATGGTGAGGAGGACTTATATGTGATATTCCCGATAAGAAATCATGAAGTTGTAATAAAATTTATATCTATTAAATCCTATTTTGGAATTTCAAGTGGGTTGTTCTATCAAATATTTCCTTCAGCTAGATCATTGTTTCATAATAGAAATACATTACATGCAAGTTTATATCCAAGTGGTTAGTCCACAATTTGGGTCTTAGTTATTAGAAGATAGATATGTTCTCAAATGAATACATCATATATTATGGTGATTATGAATCATTTTTTAATTTTCCATCAAATAGAGAATTGAGGTATAATTAGTCACAGTAAGTAAAGTCCATATTTCCTAGGAAATAGTTGAGGTGCTTTCCAATTACATCCCATTTATATTGTTTATTTTTTTTCTTGCAACACAATAGTTTTGTTGAAATGGAATGAATAAAATATTTCTACCAGTAAAAGATTAAATCATATATGTGATAGTTGTTCATGGAGGCACTTTCATCAGTTGAATCATTCTTTTGTTTCAGAACCACATAAAATATGGTTTGGTATTTCTACTGTTGGTTTTTATCCATTTAGAGCTTACTATTATAAATATAAATATTGTCCTGTTTTCAATACTCTTTAAAATGTACCTCCATGGATATTGATGAAGGAACCACATATATATTTGGTGCTATTAATTCTAGTACATCCAAAGATGAATATAAATGTATATATTAAGCCATTGCATTCTAAGTTAACATCATTATGGAACAATGGTGTAACTAAATTTGGTATAGTTGCAAATAAGAATTTTACACTAATGGTTGCATTGATGTGAATGATAGGTGACTTTATAGCATATGGTATATTATTTGGATGGAGTACACATGGTATAAAATCATTTTCATACTTCACAGTTAATAAAAATGAGTTTATTCTTTGAAATTAGAGAAAGAATATTTATTTTGACAGTCAAAGAAGATTTATTCCTATGGATCACCCTTGCCGAAGGAATAGAAAAAATATTACAAGAAGTTTAATTGATAGATATGAATTTACAAAATTGTTATTAGGTATTTATGTAAAATATATCATCTATGAACTACCACATGTTACTTTTGGACCAACCACAAATGATCAAAAAAACAAATGGTTTTGGGAGATATTATAATTGGATAAAGTGGAATATATTTTTCTAGCTTCCATATTGTTCTAATTTTTTCATTTTTCACAAGTTATATGTAATGAATATTTGGAGTAAGTTTTTTGATGAATTATTTTATATGATATTGGAAACACTTGGTAAGACCAAATATAATATGAAGACAAAGTTACATCTTACCAAAATGTATAGACATCATGAACTCAAATTATTTGAAGATGAAAGATCACAAAATTTAATGATTCCAAAAGTATATTACAAATTTTTTAAATAAAGTCAGTTATTATTCTATCCGTGGATTTTCAATTTGGGGTTACCATCTGGTAATGATTTTAGCTTGTTTCGTTTCATAGTAAATGTGAAATGTATTGAATTTTTTCAAGGAACATCCCAAAATATATGTTATACACAATGATATATAAATATTGATGATGAAACCCCCCAATTAACAGTTGATGATATTGATAATGTTGATTATGTAATAGGGTATAATGACATTGAATGTCATGTGGAAGTTGATGATGTTGAAAATTAATAATAATAAATTTTTCTCGATGAATATGAGGAATAATATAAAGAATGATAAATTATGTTTAGGTATTTATTAGTGTTTTATGATTTATATTTGTATTAATAGTTATTTATAAGTAATTTTTTTTTGTTTCAAATGAATTGACCCAATGATATATTCAATTACTTTACTAATTCTAGTAGTTATTAGTTTTTTATATTTGATATCTACCCTAACAAATATTGATAGGTAAAAATATCATATTTTTATTATATTTATTAGTTTTTTATATTTGATATCCATCTTAATGAATATTTACATGTTAGATTATTATGTTTTTGTATTTATTTATAGGTAAATATTATATTATTCTATTTACTAGTTTTTTATATTTTATATTTGAATTAATAATTTCTTATAGGTAATATTACTATATTATGTTTTTATATTTAATATTTAAAAAAAAATCATATAGGTAATATTAGTTTTTCATATAGATAGATATGTTCTTGATGATGTATTTCATTCTCTCCCTAATGTCAGACTTCTTGATGATGATCCTGATTGATCTGATCTAGAGGAGGCTACGGGTATTGGGAGGGTGATCCATCTTTCTCCATTTATGATTATGGGCCCTATTACATAAAGACATAAATATCTTTATTTTGATCCTCATTTACATATGTATGTTCAATTGTTTTAGGTATTTATTTTTATTAAGTTTTTTATATTAATTTAGTTAATAATATTATGATTTTTTTAATTCACATAGTTATTTGCATTTATCTATTTGGAATGCTAGTGCGATATAAGAAATTATTTTTCTGAGACACCGGTGTCATGGGATCGTGTGCTCATTTCCATTAATCATCAATTATTCATCCAATGGATTGTACATTATTAAATAATATATTTTATCAAACCATTATTTAATTAGTGAATTTTCCTTTTTAATTGTCTTACAAAATTTATGACCTCCGATTGGAGATATTATGAGAGATCATATCTGATAGGCATATGATATTTTTATGCATGAACATTTTGATCATTTATCACCCACCATCGAAAGTGATTCATGGATAGATCTTCTACTACAATTTTCGACCAATGTTGTGTATCCCATCGACCGATCTACATATCAAATATAGTATGGTATGGATTATTCTCATATAGGATAGGATAGACTTTTAGTAGGATTTCATCATCTTTATGTCATAACCAAGGTAGTTAGGAGGCCACACATATGGCTGAAAGGTGTACATTTGGTATACATCAAAAACATATGGTAAGTAATATTATTTATTAATGTATATATACTCTAAATGTAAAATTTAATTTATTTTATATAGGCCACTACTGAACCCTCTATTACTAAGTTCTTTGTTTATAAGAATATGTAAATTGATCCTCATACATAGAATATTTTTGGAAACCGACAATGCCATATTGCGGTTAATATTTTTTTAAAAAAATTACTTATATTAATTTTAAACTAATTATATTTCTAATTATATTTTAAGGAAATGAATAAGGCCGCGACTACTCATTCACGAGAGAGTCAAGAAAGAGAGAAGCATAAGCCACATGTGAGTTAGGTTCAGATGAGGGGGCTTATATAAAAGTGACATTATATGGTGTTAATAATGGTCGAGTGACTATTATTGGTTCATGACTTATACTTATGAGTTATTATAGTACTTATGTGAAGTCACAGGTCAGCTCAAAGGGAGCTCATAATGAGTCATTTTCATCCACTGTATAGTATAAGGAGATGTCGGGGGATGAGGATGAGATGATACAATTGATGTCAAGAGAGATTGTATAGGACTGTGAGCAATGATGACTGATAGATGAGAAGATATTGGATTGTTAGCGATGAATTTCACATAGTGTTAGTACGGAGGTTACTCCCCCTAACCCTTCAAGTGATCCTCCTCCACTTGATCGTACCAGTTGAATCTATATGTTTTTATGAATATTTTGGATTTTTAGGTGATAAATACATTTTATTTTAAATGTTATATTAATGTAATGTTTTTCTATTATTTTATTTAATTTTAATTTTATTATTTTTTTAAAATTGTTTGGTAATTTTATATTTTTAAAATATCATGAATTGAAATAGATCTCTATATCCTTTTAATTTTCTTAAAACATTTCTCCTTAATATTTGTGATAGAAAATGTAGCCATCACAAATATGATTTTTTATTAAGGGTCTATCAAAATATTTATTTAAAATACTTGCTGGTAGTATTTGTGATAAAAATGGCTATCCTTCAAAAATAAAAAGGTTTCACGATGGGTCTTTTCAGGAAAAAATTGTGATGGAATTTTCTATAGCGGTCCATTATTGAAGGACTCCCATACAGAAGACCATTTGTGTTGGAAATCCTTCACTAATGACCCATAATAAAAACGAGACACTACAATTATGGTATCTCAAGTCAAAAGAAAAAAAAACTCAAAATAAGGGTACATGACTAAACAAGGCTTACACATACATCCCAATTGATATAAAATACCATAAATGCCTCTACACAAGCCAATATCTTTGATACCACGTCCCCTCCATAAAACACTAGAAGACTATAATAAAAAAGATCCACCCTAGTGCATGGTTCTCTTGAAATAAAAGAGTACATATAACCAATGGTATATATAAGATGTGAGGAACAAATAACAGTATAGCACCACCATGAATATTTATAAGGCTTTTACCCCTAAGAACTAATAAAATAGTCAGAAAAAAAAAGAAAAAATAAATTTTTAATGAATGCAACTCCAAAATCCTAGAGTGAATGGACTAAATTAAATAAATTATCATTAGATATAATGAATCATATATTGAAGGACAAAATATTTCGCTTTTCTTGGTAAACAAGATACATACTTGATTACTATATTATATTTTAAATAGCAAATCCGAACAATTTTTTTTAAATAATAACATTATTATTTCTATAATATCATTTCATATCAATCATAGAAAATCCATGGATTCTTGAGAATGAGGAAAAAATAATTCTGATATCAAATGCTCAATAACGTTTAAGTATAGTGGAATCTATCATGAATCAAAAAGTGCAATCAATATGGAAAGGTAAATAAATAAAAAACACTATTTAAATAACATATATATCACAAAAAATTTAGAATTTCAAATACATAAAACCAAATTCTATTTAATCAGTAACATGAATATCATAACTAGTTCAGGAATACTCAATATAGAAAGTTAAATAACTGAAAATAGATTCCATTTAATAAATAAACTGAGAATAAAATGCATCTAGAGATAATATCATTTTGAAACTCTCATGGATAATAATAACTGAATTCTTAATAAAAGAAAAGATTATTCGTTGGATATTATGTTCTTGGAAACATGATATATCTTCCAAAACAATATTTCACAAGATTGATTTAAAATACAAGTAGAAACCCATTTAATTCTAGCTTATTTATTTGTCTCATGATTCTAAGGATGCATTGAGAGGCTATATAATTCCGGGATCCACGCGTCACTGGATGTCCAAAGAACTCCTCATACATTGAATAGTCAATTTAGCTAATGAAAAAATATCCTTATCATAAAATTTCCATATTGAGTAAAGAATATTGATTTATCAATATATCTCTAGATAATCAAATAGCTTTCAATGTAAACACTGTATGTAGAAATGATATACGGTTTAGGAAATATTTGAATCCATGATACACAGAATATCTATAAACCTGAAATTAAATATTAACCATCATTAATACATATGAATTCATGTTAAATATGTAAAATGGGAAGTATATACTCCATGTAATAGTTAATATGTTGTTATTAACAAAACTCTCTCAATGAAATGGAAATTTTGATGAAATACCTTACAAAGATCATTAGGTTGAAGTGGTAATTAATAAATGAACAGATTATGTGAATAAAATGTAAATCCCCATTTAAATTTTTCAAATAAATAATATTATAATCAAAATTCATTATACAATTAATATTAGAATATCAAAGGCAAAAAAAATAAATATAAACCAATGAAAATAAATTAAGTTATGAAATTATTTAGCACTTGGTAACATTCATATAAAATACCCTGGGATGAAATAATTAAAATTGAAACTTAAAAGATAATAAATTTTTAATTAATCATTATATTATATATCCAAGGTAAAGTATATACAACATATGAAATTAATTGTGTGCATTACATTACAATATACGTCAAACAATATAAATTTAGGTGAAGTCCCTTGCCTCATTATTACTTTTGGATGAACATGAATTAACCTCCATTATAGTGGGTTTAAACATGATATTTGTCATGACCTGTCCCTCGGGGCCCATGTCATAAATACCCCAAGCCCGCCTTCCATAGGCTAGCGGCTGGCAACTAGAACAAAAGGCATAATTCACTAAAACTGGGAATGCATTACCATTATAAAACGTAACCTCACACAACCAGAGTACAAGCAGAAGAAAACACTAAGTAAAATCTGAATAGAAAGTGTACTGAAAGTAAAGGGGGCCAGAATACAAGCCCAACTGTAAAGTAAAAATACTACTAAAAACAATTACCACTAAAAGGGACAAATAGCTGAAAGGTGAAAGAAGCTCCTAGATCATCCTCCGGTGTTCCTACCTGAAGGGTAGGTATAGATGGCCTCAACAGTACTCCACGTCCTTCAGACTCCACCATGTACTGGTACATCGTAAGGTCCTCCTCCGGGTACCGTCCAGTCCTGGTGCTCTCGGCCTCCGTCAGCGCTGTCCGTCGTCTGCATCCAACACAATGATGTTCGGGCATAGCCCGTGTAGGGGTGAGCATAACGATACTCAGTAGGGACCCTGAGACCCTCAAGTTCACAAAAAATCCAAAAAGGATAAACCAAAAAGTATGAAATCAACAGATAACCATTACTTATGTATATTCCCAAACATATACTTAAGTTATCAAGTAACCCATCTCAATCATGAGGTAAACACAAAAAAGTAAATGACTCATCTCAAACTAGGATTTTCATTATCGAAACAACATCTCCTGGAGTACTCCTCCTCTGTCAAGTACAGTGGCCCTATCGTGACTCCAAGGCACTACTCACTAACCTTATACTGCTGAGGTACTCCTCCTGTCGAGTACCACAGGTCTACTGCCAAACAGGGCGCTCCGTCCGCTGTGGGTCTGCCACCAAACGGGGTGCTTTCCCTAATAGCCCACAGAGTTACTCCTCCTATCGAGTACCGTGGGTCAACTATCAAACCAGGCGCCCTGTTTGTCATGCATCTGCTGCCGAAATGGGCTCTCCATCCACTAGGCTAGTCGAATCACTCCGAGTCGAATTGGTCATGCAGTCATCAGGTCTACAGCTACAAGGTCTCCGCAATCAGTATGCTCCTCTCTAGGAGGATCCGATCTATGAGCTACAGGTCGATACTCCAAGTGTCATGAAGTCTCACATGGAGTATATCAAAGGACCGCCATGTCATAGGGGTCTCAACGCAACAGACGGCGAGTCAATCAGATGCCTGATCTGTGAGTTATCAGCTTTTTAGTCCCGGGGGTCCGGTTAGTTTCGTGTACGAACCAACCTGACCATATCTCAACTATACCCCAAAATCCCGAGGTATTATAAAAGGGATGGATATGATCCAAGAAAACTAGTGTCGCAGACGGTTCGTCTAACGGACATCGGGAACCAACGTTATGGCACAAGTAGGTAATGGGTCAGTAATGGGCCCGGGTCCGGTCCGACCCGGTCGGACAGACTCGGCCCCACCCAGTCTGGGTCATCTCAGTCAGACTCGCTGGGTCTGACCCGACCCATTGGGTGGGTCATCCTTCTATGTTTTGACCCGGTCTGTTGGGCCTGTCCCAGTGGACCGCGAGGGCGGTTCGGCCCGATAGTCACCACTTAGGAGGCTCGGTAACTTTACCCAGGAGACCAGACTGATTCGACCTGCAACACTGTGGGGGACACTGCAGGTCGGCGTGGGTGGCTGGTGGCCAGGAAGCCAGGTGAAGGCCGAGAGGGGCGCGGCTAGGCCGGCTAGACACCGGGTAGGCCGTAGGTGCACCGGGCAGGGTTCCGGGACGCTGGGCAGGGCGTCGGGGTAGTTGGCAGGCCACGACAGGGGCGGTAGGCAGCACGCGGGGGCACCGGGCTGTGCACCAGGGCACCAGGCAGTGGCGCGGGGGCACCGCGCATCGCGCCAGGGCACTAGGCAGCGGCTCAGGGGCACCAGGCAGCGACACGGGGGCGCCTGGCTACGACGTGGGGGCGCCGGGTAGTGCCCCAGGGCGCTGCTGGGCGCGGAGGCTACGGGACGTAGAGTCCCTGGGGCGTGGCGGGGCGTAAAGGCCATAGGGCGTGGAGGCCATGGGGCGCAGCGGTGCACGGAGGCCTGGGTAGCACGACCTTTGATCGTCGTCTTCGTCGTCGTCGCCGTGTGTACCATCTCCATTGTCATCAATCAAGAACAAGCAAATGAGAGAGGGTTGGGCCATGTTCATGTGGCCTGAGCCCTCCTCGTTACAGCGATATCATTTGGCAAGGAAGTGCTCAACAAATGACAAAGAATGGAGGTTTAAAATCATACATAAATTAACTCAAAAAACCCCCTACCTTGCTTTGTCGTTTTTCGTTGACGAAGTCGCGGGAAGCGGTCCTCGTTCCATTGACGTCGGAAATGAAGGAGTCGAGGACGACGCGTCGTTGGCATTCCTCGTGGGTGGCTCGTTCTCTTTTTTACTTGGCCGAAGATCAAAGGAGGAGTTCGTCGTTCTTTGGTGGTTCTTTGTTGGAAGGATGAATATCTCATCCCTCAAGCTTTTCCAAAGGATTATTCCAACCACAAAAATAATTAAGGCGATCTCTATTAATCCTTTAGAACAACAACACATGGTTGTGTTTAATTAAATGAGGCGACTCATTTAATTAATGCTTTGGAATGGATCAAATTCAAATCTAAGAGGAGGTAGAGAGTTTCAATTAATGAGGGGATGTGTCAAATTAATAAAAGGGAGTTAATGGGGGGGTTTAAGGGGAATTTGAGGGGTTTGAGCTCATGTGGGACCCACCACAAAATATCCTCCCATGAAAGGTTGTGTGGGGGTGGGCCCCACCTCCAACATCCCTTTGGAGGATTTAAACCACCACCTTTATAAAAAATATGTTAAGTCATATTTTTATTTAATTTTTATAGAAAACCCCCAAAATTAACTTCCACTCTCGACAAAATGCAACTGTGGAAAAGGTCTCCTTAAGCGAATATCGGTGTTGTGAATTCATCGTTGTCTTTAGATTTCAATTCCAAGCACCGGTTCAAAAGATATAAAATCCCAAACGTACCTTTACTGAACGTACCTGAAAATAATTTGGAAAATTATTAACATCCACCCTCGACCCACTGTGGTCGAGGTTAGGCTCTGACTATGTGAAACATGACCCAAAGAACCCAACGGTACCCTCAGATTTCCATTCCTAGTTACCATTTAAATGTTATGAATTTTACAATAAAATAATTGTCACTTAATTATTTTATTTGCTGCCAAAAAATAACTTTCTCTGGTGTCCCTTGCCGACCCAAGTTATTATCTTCTTAAAGAAAGCATACCCTCACGAGTTCAGAGGTGTTCTAGGATTTTTAATCCGAGTTACTTCTTGTGAGTTATAAGTATTTGAAAAAAATAACTTTATTTAATTATTTTATTTATGGTTACGCCATTTTTGGGTTTTCCCGTAGGAGGCCTGTGCCGACTAAACTTAAGTCATGTCTAGGGTAAACCTGCCATCTTGAGTGCAACGGTGGCATCAAATTTCTTATCCAAGTAAATATTTAAGAGTTATTCTACTTTTTCAGGAAAACTGCTTATAGGTGTTAATTTAATCTTAACAAAACTTCGACGGATCATTCCGGGCACTCTAGGCCTCGGAATCGCGGGCCGTCAGAAACTGTGAACTCGTAAAATTCACAAGTATTTATGAAAAAAAATTACTTGGAAATTACAGGTCTTTAAATTCTCCCCACCTCAGGGATTTACGTGACCATAAGCTACAACTCGAACTAAGCGAACAAATAAGGGGTACTGAGCACGCATCTGAGCCTACCACTCCCATGTCCTCTCCTGGATGTTCCGGTGCTGCCAGAGAATGCAGACCAATGGAATCGACCATCCACACAGGACCCGCTCCAGTCGATCCTCAATCTCCATTGGGACCTCCGTGAATGTCACCCCTTTATCGATATCAATCTCCCCATGGTGGATGATGTGAGACGGGTCGTGCACGTATCTACTCAACTGAGATACATGGAAGACGTTGTTCACCTGGTGCAACTGAGATGAAAGGGCCACGCGGCACACCACCTCGCCTACCCTACTGAGGACCTGGAAAAGTCTGATGAATCGCGGAGATAAATTGTCGCCTTATCCAAATATTTGAAGACCTCGTCGAGTTGAGACCTATAGAAAGACGTGGTCTCCATCCTCGAACTCCATAGGTCTCTGTCTCTTAGATTTACAACTAAAGAAGATGTATGGAACTCCCTCAACACTTCCTCCTGAATTGTAACTGGTACCATGGTATGTCCTCTGAAGAGGATAACATTCTCCCCACCTTTAGAAAATCCATCAGCTTCTTGTCCTATGGATATCTAAGCATGTCGTGTCTCGCAGTCAGCGTCCCCACACTGTGCCTACCTGCTTGATAAATAAGTGGGGGAGTGATTGTATGAGTCTGTAGATAGGCTGCTCCATCTCTGGAGAAGTCTGGAACGAATATCCGATAGTATCCATCCAAACACAGGAAACTCTGTACCTCCATCACACTCTTGGTTGGCTCCCAAGCAATTACTGCTTCAATATTCACTGGATCTACTACAACTCCAGCTACAGAAGACGTCCCTCTCCCTGGGGGGGGGGTTATCCTGGAAACATCTTATAAAAAATATTCCCCCATGTTCTGACACTCTTGTTTGGAACTAAAAACTCAATACTCTTACTGCCATGAGGGTAAGGCTGGCCGATTCAAAAGTGATCAGTTGCACCCTCCTATGCATGAGTTTAACATGTGCTACCTGGGTTTCCTTTTTCACTGACTAAGGAAAACCTCATCTAAATGTTGTAGATAAATCACAAAAAAATTTCCTAATACAGTCAACTTATGTATGAATTGTGGTTACCCAGTCTGTACCCAAACAAACGTCGTAATGCCTCGATGCTGCCACCAAGAGGTTCCAACCGAAACTCTCCCCTCAAGGGTCAGATCACACCATCGGCGTAAGTGTGATTATCGAGTCTCCTTCCAAAGGTATCTTCAGACGTGAGGGTCAAGCCAATGGTTTAACCGGAAACTCTAGGTCTGGGACAAGATTTGTAAAAGGAAGGAAAGATTAGTACCTATGTCTATCGATATGGCAGCTAGTAGTAGACACAGATCATATCATATTCATCCTATACTAGGAATGGTCGGTAGGCCTCAATGAATACTCAGGTACCTACATGTCGTCCTGCCGAAGCTGTAGAAGCTCTAGAGAACTCTCAGTTACCTCTTCAAGCCAGTCCTCTGCTGCCTGTGAGTTGGGCTCGCCTCGGAACCTGAGGGGTCTTGGATGCTGAATCACATATAAGGAACTATGCCTACATGTGTCATCTTCTGGTCCCACCAGTTGTAACTACTGACCAACGAGCAGTGGTATAGCTGACGCACTACCCGAATATACTATATCAGGAAATGGTTCACGTACCGAAGTACCATCACTATGCGGACCATCCTCATGGTCACTCACTGAAAAAGACTAGTAGTTAAGATCACCATATGCTCTACTAGTATCTCAACTAGCCGTAAAACTCCAATAATCACCTACATCCAATCCTCTGCAGCCTAGGAATCTATCTTGTCTCGAAACCTCAGAGGCCTCTACCACTGGAACTCGTGCAATGTGCTCAGTCGGCGTGCACCATCCTCCAATGGGGCTGGTGGCATCTGCTGCCCAACAGGTGGTGGTGGTACTGGTACACCACCCGAAGGCGCCAACATAGTAAGAGGGCCCCGCACTAGAGCCTTGTTGCTCGGTGGTCCTTCATCAGGTACTCTCTCAGGACTCTAACTGGATGTCTGCGTGGAGGCATCCTGAACAAATGTGGCACGGTCAAAAGACTATACCTGGTGAGCTGACCTAGTTTGATCTTACGTAATGAAAACTTTAGGAAAGACACATGAAAACAGTGGTTTCATGTACAATGTAGGAAATTAGTAGTCAAGGTCTTGGTGTATGGATACGTCGGCTGCTGCACCATCCCTAGACTCCCTGAACTGAAAACCACACTCGGTACACATAACACCATTTCTTCATAGTAAGGGAATATCAGAGTCCTATGTTCTGCGGTAGAACAGAATCCTCTGATACCAATTTGTCATGACCTGTCCCCAGGGGTCTGTGTCATAACTACCCCATGCCCGCCTTCCATAGGCCAGGGGCTGGACACTAGCTCCAAAGGCATAATTCCCTAAAACTGGGAAGGCATTGCCTTTATAAAATGTAAACTCACACAACCAGAGTACAAGCGGAAGAAAACACTAAGTAAAAGCTGCATAACAAGTGTAGTGAGAGTAAAGGGGTCCATAATACAAGCCCAACTATAATGTACAAATACTAATGAATGCAATTACCACTAATAAGGGGAAAACATCTGAAAGGTGAAAGCAGCACCTGGATCATCCTTTGGTGTTCCTACCTGATTGGTAGGTACATATGGCCTCCAAAACACTCAACGTCATTCATACTCCACCCTGTACCGATACGTCGTAAGGTCCCCCTCTGGGTACCATCCAGTCCTGGTGCTCTCGGCCTCCGTCAGTGCTGTCCGTCGTCTGCATCCAACACATTGAGGTGCGGGCATAGCCCATGTAGGGGTGAGTATAACGATACTCAGTAGGGACCCTGAGACTCTCAAGGTCTCACAAAATCCAGCAAGGATAAACCACAAAGTATAAAATCAATGGATTACCATTACTTATGTATATGACCAACCATATACCTAAGTTATCAAGTAACCCATCTCAATCATCAGGTAAACACAAAAGACAATGACTCACCTCAAACCAAGATTTTAATTATCGAAACAGTGGCAGCTAGAGATCTCCTCCTCTATAGAGTACAGTGGCCCTTTCGTGACTCTGAGGATCTAATCACTAACCTTAGACTGTTGAGGTACTCCTCCTGTCGAGTACCATGGGTTTGTTGCCAAACCGGGTACTCCGTCCGTTGTGGGTCTGCCGCCAAACCGGGCGCTCCACCTAATAGCCGTCAGAGGTACTCCTCCTGTCGAGTATCGCAGGTCTGCTACCAAACCAGGCGCTTCGTCCACTGTGGGTCTGCCGCCAAACTGGGCGCTCCGTCCACTGGGCTAGTCGAATCACTCCGAATCGAATCGGTCAAGCAGTCATCAGGTCTACAACTACTCGGTCTCCCCACTCCGTATTCTCGTCTCCGGGAGGATTCGCTCCACGAGCTACTATTTGATACTCCAAGTGTCACTAGGTCTCACATGGAGGTATCTCAAAGGACCACCACGTCATAGGGTTCTCAATGTAACAGAAGTCACGTCAATCAGATGCCAGATCTGTGAGTTATCAGCCTTTCAGTCCCGGGGGCCTGTTTGGTTTCATGTACAAACCAACCTGACTGTATCTCAACTATACCTAGAACACTTGGGGTTATTCTCAAAGGGACAACTATGCTCCATGAAAACTGGCACCACATATGGTTCTTCAAACGGACGTCTGGTGCCAAAGATATGGCCCAAGAGGGTAATGGGTCAGTAATGGGCCCGGGTCCGGTCCGACCCGGTCGGACCGACTCGGCCCAACCCGGTCTGGGATGACCCACTATAAGTCGACCCGGTCAGACTCGCTCGTTCTAACCTGGCCCATTCGACGGGTCATCCCGCTACGTTTTTACCCAGTCCGCTGGGCCCGGCCCAGTGGACCGCGAGGGCGATTTGACCTGATAGTCGCCACGTTGGAGGCTCGGTAACTCAGCCTAGGAGACATGGCCGATTCGACCTACGACACTGCGGGGGACGCTGCGGGTCGGCTTGGGTGGCCGGTGGTAGGGAGGCCAGTGGGCAGGCCTTGGGGGGCGCAGGCAGGCTGGCTGGACACCAGGTAGGCCGTGGGTGCACCTGGCAGGGTGACGGGACGTCGGGCAGGGTGCTGAGGCACCAGGCAGGCCACGGTAGGGGCGCCGGGCAGCATGCGGGGGCGTCGGGCAGTGCACCAGGGCGTCGGGCAATGGCGTGGGGCACTGTTCAGTGGCGTGGGGGTGTCGGGCAGTGGAGTTGGGGTGCCAAGGAGCGGCTTCGGGGTGTCATGCGGCGGCGCAGGTGTACTGGGCTGCGGCGCGGGGGGCCCAATAGGAGCGCGGGGGCACCAGCCAGCGCGCCAGGGCAAGGGGCAGTGATGCTGGGGCGCGGGGGCGCCGCGGCCACGGGGCGCAATGGTGGGTAGAGGCCGTGTTCATGCGTCCTGATCCCTCCTTGTTACGGTGATAGCATTTGACAACGAAGTGATAAACAAATGACGAAGAATGGAGGTTTAAAATCAAACATAAATTATCTCAAAAAATCCCCCTACCATGCTTTGTCGTTTTTTGTTGACGAAGTCCCGGGAAGAGGGCATCACTCCATTGTTTTCGGAAAAGGAGCCGAGGATGGAACGTCGTCGGCGTTCCTTATGGGCGGCTCTTTATCTTTTGACTTGGCCGAAGATCGAAGGAGGAGTTCGTTGTTCTTTGGTGGTTCTTCGTTGGAAGGATGAAGCTATCCTCCCTAAAGCTTTTCCAAAGGATTATGCCAACCACAAAAATAATAAAAGTGATATCTATTAATCCTTTGGCACAACAACACATTGTTTTGTTTAATTAAATGAGGCGACTCATTTAATTAATGCTTAGGAATGGTTCAAATTCAAATGTAAGAGGAGGTTGAGAGTTTCAATTAATGAGGGGAGGTGTCAAATTAATAAAAGGGAATTAATGAGGGGGTTTAAGGGGTAGTTGAGGTGTTTGAGATCATGTGGGCCCCACCACAAAATATCCTCCCTTGAAAGGTTATGTGTGGGAGGGCCCCACCTCAAACTTCCCTTTGGAGGATTTAAACCACCACCTTCATAAAAAATATGTTAAGTCATATTTTTATTTAAATTATTTAGAAAACCCCCAAAATTAACTTCAGCTCTCGACTAAAAACAGCTATGGAAAAGGTCTCTTTAAGTGAATATCGGCATTGCGAATTCATCGGTGTCCTCAGATTTCAATTCCAAGCACCGGTTCAAAAGATATCAAATGCCGAACGTACCTTTACTAAACATACTCAAAAAAAGTTCAGAAAATTATTAACGTCCACCCTTGACCCAATGCTGTCGAGGTTAGGCTCTGCCTAGGTTCAACACGCCCCAAAAAACCCAACGGCGCCCTCATATTTTCAATCCGAGTTATTGTGTAAATGTTATGAATTTTATAATAAAATAATTGTCACTTAATTATTTTATTTGCGGCCAAAAACTAACTTTTTCTGGTTGCCCTCGCCGACTCAAATTAGTATCTGCATAATGAAAGCATACCCTCACGAGTTTAGCGGTGGTCTCTGATTTTTAATCCGAGTTACCGTTTGTGAGTTATATGTATTTGAAAAATAAAATAACATTATTTAATTATTTTATTTAAGGTTATTCTATTTTTGGGTTTTCTCACCGGAGGCCCGCACCGACTAAACTGAAGTCACGCCTAGGGTAAAACCACCATCCTGAGTGCAACGGTGGCCTCATATTTCTGATCCAAGTAACCATTTAAGATTTATTCCACTTTTTCAGGAAAACTACATATGGTCATTAATTTAATATTAACAAAACTTTGGCGGATCATTCCGGGAACTCTAAGCCTTAGAATCACGCGCCATCAGAAAATAAGGCTTGTAAAATTCCCAAGTATTTATGAAAAAAAATTCCTTTGAAATTATAGGTCTTTACAGTATTATATTATAATATAACCACATTAATATTTATAATATCATATATAGTCATTTAAAAAAAATATTATCATCTTTTTGTTAAAAATATTTAATTATTTATATTGTTTCAGGTGTGAATTTCCTTATTTTATCATTCATTATTTGTCATGGAAGTTCTGATTCATGTTCATATTATACAGTCCCCTCATATCCAAAAAAATAATAATTCCATAATTGAATTATTTATACATCAATTATTCTTTTATGATCAATCGTGATTTTTTGGGGAAAACTAAGTATGTATGATCATGGAGACGGTAGGTTGTATGTATGCATGAGTATTTCATATTTACATAATGATAATAATATCATAAATACCATATTAGTTATTTAAATATACTAATCTTTATATCACCTATGTGGTGTCATAATGAAAAAAGAGTCACGTTACTTCATGAAGGCAATAGTCCACACGTACATGAACGACACTATCATTTTTCAATGAGAGGAAAGATAAAAAAACATATATTATACTTTTAAAATTATAAAAATGTATTTAAATTAATAATTATTCCATCTATATCACATATATTACTTAACTTTTTCATTATTCAATTCCTTTTAAGTGTTAGGGAAAAACGAATCAAATCACCTCGATAGGTGGTAGTCCATCGTACACAAGAGAAACATTATCATATCCACTATAGAATAAAATGTAAAATGTATATATAATACAATGAATAAAGAGGTATAATTATGTAATAAATATCATATATATACTTTATATCTGTCATCAATACAAACCATGAGAGGTGTTGATGGAGAATGTGTCACATCAGTTCATGAGGCAGTTTTCCACCGTACGCATGATCGATGTTATCATTTACCATATAAGGGAAGATGATATGAATATCGGTCATGAAATTATCATAATAAAATCTTAGAATAATATATTTATGTTTTTTATATAATCATAAATAAATAATATTTCAAGGAGGTGGAGAAGAAATAAAACACACCTGAATAGTTAGAAAGTTTATATATTCTCAAACTACCTCTTTAAGATTATACATAAAGTATTCCGAGAATTTATTAATGAAATAACCAAGGAATATAACATGAATTTATGGAATTTGTTAAGTGATTTTAATAGGAATTGGGTGAAACAAAATAGTTTTATGGTGTGAAGAAGATAGGAGAGTGGTGTCCTTTTATAAGTGAGGGGAATGGAACACTTGTAATTTATGGAAAAAAATGTGTTACCATATTTATAACATTTAAAAAGGGTCCAAATGGAGAATTATTTAGAAATAGACATGATAAGATCTAAATATTTCCCCAAAATAAATTTTAGGCATGTTTTTATGTCATTTAAACCCTTATCTTTTTATCTTAACCCCTGGTAAACCAAATTTTACCACAGTTGTGATAATAATTATTTTTTCATTAATAATTTAGGTAAAAATTTAATTTCAAGTTATTAGATAATATAAATTTTTCTACTTGAAAAAATGGAATCCATTTATCTAAATTAAATATAAAAATTGGAAGGACCCAGTTTAAAACTATACCTGTATACGTGCTGAACAAACATGTATCTAAAGAGAAAATTATCATAAGTATAAGAGGTTTTAACATCGAAATTAAATATAAAATTATTTAAAATAATATAAATTATTTAAATTTTACTACAATTTAAATAATTTTACTTTAAAATAAATTCCAAATAAAATTTAACCATGTGAATAATTTTATAAAAAATTCTGTTTTTTCATAAAACATTTTTTTTACATTAAATAATAATTATTTTATTTATAAAAAATATGTAAGCATAATTTTAATATTTTAGTTAGTAATATTTATACCCTCTAATTTAATAGTTAATTTATTATGGTTAATTTAGATTTTGGGTTGCGTGTTCTGCAAGCTATCGATGAAATTAAATTTAATGAAATATATTTCATGGGTTGTTTAAGCTCGCTATTACGTGTTGAATTATATATTGAATAAAATTTTATTATTTCCAAATTTAAATTTTGTACATTCTACTGACATAAAATAAATCATTTCCTTTCAATTTTTTCTTGCGCTGAGAAAGTAATAGTTGAATATTTAAAAATTCCTTTGTTGAAAACCCACACTATGAAAAGGGATAATAAAATATCTTATTAATAATAGATAAAGATAAGAAAAAAGTTTATATAGAATAACATATATATAGGTATATATGTTGGATAAAATCAGTGGAATGTAAATATATGGACAAGGATGAAAATCCTAAATAATAATAGAGAGTGATATAGGTCATTGATCACAAGAATGTGAATAATCAATGGAAGGTTAAGACATCAAAACTATACATCTATGATGATTTAAAAGTTCATTTGATTCATTATATATGAATGTAATAGGGTATAATTTAATTTAGATTCCTTTCATAAATTTTATGAAATATTTTACTATATTAGAATATATAGAAATATACATACTTGATATGTTCCAATTTCCTAAGTAAAATTTCATCCTTTCATTTTAATTTAATCAATTTTAAATTCATCACTTACTCCAAAAAATGAATATCCAGAAATGTTTTTTATTCTCAATGCACTGATGTTCACTTTTAATGGATCATATGATCTATAAAATAACCACAAGACATTCTATAAATATTTAAATATTTTCTAAAACCAATGTGGTTAGCACATATTATAAAATATAATAAATTAATCTATAAACTTCAATAGTAACAAAACGGGTTCATCATTAATATTTATTCATAAAATAATTAATAAAAATGTTGAAACCTAGGATTAACATACATGAATATTTCTCCTTTTTAGACAAATATTCATTACATTACATAAACACATTCTTGAGGACCATATTAGTTTAGTGCCTTCAGAAAATTGAAACAAAATCTTCTAGTGTGGTGAAATATATTCAATATTTCGTAAATAGATATTCCCATTTAGTACTCCAACATAAAACATTTCTTCATAACCTAAGGAAAAGAAACATATGAATGAGTGATCACATATGCTCTGTAAGGGAATATAAAGGAGATATTTGAGTATAAAATTTGAAAACCATGCCCTGTATATCAAAGATCATAATCATGATCCATGAAATAAATATTGGTAGTTCCTAAGACATGAATCATAAGATAATCAAAGAACATGATCCACAAGTTCAGAACATTGGAATAAGACATGGAATTTGTTTGATACATATAAGCATCAAAAATCATTTACATGATATTCAAGGAACACTGAAAAACTACCATAGTGGAAAAAGTTGTAACAACCCGAGATTTTATGAAAAATATTCTTTTTTATTTTACTAATGTCTTGTGTTATACGCTACACCAAAAGGAGCTTGCACAACACGCATCCTTGACTTGACTTGCTTTACACGCAATCGCAACCTTCCTCGATAGCATGTGTGGTACGTAATCCTGAGTTTCACGAAACAATGATATGGTATTAAAATATTATTAAAACTAGCCGTTATGAATAGTAATAACCACTTTTTGAAATTTTATAAATTTTATTTTTCAAAATGGACTTCATTTTTGGACTCAGAATATCGAAATTAGCCTAGGGTGAAATTTTGGTATTTTTCTGAAAACTTTCAATTTTTGATGAATAGTGAAACCACTAAGTGGTAGGTTAAAAACTGAATTTTGCATAAAACGTAATTTTACCGCTTCTGTGAATGGAATTTCGAAAATCCGAGAGACACGGTTAATATCAAGGACTAAAATGTGGTTCAATGAGATGAAAATAATTTTTTGGTGAATAGTAACTTTTTACTTTTTTTACCGCGGTTAATAGTAAATAGGGTAACTAAGGGTAAATATGATATTAATATTACCCTAACACATGTCCTAATTCTATTGGACAAGTGTAATTCGACCAAAAACAAACTAAGGAATAAAATATGACCATTTAGGCCGACTTGGATTAGATTAGGACATTTATTATTAATTTATTTAAAGAATGGTTAAAATAGTTAAAATCAATGTTTAATAAGTAAATCATTTTTAATATGGGGTTATACATAAGATAAATTCGATTGTAAATATTCATTAGAAAGCTAAAAAGATTTCCTACATGATGGTAGTTTATTTGTAATTTTTAGACATCAAATAATATAATTTATTTATGACACAAAGATGATGCATTAATTATCTTATTAATGCAATATTGACATAATTGATAATATAAATACCAAAATAAATGTAATTTGGGACTTTTTATGAATTCAACTAATTTTCTAGGTTACTATGATATATTAGTGTTGATGTAATCAACTTGGTTCGAACATATAATTCTGTTATGACTTTCACAAAAATCATATATCAAATAGTGTCAAAATTGACACAAAATAGTTTTTAAATCAAATATTATATTATTAATTGTTATTGTATTCCTAAAAATCTAAGGTTCGGCCAAATGACTTAGATTAGGATATATATATTAATAATAAACAATTTGGGGTTCGTTTGGCATGTTATAGTAAGTGTATTAACCATATAGTGAAAGAAAACAAAAAGACACGGTAAAAGTTAAATTAATTAACTTAGAGTTAAATCTAATTGATAAGGTTAAAATAATACCCTAAACTTGTCTAAATCCTATTGGTTGATAGGATTTCGACCCATCCCCACTTTAGCTTCGAAATAAGACCCTTTGGAACCATTATAAACCGATTTTGACTTTAATATAAAATAATATTTTGAGATATTCCTAAGGTGCCCCTCTCCTCCCTTATAAAAGGGCACCTCCTCCCCCTCCTCCTCACACCAAACTGAGCACTCAAGCTCGGCCAACCCCTGCCATTTTCTCCCCTCCACTTCCCTAGAATAATCCTAGAGGTCCTGGTCTTCTCCAAAGACCAATCTTAGTTCCTTAAGTGGAGGATTCAAAGAGGCGTTCCCAAGAAGAGGTAATATCCATTACCGATCTTTTCAATTTTTTTCTTCTTCAACTTCTTCTTCTTTAGTTGTTTCATGATAAGGTAATAACATCAGTATTACTTACATACTGATATGTTATTATAAATATGAAACAACCCTAATTCACCTTCTATCCATCCTACGGAAAAATGAAATCACCGCGCGTGCGTACGTACGGAATACCGTCTCCACGCCGTGGTGTAATCTATTTTCCACCATCACCTTACAAGGATGGGTATAATGGTGTAATGAGTAACTATATATGATTATTATGAATTAATATTGATACTGAAATAATATATATATACTCCAATACAATTCCACGATCATAAGAACGATATCATCACTCGTGCGTACGTACGGAATACCGTCTCCACGATGTGATGCGACTCGTTCTACATGATCTTCATTTCATAAAGATTATATAAATGAATTGAATGAATGAATATGGTATATACTACACTAATAACATTCTGGAAATGAATTATCTATAATCTAAAGATAATAATAAGAATTTATTCGACAAAACACGCATGAGAACAAAAAGTTATAAAGACCCGAGTAGCAAGTAACAATGAAATATTACTAACAAGAAGCTAATAATATGACCATATATGATATCATATCAATATGTATGATTCTGGAATAAGTCAATAAAACTATTTAAACCATTATACAGGAGCTTCGGACACGTACAAAGCAAATCGGACCTAAGGTAAGGGAAATATCACAATCTCATTTTTATCCGAGATTGTTTATTCGTAAGTATTTACTGGGGTGTATTTTATCATCCACATCCATGTTTCATCAATATGTAATATTATTTCCATCCACCTACAATTGTTTAAATCCATTTTTACCCTTCAGTGAGTTTTTAGTAATATGTATGAAAGGAATCTTTTGTCGTACGAGGTACTTTTTGACTTTTCCGACAAAAGTACGAAGAATGTTTTTTTTAACTTATACGGCATGGATGGATTTTTTAAAACATTATTTACAAGAAGATTCCTTTACAAGTTATCAATTTTATTTTTAATCAACTTCTTTTATTTTAAATTCGTATGACATGTTATGAAAGGAAAAATGTTTTTGAAGTAGAAAGGATATTTTCCTCAAGAATGGAGTTCAAGTATTTTATCAAAATTATTTTCCATCTAAGATAATAAAAGGGTTCTGTTTTTATCCCTATTATTACATGGATTTGATTATGTTGTGATGGAAATATTTTTATGAATTCCTTTATCTTATATGAATTGTTTTATGATGTCATGATGTTTCAAGAATCCCATTTTTGTTACATGTGTTATGCGATGATGTATGTTTTATGATTATGTGGCACACATAAGAAAGGATTCATTATAAGATGGGTGGGACCTATATCTCCCTCCAATGCATTGGGTAAAGATTTTATATCTCATGAGATAGACATGGATGGAACAGAAGGTTATTTCGGTTCAGTGATACAGGACTGGAACGAGGAGTGAACTCGGTTCAGAAAGGGACTTTGTCCACTAAGATAGTCTTGGCAATGAGTCATGACTAACAAGAAATGATTTTCCATGATTATGTGTGCATGCCACAAAGTTTCAAGTTTTATGGGGATCTCATTTTCACTTCTATGATTTGTCCCATGTTATGATATTATGAGCTCTTTTTCAGGTTAAGATTTCCAAAAGCTACGTTCTTATGTATATGATGTGATTGATATTTCTTTTGTTTACCCTTACTGAGCATTTGATCTCTCCCTTTTTTGTTTTTCTTTCCCCAGGATATAAAGAAAGGTTTTAGGTAAAAAAAAGGGAAGATCTTTATGGGAGATATTGAAGATCTTTCACCACGTTTAGAAGATTACGTTCCGAGTTTCCAAAGACACTAAACTATTACGATCCTTGTGTGTGTGTTTTTGTTATGTACTAAGTATTCCACAAATGTAATGTAATGTCCATGTACGATAAGCTTCGGGTCTCTACAGTTGGTATCAGAGGAAAGGTTTAGTCAACCTTTGGAAACTAGGATGCGAAAACGTTAGTGAGATCCCTAGAGATATTTCTAAGGTATGTCTAGGGATGCCCCTAAGGATAAGTATACGTATAGGATATAGTTCTAGAACTATGGTAATGATATTAGATTAAACCAAAGATGATAGATATTTAAGTTACTCCCCCTTTATTACGATTTTTGCATCTAACACTATTCTGTTTGGGTTTTAGAAAATGGCTGGAAACAAGATGATTCACAATAATGGAGGATATGATGGACAATGGAATGATATTCTTCATGAGCAACCAAATGAAATGGGATTTGGATGTCCAAACATCATTATTATGCTGAATCAGCAATCTCACAACATGATCAATAAAGTAAAATTTGGTAAGTTTCCTGACTCGACTAATAAGAGAATGATGGAGTTCCATGATGATCATAGAGGAAAGAAAGTTCAATTTCCCCTATGTAAATCATGTGGGAAGAGGCATCAAGGAGAATGTTTCAAGGGAACTGGAAGATGCTTTGGGTGTGGAAAAGAAGGACACAAAGAAAGTAAGTGCAAAGGAAAAGGGTCGGTTAACACCATGGATGAGGATAATGGTATTGCTACGACATCAAAAATGGTTAAGTGTTTTAAATGTGGAATGTATGGGCATTATGAAAACAAATGCCCTAAGGGAATGACTCATGAAGAGAATCAGTATGGTCATATGGGTAGTATTTATGTGGATGATGATGAAGAGACTACAAATGATATGTGAGATGAAAGAATTTTTGAAGCTCGGTCAATGGTTTGAGAATGTAGTGGAATGATTACATGTTTATCATGTGTAATTTTGGAATAAAGAGACATCTATGGATTGTTACACTGTTGTCTTTCCTTGTGTTTTGAAAGTGTATGATTAATGTTACCAGTATCCATGAAAGGTTATTCAGATATTTTTGGAATGTAGATGATATGCGCATAATGAAGGGATAAGGAGAAAATAAAATGTTTAATAGTATTCATGAGCTCATGATTGATATAAGGACTAAGTGATATCATGGTTTGAGTATATAGAATTTTGAGGATTTTGGTATGTGGAAAGTGTTAACTTTTAACTGCACTCATGTTTTCACTAAGGTATTCAAGAGAATACACGATTAAGGACTTTGAATGTTTGGAATGTGACCAACAAGACATATCTTATGATATGTGGGGATCAACGACAGTATTTAATCTCTGGTAATCGTTGTCACTATATTATGAGAGTGGACTGCAGTATTATGTATAAGCCTAAAGATTAGACTGGATTATGTTGGACATAAGTTAGTATTGTTTAAGGATAGAAGATTTTCGATATTATAGATGGGATGTTATAGTAACGTAGTTTTAGAAAAAGGGACAACCTGCAGGACGGGCGACAGCCCATCGCTTCGGACAAGGCTGTAGGAATCGAACCCACAACCGAAGTGCGACTGGCCTTTATCGCCTACCACTGGCCTACAGGAAGTCCCTGTTTAGTAGAAACTAGTTTTATTATATTAAGCAGCATGATATATGAAGTATAAGTCCATTTTAGGAACCATATATGATTAATCTCACTATAGAATGACTTATGTATATTTAATAACTTTTGCTAACCTTTTGTTTGAGACAGATGGAATGAACAGTCATTCTATCACATGATCTGCTAACACTTCACAAATAACAAATTCAACTTCATTTATTTAAGAGATGAAGTAGAAATTGTTCAAGGCACGAACAAAAGTGACATTGTACCAAAATAAAGTAAGTATTTATTCTAAGCAAATTTTCAACTTTAGGGAAATGATCTTGAAAACCAAAAATGTTGTCCTAGTGATCTTATACCTGATGAATCAGATGGTACCTTATATCATCACAAATCTATGGATTTGTGATTACTGGCTTTTCCATAGCCATGTTCTCTACCACTCTCCATCAGAACATGATGGATAGATTTCTCTTCCATATCCATATTTTCACCTATGTGGAAACCCAGTGATTAGTTTATTTGGGTAATCGTTACATTTCATACTTTAGTTTTTAAAGCCAAGTTTTGGTATTCCCTTTTACGATCTGGGTTTCTATTAAAGAAACTTTCGAATAGTAAACCATTTATAACCCCGACGAATTTCGAGGGAGAAATTCATTTTAAGGGGGGTAGAATGTAACAACCCGAGATTTTATGAAAAATATTCTTTTTTATTTTACTAATGTCTTGTGTTATACGCTACACCAAAAGGAGCTTGCACAACACGCATCCTTGACTTGCCTTGCTTTACACGCAATCGCAACCTTCCTCGATAGCATGTGTGGTACGTAATCCTGAGTTTCACGAAACAATGATATGCTATTAAAATATTATTAAAACTAGCCATTATGAATAGTAATAACCACTTTTTGAAATTTTATAAATTTTATTTTTCAAAATGGACTTCATTTTTGGACTCAGAATATCGAAATTAGCCTAGGGTGAAATTTTGGTATTTTTCTGAAAACTTTCAATTTTTGATGAATAGTGAAACCACTAAGTGGTAGGTTAAAAACTGAATTTTGCATAAAACTTAATTTTACCGCTTCTGTGAATGGAATTTCGAAAATCCGAGAGACACGGTTAATATCAAGGACTAAAATGTGGTTCAATGAGATGAAAATAATTTTTTGGTGAATAGTAACTTTTTACTTTTTTTACCGCGGTTAATAGTAAATAGGGTAACTAAGGGTAAATATGATATTAATATTACCCTAACACATGTCCTAATTCTATTGGACAAGTGTAATTCGACCAAAAACAAACTTAGGAATAAAATATGACCATTTAGGCCGACTTGGATTAGATTAGGACATTTATTATTAATTTATTTAAAGAATGGTTAAAATAGTTAAAATCAAAGTTTAATAAGTAAATCATTTTTAATATGGGGTTATACATAAGATAAATTCGATTGTAAATATTCATTAGAAATCTAAAAAGATTTTCTACATGATGGTATTTTATTTGTAATTTTTAGACATCAAATAATATAATTTATTTATGACACAAAGATGATGCAGTAATTATCTTATTAATGAAATATTGACATAATTGATAATATAAATACCAAAATAAATGTAATTTGGGACTTTTTATGAATTACACTAATTTTCTAGGTTACTATGATATATTAGTGTTGATTTAATCAACTTGGTTCGAACATATAATTCTGTTATGACTTTCACAAAAATCATATATCAAATAGTGTCAAAATTGACACAAAATAGTTTTTAAATAAAATATTATATTATTAATTGTTATTTTATTCCTAAAAATCTAAGGTTCGGCCAAATGACTTAGATTAGGATATATATATTAATAATAAACAATTTGGGGTTCTTTTGGCATGTTATAGTAAGTGTATTAACCATATAGTGAAAGAAAACAAAAAGACACGGTAAAAGTTAAATTAATTAACTTAGAGTTAAATCTAATTGATAAGGTTACAATAATACCCTAAACTTGTCTAAATCCTATTGGTTGATAGGATTTCGACCCATACCCACTTTAGCTTCGAAATAAGACCCTTTGGAACCATTATAAACCGATTTTTACTTTAATATAAAATAATATTTTGAGATATTCCTAAGGTGCCCCTCTCCTCCCTTATAAAAGGGCACCTCCTCCCCCTCCTCCTCACACCAAATTGAGCACTCAAGCTCGGCCAACCCCTGCCATTTTCTCCCATCCACTTCCCTAGAATAATCCTAGAGGTCCTGGTCTTCTCCAAAGACCAATCTTAGTTCCTTAAGTGGAGGATTCAAAGAGGCGTTCCAAAGAAGAGGTAATATCCATTACCGATCTTTTCAATTTCTTTCTTCTTCAACTTCTTCTTCTTTAGTTGTTTAATGATAAAGTAATAACATCAGTATTACTTACATACTGATATGTTATTATAAATATGAAACAACCCTAATTCACCTTCTATCCATCCTACGGAAAAATGAAATCACCGCACGTGCGTACGTACGGAATAACGTCTCCACGCCGTGGTGTAATCTATTTTCCACCATCACCTTACAAGGATGGGTATAATGGTGTAATGAGTAACTATATATGATTATTATGAAGTAATATTGATACTGAAATAATATATATATACTCCAATACAATTCCACGATCATAGGAACGATATCATCACTCGTGCGTACGTACGGAATACCGTCTCCACAATGTGATGCGACTCGTTCTACATGATATTCATTTCATAATGATTATATAAATGAATTGAATGAATGAATATGGTATATACTACACTAATACCATTCTGGAAATGAATTATCTATAACCTAAAGATAAGAATATGAATTTATTCGACAAAACACGCATGAGAACAAAAAGTTATAAAGACCCGAGTAGCAAGTAACAATGAAATATTACTAACAAGAAGCTAATAATATGACCATATATGACATCATATCAATATGTATGATTCTGGAATAAGTCAATAACACTATTTAAACCATTATACAGGAGCTTCGGACACGTACAAAGCAAATCGGACCTAAGGTAAGGGAAATATCACAATCTCATTTTTATCCGAGATTGTTTATTCGTAAGTATTCACTGGGGTGTATTTTATCATCCACATCCATGTTTCATCAATATGTAATATTATTTCCATCCACCTACAATTGTTTAAATCCATTTTTACCCTTCGGTGAGTTTTTAGTAATATGTATGAAAGGAATCTTTTGTCGTACGAGGTACTTTTTGACTTTTCCGACAAAAGTACGAAGAATGTTTGTTTTTAACTTATACGGCATGGATGGATTTTTTAAAACATTATTTCCAAGAAGCTTCCTTTACAAGTTATCAATTTTATTTTTAATCAACTTCTTTTATTTTAAAGTCGTATGACATGTTATGAAAGGAAAAATGTTTTTGAAGTAGAAAGGATATTTTCCTCAAGAATGGAGTTCAAGTATTTTATCAAAATTATTTTCCATCTAAGATAATAAAAGGGTTCTGTTTTTATCCCTATTATTACATGGATTTGATTATGTTGTGATGGAAATATTTTTATGAATTCCTTTATCTTATATGAATTGTTTTATGATGTCATGATGTTTCAAGAATCCCATTTTTGTTACATGTGTTATGCGATGATGTATGTTTTATGATTATGTGGCACACATAAGAAAGGATTCATTATAAGATGGGTGGGACCTATATCTCCCTCCAATGCATTGGGTAAAGATTTTATATCTCATGAGATAGACATGGCTGGAACGGAAGGTTATTTCGGTTCAGTGATACAGGACTGAAACGAGGAGTGAACTCGGTTCAGAAAGGGACTTTGTCCACTAAGATAGTCTTGGCAATGAGTCATGACTAACAAGAAATGATTTTCCATGATTATGTGTGCATTCCACAAAGTTTCATGTTTTATGGGGATCTCATTTTCACTTCTATGATTTATCCCATGTTATGATATTATGAGCTCTTTTGCAGGTTAAGATTTCCAAAAGCTACGTTCTTATGTATATGATGTGATTGATATTTCTTTTGTTTACCCTTACTGAGCATTTGAGCTCACCCTTTTTTGTTTTTCTTTCCCCAGGATATAAAGAAAGGTTTTAGGTAAAAAAAAAGGGAATATCTTTATGGGAGATATTGAAGATCTTTCACCACGTTTAGAAGATTACGTTCCGAGTTTCCAAAGACACTAAACTATTACGATCCTTGTGTGTGTGTTTTTGTTATGTACTAAGTATTCCGCAAATGTAATGTAATGTTCATGTACGATAAGCTTCGGGTCTCTACAAAAGTCCTTTACTGAACTAGGATTACTCCCTATTCCAGCCCTATAATATTGAAATGGGATTACTTATTATTATAACCCTATATTAATGAACTGGGTTAACTTCCCATTATATCCCTTTATTAATGAACCAGGTTACCATTTTTTCCAACACTTTTTTTGCGGATTCGAGTCACATCCTATTCTAGTCCTGTATTACAGAACTAGGTTCACTTACCATTCCATCCCTGTCTTTGTCATGTTATATATATTTACCCTATTTATTGGAGGGAGATATATTTTTCAACCATCACATAATGTAACCATACACATATGTGCCACAAGATCATAAAAAATCATTATATCATAACCCATCAAATGAAAAGGGATACATAAACATTTAATCATATCATAACCGGGGTAAAAGAGACAGGTTTCATAATCATTTCATCATATAATATCTTGTGATTAGAAGAAGGTTTCATAAGCATTTTTTTCATTCTATAAACCTTGGAAGAGAAAAGGGTTTCATTAACAACCTTTCATCTCAAACATGAAATATGAAAAGAAATAATAAGAATGGTGTCCTTGGATTATATCCCCAATAAATCATGAACAATATCAAAGTATGTCATCTTAGATGGAGAAGGATTTTTAATGATCGCATGGGAATTTTCATAAGGAAAATATGATTTCTTTGAAAATAAAATTTTAAAACATAAATACTTTTAAAAATATTACTATTTTAAAATTAATATGAATACATTTAAACTATGCATTAAAAATAATTTAAAACAGTTTTTCAGGAAAACATCCTTTCCTCTTTAAAAAATAATTTTCTTTAGAACATAAATCATTTAGAAACATTTTTATTTGAAAATATATTTGAAAAATAATAAAGGATGATTTGAAAATAATTTAAAACAATTTTAAAAAATTATTTCTTCTTGACGAAATTTTATTTGAAAATATCCTAAAAGATCAATTGAAAAATCTTTGATTTTTTTTTTCTGAAAAATGGTATTCAAAGAATACAAAATATCGACCAAAGAGAGAAATGAAGTCAGATTTTCGTAAAAATGATTTCACAAACATTTAAGTACCAAAGATTGGAAAAATGGTACCATTAATTGAAGATATCATGAAATAAAAGATTATAAGAATAGACATGTGAAATATATAGAGGTATATCTTGATATTTTAAAATTTTATAATTAATCATAAATAATATCGGTAAATGATGAGATTGTAACATAAATCTTTACGACATGGGTAAAATTGAATCATAAGACCCATGAATGAATTAAATAAAATAGAATTAAAAATATAAAGATGATATAAAAATTTGTGATATTAAATTTCAAAGGGTATATATATAAAATTCATGAAATAAAATAGGTTTATATTAGAACATACATATCAAAGAAGGAAAATGGAGACAAAAATCCTTTACCGATTTGGAATCTTATAAATCGTAAACCCCGTGAATGAGGGATACTCAAATGGATATATAAATACCAATATTTTTATTATTTATATTATAAAATATATTAATGGTATCTATAAACACAAAAAAATGAAAGATATGGTGGATATATAATTTGTCTCACAAAAGCAGAAAATCGAGACGGAAATCAATTACCTTTGGTCTTGAATCTCATTATACTCATTCAAAATTCATTTATAATAAATATAATTTTACTATAAATATAACAAGGAACAATATTAATATATAAAATATCATGTATTATATTATTATGATCTTGTTTATCTGTTTATTAACCATTCCATGTCAAAGATACATTTTGGATAAAAACAGTGTTGATTTTCGTAAATAATTTGATTTGTTATATATTTGATTATATTACTGGAATGATGGTACCATAAACTATATAATTTTAAAAATTATTAAATATAACACTTATTTATTATATATGTATTTATATTAATCCATAATATTTAGTGATAGTAAATGAAATACACTATTCATGGAGACGGTAAGTCATACATATACACGAATGATGTTTCTATTTTCGTGTCGTATTGAAATAAAAATATTTAAGTGATATATATTTATAATCATTATATTATTATTTTCATTTCATATAGATCACATATTTCTATTAAAACCATCCTCAATAAATTCCATGTAAAGCGTGAAATAATCGTATCACTTCGCGAAGTGGTAGTCCACCATACACACGGATGACTTTATCATAATCCAAAAAATAGAATGTTTGAGATATAATAATTATAGAAGAGTAATAATTTCATAAATTTCCTATACATATTTTATAAATACTATCTACATCATTATTCCTAACCTTGAGAGGTAGCAATGGAAAAATGAACTACATCAAATTGTGTGGCGGAAGTCCTCCGTACACACGAACGAGGATTTCATAGCCCATTTTATGGAAGTATGTGTGGTTGTAGGTAATAATATTAACATAAAAATATCATAATATATTTTATATAATGATTTTATTATATAATCAGGATATAAAAATAATTTAAATAGGTGAGAATGATATGAAATAAAACACTTGTTTGAGTATTTTTACCTCTTCTTTGGGTATCCTCATTTGGATATCACTAAATCCTTCAAAGGATGGACTGTTTCGAATAATAATGTTTCTTGTATGAGATTAGGAAATTTTTTTAGTTATTTTATTTTCATATTTTGTTCAAGATAAAATTCTTTATAGGTTTGAATAAATGGGGAGAGTTAGTGTATTTTTATAGTTGAGGTGGAGTGGAATTATTGTAAATACTCAAAAGTATTTTCTATTAGGAGGTCAATATTAAATAATGTTTTTTAAGAACAAATAATTAATATTTTTTATATATGATATGTTATATAAACACCTATACCATAGTTTTATATAAATGTTATAAAAATTTGGTACCTTAAATTTTATGTTTTCTTATTTAACTATTTTTGCCTTTTTGTTAACTAGTTATCTAACCTATGTAACTTATTATTTAAGAATTAATAAGATTGATGAATTTTAATAATTTATACTAACCAATTCAAAATATTATATGTAATTTACAAATTATAAATTCTATTTGTGTTTTAAAATAACTTTTACACAATCGCATGTAACGTGTAAAACACCCCTTTAAGTATAACCACGCTAACCGAGTTTTTTATATTTAATGGTAAAGAGAGCCATTATAATAGAATAATTGGTTCATGAATGGGCCATAGATTATATTTATTAATATTTAAAAATCACATTAAATTATATAGGATTCAATGTAATATTAATTCAACTATGAAAATTACATTTATTATAAAATGAGATTAATGTCAATTTTGACATTATTAATTAAATATAGATTT
Organism: Viscum album; assembly: GCA_963277665.1. Taxonomy (NCBI): domain Eukaryota; kingdom Viridiplantae; phylum Streptophyta; class Magnoliopsida; order Santalales; family Viscaceae; genus Viscum; species Viscum album. Next base: position 49,208,118 of record OY728130.1, on the reverse strand, counting down.
TAAAATATTTAAATAAAAAATGTAACGAAAATAAATTATTTTAAAACCTATTTAAAATTATATATTCATGTAAAGAAATAATTTAACTCCAAAATTCATTAAATTTACTTCACTTTTAATTTTTTTACTATCATTTGATTTAATTAATTCTTATCTAAATAATTCATGTGATGGCATTTGTTAATAATATAATGTAATTATATCATCTCTAAATTTTTAAAACAAATTATTATAATTAAAAATTAATATTTATTTATAAACAAAATTTATAATCAAACTTATGTAGTTTTTCTCATATTCTAAATCTTTATAGAAATTAAGTGTAAGAAAGGTTCATTTTTTGTCTTTTTATTTACTTAACAAATTATATGAGCCAATTTAATAGAAAAGTGTCCCAAATTTTCTTAAAAAAAATAAAATAAAGCCCCAAGGGGCGAAATAAGTAAATAAATTGGTTTTGGAAAATTTTTGAGACATTATTACACCTTATATTCTAAGTTTAACTTCATGTAAAATCATTTTTTCCTCAATTGATATAATTGATTTTTAACTATTTTCACTAATAATTATGGTTAAAAATTAATTTGATCTCATTATATATGATAAATTATGATTCATAAAAAAATTTAGTTTATTTTTTCAAATTCTATTAACATAAGTTGAAAAATGTAATTTAAAACTAATCACGTAGATGTGACAAGAATGCAAATTTTTAAAGTGAAAATGTTCTTAATTTTATATTGTTTTATATCTAATTTAAATACTTAATTGATTCTAATGAACTAAAATGTGTCAATTTAAATACAATTTACCAAATTTTACTTTAAAACAAACTCAAATGATAGTTTCATAGTATAAAATATTTAAACAAATAGGAATTTATAAATTAAAATCCAGTATTTTTAACTATTCGTCAAAAAAGTGTCTTCTCATAAAAATAAAAAACATCCACCCTAAACTAATTTGGAAATTACCCTTTCAAAAGTGATGATTTTTCCCAAATAAATTTTCAAAAATTTAAAATATTTAATTTTAAATTATTTTCACCAAGCTTGATAAACCCGTATTTTAGAAAAGATACTATTTTTTAGATAATATTTAGTTTTTTAAATGTTTGTTATTTTCTTTCACATCAATTTACAACCAATAAACATGTGAAAAATATATATTTTCATAATATAATTAATATTATTCATTCCATGTGTTTCAATTCCTAGGCGATAATTATCATATTTAATAATTATATTAATTTTTATATTGTAGTTCAGTAAAACTCGATATTGTGTGTAATATAAGAAAAACATAGTGTTTCGTATTCCACAAGCTAAAATTAGTGTTTCTTTTATCACAAGATCAATTTTTTTAGAAATAAATTAATCATAAATTGGTGTATCATTCAACACAATCCATTAAATAATATTAATATATTCAAAAAAATAACTCATAAAAACATAGGGTGTTACATTCTACCCATATTGATATAAATTTCACCCATAATATTCTTCTAGGTAATCAATGTTTCAATAAAATAATGTTCCATTCCTAGAAACTGACATCATAAAAATTAATTCAAGAACTTCTATAAAACAGTGAATATTGGGAACATAATTATTACTCAATTTAAATCATATCTAGGTTTCAACATATGAAAACATAGGTGGGAAGTGAAAACATGGACATACAATAAAAGTGAAAATATTTATAGAGAGTGATAAAGATCATTAATCACAATAAATTGAGTGATCAGAGAAAGTTAAAAACCAAAAAACCATAAACTAAATAGGCATTAAAATATCATTGATATTATAAAATACAATGATAACCAAACTACATTTAATTACAAGATCCTTTTCCAAATGTTGGATAATTTTCACAAGAAGATAAACTTAAATGATTTCATTCCATAAGCACAATGACACCCTGTAGTTGTGCCCTCATAGATTTCCAATTCATCTCTAATTTGAATTAATAAAGTGGATTTTTTTATTCTAGAAGCACTAAATAATCATAATATTCATAAATATAATGATAATTCATTCCATAAATCATAACTAAATAGTTTTAATAGGTTATTCAATATAGAAAAACTTTTATATGGTGAAGTAATACTTTACTACCTAAAAAACCATCCTATGTTTAACTTAATGCATTCTATAATTTTTTTTTCTAATGAACCATTCAAAATATTAAATTCCAAATCTAGAGAAATTAAGTCATTAAATAGCTCAACATCATCTTAACATTGATGCCCTATATATCGTAATGCACCTCTTGATTTTCACATACAAAAATTGTCTATTCCTTTATCATGTATTATATTGAAACATTTTAATTACCAATATTACCATAAAACCACATTGAAAACATACACAATTCATCATTCCATACATATAAAAATCATATTTGTATATATTACCTCAATAAAAAAATTAGGTAAACTTCATAAATCATAGAATTAACCACTTTTTCAATAAATCCTTTATCAATTTTGAGGTCAATGATAATTTCTTATTTAGATTATTCAAATAAATAAACTTTTCTTCCCATCTAAAAACCATTTTCTCATCATCCATAATATATTAATGGGTATCTTTACATAATAAAATTTCACCTTTCAATTAAATCATTTTTATAATCCATCAAAATTATTGAAAATATCTTCCCATATTCATAATGAAATAATTACACTAAAAATTAATTATATATTTCATGATTCATATAATATAATCTTTGAATTCCAATAAAAAAATACATCATTCATCCTACTTCCTTATCAATAAATTAACTAAGCTTTATCATCTTTTTCTGTATGAATTATTTCCTTTAACATGTAATTTTTAGTCTCTTCATCATAAAAAAAATATAAATTACTCATAAAACCATGCTGATTTTCATCACAAGACATTACCTAAATGACATAAATTTTCAAAACTCACATACTTTACACATTTAAAACATTCCAAAGTACATTATATCTTTGGGATAAAAATATTCCCATCCATTATGTTAACTGAACATTTTATCTTCTCTTTATAGTTAGTTTCCTTTTTTCATTCTATTCCATAGTCAAAACATATTCATGTCCCTTTAATAAATTTACTTGGGTGTTTATTCCCATATTTTTACTCAAAGGAAACTAAACTTTTATTACCCCATGGTCTCCACTATCTAAAATCTCAGTAAACTCTTTCCTTCTATTTATTTTTTAGGTTGCGATTTCGTTAAGGTGAATGTTTTTAATCATGAACCATGAAAATTGATTAGGAATATTCACAACAACCTTCACTCTAGTAATAAAACCATTTGACTTCTCATTAGGAAATTTCTATCACATTCAGTATTAACGCATTTACAACCAGTTACATCTATTAACTAAAACTAGAGTTCATAGTGTGATCAAAATTTTTCCACAAAAAAACCACAAAATCAAGAAAAATAACTTACTGGATGTCCAAATAAATACCGTTTATTTTAAATATATGGTAACATTAGACTGACCTTGGTCATCTATGATCATAATAAATTTAAAATTTTCATGATGGTCCATAATGTGTTTTTCAATTTCTAAATAATATTCCTTGGGAGTGTCAAACTAGGGGTATAACAAGGCCTATTGTCATGTACCGGTTCCTGATTGAGTATAGATGAATATGGTGTTTATGTGGTTATTACCCCTATGTACATCCGTGGTAAAGCCAAATTCACATGTTGTATCTATATGAGGAATTAATTTCTTAGTAACCAATCTCTAAATCATTTACCAAAAATCTAGGAAATCTTCCTTAACATAAACCCATCCTTTTAATTTTTCTTATATATCCCTTGATATATCCCTATAAATATCCATAGGTATTTCAAAAAAGTTTTCTTATCATAGTTTTAAATGTTGACTAAAACATTCCTTTAATACCAACAATAAAAGTTCAGGCATAATATAAATGGATATTACATCATTCTATATGAATATTTATTACACTATATAAACACGTGCCCATGGAATGTAAATTTTTTGCACTTATGGAAGCATTGAACGAAATCTTCTAATATGTTGAAAGATAATAATTTTTTCCCATTAAGATCTTCCTATTTTGTACTCCTACTTAAAACTTTACTTCACAACTCAGAGAAAAGGTAAATAATAATGGGTGAACTAAGATGTTAAGAATGATAAACAATGGAGATAAATGAGCATAATATTTTATTTCAATACCCTGTATATCAAAGATCCAAATCATGATTCAAGGAATAAATATTGGAGTTCATAAGACATTAATAATAAGATAGTCAAAGAACATGAGCCATAATAGCCTAACATTGGAATAAGAAATGGAATTTTTGGTATATACAAAATCGTAGAAAATATTCCATGACTATCCTTATAGAAAAATTATTTTACTGAACCAGGTTTACTACCGATTCAATCCCAATATTACTGAACATGGATCACATCCCATTCCATCCCTGTATTACTGAATCAAGTTTACATGCCATTCTAGCCTTACATTACATAACCATGTTTAATTCCCATTCCAACCCCATATAATTTAACTATGTTCACATATAGTTACATCCCTATAAATCTCATTAGATATATATCATTACGCAATGCATTAGATAGAGATATAGGTCCTAACCATAACATAATTAAATCATACATATATGGTATATAAGTTCATAAAAACTAATCATATCATAACACATGAAATGAAATGGGTTGTATAAGCATTTCATCATATCATATCCTATGGAAAAGTTATAGTTTTAATAATCATTTCATCCTAGAATAACCCATGAAAATAAGTGTATTTCATAAGAATTTTTCTTCGAATTACCCATGGAAGAGAAATGTCTTTCATAAACAGATTTTTATATCAAAAAAACATTAAATAAAAAATAATAATGGATTCATTGGATCACATACCAAATAAATCATTAACTATATAATTTTATGACATGTCATATGGATTAGTATTTTGAAATAACACTTGGAAAAATTCATAAAGAAAAAAAATTTCATTGAAAATAACATTTTAAAAAATTATAAACTTTCAAAATATCTTTCTTTGGAAACAACATTGAAAACTTGTAAAGTAACTGATAAAAATAATTTAAAACAATTATTGAGTAAAATATCATTTTCATTTTGGAAAACACCTTTTTTAACGAGAAATATTTCTGAAAACCATTTTCTTTAAAAATAGCTTTGAAAACATATAAAAGAATATAAGAAAATAATTTAAAACAATTTTTAAACATAAAACAATTTCTAAATAAATTTTTAAATTAACATAAAATATTATTTAAAATCATTTTTTATTTTTTTTTGGAAAATATAGTTTTGGAAGAAAACAGATTTCCTAAAGAAGTTAGAAATGAAGTTATCTTTTCTTAAAAGTACTTGCTCAAAAAGTTTAAGTAAAATAGAGTAAACAATTATACCATTAATTAAAGATATATTTAATAAAAATAGGAGATGAAAATTCATGATAAATATTGAGAAAATGATCATGAAATTTCAATAATTGATACTTAATCATAATCAATCTTGATAAATGATGATATTTTAAGATAAATCTTAATGAATTTGGTATCATAGAATCATTCAACCCATCAAGTAATAATATAAAATAGAACTTCAAATAAAATGGGTATAGGTAAATTAATTAAATTTCATGTAATGTGGTCTGTATGAACAACTCAATAAATAATATTTGTGCATAACATAATATAAATCTCAATGAATGAAAATTGAGACAAAATTTCTTTACTTATTTTGTAACTTGTGAACAGTAAACACCATGAAAGAGAGATTCTAAAATGGATATATAGATAAAAAGTTTATTCTAATCATCATAAAATACATTCATGGGAATTATATACACCACTTCAAAGAAATAGGTGGTGAATATAGCATGTGTCTCACAAAAGTAAAAAAATGAGACATAATCCCTTATCTTTTGTCTTCAATATCGACATACTCACTAAAACAACCCATTTAGTAAATATTAGTTTGTTATACATATATATAAAAAATATTACTATTTATAATATAATATATGATTTTATTATGATCTTTTATTACCCATTTATTAACAATTAAATACTAAATTTATGTTCCGGGTAATAACAACAATTTTTTCGTAAATTTTATGATTTTTTACATTATTAATTGTATTAATTTAATCATGATTTAATTAACTCAATAATATAAAAAATGAAATAAATGTAATATATATTCACTAAATATTTATTTTGTTCAATCCATAAAATTTATTGATTGGAAATTAAATGCACCATTCCTAAAGGTGGTAAGTCGTACTAACGCATGAACACTGTTTCCATCTTCTTATCATATTGAATGAAAGAAAATTAAAGGATACATATATATAGATATATATTATCATTAAAATATAATTTTTATGTCATATATATCACATATTTCTATTAAAACCACCATAAATACATTCCTTTAAAAAGTGAATAATTCACATCGCTTCCCAAGTCTGTAGTCTGCCAAACACAAGAACGATGTTATCGTATTCCCAAAAAAATCGAAAACACAAAGATATGTGTGATATAATAATTATATAATTATAATAATTTAATTTATATCATATATATAATATATAAATTTGATTTTCATCATTATTCAAAACCATGAGAGGTGGTAATGGAAAAACACATGATATCATTTTGTGAGGAGATCGTCTGTGATATACACAAATAATGATTTTGTAACCCATTTGATGGAACTGTGTGTGGTTCTTGGTCTAAGAATTTTCATAAAAACATATACTTTTTTTGAATATAATAATTTAATTACATAATAATTATTTTAAAATAATTAATGAATGTGGAAGAAGATATAATATAAAATACTCATTTTAATATTTTTACCTCTTCATTAGGTATTCTCTTTTTCCCCACTAAATCCATCAGAAGATTGATTTATTACAAAATTATTGAGTTTATGATTATTTTAGGGATTTTTGGAAGTTATTTGGGAAGATATTGGTTGATGAAATGGCTTGATAGCTATGAAGTAGTTGGTAGAATCAGTGCCTTTTTATAGTTGAGGAACAGTGACATTCTTGTAAATACTCAAACGTATTCATGATTAGGAAGTAAATTTTACTTATTGATTATCCAAAAATTATAATTAATTGTTTCTATGGATTATAATGTTGTTAAAACCCTCCAACACGCATTTAAAGACATTTTTTAAACATTTGGTTCCTTAACTCTTAGGTTTCCTTATTTTACCGTTTTGGTTTTCTCATTATGTTAAAATGTTTGCTAACCCATGTAATATTTTATTTAAGACTTTGTTTAAGTGAAAAATATTATATAATTTGGAATTAGTGAATCTAAATATGATATATAATTTATAAATTATAAATACCATATTTTTGGGAAATTAACTTTAACACAAGCACATGTAACGTGAAAAACACCACATTAACAATAACTGTGCTAATAGGGTTTTCTCTATTTAACAGTTAATATAGTCATTATATTAGAATAATTATCCCATTAATGGAAAATAGATTATATTTATTAATATATAAAAATAAATTTAAATAATTTAGGATTTTTATTAATTTTAAATCAATTAATATAATAGATTTTTTATAAAATGACATTAATTTTAATTTTGACATTATTCATTTAATATAAATTTTTAAAAAAATATCAAGAAAATAGTGTAAATATAATAAATTATTTTCACACCTTTTCAAAAATATATATTCATCTAAAAAATAATTGAACAAAATAATTCATTTAATTTACATCACTTTTAATGTTTTGAGTATAATTTGATTTATTTAATTATCAAAACAATTAATGTGTTGTCATTTTTCTAGAATTTAATACAATTATATCAAATATAAAAGTTATAATAAATAATAATGGTAATAAAAACTGATTTATATTATATAATAATAATTATAACCTAATGTATATATATTTCTTCCATAATTTAAATCTTTATAGAAATTAAGAGGAAAATTTGTGCATTGTTTATCTTTTTCTTTACTTAATTGATTTTATGGGTTTGTAACAAGGACAAGTGTCCAAAAAACTGACATAATTAGAGTTTAATTTCACAATGGCCAAAATATATCCACAAAATGGGGTTTATACATGTTATGGGTGATTCTTAAACATTATATTCTATTATTAACTACTTAGTAAACTTGTTTTTTTATTAACCACAATAATTTATTTTTAAATGTTTTCACAAATAATTATGATACAAAATGTAATTTGACATGATTATAATTTATAAATTATTTTAACTGAAAATATATAATCCATTTACAAATTAAATTCACATAATTGAAAAAAATTAATTTAAAACCAATCCCAGAGACATGATGTGAATGTGGGGTTTTTAAGTGAAAATGTTCAAATGTTTATATTGTTTTTTTATATCCAATTTCAATATAAAATTGATTAAAACAAACTAAATTAAAATAGTTTATATAAATTTTAGTAATGTTACTTTAAAACCAATTCAAGATATAGTTTCACAATATAAATATTTTAAATGAAAAGGCAGTTTTCAATTAAAATCCCATATTTTTTTACTATTCATCCAAAAATAATATCATAGAAAAATGAAAAAAAATTAAAACTTAGATAATTTTGGTATTATGATTTCAAAAAATAAATTTATTTTCCAGAATAATGTTCTAAATTTTATAGAACATAATTTTAAATAATGTGTGCTAAGTATGATTAACCCTTCATTTATAAAATATATTGTTTTTTAGAATATAATTCGTTTTCTTTTAAATGATTATTATTTTATTTATAATAAATAAATAAAAAATAAACATGTGAAAATATATATTTTTATAAGTTATTTAATCTACTCATTCCCACTATTCTAATGACATGGTGATAACTATAATATTAAATTAAAATATTAATAGTATATTATAGTTCGGTAAAACTCAGTAGTGTGTAACACAATACAATATTAGTATCGTGTGTAAAACAAGATAAACTTAGTTTTTCATGAATCACATTCTTAACTTTGTATTGTGTTTAAAGAAATATTATCTTAGTGTATGGTGTAATAAAATCCATCAATGAATTTTAATTTGTTTGAAAAAAACAATTCATCACAACATTGGGTGTTACATAACAATAAGGAAACATTAACAAAAACATACCATAGGAAAATGGTCAGTGTTAAACCCTTATCGCCCTTCAGTTATGGGTACAAGACCCATGACCTTTTAAGAAAAAATGTCCTGTAACATTTCCAAAACTATATTAATGTAATTCATATATCATTACCAAATTGTAATAGCTCATAATTACCTCAACATCAAAGAAAAAAATTCTAAAGTCTGCCAATACCTTCATACTTATCCCATCAATTTAAGTGAATTATTCCTCAAATAACTATTTCACTAAAATATATTCTAAATCAATGGTTCATATTTCCATAAATGTTTTTCATGAATATCCTTTATCATGTTAAATTTCTACCACACAAAATTTCATAAGAGGTTTTTTTGGTTTTGAACATATGATGAACCTTAAACTCATAAAATCATGATGGTATCCATAATTCATAATTTAATTAAGACAAATATGCTTCTAGAATTTAATAGAGTCTTTAAATATTACAATATTCTTAAAACTCAAATACCATTTGTAAAAATTATTCCATAATATAATTGTGGAATCCTAATGAATAAATTAACCCTTTTATTTTAACATATATCCTTTCTTGGTCTTGGTGTTAGCCTTTAAAAGATAGAATTTATTAGCATAATTCCCATGTTATTCACATTTAATATAATGAACTATAAATGGATCCCTAGAATGATATTTATTTCCTCCCTTTGTAATATTCGTTTTTCTTCATCAATTCATTAAATTATGCCATTTTTCACACATAAAGAAGTTTCAAATTCAATTGATACACATTCCATGGTGTCTCTTTCCAAATTTCTCACATGATGGAAATATAAATTTCTTTTTTGCATGGTCTCCACTACATGAGGTCTTATAAACCACCATACTTATCTCCTTTGGTGACTATGAGAGTTGGTTATGGTATATGTTGTTAAACATATTTCATGAAAAATGATTATGCATAATATTAATATCTTTAACTCATATCATAACACTATTTGGATTTTTATAGTCAACATACTTTCCTTCACATTAAATTTTAACATGATTCCTTCATGTTTTATCCATTGACTAAAACAAAAAACCATAGTTCGAAAAACAATAATCATAGTGGTAAAATTGAATAATCATTTATAGGGTGTTTAAATCATGAATGTTTTTTAATCTAATAAAACTAAGGATTAAAATAAGTCATTAATTTCTATCATCTATTCAATTCTATAGAAATTATTTTTTTTGAAAATGTGAATTATCCTTGGAATATCTCCAAGAAGTGTCAAACAAGGTGCACAATAAGGATTATTGTTATTCACTAAGTGATGATTAGGTCAAGCACAATGTGATCACTTTAGAGTTATTACTCCTAGTTAAATATGTGTTAGAAGAACATCTATATTTAGTATCCATAAAAGTATGTATTTCTTTTAAAAACTATATAATATTTTCCTTAACAAAAAATTAGTATATTCTTTTATACATATCATCAACGTCTATCATAGTGTTATAGTTCATAATATATGTTTTCTTTAATCTAGGTCTCAACGTTTTTACTAATATTCCCTTAATTACAACTATAATGACCCCATATCTTGAATCCCAGAGCTATTATTTTACTTTAATTACATTTTAATAAGATAAAACTTATTTTATATCAAAGGACCGAATATATTATTAGTCTTGGTAAACTACAAATATACTTTATTCCCACATTACATTTGAACACAAAAATTACAGCATAATGTTTTTTGAGAAAAATGTCATTTCCTCAAGAATATCCTAAAAAATACATCATAGTACACTTCATAGATTCATAAGAAATTGAAAAAATTTAAGGTGAGCTCAAATTCTTGGTAATAGTTAATTATAAAAGAAACTACCATTAGACTATAAGAATAAAAAATAGTAAGGTACATAATTGTACACATATTCCATTTAAATAATGTTACTATCATAATAATTATGGAATGACAAAGAATTAAAAAAATATATTTAATAAATAAAATAACTGTCAAAAATATATAAGTCATAATAAATATTCCATGATAAATAATTTAAATCACATTCCATTTAACCAATAAAATTAGAATGAAATTCATCTAGAGGTAATATCATTCCAAAGATCTTATGGATAATAATAACTGAATTCTTAATGATTGAAATTATCAATCATTGAATTTCATGTTCACAATAAAATAATAACTATACCATCAATATATTTCATAAGACTAATTAAAAATACAATTAGAATCTTTTTTAATCCTAGCTTACAGATTCACCTCATAAGAATACAGATGCATCGAGGGGCTATATAATTCTGAGCCCCACTCATCACTGCATGTCAGAATAATTACACATATATTTAATAGTAAATTTAATTCATTAACAATTTTCCTTATCATAAAATATATTTATTGAGTAGATAATTAGAACTTATCAATATTTCCACAGATAATCAAATAACATTCCAAGTAAACAATATAGTTAAGAATGGTATATGGTTTAGGAAATATTTATATCCATGATACAATGAATATGGATAATAAAGAATTGAAACATTAAAATCATTATTAAATAAGCATTTATATTAAATATATCAATGTTGATGTCAATAAAAATTGTAAAATTCAATAGGTTCATATTAAAAGAAATAGCTCAGTGAAATGGAAATTGAGACGAAATCCCTTACAACGATCATAATGTTGAGGTAAGAATTAATAAACAAATTGATTATGTGGATCAAATATAAATCCATATAAAGAATGATAAAATACAAAATATGATATTAAAAAGTCATTACACACAAAATATTAGAATATCTAAGGCAAATAAAGGGGGAATAAAACCCAATTGAAAAGAAATTGAGTTATAAATATATTTACCACTTGGTAACATTCATGAGAAATCACAATGGATGAAATATTTAAAATTTATAGTTAAAATACCATTAATTATTATTTAATCATGATATTACATATCAAAGGGTAATTATATAGATCATATAAATGAAATTAGGTTCATAAAATTACAATACAACTCAATGAAAAAATATAAGATTATATCACACTTTTATTCTGATGAATTCGTCTTAATCTCTTGTATGGTGGTTTTAAAGTTGTTATTAAATTATAAAAAAAAATTAATATTTTTAATATCATATATGATCCTTTTATAAAATCTAATCACCCATTCATTAATAATAATTAATTATTTTTATTGTTTTGAGTGTTAATTTCCTTGTTTTATTATTCAAACCTTGTCATGAATGTTCTCATACTTGTGCATATTTTATAGTTCAATCATATAAATAATAGTAGTAATGAAATAATTATAATATTTTTAAATTAATAATACTTTTAAGACCAATCATGGAATACATTTTTTATAAATGAAGTACGTTACCATTATAATGATGGTAGGTCGTTCGTATGCATGAGTAACATTTAAAAGTTTCAACGATCATTATGGAAAGGTGGTATGTAATATTTTATATTTTAATAATTATTATAATAAAATAAATAAAAAATTATTTCTTTAAATATACTTATTTATACCATCCATTTTATGTGGTGGTGAAAAGAGAGTCACATCGCTTTGTAATGACGTTAGTCCACACGTACCAGAACAACATTATCATCTTTTAGTTGAGTGGAAATGTAAGAAATCGAAGTAACATGTAATAACATAATAATGATAAGAATGTCATAAATATTATAATTATATCATTTATATAACATATATTAATTAAATTTATCCTTATTACCTTCCAAGTAAAGGGTTAGCGGAAAACGAATCACAACACTTCAGGAGGCAGTAGACTGTCTTCCACCGGATTGACGTTATCGTATCCCCTATAAAATGGAATATAAAAAACGTTATATATGATATAATGAATCCATAAATATAATTATGTTATAAATATCATATATATAATTTTTATCCATATTCATACCCAACTTTCAGAGGTGTTAGTGGTAATGTGTCACATCCGTTCGTGAGGTGGTAGTCTTCCATACACCCGGGCGACACTATCGTTTCTTATCCAAGAGATGAAAAGAAGGATATAAGTAATGTAATTAATATGATAACATATTGTTATATGTTATACACATGAGTTATTGTTTTATAATAAAATAATAATATTTTAAGGAGGTGGATAAGAAATGAAACAAACACGCATTGTTATGAATTTTGATCTCTTCTCATTCGACCTCTTTTGGATTATAACAACATTATTCTAAGAATGAATTTATGACAAAACCGTAGATTCTAGAATTATGGTATTGAATTTGGGATTTTATTTTGTTAGTTATTTGATGATCCAAATGTGTTTTATGGTTTGTATAAGATAATATAGTTAGTGGCCTTTTATACGTGAGACGGGTGGTACACTGGATATTTTTGAATAGAAAAAGATGTCCTCATATTTTTCACATGAAAAGGGGATAATTTTGTATTATATAGAATTATAAATTATAAGGTCTAAATATTGATATATAATAGATTTTATACATGTTATTTGGTCATTTTAACCCTTATTTTGTTAGTTTAACCCCATGTATAGCCATTTTTTACCATAACCGTGCTAATTAATTTTTATTTTTTTCAAAATTATTTTTTGTAAAAAATTAATATGAAATTAATAGATTATAAAAATTACTATGATTAGAAAAATGGAATCTTTTTTACAAATTAAATTCAAATAAATAGAAGGATCTAATTTTAATTTATACCTGCAGACGAGACGAAAAATTGGCTTTCAAAGGGAAAATTATCATAAGTATATAAGGATTTCACATAATTCCATATGAATTTTATTACAATTAGATAAATTAATTAAATTGTAATATAATTTACCTAGTATAATTAAAAAAATAAAAATATATTTTGACCTTGTAAATTATTCTATCAAAATGGAAATTTTTAATAAAAACAGTATTTTTCACTATTCATTGAAAAATGAAACATTTCAATAAAACAACAAAATAATATAATTTAGAAATTATAATTCCATAAATTAATTTAATTTTATAAAATAAAGTTTCTAAAAGTGTTTAAAATTAATTTTAAATTATGTGCACAAAGCGTTATTAAAGGATATTTTAGAAAAAATTGAGTTTTTTTGAAAACATTTCCTTTTCTTTTAAATGATTCTTATTTTATTTATAATAATTGAATAACTATAATTTTACTAGTTTAGATATTACTATAAATACTGTCCAATTTAACGGATATGTAACTATAGTTCATTTATACTCGCAGTTTCATGTTCCTCAAGCTAATGAAAATATTAAATTTAGATAAATATATTATGTTGTTTGTCTAAGAATAGTGTTGTGTGTTTCATACTCAACAAAATATAATGTTATTATTCTATAATTTTATGGTGTTAAAATTTTTTGACAAAATTACCATTTTAAAATAAACCTTTTAAATCACTTTGGTTTTCTATTTCAAATAATGAATATTTTCTAAATCATTTATCAACATAGATCAAATAAATACACAAAAAACAAGGGAATACAAGATCAAAATACCCAAAAAAAGAAATTATAAAATCATCATCAGATATCCATATAAGTGGATGTGGGCTTCATATATCACATCACATCAAAGTGGAAATAATAAAATTCATAAAGAGTATAAACAAAACTGACATGAGTAATGTTCACAAAGGGCTCTAACCATCAGGTCTACAATTAGTGAGTCTAAAAAATAAGGGATGTTTGGTAAGCAACAAAGGATTCTGTCACAGTCTTCCTCATTCCCAAATCCATGATCTTACATGGCCTCTTGGAAACCAATCATGTAATCTCAAATTTTATTCCGAAAAAAGTCCCCTATGGTCCCTTAGAAACAAAAAAGAAAGGCATCATAACCTTCTCTATAAATGCTCAGATTCTCTATTTAAGAATCACCTCACTCACACCCTAATTAAGACATGAACTGCTCTATGCCACATATTCTCAAAACACATTCCACATAAATAGAATCCACATCATATACCATTTTCTTGGCCACATTTTCATATTTTATCAAAACACTATCAACAAGGTAAAACCATTTCTAAAAACAATTTATAAATCCATTTTATGTCATAAATAGTCTTTGAGACATTTTTTCAAACACATGGTGTGAATAAAAGACACACCCTTTTGAAAACCATCTTTAAACAACAAAAATTAAAAATAAAGCCACACAATAAAACAAACATTTTATAAACATCAAACAAAAATGTAACAAATGGAAATTTAGAAAACAGTAAATCAAATGTGATTATAAATGTAGGGGTAATTCACGGAAAACACCCTAAAATAGAGACACTTACCTAACATTTGGTCCAAAGTTCATTTTTCTCTGATGAAAACCACCCAGAAGAGGTATAATAAGGGCTCACACACCTAATACATATCAAATCAAACAAAAAATCCCATATACCACCCTAGATTCAGTCAACAACACCCTTAGGTTTCTACTCTATCAAAAAAAAGGAAGAATAATCTAGAATAAGGAGGGTTGAAGGAGAAAACCCAATGTATTTGTACTTACATCAATAAAAATCATTGATAACTCAAGAGAATCTATAACCAAAGGAGTGGGGATGCTCCACCATAAAGGATAATGTGATGTACACTATGCGGGATGATAAATGAGGTTAATGGTGTATAAACGTTTCAAGGGGAAAATTTGTAAAACGCCACTTTTTAATAGACATCAACATAAATCAATATTTGTAAAACTATACACCAACTATGCATGGATATTTTCTCCCTAGAATCCAAGATTAATGGTTTTCCTTGGTTTTCACATGGTTTGTAAAAACATTCCCATAACATGATAAACTGCACTGTCACCTCCTACATCTCTCTTTGACATTTAACTAAATTTTTAGAAAAAATAGGTGTTAACCATGCACCTTTGTATGTTTTCTGAAAATAAAAATTTTCATTCTCCAACACTTGGGAACTCCCTTAAAGGACTAAAATTAAATAAAATAGTAGATTTACCATTTACTCTAAGGGTGTTACAAACTTCCCACTATACCACTTTTTCACCTAGAAAGTCCTCATGCGTCGTTAGATGAAATTAAGTGAGGCCATTACTATCTCACCTCAGATTCACAGTACTATGTCTCATGAATATTCCTTCTTTATTTCTAGAGCACAAAGATCAACAGAATAGACTTACCATAGAGAATAATGTCTTGAAAATCCATGATACACAAAGGATACTCCACAGTGGTGGCATCAAGAATAAGCTTAAGTCTTCCAACTCTAGAACATGTGATGGGTCCGAATATTATATCTCCATGTTTGAAACATAAAATGCATTATGGATTAATTTTTGAAAAAGTTTAAATTAAATCTGATAGGATACCTTACCCATATATTCAATAACATGAAATGGTCCAACAAAATCTTGTTCCAACTTCCCATTCTTACGTCAATGATGATGACCTAGTCGAACTAATACCTGGAGAAACACCAGATCACTAACTTGAAGCTCCAATGGGTGTGGAATATGGAAGAATTATAAATTTTGGTGACCCTTATATTTTTATAAGCATTTTTCAATCATTT
Organism: Viscum album; assembly: GCA_963277665.1. NCBI lineage: Eukaryota > Viridiplantae > Streptophyta > Magnoliopsida > Santalales > Viscaceae > Viscum > Viscum album. The sequence continues at coordinate 49,191,385 of OY728130.1, read as the reverse complement.
TGATCATCTCAGTTATCCATGGAAAATAATCTTTCCAAACAAGGAATGATCACCCACCTCAAACCACTAGAATTTGTATTATAATGACCATTTTTACAATGACTCAATTGAAGCCATCCAGATCAATTCCAGGTAACAATTTTTATAATAAATCTCATCCAAAAAAATGTACCTTACCCAAAAACCACGAAAATAAAGAACACATGCTACTAATATATCCTCAATAGTCTAGATGGACCACTCAGAATGACCATTCAATTGAGGGTGATATATGGTGCTTATATTATAATCGATTCCCAAGGATTCATAGAGTGCCTTATAAAATCAACAAGTTAATTGAGAATAAAAATCTGACATTATAATTATAGGAAATATGTGAATCTGAATAATATATTTGACATAATGGAATCCAAGGATATCTACCATCATTGACTCTCTGATAGGTAAGAAGTTTTCTAATTTATTTAGAATTATTATAATCACCCATTTGGAATCATTCTCATTTTATGTATCAGGTACCCCGATCATGAAATCCATATATATATCTTCCCACTTTCCCAATAGAATATTATGTGGTTGTAACAACAGAACTGGTCTCTGATTTCTATCCTTGATCCCTTTACAGGTCAAACATCTATAAACAAATTCCTCCACTACATAATTCATCTCATTCTACCAATACAAACCTATAATGTTATAAATCATTTTAGTTTACCTTAGGTGAATAGACAAAAAGAAATTATGAAACTCATGCATTACTTCATGCCTCAAGATTAAAGGAATCAACATACACCTATAAAATCTAAATAACCATCAGAAGACCAAGACCAATCACCTAAGTTCTCCCTTCCATTTATAAAACTACTAATTTAATGTATTTGAGGGACATATACATGATTACTCCTAACCTAGTTTATAAGAGATGGTTTGACCTGCGCACTAGATATAAACACCTGATATCTATACTCATGTACATCTAGTATTAGGCTAGTATGAAAACTCCTCATGCCCTACTCATCCACCATCTCCTAAATAGACTTCACTAGAAGCTTCATTCTCAATACATCAGTGTGTACTTTACCATTCCCAGGGGTATAGGAAATCTAAAAAATTAAAATTCCATAGGTACTATACCCAGTGCCTCTATATGTGTTTTAGGTCCCTATGGGTGAAAATGTGCCTCATAAATTTATGATCCCAATACACTATTTAATGATCCCTCAGGAGGTAATGTTAGCATGTCATTAACACTTGTATCACAACTGCTAATTCCAAATAGTTGGTGGGATAATTCCACTCATGTAGGGGTATTTTCTCTGATCCATAGGCGATTACATGGTCATCCTATATCAATACACAACCCAGACCCATGCCAAAAGTAGAAAAACCTAATATAAGTTCTTCTAGGCTCATGAATGATCAAAATTGACACATATTTGAAATGGGTATGCACCTACTCAAAATCAAAACAGAATTTCTAATCCCACTCAAATGAAACCCCTTTAAAAGTAAAAGAAGTAAAGGGAGAATCTTTCCAAGATAAGTCCCCAAAAATGGCTATAGTACCTAAGAAATCCAGGAAAACATTTAATATCAAACAAATTCTTCAGGTTTACCCAATACATGTCTTCTAGAACATTCTCAGGATCAGTTGAAACTACTCCTTTCAAAATCACATTCCAAGAATCGTCGTTTTTTGGATCCAAAAATGGAATATTGGGAACCTGAAATGTACATGATGATCCCTTGAAACACCCAAAAACCTCCATAACGTCAGTATAATCCTACTTCATCTTGGAATATAAAAAAATTTCATCCAAAAACATGACCACGAAGGAGTCAAAAAATAGATGGAAGATATATTTCATCAACACCATAAAGGACTTTGAAGAATTGGTATTCCTAAATGGCATGATCGATTACTCAAATAAATTTATACCAAATTATGAATGTATTCATTAGAATATCCTCTTTCTGAACCCCCAATTGGTGATGGTGATATCTCATGTTAATCATTAAAAACCAATGGTCTCCCCTAAGGTGATTACATAGATAATCAATTCTAGGAAATGGGTATTTATTCTTCATGGTAACTTAGTTATTAATATTATAGTTTGTTAAAAATAAAATACCTCCATCCTCCTTCTTTGTAAATATTAGTGGAGATGCTCATGGTGGAACGTTGTGTTTGATAAATCACTTACCCTCCATGTCCTCTAACTATTCCTTAAACTAATACATCTTAGCTATAGTTATATGAAAAGATGTTTTAGAGAAAAAAATAACCGTTAGGAACAAATTAGTAGAGATCTAGATGTCTCACTAGAGAAAAAATCCATAATCATCCTTTTAAAACATTCCGGGGTACTTGTCCAAGAACACTAGAAGCTCACTCACTTTACTCTTCTCAACAATGTAATTATATAACCTTGATATCTTTTTTGAGATCAATCTAAACACTAATGTAAATAGTCCAACCTAACCTAGTTTTGGATATTTCTCTTTTTGAAAGACATGAGAGATCATGTTAGGAGAAAGGAACTGAACCACACAGCAATAACAGTTAACTATCACCTTAATGAAAATCAACCAATTCATGCAGATGATAAGGTTGAAAATACTAAGGTCCAAAACAAGGTTAGAAAATCCATAACATATAGAATTAATGTGTCCCCCATATGTAACACCCCATTATTTTATGGTATGACTCTTTATTTAAATAAAATTAATATCTTTGATAACTTATATTTCCTGAAAAATTGAGCTCAAACGAAGTCCAAAATATTATTATTTTAACAAGACCATTATAATCAAGTTGTTAAATTAGCGTTAATGGATAAAATTAAACACATTATGAAATATATGTAGTTTTCTAACTAGTTGTTAACGTTTTAAATAATTCTTTTTCAATATTCAATTTTTTAAGTAAAGTCGTTTTATTTTCTGAATATGTGTTTTCTTCAAAAAATAATTTTATTGCTTTCTACGAGAAAATAGATATATTTAGTTTTTAAAAATGAATTAAAAATTATATTTGATAAAATTAACATCATTTTTGGATTGATAAGGTCAAAATTATCATAGGAGGAATTTATGAAAATTTTAGAAAAAGTATAACTTTTATGTAAATATAAAAATACAAGAACCCATCATTATCATTATATTTAGAAGTAATTTTATGATATTGAATTTATTTCAAAGTAACCTAAGTATTTTTTAGTTATATATTACCTATTTAATTAAATTTTAACAATATTTATACCTTATTTTCCTATTAGTACCTTTTTGTTCTTAAAGAAACTATTTTTCAAAAAATTGTTTTCCATTTACTTTTGATGTTTTAATTTTTTTAAAAAAGTAAAATCATTTTTTTGAATTTTAAAAACTTTATTAAATATTTTTAATCATATGTTTGAAATTATTTTATATGTTATTTTTCTTTTTCTATCCAAAACAATAATTGTGGTAAAAAATGATTTACCACGGTATAGGTTAAATAATTTAGTGGGTTGATGTTAAAAGGTAAAATATTAAAATAACTAAAAAATACATCATTAGATATAGTTTTGATGTTTTTATCATCATTTAAAATACTTTAAAACATTAATTATGATTCAAACTATTTGTAATTAATTTTATCACAATGTGGTTTCCTTTAAATTTAAAATATTCTATATTTAATAACATAAAAACACATATCCTCATGTATAAATACCACCCCATTTATCCAACAAAATCATTTAATATATTAAAATATCTACCTAATTATCTTTTACTAACTATAACCCACTAACATGAGCTTTTTGTTTCACTAAAAAACCAATTCCATGTTCTTTAAGGGGTCCATCAACGAGGTGATATTCAATATGTAACTTTCTCAATCAACCTTTCTTAATTTATTTTCTTCTTATACCATATCTTCACCTTCTTCATCCATAAAATAATAATAAATCTAGTATCATTTATATACTAAAATTTTATATTTCTAATTCAATATATTTTATCCACCTCTTTTCTTATCTCCTCTTATTCAGAGAAATGAAACCACTGTCCAACTTATGGCAGTTAATCGTCTCCGTGAATAATGATTTTGTTCATTTTCATGTAACGCCTTCACGGAAGGTCATAAAAGTATTATTATGAATAAATAAGATTTTAAAAGGTATATTTTAAATAATTTCATTTTCTATGAATAATATATGTATATAATATTAAATAAAATGAATCTAGTTCATGATGTTTAGAAAAATTGCCAAAATAAACGAAACATTTATTGTTAATATGTTATCCAATGAATGGACCTCATTAGAGAAAGAAAAATTATATATGAGTCCATTATTTTTTAAGGTTCATTAATTCCATTTTATTTTACTTTTTTAATTTTTTCATTTGACAATAATATCCATAATTATAAACAAATGAACCGACCATGAAATAAACACAACCGAAACAATGAAAATAATGAACTGTTACTAATGAATGGGTGGTAATATGCTATAAAAGTATCTTACAAGGAAATATAAATATTATTATAGTTTTTAATGAATTAATAATATTATTTAAACCTATACACATTTTTTTAAATTAGAAAAAACTAAAGGGAAGCATGAGGTAAGGGTTTCTCATCTCACTTTTACTTCTTTGAGATATATTCCATATTCACCACTTATTTCTTTTGTGTGGAATATATACTAGAATTTTATATATCATATCACGAATCTCATTTAATTCAAGTTATATAATTTTTAATTTTAAAATTATTATATTTATTGGTCATTCAATTCGACTGATTAAAAAGTGGTAGGGGGATTTCTGAACTCAATTTCCATTCACTCGGTTAAACTTCTACTTCATTGATTATTTCATGTTTAGATTATTTGTGAGTTAAATTTTTATTTTTTTATATTCCATTTAAAAATTTATGATTTTTTACAACTGATACACAAAATTTATTTATTTGATTAATTATCACTTCAATGATATGATATTTATATGGGACTTTTTTTAATAACCCTTAAAACTGTATTTTTATTCCATTTACATGTTTTATAAAATTATTTCAATTTTTGTTTTTATTATCTTGTGATTTTTATAAATCTATATTTACTAATGTTTGAATTTTTAAAAAATGTCTTGAAGGTAGTTTTTTAAATGTTCTAAATGGTGTTATTTTTGATTTATTTAATAGAAGTACAGAAGGAATGTTTTTCAACTTATAAAAAATGAGAATATTTTCCCACCACCATGAAACCTTGATATTTTTATGTATCATTTAATATATAACAGATTAATTTTCAAATAAAAATTTTTACTTTATAATTTTATGAATTTTTTAAGATAAATTATTTTAAAATGAAAATAGTTTTTTTCATGATTTATTTCATGTGATCTTTAAAAAATTATTTTCTATATAAGATAACATTATTTGATGTTACTTATTATTTAATATGTGTAATATTCATGTTTTATGTTATTATTATTTTTAATGTTCGATTATCATTATGAAGGCATGATATTTATGAAACTTATTTATTTTACATGGGTTATGCTATGATGAATTGTTTATGAAACCCATTTAAATTTAATTGGTTCTTGATGGGATTTATGTTCTTCTAGAAAAAATATTTATTTCTTTATTATGTAATGTTTTAGACCTATATATCCATCCAATTAATTATGTCAAAATTTATAACTGATGATATAATAATGGGAAAAAAGGTGAAGGGTTTGATCCACTACTTTAAGTAGGTGGGTCTTGCCACTATAGAAATCATGTGTTTCCAAATCATATATATTGTTGGTATAGGTAGTTAGCCTTAACATATGAAATGGTTTTTATTAAACATGTTTTGATTAAACAATTTCATTTATTTATTTTCTATTTTGATTCTCAAAAATCCCACATTTATGTTACTAATAAGTTTGATAAATGGATTTTATAAATATAATACTAATTAGAATATTTATTCTTGAAGCATAAAAATGTCATTGATCTATGAAAGAATAGTTTTCTAAGTATTCTGAATGAATTTTCAAATTTTTCTAGAAAAACAGTTCTTACCCATCATTTGTTAGCGTAACATCTGGTTTGGAAACCATACATTTTTAATAACATGTATGGATTACAAATTGTACATTTAGAAGAAACCATACTTTTATGGAGTAAATGTAATTTTCCTTAACCATAAATTTTTGAACAAGTGTATGTTTCCAACTCTAGATTTAGTGTTTTTTCATCCTAAAAAGAAAACCTACATCTAAATATTCAATTAATGGAGTTTTTATGTAGAGATATTTTTTGTGTATTTTTGGATAGTCTATGTTGATAATAAAATAAATGTGTCACATGAATGGTCAAGGAGGTCGTGGCTGATTCAAAGTATATCCAAGGAAAAATGTCCCAAAACCCTTTAAAGAGTCTATTTCATGATGCACTAGTCCATCACCAATGGCTAGGGCTCATGAAGCTCCCTAGATGATATGTTCAATTCATGGCCATGAGAAACTCGGATGGTGTTCCTCTGTGAGTCTGATGATTCATTGTGAAATTGTGAAGCCATGACGGTGTTCCTCCATGAGGCATATGGTGCTTTGTGACCTTGAGAATGATTGATGATGTTCCTTCTCATGTTCAATGAATCCAAACCCATTCATCAAGTTGGAAAATTAATCACAAACTGATTCCAATATTTTAGAACCACATTTCCTATAAATACCTCCTTTGTTTCAATATTTTAGGAATGGTTACCCGACCATTCAACTTCGAAATTTCTCTCAATTCAAAAACCTCCTGAGCATCGCTGAATAGACCAAAAATGGATCATCCAAGGTAATTAGGATTCTTAAAATCCCCTTTCACAAGTTCATAAAATCATTCACCCGTGGTGGAAATTCCTTTTACAAAGTCTTACAACCCTTATGAAAGAATGAGGCCCTACAGGGACCTTGAGGCTACATAATGAATTCATATTTTGTAAAACACTATTCTCATGAATCAGAACATCATCCTGAGGTAGGGTCACCCTATTTCATAAAATATACTCCTTATAAAATAATTTTAACACCATGAATCATCTGATCATTGTGAACCACCTCTATGTGTGGCCCTAGGGTTCGTGAAACCTCTCTCTTCGGCATCTTATTTTTTTCTCCCTTTTATTGACACCTCTTTATGAAGGATGAGTTTCTAGAGACCCCCCCAACTATCTAGGATTGGTTCATCTACACCTTCAGTCTCTATGATAACTGTTACATCCATTCTTGGGGTTAAGTCCACATTAAGTGTGGCCCGAGACTCCCACTTAAATTTTTTTTCTTAGCATAAGTATGATAATTATTCCTTATTATCTTCATAGGAACGCTAACATGGAACTAATTATTTTACAATCCTCTCTATTATTAAAGGTCAGCATCTCCAATTTCATGCCCCATATAAAGGATGATGATTAGTGGTCATGTAATCCCAAGGGGTAAGGATTGAGTCCCCTATATCCGAGTTGCATGACGTAAAAATACCTAGTCATAACATCCTCAACACATGATGTTAAACCATGGATTCACCCTGGGAAATAAGCATAGGATGTTTAATATATGAGTGTAATGGGATGGTATCCATCCCTCCTACAATCACATGGAATGAGATCATATTGATAGGGAATGAGATCCTCCTTAGTGTGCTTTCATGCAGAAGACCCACACCATCTCTCATTAACACTTATTTCATAACATGAGGGTCATATCTAATACTCCTCTTATTTATGAAACTGAGAAAGACTCACGTGGTCTTAGAGGATAGTAATGATCATCAAATCCACCTAGTCAACATCATGGTCCTTATATATAGATATAAGCCCCAACCTTCACTCAAATGGGAATCCTCGTGAGTGTAAGACCCAACAACCATACTCATCCTATGGGACTCTTTCACACATAAGCCCCAACCACATGCTCCCATGGGATGATCCAACATGTAATCCCAAAAAATTTCAAACAATGTGGGATTTTATTTCTAACTAAATAGGATATATAAGAAGCCTCCATGATGTTCAAACCTAATATCCACACCCATCCCGATTTTCATTAGGTTTCACACCAGATAAGATCATGCCCATCAACTGGGAGAACACATCCCCTCTAGGTCCCTTACCATGAACAATGTGTAAGCCCTAAAACAAAACCAACCAAGAGAAATAATATTGAAAAGGGAGTATTTCACATGTAATTCATACACAATCCCTCATGAACTCTCCCTTTGGGACATGCACATCCTTCCCACATGATGTTAAATTGTTTGGAGAGGTCCTATAAGAAGAACCTAAACTATAGCATCAAACTACGTGGGTCTTGATCCCTGTATTCTAAATAAGGTATATAGTACACCTATTTGAAGTCAATATTGACCAATGATAAACCAAATGGCTCCATTGTTCGTATTTACCTCCCTGATCAACTCTAAGGGATGTTCTGATCAACCATAATGGTAGGGAAATCTTCCCTTTATGAGACACCCCTCTCAGATCCACCACTATTGAGAAGTTTTATCCATACATCACCAAACCAAGGTGCTAAAAACTTGGGATTCACTTCCCTGATCCACCCCATTGGTTGTTCTGATCAACCTTCATGGTGTGACAAATTCCCATTATGGGACATGCCTTCTATATCTGCCTCTATGGGGCATTACGATCCATCCATCATTAAATAAAGGTGCTCCATCCAAGGGATTTACCTCCCTAATCCACCCTAGGGGTGTTATAATCATCCTTTATGGTGTGACATCTTCCCTCTTTAGGAAAAATCTCCCAGATCAGACTCTACAAGGAATTTTGATCCATCCAATGATAAACATATAGGTGTGACATCTTCTTTTTTAGGGATGCACCTCTGTTACCATACATTATGAAGATTTTTGATCTGTCAACTTCATCCCCATTGGATGTAAAACTTATGACCCCAAATATAGACCTCATGCAAAATATCGGATTCCTAAGGTTTATTCCATGGAATATATGTTCCCATGGAATCAATACCACTTGAAAAACATGGGATACCTAAGTTTAATTCTTTGGAAGATATATTAACTTGACGTTAGATACCTCAAGATAAACATGAGATGCCTTGGGTTCTAAAACTAAGACACCTCCATGATATTCCCTCACACGATGAAGAATATATGCGACAGATGTTCCCAATGTATATACATGCCAGTGATTCCCAAAATGACTACTCTATTGACCGAAGTTGGCTTCCCTATCAAGACCAAATTGGAATTTCTAGATTGAAGTTTCATAGTTAACCAATTTCCAATAAGATATGGAACCGAGAATGAGTTATTTAAAGATGAATTGACTCTATAAGGGAGTCCTGAAATAGGAAAAAAATTAAAAAGAGGAATACATGGAAGGGGAACCAACCTCAAACATCTAATTTTGATCAAGGAGCAGACATAATCGTTGAAAGTGATGAAAGAAACCCACCTTTGGAAGGATTGACTGATTGGTAACAAGCATAGCAATTCATATTAACATAGAGGTGGTGGCCTGGATGAAATCCTGGGAAATATAAATAGTGAACCCAATGTGAAACAATTCTCATAATCATGGGGACTAGTAGTGTTAGATACATATGTATATTATCATGTCACTAGATTCTAAAATCCAATGCCATGTCCCCCAAAAATGGCGGTTTTAACATGGAACTCTCCCAAAATTGAGGTAGAAAATGTTGGGAATTCCTTGGTCAGTGACATTATATGTGCGAATCCCTTTATAATTTTGGAAAACTAGATGATGTTGGGACATTGGGAATAGATTTCATTATACATATACTGATGGATGAACCTGTCCACTTTGAATCCACCCAGCCATAAAAAAACCAACTATCCAATACCTATAGTCACTGAGGAAGGATCACTATTAACACATCAATATTTCAAAACACCACCTTCACAATGAATTACTCTATGAACATAACTATTGTGTTCCCATGCCCTGTATCACCGTCAAAAATAATCAACAGGGGGGTGATGGAAACCCTTGTACATCGGTACGAGGATGATGGGGTTATTATTACAAGGGACATGGCCCACCAGGACCTTGAGTCATCAAGACCTCATCAACATCACCACCCCAAGGGTCACACATGGATAAACCCCTCCTCGTGCCAACATCAATTAATTTTGGAATTCTTTCCCCAGAGTGATCCTAGGACTCTCTTAACTAAGCTAAGAAGGTGGGGTATGCACAATTCACCTTGGTTGTGACTATAACTCAAGATTCATCAAGGAGGGCTCCCATAAAGCTCCATAAATTCTTGTAATGACCAGTCATTTAGGTCGAGGAATAGGTGTGACTTACCCCTTATCTTTTATCTCTAGTCTTGACCACCCAACATCAACCTCGAGTGTAATATCTAGAGAATGCATGATGGGGGGAATCTTCTTACACAACTTCCATGTATCCTTCCACCACTAGCACATTCCTCCAGATCCCTAAAATAGATGAGCAAGATTTTTTTTTCCCAGTTGGGATTGAGACCTCATCCACCTCGTAGGCTTGTTGGGATGAAACTGTCAATTATTAGAGCCATAATAAGCTGTTATGGGTAAGTTCATGATGGTGATATTCAGTATGTATTTCCTCCTCAAACCATCCCCAATCGATGCGATAGACCTCCCTTCTCTCACACTCAACATGGAGTTCCTCAACATATTCCCATGGATGAAAGTGAAGGTCCTCCCTACTTCATCGATAGTTTTTATGATTTTCCTACCCATAATTATGCTTTCCAACATGGATTTATGCCCCATTTCACATCTAATCAGTTAATAGGTCCTCCTCTTACCATTCTCATATAAAATGGTGGTCCTCCCATCTCCAACTTCGATTAAAGAATAGTTCCTCCACACTTCATCAGTAACCAACACATAGGTCCTTCACTATTCATAGATAACTAGAGTGGAGTTCCTCCCCACTCCTTCAACAGTCAATATGGAGTCCCTCCCCATGTTTCAACCAATAATAGAGGTGGTTATCTGCATGATTTCTTTAGATAATATAGAATAATTCTCCATATTCCATATCATCAACATGGATGTCATCCCTGCACCCATTTAAATTAGTGAGAAGGTCCTCCTCACACTTCATCCTTATAGTATAGATGTCCTATGTGTGACAATAGTATTGATCAGTGTGGATCCCTCTCCATGTTTCTTCTAACAAAAGTGGAGGTCCTTCACTCATCATCATCAATAAGATTGGGGTTCCTCTGCAATACTTCACTAGTCAACTATATGGTCCTCCTCACTCAGATAACAGTCTATATAGAGGCCCTCCCCATCATAATGGAGGTCCACCCCACTTCATCCATGATAAAATTGATGGTGCTCCCTGATTCATTAGTAACCATCATGGAAGTTCTCCTCATTCTAGGGAATTACCGTACCCTAAATGACCATGTCGGGGTAGAAGGGTCAATCGCTGCCACCAAAGGAAAATTTATGGGAAGCAAAAAGTCATCATGAACCCCATAAACCTCTTATATTATAATGGGGAATGCATCTCGATGATGGATACATCACCATAATAATCAAAATCAGAGCATGGGTAAAGAACACGACATGTGAGGTTCACCATCATAGAAGGTGAAATCCACAGGATCCCCAATTCCCTCCATAAAAATATATAGGTGGATGAATGTTTTACCCATTCTAGGGGCTCATGGTTTATCCATAATCATAATTATATGTCTCCCTCTACACCACTACCTAAGATCATGGAGAGATTTTATAGTCTTGTATGACTCCATCAATCAGTGAGTTACCTAATGATCCACAAAAGAGTGTCACTACCCTTATTCATGTTGGAGTGGTGAACACCCAATCTTGTTAGGATGTGATGATGTGATTGTCACCAAACACAAGATATTTTCTAGTGTGGAGTGAAATATTTACCCAAAAAGTGGATCTTATATCATCCAACCAACCACCACATCAATCCATGTCGATACCGCCCATCTCTCAGTTAGCCCTGATTGAAGCCTGGGATGATCAAGAAAAAAGCCTCACATCTGAGCAAGAAATCCTATGGGAGACTCTTGATGCATCCACTTTTCAGATTTTTTTGTCCAAATGTGACTTTCAACTTTATCATTCAAGATTCCTTTATCGAGGACCAAGAATAATGTCTCTATCAAACCTTCTGGGGGGAAGCTTCATCACTTCCATGACTGTTTGCTGGTATATTCATGAATCTGGGAGCACATAATAAAAATTGATCAGTAGTGCCGAATGGTTGAGTTGTAATCACTCCTTGTTGATCTACACCTTATATCACTTCGATACAATTTAACCCTCTAATAGAGATATGTCAAGATCCTCATAGTTCTCCTCAGAATCTTGGAAGAGGTGTCTCCACATGTGAAGATCTATGGTTGAGGATATTATGTTGTGCTCCACTTTAGCCATTTCATGTGACAGCCTGACCAACATTGTGATATTAGGGATTTCCCAATAGGAACATTTAGGGAAACATGGTTTTTTCCAAATTCTTTAAGGAATTGGGAACCAATAGAGGGCTTGATGAGAAAAACCCACCCCCTTAGACAGTACTGTACCGGACATACCATCATATAGGTGTCCACACTCACATGAAAAGGTAGAAACTCAGTCTTAGAGATCCATACACATCATTTACCACTATTTGGAACATCAAAAAGGGTTGGGGAAATCTTGAGCCCTCTGATCCTTTTGTTATTGCGCAGAAGGAAGAGGTCGGTCCCATGATATCTGCCCTACTCCAGAAATTTTCATTTTAGAAAAGGAACATTAATGAGATAATTGCAATGCGACACCTAGATTATGGTGATCCTTGATAGGTTCCTACTCCTCCTCTCTTAGGGAAGTAGTAATTCATCCTTGGCTAGTTGTTTTCATTTTATCTTAGTGATTTGGCACATCCAGACATAGTAAGGGCCTGAGTTTATTGAATGTGACCAAGATATGAGTTGTCAAATCTTCCTGAGTAGTTTGATAATCTTACTCAGGACCCAGATCGAGATGCTCCATGAGCTACTGGGCCTACATGCTGAGTTGTTGGCCCTTTCAATTCATTGATGATTATGAATTCACATGAATATAGGGACCCTCGTAAAAACTATTTGATAGCCACTATCACCCCACATATCAAAGCCCTGAAGACATGACGAGTGGCAATCCCACCTGATGATAAGTCACACCCAGTATGGATGGATGACATATGAGCATGTAATTTTTTTTTGAAACCCTATTTTTCCACTTTAAATTGTATGGTATACCCGCTGGAGTATTTTTCACATTTCATCTCGAGGTGTGGGATCATGTTTGGGGACCTAGAGTTGTAGGAGGCCTCAATTATCCTTTGTTTTGTATGGAAATTAGATGGACATTAGATTGTCTGATACATCCAATTTACAGTTGGTTTAATCACTGGTTAAGATGTTCTTTTCTAATAGTACATTTACTGGTTTGGCTCCACCTTGATAATATGTGAAAACCTTTTCGAGTGCAAGAAAATGACTGACGAGAACACAGTAGATTTTCTATCCAAGTTTAAGGTCCTCACATATTCACTCAATAAAACACCGACTCAAAATAAGCTATTGAATATGTGTGAGAGGAACTTCAAGACCAATATTGACCCTAACTTCATTAATTTGAACATAAAAAGTGGGTTTCAGGATTTTTTAACATCACCCAAAGCAAGGAGGAATCTTTAAAATACTATAAGAATGAATGTCCATTGCCTCCACTATCTTATACAAGAAGGGATTCCAAATGTAATACTTCTTCTATAGTAAAAGTAGATTCACCAAATCTATTTGAATTATTGTCCCCTTCTCCAGTAGAGGCTCACCAATTATAGAATCCTTTCCATGATTATCTTTACCTGACATAGAATCTACAAGCACCACCCCATCAAGCACCACCTTTTAGAAAAGGAACTGTGGATCTAGTCCCTTGTCAGACCTTGACCCCTCATTGGGATCAATATCTTATAGATCTCTTCCTAGCCCAAGGAAACTAGACATATTTTTTAATGGATTAATAGGTTCCTAGAGACTTCCTCAGTATCCTGTATCTGGGGATTTTGAAGCCTCTAATGTGTAATAATCCCCGTAAATCACATTGTACTAATATCCACAAAAATTTCACTTATGAAATGATACTTGGAGACACTATAAAATGTTTTATACATTCATGTATTAGCTTCAAGATCAATTGGATAATATTCTATTCAAGTTAGTCAATATCCCAACAATGGTGGAACACATATTCCCCAAGACAGAGAGTGACATTAAAGGTGAATTTCAGCATGTTTTAAACTAGAAGACTTTGAAGTATGAATTTGTCGTTACCAATGGAAATTTTCTCATCTTCATCATCAAATACATAGGCATTGAGATCGATCCATAAAATATCAAGTCAATTGGCAATATTAATCCTCTCAAAAACCTATGAGAGCTTCAAGGACTTCAAATAAACGTAGAATACATATACTGATTCATTATAAATATGGATAGAATGTTTAATCCCTTTTATAGGCTCATGAAAAAAAGGATCGCCTTTTATTGGGAGGATGAGTGCCAGATTGCCTTCAAGTAAATCAAGTGGTATCTAATATAGCCTTGGGTTCTGATGCAACCCATATATAGAAATATTTTGGTCCTCTTCATAAATTCCCTAGAACGATCCCTCAATTACATAATTTTTAAAAAGAATAATAAAGTCAAAGATAATAGTATATAATATCACAGTCACATTATCCTCTAAATAGAGACTACATACTCCACATTCGAGAAGATATTCTTTGAGTTTCATTTGCAGTGAATATGTTTCAGCATTATCTTTAGCATCACGAGATACAAATGGTTTCCCATGTAGACCCACTAAATTATATCCTAAATCATCCAATTAGGACAGGAAGACAAGCATGTCTAGTAGCATTCCTTCAGCAGTTCGACATCAGTTTTGTTTTGTAAAAATCTATCAAGGTTCATGAATTAGCTTGCTTTCTAGCTTCCCATATGGATCTTTAAGAATCACATATGAACGTTAATTTCCCATAAGGGGCTATATTTTTAGTGGATCAATATATTCCAGGTTGGAAGATTCATTTTGATGGAGCCTCCCGAATCCATACTCATAGAAGGATCAATGATCCCAAGCTCAATAGAGTGGGAATGTGGATCATCTTCATCACTTATGCACATGTTATCCTACCATATTATATCCTATTATTAGAAGTCTACACCAAGAATGTGGAAAAGTATCAGTCTCTCATCATTGCTCGCAAGTTGGACCTCTAGATTGATGTATCCCACTTACATGGAAGGTAGAATCCGATTTAGTCACTATGAAGATTAATGTTGACTATATCATTAGAAAAACAGAGATCATGCCCTAGTTGGAACGCACTACCCAACTAATGGCTTAGTTCCTTTCTTAGCTAGATGATACTTTTATTCCTCAGTCACATAATTTTTGAGATGAAGCGCTATCTAGTATATCTTCCTCCCTTATAGAATCTGACTTGGATAATATTTTCATTCTTGGGTATCATCATAGAGTAATTTAAACCGTCATTCCAGATAATGGAGAGAGCCAGTATGTGGACCAGATGACTACATTGGGTTCTAAATATGGACCTTCAGATCCCCCATAGTATAATAATCCTCTGATTGAAAACCCCAATTCATTGTGTATCTCTAGTGTGGATCTATCCTGATATATGCATAAGATCACAGAAAAAGCTTCCAAAGCGAAACACAGTTCACCCTCTAGTGTGGGCCCAACTTTCAGAAGACTCTCTACAGACCTGGATTTTATGTAATCATCCTCTGTTGCATCCAAGGAGAAGAGATTCCATATGTTATTAATTAATTTCATGCTAGGTCTTGTGGCATCAAACCAGAAGGATTAATTTTGTCCCATCATATTTGAGGGTAGTGCTAATTTTGGGCCACCATGGTCTACTACAACATCAAGGATTCAAAGAGGTTCCTTGTGTGTGAGATTAATGAAAAACATTCTGAATCAACCACCTAATACCCCCGCACCACAATGTATTCAAAATAATTTTCAGTATCGGGGATCAATGTTGTGGGACCCAATCCTGTAACAACATCTTGTCAGAACAGATTCATTCTAAAGGTGAAATATTTATTCTCCAAATTGGTAGAATGGATTTCTCTCAAGGATGTCATGACCCATCCCCCATGGCTCGTGTCGTGACTACCCCAAGCCCTCCTTCTATAGGCCAGGGGCTGGCGACTAGAACCAGAAATGCATATCCCTATAATGGGAAGGAATTGCCATCAAACCTATACAAACACTCAACCCAAGAACACAACTAGAAGCAACCACGAAGAAAACTGCTGTATTAAAAAGTGTAATAAATGTAAAGGGGCTAGAATACAAGCCCAACTAGAAATTTCAAGTACAACTGGAAATTGAAAAAAGCTCTTGGAATGTTCACCAAGGATCTTAACTAAAGGGTAGGTACAACTCACGATCAGTAGTCCCTGCGGCACATCACGTCGAATTGTCCACCTCTGAGCATTGTCCATTCCTGGCTCCCTCGGCCTCAATAAATGTTATATGTCATCTATACAAGACATGGAAAGGTGCAGGAATATCCCGTGTAGGGATGAGTATAACGATACTTAGTAGGGACTCTGAGACCCCCGAAAATCTTCCAAAGTTCAACCAAGGAATAACCACAAAGCAAGACCTCGTCCACATAGCACAAAGTAGTCAAAAACTCTACTAAGGTATATTCCCATACATATACCTATGTTATCAAGATATACTAATCTCATACATGAGTAAACGTAAGGCTCCAAATTCTAAGACAATTGATCCATGAAGGAAGAATACCACAAATTTAACACCATGAAGGTAACACCATGAAAGTGAAAGTACCACAAAGGTAACACCAAGAAGGTAACACCAAAATAGTAAAATTAGCACAAAGGTAACACCACAAAGGTAACACAACGAAGGTAAAAGTACCAAATCGGTAACAACACAATGGTGAAAGTACCACAAAGGTAACACCGTGAATGTAAAAGACTTAGCTCACACTAGGTATATACTTAAGTACAGAAGTACAGATGATTAGTCATAAATATAGATCATCTTATTCTATCTAGAGGCTCTGCTTCTGGCCAAAACTTAATCATTATGCGCTGACCCACACAGGATCACTGAGTTCTGACCCACACAAGATCTATAGGTACTAACCCACATTGGATCACTATTCATTCTTCATGTCACATCCAATATCCTCTGCCTCACTACTAGCCACTAGATTCCCGGTCATAGTACGCTTGATTCTTGGAGAACCACTCATCAAACCATCAGTCGTATTTCTTCTAGAATGAAGATCCTTGAATAAGTACCTCAATGGACTGCCATGTTGTAAGGGTTCCAACACGATAGACGGTGCATCAATCGGACACCCGATCTGTGACATTTAAGCATTTTAGTACAGAGGGCCCAGTTGGATTTGGGTAAGATCCAACCCGGTCGTACTCCAACATTCTCCAAAATTCAACTGGAGTATACCAATAGGAATTACTCACTCCAAGGATCCTAGCACCATAGACGGTTCGTCGAACGGATTCCCGGTTCAGAAGATATGGATCTTTTAGTGAAACTGTTCCTAGAAGGGTCTCGGTCCGACCCGACCCGACCTGGGTCCGGCCCTACCCGACACACCCAGTTTTGGTCTAGCTCAGCCCGACCCGAACTAGCCTGGGCCTGGCCGGTTAGGCTGGGCCGTGGTGGGCTTGGCCTGCTGGTCCTCGGACCGGCCTTGCCCACCTGGCCAGTGAGACCCGCTGGGCTGGTGCGGCCCAGACCACAAATGGGTGCAGCCCACTGGGCTCGCGCAGCATGGCCCACGAAGGGCGCAACCTACTGGCCTCTAACAGCTTGGACCGCGGAGGGGTGTAGCCCACTAGAGGCACAGCCCGCAGGGCATGTGCTGCCCGGACCACGGAGGGGAGAAACTGCTGGTTTGGTCCCACCCTAGTTGGTGCATGGGGTATCGCCTCACCCCGTCCCCCATATGGCTATGCCGTATGGGATGAGAAGCAGGGGCACCATGTGGTGCCGCTCGGTCACCACGGTACCCACAGGGTTGGGTCCCTCTTCCTTTGCTGCGACCAGCTCCAGGGGCGCGCAACGGTATGCCGCTCTAACTCCGTCCACGGCTCGCCGGTGTCCGCCACCATTGTCTGTCGCAACATCAGCGCTGCCCCATTCTCTGGCGGTGTTCAATGGCAGGCCGCCCCTTCCTTTGTGGTTGGTCGTTGACGGCCACCGCCATCACCCACCATGGCTACAACCGATTCTTTCTTCGTAGGTGGCGCGACTCCATCTCTTATTTGGATGACCGTTGCTGACCGCCATCATCACCTGCTGTTCCGGGTTTCATCAAACTCGAAGTAAATGCTTGCGAAGAATTAAATAAAGTCCAACAAAATGGTGGAGGTTCTGGGCCTTGTTCATTCAGCATGTGCCCTCCGCTTTAGCTTGATATCATAAGGTATGAAAAGGATTAAACAATCTAATGAAATGAAAACAAGACAAATCCCTACTCCAGATCTTTGGAGAACTCCCACGATTGAGGAAGATTCAGGGTTTTTCATCCCTACATCAATCTTCCAATGTTGCTGCTCAATCATCTTCCTTCGGTTCATGATTTGATTTCACTCATCACTTCTCGCCAGAACTAGTCCCACCCTCCATGTGGTTGGCGTCGTATCACTTTATCAGAACTTCGTTGATTGGTGAATCCATGCTGACACTCCTCCCCATGTTCCATATAAATAGAATGGGGAAAGGTGAGTAACACGCGTGGAATTAGTGGGGGTTCATTTAATAGGAACCTTACTTATTCCAATGGCTCTATTACAAAGTATTTGAGGAGTCAAGCCATTTAATGGATTGACACGTTGTTGGACCTGCCACTGCCTCTTGTCCGTTGGAGGAAAAGAAAATAGAGAAATAAAATAACAATGTTATTTTATTATTATTTTAAAAGTCCAAAATCTTTCTTTTTCTCCCTAACTACTATGGTTGAAGTGTATCCTCACTTAAGAGAATCTTGGAACTTTACATTCAATAGTTCTCTCAGATTTTTAATCCAGCCATCGATACAAAAGTTAGAAAACATCGCTCGCGTGTTTATTGAACGTACCTTAAAAAAGATTAGAAATTAATTCTGGGCGCACTGGGCCTCATAATCACGTGCCATAAATTTTCACAAACTCTTAATAAATCCATAAAATTAACAAAATGGAAAACCTGGACATTACATTCTCTCCACCTTAGGGATTTTTACCCCGAAATCCACAACATAGAATAAGGAAACAGATGGGTGTAATGAGCCCGAATCCGAGCCTCCCACTCCCTTGTGAATTCCTGGAGGTACCTGTGATTCCAGCAAACGTGAAATAGAGGTATTGACCATCCGTGAAAGACCCACTCCATTCGATCCTCAATCTCCCCTAGAACCTCCATAAACATCGCCCTTTTATCAAAGTCCAGCTCACCGTGGTCGATGATGTGAGATGGGTCATGCACATATCTCCTCGGCTGGGATAAGTGGAATATGTCGTGATCCCTCTCCAACTAGGGTGGCGTTTCCTAATGGTATTCCACCATGATAATACTCTGAAGTATAAGAAATGGTCTGATAAATCTCAGTGATAACTTGCCACCCCGGCCAAATCACTGCTAACCTCGTCGAGCTGATACCCATAGGAAGACATGGTCTCCCTCCTCAAACTCCAATGGTCTCCATCTCCTGTCAGCATAAGACTTTTTCCAAATCTGTCCAATATTCATATGCTCCTGAATGATCTACACCTTCTTAGTGGTAGACCATTCCAGCTCTGGACCCATAAGTGCTGACTCCCCTAGGTCTTTTCTACATAGAGGTGATCTGCATGGTCTATGTACAAAGCCTCAAATGGTTCCATACCGATGGTGGAGTGATAGCTAGTGTTGTATGAAAACTCCACCATGGGCAAGTGATCTGCCCAACTATGGCCAAAACCTTGGACACAAGCACGAAGCATTTCCTCTAGTGTCTGAATGGTTAGCTATGTCTGACCTTCCATATGTGGATGAAAGGCGGTGCTCAAACGCAGCTGAGTCCCAAAAACCTCTTGTAATCCCTTCCACAATGAGGATGTACAACATTAATCATGGTTAGAGATGATCATCAATGGAACCCCATGAATTAGTACAATCTCCTGTATGTAGAGGGGTCCCAAGCCCTCTAGTGATCCCGGCTCTCGGATGGGTAGGTAGTGGGTTAACTTGGTGATTCGGTCAATGATATCCTATATAGAATCATGTACCTAGGACATACGTGGAACCCTTTCACAATGTTCATGGAGATACCATACCACTTCCACTACGACACCTATAGTGGATACACTAATCCTGCTGAAACTTGATTCTCGGACTTCACATGCTGACAAGTGAGACATCGTTAAAAAAATCCGCCACTGCCTTCTTCATCCCTATCCACTAGTGCTAACGTCGAAGGTCCTAGTACGTCTTCACCACACCAGGATGTACATCCAGAGGGGACGTATGGAACTCCCTCAACACCTCCTCCCATAGCACCACCGGTACCATGGTACATCCTCTGAAGAGAATGATGTGCTCATGTTTCCTCTGGAAATGGGGAAGACCTTGTTTTCTTATGGTTCAAACATTCCAATCGGTTTCTAACGGGTTTGTTCATAGAACTGGAAACATGCAATTATTCTATATCCATTTGGACCTACATTCCCAAGGTAGGTGATCTTTAGTTGTGGACCGATGAGGCTTAAGAATTTTTATTATTCGAGAGGATGGGAGGTTGGACTCATCACACCTTTTTGGGGGGGAATTATTGTTTAATCTGGGACTCTGTTTATAGATTTATGTTATGTTCATGAATCCTTATTAAATTACCAAGTATGAAATTGAGCTTTTATTTAGATCTGACAATCAATGATGGATATGTATGAGATTTAGAGATTCTTTTATATATATTTTAGGTTCTTCATCGATAGAGACTCATCTATATTTGTTATATATTCTTAGTCAATGGTATCCTTCAACACATTTATATAGAAATATCTTGGTCATTATGATAACCATACTAGTTTTAAAGCCACTCAGTGGGGCACTTGACGTTTATTGTCGTTCAAAAGGACATGGATTATTTTAGAGTTGGGATCATACCCATAGATGGGATACCTACAAATCCTAGTTTAGAAAAGAAATTATAACCCACTTAGTTTGAGTAAAGAAGTTTGAGGTTTATGCATGATTGATGGATCAAAGAAATATTTCATAATTAATTTTATGCCCTAAGCTCACATGAGTCATGCTCGGTGTGAGAAAAAAAAGGTATCAATGAAACCTAACGATTGTGCCACAAAAGATGCAATTATAAGAAATGATGTGGGGATTATGTATGTATGACTTCCCAGATAGATGTAGATCGGGACTTACTTCAGAGAAGAAGCCTGGGAACAAGGTCCATAAAGGTATGTGTGCTTTATGTAGATTTGGATACTTTACTTTGCACGTAATCCTAAAGAGGATGACCAATTTAGAGGGGACTTATGATTGGGTTTTATTCCTGAGAAGAAAGCCCAGATCAAAAGAAATTAAGACTGGGGATTACTCCTAAAGAGGAGGCCCAGGTTATGGGGAATTATGACTGGGGCTTAATCCTGAAAAATAGACCCAGGTTAAGAGGACTTGAGACTTTGGGGCTTACTTCTAATAGGGAGTCCCAAATTGGGGAACTTTGGGATTACTCATATAGAGGATTCCCATATTAATGGAATTTGAGATTGGGGCTTGCTTTGGAAGTGGATGCCCATGTTAAGGGAACTTGGACTGAGCCTTACTCTTAAAAAGGATTCCCATGTTAGGGAACGTGGGGCTTACTCCTAAAGAGGATGCCCATATTAAGGGTCTTATCATTTTAAAGGATGAGGTTGAATGAATGAAATCTCAAACCTTAGTGACAAAATGATATGTATATCACTAGGTTTTTAGAGATGTTCCACAAAATTCTTTTCAGATAAGGAATCCAACAAAGGAACCATGGTAAAAATTACTTTGTAGAGGGTTTTGAAGGATAAATCTTGAAGAGGAGAGGTGGATTTGAAGAAAATAGTTGAATAAGAAGGAGGGGCACCCAAAAAGAGGTAGGCGTGCAAGTATTGTTGGGGCACAGAAGTACTGGTCGCACAAGTATACTTGCGTGACACATGTGTACTTGCGCGACGGTTAACCCACAAGGTAATACTTGGGATAGACTAAGCTAGAGCCTTTAGTATTATCCCTAAAGGCTTCCAAAAGTGTGGTGCGCAAGTTTTGTTGAAGGGATAAGGTGGCTCACAAGTGTCTTCATTTCCCTTAAGGGTTAGACACTTTAGGCGTGCAAGTTTTGATGAATTTCAATAGTTAGGATTTGTTTCCCCTCTTTAGATCTTCCATTCTAGGTAAGAAATTACCTTAGAAGTATTCGGAAGACTTAAAGTAGAGACAAGGGCGCCGAGAACTGAAATCTGACTTTTGGAATTTTTCGTCCCCAAAATGGGGCGCCCACAAGGGGTATTTATAGGATACTAAAGACCTTGGGAAAAAATCAAAAAGGGCGCGCAAGTCACCTGCACGACCAATATGTGGCGCATAGGTATACTTTCACGACAATGATGAAACTTGCGCCGCCCATTCGTAAAAATATCTATGTTCATGCCTTTGTCAATTTTTTATGGTTCTTCAAAGGATGAATCTCTTTTTGCTAAGGTATTAACCTTTTTTAGTCGTTAGACTCTGTGATGGAAAGTAGAATCAACAAAAGTCCCCCCTCAAAGTAGGATCCTAAAGGTAAAAGTCTTTGACTCTGAGGTAAAGGATAAAACCAAGGAACTGCGGTGCGCATGTTTTGAGCGCACAAGTGGAGGCTCGCAGGTGAGAGCCACGCAGGGTATGACGTGCTGGGTACAGACTTGGCCTATAAATATGTGTCCATTCTCACACAAAGCAACCGGCTTTCAAACCATCCCGCTCTCGCCGTGCAGGTTTCTCTCATCACGCAAGTGTCTTGATTTTCCACGGTTCATTGCTTCTGTTCATGTCGCGCTTCTGCATAGGTAGTTTGACTTGCACGGTGATAACTACACGCCCAAACTTGTGTGACACAATTACATGTGCGTGCCAACATTGGACTTGTGAGCCTTAATTCCATAGAAATTTTTTCACTTTTTTTCACATATTTTGTGAAAAATAAACTTACATAAGAGTTAATTATTTGAACTTTGTGCAGATTAAATGGCTCCCAGAAGAATTGGAACTGCTGATGAGCTGGCCAGCAAGAAGATTGATGATGTGATGAACGTTGTTGGCCATGATTACTTTAATATCTATGACAAAACTCTCCCAGATATAGCCATGTATTTGAATAATTATCATCTTAATTTCCCACAATGTATTTACCTGCCTCGGTATGGGCATGGTCATCTACAAGAAGTCAACATTCCAGAGCCAAAGAACTATCTCCCGCATTCTTGGTTTCCAAATTACACCAATTTTTCTTCAGCCAATGTCTCAATTGGAGGATCATTTTTAAATAATGGAATAGTGCAGAAGGCCTACATAATTCAGCATAGCTCTTGTGCCCCAGATCTGAAACCTCACAAGCCTGATCTGCAACCACATTGTTATCCTTCAATCTTCTGAAATTCTCATATGGATCAATCCAAAGGCTGGAAGAAGAGTTGGTAATTACATCCTGGAGGAGCTGTGAATCCGACTTGGATGTGGGCATATTGGGTGTGACAAACCTATACAGAATTTATTGAGGATCTGAAAGGAGATGCAATATATGAAGCCATCTGGGCTGGGCAGACATACATTTACAGGAATGATCACTTTGTGTTAGAGCTAATCAGCCACTGGAGCCCAGAAACCAATTTTTTCCATCTGACTCATGGAGAATTAGGAATCAGTTTGTGGGATGTCTACAAGATCTTGGGGGCTCTAATTTTAGGTGACATGTATGATGAATTCATCCCTCCCATGGAGACTGGGAATGATTCATAGAAGAATACGACTTTGGCTCAGGAATTATTGAAAAGTTTCTACAAGCATAAGAATTCCAAGACCTCTAAAACTCATTCTAGAAAGGATATTCATCAAGAGGAGTAGATCAATATTTTTCTTACCAGGAAAGAGGTGAAGGGGACCACCTGTTCTCGTCCTACTACCTACCCCAGAATAGAGAAGATGGGTGATTCTGGCACATTCTGGCCAACTCTAGAAGAGGGATAATTTGAGAAGTGGGGGTACAAAGTAGATCAGAGAATCCCAAGAAAGAACCATCTGGAGGGCTTCTTAGCCTTGTGGATCACTGTTTATCTTCTGTCAGTCAGGGATTAGAAAGGAGGAGTTAGGTCAGGGAGCTTCGTTGTGGTAGCCAAGTTGACTGAGAAGAAAATGGTTGGGTTGGCCACCCCGATTTTGGCGAAGATTCATAGGAGATTACTCAATATATTTATGGGTATGTATCCTTTGAGAATAGTGGGACCATTCCATGTTTTGCGGGGATAGATCACCACTCATTTCAAGACATATGCTGTACAGAATGGAGTACTGGTTTCTGGAAGCTCTTTCAGGCCATTAGTGCAGTCATTTTCTATAATTTATCCATTAGCTCTCAACTCCTATGATATGAAGGTGAGGTTGAGCATGTTCAAAGAATTCCATTTATTTCCTTATGGAAACCCGCCAACCGAGCGGTTTGTTGATGATGGAACACCCGTCTTAGAACTGAGGTTATACATGCTGGATTGTATAGATGGTGTATTGGACACTAGGATTGACGGAGAGATTATATGTGAGGCCTATGCTCCATACAAATTTTCATGCCAATTCAAGTGTCTACAGCAGACTATTGTATCCCCTACTATGCATGTCAGGTCAGAGCAGAATCTGATGGTTTCCTAACAACTATGGTTGCTGACATCTATGGAGAAGACCGGGGCAGTGTTTGATCTTCTAGTTTCTAAAGCGGCGAGTAAGTTGAATACATGGTATGCCGAGAACTGGGTAGCATCATAACCTAAAGGGGTACTAAATCATCTGGTTCATCGGGTGGGAAAAAAGAAGAGAACTATCGAGAAAGAAACCCTTCATCTAGAGGGTGACTCTTCTATACCTGGAGCGGATTCACCGAGTTCCTCACCCAGGGCTGACTTGTCAGATTCTCAGGATGGGGATGATGAGGCATGGCATGTGTCAAATCAGCCTCGTGCCATATATAATCCTCCTGTCAGAATCAAGAGACCCACTCCATCGACTCCTAGAGAGTTAATTCATTGAGGAAATTTAATCTCCATTACTTTATAGAGCAACAAGTTTCATTTTCTTATTCCTTATCTATGATTATAGGATCTGGGAAGAATCTGAAGTCCAATATTGTAGGACCCTCCTCGCAGCCTTCTGGTACACATGCTGAATATCTATGACCAGAGGCTGTCCAGACATGGCAGAGTTTATATTGCGATGCTGAAACTGGCTGGATGGATCTGTGCGAGGGGCTACACATCCCTAGAATAGGGAATCTTCATGCCTCTACCGATATTTGTTTTGAGGATAACCCCGATGAAGTGAGGGATTACATTAGAGAGCTGGAGATGGTAATATATGACACTGATGATTCCATTCCTGTCATCAATTGGGTAAAGGAAATGATAGATCGTGGCACCAGTGAGGGGACGAGTGCTTTTGGACATGAGGAGTGGCACGATTACATGGATCCTAAAGATGTAAGTCTCTTTCCTTATTTTCTTTGAAACATGATTTCAGTTAAATCTTTGTTACTCAAAGAAATTAAATTCTTTATCCTATAGCTTACAAATAAAGGAATTGCTGAGGTTCCTTCGCTACAGTATAGCACTGGTGGTACTACCATAGGGGATAATGAATCTCCTCCCAATCCGGGTGAAATATCCTTAGGCCAGAAAGCCAGGGAAGAGGAGTTAGACATGGTTCTTCATTCTCCAATTCCTGTACTTAGAGATAATGATTTCATCACTCCGAAAAAGCCAATGAAGCAAAGGCATCAAAGGAAAAAGTCCACAGTTAAATGCTTCACTAGTAGTGGTAAGTCCTTCGGATAGTCATGAGTCTTAACCCATGCAAATATTGCTCATCCTTTTTGGGATTGCATGGGCTTCTTCAATTTTCCCTTTGAGGAAGAGGACTGACCCTCCTCTAAGAATGATGGAGGGTGCTGGTGAATAGTCGCAAATTCATCCTAACTTGGCTGCTCCTAAAGAAGAGCCAGCGTCTATTCCTTGTACTACTCTTGTTGCTTCTATAAGGAGAGAAGAGACTAATTCTAGTAATTTAACAATGATTCATAAAATATTGAATGAAAAAATAAAATGACTTCCATTCTGTGATAATTTAGGTTCAACACTTGCACCAGAACATTTTGCGGACACTACAACTGATGCTGAAATTTTATCTAAAGAAACTATCTGCGGTCAGAGGCTGCAGGATGAGGGTCACCAAGAAGATACATCGAATGGTCCCACTGGTGAGACTGACCAAGAATCTGAGATATATTTGGATGAATTGATGAAACATGGCGCATCCTTTGAAGAAATTTTTGGTCATATTAAATTACAATGTAATTTAGAAGATTTTGGACGTCTGTGTTATCCTTAATCATATTAAAATAACTTCTTATTACATCTCTGACCATTATTGGTTAAAATGTGCAGTTCCATATGAGCAAGCTACTGAACTGACAATGCCTAAAGGGGGTATGGACAACCCTACAACTGCAAAGACACTAGCTCAAGTGGAGCTGTACCCGATAGAGCATCCTGAAACTCATCCTAAAAATCCTGTTGAAGCAAGGAAAGACTCGGAGGAGACTTCTCGTGCTATTGATCTACCATTGGGTAAGAGATAAAAATATTTGTGGTTGTACTTAATTTGCATGAAAAATTAATCAACTTTTTTTTATCCTTCGAAATTAACCAAAACTTTTAATTGACTATGCATGGCCGTCAATTTCAGTGGCAAGATCTGGAGGTGAAACCTAAACCTCCACCCCAATTGGAATATAAAGTGAAGTAACATGGTTCTAGGGGGAAGGAGAAAAATAGGGAACTTCTCCAAGTGCATTAATCCCAGATTATATTCCCTCCCTGTGACAGTGATGCTGAATCAGTCCCAGAGGTACAAAAGGCGCTCCAGTTTTCACAATGCAAGGCATGGAAGAACATATGGAAGATCATATTTGAAGTGCCTATAGAGGATCTATCTTCAAAGATCCCATGACTGTCATCCTTATTCATCATGTTGGGACTTGGAGGTTTTGGATATCAAGAGATCCATGACATGGTGAAACAATTCATTTTATGGAGGGAGCAGGAGAAGAGGTACCGTCAAGACATGACCAGAGTGAGGTTGTTGGCCAATATCAGTGAATTTGAGGCTATGATGCCCCGATATGAGGCTGATCATGCTGCCAAGTTGAAAGAGATGAATCATAAGATCAAGGAGAAAGTTTTCCAGCAGACGAACCTTCAGTAATAGTTAGATGATGTTACTGGGGAACTTGACCAGCTTAACAATTCATTGGAAGGATTTCGAACAAATGGTATGAAATCCATCGCTAAAGCCAAGAAAGCACTCCATCAAGCTGAAAAGAGTGAAGCTGGTTGAGTGCATGACCTTCAAGTGGATGTTGATGAAGCTCGGGTTGCCGTAAATCAAATGAAGAGTTATGTTGAAAGTCTCTTGTAATCCTTGAAAAAGATAAGTGAATCTAGTCTCTGGATGTCCTTCTAACTCTTGTGCATCAATGAAAAACACTTTCATCTTCAATCATTTGTGCCTTCATTATTTTTCTATTGGCTTAAAATTTTTACCTAAGCCAATGGGCCTAGTAAGTATAGTTTGATTTTTTCTAGGATTATTATAAATAACCCTACAAACGTTGAATCTTTTTATTTCTCAATATTACCTAAATAATATAAAATGTATATTTAGTGAGCTGGGACTTGACTTTTGTTCATAGTTCCCTTTTCATTTGTGGGAACTTTAAATTCATGCACGTTAGACATAAAAAGGCTAATGTTTAAGGTCAAAATAGCTTTGACCGAATGGATTAAAATTGACTCAATTCCTTGATAATTTATCTGAAAACATATTACCACACTCAAGTATGGAGGAAAACATGTAAAATATGACTTAAGAAATTTTGAATCAAAGGAATGATATGAAAAGGGGATAAGAGGCATTAGAAGAAGTATTTCTTAACAGTGAAGTTACCCTTATTTTAAAAACATATTAGGGGGTTGAATTATGCAGGGCCGCCTAAGGGCATTGACTGCATAGTCAAATTATAGCATCTTTTGGCTGATAGGTCCGTTATATAGGCTACTAATGCAAGGCCGCCTAAGGGCACATGCTGCATAGTTAGGTAAAAGAACTCTCATAAATTTTTCTTTTCTATTGCTAAAAAGCCAGTGAAAGTTTATGGGGATTCAAATTTTCCAAAGCACAAGTCTTATATATAGAGAGAGGTACATGAATATGGAGAGGTTATTTCCAATTAACATTGTATAAGAATTGGCTGAATGTCACTCCTGCGAAGGTCTGACCCAAACATAGGAAAGGGAAATATAAACCATATACATAAATACTTTTAGATCATGTAAAAGAGTATGGGACAAATACGTTAATGGTGGCTATTTTTGAGGATCCCTACATATTGTCGTTAAGAAAACAATTGAAAAAAGAGGTTTTATTCCCATGAATAAAGTTACCACTATTTGAAAAACCTATTAGGGGGTTAAATCATCTAGGCCCACCTAAGGGAATTGGCAGCATAGTCAAATAATAGCATCTTTTGGCTGATAGGTTTGTTATGTAGACTGTTTATGAAAGGGCGCCTAAGGGAACGTGATGTATAGTCAGGCACAAGAACTAGTAGGTATCAGACATTTTGTGACCAGAAGTTAAGAAAAGGGTAATGGAGATCTGGAAGAATTTAATGTTAAGTGTATGATACATCAAAATGGGCATTGTTCAATGCATGCAGAGATACACAAACCAATGCTAACCATAATCATGTTGTGTCTGGGTCTGGAATTAAGGTGATGGACTTCACTACGTATCCCATAAGGATGGGAATCAAGCCACCCTTAGTTCTTGAAATACAATTTAACATCATGTGGGAAGAGAGTGTAAGAGATCTCAGTTTAGGGTCATAGATCTCGGACCATAATAATGAATACACAGTCTGTTTTTTATAAACCCAATGTGAATGAAGACTAGGGTTTCATATCACATTCATGTTTTCACAGTGGGACATTTCAGCCAAGGGAATAAAAGTGGAATCTAGGGTTAGGCCCAAAGACTTGGGGCTATATTCGAGGGATGCTCGAACATTCCTACGTATCCTATAAAGATGTGAATCATGCCGCATGTAGTTCTTGAAATACCCTCTATACAGATTTGGTTTGTATATATGAAGGGTGAAAGGGGAATTTAGTGCAATGATGGTTTGACCCAAGATTAAAGGTTCGAGCATTGCCATGTATGAACGTAATCTAGGGAATACAACATGATTGGAGATCAATGTAAATAATGATTCCCTCTCTGGTCATATAGCAAGGAGGATGGTGAGCCAATGTAAAATATATTGGTTCTGGGGGTGGCTTCACAAATCAACATCGTATGAGATAGAGGTGAACTGATGTGAAGAGATTGGTTTTGGGATTGAACCTCGGAAGGTTGCCTACGTACCTAGCTTAGAAGGAAAGGATCAAAGTCTGCATAGTTTTATTGAAGAATCAATTGGTGATCAAGTTGTTCTTGAGGACTGTTGGCGCCAAAAATATGGCCCGAAAGGAAGGAACAAAAAAGACAGCCGGCGCGCTGCCTCGCGAAGCACAGCCGCGAAGCACAGCCGCAGAGCCCGTCCGCGGAGCCCCGCCGCGAAGCGTCCCGACCTTAGCGGCCCCGCGAAGCTCCGGAGGCGGTAATCCTCCGCGAACCGGTTTGACGTTCGCGAGCCGCCGCGAAGCTCCGGAGGCGGTAATCCTCCGCGAATCCTTTTGACGTTCGCGAGCCGCCGCGAAGCTCCGGAGGCGGTAATCCTCTGCGAATCCTTTTGACGTTCGCGAGCCGCCGCGAAGCTCCGGAGGCGGTAATCCTCCGCGAATCCATTTGACGTTCGCGAGCCGCCGCGAAGCCCAGAAGGCGGCGCGCGAGCCCTGCATCGCGGCGCCCCTTCCCTATAAATACTCGACTCCCCCTGAGTCCCACGGGACGGACAATCCGACCTTTCGGCTTCTCCTCTCCCGAATCGCGAAGCAAGCTTTGCCCCGGGAATCATGAGCTCCGCGAGGTATTTCTACTTCGCGAGACGACTCTGATTTATTTCGTCCTGAGCCCCTCTTCCGAGAGGGATGCCCTTCGCGAAGCCCAAGGGCGTTCGCAAGGGAAGGGGATTCCCAAGGGAACCCGGGCAGCCGCGGAGCACTCGTGCTTCGCGAAACACCCAACCCATGCTAGTAATCCCTATGCCAAGGCAGGATAACTATGCATCGCGAAGCACATTGCTTAGCAGGACCCTGCTTCGCGAACCACTCCTTCTTCGCGAGGCAGTGCTCCGCGAACACTGTTCCACTTCGCGAAGCACCACCCACTCCCACCTATGCCCCATGCTAAGGCCAAGGCACCCCACTTCGCAAAGCACACTCCTCTGCTTAGCGATTCCTCCTTCTGTGCGACCCTCCAGGTTTGCACGATGTGATTTCAGAGTCCCATGGACAACACCTCCCGTAGCGTTGCTTCTCCCAATGCTCCTTCTCATAGGCACGCTAACGGCTATTGCTTCTTCGCATAGCCACGCTAACGTGGACCCCTCGATGGCTCCTCCCTCGACCCACCTCTACCATGGCCTTACTGGTACCTTCCCTTCCCCAAGGACCAGAGGGTACCGGTTATGTAAGCCCTAGGGGTGTGGAGTCAACCCACCTCGTCCGAGCTGCATGACGTTAAACTGCCAAGCACCACGTCCTCAACACATGACGTTAAACTGTGACCCAACCTCGTCTCCCTCACGAAGGGTCCCCCCAGCTCGAGCATTCATTACACCGCTCGTCTCCACGGGAATGGTAACTCTTCCGCACATGGAATGAGATCCTCCTTGTCGGAGTGGAGTATGTTCGCAGGGGAAGGGCTGCCTCAGAGCGTAAGCCCCTAACCTTTGGTACGGATGATCGCACCCATGCATCTCTGTACTTCCCCACTACCAAGGTCAGTGGAGGACGTGATAGGGAACGAGGCACCCCGTTCTGGGCCTCCATCCTGGAGTAAGTCCCAACACCATGGGCCGCCCAACGCGTAAGCCCCTCTTCGCTTCTCACGGACGCACCCTTCGCGACGTGATCGTCAGGTCCTTGCAACCTCTTGTTTCTCACACCGAGCATGACTCACGTGGGCTTAGAGTGAGCACCGACCCTGGAAAAACCTTTCCTGAACTACGAGGTCATTGATCCATGTCAAGGCATGGTACGTAGGAAGCCTCCACGAGGTTCAAGCCCACCATCAGTGGACCAAGGTCTACTTTCATTCCGAACTACGAGGTCTTTGATCCATGTCAAGGCATGGTACGTAGGAAGCCTCCATGAGGTTCAAGCCCACCAACAGTGGACCAAGGTCTGCTTTCACGTCGGTTCACCGGCGAAACCCATCCTGAACTACGAGGTCTTTGATCCATGTCAAGGCATGGTACGTAGGAAGCCTCCACGAGGTTCAAGCCCACCAACAGTGGACCAAGGTCTGCTTTTACGTCGGTTTACCGACAAACCCTTTTTGAACTGCGAGGTCTTTGATCCATGTCAAGGCATGGTACGTAGGAAGCCTCCATGACGTTCAAGCCCACCCGTCGCTCATTCACGTCGGGTCTCATTCCAATCCAGCGGTAAGCCGTTGTGACCACTTGAACTACGAGGTCTTTGATCCATGTCAAGGCATGGTACGTAGGAAGCCTCCACGAGGTTCAAGCCCACCCGTCGTTTATTCACGTCAGGGTTCATTATCGTCCCGCATGACGTTAAACTGTATCATTTGAACTACGGGGACTTTGATCCATGTCAAGGCATGGTACGTAGGAATCCTCCCAGAGGTTCAAGCCCAAATCTCTTCGGGCCAAGGTCCAGCTTCACGTCGGTTTACCGGCACCATCCTGAACTACGCGGACTTTGATTCCCTGCCACGGGGATACGTAGGAAGTCTCTTCAAGGCTCAAGCCCAACTTCGTTGTCGCCCCCCTGTGATGGTCCCATTTCATTCTCAACCGTCTCTGCTAGACGTTAATCTTGCAACATACCCTGTGTTGAACATGGGAAGCTGAGGAAAACCTCAGATACGTGTCTATAACATGTAATTCCTTGCGCTCGATGTGGGATGCCTCGGGCTTCCACGCCCTCGAGAAGCCTTATGATTGAGGATAACAGACAGACATGCCAGGTACCCCAGCATCCAGACACGCTACTGATGCCTCAAACGTGATTACTCCCCTGACCGAAGGTTGCTGCCCTGACTGGACCCTTTGGAATGTCCCGACAGAAGCAGTGTAATTAACCGGCGTCCATGGAAACATGACACCGGGAAGAGTTTCACGAACTACATATTAAATCTATAAGGGAGACCCGGACTAGGTGACGAGTTCTGAGGAGGAATCCACAGGAGGAAGAACCGACATCCCATCATCCCGTTTCGATCAAGGAGCAGACGTACCTGAATAAGGAACGAATGCCGCCCGCCTTTGGAAAGCGGGAATGCGGGGCAACAAAGCCGCGCGTCCCCCTCCCCCGCGGACGGATGCGCGCGCGCCCCGGCGAAAGCGTCGGAAACAGCCAAGAGTTCGTCGACCAGCCTCTTCTGCTCAGCAAGCTGCTGGCGTAACGTGGCCTTCTCAGGGTCTTCGTCTGTTTTCTGCACGGAGGCGGACGGGTCAGAGTGCTTGACTATCCCGACATGCTCCTTACCCTTGCCAGTGCTTCGACCGAGTGCCAGTGACTCGGTGGGTACGGGGAGGCCTAGCAGGTTCCTTGCTGACGGGTGACTCTCCCTGATGGGTCGAGTAGGGGCGGTACGCCCTCGGATGGTAAGTCCCCATCAAGGAACTCAAGCTCATCTTCCTTATCCACAACGTCGGCCATGTGGACTGTGACCCCTCTTGAGGGAATATCCTCAATGTCGCATAGCGAATTGGGCTGTCGTAGGATAGGGTCGAAGAGGAGAGCGGCATAGCGTCCCCAACCACGGACTTGCACATGGGGGGTGGCTTCCCTGACGATCTTGCGGAGTGCCTTGAAACTCTGGACGCATTTTCGTTGGAGGGAACTCTGGTGACCGGGCGACTTGGGGTGCTGGGCCGCAAGGAGCGCTGCTGCATCAATTAGGCGGCACTGTTTGCCAATCTCCTCGAAGTGCTCTCGACTCCTGGGGTACACTACCCGTTCCCAACGGAGGCGGAAGTGCGTTGCCCACAGGGTCCGACAAAAGCATCCCACTTCTTCAGGGGTAAGCGACTCGGGTACGCGAAAATTTAGCACCGCCGTGGGCCAGAACTTCTCTGGGAAGTAGTCCGCTGCAAGAATACTCCAGAAGCTCCTGGGTTCGTCCTCGGGGTTCGACCCTACATTTCCCCACTCATCAACCGGGGGTGGCTGAGGGACCGGTAGCGGTACCGAGGCTGACCTCTGGGATAGCAAACTCGGCGGTGGAGAATACGGCGAGCGAGCAGACTGGCCACCGTACTCTGGGCCCTCCTCTGAAGAGCGAGGTGACCTGACCATAATGTCACGATAGGACGGGCTAACAGCCACTGCTTCGGGTACGGGAATTGCCGTTACCGGTGTCCGGTCATGTCGTGGCTCTACCACCGTTGACCCCCAAAACAGCTCCTCGTGATCCCGAGTAGAGGTAGAGGGCGCTTCGGGTGACGGTCAAGGGTACGCTTCGGTTAACACCGTGGAGCTGGTAAACCCCTATATGACCCCCGACGAGGGGGAACCCCAGGCAGACCGCCCCAACGTTTCCAGCCGACGTCAACGTCAGCGGAATCGCAATCGCGCCGGTCACCGAGGTATGTCAGCAGGCTCTTGTGACCAAGCCGTGCACGCTACCGAGACCAGGCAGCAGGCTCAGCGCAGATCTCAGCACGCGCAGACCCATCCAGCGCCCTTGGCTCTACCTCCACCGCCGTTCGTGTTGCTGGATCAGGGAGAGCCGCCTCGTTCGTATCACAGCCAGTCTCGCCCGGCGACGGGCCAGCCCCCGCTGTTCGATCTTAGCCCGGCGACTACTCTCCAGGCTTCTACTAGCAGGCAGCAGGATGTACCCAGTGCTAGCCGACCGCCAGTTCAACCAGCAGGACCCGCTATGCCTCCAAATGCCGAAAAACCCCCTGTAAGCAGAGGTTCGCGTTTGGCACGCAAGTATGATGTCCTAAAGCACCTAGCCGGCATTCCGGCGAGGCTTTCCATCCTTGAGGCCCTGCGCTTGTCATCCGAGATGCGCGAGGCACTTGCCGAGGCCCTAAAGAGCCCCCTCCAGTTCGAGACGGAAGTGGCAGCCGCGGAGGCCTTCCATACCGAGACGATTGAAAACGCCGAATGTCAGGCGGTTATCTCATTCTCTGGTGAAGATGAAGACCCTCCTATACAGGGGCACATTCGCCCACTGTATATCACTGGCCACTTTAACGGTGTGGAAGTCCGTCGCTGCCTCATTGACACGGGTTCCGGAATCAATCTAATTCCGACCCGGACGCTGTGAAAGCTGGGTTTGTCCGAAGGTGATTTGACTCCCTCTGACCTTAGGATTCAGGGGTACGACAGGACAGAGCAAACCCCGGTCGGCAAGATCCGTCTGAAGACCCAGTTCGGTGGCTTAATTGCCAGCACCGAATTCATGGTTGTTTCTCAGGACACCGCCTACAACGCATTGATGGGCAGGCCATGGCTCCATCTGCATGCAGCGGTTCCCTCGTCGTATCACCAGTGCCTTAAGTACTCGCTCAACGGTCGAGTAGGCGTGCTCCAAGGAGACGCGTCCCCTTTCGCTTCTTGTGAGGCCCGCTATCTGGATGCGGGTTATTACAAAAGTAAGGACAAGCAGATCCTGGTCAGCGAGGATGAGCCCGCCCCAATCACAAGTGATCCCTGGGCGAGCATGGACGACGCCTACATCCTCCCGATCCACCGGTTGGAGGCCACGACCCCCGACATGGGACAATGTTTCGTCGTTTCGGGTACGCAAGGAAGGCATGTTCCCGCGTCCAAGCGACGGCGGAAAATCACCTCGTACTCCTACATCAACCAGGCTCGGGTCATCCTGGAATCTTCTACCCCTGTACGGTACCGGGATGTCAAGCTCATGACAACGACGGTGCGCCATACGTGTCTATTTCGCCGGGCTGGAATCAACCGACTCTGGCCGACACTTCACCACTGCTTTGATATCATCAAGCGTGGCCCCTTAGGCCGAAGGCCGGATGGGATAGGGTCAAATTCATTCATTGCTATGGTCTCCACGACGAGTGAATCTCCTGATGTGATGACCGTTGCTGCCCAAGCCGGCACCAGCTGCCCCTCGGGTTTTGAGAGCCCATAAGTACCTTCCGTCACGGGAAATCCCCCCACGGCTGGGGAGGAAGACTTGGAGGATGCTCCCCCAGCCTTTGAAGAAGGCGTCTCTACCACGGTCGATGAGCTGGTACAGGTGAACCTTGGTAGCGAGGCAGATCCAAGACCCACATTAATCAGTGCGCCCATGTCCCTCGAGGAGCGGCAGCAGTATGTAGACTTCCTCAAACAGCACCGCGATGTGTTTGCCTGGAGTTACGATGAGATGCCAGGGCTGGATCCCTAAGTGGTCATCCACCGTCTGGGCCTCCCAGTAAAACATCGTGGGTTTAAGCAGCCTCCCAGGAAAATGCACCCTTCCCATGGCGCTATGGTTGAGGCCGAAGTTGATAAGCTAATCAAGGCCAACTTCGTCAAAGAGGTCCAGTACCCCAAATGGCTCGCCAACATTGTGCCAGTCAGGAAGAAGAATGGGAAGATTAGAGTTTGCATCGACTTCCGCGATCTCAATCGCCATTGCCCAAAGGATGACTTCCCACTCCCGATGACAGAGCTGTTGATTGACGCCACTGCCGGGTTCCAAGCCCTCTCTTTCATGGATGGGTATTCCGGGTATAACCAGATCCGGATGGCCCCCGAAGATGAGGAGTCCACTACCTTCAGGGCTCCCCAGGGTACCTTTTGCTACCGGGTAATGCCATTCGGTTTGAAAAATGCAGGTGCCACTTATCAGAGGGCCATGCATCGCATATTCAAACCGATCCTCGGGACATTGGTGGAGTGCTACGTGGATGACCTTGTAGTCAAATCATATCAGCGTCCGGACCATCTCAAAGACCTTGAGAAAGTGTTCGGTTTCCTCCGTTCCCGTCACCTGAAGATGAACCCACTGAAGTGTGCCTTCGGAGTCACCTCCGGGAAGTTTCTGGGCTTTGTTGTCAGATACCGAGGTATCGAGATCGACCCGGAGAAGATCAAGGCCATCAGCCAAATGCCTCCCCCGAGCAACATTCGGGAGCTTCGAGGCCTGCAAGGCCACTTAGCCTATATACGCCGATTCATTGCGAACCTGGCCGGCAAGTGTAAGCCCTTTTCTCGTCTCATGAAGAAAGGCGCTGCCTACGAATGGGATGAGGAGTGTCGGATCGCCTTCGAGGAAATCAAGCAGTACCTGCTCCAACCTCCGGTCTTGATGCCACCCGTCTCTGGAAAGCCGCTGGTCCTTTACGTGACCGCCCTGGAGAGATCCCTCGGCGCGCTGCTCGCCCAGAAGAATAACGAGGGCACTGAGAACAGTCTCTACTATCTCAGTCGCATGCTTCTCGATACGGAGGTCAGATATTCCCTTATCGAAAAGAGCTGCCTTGCGCTCGTCTTCGCCGTGCAGAAGTTGCGACACTACCTGCAACACCACGAGGTGCAATTGATCTCTCGGGTGGATCCGCTGAAGTACATCCTGAACCGCCCCATGCTGACCGGCCGGCCAGCACGGTGGGCGGTGATTCTCCAGCAGTTTGACATCATGTTTGTGCCTCAGAAGGCCGTTAAGGGACAGGCATTGGCAGACTTTTTAGCTGCCCATCCAACCTCCGCGGATCAATCCCTGGACCTGGATTTTCCCGACGAGACGATCCTCTCGGTCGATCACGCTGTCCCGTGTTGGCAAATGCATTTCGACGGCGCCTCCCGGAGCCCCACTGGTAGAAGGCTCAACGACCCCAAGCTCAACAGAGTGGGTCTGGGTATTGTTTTCATTACCCCGACGCAAGCCGTCCTGCCGTACTCCTTCCTGTTGTCAGAAGGTTGTACGAACAACGAGGCAGAGTACCAAGCTCTCATCACCGGCCTCGAGTTGGACCTTGAGATCCATGTACCCCATCTACATGTGAAGGGAGATTCTGAGCTGGTAATCAAACAGGTTAATGGCGACTACGTCGTCAGGAAGCCAGAGCTTGCACCGTTGCTGGAGTACACCCTCCTCCTAATGGCCCAGTTCTCTTCTCGGCCAGAGGTTACCCATGTCCCGCGGTCGCAGAACGGCCAAGCGGACGCCCTAGCTGGCTTAGCCGCATCTCTCGCAGAACCCGAGCAAGATGATTTGGTCATACACGTGGCCCACCGTAGAGTCATTGCTCCCGTCACCCAAGAGGACCGTGATAGCCTACGGGTAAGTCATCTCACCGCCGGACCCTCCGTATCGGGAGTCCCGGGTTCGTTAGACGCAGTGGTTGAAACGACCCCCGATTGGAGAGCACCTTTTGTCGATTATCTCCAAAATGGCCAGCTCCCGGACAACCGGGCCGAGCGCGAGCGAATCCGACGCCGCACACTTCAATTTACCCTCCAGAGCGGCCCCAGTCTTGAGCAGACCCTCTATAAACGGAGTTTTGATGGTGTCCTCCTCCGTTGCATCCAAGGAGTAGAGATACCTCAAGTTATGCAAGAGGTTCACGCCGGTTCCTGTGGCGCCCATCAAGCTGGGACGAAGCTGTCCCATCAAATCCGGCGGCTAGGGTACTTCTGGCCCTCCATGATCCACGATTGTATTGGATACGCCAAGAGATGCCACGCATGCCAAGTGCACGCCAACTTCTTGCATCGGCCGCCAGAACCCCTCCACCCCACCAAGTACTCTTGGCCATTTGCGGTATGGGGACTCGATGTAGTGGGACCGTACCCGCCGGAAACAGCCCGCCAGTGTAGGTTCATCCTGACTGCTACA
Organism: Viscum album; assembly: GCA_963277665.1. Classification (NCBI taxonomy): domain Eukaryota; kingdom Viridiplantae; phylum Streptophyta; class Magnoliopsida; order Santalales; family Viscaceae; genus Viscum; species Viscum album. The sequence continues at coordinate 49,152,912 of OY728130.1, read as the reverse complement.
GATTTCTTCTCCAAGTGGGCAGAAGCAGTTCCGCTCAAAGAGGTCAAGGCCCATTCCGTCGTCGACTTTGTGAGCTCCAACATCATCCACCGGTTTGGGGACCCTCACGCCGTCCTCACTGACAACGGCACCAACTTCCGAGCAGCTGAATTGAAGAAATTGTACGCTAAGTACGACATCCGGTCAAACCACACCTCCCGCTACCACGCACAGGCGAATGGACAGATCGAGGCATTCAACAAGACCCTCTCTAACATTCTGCAGAAGATGGTTGGTCAGAACAAGAAGAGTTGGCCGGACAAGCTCCCCAACGCCCTTTGGGATTACCGGACGACGACTCGCAACTCTACCCAGGTGACCCCATATTCCCTGGTGTATGGAGCTGAGGCCGTCCTACCCATTGAGATCTAGCTGCCGTCGCTACGCACGGCAGTTTATGATCACCAGACATCAGATGAGGTAGCCGAGATCCGTCTAGCTGAGTTAGAGGCACTGGACGAGAACCGGCTTCGTGCCCTGCACAATCTGGAAAGGCATCAGGACAAGATGGCAAGAGCTTTTGACAAGAAGGTTCGTCTCCGCTCTTTTCTACAGGGTGACCTGGTGCTGGCCCTGCGAGCGCCAATGATTCCCGGAAGGAAACCGCCCAAGTTAGAACCCAAATGGGAAGGGCCTTATATCATCCATAAGGTTTACCCCAATGGAGCATACTCCTTGGTGACCATAGATGGAGAGCGTGTAACCCCCCCACCAATGCCAGATTCCTCAAGCGATACTTTGCCTAGGGAAAAAGTGGTCCTGCATGACCCTAAACTGCGAGAGGGTCCTGCATGACATTAAACTGCATTGGTCCTGCACGACCCTAAACTGCGACTTGGTCCCGCATGACCTTAAACTGTATCTCCGTCCTCACTGCAAGACGTTAAACTGCAAGTCAGTCAGTTCTTCCTGACCGAGGCTCAGCCTTAGGCCCCTCGGCCTCTTTGGGCCCCTGGCCCCGTCTCCACCGAGGTCTGGCCCCAGGCCCCCCTCGTTTCTCTCCGACTCACCCTCTTATGGGATTGTACGGTACAGTGTAGGACTACGTTCTCACGTTGGGATCATGTACCATGTCGTACGACTCCCCTTACGAGGCTCAACCCCAGGCCCCTCGGCCTTTCCAGGCCGCGGCCCAGGACGTATCTTATAGGATTGTACGGCATGGCGTAGGTCTATGTCCTCACGTCGGTTTTTCGCCATACTGTACACCTTTCTTAGGGATATGTTATTCCCCTCCTCGTCCGGTATGACGTTAAACTACACTTCAAGAACTACGTATGGCTTGATTCTCATCCTTATGAGATACGTAGGAACGCCTGGACATTTCGTCCGTTGGCCCAGCCCAAAATCCAAAATCTTCCCCTCGGGTCAAGACACGGCAGGGAGCACATTTTTGCCCCGACCCACGTCGAGCAAGCCTCGACCCGGCTGCACATTCCCCCCTGGGGGTTTTTGCCCCTTTCGTGGATGGATTCACACCCGGAGGGGCCCCTAAGAACGGCCTGGATACAAAGCCCAAGGGCTCTCCTACCGATACGGGCCAACGCCCCCGAGGGTTTCTCAAGCAACAAATCGAAACAAGTCCCGCGTTGCGAATTTGGTCAGCGGTCGACGCTCATTTGTTGCCCCCATGCGGGTCACCATAGGAACGCTGTGTTTCGAATATGGTCAACAGTGATTCATTCTGCCCCATCCTGAGGTGACAAACTTCCCCAGGCGGTGCTAGTGATCGGGCCCACAGCCCAGGATTCCTCACCCGGAGCGTACGGTGTGGTGTAGGACTACGTCCTCATTCACGTCGGGATCATGTACCATGTCGTACGACTCCCCTTCCGAGGCTCAGCCCCAGGCCCCTCGGCCTTTCCAGGCCGCGGCCCAGGACCTATCTTATAGGATTGTACGGCATGGCGTAGGGCTATGTCCTCAAGTCGGTTTTTCGCCATACTGTACACCTTGCTTAGGGGTATGTTATTCCCCTCCTCGTCCGGTATGACGTTAAACTACATTTCAAGAACTACGTGTGGCTTGATTCCCATCCTGATGGGATACGTAGGACCACCTGGATGTCCAAGATCCGGGTCCAGCCCCATTCCTCGGGAATCCTCATCCCATCTTGGCCCCCTGGCCTATCCTTCCTCCATGAGGGGATCATATGGTGCGGTGTGGGATTATGTCCTCATTCACGAAGGTCTCGTGATGACCACGCCATGCTCCCACCCCCTGCTGATTTGTTTCGTCGATCCCTCTTTTTCGGCGGTTCTCCAATGTGCTTAAGAGTACTCTGGTTCACTACCTGGAATGCCAAGCATTACTCGGATACGTCCGCACCCGCTTTCCAGGCTTTGCGTATTCCCGCATCAGGGCTTTCACCATCTTTCACACCCGGAGGGACCCCCAAGAACGGCCTGGATACAAAGCCCAAGGGCTCTCCTACCGATACGGGCCAACGCCCCCCAGGGTTTCGGACGACAAATCGATAAAATCCCGCATTGCGAATATGGTCAGCGGTCGATGCTCGTTTGTTGTTCCCACCTCAGGCTAACGCGATACAGACGCTGTGTTTCCTTCATGGATAACAGTTTTCCTCTGTCGCCACGCCAACCCGTTAAGCCCAAATGCCGGGTACACAATTCACACCCTTCATCACTTCATCGTGTCCAAGTAGAGTCTCGGGATTCTTGGTACTTTTCCTTCGTGCACGCTAGCGCATTGGGAGAACAAGCTGCATCAAAGGTATCCTTCGAAACTCTCTGCTGACTCCCCTTAAATGGATGCCCCAAGTGTTGCAATGAGGGTCCCCCCCTTGTTTCCCACACCGAGTTTATCTCACGTGGGCTTAGGGATTGGGCTGACATCTGTGCTTACTTGGGAGTTGTCACCATCCACGGTCCGAGCTCTAAGACCATAAACTAAGACTCTCATCTGGAACTACGTTCAAGACCCCTTGTCTTTGGACCCGGCTTGAGTTCAGCGAATTTACCTCTCTAATCCTGCCTTCAGGACCCTGATCACAGGACTGCGTGGCGCAGTGTAGGATTACGTCCTCATTCACGTCGGGTACGCAATAGCTGCACCACGCACGCCCCCATTCTGAGGTTCAGTCCTCCTATCCCCTGTCCTGCATGACATTAAAAGGCACCCCTTCAGAACTATGTGTGGCTTGATTCCCATCCTAATGGGATACGTAGGACCACCTGAATGTCTAAGATTCGGGTCCAGCCCCACCTCGGGGAGATCTCCTGATTTCCCGGTCACCTAGGCCACTTGGTCCATCCCTCTCCAGCGGGGGGTGCGTAGGTATGATACAAGGTTGAGGGCATCATGCCCCCCTTCCCCTGGGAATCTGCCATCTCTCGATCACCCTCACGGTTGAGTCCCTTGGCTCCCTGTAGTGGTTCACCCATGTATTGAGAGTACTCTGGTCTAGGACCAAGAGTGTCAGATTCAACTTGGTCAAGTTCCTTCCACTTGTCAAGCTTCGTGTTCCCCTCTATTCGGACTTCCATCATCTTTCACACCCAGAGGGACCCCCAAGAACGGCCTGGATACTACGCCTAAGGGCTCTCCTACCGATACGGGCCAATGCCCTCCCGGGTTACGGACAACAAGTCGATAAATTCCCGCGTTGCGAATATGGTCAGCGGTCGATGCTCGTTTTGTTAGTCCTCCTTTCAGGCTAACGCGACAGGATGCTGTGTTGCGAACATGGTCAGCAGTAATCCCCTGTCGTCACGCCATCCCCTTCAGTCCTTGAATGATGGTTGCATGATTCACATCATTTTCCACCCCATCATGTCCAGGTGGAATCTCGACACTTTTGGCGCTATCCCTCAGTGCACCTTTGCATGCTAGGGGGACAAAGCAGCAATCTAGCGCCCTTTGGGGCTCCCATGGTCCGAGCTCTAAGACCATAAACTAAGATCCATTCGGGACTACGTTCAACCCGATTCCCATCCTCATGGGACACGTAGGACTGCCCAGACGCCCTGTCTCCGGGTACAACCCATTCAGGAAGCCAGTCTCTCTCCCTGTTTTTCCGCTGGATGGCATACAATTTGATGTGGGATCAAGTCTCTGTCAAATGTGTTTTATAAACACTACGCATATTTCCCGCCTAGCATCGTCTCTGCTACGTCTGCGCTGCATGACGATAAAATGCATGCTTGGTCCTATCATACGACCTTAAACTGTGACATTATCGTCCTGGCCGCACGACGAAAAACGGCACCGCACTGTGGTGACCTCACTGTAGAGGACATCACGTTGGGTACTGGCCACGCGCCATGCCATTTGTCAACGCCCATCACGGCTTGATTCTTGTGGCGACATCACGACCTACAGTTCTAGGCCTGTCGCTTCACAAAAAAAAGAACCCATTCACCTCAAAGAACAAACAAGATACATCAAATTCCGCTTCTTTTAGTGCAAGGGCCACGTCCGCACTTCCCCTTTCCCCTGGCACTGGTACCTTACCCTGCCACCTTCGAGAACTACGTATGGCTTGATTCTCATCCTCATGAGATACGTAGGAGCGCCCGGGTACTTCCCCGCGGGTCCAGCCTAACCCTGGTGTTCGGTCCCTCGACTCGAGCTCATTCACGTCAGGTTGTGATGTCATGCGTCCCCTGATCCCTTTTTCCAATCCATGGTCCGAATTCTATGACCATAAACTAAGATTTCCCCAAGGGAAAGGAATCTGCTCCCTCTCTCTAATACGTTTCATTGACGTATTCAGATGTGTTTTGACAAAAAGCCCGAAGCATGGGATTTTCACGGGGACATTCCCCTCATCCCATGACCAAGCTTCGTGAGCTCACTATTTGGATCCTCATCCTCTTCCACACCCAAAAGGACCCTCAGACGACGTGGATACTAAGCTTAAGGGCTCTCCATGAATGCTGGACCTAAGGGACCTACAATCGTTTCGGGCCAACATCCCTGCGGATATTCGACAACATTTGTGACACGGTCCCGTGTTTCGAACATGGTCAACGGTCGACCCTCATTTGTCTGTCCCCATTTCAGGCTAACGCGATAGGATGCTGTGTTGCGAATATGGTCAGCAGTAGTCCTCCATCGCCACGCTGTCACCATCGTGATCCGAATCTCGAGCGTCATGATTCACACATTTCCACTCCCTCATGTTCAAGTGGAACTCCACCATACTCGGCTCTTTCTCTTCGCGCATCTAGATGCGCTGAATGATCGTGTTAGTGTCATTGGGCCGGTAGTCACCGAGCATCCCTTTGCCCCAACCTGCCCCTCTCTGCGTCGGGAAATTCCCATCACTACTACTTGTTTCCCACACCGAGCACGACTCACGTGGGCTTAGTAGTTTTGGCCGGATGTGTACCAACACGGTTAGGCTGCTCCTCGTCCAGTACGACGTTAAACTGTGCTTCCAGAACTACGTGCGGCTTGATTCCCATCATCACGTGGGATACGTAGAGACGCCCAGGCATTTCGCCTAGGGTTCAGCCCCAGGAATCACAAAATCCTGTTCCTCCCCATTTCCAGCCCTCTGGCCTGACCCCTCGGGGAGAACTATGTAGCTACAATTTTACCCTGAACAAGTTCAGGATGCCCCAAGATCCCATTGGGAAGCGATAGATCCCCTCGCCAGAGAGGCCCTATCCCAAGAAGGAATGATCCGTGATCAGGTCGATGCGCCCATCTGGCGTGCTCCCTCCGCGGTGGTGCAACTACCGAGGTGTTGGATTATGTTTGAACAAGCCACCACTCCATGTTCCACACTTTGCGTGTCCCTTATTCGGACTCTCGTCCTCTTTCATGTCTGGAAGGACCCCCCAACAGTATGGATGTCTGACCTATGGTCCGCCAACTGTCCTGGGCCAACGCCCTGAAAGATTGATTGACAACATTTGCGACACGGTCCCGAGTTTCGAACATGGTCAACGGTCGACCCTCATTTGTTGTCCCCATTTCAGGCTAACGCAGTAAGGATACCGTTTGTCCGCCACAGTTAGCGGTTGTCCTTTATTTTCACGCCATCCCCACAGTGTTCCGAATTTGGGCATCGTGATTCACACTTCCCATTTTCACCAGTTTGAACCGGTTCCAGCGCCCCTGGTGTTGCCCCGATCGTGCATAAGAGCACGTTGGAGAAACAGTAATTCGGCTATCCTGGAAGTTCCTCCTCCGATCAAGCCTTCCCCATCTTTCGGGAATCTGGACTGGTTTGAGGGAATTGTCGTCAAACGTCCCGCGAACATTACAGTGATGCAACAAGGCAATTCAACAATGGAAATCGTGCGTACTACGGAACTCAAAACAAAGGAGAAAGAAAGAGTTGGAGCACAAAAGTGTTAATAAAATCTTTTTTCGAGTTCGCTACAATACTCGGGGGTTGACTTCCCCCATGGACGGGTTGACTCCGTCAAAAGAGCGTTGCAGCTCCGCCACCCGTTGACTTGCGGCGTCCAGAGCCTGTTGCCGCTGATTTAACTCCCGCTCCTCTTCAGCAGCGGCGGGGCGTAATCCGTCAACCCTGGCCCAGGCCCTTTCCACCTCGGCCTGGACGACAGCCATCCTTCCAGAGGTCTGCTCCATATGCTCCTCAGCCTTTGCCAGCTGGGCCTTCAATCGTAAGACCAGCTCAGACTGTGCATCGAGAGTGGCTGAAAGCTCGTTGGCCCGGATCTGCATCTGTTGGACCTCGCCTTCAGCCTCCTGGAGCTTCCTGATGCTGGTCGCCTTCCTCCGCTGCCATCCCACGCTCAGCCCACGATCATGCTCCCGGATCTTCTCTGCCATGAGGTCTCGGATGAGCGCGTGAGGGCGTTGGGCATCCACTCCCCCGGCACACAGTTCGCGCAACCGTGAGCGGAGCCTATTCATTTCGGCCAGCCATTGCACTTGGGGAGTGTCCCTGATAAAGCGCGTGATCAGCTTCCACGACCGGCGGCGGACTATGCTGCTGTCTTCCTCGTCAGAGGCTGTTTCGTCCCAATCCGCGCGGTCAGCGGGCTCGTACACAGGATATGCCTGCAGGAATTCCTCAGCGGGATCCGCATCTGGTGTTGAGTCTGGTACGACACCTGATGCCGGCACAGGCACGACAGGACTAGGACTGACCAGTTGATCCTCTTCCTCGGAGTCCACCTCGATGACTTCAGGTATGACCCTGCTGGTGGTCCCGCCAGTGATGGTGTGCGCCGCAGTTGGAGGAGGTGAAGGGACTATCGTCACCATCACCGGCATGCCCCTGGGAGGGACGCCGCCAGACATCCCAACCAGCCTCGCCGCAGAAGCCCACGCCAGTCGGAGAACTGTATGACAGAAAGAGACATAAAAGTTAGTCGACATGGCCCACGTGTGGCAACGAAGAGACCGGTGGAGGAGACTTACGAAGATTGACCTCCGAGCGCTGCTCCCGGACCAGTACCGATGGGACTCCAAGACGAGGCCCCCCGTATACTATTGGAAGGGCTGGAGAGTCCAGAGGAGCCACCTCAGACCCCCTGGTCCCACCAGATGCAGAACTGGACGCAGCCATAGGCGCGGGTTCTGAAGGTCCCGCATCGTCACCCGCCAAGGAGCGAGAACGAGGCCTACGAACAAGTTCCTCCTGCATGACCCAAACATTGGTAAGAAGTCCGTAGGGATTCAAAACAACAGATTGTAAGAAGAGAAGTTCGTAATGTTACCTCGAGAGCCTCCGCAAAGTCGCCGGATTCTGAGCTTCGGTCTCCGACCTCGCCCTCCTCTAACGGGCTCCCTCCTCCAGCCTCATCCTCCCGAGAAGAATCCCCTGATTCCTCCGGCAAGGGGAAGCGCTCCCTCAGATCGGCAGCTGATGGCTGTGGAGGGACCGTCTGATTTAACAGTACCCTCACCCGGTCTGTCATTGGGCGAGGGACACCACTGGAGTGGATGTAATCCTCCAGCTCGTTCAAGTATTGCTCCGCCTCCGCCGGAGACACCATGAATCCAGCCCGGACTGGGCCTATGCCCGGCAGTCTCATCCCGAGGCGATTCAGGTGAGCCCACATCTCAGATGGGATGAGGAATTTCCGGTTGACGTCCTAGACGTCCCAAGCTTCCGGAAAGACAACATCTTCTGCCATGTCAATGTGACGCAGCCGCTTCCCCGGAGCCTGAGCGGATATCCGACGGAATCCCCTCGGTGGCCGCCCCTCCGGATGACCTTGCTCTCCCAGAACCACCGGATCCGCCACTGCTGCCATACCCTCGGACGGTGCGGGTCTCTCTGCCATGGCAGCCCCGCTGCCACGGGCGGCCCTAGCTGCCCTCCGACCCCGACCTCGAGATAAAGGAGGCCCACCGTCACCAACCCGGATCGTTGGCTGCTTCAGCATCTCCCCAGGATAAGCGGCCTCCCAGCTAATGGCGTACTCCTTCACTAAGCCGAAGGCGGCGGTGGGTGGAGGTAATGTGATCTGCATCTTTCCATCCTCACGTGTGAACATGAGCCACAGCTGCCTCATCACACATGGGTGCTCCTCGTGACACACCTCCCAGTATACCTGCGGGGTCAGCCGCTGGAGGCACCGGAACTGCCTCGCAAAACGGTGTGGGGTGTACGGTTCACATATCGGCTCACGATCTATCCGAGCCACCAAAACTCCACCTCGGAAGGCCAGGAGGTAAGCCCGATGCTCTTCCGTTCCCCTTCCATCATCAGTAAGCCTTCCCGTCGGCAGTGGAAAGGGATGAAAGTTGAACTCGTCCGCCCTCCACACCCTATTCAGCACCATCGGAACGGCCAGTTTGAATGGGAAGCTCCCAACTGCGTTCAGGATGGAAGGGCGAAAGTCTGATCCCGGCGGCGAAATGGGGTTTAGATACTCGTAAATCCCCCTGATGTGCGCCGCGATCCACCCATACATGAGGTGGAAGGGCCCGCATATTCTTGGCGGCTTCTTGCCCTCGCTGATACGTCGCAGCATTCTGTATAGCTTGGCGAGCATCGGGATCCCCAGGTTGATCCGCTGCCCCATGGCCAGCATCGATGCCATGATGAACGAGATGGGCCGTACCCCCATGCTTGTATCTCTCACTGGTAGGATCCACCCACATATGAGAGCCGCGATGAACGCCTCCAGCCTAACTATTGGCTGTTGTTCGGTGTTGACTCTGAAACCCCAAGTCTTCCATTGGCTGTCCTCCAAAACCCGCCAATACGAGTGCCCCTTACCCCGCTGGGCTGCCCTCGGACATGTTCGAGGCCTTGGAGGGAACTCTCGATTCTCTGGAAAGTTCAGGAAACACTTGAACCACCTCTAGAAGTGGACGTCCCTCACGGCCTCCTTGTCCTCTCCAGGGACAAGCGCCATCAGCGCTGACGCCAGCCGTGGCATTTGCTCAGCATCCCCCCACGCACTGATGACGGGGAGGAACTCGTCGTACATGGCCCCCAAGATCGGGACCCCAGAAACCTGGTAGACATCCCACAGGCTGATGCCCACCTCCCCGTGATGCAGATGAAAAGTGTTGGTCCTAGACGACCATCTACTCAGCAGTTCCGGCATCAGCTGCTTTGGCTGGTAAATGTGGAACTGGGAGGCCCATGCCGCCTCGTACAATCCCACTCTCCTCAGCTCAGCCTCGAACTCCTCGCATGAGGCGCCTACCCAGTAGGCCCAGGCCCAGTCGTCGGTAAAATTGCCGCCCTGGCGCAGGTCCCACTCATCGGACCATCCCTTCTTCGGATCCTGCAGAGCCGCCTTCAGCATGGTGCGGTAGAGAGGAGGGGACGTCTCCGGTTGCAGTGGCCTCCTGTCAATGTCGTTCACATGATTGTAGAGACAATCGGCGGTGACGGGTGTGGAATCCTCCCGCGCGTGACCATCGGCCGCCCTGAACCATTGGTGTTGGCACGGTGTGCTCCTGAACCAACAAGCTGGTTCATCCCTTCCCGCCTCAGGGATGAAGACGTCATCCCTCAGCCCGAAGCCGTACAACGGCAGCTTTTTGCACTGTGGATAATCCTTCTGACCTTCCGACAGCAGATCTGTCAGAGAAGTGTGGTCTGAATGGCTGCGAACCATTTCCCCCAAGCCTGGACGGTTGGCCATCTCATCCCGGCGAGCAGCATCTGCGAGCACTCCCAGCACAGCTTCTTGATGGGCCATCTTTAATGTCGACCCTTAGAAAAGTTTTTCCCCCTGGATCGCGAAGCTCGGCCGCGAAGCTCGACCGCGAAGTCAGATCGCGAAGATCGGTCGTGAGACGAAGCTGCGAAGTCTGGCCAAGGCAGACAGAGGTTCGCTTGGCGCGGACGCGGAGTCAGAGACTCGCGGTTCGCCGCGAAGCTCGATTCGTGGAGTGCTGTCGCGGAGTACGCGGAGCTTCGCCAAATCGAGAGCGCACAAAAAGACAAGACACGTGAAGACAAAAGAGGGCGGACCCCCTATTTATAGGCGATGACCCCAGAGCATCGCGGCGCGCCTCACCCGCGCGAAGCATCGCGGCGCGTCCGGATCCGCGGCCCCGGTGAGCATCGCGGTCCCCCTTCGCGATGACGCATCGCGAACCACCGACAGTTTTTGGCGATTGTCCCTCAGACTTTGACCCTTCGCCCTCCGCGGCTCCAAGTCTGAGGGGGGGCATTTGTTGGCGCCAAAAATATGGCCCGAAAGGAAGGAACGAAAAAGACAGCCGGCGCGCTGCCTCGCGAAGCACAGCCGCGAAGCACAGCCGCGGAGCCCGTCCGCGGAGCCCCGCCGCGAAGCGTCCCGACCTTAGCGGCCCCACGAAGCTCCGGAGGCGGTAATCCTCCGCGAACCGGTTTGACGTTCGCGAGCCGCCGCGAAGCTCCGGAGGCGGTAATCCTCCGCGAATCCTTTTGACGTTCGCGAGCCGCCGCGAAGCTCCGGAGGTGGTAATCCTCCGTGAATCCTTTTGACGTTCGCGATCCGCCGCGAAGCTCCGGAGGTGGTAATCCTCCGTGAATCCATTTGACGTTCGCGAGCCGCCGCGAAGCCCAGAAGGCGGCGCGCGAGCCCTGCATCGCGGCGCCCCTTCCCTATAAATACTCGACTCCCCCTGAGTCCCACGGGACGGACAATCCGACCTTTCGGCTTCTCCTCTCCCGAATCGCGAAGCAAGCTTTGCCCCGGGAATCATGAGCTCCGCGAGGTATTTCTACTTCGCGAGACGACTCTGATTTATTTCGTCCTGAGCCCCTCTTCCGAGAGGGATGCCCTTCGCGAAGCCCAAGGGCGTTCGCAAAGGAAGGGGATTCCCAAGGGAACCCGGGCAGCCGCGGAGCACTCGTGCTTCGCGAAACACCCAACCCATGCTAGTAATCCCTATGCCAAGGCAGGATAACTATGCATCGCGAAGCACATTGCTTGGCAGGACCCTGCTTCGCGAACCACTCCTTCTTCGCGAGGCAGTGCTCCGCGAACACTGTTCCACTTCGCGAAGCACCACCCACTCCCACCTATGCCCCATGCTAAGGCCAAGGCACCCCACTTCGGAAAGCACACTCCTCTGCTTAGAGATTCCTCCTTCCGTGCGACCCTCCAGGTTTGCACGATGTGATTTCAAAGTCCCATGGACAACACCTCCCGTAGCGTTGCTTCGCCCAATGCTCCTTCGCATAGGCACGCTAACGGCTATTGCTTCTTCGCATAGCCACGCTAACGTGGACCCCTCGATGGCTCCTCCATCGACCCCCTCTACCATAGCCTTACTGGTACCTTCCCTTCCCCAAGGACCAGAGGGTACCGGTTATGTAAGCCCTAGGGGTGTGGAGTGAACCCACCTCGTCCGAGCTGCAGGACGTTAAACTGCCAAGCACTACGTCCTCAACACATGACGTTAAACTGTGACCCAACCTCGTCTCCCTCACGAAGGGTCCCCCCAGCTCGAGCATTCATTACACCGCTCGTCTCCACGGGAATGGTAACTCTTCCGCACATGGAATGAGATCCTCCTTGTCGGAGTGGTGTATGTTCGCAGGGGAAGGGCTGCCTCAGAGCGTAAGCCCCTAACCCTTGGTACGGATGATCGCACCCATGCATCTCTGTACTTCCCCACTACCAAGGTCAGTGGAGGACGTGATAGGGAACGAGGCACCCCGTTCTGGGCCTCCATCCTGGAGTAAGTCCCAACACCATGGGCCGCCCAATGCGTAAGCCCCTCTTCGCTTCTCACGGACGCACCCTTCGCGACGTGATCGTCAGGTCCTTGCAACCTCTTGTTTCTCACACCGAGCATGACTCACGTGGGCTTAGAGTGAGCACCGACCCTGGCAAAACCTTTCCTGAACTACGAGGTCTTTGATCCATGTCAAGGCATGGTACGTAGGAAGCCTCCACGAGGTTCAAGCCCACCATCAGTAGACCAAGGTCTACTTTCATTCCAAACTACGAGGTCTTTGATCCATGTCAAGGCATGGTACGTAGGAAGCCTCCATGAGGTTCAAGCCCACCAACAGTGGACCAAGGTCTGCTTTCACATCGGTTCACCGGCGAAACCCATCCTGAACTACGAGGTCTTTGATCCATGGCAAGGCATGGTATGTAGGAAGCCTCCACGAGGTTCAAGCCCACCAACAGTGGACCAAGGTCTGCTTTCACGTCGGTTTACCGACAAACCCTTTTTGAACTGCGAGGTCTTTGATCCATGTCAAGGCATGGTACGTAGGAAGCCTCCATGAGGTTCAAGCCCACCCGTCGCTCATTCACGTCGGGTCTCATTCCAGTCCAGCGGTAAGCCGTTGTGACCACTTGAACTACGAGGTCTTTGATCCATGTCAAGGCATGGTACGTAGGAAGCCTCCACGAGGTTCAAGCCCACCCGTCGTTTATTCACGTCAGGGTTCATTATCGTCCCGCATGACGTTAAAATGTATCATTTGAACTACGGGGACTTTGATCCATGTCAAGGCATGGTACGTATGAATCCTCCCAGAGGTTCAAGCCCAAATCTCTTCAGACCAAGGTCCAGCTTCACGTCGGTTTACCGGCACCATCCTGAACTACGCGGACTTTGATTCCCTGCCACGGGGATACGTAGGAAGTCTCTTCAAGGCTCAAGCCCAACTTCGTTGTCGCCCCCCTACGATGGTCCCATTTCATTCTCAACCGTCTCTGCTAGACGTTAATCTTGCAACATACCCTGTGTTGAACATGGGAAGCTGAGGAAAACCTCAGATACGTGTCTATGACATGTAATTCCTTGCGCTCGATGTGGGATGCCTCGGGCTTCCACGCCCTCGAGAAGCCTTATGATTGAGGATAACAGACAGACATGCCAGGTACCCCAGCATCCAGACACGCTACTGATGCCTCAAACGTGATTACTCCCCTGACCGAAGGTTGCTGCCCTGACTGGACCCTTTGGAATGTCCCGACAGAAGCAGTGTAATTAACCGGCGTCCATGGAAACATGACACCGGGAATAGTTTCACGAACTACGTATTAAATCTATAAGGGAGACCCGGACTAGGTGACGAGTTCTGAGGAGGAATCCACAGGAGGAAGAACCGACATCCCATCATCCCGTTTCGATCAAGGAGCAGACGTACCTGAATAAGGAACGAATGCCGCCCGCCTTTGGAAAGCGGGAATGCGGGGCAACAAAGCCGCGCGTCCCCCTCCCCCGCGGACGGATGCGCGCGCGCCCCGGCGAAAGCGTCGGAAACAAGGACAACGACAAAAAAATGGTGTTGGGACTTACACATTGATAGTGGCCCATAGAGGGTGTTATGGATGAAGTTTACTCTAGGCTCACGTGATTCATACTAGGTTTGAGAAACAAGAGGTAGAAACAACCTTAATGATGAACAGTTTAATGTCATGTTGGATGTATAAGGGACTGAACACAGTTTAACGTCATGTTGGACAATGGGGTGATTGTGCAGTTTCAAGTCATGCAGTAAGGACATAGGGGGGGGGGACTATGAAGTTTAATGTCATGTAGTAAGGACAAAAGAGGGGGTTGTATAGTTTAACGTCTTATAGATAGGACAAAAGAGAATGTTATGCAGTTTAAAGTCTTTTAGTAAGAACATTGGGGATTGTGCAGTTTAATGTCACACAGTAAGGACAACACAGTTTAACGTCATGCTGGATGGAATTGGGACAATACAGTTTAACTTCATGTTTGATGATGGAGTGCTGTACAGTTTAGCTTTATGTAGCTAGGACCTATTAGATACTTTTTCATAGTTTAACATCATGTGGGATGAAGAGGTGCACAGTTTAACGTCGTATAGCTAGGACGATGGTTTTGCAGTTTAACATCTTGTTGGACGTGTTGTATTTGTGTTACAAAAAATACTTCTTCAAAAATCATGCATTGGTTGGAGTCATGATGAGTTCTCCATCCATTGAGATTAAAGAATAAGCTCCATTGGAGTAGACCTTATGTATTGAGTAAGGTCCTTCCCACCTTTGCTCAAGCTTGGGAGGTTTCCTTCGTGGTAGCATTGGATTTTTGAGAACCAATACCAATTATCCTTGAGTGAATGAATGAAAATGAACTTTTTTGTTGAAATCTCGTGCTATTCAATTCTGATAGACTTCCAAGTGATACAGGGTGCACAATATTTTTTCATCTAATCGTTCCAATTCATCCAATCACTTTTGAGATTTTTTATCTGTAGATGACTAATCAGAAATGCCTACTCTGAGCGAAGGTAATTGAACTTCAATGGGAAAGACTGCTTCTATTCCATATACCAATGAATATGGAGTTGACCGCATAGCAGTGCGGGTGGTGGTTCGATAGGCCCATAAAGCATGAAAAAGTTTATCAGGCCATGATTTCTTATCATTATCCACAATATTTTGCAGTATGTTTGAAAGAGTATTATTGAAGGATTCTGTTTGGTTATTGGCCACTACATGATACCGAGATGAATTATTGGATTTGATGTTGTATTCTTGATACAAATTCCTTACCTTGGATTAACAGAAGTTGGTGCCATTGTCCGTCATTATGGTATGAGGGACACCAAATCTGGTAATGATGATAGACTTTATGAAGATAAAAATGATTTTATAACTAACTTCTTTGAGAGGTATTGGCTATGACCATTTGGAAAAGAAGTTAGTAGCAGTATGAATATACATAAACTGCTTGGTTGTAGCTGAAGGGTAAGGTCCCACTACATCCATTCCCCATGTGGAAAATGGACACAAGTATTTAGGTGTATGAATCTACTCTAGAGGTTGATGAATTAATTTGGAACATACTTGGAATGAATAACACTTATTCATGAAATAAACACAATCTTGTATCATTGAAGGCCAAAAGTATCGAAGCATTTGAATTTGATCAGACAGTCTATGTCCAGACTGGTGGGCACCATAGACTCTTGCATGTACTTCTTTCATGACAGCCATTGTCTCTTCACCATCAATGCATCTAAAGAGAACATCTTCCAAACCACTTTTGTAGAAAAAAATTTCTAGGTGATGTGGGCTATCATAAAGTGTAAAATTGACCACACGTCGCCAGATTTGTTCTTTCCCGACTCTATCAGGTGGAAGTGTCCCATTTTAAAGGTATTCCCTAATAGGATTCATCCATCCTGTAGTATGACTATAGGGTTCAGAAATGGGACTAATTTCATTGATTTCCTCTGTTCTGGTTTGAACATATGGTGAAATTGTACGATGGTGGTCAATTCTGATGATTTTTTTGTCCCGATTTGGATCTGCCAGAGCAGTGGCTATATTAGCCAGTGCATCAGCTTGGGCATTTTGTGATCGTGGGATAAAATGAAAATGTCAGTTCCGAAGGAAATTCCACCATTAACTCTCTAACATAATCATGCAAAGGGATTAACTCTTTTTTTCGGATGGCATAATCTCCACTGACTTGTTTGATTACCAGGTCTGAATCACCTTTCACCTTAAAGTGATTCACTTGTGCTTGAAGCACCAACTCCATTACTGCGATGAGAGCTTGATATTCTACTTTATTATTTGTACCACCTTCCCATAATAATAAGGAATAGGGTAGCATTGCCTTTTCTGGAGAAATAAGCACAATTCCTAACCCAACTTTGTTGAATTTAGGATCTTCCATTTTCTTCCGTTTTGGACTTCTGGAAGCAACATCAAAGTACATTTCCCATGTTTGAAGATTATCTTGAATAGAAAATACTTCCTCATCAGGATGTTTCATATCTAAATATGTATCTTCTACTGAAGGGTGTTCAACAAGGAGATCAGTCAGATCTTGGCCCTTTATTGCCTTTTGAGACACATATTGGATATCAAATTGCTGCGAAATAACTTCCCACCTTACCAGAAATCCTGTAAGCATTGGACGACTAAGGATGAATTTGTGAAGGTTATTCTGAGATACAAGTTGGACCACATGATGTTGCAGGTAGTGTCTCAATTTCTATACTGAAAATATTAATGCTAGGCATCACTTTCCAATACTTGAATATTGGGTTTCTTCTTCAAGTATAGTCCGACTAAGATAGTAAAGGTTCTTTTCATTCCCAGCATCATTCATTTGGGCAGGGAAGGCACCCAATGATCACTCTAAAGTTGTCACATAAAGAATAAGTGGTCTTCCTTCAACAGGTGGCATTAATACCAGTGGACTCAAGAGAAATGTTTTGAGAATTCTGAATGCTTCTTGACATTATTCAGTCAACTGGTAAGCGACTAACTTCTTCATCAATTTGGAATAGAGTAATCTTTTTCCTAATAGATTGGCAATGAAACACCTAATATAGGACAAGTTTCCTTGAAGTCCTCTCAATTCATTCAAATTTCGAGGGGTGACATACCAAGGATTTAGTTTGTCTTCTCAGGATCGAATTCTATACCATGATGGCGTACAACAAAGCCAAGAAATTTTCCAGAATTTACCTCAAAAGCACATTTTAAGGGGTTCATCGTCAAATTTTGTTATCGAAGTGTGTGGAATATGATATCCAAATCATCTAAGTGATTAGAATGTTTTCTGTATTTAACCACAAAATCATCCACATAACATTGAACAAAATTCCCAAAAAAGGGTTTGAAGGTATGATGCATGGCATGTTGATATGTTGCGCCTGCATTCTATAGTCCAAAGGGCATTGACCGATAGTAATACACACCCTGTGAGGCTCTGAAGGCTGTAGATTCTCCATCTTCTAGAGCCATTCAGATTTGATTATACCCAGAATATCCATCCCTGAAGGAAAGTGCTTCATAGCCATTTTTTACGTCAATTAAGAGTTGTGTGATCAGAACTGGAAAATCATCCATGGGACAACGACGATTAAGATCTCTAAAATCAATGAAAACTATAATTTTTCCATTCTTCTTTTTCATAGGGACAATATTATCCAACAATTTGGGATATTTAACTTCTCTGACGAAGTTAGCTTTGATATGCTTATCCACTTCAGCTTCAATTTTGGAAGCATAAGTTGGGTGTGATCTTCTTGCGGCTTGCTTGAATCCTCTATGTTCTTATGGAAAACCCAAATGATGAGTAGCAACATTGAGATCAATCCCTGTCATTTCTGTATATTTCCAAGAAAATATATCTCGATTTTTCTTCAAAAATGAAATATACATTTCCTGCTCTTCAAGAGTCATGGCCGCACTAATTAATGTGGGGCGTGGATCTTATTTTGTACCCATATTTATTTCTATGAGTTCATCCACAGTGGTAGAGATACCCTCTTCCAAAGCTGGAGGATCATCCCTGAGATCTTCCTCTTCTTCTTCAACATGTGTTATTTCTTTCATTTCTTCTTGCATAGTAGATGATGAAGCAAAATTTTCATGATTAGGAGAGATGTTAAAATTTGAACATCTTGAAGGAGAGGCTACCATTTCTGACCTTATTGATGATGAAGGGTCTTCCTTGGGTAATTAAGAGGAAATTATTGATTGAGAATCAACATTATCATTCATCTCTGACATTGTTATAACTTCTTCTGGCCTGGTTGATGAGGTATAGAATTGCTGGATTTCAGCGGATGAAATGAAGACATCTCTATTTGAGATTTCATCATTTCTTAGTGAATCACCAATTTCTACCATGCTGTCTGGATTGATTGTTGTAATTGAAATTTTGGAAGTTTCCATAAGAGTATTTGGATTTCGGTCAATCCCATCAATTTGAGTAATAGGCAACACATAATCTGTACTCACATGTATGAATGGGTGTACTGGAATCATTTTCAAACCATGTGGAGGATTAACATTAGTAACCTCCCTTGTCATAGATACCTCCATTCCCTCTATGTGATAGAATTCCACCTCAATGTATTGAGATTCACATGTTCTAAATGGGGATTTGTCACTATACAATGTCCCAATTTGACCATTGAAACAATATTTGAGACATTAATGGTATGATGAAGGGATAGCCACATGTTGATGTATCCAATGTCTTCCAAGAAAAATGTTGAATGATGTGTCATGACGAACAACCATGAAATCTGAATTAGATACAAGATCTCTAAACTGAGTTCTGAGTGTGATCTCTCCAAGAGGTTCTTGTTCATTTTTATCATATCCATGCAACATCAAAGTAGAAGGAGATAAATCAGATTCAATGAGGCCCAATCGATGAAGTGTACGGATGGGGATGAGGTTGAATCCTAAACCATTATCAATGAATGCTCTTCGGATGTCTACATCATTGAACTTTCCAGATAAATACAAAGGTCTAATATTTCCATGCACAACATCATCTTCATCTTCATCTGTAAAAGATATCACTACATGGAATTCTGTAGGATCATTTTCTACACGGTAGACTTCAGCCCCAACAATTTCAGTTTCGAATTCCTGAGGTCTTGATAAAGAATCAATGAGTGCCTCTAGAAGTTCCTTTGATTGATTTAAAGCATCAGGAATTGATAACTTTGCCGGTATGTGGGCCAAATACATTAATACATCATACTTTTGGTCCAAAGGACTGTGTTTCCCAACAGAAACATGTGGTTTCACAGGTTCCTTAGAAGTTGATACTTTGGAAGTCGATGCTTCTTGTATCGGGGTAGAAGTTGGAAATACTCCTAGCTTTGGAGGATTAGACCGACTAGGTATATTTACTTGCTGAAAGGAAGACGGTGTAGCTTCTAACCGATCTTCCAAAATAACTGTGCCAGGACTGAATCTGTCATGAATGGAAGAACTTTCTTGTTCTTATTGAGCTCATTGAAGGGATCTGTCATGATTTTCTGCTGGATATACATTTCAAGGAGGGGTAGAATATAAATATTTGCTTCTCGGATATCCACATCTTCCTTTGTATCCCAAACCACTGGAACTCCCTCTAATTCATCTATTTGATATAGGGAACTCAGGCTCATCAAGAACGAAACTATGACTGGAATAAGGATATGTTAAGTGAATCATGTTAATAGAACCAAAGATCAACTATTAACCTGATGAAGACTCTTCCTGATTATCCGATTTAGGCTGTGCCATTTGGTGGGGTGGTGCCCGTGGGTATGAAGTTGATGGAATAAAATCTATCAGAGTCAAAGAAAACGTGGGCTTTGACATGATCTCATCTTATTCTGACAACTCTTATTTCTTTGAATTATGCCGTTTCATTGAGTATTTTCCTTCTGATGAAGGGGGTTTTGTTGTGCCATTCATAGCAGAAGACACAACTGCTTTCTTCAATTGCATTCATAAAATGGAATGAGTTCAGTTGATCATTATTCTAAACATCCAATCATCATATTTTTTCACATTTTTCATTTTTACTTCTTGTCACTCACCTTCTTCCTCTAGATCTATAACAGTAATACATGCTACCTGGGCTGAAGAACCTTTCAGTTTTACCTGTCCTGAGTCCACCATGTTTTGCAGAAGTTCTTTTAAGACAAAACATTATTGAATGGTATTCCCCAACATCTGATGAAATGGGAAATAGTTGGGACGTTCTTCATATGCTTCCTTTTTCGGCCTTTTAGGCCTTGGAAATTGAACCAAATTATTTTTCTGAGTCTAAATGACGTAACCAGAAACTTGTTCATTTCGGAAAGAATAAAATTTTCTCTTCAACTCCTCAAACTATTTCTGTCTTTGATCTCTTTGATAATCATAATGAAACGACCTCTTTTTTTGATGCTCAGGAGGTGGATCCCTTCGATAAGATGAAGGTTTTGAAGTATAATCATGTACAAGTTCTTCTTTAAGTGTAACTGTAGTAGTCTCTTCTCTACCCATTCTCATTCCTGGAACTGATGGAATTACATGAGTTTTATCCTTAGTCTTTTTAAGAGAGTGTCCAATCTGTTGAGCGATTGAATAAAGGTATCTAAACCCTACTGTGTATTTCAAAGGGATCAAAGGTGTGCGTAATTTATCACGCAAATTTGCCACAATGATTGGCAACAATTCTTCATGAGGGAGTGCTAAGCTTAGGGAATATGTTAATCCCTTCCGATGAGTAATGAAATATGAAACCCTTTCATTCACCATTTTATTAAAATTTATAAGATAAAAAACTGCGGTCTTTGGAAAAGTTGAGATGAATTGAAGAAGGAATCATTGGCGGATATCTTCCCATCCCGTAATTGACGGGGATTGCAAGCTTGTATAAGAGACAAAAACAGGCCCTTGTAATAACTGTAAAAAATACCTAAGCTTAAATACATCTTATTGCTGAGGGGTTCCCATCATAGGATCACAATGAGAAACAAAATGTGTTAAGTGTTTCTCTGGGTCTCCCGAACCATTAATGATTGGGAATGTGGTACTTGCAAAATTTGATGGGGGAAGAATTTAATCAACCCATTCAGGGTAAGCTCTCTTTTCTAGTTTCATTTTTGCATGTTTTCCCTACATATCTTCCAACTGAGCTATTAATGACTCAATGGTTGTTATTAACTTTTGAGAAACATCCAGTTGATCTTGTACCTTAGAAGGTGCAATAACTGAAGCTTAGACAGGTGTGGTGGCTAATACTGCAACTGATAGTAGCACCACCGACTGTTGTTGCACATGACCCATAGGATTAGACCTGTGAGGGTGTATTGGTAAATGAGGATATTCTTGATCCATCTCAGTAGGCACAACAAATTCCCTTGGCTGACTGACTCCATCATGCTTAGGAGGAAGACTACCTTGAAGTTGTTCTGCATTAATCCTCCTTAATTCATTCATTTCACCCTCTTGTTGTGTGAACCATTCCTCTAGTGAGAGTTATTGGCCTTCTCTAGATGAAGGTTATGTAACCTGATTCTTTCTGTTCCCATTTTGGATTCCTTTCATAGAGGGGGAAGTTGATTATTTGATGGAATACCTAGATTCTATGTTATCCTTTGATTTCGTGTACGCACACAATCTTCATTTGTGTCTATGTGTACAACTTCTTGAGCAGGAACTTATTCATCTGATCCCTCTGAGTGAGCCTCATGTTATAAGGGATCAGCAACAATGGAATTGATAACATTTATTGATGCATAACTCATTGTATCCCTTCTATCAGCGTTTCTGTGATACTTCCTTTTTCCATGTCATTGATGACACATTGCATTTTGTTGATTTGATCCCTCAGGAACTTCTTGACGAACCGTAATTTTGAGGGAATCTCCTAATAATTCATCTCTTCATCCCTCTTGTGGATTCTTCCCTAATTGAGAGAAGAATGACTTTCTCTGAGGAAGAGACTGAGGATTTGAAAAAGTCTTCAGTCCGGTGGACTGGGGCTATTCCTACTGTTACTTTTCAACTCCTCGATTCCTATTTTTTGATTCTGAGGGTTGTGTTAAAAGTGTCCCCAATTTGGCATGTTGGGTTGGTTGTTGAGCTTCTACATCTGAGAATTTCCTAAAATCTCTCATGATCTTGCGAACATTAGTCAGAAAATTGGCCGGATGCAACAACCTACATCCACTCAAATCACCTGGCTCAAATGACCACTGGATGATTTCTGACAATTATGTCACCTGATGATGTGCCCACTCTAAGCGTGAAGCACATTTGATATTCTCATTTTCCTGATGCAAGACTAATTCGACAACTTTTTCTTTATATGCCTGACTTTGGGAAGAACTGTTTGAGGCCTGTTCCTGAGCAAGCCTTTGATTGAAAAAAAACCAATTGGATGTGGTCGTCCATGGGCAATAACATTGCATGAGACCATTTTTGTAAGGCTTTGTTGATTAGATAGTACAGTGAAATGCAATGCTCCATAAACACCCCATCCCCTGATATGAATACCAGATGGGGCATTGTCAATTAACAGGTGCAATATTTTTAGTGCACCAAGGCATGAATGTTGAAGGTCTCTCTGCTGCTTTTCAGCCTTCAGATATTGGAAAACTGAGAGATATGCCAAATCAATTTGGTGTTGTAACACTTATATTATCTTGATATGATTTTCATATTTATCATATGATAATATTTTCCCTTTCAAGTGAAAAAGTGTTTTCTACATGTCGAGACGAATATTGTGAATACAATCTTCCATCAAAATCTCTGGAATGTCATACTGAGAGTCATCCAAAGGCCAAAACATGACTGGCACTTCACCTTTCACCAGTTGTTTTCACATATTCAGCACTTACTCTTTATCATTCAATGAAGATTCTTTTACCAGATTAGACTAGAGACGGTGCTTCCTTGTTTCTTTATCAGATTCAAGAAGATTGGTATAGAATGAATTTATAAAACTAGAAGATGAATGACCCAGGGGTGGTTCAGAGAATTACCTACACCCCAGGCTATCTTCTAATTGAGAAATTATTTCACCTGATAAAGGTAAAGAATCATACATGACTGGCTTCAGATTTGCAAGTGCCTCAAGATAAGTGGACTTTCTTGTTACTGCATTGTCCTTTGAATAATTTTCCAGGCAATGCGAATTACTACTGAGGAGAGGACTTGCGTAGCTAAATTCATCATCATGGGGAGGAACACCATAGTGGGTTATAGAAAAAGATGAAACCTTTTTCTCCTTGATCTTCTGGCCACATAGAGGGTTCTTGTGGCTCTCATATGAAGATGATACTTCAAGATCGACCGAATTGTCATCAAAATTAATGCCCCCACTATTGGGAAATGGGAGAGTAGAATCTTGAGTTCCAATAAATAATTTTCTGAGGGCTTCAAAAACTCCAGCATCGAGCAAGGCCTTATTACAGATTGTATCTTGGTTTTTGACTATGTTGAATGGGTCTTTTTCTTAGACCCCTTCTTACTCACTTTGGAAACCACTTGTTGATGAAAGTGGTTATTATGGGTAGGTGTATGTACCTGCTTAGGAGAAATAGTCATGTTATCCTGATTATCTCCATTCAAATAAGGTGTATGTTCCTGACTTGATTGTCCATATGACACGGGGGAGTATGCCCCACAACCATATTGGACTAGAACATAGGTGTGTACTTGTTCTGTAGTGATATTTTGATGTATCACTCCACTGGTAGGGACAAATTTTCATTTCTATCCCTATGATGCTGCTGTAGCTGTTATAATATTCTGACAGGCATACACAATATGAGGAGGGATTTGCTTCTGCTCTTTCACCATCATCAGAATGTGCTTGATGACTTTAGCTGCCAGAACAGGAATATACATCCACTCCATGCTTGGAGTATGTGTGTATTCCATCTCATTTCCTCCTTTTCCTGTCAGTGAATTCTGGCAGTACTCATGTGTGGGGGCAGAGAGTTGAGTCTGCTACAAACTTGTCATCGGAGCTTTCCGACTGACTTCTTCGGATCTACCAAACGAGACTGTTGGCAGGCTTGATGAATATTGGCAGGTGTGTGTGTCTACTGTGTATTATTCGTCAAGTATGGTTGACGACATTCCTTCAATACTGGAAGACGAGACTACTGACATTATTTTTTATTGTAAAAAGGTGTATGTCCCTGCTAATTAGTTGCCACCATATTAGATTGGTGAGCTTTTTTGGTTGTAGTCAGACGAGCCTACTAACTAGCTGATGAATTATAAACAGGTGTATATTCCTACCTATAATACTCCACTGGAATTTCTAGGCGGGATTGGCGTGTTGCTGCCAGACGAGTCTGTTGGGCAGTTACATCAGGACGAACATGTGTATATGCCAGCTCGTTTCTTTCCATCAAATTGGCTCGATGGACTTCTCCAGAGGGTGAAGAATTAAGGACCTGATACTTGTTAACCAGATTATTCCTCTGGCGGTTCGTCTTGCGTGCTCGGGTCTATGGGACCTGAGCTAAACCCATAAATGTGATACCCTCATCATGCTGAGGGTGCACTGCTGCACGAGTCTATCTGATATTGTTGATGGGAGCCCATGGTAATGACTCATTTCTCCTTGAATTAAGGCCTTGAGTGACCTTCTTATTCACATCCATATAATATGGGAGGGACTGGTGATTGCGTTCCAAGGATAACAACTAGAAACAGTTGGAGATGGTGGTTGGCACCACCTACTTCTTGATCGCTGGGTGTCACTGTCCAGACAACAAGGGTGAATTATTGACTTGGAGGGCTTGTCGAGCAGCCTCCAGAGTCTGAATGGTTCCGTGTTGATCGTATTCCATAACCAGTGCATTTGATACCCAGCCATGGAGACACTGAGTAGGTGATGTAATCCTCAGAGCGGACGAAGATCCAGTAGGAGTAGCGGCAGATGCGTGAAGAGGTTTCAACTTTAGAGAAGCCATTTCTGTAACCCCGAGAGATCTTGGAAATGAGTTCCTGTTTTATATAACGAAAATAATAAAGATAAGTTTGGCCACTACATCTTTTGGATGATCACATATTTTATTGAT
This sequence comes from Viscum album, assembly GCA_963277665.1. Lineage (NCBI taxonomy): Eukaryota > Viridiplantae > Streptophyta > Magnoliopsida > Santalales > Viscaceae > Viscum > Viscum album. The sequence goes on along the minus strand of OY728130.1, from coordinate 49,128,182 downwards.
TGTTTTGTTGGCCCTCTCATTGAGTTTAAATAGGGGCCTACAAAATAAGTAAAACGTCATTTTAACATGGTCAAGGATTCACATCGGGTTCACCATTTTTTGTTTCCCCTGGAAATGGGGATGACCTTGTTTGCTTAAGGTTCAAACATTCCAAGCGGGATCTAATGGGTTTTTTTTCGTAGAACCGGAAACATCCAAAGATTCTATATCCATTTGGACCTACCTTCCAAAGGTAGTTGCTCATTAGTTGTGGACCGATGAGGCTTAATAATTTTCATTGGTCGAGAGGATGGGTGGTCAGACTCATCACACCTTTTTTGGGGGAATTATTGTCTACTTTGGGACTCTCTTTATAGATTTGAGTTATGTTCATGAATTCTTATTAAATTACCAAGTATGAAAAAGATCTTTCTTTTAGATCTGACAATCAATGATTGATATGATTGAGATTTAGAGAGTCTTTTATATGTATTTGACATTCTTCATCGAAAGAGAATCATCTATATTTGTTAGATATTATTAGTCAGTTGTATCCTTCAACACATTTATATAGAAATATCTTGGTAATTATGATAACTATACTGGTTTTAAAGCCACTCAGTGGGGCACTTGAAGTTTGTTGTTGTTCAGAAGGACATGGATTATTTCATAGTTGGGATCGTACCCACAGATGGGCTACCTACGTATCCTTGTTTAGAAAATAAATTAGAACCCATGTTGTTTAAATAAAGAAGTATGAGGTTTATGCATGATTGATGGATCAAAAAAAGATGTCATAATTACTTTTACGCTCTAAGCTCACATGAGTCATGCTAAGTGTGAGAAACAAGAGGTATCATTAAAACCTTATGATTATTCCACGAAAGATGCAATTATAAGAAATGATGTGGGGATTAAGTATGTATGATTTCCCAAATAGATGAATATCGGGACTTACTTCGGAGAAGAAACCTGGGAACAAGTTCCATAAAGGTATGTGTGCTTTATGGAGATTTGGATACTTAACTTAAGACTTAATCCTAAGGAGGATGCCCAAATTAAATGGTACTTATGATTGGGTTTTATTTCTGAGAAGGAAGTCCGGATCAAGAGAAATTAAGACTGCGGCTTACTCCTAAAGAGGAGGTCCAGGTTAAGGGGAATTATGACTGGGGATTTCTCCTCAAAAAGAGGCCAAGGTTAAGAGGACTTGAGAATTTGGGGCTTAATTCTGAGAAGGTTTCCCAAATTGGGGAACATGGGGCTTACTCCTAAGGTGGATGCCCATATTAAGGAAATTTGAGATTGGGGATTACTCCTGAGGAGGATGCCCAAGTTAAGGGAACATGGACTGGGGCTTACTCTTGAAAAGGAGGCCCAGGTTAGGGAAATTGGGGCTTACTCCTAAGGAGGATGCCTATATTAAGGGTCTTATCATCATAAAGGATGAGGTTGAATGAATGAAATCTCTAAACTTAGTGACATAATGATATGTAAATCACTAGGTTTTGAGAGATGTTCAACAGAATTCATATTAGATAAGGAATCCAACAAAGGATCCATGCCAAAAATGGATTTGAAGAGGGTTTTAAAGTCTAAATTTTGAAGAGGAGAGGTGGATTTTAAGAAAAGAGTTGAATAAGAAGTAGGGGCACCCAAAAAAAGGTAGGCGCACAAGTCCTTTCTGGGCGCGCAAGTACTGGCCGCACAACTATACTTGCGTGACACATGTGTACTTGCGTGATGGTTAACCCATAGGGTAATACTTGGGTGAGACATAGCTCAAGCCCTTAGTATTATCCCTAAAGGCTTTCAAAAGTGTGGCGCACAAGTTTTGTTGAAGGGATAAAGTGGCACACAAGTGTCTTCAATTCCCTTAAGGCTTAGACACATTAGGCGCGCAAGTGATGATGAATTTCAACAGTTAGGCCTTGTTCCCACTCTTTAGATCTTCCATTCTAGGTAATAAATTACCTTAGAAGTGTTCGGAATACTTCACGTAGAGAAAAGGGCGCCGAGAGATTAAATCTGACTTTTGGAATTTTTCGTCCCTGAAATGGGGGGCCCACAAGGGGTATTAATAGGCTACTAAAGACCTTGGGCGACAATAAAACAAGGCGCAAAAGTCACCTGCGCGGCCAATATGTGCACACAAGTATACATGTGCAACCATGATAAAACTTGTGCATCCCATTCTTAACCATATCTTTGTTCATGCCTTTGTCAATTTTTGATGTTTCTTCAAAGGATCAATATCTTTATGCTAATGTATTCCCCTTTTTCAGTCGTTAGACTCTGTGATGGAAAGGAGCGTCAACAGCTCCCCACCTTCAGAAAATCCATCAGCTAACTGTAATGTGGATATATGAGCACATCGAGCCACACAGTCAATGTCCCCAAGTTGTGCATCCTGAACTCGCGAAGAAGTGGGGTAGTTAAAGTAATAGATTGGAGGTAAGCTGCTCCATATCTATCCACAAAGGATATCTGCAACGAGGATAACTTCTCTATCACCTCACTCAACAACTGTAGACCGTACCTCTTGCTGAGTGTGTCTGCTACTACTTTCCCTTTCCTAGGAGTGTAGACTATCTAAAAGCCATAGTCATGGAGGAACTCTAGACAAATTTGTTGTCTCAGGTTCAGGTCCTTCTATGAGAAGATATAATTGGGACTCTTGTTATCCGAGTAGACTATAAAACATTTTCCCATCAAGTAATGTTGCTACATCTTCAAGGCGAAGACCACTGCTACTAACTCCAGGTCATGGGTACAATAGTTCTGCTCATACTACCTCAGCTGTCGGGAAACATAAGATATCACAACTCTCTATTACATCAAGACACATCCATGTCTATTTCATAATGTGTCGCAATATACAATATACCCAATGCCTTCTTCTATTTTCCACAAGATGGGGGAACTCGTCAGTCTTTTCCTCATCTCTTGAAAACTCTGTTGGCATCATTCCTTCCACATGAAGGGCAATCCCTTCTTCATCAAAGCTATCAAGGGTGCTGCAACTTTGGAAAAGTTTGGTATGAATATTCGATAGTACCCACCCAACCACAAGAAACTCTACACCTCGGTCACACTCTTGGGTGGCTCCAAAGAAAGAACTACCTCTATCTTCGCCGGATCTACTATAACTCCAGCTTCTGTGATAACGTGTCCCAGAAAGTGGACCTCCCGTATCAAAAAATGGCACTTTGAGAGCATACCATAAATCTGTTTCTTTCGGAGTGTTTCTAAAACTATCTGCATATGATAGGCATGCTTCTCCTCCATCGCTGAGTACACCAAGATGTCGTCAATGATGACCACAACAGAGCGATCGAGGTATGGTTGAATGATCCTGTTTATGAGTCCCATGAAAACATCATGGGTTTTGGTCATGCCGAATTGCATAACCAAGAAATCATAGTGGCCATACCGACATCTGAAGACCATCTTCTGGACATCCTCATCTCGTACCCTAATCTGATGATACCCTCACCCGAGGTCTATCTTCGAAGTTCCCTTCAGCTGATCAAAAAGGTCATCAATCCTAGGAAGTGGATACTTGTTCTTCACGATCACCTGGTTTAGGTGCCGATAGTCCAAACAAAGTCTCAAACTCCCATCTACCATCTTGGCGAACAAAATCAGTGTTTCCCATGGAGAAACATTGTGCCTTATACACACCTTCCTCTGTGAGTCCACCAGCTATACCCATAACTCAGGAAGTTCCGCGGGAGCCATCCAATATGCTGGTGTAGATATCAGTTCCGTCCTTAGGTACATGTCAATGTAAAAGTCTACCTCTCTGTGTGGAGGTAGTCCCAGAACATTGTCAACAACGAAATCGGCATACTGGTCCACCACTACAGGATAACATAGAATCCCAACATCAACTAATCCGAGGGTAAGGCTTTCCAACTGATGTGTGATTGGATGAACCCTCCTCTAGGTAATTCCATCATGTTCTGCAAAGGTTCCCTTCTTATCAGTGAAGGAAAACGTGGTACCATCCTCACAGACACCCCTCACTTTGCGGCTAATACAGTCAATCTGAGCATGGACTACGGATAACAAATCTATACCCAAGATGACATGGTAAGGCCTCGATGCCACTACTAGAAGATCCTAACTAAATCTCTCACCTCCTAGAGTAAGCTTACACTGCAGGAACTAGTGTTTAATCATCAAATCCACTCTCGTAGGAGTCTCTTCCATAAAGATCAAGCCAACGACTCCATCAGAATCTCCAGGCTCTAAACGAGGGCCATGGAAATAAATGAGTGACTAGAACCTATGTCTATAACACTACTGGAATTCAAGTTTTTTCCAACGGGCTATTTGCGAAGGGATCCCGTCTCAAATAGACTTTTGCGACGGGCTCCCGTCGCTAATAGCCTTTTGCATAATACGGAGTTGCAAAAGATATTTTTTGCGACGGGCCCGTCGCAAAAAATCATTCCGATTATATACTTTATATACCCAAAAAACTTTTTCAATGGTCCTGTCTCAAATGGTTTTTTTGCGATGGGTAAGTTCCCCATCGCAAAACGCCTTCCGATTAAATACATTATATACACATAACCGTTTTGCAACGGGCCCATCACAATTAGTATTTGCGACAGGCCCGTTCACCCGTTGGAAATACTAATATTTACAAAATGTATTTCACTTATTTTCAATGGGGCCCCGTCGCAAAAGACCCCGTCGCAAATAATAAAAATAATAAAAAAATTAATATTAATGGAAAAATTAAATTATTATTATAAAAATAATAAAAAAATAAAAAATATTATTATTAGTAAAATAAAAAAACATTAAAAAATATAATACTAAAAAAATATATTTAATAAAATTATGATTAATAAAATATTTATATTAATATTATTAAAATAATAAAATCATAAAAAATTATTAAAAGTTTCAATATTTTCAAAAAAATATAAAAAAATCATAAAATATTATTATTATTAGTAAAATAAACAAATATTAAAAAATATAATTCTAATAATAAGTAATAAAATATTAAAAAAAATTATGCAATATTTCCACGAATATAAAAGATAGAAACTTTAAATAGTTTATATTATTGTAGAACATGGATTCCTATGTTTTTCAATTATGCAATATTTCCACCAAAAAATGCTCCATTTTATCCGATTATGTTCTTTCCCAAAGACATGAATTTTTTGTTGGTTTACTGTTGGTCCAAATGTGATGGGGGGTAATGAAAATACAACTGATTTTAACTCTGTACTGGAGATCATCATTGGAGGTTCATCCCTTTCAATTGTACCTTTTCGGAAATGAGATTTGTTTCTCTGAAAAAGATGATCGGTTGGAAGAAATCTACGGTGACAATCAAAATAGAAAGGTTTTTTCCATTGACGAGCATAAAGGCTTTTTTTCGTTTCATACATTAAGGACATCATTTCAGACCATGTGTACTACAACCAGATAACATGCCATATGCTGGAAAGTCACTAATCGTCCACATCAATGAAGATTTTAATATGAATGTTTGTTTCACAGCAACATCATATGTATTATCACCATCACTCTAAAATGAATTTAACTCAGCAATAAATGGTTTCAAATAAACATCAATATTCTTTTTCGGATGTCCTGTGATTAATAGATTCAAAAAGATATAAGGCTCATTCATCATCATACACGGAGGAAAATTTTATGGAGTTATAAAGATAGAAAAAGATGAATACTGACTACCATAAGAACCAAACAGACATAAACTGTCAGTAGAAAGACCCAATTGCAGGTTTCAGGCTTCTATAGAAAAAGACAGATGCAGACGGTCCAAATGTTTCCATGAATCACCATCAGATGGATGATTCAATCTTTTAACAATTTAAATCTTGGTTTTGTGCCATGACATCATTGACGCTGTGTTCTGAGACATAGATAAACGCTGCAACCTGGGTGTAAGGGGGAAATATCTCAACTATTTTACTGGAATTGATCTAGACTTCCCTGGTTGAGCTTTTTTATACCTGGATTCTCCAGATGTGGGACAACTATCCAATGACTCATTTTCTCCAAAATATAAGATGCAATCATTTTGAAATGCATGAATATTTTGATAACTAAGGCCCGTATTATGAGTCATCCTCTTTTTCTCATAGTAATTTGTAGGCAACACATTTCTTTCAGGTAATAGTGTTTTAACAAAATTAAATATCTGATCCAAACAGTTGTTTGACATTGCATTATCTGAATTAATAGCCATAAATTTTTGAATTGATTCTAATTTTCTTATCTTGCAACTAGGATATAATGCATCCTCAGCAGACCTCAACAACTCATAAAATTCAGATGGTGATAACTCAGGAGTTAAATCAATATCATCATGAGTTGCAGTTTGTTGCACAGATGGACCTGCAACATTTTGTAAAATTTTTTAAAACCATGATGGATCCGGAATCAAGTTATTATGATCTTCTCTGGAACTGCGTTCACCGTGTTACCAAAAAAAATAATTTGGTTGAAAACCAAACCGCCAGAGATGTCCCCCAACCTTGTCAAATGTGTCAAACGTTCTCAGAGTACATTTTTTACAAGGAAACTTAATTGTTCCTTCTGAAACATATTCTAATTTTGATGATACAAATGATAAAAAAGCTTCAACACCGTCAATATATACAGCATTTTAATCTGAACTATTTGGATTTCTATGCTGATTTATCCAAGAGTAATCATTTAATAATGACTGATGTCGACTTCCTTGTTCCATATTTTTCTACATAAAATATAAAATCATCACTGTTTTTGAATAATATGAACTTATAAAAACACTAACTGAAAAGATAAGATAAATAATGACAACTACATAATAATTACCATTAATTAAGGGTGACACAAGTTCCAGTGGATTGACAGCTACACTTTTGTCTGACGTCCCATTTACTTGCATCTTTCTCACACTGATTTAGCAATACTTAGCAATACTTAGCAATACATAGAAACATGAAAACTGCTTGCACAATGAAAGGAAATTTGGTAATCATTGTTGTGGAGATGATTACAAATTTTCCCTTCATTATCCAAGTAGTTTTTGTTTACTAATTATTACTAATAAAAAAATAATATTATCATTATTTTTGAAAAAACAATATTTATATTATTAAAATAATTAAAAATTTGTAAAATATTAAAATTATCAATTTTCGCAACAGGTTTTCTCTATTCTTAACATGTTCAAATCTCAAAGGGTCGCCAATTGTCAGGTCATGCACAACAAAATGTTTGTGTCAGCCATGTCCAACGTAAACTCTATAATTGTACTTGCATGGTTGATCACCTCGCAAGTAGTGTTGCAATAGGATGACCAAAGTAATGTCATTATCATCTCTAAGAATCATCTCACATGACCCTTAACATAGACCATTCTTCCTTAAAAATTTGAGGGGACATCAGTATCTTTCCCTTAAATTTTCATGGGAAAATGGTCTATGTAATGGGTCATGTGAGATAATTATTAAAGATGATAAGGGCATGACATGGGTTGTCCTATTGCAAAACTACTTGCGAGGTGATCAACCATACAAGAACAATTATAGAGTTTACATTGGACATGGTTGACCAAACTTTTAATTGCCCATGACCTGACAATTGGCGACCCTTTGAGATTTGAACACGTTAAGAATAGAGAAAAGCATGTTGTGAATATTGATAATTTTAATATTTTATAAATTTTTTATTATTTTAATAATAATATTATTTTTCATAAATATTGATAAAATAATTTTTTTATTACTAATTATTACAAATTATTACTAATTATTCCTAATTATATCTATTTATTACTAATTATTACTAATTATTACTAATTATTACTAATTATTACTAATTAAGACTAATCATTACTAGTTATTACTAATTATTATTAATTATTACTAATTATTACTAATTATCATTAATTATCACTAATTATCACTAAATATCACTAATTATAACAAATTATTACTAATTATTACTAATTATTACTAATTATTACTAATTATTACTTATTACTACTAATTGTTACTAATTATTACAAATTATTACTAATTATTACTAATTATTACGAATTATTCCTAATTATTACTAATTATTAATAATTATTACTAATTATTACTAATTATTACTAATTATTACTAATTATTACGAATTATTACTAATTATTACTAATTATTACTAATTATTACAAATTATATCTAATTATTACTAATTATTACTAAATATTACTAAATATTACTAATTATTACTAATTATTATTAATTATATCTAATTATTACAAATTATATCAAATTATTACTAATTATTACTAATTATTACTCATTATTACTCATTATTACTAATTATTAGTAATTATTACCAATTATTACTAATTATAACTAATCATTACAAATTATTACTAATTATATCTAATTATTACTAATTATTACTAATTATTACTAATTATATCTAATTATTACTAATTATTACTAATTATATCTACTTATTACTAATTATCTCTAATTATTACTAATTATGTCTATTTATTACTAATTATATCTATTTATTGCTAATTATATCTATTTATTACTAATTATATCTATTTATTAAAAATTATATCTAATTATTAATAATTATATCTAATTATTACTAATTATATCTATTTATTACTAGTTATATCTATTTATTACTAATTATATCTAATTATTGCAAATTATATCTAATTATCACTAATTATATCTAATTATCACTAATTATATCTAATTATTACTAATTATTTCTAATTATTACTAATTATATCTAATTATTACTAATTATATCTAATTGTTACTAATTATATCTAATTACTACTAATTATATCTAATTACTACTAATTATATCTATTTATTACTAATTATATCTATTTATTACTAATTATATCTAATTATTACTAATTATATCAAATTATTACTAATTATATCTATTTATTACTAATTATATCTATTTATTACTAATTATATCTATTTATTACTAATTATATCTATTTACTAATTATATCTATTTATTACTAATTATATCTAGTTATTACTAATTATATCTAATTATTACTAATTATATCTAATTATTACTAATTATATCTAATTATTACTAATTATATCTAATTATTACTAATTATATCTAATTATTACTAATTGTTACTAATTATATGTAATTATATCGAATTATTTCTAATTATTCCTAATTACCCCTAATTATATCAAATTATACTAAATTCAACTAATTTATTTATAATAATCTCTAATTATTGCAAATTAACAATAATTATTAATAATTATAACTAAAAATATCAATTTATTATAAAAATAAAAATAAATAAAAATCAATTGAAATCTAATTTAATTACAGCTAATAAACAACAATAAAAATTAATATAAAAAATATAAAAAATAAAATAAGTTCCTGGACAAGTTATTTGCGAAGGTAATTAATCCCGTCGCATATAACCCGTCACAAATATTGATTTTTCCTGCAGTGTAAGTACTATAGCTAGGGTGGTGTAGGCACAGATCATACCTCTAATCATCTCTGGAGCGTCGTGGTCATAATCCTCAGCTGCCTGGAGATGAGCTCGTCCCTATCCTCCGGCTCCCTGTGGTCAGGGTGGACCACCTGGAGGTTGTGGCGATAGAACCTCGAATTGCCATCAACTGCCTAATGCACGACTAGCTCCTCTTCCACGTCCACCGCCATGCAGACCTCCTTGGTCAAACCTCTACCTCTGCCTTGATGGTCCCTCGACCGTCTGCAGGTCGTCCGTACGGCGGGTTGGGCAGTCGCGAGCCATGTGACCCTGCCCGCCGTATGAGTATCAATGCTTGATCCTCAAGTGTCCACCTCTGTCCCGTGAGACCCTAACCACCGACCCTGTATCCTGAGGTCATCCACCAGAAGGTCTGGGCCACTTGGACTCCTACATTATTTGTCTACTACCTACTGCGGATGAATCATCTACATGACGTCCAGTGGTGGCTCTCGCTGTCAGTGTCTGCTTGGCTAGGAAGCTCTCCACCAAAAGGGCTCGCTCTAGCACCCCAGCCTGAGTCAGAATTTTGAGCAATTTCATCGATGCTATGATCTCACTTCGGAGACCCTTCTCAAAGGTCTGATCCCTATTGAAAGGGTCTCGTACCATGTCGGTGGAGTAGCAGGAGAGATCAGTGAACCTCACCGAGTACTGGGGCACGGTAACTCTGCCATGCTGTAAGTAAAACAGCTCCTGTATACGCACTAAGTGTAGGGTGACTGGGATGAACTATGCCTTGAAAAGGTCCTCGAAGTCCGCCCGGGTGAGGGTCGGCTCATCCAGTAACTACAGTGTCAGACTCCACCTTCTCCCATCTACTCCCTGGAAGAGACTGGTAGCTAGGTTCACCATCAGACCAGCAGGTGTCCCAACTAAACAAAAAACTCTGGCCACAGACTCTAGCCGGTCCTCAACCACATGTGGATCTGTCTCACCTCAGAACCTCGGAAGCTTATGTCGCTGAAAGACGTGAAATGTGCTCAGTCGGTGTGCACTGTCTGCTATTGGGGCTGGTGGAAATGGCTTCCCAATGGGTAGTGGTTCTGCTGGTACACTACCAGATGGTACTATCACTGAAGGAGGGCCCCACACCGATGCCTCGTTGCTCGGTAGGCCGTCATCACAAACTCTCACTAGATCCTTGGCTGGCTGTCTATGTGGCAACATCCTGAAAGAAAACCGGTGCGCCACGGTCAAAAAGTTTTACTTGGTGAACTGACTCAAGAGATCAAAATAAAAACTTTTCAAAACACATTCAATCAGTGTTTTCGTGCACCGAGTCAGAAATCAAAATTCAGGGTCCTTGTGTATGGATACGTTGGCCGCCGCACTAATGCTGGATTCCCCAAACTGAAAACCACACTCATAACACATTACACTATTGTCACATAGAAATGATCAGAGTCCTAGTTCTTCAGGAGAACTGACTCCTCTGATACCACTTTATCACGATCCGTCCCCCATGGCCCATTCCGTCACTACCCCAAGCCCACCTTCCATTGGATAGGGGCTGGCGACAAGCACCAGAAAGGCATATCACATTAACGGGAAGGAATTACCTTCAAACCTATACAAACACATAACCCAATAACATAACTAAAAGAAACCACGAAGAAAACTACTCTAGTAAAAAAGTTTACTGAAATTAAAGGGGCTGGAATAAAAACCCAACTAGAATGTACAAGAACAACTAGAAAAGAAAAATAACACCTGGATTGACCACTGAGGATCCTACCTAAAGTGTAGGTAGAACTCAAGATCAGTAGTCACTGCGGCACGATACTTCGAAAGGTCCACCTCTGAGAACCATCCAATCTTGGATCCCTTAGCCTCTAACAACCCTGTCTGTCATCTACCCATGACACAGAAAGGTGCGGGCATAGCCCTTGGAGGGGTGAGTAAAAAAATAATCAGTAGGGAACCTGAGACCCCCGAAGGTCTCCCAGAGTTCCTCCAAGGAAAAACCACAAAGAAAGACCTCGTCTACAGATCATGAGTAGTTAACAACTCCACTTAGGTATATGCCCATACATATAATAGAGTTATCAAGATATACTTATCTCATAAATGGGGAAATGTAAGGCTCCAACTTCTATGCCATTTGCACAACTGATCCACGAGGGAAGAAAACCACAAAGGTAACACCACGAAGGTAACCCCACGAAGGTGAAAATAACACAAAGGTAACAACAAGAAGGTAACACCACAAAGGTGAATGTACAACAAAGGTAACACCACGAAGGTAAAAGTAACTCACATGTAACACCATGAAGGTAACACCATGATTGTGATAGTACCTCAAAGATAACACCACAAAGGTAATTGACTTGGCTCACACCAGGTATATATTTAAGTACCTAAGTATAGATGATTAGTCATAAATCTATATCATCTTATTCTGTCAAGAGGATCTATTGCGGACCCACACAAGATCGGTATGCACTGACCCCCACAGGATTGCTGAGAAATGACCCGTACATGATTTTATCCACACATGATCTATTGGTACATACCCACAAATGATCACTATTCATTCTTCATGTCACAGCCAATCTCCTCCGCCTCATTGCCAGCCACTGGATTCCTGATCTTATTACGATTGATTCTAGGAGAACCAATCCTAACTCCATCGTTAGTATTTCATCCAGCACAAAGTTCCACAAAGACGTCCCCAAAGGACCTCTATGTCGTAAAGGTTCCATTGCGACAGAAGGCACATCAATCAGACGCCCAGTCTGTGACTTATAAGAGTTTTAGTACCGAGGGCCCGATTAGATTTGGGTTCGATCCAACCCCTCTGTACTTCAACATTCTCCAAAACTCAAGTGGAGTATACCAAAAGTACCTTCTTTCTCCAAGGATCCTAGCACCATAGATGGTTTCTCAAAAGGATGAATGGATTAAAAAATATGGAACTTTTAGAGAAACTGGGTCTGGAAGGGTTCGGGGCCTGTCTGACCCGGCCCGACCTGACCCGGTCTGATCTGCCCCGACCTAGCCCGAACTAGCTTGGGCTGGTCTTGTTGGGTGGGGACAAGGTGGGCTCAGCTTGCTGGGCCGCGGACTGACCTGGCCTGCCTAGGTGGTGTGACCCTCTCCGCTAGGGTAGCATGCCCCATAGAGGGGCATGACCCAACCCGTGGAGGGTTGAAGCCCACTGGCTGGGGCCAACCCTATATGGCGCGGTGGGTATCGCCTCCCCCTTTCCTCGAACGACTATGTATTTTGGGTGAAAAGCGGTGGTTCCACGTGGCGCCGCACGATCACTGTGGGACCCACAATTGCGGGTTCGTCCTCCTTCGACGAGGCTTTGAGTCGCAGCCATCTCCAGCGGTGCGCGATGGAGCACCCCTCCACCTTCATCTATGGCCGACCACCACTGTCCACTATGGCATCTCTGCAATCCCCTTCTCCAGTGGCCTACGACGGCGTACCACCACTTCCTTCGCGGTCGGCTATTGTCGGCCGCTGCGATCACTCGCGGCGGCTACGGCCACAACATTCTTCACCGAAGACACGTGATGGTGCACTACCATCTCCTCTGCAGCCAACCATTGTCAGCCACCACCATCACCCAACGTTCCAGGTTTCATCCAACCCGAATTAAATGCTCTTGAAGAACGCACCAAAGTTAAAAAAAAGGCAAAGGGTCTGGGCCTTATTCGTTTGGCCTGTGCCCTCCACTTTAGTTTGATATCATGAGGGATGAAAAGGATTAAACAAAATCTGTAAATTAAAAAAACAAAAATCGCTACCTCAAGATTGTTGGAGAACACCCACGATTGAGGAAGAGTTAGTGTTCACCATCCCCACAACAAGCCACCAACATTGTCACTCCATCATCTTCATTCGATTCGTGATTCAATGTCACTTGTCACCGCTCGCTAAAACTGGTCTCGTCCTCTAAGTGGTTGGCATTGTGACACTTTATCAGAACTTTGTCACTTAGTGAAGCCATGCCGACACTCCTCCACAAGCTCTATATAAACAAGAAATGGGGATGGTGACTAACACACGTGGAAATAATGGGGGTTAATTTAATAGGAACCTTCTTAATTACAATGGCGCTATTAAAAAGGATTTGAGGAGTCAATCCATTTAATTTCTTGACACATCATTGTCCCCACCACTACCGCTTGTCCGTTTTAGGAAAATAAAATAGAGAAATAAAATAACAATTTTATTTTATTACTCTTTTAAAAGTCAAAATTCTATATTTTTCTTCCAACATACTATGGTTGAAGTGAAGCCTCCCTTAAGAGAATCTCAACACTGCTGATTCAACGGTTATCTCAGATTTTTAATCTGAGCACCGGTTCAAAAGTTAGAAAATTCCGCTCACATGTTTACTAAACATATCTTAAAATCAGTTTTGAAATTCATTCTTGGCACACTAGGCCTCAAAATCATACACTGTCAATTTTTCAGACACGTAATAATTCCATAAAATTTAAAAAAATTACATGGAAAACACGAGTCTTTAAATAGGAAGTAATGGAAAAATATTTTATTTAATTTTTGAGCTCCCACATCATCCATCAGTTCATAGATCCTAATGCCATTCTCAGGGACAACAACACCAAATTCCCGACTGATGAGCTAAAATGGATTTATGCTAATTGCAATGTCATGTCAACTCATAATTCTTGCTATCATTCATAGGAAAATGGATACATTGAGGCATTTAATTAGAAGCTCTATAGAATTATGCAGAAGATAGTGGTCTATAATAAGAATTTTTCACTGAAAAAACACCCCAATTCCATCTAGGACTGTCATATGAAAAAAATGAAATTTCACCTAGGTGAATCCATATTCCATTGTGTATGGAACATAGCTAGTCTTATAGATTTAGATTTAACTATCGTCATTATAAACTATTTTTCAATGAAAATAAGACACTGGATAAAATGGTATAAGTCTGCCTAGTCATGTTGGAATCCCTCAAAGTGAGCACGATTTTGGCCTTGCACAATCATGAAAGGAACCAGAACAAGGTAGCGAGGGAGATCGATAAGAAGGTTTTCAATTACTCCTTACTTAAGAGTGACATGGTACTGGCGCTTAGAGAGCCAATGATACACAGAAGTAAGATACCAATGTGTGAGCCCATGTGGGAAGGATCTTACACCATTCACAAGGTCTACTCAAATGGTAGATACTCTTTGGGTACCAATGAAGAATATCTCATTACTCCTATAACCAACACCAAGTTCCTCAAATAGTAATTCACATAGGGAAACCATCCATCCTAGTTCCATGACGTTAAACTGCATAAAATTTATCACCCTAACTATATGAAATTAAACATCTCATCCACATCCAAACATCATGAAATTAAAATATCCTCTAGGTCTAAATTCTTTGACATTAAGCTAAAATCCCTTGGTACATGAAACATGACCTTAAACAATTTTCAAAAGGTCTAAGATCCATATACATAAACTAAGAATCCCAGTCCAGTAATCATGACTTTAAACTATATATCAGTTTTATTAGGGTTTCATTGTGTGGAGTTAGGCCTCCTGGGACCACATTCATGTCGGGTTTGTTACTCCTCCACTATAACACCCCGACCCCTCTATCCTGGAGCCGGTTCATTACTTGTGATATTGGCATGGTTAGAAGGAATGATAATCCCGAAGGAACGATTAGTTTAGTATTCTTGAAGAAACTAGAAACATATATGTAACACAAATTACATTGAAAAAGGTTACTAGATACAATACATAACAAAAAACACAAAACTGCATCCACATGAACTCAAAAGAATACCTTCTCTTCATCACCTGTCGAAGGTAGAAAATGAAAGGGGTGAGCTCAAAATCTTAGTAAGGGTTACAAATAGTGGAATAATGAGTACAATAATAAGTTAATCACAAACAATCTTCCATAATCAATATGTCATAGTGAATAAATGAACAACTAATACCATTAATAAACTGAAAATGAAATTGTATCCATAGATTTTGTCATAGTGAAAACCTCTTGGATAATAATAATAACTTATAATGACTAAAGATAATTCTTATTAATTGGACGTCATGTATCTGGAACATGAAACCATAATACCATAAAAACAGTTTACTGCTCTGAGTAGAAACCCATTTGATTTTTTTTGGAAACAAACTTGAAGGGTTTGTCTCCAAGCTGTTTTGTCTCATTAGACCTACCGATGCATCGAGGGGCTGTAGTGGGACCCACCCACCTCTAAATCCAAATAATTCTTTAAAAAGTGATTCAATAAAAGTGAAATATGTCTTTCCGATATCCGTATAGTGTATAGAAAATAAACTCATCAATAACATCCCCAATATACACTGTATGTGAAATGGTACACAGTGTAGACAACAAACATATCCATGACATGAGATTATGGATATTTAATAGAAATATAATTTCATTGGAAAGTGATATAAAATGGGCATTAGGTACACCACATAAGTATTATTAGGTGCATATCAAAAAGGTTTTCACAACAAAGGGGATATTCTTGTACAAAGGTGAGAGAGAGGATCCCTTACCTTATGCTTGAAGGTGTTCTTGTATTCTTTTTAGCGACCTGAATAAACAGATTAGGATTGTTAATTCATAATTCTAGGACCAAATAAACATTTGATTTATATTATATAACCTTATTAAGTTCATTAATGGCCTCTTTTATGTTTTTAAGAGATTAAATCTTATTGTTTTGGAGGCATTTTCTTACTTGGTTTCATGATTCATTTACTTGTATTCATGAATGAAAGATGGTTTGAAATATGGTTAAACATCCCAAATTGTTAATATACATTATTATTGAAATTAAATATACATAAATGATCTCATAATGATTCTAGTTATATACCATGATTATGACTCATTCGATGAGTTAAAAATAAATGCTTGAATTTTGCTTGGCAGTTTTGTGCTCAATAAACTTGTTTCATATTATTATTCCATATTATGTACATATAAAGGTTGCAGAATTTTAATCAACATAAAACACATATATTATGACCTGGTTCAACCATATATTTGGTTTCATGACCAGACTTGAAATAATTAATGGAAATTGAAATTACAACATCCACGATTTCGGTAATTTGACACATCACAGACAATGTTGTTATTCGTTAAATAAGTGGGAGAGGAGAAGAATAATGGTAAGGAATTTTACATAAACATTATAACATAAAGAATATAAAATATTCTGGGGAATACATTCATCTTGGTTAATATGAGGTGAGGGAAGGAGAATAAAATAAAGGAATCATTAAAATGAAATAAAACATGATAAATTTCTCACCAAAATTCGGCAGCTTAACGACGTCTCTTAAAATTTCATAAAAATATTTTGATGAGAGGAATGGAATATCTAATCATTAATACATAATATGGACAGTAAGGGGGAATAATTAATGAAATATACCAACATAAGTCAAAGGGAATGGTAGAGAATAACATAAAATGAAAGAAAAGAAAAAAAATATAAAAGAGGTTGTTTACCTCTTCATCTCTTCTCCTTGAGATCCTTCTTATGTGCTTTGGTTTTGGTATTTTGGTGAGACCAGAAGATCGAGGATGTGGGGAAGAGACTTGGGAGGATTATTGGGCAGAACGTTGAGGAGCTTCAAGGATTAGAGGAGTGAAGAGAAGAGGTGGTGGTGGGGTGTTTTTATTGTGGAGGAGAGGGGTAAATTTTGAATATTTAATTTCATTATTTTATTATTTCCATTAAGAAAACCAATAGTATTGTTTCATGTGACCTATAATATTAATAATTGCATGTGAGTTCTAATCAAGTGTCCTTACATCACTTATGATGTCATAAATAGTGTATTTAACTGATAAATTGAATATATGGTATTTTACCGTATTTCACTATTCATAAAAAATTCATGAATTTCTGAAAAATCCCAAAAATTCTCCCCTATCATTTTTAGATGTCTAGATTTAAAAGTGAAATCCATTTCTCAAAAATAATTTTCTAAATATTATTAATTTAACTTCTAAATAAGGTTATAGTTAATTCGAAAAATAGCAATCTTGAAGTGCAGTTAGTTTTATGTGACATTGAAAAATTAATTAAGATCCCATTATCATATTTCCTAAAGGAAAAAAATAATTTTATTATTTACTATTCCTAAGGGTTATTTTACTATTCATATTACTATTCATAAGGGTATGTTACTATTTTTAAAAAATCAAATTTATTCTATCAGACTCTAAATGACTTTTTAATCACAACTCTAGATGACCATTTTTTTGAAATTCAAAACATAGAAGTGGAAAATTTTTATTTAATGGATAGGTTTTGACTATATCCTAAATAACCTAGTCTTTTTTCAAAGGAACACAATGATTAATAGAAATTAATTAATAGAAACATATTATAAAATGTTTGGGGTTCTACATTATTCCCTCCGGAAATTTTGTCCTCGAAATTTTATGTATAAAGCCCACGAAAAAGATGTGTGTGATTGTTCTTCATGAAATCCTCTCATTCCCATGCTGCTACATCTATATTCTGGTTTCTCCAATGAACCTTTAATAGACGAGTTGTTCGGTTTCTCAATACCTCCTCCCTTTTGTCAGGAATCCTGATAGGCTCTTCACAGTAAGATAGATCTGGCTCAATTTCTACTTCTCCATAAGTGAGTACATGTGTTGTGTCTGGCATGTACTTTTTTAACATTGACACGTGGAACACATTGTGAACCTTGGAGAGACTTGGCGGCATTTACAAATGGTAATATAAGACTCAAATTCGATCCTAAATTTCAAATGGTCCAATGTACCTGGGGCTCAGTTTCCCTTTCATACCGATCCTTAAGACACCCTTCCATGGAGATACGTTCAAAAATACAGTATCTCCCCCTTGAAATTAAAAGTACTTTTTCCGGCTGTTAGCATAGCTCTTCTACCTACTTTGGGATTCTTTAATATGGGCTTGTTTTTTCTTCACCTTTTTCATGGTCTCTTCATTATGTTCTGGGCGTATATGTTTCCTCTCACCATCTTTATCCAAACAAGTTGGAGTTCGACATCTCTTTCTATATAATGCTTCATATGGAGCCATCTGAATACTAGAATGGGAACTATTGTTGTATGAAAATTACACCAAAGGATAGTATTAATCCCACATACCTTGGAAGTAATGAGAACATGACCTCAGCATATCTTCTAGAGTTTGAATAATTCTTTCAGATTGTTCGTCAGTTTGAGGGTGATATGCTGTACTCATATGAAGCTTAGTATTGAAAGCCTTCTGGAGATTTTTCCATAATTTTGACAATAACTGGGGATCTCGATCAGAGACAATTGATAGAGGTGCACCATAGAGTCTCACAACATCATTAATATAATGTCTTGGTAGGGACTCATGGGGAAAATCCTCTCTTATTGGAAAGAAATGTGCTGTTTTAGTGAGATGATCAACAATTACCCGTATTGCATCATTACTTCTCAGTGTCCTTGGTAGTCCGGTGAAAAAATCAATCGTAATTTTATCCCACATCCACATAGGAATAGACATAGGTTACAAAACGCCTTTGGTATATTGTCTCTCCGCCTTTACTTGTTGACAAACTAGACACCATGACACGTAGTCAGCAATTTCTCACTTCATATTTTCCAAACAAAAATATTTCTTCAGATCTCTATACATCTTTGTGCTACCAGGGTGTATAGAGAAATTTGAGCTATGAGAATAATCTAATAGTTCCCTTTTTAGCTCAGTTACTGATGGAACACATAACCTCTTCCCAAACTTCAGAACTTCTTCTTCATACACAAAGTCAGCCAGTCTCCCATCCTAAACTGCATTAATTTTCTTGTGCAGATTCTCATCATCTGATTGAGAAATTTTTATCTTCTCTAGTAAATATGGTTTAGAAATCATTTGAAAGAGGAGTGATGTTTCCGCTTCCTTAACAATTCTCATATCCATCTTCAATAGATCCATAAATATAGGATCTCTTTCAATCCTCATTTGAGTCAAAAGGCCATGATCTTTTCTGCTTAATTCTTCTTCCACCTTATTCGCCTTTCCTGGGTGGTAGTGTATTGAACAATCATAATCTTTGAGTAATTAGAGCCATCTTCTTTGCCTCATATTGAGTACTTTTTGTGTGAAAATATATTTCAAACTCTTGTGGTCCGTATAAATATCACATCTCTCCCCGTAGAGATAATGAATCCATATTTTCAGAGAAAACATTACATCGGCTAACTCAAGATCATGAGTTGGATCATTTTTCTCATGATTCTTCAACTGCCTTGATGCGTAAGCAATAACATTATCATTTTGCACAAGGACGCAACCCAATCCATTCATTAATGCATCATTGTATATTACAAATCCATCACTTCTAGATAAAAGAGTCATAATTGGAGCATTGACCAATCTTCTTTTCAATTCATTGAAGCAATATGTACATTAAGTTTTCCACACAAACATAACTCCTTTACATGTGAGCTTGGTTAGCGGGTTAGCTAGTTGGGAAAAATTCTGAACGAAACATCGATAATAAACTATTAAGCCAATAAAACTACGTACCTCAGTTATGTTTTTTTGGCGTGGGAAATTATTGTATTTCCTTTGTCTTTGAAGGATCAACTAGTATTCCATCCTTACAGATAATATGACGTAGAAAAGAAACTGACTGAAGCCAAGAATTTTCACATGCTAAACTTACCATATAATTGATTTCTTCTCAGAGTTTTCAGAATAGTTCGCAAATGATCCTCATGGTCTGCGTAGCTTTTGAGTATACTATGATATCATCGATTAATACCACCACAATGTTTTCAAGATATTCCTTGAAAACTCTATTCATTAAATCCATGAAAACAGAGGGTGCATTTTTCAGTCCAAAAGGATTCACTGTAAACTTGTAATGCCCATACCTTGTTCGAAATGCTGTCTTCAGAATATATTCCTTCCTCACATGTAGTTGATGATATCTGGATCAAATGTCAATAATCAAAAAGTATTTAGCTCCACGATGTTTGTTAAATAAGTCATCAATCCGGGGTAGAGGATACTTATTCTTTATTGTATTAGCATTGATTTCTCGGTAATCAATGAAAAGACTCATGGATCCATCTTTCATTTTTACAAACAATACTAGGGCTCCTCATGGAGAAATAATATGTTGAATAAATCTTTTGTCACTCAACTTTTCTAGTTGTTTCTTTAGATCCACTAACTCCACAATGGCCATTCTATATGAGGTCTTTGATATAGGTCTTCCATCAGGTATTAAATCAATAGAGAACTCAACTTCCCGCTCTATAGGATGTCCAGGTAAATCCTCTAGAAATACATCAATGTACTCTTTCACTATGCGCAAATCTTCAATTTGAAGATTTATATCCTCTCCCATAGATATTGGTTTATCTTCATCTCAAAGTATTACATTCAGTAGAGCTACTGGGGGTGGTTCTAGATAAGAATCAGGTGTCAATGTTTCTGCCCTAAAGACAAGCGATTCTACACCATTTCCAAAAATTTTAACTTCCTTTTTCTTGCAATAAATACTTATATCAAAATTCTATAGCCTATCCATACCATGATTTATATAAAATTCAGTCATGGTTATGATGATAAGGCTAGAAACTAAAGCACATTTTGTTGTTTGGAGGGGGACTAGTCGACATGCCTTTGTTGCAAGGATACATCCCATGGGAGTTTTGACTGACAACTCATTTCTTAAATCAAATTGGACATATCTATTTTTTTTGGAAAATTGGGAAGATATAAATGAATGCGATGATCCAGAATCAAATAAAGTGTTGTCTAAGTTTTAGGAAACAATTAAAGTACATGCCACCATGTCATTAGGAACTTCAACCTCTGTAGTTGTAATCGCAAAGGATCTTCCTTGCTCTCTTGGCCTTTTCTGAGTCAAGTTTCCTTGGAGATTTGGAAAATCATTTGCATAGTGTCCCATCTCTCTGCAATTGTATCATTGAACATCATTAAATTATTTCTTCCCCTTGCATTCATCAAATCGATACCCTTTTCTCTGCATTTATAGAAGACTCACATGCCTTTCAAGCATTTCCAGGGATGATTCTTTCCACAGTTCTCGCATAATGGGAAACTATTTATTCCCTTGGTCTTGTTTGGTGCTTCTACTTTTATTTTATTGTCAGAGTACCACTTCTTATCATGGTTTCCTTTGAGAAGGTTTGATCTAGAAAATTCCCTCTCTATTTTGATTGCACTTGATACAATTTCATCATATGATGAAAATTATTGAGAAGCCAGTTCCCTTCGAAGACTTGGCTTAAGACCCTCATAGAAATGATCAATCTTTTCCGCCGAGTCATGTACATAATCCACAACATACCTGGTTAGCCTTGTGAAGGTATCCTCATACTCTGCAACACTATCTTCTTCCCTTTGTTTCAAGCCAAGGAATTTACTCATCATTTCAGTTCGTTGCTCACGAGGGAAATATTTTTCAAAGAATATTTCCTTAAAATTACTCCATTCCATATACTCTATTTCTTATTCCTTGGTGGTATTTTATATTAGGGACCAACATTGATCAACATCTCCCTTGAGACAATATACCGCCACTACTACCTTTTCATTTTCATTGGATCTTAATGCCATGAATATATTTTCAAGGGACTTGATCCATTGCTGAGCTACCACTGGATTCTTAGTCCCACAGAAAGATGGGGGATTTTTCCACATGAAACGATCCAACATAGGTGTGGAATGATTATTCATTACAACTTGAGTAAGTTGTCCAAATATGTTCATGATCTGATCTTCTCCAACGTTGACTGTGTTGACTTTCTCGGTTGGGAGATCCCTACCTTCCGCATGAGTATTGATTCCCCTTCTTCCATTAGATGCAATTTCTAAATAATGGTATACACTAGATTAGTTTATGAATCTTAAATAGGAAATCACTCAAAAAAGAATGAAATTCTATGCATAGATAATCTTATAAAGATGGTTCCTCTAAGGTTAAATTTACATTAACTCCTTCATAATGGCTTGTAAATAAAACCGTAATTATCCTAATCATATCCCTCGGGAGTGTCGTAACTATGAGTGCAGCAATGCCCATTTTTATGCACTAGTTCCTGTTCGAGTCTAGATCAAAGCGGTGTTTTCAGGTTGTACCCCTAGATACATCTATGCCAAAGCCGACTCTACCTGCTCATATCCAGACAGGGGTGTATTGCTTAAAATATCCACATAATATATTACTTACCAAAATACCAGGACGTTCTTTTATGTTAATACTCTAATACTACCTTAGGTATTTGTTCCCTACTATACATTTCCAACTCTAGTTTCTAAGTTTTCTACTAAACTTCCTCTAATACCAATTGTAACACCCCGACCCCTCTAGCCTGGAGCCGGTGCGTTACTTGTGATATTGGCATGGTTAAAAAGAATGATAATCCCAAAGAGATGATCAGTTTAGGAGTCTTGAAGAATCTAGATACATAGATGTAACAAAAATTACATTGAAAAAGGATACAAGATACAATACATAAAAAAACTCAAAACTGCATCCACAGGAACTCAAAAGAAGACCTTCTTTTAATCACTTGTCGAAGGTAGACAATGAAAGGGGTGAGATCAAACACTCAGTAAACGTTATAAATAGCGGAATAATGAGTACAATAATAAGTGAATCACAATCAATCTGACATAATCAATATGGAATAGTTAATAAATGGAAAACTAATTCCATTAATAAACTGAAAATGAAACTGCATCCATAGATTTTTTCATAGATATAAACTCATGGATGATAATAATAACTGATAATGAATAAAGAGAATGATTATTAATTGGACATAATGTATCTGGAACATGAAACCATTATACCGTAAAAATGTTTTACTGCTGTGGTTTGAAACCCATCTGATTTTTTTGGAAACAAACTCGAAGGGTCTGTCGCCAAACTGTTTTGTCTCATGAGACCTACCAATGCATCGAGGGACTGTAGTGGGCCCCAACCACCTCTACATCTAAAACATTATTTATACATTGATTTAATAAAAGAGAAGTATGCCTTTCCAATATCCTTATAGAGTATAGAAAATAGACTCATCAATAAAATCCCGAATATACACTGTATGTGAAATGGTACACGGTTTAGACAATAAACATATCCATGACATGAGATTATGGATATTTATAGAAATATAATTTCAAATGGAAAGTGATCTCAAATGGGCAGTAGGTACACCACATAATTATTATTAGGTGCATAAAACAATGTTATTCACAATAAAGGGGATATTCTTGAAGAAAAGTGAGAGAGATGATCCCTTACCTTATGCATGAAGGTGTTCTTGTATTGTTTTTAAAGATCTGAATAAACAATTTAGGATTAATAATTCATAAGTACAGAACCTAATAATCATGTAATTGATATGATATAACCTTATTATGTTCATTAATGGCCGTTTTTATGGGTTTAAGAGATTAAATCTTATTGTTTTGGAAGCATTTTCTTACTTGGTTTCCTGATTCGTTTACTTATATTCATGAATGGAAGTTGGTTTCAAATATGGTTAAACATACAGAATTGTTAATATAAATTATTATTTACATTAAAGAGATATAAATGATCTCATAATGATTCGGTTTATATACCATGAGGATGACTCATTCGATGAGTTAAAAATAAATGCTTGAATTTGGATTGGCAGTTTTGTGCTCAAAAAACTTGATTCATATTATTATTCCATATTATGTAAATATAAAGATTCCAGAATGTTAATCAAGATAAAACACATATATTATGTCCTGGTTCAACCATATATTTGGGTTCATGAACAGATTTGGAAGAATTAATGGAAATTGAAATTACAATGTCCACGATGTCGGTAATTCGACACGTCACAAACAATGTTTTTATTCCTTAAATAAGTGGGGGAGGAGAAGAATAATGGTGAGGAATTTTCCTCAAAAATTAGAACATCCAGAATATAAAATATTCTGGAGCATACATTCCTCTTGTTTATGATGACGTCAGGGAAGAAGAAGAAAATAAAGGAATCTTTAAAATGAAGGAAAACTTGATAAATTTCTCATGAAAATTCGGCAGCCTAACGACGTCTCTTAAAATTTCATAAAAATAGTATGATGAGAGGAATGGAATATCTCATAATTAATAAATAATATGAACAGTAAGTGGGAATACCTAATGAAATATCCCAACATAAGCCAAAGGGAATGGAAGATAATAACATAAAATGAAATAAAAGAATGAAAATAAAAGAGGTTGTTTACCTCTAGATATCTTCTCCTTGAGATCCTTCTTAAGGGCTTTGGTTTTGACATTTTGATGAGAAGAGAAGATCTAGGATGCGGGGAAGAGACATGGTAGGATTATTGGGTAGAACTATGAAGAGATTCAAGGCATAGAGGAGTGAAGAGAAAAGGTGGTGGTGGGGGATTTTTATAGTAGAGGAGAGGGGTAAATGTTAAATATTTTATTTCATTATTTTATTTCATCCATCAAGACAACCAATAGTATTGTTTCATGTGACCGCTAATAATAATAATGGAATTTGAGTTCAAACCAAGTGGTCTTACATCACTTATGATGTCATAAATAGTGTATTTAACCGATAAATTGAATATATGATATTTTACCATATTTCACTAGTCATCAAAAATTCAAGAATTTTAGAAAAATCCCAAAAATTAACCCCTACCATTCTTCAATGCGTATAATTAAAAAGTGAAATCCATTTTTGAAAAATAATTTTTTATATATTATTATTTTAATTTTTAAATAAGGTCATAGTTAATTCAAAAAATAACAATCTTGAAGTGCAGTTATTTTTATGTGACATTGAAAAATTAATTAAGATCCCATTATCATATTTCCTTAAGAAAATAAAATAATTTAATTATTTACTATTCATAAGGGTCAGTTTTCTATTCATATTAATATTCATAAGGGTATGTTACTATTCACCAAAAATCATGTTTGTTCTATCAGACTCGAAATGACTTATTAATCACAACTCTAGACGACCATTTTTCTAAATTCAAAACATAGAAGTGGAAAATTTATATATAATGGATAGGTTTTGACTATCTCCTAAATAACAGTGTTTTTTCAAAGGAACATTATGGTTAATAGAATGTAATTAATAGAAACATGTCATAAAATGTTTGGGGTGCTACATCAACCCTACGCACATTCCTCTAAAGTAACTCCCCTCTCTTAGTTTGAAACTCAATGACCTTAATCTAAGAGTCCATGTCCATGAATTATGAGCATAAAATGTATCTGATTCCTCTCCGGAATATATAGTGTGGTTTTGGGCCTACTTAGACCTCATTCACATCATGTTAGTCACTCCATCATACTATACATTGCCATTTGAGACGACCCCTCTCATCAATCCCAAATCCATGATCCTAAACTAGGAGTCTATGTCTCGAGAATACAATGTTAAATTGGGTGCTTAGTCAAAAATCTATGACCTTAAACTAAGAGAATATGGTCTAGAAAGCATGACCTTAAACTATTTACATCAATTTGATGCTTCAAAACATTAAAATATATGTAGGATTCACTCCAAACTATGTTGTGTGTCATTGGTACTCCTTGCCCCTCATTCATGTTGATTTTTTCTAACACCATATATTCACTTGAGAAATTTCCCAAATTTTTGGGTCTGAAATCCATGACCTTAAACTATGAGCCTGTGGTCCATGCAGCATGACGTTAAATTATTTTCACTTGGTCTATGAATTATGGTCTTATACTTTTTGAATCCCCTATAATCTGAGTTGTATGAATTTAAACTAAAAATCCTAATGTCATCCATACATGATCTTAAAATGTGATTATACCCTGTATTGAGATGAGATTTCTGAAAATAATATATCTACCCCATTTTAAATTAGGATGACCCATAAGGTATTTACAATATGGTCTTAAAACATTACCCCATGCCATGAACATGGGATACCTCATGATAAATGTGTGATTCCTCAGATTCCCTTATTAGAGGGGATCACCCCATTCAACACAAGTCTCTTACCACAACGTGCTTTAGAACTACATGTGTCTTAATTCCCATCCTCATGGGAAAATTAATGATTATCAAAATTCTTATTTCGGGAACTATCCAAAAATTCATAATCCATTTCCCCTCGGTCCACGTTTCATTAGTAAATACAATAAAATAATTAACTGATTTATAAATTCAATGAATTGTGACGTTAAACTATTTTCATATTCTCTACAGAGTACGTGATGTGGTGTTTGAATTCCTTGTTTCTCCTTCATGTCGGTTTCCCACTCCACCATGTAGCATTTCTCTACATGAAGAGCCCCATGGTCTATGATCTTTGACATTAAAGTAGGAGTCTATTTCCAATAATCACTCCATTAGATTATGTGTGGGTATTAATTTGGAGTTTATTGTTTGACACAGACCATGTTTTTCCTCATTCATCTCACGTTATACCTATCAGGCCAAGAAAACCCCTTTTGGAATACTTCTTCCATAGTCCTCCTCACAAGTCACTAAACATAAGCCTTACCCTAGACATGTTTAGGATACCTCTTAAATAAATTATCATGTTTACTCCATTTTAAATAGGGTTTCATAATAGGATATGTATGGGATAGTTAAAAAATGTTACCCCATGCTCTGAATATGGGATACCCCATGATACCTTTGGGATGACTCCGATTACCTTTCTAGATAGCCTTAGCCCCACTGGTGTTGGTCTCTTACCATACGGTGTCTCTAGAACTACATGTGGCTTGATTCCCATCATCATTGGATATATAGAGAGGCCTAGACATCTCAACTCTAGGACCAGCCACAAGGTGACCACCCATTTGTCCTTTTGGCTTTGGTTATGGTCAAGAAATTATGACCCTAAACAATATGTGGTTTTTATTAAAGTGTTTATATGGTATTTAAGCATCCATAGATCCATTCAAATTAGTTTTTAACTCTCAATAGTCACATGCATGTATTTATAATTAACATTTATCTCCATATTATGTGAAAAAAATTTCAAACTATTTTCCATGGTCCAATCCATATGACCTTAAATTGCGTGAAATATCCTGATCACATGAAATTAATCTACGAGACACATCCTGATCATACTATGTTAAACTACACCCTACATTGTCCTTACCACATGATGTTAAACTACACGTCTATCATCCTCAATGTATGAAGTAAACTAAAAGTCATCTTTGTCCATCACCTGAGAGTTCCTATCCTTTTGTGCCTGTCATGTACAAAATTGCTACATTCTCATCTATCACTTATTATTCAATATGAAACTCCCCTAGAATTTTACCATTGTTCAGAGAAATATACCAAAAAGAATCTTATTTAATTCATAGTGTCACAATTCCTACACTACTGGAAAAGTAGGCTATACCAACGGTTTAAAACCACTGGTATAGGCTGGAAAACCGTTGGTATTTACTATACCAACGGTTTTCCAAACCGTTGGCTAGTAAGCCGTGAGGAAATCCCTATACCAACGGTTTCACTTAAACCGTTGGTATAGGTGTTCCAGAATTCTGGAAAGTTTATACCAATGGTTCAGAACCCTTGGTATAAGATTCCCTAGAAGAAGATATCCCAATGGTTTAGAACTGTTGGTATAAGATTTCCAGAATTCTGGAAAAAGATATACCAACGGTTCTGAACCGTTGGTATAACCTTTGCCAGAGCTGCTACACAGCAGCCCCCCAGAAGCCCTCTAGTAGCCCTACCATCCACCTGCACACCTGCATAAAAAAACATTGCACAACAGCCCTCAATATACCCTCCACTAAACACCTGTATAAAAAATATCACAAAAACCACATACATATTTCAAACAGTATAAAAAACACCTAAAATAGCCCAAAAAAGACATATGAAAACAATCATCCGGTGGTAATTCACCTCACCCATGAACAACCCCCCAACCAGCACACCTCCCCATCAAATTTTAATAGGAAGAATAGTTTGATAAAAATCTATTAGAGTTGAATAATAATTTCAAATTGGCTAAAATCCCTTTTTTGTGATCCTAGGTTTTGGTATGTAATGATTTGTCATGAATTTTGCATTGAACTTGTATTGTTTATATTATATGGTGAAAAGGTATTTTCTTAGGAGTCTCGTCACTTATGACCCCATTAGTGAAACTACCCAACTCATGAAAAATAGTTTGCGACTATTGTTGATGAGTGCAAATTTCAGTTGTATTCACTTAAAATGATTTCCTTTTGAAATAAAAGAGAGACTTTGAGTGGTGTCGTCCACACCGCGCCTCGGATTGAGGCGGAGTTGACTCATACACGTCACAAATGACTCATGGATCGTTTTCCTAAAGTATCAACACAATCCGAATGTGTTTGGTTGGTTTCCCGTATGCCGGTTGTTTTTACATAAAAGTGTATCCATTTTAAACAAAAGAAATACAATTTGAGTGATACCGACCACACCATGCCTCGTATTGAGGCAGGGTTGACTCGTACACATCAAAAATGACCCATAGATCCTTTTACTAAAGTATCAACAGTATCTGAAGGTGTTTGGTCCGTTTTCCGTATGTCAGTTGTTGTTTTTTACTTAAACTGTTGTCCATTTCAAAAAATCGTTAGACACTTTGAGTGGTGCCGCCCACACCTCGCCTCGGATTGAGGCGAGGTTGATTCTTACACGTCACAAATGACCCTTGGATCGTTGTCCTAAAGTTTCAACAGAATCCGAATGCGTTTGGTCGGTTTTCTATATGTGGTTTTTTTACTTAAAAGCGCATCCATTTTAAACAAAAGAAAGACATTTTGAGTGGTACCGGCCACACTGGCCCTCGGATTGAGGAGGGGTTGACTCCTACACATCACAAATGACCCATGGATACATTTCCTTAAGTATAAACTGTATCTGAATGCCTTTGGTCCATTTTCCGTATGGAAGTTTTTTTTAATTTAAACTGTTGTCCATTTCAAAGAAAAGTGAAACACTTTGAGTGGTTCCGGCCACACTGGCCCTTGGATTGAGGCAGGATTGACTCATACACGTCACATATGACGCATGGATCGTTTTCCTAAAGTTTCAACAGAATATGAATGCCTTTGGTCGGTTTTCCGTCTGTTAGTTTTTGTTTTTACTTAAACTGTTGTCCATTTCAAATAAAAGTTAGAAACTTTGAGTGCTGTCGGCCACACCGCACCTCGGATTGTGGTGGGGTTGACTCGTAAAAGTCAGAAATGACACATGGATCATTCTCCTACAGTTTCAACAGAATCCGAATGGGTTTGGTCGGTTTTCCGTATGTCAGTTGTTGTTTTTACTTAAACTGTTGTCCATTTCAAAGAAAAATTAGAAAATTTGAGTGGTGTCGGCCACACCGCGCCTCGGATTGAGGCGGGGTTGACTCATACACGTCACAAATGACCCATGGATACATGTCCAAATGTATCAATAGTATCTGAATGCCTTTGGTCCGTTTTCCGTATGTGGTTTTTTTACTTAAAAGCGCATCCATTTTACACAAAAGAAAGACACTTTGAGTGGTACCGAACACACCGGCCCTCAGATTGAGGCGGGGTTGACTCGTACACGTCACATATGACCCATGGATCCTTTTCCTATAGGTTAAACAGAATCCGAATGCATTTGATCTATTTTCCGTATGTCAGTTGTTGTTTTCACTTAAAATCCTTTCCATTTCAAATAAAAGTTAGACACTTTGAGTGGTTCCGGCCACACCGCACATCAGATTGAGGCAGGATTGACTCCTACATGCCAAAAATGACCCATGGATACATGTCCTAAAGTATCAACAGTATCTAAATTCCTTTGGTCTGTTTTCCGTATGTGGTTTTTTTACTTAAAAGCGCATCCATTTTAAACAAAAGAAAGACACTTTGAGTGGTACTGGCCACACCGGCCCTCGGATTGAGTCAGGGTTGACTCATACACGTCACATATGACCCATGGATCGTTGTCCTATAGTTTAAACAGAATCTGAATGCGTTTGGTCTGTTTTCCGTATGCCAGTTGTTGTTTTCACTTAAAATCCTGTCCATTTCAAATAAAAGTTAGACACTTTGAGTGGTTCCGGCCACACCGCACCTCAGATTAAGGCGGGGTTTACTCATACACGTCACATATGACCCATGGATACATGCCCTAAATTATCAATAGTATCCTAATGCTTTTGGTCCATTTTCCGTATGTGGGTTTTTTACTTAAAAGTGCATCCATTTTAAACAAAAGGAAGACATTTTGAGTGGTACCGGCCACACCAGCGCTTGGATTGAGGCGGGGTTGACTCGTACACATCACATATGACTCATGGATCATTTTACTATAGTTTAAACAGAATCCGAATGCATTTGGTCTGTTTTTCGTATGCCAGTTGTTGTTTTCACTTAAAATCCTGTCCATTTCAAATAAAAGTTGGACACTTTGAGTGGTGCCGGCCACACCACGCCTTGGATTGAGGCGGGGTTGACTCCTACATTCCACAAATGACCCATGGATACATGTACTAAAGTATCAACAGTATCTGAATGCCTTTGGTCCATTTTCCGTATATGGGTTTTTTACTTAAAAGCGCATCTATTTTAAACAAAAGAAAGACACTTTGAGTGGTATCGGCCACACTGGCCCTCAGATTGAGGCAGGGTTGACTCGTACACGTCACATATGACCCATGGATCGTTTTCCTATAGTTTAAACAGATTCCGAATGCATTTGGTCTGTTTTCCGTATGCCAGTTGTTGTTTTCACTTAAAATCCTGTCCATTTCAAATAAAAGTTAGACACTTTGAGTGGTGCCTGCCACAACGCACCTCGTATTGAGGTGGGGTTGACTCCTACATGCCAAAAATGACGCATGGATACATGTCCTAAAGTATCAACAATATCTGAATGCCTTTGGTCTGTTTTCCGTATGTGGTTTTTTACTTAAAAGCGCATCCATTTTAAACAAAAGAAAGAAAATTTGAGTGGTACCGGCCACACCGGCCCTCAGATTGAGTCGAGGTTGACTCATACACGTCACATATGACCCATGTATCATTGTCCTATAGTTTAAACAGAATCCGAATG
Organism: Viscum album; assembly: GCA_963277665.1. NCBI lineage: Eukaryota > Viridiplantae > Streptophyta > Magnoliopsida > Santalales > Viscaceae > Viscum > Viscum album. The sequence goes on along the minus strand of OY728130.1, from coordinate 49,096,576 downwards.
CGTTTGGTCTGTTTTCCGTATGCCAGTGGTTATTTTCATTTAAAATCCTGTCCATTTCAAATAAAAGTTAGACACTTTGAGTGGTGCCGGCCACACCGCGCCTCAGATTGAGGTGGGGTTGACTCGTACATGTCACATATGACCCATGGATACATTTCCTAAAGTATCAACAGTATCCGAATGCGTTTGGTCCATTTTCCGTATGTGGTTTTTTTTACTTAAAAGCGCATCCATTTTAAACAAAAGAAATACATTTTGAGTGGTACCGGCCACACCGGCCCTCAGATTGAGGCGAGGTTGACTCGTACACGTCACATATGACCCATGGATCGTTTTCCTATAGTTTAAACAGAATCCGAATGCGTTTGGTCTATTTTCTGTATGCCAGTTGTTGTTTTCACTTAAAATCCGGTCCATTTCAAATAAAAGTTAGACACTTTGAGTGGTGTCGGCCACTACTTCAAAGCACATTTTCCATATCATTTTCCACATGCATAAACATGAAATACATGGCTAACTAAGAAATCTAAGTAAAAAATAGAAAAAAGAGTATCACAGTACCAAGGAATACTAAAGGTCTAGGTAGTAGACTAATCATACAATAAGAATCAAGTGCAAAAAACAGAATCTGAATGCAACGTCCCTATGAAGCAGAGGAAAACCCCAAAGTGGAAAACCATGTTCAAAAATAATGAGTTATACAGAATTCAAAAATGTAATGGATCAATCTGCCTCTAATCACCATCACCATCATCACTATCATCATCAGCCTCATCCTCGCCGCCATCTCTGTCCTCGTCGTCATCCTCGTCATCGTCCCCATGCTCATCGTCTGCCTCATCCTCATCCTCGGCATCATCCTCGCCCTTGGCCCCATCCTTGCCCTCGGCCCCATCCTCTCCCTCGTCCACATCCTCATCCTCGCCCTCTTCCTCTTCAGCATCCTCGTCATCACCAGGAACGTCATCATCTCGATCGCCACTAGAGCTGCCACCTGGTGCATTGGATGATGCACCCATCGACGACATAAATGTCTGACAAGCCGCACTAGACTCTGGTGGAAGTGATGAAGATAATGCTTTCATTAGTTTCATAAATTCTCTGTCTCTTGTTTGAACTTGTACTTCCAACTCTGTGACCCTTTTATCAGACTGTCTTGCATGCTCCTTGACCTGTTCGAACTCGATGGTACTAGAATGGATACCTGGAGAAGACCAATACGTCATCGGGACTATATTCTTACCAGGTCGGCAGCATACTCGACCAGAGTGCTCATCTCCCAAAACCTGATATAAATGATCATGTGGCCCAAAATTGTCAGGCTCCTGGGCATCAAGAGCCTCTAAAGCAGCATGAAAAAAATATTAATAGATTATTAATTTTCATATTAGATATTAAACATTGAAATAAACAAATTAAAACTTACAATCTTCTCTTGGGTTGGTTCATTTACCGCAGTTCCATCTTTTTTTCTTCTACTCGATCAAAAAAAATTTTCTCGAGGGATACGTCCTTAAATATTCATTTTGTGCTTATGTAATGACATTGAAACAATATAAAGTGAAAGTATAATGATATATTAATTATTCAATAAATCACATAATTTAAGTAGGATCCACTAAAAAGGGAAAGTCCTAATGAAAATTTATAAACAACTATATCATACCTACTGCCTCTCATGATCTTCCATAGTTGTGCGCCCCAATGTGTGGAGGTATTGCTTTGAATCAATGTTTTTTTTTGTTTTTTTAGAAGATTCCTAAATAATGATTAATAATTAATAAGATTATATTAATGAAAAATATAAAAACTCTCATTTAAATAACTCAAATGAGATTAATACCTTAAATTTGGCAGTCGCCCAATGGGTAATCATTTGGAGATCTTGCTCTATCAGGAAGTCATACACGATAGGTAATGTCTCTAACTCCTTGGCCACTCTATCACACCAGCCAACATACACCTCATGCTTATAAGCTCTCCAAAGCTCTCCTAGCTCTTTTAAACGCGCTGGTCATGCACCTTCGCCATCAGGGAAGTTAAACCGAAGCTGAAACCAAATTGATTAGTTCATTTAAATAAAAAAATATACTACATTAAATCCAATAGATTTTTCACCCATATTTGTGCCCATGTGTTATCCTTGACTTCGGGTGGCAGATGTCTCCAAGAGAGAGTGCTGACCGGAATTATATCGGAGTATTTGTCTAGTGTCTCCAAAAAACCCCAACATTGCTGCCCAGATTTCTCAATCATTTGTCCATCAACATTATATTCAACCATCAACTGTGTCTGGCGGTTCCATACCGCACGCAAGCGAGTACGCCCCCTCCCCCGCCTCTTATCTGTTGATGAATCTGTTATTAATGAAAAATAATATCAATACAAGTTATAATAAAAATAAATTTTGGTATAAAAATTTGATAGAGTTATATAAATATACCTGTGGTAGTTGGATCAATGGGTGCAGAAGCTAAAGGAATATCCTGTACAGGTGGAGTGTCCCTCAGTGTATGCTCCTCAGCCACATACTATTTCGCAGTAGGAGTTGAAGAAGGTGGAATATAATAGCCCGGAGATAATGAACCAAAAGCAAAAGATGATGGCATAGAAGTGTGGCCAGCTGGTAGTGTAAACATCGGAGGTCTAAATATCTCATATGTCCCTGAAGACATGCCAGGATCAAAATAGGGCGTAGAAGATACGTCTGTGGTAGTGGGTCGTCTAACTCTCTCCCCACGAGCCCTCGTACCACTGGCCTCAGTACCGGGACCACTAGATGATCGTCCATCTCTTACCCCACCCCCCCTCCTTCCACCAACCTCTCTACTGGGAGCAATATCAGGCTCCTCGTCAGATATCTGTCGTCTAGGGGGTGGATCCTGAAAAAAAGTTTGACAGAAAAGTAAACACATGATATTATAAGTTATTGAAATATTTATATTTGAAATAAAATACTCACAACATGGATGAGTGGAGGAACACCAATCTGTACCATGTGACGATTATTATCTGTCATCTTTTTCCACCGCCTCTCTTCAATGGGTGTCATTTCCTGCAATGAAAAAAAATATGGAAGTAATTAGAAACAGATAACTAATGTGTAACCCAAAAAATAAAATATATAAAAACCATTATGATAAAAAGATCCTAATGAAACAGAATATTTATGGTGTTATGAAGGTAAGTACTAGGATACACACTCTGAATGATGTAGGTGAAACATGTAGGTGAGAACACGACTGTATGATTCTATATATTTCCCACCACAACTTCGGGTTCACAATCAACTCTGACAATTAAGCTGTTGGGGTCATCATAAGTAATAAACGGATTTCTTCCAATTGCAGTAGGGATAGTGTAAATTTCATCATCACCATCATCAAAAACATGTCTGGGATTTACTTCAATAATTACACTGAATTTAGGATGATGATGATCTTTGACATAAAAAACCCGTTTCACCATTGATGCCAATACATATGGTTCATCGGTGGCAAGAGTGCGAGTCATGTCAATAACTCGAAATACACAATCATCAATAAAGGTTCCTTGCCTCGTCATTGAATCAAACCATTGACATTTCATCATCGTGACTCGACCATGCGAGTAATAATCCAAAATTATTATTTTCTCCATGAGACCATAATAATCAACATTTTCAGAATTAGGCCTAGTGTCCGATGAACTGGAATAACAGTCTATTGTGGCAGTTAGCATAACACCATTATGCTATGTTCTTATGTTTCTTGCTCGTTCAGTGAAAAGAAAATTGTATCCATTGATCACAAGTGATTTACAAGCACGAACCATGGTATTAGGACCAAAAGCCAAAGCTCTTATTTCCTTAGAAACAGAGTCTGTAGGCAAACTCGATACCTGAAATATTAAAAAATAGTAAACTTAATTAAATATTATTTTTATTTAGTTATTACAGAAATATGTTTACCTTCAATTTCAACCAAGCAGAAAACCCTTTTCTATGCAAAGTCTCCTTCTTTCTCAAAGATAAAGAACGATGCTTTATATATATCAATTCTTTATGTTCCCTATAGATAAAAATAATAATAGTTTAACAAATATTTAAAATTAAAAGAGATAAGATAAGAGATACATGTACAATTAACTTACTTGATATACTCATCGAACAAATCACAATTGAACAACACTGTGCGATGTGCCATCTCTCGCCCTTCATGGCTTAATGTTGTCAATGTATATGATCCCGGAATTCCTCATGTCTGAGGAAGTGATGGAAAACTGGGTTCAATTTGCCCATACTATTCTTCTTCATTTCTCATTGGTCTGTTAATTCTCGTAGTATGATCAGAAAAATACATTGAGCAGAAATCCATACATTCTTGAGCCAAGTAACAGTTCACAATAGAACCTTCGGGATAATTCCTGTTCCGAACATATGATTTCAATGTGCACATGTTTCCTTCAGTTGGATACATCCAACGGAATGCAACGGGTCCTCCAAGAAGTATTTCGGTCAGAAGATAGACAGTCAGATGAAACATGCATGTAAAAAATGATGGAGGGAATATTTTCTCTAACTCTCAGAAAATTAATGGTGTCTCTGCCAACAATTTTTGCACGAGGGATTTGGACAACCTCTTAGAACAAAGATCTCTAAACAAATAGCACAACCGAATAACTGAGACTCTAACATTATTGTACAAGAGATGAAGGATTGCTATTGGAATCAAATCATGCAAAAGGACGTGATAATCATGAGTCTTCAAAGATTTCAACTTCAACTCTTTTCTGTTGACCTGTTTTGATATATTGCTTGAATAACCATCAGGAACATTAATAGTCTCTAGCACTTCCAGAAATTGATTTTTTTCAGCAGGAGTCATCACATATGAAGCACATGGAACTTGCCATTTATTTTCACTAATACAGACAGGATGCAATTCTGGTCTGATCCCCCAATCTACCAAGTCGCGCCGAGATTGTAAATCATCTTTTGTCTTCCCCGTGACATTTAGAAGAATTGAAAGCAACATTTCACATATATTCTTTTCAATGTGCATTACGTATAAGCAATGAAGTAACAAGTTGTTTGACCAATATGACAACTAAAAGAATATACTCTTCTTCTTCCAATTGTAACATGTATCATTGGAAACATTTTTCCTCTTTCTAGATTTCATTACACTCTTCCCAAATGAATGACTGAAATATTTCAATTCATTAAGCACATCAGTTCCAAACATACGCTGAGGTGGATCGTCATTCTCCATGGTATTGTCAAATCTTCGACGATTGTTTTTATATGGATGATTCATTGGCAAGAATCGTCGATGTACCATAAAACTAAAACTACGACGATATTTCAGTATTCTCGATCGAGTATTCTTCATACAAATAGGACATGAAAATTTTCCTTTTGTGCTCCATCCAGATATCATTGCATAAGCAGGAAAATCATTGATAGTCCACATAAGTGCAGCACGCATCTGGAATATGTCTTTTGAACATGCATCGTATGTGGGCACACCCACATCCCAAAGAAGTTTCAACTCTTTTATTAAAGGTTGCATGTATACATCTATATCATTGCCGGGATCAGAAGGGCCAGATATCAGTATACTCAAGAATGTGTAAGGCTTTTTCATACACAACCAAGAGGGAAGGTTATAAATGTGTATGAAAACCGGCCATGTGCTGTGTGATGTAAGAATCTGCCCAAATGGATTAAAACCGTCACATTAAAGACCCAGTCTCACACTACGCACGTCGGCTGCAAATTCAGGATATCGAGCATCAAATCTCTGCCATGAAAATCCATATGCAGGGTGAACAAACTCTTCATTATTCTTTTTTCTCTCCGTGTCATGCCATCACATTTTTACGGATATTTAATCAAACATGAAAAGGTTCTATAGTCTGGGGATCAATGGAAAGTTCCACATTACTTTTTGTGGCACATGATATTGTGTTCCATCATCTTTTGGCTTCCATCGGGAGGTTCCACATTTTATACAATCATTTCTTTCAGCAGTTTCCTCCCAAAATAAGCTGCAATAATTCGGGCAAGCATGATTTTTTTTGAGAATCCAAGTTCATCAACCAACTTCCATGCCATATAGTGGTTTGAGGGAATATCTGCATCATCTAGAAGTAAGTCCTTCAAGAAGGTAAGAATGTAATCAATTCCAGTATTTGAAATCCCATACATAGTTTTCCCATGAAACAATCGGATTAAAAATTCCAACTTTTTCATTTTATCACATTGCCGATATACTGGAGTCGTCGCAACATCATTCAATTTTTTCACCCTATCAACATCATCATTTTCATTGGACGCATCATGTGTGCTTGTATCGAAATCTTGTTGGCTGGACATCCTTTCCTTCTCATGATGTCGAAGAAATGGAAACCGATCATATATCAAACTCTCCAATTCAGTCATATCATTTGGATCATCAACATTTTGAGATTCCATTTTCTCTCCATTGTGATACCACACATAATAGTTTGTTTGGAAACCATATTTGGTTATATGATAGCTAACTGCTTTACGGCTCAACCAATGTCTTCCAACACAATTAAAACATGGGCAGTGTATGCGACCATTATCTGAAGCCTTGTCAAATAGAAAATCTAGAAATCTGTTCAAATTATTTTGAAAATCGGTTGAAATCCGATTAGTTTCGTACATCCAACTTCTATCCATTCTGTAAAAAAATCTCAATAAGTCATTTCAAAGAAATTCAATAATATTTAAGTTTAATCAAAAAAATATTTACGTAAATGACAATTGTTTACTCTATTTAAAAGAATAACTGACACATTACTCTATATGAGAATCATATTAAGAAATACAACAAAATACAGTGTATATAAGAAAATAAGATACAAAATTTCTAATTCCTATATTCACGGATTGACCAGTAAGATATTGGAAGTGGATCAAGGAATACATAATCCTTAAGTGTCTTGTTGGGAGTATATGTGTTTTATACTTTAACTTCTTCACGTAGATCAGGATTAGGAGTAGGATGAGTATCATGGGATTGGCGGGACTCTCCAAGGGGGGTGTGGCGTGTCCAGGGGTGCGGGGTGTCTTGGGGGTGGTGGGGCCCTCCGGGGGGTCGGAGGTGTCCAGGGGGTGGGGGGCTGTCTAGGGGGGTCGGGGTGTCCAGGTGGGCGGGCTGTCCGTGGGGGTGGTCAGGTTGTCCAAGGGGGTCGGGGTGTATAGGTATATTTATATGAAAAGAATTCCCCCACAATAATCATGCAGCCCTGTCATTAGTCTAAACCCCTAAAACACATAAAAGAAGCTAGTATGGACATTTACTAAAATATTTAACACCGTACGAATGAAAATACACTCTAAATGTAGTTTTAGAGGATATAATAGTGTGTGTGAAAAAAATTATATTAAATCAATTTAAATGAATATGGAACAAATGCGGGTTTATAATACACTAAGAGTACCTCAAACAATCCAAAACCACTATAGCACCACATATTCAACTTCATGAAACAGGACTAAGAAATCTTACCTACGACTTTACTGATGACCACCTAATTGGAACACTCTATTTATGGTTCTTGAACACAAGGAACAAACAATGTTTGGTCTCTACCAACTCAATCACCCCCTTGTAGATCATAATCTCGTTTCCCCTTATACTAAAATGGTCTCACTAGAAGCTACTATTTATACCGGACCTAAACCATTCATTCTCCATAAAACAATGATCAAAGAACCATTGGAGGTATCTCTCATATAACCACAACCATTTTATCTATGATGTAACGAAATTCAGAAGAATAACTTTTATTCAATAACCTTTTGGTATATAATTTTCATCAACAATGGTTCAATTATATGGTTCATCACATTCCAATTTATTAATCACCCATACATGATAAAAATTGAACATTGAATTTCATTTAATTACAACCATCATATTTCATTTAATTCTTAACAAGCATAGAACCGTGGAAATTGGAATCTAATAACTTTAATTAGTCCCCAAAACGTTTTAATAAATTTAACATGAAAAAATAAAACACTTTGAAATCTAAATAATCAATATGAAGTAACATGATCTTGAAATTCTATTGCACATGTAAAAACACTCAAAGATGGAATATATGAAAAGATTATTAATATAAATTATTGACACAACATAATAATGTAACTATGAATGTTAAAACTAAACATGTGATTGAATTTTATAACATATAATAAAAATTTCTTGGTAATGAAACATGAAAGGCACATCAAAAAATTAGACAACCGTCTAATGCAATCTATATGGGCTAGAATATGCATGGAATTTAATAAAGAACCGAAACATAAATAGGGCTGGAACATAAATTGGGTGGGAATATGAGAATAGAAATTGGTCTCATCCTAAAGAGAAACATATACACATCAAAATCGAAAATAAAAACTGAATGTTTAAGAAAATAACTCACCTTGGATGGGATGGAGGAACAGAACCGGAACCACCTCCAAAATTGCCGATAGGTCCCGTTTAGGGCTCTGGATCGTGAATGGGGGAGAGGACGTGCTACTGCCAATTTGGGTGAAATTTTTACCAACGGTTTTTGAAAACCATTGGTATATACATTCAGTCCAAACCTTTACAAATGGTTCTATTGAACCGTTGGTAAAAGGTCACCGAAATCCAACTTTTACCAACGGTTCTCATTGAACCGTTGGTAAAAAATCCTCTATAAAAATGGTTGTAATGAACTGTTGGTAAAACTGTCTATAAAACCATCTATACCAACAGTTTCTGAGAACCGTTGGTATAGATGGCTATTCCCAACGGTTTAGTAAACCGTTGGGATATAACCGTTGGTAAAACTAGGATTTCGAGTAGTGCTAGAGTGTTAGAGTCCATTCAAACATTCCATCACTCTATTGACATTTTTTGCATACCCTATTTTAGATCCTCATCCTAATTCATGTTTGAATGGACCCCATAATCGAATGGTGTCTATCCAAGGATCACCTAACATCTTGGGCCGATTCCCATGAATATTTTGTAAGATAATCTAAGACAGGTTCTATGTTTCGAATATGATCACTGGTCAAGCCTCATTTGTTTTTACCCATCCAAGGATAAGTGATATGGATGTTATGTTTCAAACATGGTCAACAAAAATCATCCATTTTCATCCCACTCTCCATTTGTTCCATAATTAGGGAATTTTGATTCACACAATTCTGTTCCCCCTTGTTCAGGTAGAATTCAACACCTTGGTATTACCCTGTTCATGCACTAGAGAACATTGGAAAGGAAATTGACTGTTCTAAGAGCCTCATTCTCAAACCATAGCCTCTCTCATCCAAATCACTCCTGGTGTCCAGTCAAAAATAGAAAATCCAGAGTGCTCAATAATTTCCCCGCACTCTCATATGAATAAAAATCACATGGTCATCCCTTATTTCTCATACTATGCATGACCCACATGAGATTAGGGATTGGTTGTTGATTGTCTCAGAAATATTATTGTAGTAAGAAAAAAAAGGAAAGGAAGTATTTTTGATCCTGAAAATTAAACTAAACTAATGTTTCAAAGTGTTATACAAATATCAAATCATCTCCTCTGTAAAATATATCCTTTATGGCTCTAATTTAGAGATTGAGCACTCAAACTCAGCTGGCCTTTCCATAGTGGCCTCTGGGATTCACTTTCATCCCACATGGACTTCTTTATCCTCATAATACATGGAGTAGATGTCTTTTACATTGATCCACTTACATTCCTTCTCATCCCTAAACACATACTTTACCTTATTTTCTTAAACCTCTTCAGCCCCGAACGCTTCCAATTGAGCTATCAGAATTCTAATGATCTCAGCCCGATTAGTAGCGGTAGTTACATGATCCAATGCCAAACCCTCTAGATGGGGAATTTTTTATTCATCATTCTAAAATACTAGGTTTCCATCTTCATTGTATGTCCTCTATTCCTGTTTTAGTTCCTACCACTCTTCACATGCTGAATCAATGAGGAATTCATGGTTCATTTCATGATGAGTGATAGAATTCACTCCACTAGTCCCCATAGTAACTAACCAATGGAAGAGATTACCCCATCCACCATTGTGGATGTTTAGATATTTGGTTGCAAGTGATGAAATTCCAGACATTCCTCCATAGTTTTCGATGGGTAGAATAGTTTTCCTATTTGAATTCTGGTCATGAATCTTCCAAAATGTTCTAAAAGTTCATGCTTGTATTGAGGGAAGACTTCTAGTATGGTGTTGGCCAAAAAATTTTGGTAAAGGTCTTCAGTCGTATGTGGCCCAAGAACTATCTTTGTGAACATTTTGTTTATAGATTCTCCAATAGGAGTAGAGGGTCCCACTATACCTTGTGTACTCAACGAGGTTGATTCCATCATCCCAACTTCCTTGGTTACCCATGTTGGTGGTGCGACCTCAGTCTCAGCTCCCATAGCTGCCACTGGAGGAAATTATGGCACAGACGCATCCAATTCTCCCTTCCAATCCACTCTACAATATTATGCAATCACCAGACCTTCAACAAAAAATTCATCTTCATTAGTCACTTCTAGTGTAAACTCATTGATCGGCTCACCTACCATATACCCTTTATCCAACCAAGTTGTTGGATTAGCCTCAAACCCCTCCACCAAGGATGTGGTCTCAACATTCCCCTCCCAAAGAACCTATGTAGTAGGCTCAACCTCTGTAGCCTCCTTTTCCATCTCTTTATAGAGAGTATCCTTTTCCATCTCCACCTCAACTCACGTGAACACTACATTAGTGGCAAGATCTAGTGTTTGATCTCTCATAGTCACAATTTTAGGTGGGATTACCACACTCACCCCTTCGTGGGTTGAGGTTCTCTCACCCTCTAAATGTGGCCTATTGTGGACTTATCCTTCTCCATTGGTCACTGATTCTTGAATAAGTATGGATATAACCATGAAATGATCTTGAAGATGGAGTGGTTATTGAAAGAACTCAAAAAGCAGTTATTTTACCTAGTTGAAAATAAGACACCTATCCCCTTCTGATATCCAGTAGGAATCACTCCCTAATAGTCTTTTGATTCTTAACCATTGTCAGCACTGAATTATACATGGCTCACAAGGGAGGAATGGGGGAAAATATTCAAAACATCATCCAAACCTGATCGGTAAAAGGACATGAAGTACTCCGGGGGTATACTAGATCCTGTATCTCCTCTATATATTGCATCACTTCAACGTATGGAGAATATAATCCTACCTTTGTATGTTATAGTACAGTAACGAATATCCCATCAGAAATGAAATACTTCCATATCCCTAAGGATTGGTGATATTCTTGTGAAGTCCTTATTCCCCCTAGTCATTTGGATACACAGTGTCACTGGGAACTTTGGGTCGACATACTTGTTTACATTGCCCTTGAATTTTCACCCTAGTGATCTCCCTAGGGGGATCCCATTCCTCATGTTCCCACCTACATAAGAACATAGATACTAATGTTGTTACTCTCCCTGTAGGTTCTTCTTGTACGTGCCCATGAACTACTGGACCTATAGTTACTATCCAATCCACTGGACCAACTATGATGCCAGAGTGCCCTCCGACCACTATTCAACATCAACTGTCAGATTTAGGGACCATCCCTTCATTGGATCAGGTGGCTTTCTACCTCAACATAACCCCATGATACATGCTCGAAAGAATTCACATAATCATGAATGACCCCATATGAGACAGTCAAGGATGAAAGAAAATTCTACATCTTTCCATCTTCATGCATGAACATGCACCAGTGGCACTCATGACATGCCTCTAAGTGAAAATTCAGAGTCAATTTCTACAGATGCCATAATTTCCATACAAAATGGTGGGGATGTATGGTTTGCAGACTAGCTCGTAGTCGACTCCTGCAATTGGCACCCCACCTCTATTGTCCATAACGTACAATCTATATTCCAAGGCCCTTATGACATCATCAGTCAGCACTCCCAATGAAAGGGGGAACATATGAAATATCAACTACTCTTCCAACCCAACATTATCTATCACGTCCACCAGACCCAACATGAATGGGATACTTACCGCAATATTCAATATTGTTAGATGAAAGTTTATTGAGGTAAGATCAATAGGGTTTATGAATTCATAACCTCCCATGTGTACCACCATCCAACTATTCAGAAATTGAAAAGCCCCCCCCCCCCCACAATGACGTCTTCCCTTGGCTGACGTGCCGATGTACCAAGTATAACTTATCTAGTAATGGACATCAAGGTTGGCGCTTTGACCCATCACTACAATCATCGCCATTTTGAAGGTTTTTGGTTGTACCCCCATGTGTGAATCCCCCATTGGGAGAATCTATCCACATTTAAGCGCAGAAATAAATTCCACCATCCAGATTATGGTTAGAGCATATTTCTTGACACAATTTCCCCATAAAATCCTTTGGATGGCCTCTAGAATCAGCCAGTATGAGCCTCCTTTACTATTTGGAATTACTTGGGACATGTGTAAGGACAAGTTGATAACATCTATACTTGATCCTCTCTTTCAAATGGTTCTATCACTGGTTCATTCAAGAAATATCCAAAACACTAATTTAAGGGAATGTCCCTCATTCCCAACTTATCTTCTCTAGTTCCCTTCACCTAATCAAGAAGTGCCTTCTCGCGCACTGATAGAAGCTCTTGGTCACCCAATAAATTCTTTTCGGGGATGAATTCATCATAAATCCCCCCCAAGATTAGGATCATGGTGATATGGTGAAGGTCCTAGAGGCTAACCCTGGCCTTCCTGTGATGTAAGTGGAATGTATTAGTCATATGTGACCATCTTCTCACTAGATCAGGAATGATCTCCTACGTACAATAAACATAGAACTGTGAATCCCCTTTTTATTTATAAATTCCCACTCATTTCATCTCTTCCATTAATTTTAGTTCATGACATGAATGCCCTGTATGCACATTCCCACTCTTATGTGAAATTTCCACCATGGTTAAAATCTCAGCTATTGATCCTTCCTTTGAGTGGATCCTCAAAAACCACCTTGATGATCATATGAAAATGTTGTGGGGATGATCATCCCTTATCTTCACCCAATTGATATTGTTGATTTGATTTCAGATATGGTCCACTATATGTGGTACATGGTCCTCTCAGATGTGGCCTACATAATCTCTATGCCACTGGTATTGCCCCGATATGCCTATTAAGTATTGAGTTGGATCATCCCTACTCACTACTATAATGAATAAATAATCTCTCAGTAGAAAGTCGTTACGAGGAAGCCTATTTCATATATTATATTCCCTATGGACCTCCGTCAGTAGTGCCATGAGTAATTTATGATACAATGTTCTTTGTACGCACTCTATGATCATGATGTTTTCGTCTATAGTTTCTCTCCAAACAGCATAGGTGTTGACTTCATTAGAATATATTGTATTCAATACATATGTTTTTTCATATTCTGGTACATGAAGGAGGTTTTTGAAGCCTATTTTTGGGGACCAATTCATGGAGCCACAGGTCGGAGGGATCACTTTGCGAACATAATGTTCATGGATTCAAGTGTTCTAACCAGCAATCATGGGGAGACATTTTAGAAGTCCAAATCACTAAAGGAGAGTTCATGGAGCACATTCATAGAAATGAAGAGCATCGTAAAAATTGAGAAAATGGTTTTATTATTATAAAGGTTTTTTGCCTTTGAGGACCCCAATCTATACTATATATAAGAATATTATTGGACCAGTTTTAAAATTCCCTCCTCATAGTTTATTTAAATAAGTAGATCCATGAATCGACATCGTGTGGGAGATTCGTGAAAGGGACTATATTTCCTTTTTTTATGATTCTTCCTCAAAATTTGACCCTCTATTCCCCTATCGTCTCCCATTATGAGGGGGGGGGGGTCATTTTTTGACACTGAAATACACATTTCATGAGAATATTCTATGATAGTATAGTCTTTTCAGAGTAAATACAAACAAAACTGCTCAAACACCCTCTAAGGAGTTAGTTTTGTGAAGGCCTGATCCATCATGAAGGTCCAAAGCTCATGAGGCTTGCTAGCATAGAACTTATCTCTACAATAGCACAAAGCCATGATGGTGTTCCTCCACATGTCTAAAAGTTGTTTGTGAAATTAGGTAGCTGTGAAAATGTTCCTCCATGATTCTGAAAACACTTTGTGATAGCATGAATGATTGATGATATTCTTTTGAAGTCTGATGGAGGTGTTCCCATTCTATAATCCCACAATTTTTTTGTGAACCACTTCAAATATTCATAAAACCCAATGCATATAAACACCCCATTAATTTTTATATTTTAGGAAAGCTTATCTGATTTCAACTTAAGAATTTATCTCAATCCATGACCAACATGAGCATCTTGAACCGGATAAAGAATTCACTGTCCAAGGTACATAGGATTTGTGAAACTTACATTAATGTGTTCTTAAAATATCCCCAAAGTGGAGATACCTTTCAAGAAATCCTATTCATTGAATGAAAGAATAATTTTCTATGAGGAACTTGAGGATTTTCAAAGCATTAAGCCTTCGTGAAGTACTCTTCTCAAGAACCTGGACTTCCTCCTGAGGAATGGTCCACCTATTTAGTGAATCCTCCTCCTTCGCGAAGCCCCTTGCCTTTATAAAGAACCCAATCTTTGTGAATCACCTCTCTGTGAGTCCCTAAGATATATAAAGCCTCTCTCCTAGGCCTCACGGTCCTTCCTCCTTTCTCTTGACACATCTTCATGAATGTTGAGTGCCCAGATCCCCCACCCCCATCCATGATCGCTTTAGCTACACCTCAAGACCCTATGTGACCTATTCCGTTCATTATTGTAGCCCACTCCACTTCATGGGTATCCTGAGACTCTGACCTACCATTCTTCTCAGCATAGGTATACTAATTCCTATTTCTTCTTAGCATAGGCACATACATGTGGACTTCATGATTGACCACTCCTCCCCGTCATTAGAACTTGTCTTTTACAAAGACAAGCCTTTCTTAGAGGAACATGAGAAGTGGTCACATAATCCCAACGATTAAGGAGTGAGTCCACTATTTCCAAGCTGCATGATGTAAAACATCATTGTCCCAACATTCCTAACACATGACATTAAACCCAGAATTCAACCTACGAATTAAGAGCAGGATGATCCGTGTATGAGTGACATGGGATGGTATTCACACTATCTACCCTCACATGGAATGTGATACTCTTCAAATCTAATTATATCTTTATTGGGAAAATTCCATATGAAATACCCACACCATCTCTTATTGATGCTTCTTTCATAACACATGCATCTGATCTACTAATTCCTCTTATTTCTCACACTGAGAAGGACTCACATGGTATGAGATGATATTATTTATCATGAAATACTCCAAATAACTACTATGGTAATTCTATATAGATATAATCCCCAAACTCCATTCAAATGAGAATCCTCATGAGGGTAATTTCCAACAACCATATTCATCTTATGGAGCACTTTCACGCATAATCCCCAACCACATTATCCCATGGGATGCTCTTATGCATAATCCCCAACCATTCCGAATGACAGGATATTTTATTCCTAACAAACTAGGATTCATAATAATATTTCATATGGTTAAAATGCAACATCCACATCCATCTTGATTTTCTCCAAGTCGCATCCCTAATAAGATCATTCCCATATCTTAGTAGATCACATATCTCTAGATCCCTTGGGAAAATCAATGCATAATCCCCACACAAAATCCAACCCAGATTAATCCTATTTCCCTTCGAATAATTCATGCGTAATCCCCACACCATCCCTTTACTATGTTACCTTCTTAATACGAGAATCCTTACCACATGCCGTCAAACTGCATGGACCAATATTGTCACATGACAATAAAATGTGTCATTGAACTACATAGGTTTTGATCCATGTCTTATGAACAATGTATATAGGATTACTCTTTGAGGTTCAATCATGACAAATGGTAAACCATTGTTCTCACTGCTATTGATGTAACTCCCAATCCACCAAAAGGGGTGTTCTGATCAACCATCATGCTGCGACATATTTCCTTATAGGAAATACCTATTAGATCTGCCTCCATGGGGTGTTTTAATCCATCAATCGGTAAACCATTATGATCTAACCTATGTATGTACCTTCATGATCTTACCAAAGGGGTGTTCTGATATACCTTCATTGTACGAAATCTTCCCTTTTTGGGACATACCACTTAGATATTCCCCCACTGGGAATTCTGATCAATCCATTGGTAAATCAAGGTGCTCCTTCCTATGTATCTACATCCCTAATACACCCTAAGGGGTGTTTTGATTAACATTAATGGTGTGAAATATTCATTTTACAGGAAACACCTCTTGTATCCAAATCTACTGAGTGTTCTTATCCATCCTCTATTAAGCTTTTAGGTCTATCATCTTCCCTCATAGGGATGCGCCACATTGATCATCCTTCATGGGGAATTTTTATTAGTAAACTCTATCTCCAAAATATGTTAAACTTCTCAACATAAATATGTACCTCATAAAAATCAAGGGATTAATAAGGTGAAATCCTTGGAAGATATAAAACCACGAGGTCTGCTACCTAAAGAAAAACTTGGGATGCCTTTGGTGAAAGACTTGTAAGATATACACCCCCAACAGCAAATATCTCGTGTTAAAGACATAATTCTGTGATTTGTGTTCCTATGATGCCTCCACAAGATACATTCCTACGAGGAATATTACCATTGACCAATATTTCAAACGTACAGACTTGATAGCGATGACCAACATGACTACTCTCCAAACTGAAGGTTGGAACCCTGTCAAGACTAAACAGTAATGTCTAGCCAGAACCAGTGTAATTTACTAACGTCCATAAAGATATGAACTAAGACAGAGTTCTACGAACATGGCTTAACTATTTGAGGGAGACTCAGAGTAGGTGATAAGTTACAAGGAGTAATTAATGGAATGAGGAACTAATAACCCATCATTTTATTTTGATCAAGAAGAATACATCATCACTGAAAGTGATGACATCTAGCCACCATTGGAAAGATGGAATGCAGGGTAACAAGAATACCAACACACATTAACATGTAGGGGCTTCACTAAGAAAAAACATCAGATATCATCTCTTCAAAAGTAAATATCATTTAAATATTGTATTTTGATTGATTCAAAGGCTTGTTATCAATGTATTGAATCGTTCATATTTATATGGGAAGTTATTACTATCTTGAATGTTTTTGATTTCTAATATTCATGATTTAATATTTTCTATTTCTACATCTTCTATGATATGGAACTATTGGACCTATATTATAAATATTGAGATGGTCATCTTATGAATACCAGAGAAATATACACATACAATATTGTGTTATATTTAACGTTATTCTCTTTTAAATAACAATGTATCATTGCCTTTATGTCTACACTTTTGATACATACAAGTTTACACTTCTATTTGGTGGTTTCTCTATTACATTTTGAGGAATTTTTAAGAAATTTTTAAGACTTTATTATGCATGTTTATGTTATTGAAGATAAATTACATCTTTTAGTTACAAACTACGAATGTGAGAAAAAACTATTTTCCTAGTAAAATCAATATCTATTGATGTATTGGAGTACCAAATGCTCAGTGTCAGTCATTTAGGTAATGGAGTTTTAACCACTAAAACTAAGTTGTGGACAATTTGGTTACTTATAAATGAATGAAAAGTAATTTCAACGAATTATTATAAAGTTCTCAATGTCTTGTAGTCAGTTGTTGAAGTCCTTGGTAAAAGGGATTACAAGTGAAATCACTAAACTCATTGAGAGAGATTTGGTGGAGTGGACTAATTGATCTTTGTTCCCTAAACCACTATAAATATATGTTTATTTTCATTATTTATTTCTTATTCATACTCGATTTTAAGAGAGAGAAATAAAGAATAACTTCTTTTTGAGAGGGTTTCTTTGAATTCATCAGAGTTTTTAAATTATCCCAATTAAACCCCCTCTGGTATCTTTACATAATTCACATTTGACACAATAAGTGGTATCAAATGTTGGACTCTATTAAATATGTTTCACATTCTTGAAATTTTGTTCTACATAATATGAACAAATGTAATCATAGAAAGTACTCTATTTATATATTTCTCCTTTTCAAAATCCATGAATATTCTATTTTCAATAAGTGATATTAGAGTACTAGGATATATCATTATATCATATAATAAAAAAAGGATTAAAAGAATCAAAAAGGAGTATAATAATGTGTTATAAGAGTTTGTGGCTATTGATATTTTTGAATATTTCTTTTGGATCTAACAAGCTTGAGTTAATGATTCAGACTATGTAAAATATCAGAATAGATAATATTAGAGAAGGCATGTCAATGATCTAGGCTCTTTATATTAATGGTGATAATTATGGATTCTAGAAATCTCACATTATATATTTAAAAAAAATTGAATATGATTTTATTTTAAGGATATCAAGCCTTATGGAATTCTTAATGATGATTTGGAAAAATGGGTTAGTGATCAAGAAATAAAATATGATCTTAATTTAGGAAATTAATTTCATTAGTTTTTTATTATAAACTGATGAGTTTAATAGATTATCTCCAAATTATATAAACTATCAAAATTTTCAAGCAATTTTTATTTCCCATGAATGAAATGAAAATATTAGTCATTTAATATATACTACTATAAAGTAATAATTTGATACTTTCATAATGAATGATGGTGAAATAATCTCTCCAATTGATAAGAGAATGACTAAGATAGTCAATAATATTTCTACCTCGGGAGATCCAATTCTATAATCAGATCAAGCATTAAAAGTGCTTAGATTGTTACATGAAAAATGGAATGGTATATCTGCCACTATAATATAGTTCACACCAATTAAGAAATTGATACTAAATGAACTAATTATAACATTGATGATTTATGAAACTGAGATGCAAGATGAAGGTAAAAAATCATGTTTTTATCAATAAAAATTAATCTTATCTTAGAATTACTCTAGATTAATCATCTGATTCAAGAAATACATATTCAAACAAATTATTTTATGATATTTCTAAATTATTTTCAAATATATGGAGAATAATAAGAATAATAATAAATATATATGCTATGAATGTAAGGTAAAAGAACACACAAAGTCTAAATGTCCTATGATCAAAGATTAACGGAGATATAATTATGAATTGAATGTAAAGAAAGATATAAAGACACATTAGAGTGAAACTTCTAGCTTGAATGAATAATATACAATGTAATTTGAGGTTGATAATTTAAATCAAATGGGGAATCTATTCCTTATGGATCACATAGATGAGGCACAATCATATTCCACTCTAAATTATAATTCAGAAAAAAATTCATATGATACACTATATAGCGATGTCACAACCCGTCCCCCGAGGCCGCATCGTGACTACCCCAAGCCCGCCTTCCATAGGCCAAGGGCTGGAGACTAACACCAAAGGTGTAATTCCCCAAAATTGGGAAGGCGTTTCCTTTATAAATTGGAGACACACAAAACCAGAGTACAAGAGGAGGCAAACACTAAGTAGAAGATATATAACAAGTGTACTAAAAGGAAAAGGAGCTAGAATAAAAGCCCAATGGTAAAGTAAAAATACAACTGAAAGCAAGTACAACTAAAAAGGAAAAAACAACTGAAAAGGTGAAAGCAGCTCCTGGATCGTCCTCCGGGGTTCTTACATGAAGGGTAGGTATAGATGGCCTCCTCATCACTCAATGTTCGTTAGACTGCATCGTGTACCGATACGTCGTAAGGTCCTCCTTCAGGAACCATCCAGTCCTGGAACTCTCGGCCTCTATTAGTGTTGTCCATCATCTGCATCCCACACAACGAGGTGAGGGCATATCCCGTGCAGGGGTAAGTATAACGATACTCAGTAGGGACCCCGAGACCCACAAGGTCTCACTAAATTTAACAAGGATAAACCACAAATTATGATTTCAACGGAGAATCTTTACATAGGTATATGCCCATACATATACATAAGTTATCTAGTAACCCACCTCAATCATGAGAAAGACACATTGGTCATTGAATCAGCTAAAAGAAGGATTTTATTTAACAAAACCATGGCTGCTTGAGAAATACTCCTCTATCGAGTAGAGTGGACCTATCGCAACTCTGAGGCGTTACTCACTAACCATATACTGCTGACGTACTCCTCTTGTCGAGTACCGTGGGACAACTCTCTCACACAGAGAATCTTCCCACCTGGGGTCTGCAACCTCACATAGTAGTGCTCCCCCTAATAGCCTATAGAGGTACTCCTCCAGTCGAGTACCACGGGTCTGCCACCTTACACAGTGGGGCTCCTTCGCCATGGGTCTGCCTCCTCACACATTAGCGCTCGCCACTAGGCTAGTCGAGTCACTCCGAAACAAATCGGTCAAACTTTCGTTAGGTCTCAGCCAACTGCTGGGTCTCCATACTCTGCTCGCTCGTCTCCGGAAGGGTCTTCTCCACGATCTACAAGCCGATAGTCCAAGTGTCATGACGTCCCACGAATAAGTATCTGAATGGTCCGCCATGTAATAATGGTCTCAAAGCATCTGACGGCGTGTCAATCAGACGTCTGATATGTTAGTTATTATCATTTTAGTCCCGGGGTCCCGGTTGGATTCATGTATGAACCAACCTGAACATGACTCAACTATACCCCAAACTCTAGTGGGGTATACTCAAAGGTACAACAATTCTCCAAGTATACCGACGCCGCTGACGGTTCGTCAAACAGACGTCCGGTGCCAAAGATATGTCCCAAGAAAGTAAAGGAAACAGTATGAGCCCAGGTTCGGTCTGACAGAGTCGGACCGACTAGGCCCAACCCAGTCTGGATCAACCTGGTCTGGGTCGACCCGTAGTGACTTTTTGGGTCTGACCCGGCCCATTGGGCGGTTCAGTCCGCTCATTTCGTCCCAGTCCGCTGGGCCCGTCCTAGTCCGCTGGGCCTGGCCCAGCGGGCTGCGTGGACAATTCGGGCCGAAGTCGCCACGTGGGCGACTTGGCCCGAAGGCCAGTGGCAGGTTCGGCCAACACCGTGAGGGGCGAGGCTCAGGAATCTCAGCCCTGGAGGCCAACAACAGGCCGCACGGGGCACGAGCCAGCCGCGGGTGTGCCAGGGAGGGCGCGGTAGGGCGCGGGGGTGCTGGTCAGGGCGCCGGGGTGCGCGTGCAGGGCGCCAGGGGGGGTGTCGGGTAGGTGGCCTAGGTGCCGGGAAGGCGGCCAGGGCACCGGGGGGCACTGGGCAGGCAGCCTGGGAACCGGGCGGGGTGCCGGGGGGGGGGGGGGTGTGCTGGGCAGGGCGCTGGGGTGGGGGGGGGGGGGGGTGGCACTGGGCAGGGCGTGGGGTGCACCGGCTACGCACGGGGCATGCGGGCAGGGTGTCAGTGGGTTGGGAAGGCCACTGGTTTGGCCGAGGCGCGCGCCAAGAAGTGTGCAGGTAGGCTGGTCGGGCACCGCACGGCCAGTGGCGCGGTTCGCAGATGCCACAGGTAGCGCGACCTTTATTATCCATCTTCGTTGCCATCGCCTCATTGCCATGCCATTGTTACTTTGTTGTCAAGTCAAGGTTCTGAAACCATAAAGGTTGCGAAGGGGTCAGGCCATGTTCATTCGACCCGAAACCTCCACGTTATAATGACAGCAAGCAGCTCATGATGATGACTCAACATGAGAGGATAAAGTGTTAAACAACATAAAACACACCCCTACCTTTTTCATTGTCATGCATTCTTTCATCACGAGAGAAGATGATGATGCCGTCGTTTACTGTATTCTTCCACTTTCGAGATCATGCGTCAGTCCGTTTATGATGAAGAGGAATGATAAAGGGTCGTCGAAGAGATCCCACATCGGAAGGGGAGTTTCGAGGAAGAAGCTGAGGAAGAAGTGTCGTCGCCGACATCTTTGCATTATTCATTGGAGGATTCTATTCTACCAAGCTCTCCACTAAAGAGAGAATAAATGTGACAAAATAATAGATTTTTAATCTATTATGCACATTGGCTTGAAATTAATTATGTGAGCCCCACTTTATTAAACATTAAGTGGGTCAAGGGGGTTTCGTTCAATTAATTTGGGGGGTTTTGGGGAGGTTTTATCATCCTCCATTAAGAGGGGAGTTAGAGACCAAGAGGCTCTCCCTCATTAACGAGGGATAGTTGAGAGGTTTCCTCCCCTCCCATTAAATGGGGGGTTAAGCCCCGTGTTGACCCCACGCCATAACCTCTCACAGGAGGTTATGCTGCTCGGGTGGTCCCCACCCAAATTATCCTCCAATGGGAGGATAGGGTGTGGCGGTCCCACCACAAACTCCCAAGTGGAGCTTTTAACCAACATTACCACACAATGTGGGTTCAACAAAAATAAAATAAGTTGTCACTTATTTTATTTTATTAATCCACATGAAACCCAAAAACCAACTCTCATACCCGATCATTTGCCTTCAAGATGAAAGTATTCTTAAGCGAAAACCGGTGCTGCGAGTTCAACCGTGCCCTCAAATTTCAATTCCGAGCACCCATTCAAATGTTATAAAAACCCGCTCGTACGTTTACTGAACGTACATGAACAAAACATCAGAAAATTTATCCCGGGCACAACGGGCCTTGAAATCAAGCGCCTTAAAAATTCGTGGACCTGTAAAATTCTCATTTATTAAAAAACAAATTCCACAGGAATTCCGGGTCTTCACATTCTCCCCACCTTAGGGATTTATGTCCCCATAAGATAAAACTCTTACTAAGGGAACAAAAGGGTGTAATGAGCATACATTTGAGCCTCACACTTCCATGTGCTCTTCTGGAGGTTCCAGTGCTGCCAACGAACACGCACTAGAGGAATCAACCGTCCACGCAGGACCCGCTCCTGTTGATCCTCAATCTCTACTGGAACCTTCCTAAATGTTTCCCCATCATCGATTTCCATCTCCCCATGGTAGATGATGTGGGAAGGGTCGTGCACATATCTCCTCAGCTGGGATATGTGGAAGACGTCGTGCAACCGGTGAAAATGAGGTGGAAGAGCTAGGTGTTAAGCCACATTGCCTACTCTGATGTGAACCTGGAAAGGTTTGATGAATCATGGAGATATCTTTCTGCCTCGACCAAATCACTGTAGACCTTGTCAAGTTGAGTCCCATAAGAATATTTGGTCGCCATCCTCGAACTACAAAGGTCTCCATCTCCTATCAGTATATGACTTCTGTCTGGTCTATGCAGTTTTAATCTGATCCTAGATGATGTGCACCTTCTCTATGGTAGCCCGAATCATCTCTGGTCCCACTAGTGCTGACTCCCCTAGGTCTATCCAGCACAGTTTTGATCTTCAAGGTCATCCATACAAGGCCTAAAAAGGTGCCATACCTATGGTGGAGTCATAGTTGTTGTTGTAGGAAAACTCCACCATGGACAGGTGGTCCTCCCAGTTGCGACCGAAGTCGAGGACACATGCACGGAGAATGTCCTCGAGGGTCTGGATGGTCCTCTCGGTCTGACCATCAGTCTGAGGATGGAAGGTGGTGCTCAAGCAAAGCTATGTCTTAAAAGCTTCCTGTAACCCCTTCCATACCTGGAAAGTAAATCATGCACCACGGTTGGAGAAAAAGAATAATTTACTCTATGTAAATGCATTATCTATTGCACATAGAGGTGCCCCATGTTCCCAACTGAGCCCTGCTCCCTGATAGGTAGGAAGCGCGCCGACTTGGTGAGTCGGTCGATGATCAACCAAATCGATTTGTGACCCCTGAATATATGTAGAAGAACCATCACTAAGTCCATAGATATACCACCCCCTTCCACTCCGGGACCTCTAAGGGATAAACCAAGCCTGCTGATACCTGGTGCTCTGTATTCACTTGTTGACAAGTGAGGCACCGTGAGACAAACTCTGCTACTGACTTTTTTATACCCGGCCACCAATGAAATCATCGAAGGTCATGGTACATCTTCACCACTCCTAGATGTACTGCTAGAGGGGAAGTGTGGAACTCCCTAAACAACTCCTCCTAAAGTTAAACTGGTACCATGGTACGTCCTCTGAAGAGGATAACGTGCTCCCCACCATCAGAAAATGCTTCAGCTGCCTACCCCTGTGGATATTTGAGCATGTCGCATCTCGTAGTCAGCATCCCCAAGCTGCGCCTCCCTGACTCGCTGAAGAAGTGGTGGAGTGACTGTAAGAGACTATAGATAGGCTGCTCCATCCCTATCTACAAATGATAACTACAAGGCTGTCAACTGCTCCATTGCCTCACCTAGCAGCTGAATTCCTGATCTAATGTTGAGCGCATCTGCTACTACCTTCCCCATCCTAGCTGTATAGACTATCTCGAAGTCATATTCCTGGAGGAACTGAAGCCACCACCGATGTCTTAGGTTCAGGTCCTTCTGAGATAAGATATACCTGAGACTCTTGTGATCAAAGTACACGGTAAAACATTTTCCCATAATAGAGTGCTGCCACATTTTCAAGGAAAAGACCACTGCTGCTAACTCCAGATCATGGGTAGCATAGTTATGCTCATTCTGTCTCAACTTCCGAGAACCATATGTGATCACAGCTCACTCCTGCATCAAGACAAACCCGAGTCCAGTCCCTGATGCATCGTAGTAGACTATGTACTCTACATCTTCCTCTCGAAGCCTCAAAATGGGGGCACTAGTCAGCCTCTGCCTCTTCTCTTGAAAACTCTGATGGTATCTTTCCGACCACACGAAGGGTTTCCCCTTATTCATCAAGGATGAAAGTAGTGCTTCAACTCTATATAAGTCTGGAATGAATCTTCGATAGTACCCAGCGAAGCCCAAGAAACTCCTTACCTCCGTCACACTCCTGGGTGGCTCCCATGCAACTACTGCCTCAATCTTCATTGGATCCACTACAACTACAGCCTCTAAGATGATGTGTCCCAAGAATTGAACCTCTCGAATCCAAAAAACACACTCTGACCCATCACCCGGGCCCGCATCGTGACTTCCACAAGCTCGCCTTCCATGGGACAGAGGCTGGCGACTAGCACCAAAGGCGTAATTCCCCCAAACTAGGAAGGCGTTGCCTTTATAAATCATAAGCACACAGAACCAGAGTACAAGCGGAAGAAAACACAAAGTAAGAGCTATATAACAAGTGTACTGAAAGGAAAAAGAGCGAGAATATAAGCCCAATTTTAAAGTACAAAACACACTGAAAGAACATGTGTTGGCCTATGGGGACAATCATTAGTCTGATAAGCAACTCTAGTGAGTAATATCATGTGGTGTGCTATGATGTAAACCAAGGTATTACAGGAGACCTATGGGGTCAGATTATAAGGTTCATGGCCCGGGGAGGCAGGTCGTGACAAAATGGTATTAGAGCCAATACCCAGCCGAAAGTGCTTAGGCACTGCCTGGGTTTGAGGCTTGGGGTCCACAATGAGGGCGTTGTGCTTTAATGGGGTGGATAATGTAACACCCCTGGAAAAATTGAGACTTAAAAGACAAAATGTTACTACCCATGTCAACATGGTGCACCTTTATTTTCGACTCCCTACCTGATTGTAACTCCACAGTTATGCATGCTTGGACTAGAGTAGATCAGGATGGGTGACCTTCTGGGATGTTTCCTAGGGTGTGTGTGACTGAGGACAAAACACACTGAAAGAACATGTGTTGGCCTATGGGTAAATTCATTTGTCTGATAAGCAACCCTAGTGAGTAATAGCCTATGGTGTGCTGGGAAGGCATCCAAGGTATTACATTAGACCTATTGGGTTAGATGATAATGTTCATGGCCCAGGGAGGCAGGTCATGATGGCTAGTGTTCCATGCTTCATGATAAGTAGTAATCCTTAAAAATAGACCAAAATAAATCTTACAAAATTTTATAATACTATTTCTGTAGAAAAGATAATTTATCAAAACAACTTAAGAATTTAAAATGAAATACTTCCAAAGTATCATAAAATCTACTTGAGGTCAAAAATATAGAATTGTTAAGTGAAGTAAGGAAATTAAAACAATATTCTTGAATTCTTATCAAAGGATAAAATTATATATATCAAATTGTTGGTAAAAATAATATTCATAATGCATAACATTGAATTAGTAGTAACGGTCAAAGACAACAAATTAATATGAATTATTTTGTTTTAGTTCAAAGAGTAAAAGAACATCTACTATTAAATTTATTCATTATGGTATTAAAGGGCATTATAAAAAGTAATTTTTCTTTATAAATTCATAAATTTATTGGGTTTAGAATTCTGATTTCTCAAAATATTTATTTACTATGAATAGTATAATTTTTATACAGAATAAAATGATTTGGTTAACAAAAAATATAGTTGCTAACACTTCTGGACCCAAAAGAATATGGGCAACAAAAATAACATGGGTTTTATGTTTTTATAGAAATAATCCACTGAACTACATTATTAAATAATTAATGTAATCAACTAGGTGATATATATAAATCTATATTAAAGGAGTGATCAACTCTGAATTAGTTCATTATCAAGAAATCTTAAGAATTGGAATCTCTGATCCGGGAAGTATTTCATTATTAATTTAACATGTGTATATATGTGTGATTTTAGTGCAATAACTATTTTATATATGGCGAGATAGCTATATTTCCTGAATTTTTGAATCAAGTATTAGTATACTTTGATTTTATAACTGAATTACCAATTCATCAAATACAAATATAAATTGTCTTAGGTAATAATGTAATTAGTTAATTATAAAGAGGTTTATAATTTATAATTTAATATGTTAAACCCATTTTAATATTTATATTTCATCCTCTTAAAATTTTTTTTTTTTATGAAACGCCTTCAATCAGAAAATACTTCTTCTGTAAAAAAAATACATTTTATAAATATAAAACTCTAATAAATATTTTGTATTTTTGAATGAAGATTGTGAAGTATCGTTTATAGAGTGCTAGAAAAAAATATATCATTTTCTCCTTAAAAATATATACTTATTATTTAATTATTAAAAATTATTTATTGTCTTCTTCAAAAGATCTTGTTTAATGAATTATGAAATTTGATTGAGGAAAATGAAATGATATAGAAAATCATTTTCAGAAGAAATAATTTCTCAAAAGAAATGGAAAGGTAATCCTTGTATTGATATATTAGAAGAACAGTTGGTTTCGTATGTAAAGGATTGTTATGAAAATCATCTAAAAAGGATACAAATGTTCAGGTTTAAAAACAACTAGAATTTTCTTTGTCTACAATTTTCAAAATCATGTGTCTTATAAAGAGCATCCATTTAAGGTTAATACATTGAATAAATAAAAAAGTAAAGCTACATGCTAATCCGGATGGATCTAGAAACCCATATAATGGACTAAAAATAATTATCAACTTGTAAAATGATGTTAAATTTTAAAAGATGACTTTAAATCATTCAAAAATGAAATGATAATTCAATTGTAGTTTGGCAAAATGGTATATGTTACCATGCTATACCTTAAAAAACTGAATGTGTTCTTGGTTGAACAATTTTCATCTTATTCAATTTATCAACAAAGTATATATGTTAAAAGAGGAATAGAACAACTATAAAGAGACTTAGATAATTTGTGTGAAAAATTTCAATGTTTTGAAAGTTCAGATCATCGATATAATCCTTCTCAACACTCTGAATCTTCATCATTATAGTAGTGTATTTTCAATATTTTATCATTTTTATTAAATATTTTGTTTAATAAATATGAGTATAAAATTGTTTCGTAATTTATTTTTTAGTATATACTTATAAATTTTATGGATAATGGTTATCTTGTATAAGTATGTATTAAATGGTTAAATATTTTTATCATTACACTTGAAAAATTATTTTATTACTATGAGTAATAAATAATTTTATTAAAAGTTGACATGTGATGAAAGTAGATGAAAACATTTTAATTCATTGAATATATTTTTGAAAAATGATTTGTCTTATGGGGAGTTATTTTAATAACGTGGAATAAATGATTTACTACAATATAATTTTATCTTTATACGATATTAGTTAATTTATTTAGAATCTTTTTAATTGAAGCATGAATTTAAGAGGGGTTTATATTACTACACATTACCCTCATCTTTTTTATGTCACAACAAGGGTGATAATTTTACATGATTATCATCTTGGGGATGAAGTATATATGGAGAGATTTATAATTATGATGAACTATTTTTATGTGAAAGGGGATAATTGTTCTTAAAATTTATTTATTTATATTTTTATAAATTTCTTCTTCTAAAAACATGTTATAATTTTAATACATATATAATTACTCGTTTTGTAATGGGTTTTCTGATCATAAAAAAGAGGGATATTGTTGAGAATGTGTTGATTCAACAGTTTCATTAATTTATTTTTTATGCCCCAAACACCCACATTTATTATTCTAATGAGTATTTTAAGTGAGTTCGATAAGATAATATTTCTAGGAATATTTTTTATTAAATCAAACACACATTATTTATTTATGGAAGAATATTTTTAAATGTATTCTGAGCAAGTTTTAAAAGTATTCTGGAAACACTATTTATACTCTACATTTGTAAGTGTAGTATATTGTTTGGAAAACCTACGTTTCCAATAACATGTATGTATCAGAAACCCTATATTTGGGTGAAAACCAACTCTTACATAGTAAACTTAATGATCATAAACCCTACGATTGAGAATAACCATATGTTCTAAAACCAATATTTGGAGTTTGTTCATCATGTGAAGGAATCCAACACTTTACTATTCAATGAACAATGTTTTTATTTGAAGATATTACCCATGATTTCTATGATGGTATCATCAAAAGTACATATCATTTGAAAGATATTTTGAGATTGATTTAATGTCTTGTTATAAATTAATTAAATAATTCCCATATCTATAGAAATTCATGAATCAGTTGATTGTTTTTTAATTCAAAAATTTAAAATTTAATAGGTGGTATTTATTGTGCTCGTTTGACCTTGAGTTGTTCATCAAACAATATAAATATTGAGATGATTGTATTATGAATACATGCTGAATATAGACATACAATATATCTTTATTTTCAAATATGTGTCCCTGAAAATAAAAAAACACCATCGCATTTAGAGCTAAACTTTGTATACATAAATGTTTATTAATATGTCTAGTGGTTTCTCTATTACTATTTGAAGATATCCTATGAAAAATTGAAGAATAATTTTCTACTTTTTTACATTATTGAAGATCAATTAAATCTATAAGTTTCATCCTACAACTATAATAAAAATCTATTTTCTCAATCAAACCAATCTATATTGATTTATTGGATTATCAGCTTCTAATATTTTTTTTGGGGGTGAAGGAGTATCATATTATTGAACTAGGATGAGGATAATTCAGTTCCTTATAAAAGAACCTAAAGGCCTTGTACAAGAATTATTTTAAAGGTACCAACTACATATTCTCAGTTGTGGAAGTTCCTCTTAAGAGGTGTAAATAATGAAATTACTAGATCTTTGAGATAGTGTTGGTGGAGTGGACTAATGAATATTTTTTTGATGAACCACTATAAATTTATTTTTTCTCACCTTTATTTTTTTATTCAATAGAATTGATTTTGAATGAGATAAATAATGAACTGATTCATATTTAGGGGGGTTCTTTGAATTCTTTAGAGTTTATAAAAGATCACAATTCACCCATACCCTCTTGTATCTTTCACTTATTCATATCTGACATAGTAGTTTTCTAGACTTATGATGGATCCTCACTTTTATTACACTAGATTATGGATTATTATTTATTAATGATTTTTTATCACTCTTATAGTCAATGTTTTCTAAAATGATAAATCTTATGCCATAAAAGATGTTAATAATCGTTGATAGATAGGGTATGAACATTGTAAGTTATGGTCACGATTATAAATAATTATTCTTATCATATTACTTCATATAATCATGTATTGATATCTTATATGATTATCCTTATTGAGAATCTGATCTAATACTTTATTATATTTCCTTACCTAGGTGATGAAGAAAGGTTTATGTAGGGTATGTCTAAGAGGAGTACTATGTGAGAAGATCTTTGTGGGAGATATTGAAGATCCTTCCTAAAATAATAATATTTTATATCTAATATCCAAAGACTCTAAAACATTATGATTATGGAATGGGTATTATTTTATGTATTTAATATTTATATAAATATATTTAATTTTTGTGAATGAAATTTTGTGCCATTATAGTTTCTATCTAAGAAGAGTTTAGACAATGGTTGGATATTAAGGTTAATTGTTTTTTTATGAAAACCTTGGTGATAAGACTAAGTATATGATAAAATCCTAAAGTATTATAAAAATAATGAATAAACTGGAATTAAACCTATGGTTTCAGAAATTTATATTTTATACGAAATTTCTCTTGATTATCTTGTTTCCCACTATGATTATTTTTTCTCATACCATGACATTTGGGTTTTAGATAATGGTTAAACCCAAGAGGATTGGTGTTCCTTGTTAATGTGATGGAAACTGGAATGATCTTCCTTATAAGA
The DNA here is from genome assembly GCA_963277665.1 of Viscum album. Taxonomy (NCBI): domain Eukaryota; kingdom Viridiplantae; phylum Streptophyta; class Magnoliopsida; order Santalales; family Viscaceae; genus Viscum; species Viscum album. The sequence goes on along the minus strand of OY728130.1, from coordinate 49,065,986 downwards.
AACCTAATGAATCATGAAAATTAAGGAGAAACCTTTTATTATGAATAATCATTAATCCCAAAATATTATCCGTAATATCAACTTTGGTGAGTTTTCTAACCGATATAATAATAGAAATATGGAGTTTCATGGTGACCATGGAGGAAATAAATTTCAATTTTCCTATTATAAATAATATTGTAAGAGCCATCAAGGAAATTTTTTCAAGGGAACTAGAATATTATTTGGGAGTGGAAAATAAGGGCACAAAGCAAGTAATTTCAAAGGAAAATTAAAAGGTTTAGTTAATACAATGAACAATAATAATGGTATTCTTAAGGCATAATTGATAGTGAAATGTTTACAATTTGGAATGTATGGGAATTATTAAAATCATTTCCCTAGGTGGATAGATCATGAAGGGAATTGGAAAGTTTTTATATTTAATGGTTATATTTCTGATTATGAAGAAACTTGGAATGAAATATGAGATTAAAGACATGTAATGAAATAAAATGAAGAATCCAAGTTAATGGTTTCAGAAGGTAATGGAATGATTTAGTGTTTATATTCACATAATTTTCACAAGGGTTTTATGGTAATTTATCCTTTTTACTATGTTTTAACAGAAGGCATGACAACAATATTCACATGTTTTTTTTGTAAAAATAAAGATATTCTTCATGTTTTTTGGGGCTTAGTGATAAGTTAATTTTGAAATTTTTGTGACCTTCATTCGAATTTTTTTGATTTTAATATTTTGGAAGACCATTTATGAAATTGATTATGTGAAAATTTGGATGAGGTTTTAGAAATTAATGTATAAATTTACCGTAACACCCTGAGATTTTATGAGATATTTTTTTTTTAATTACGTTGATGTCTTCTATTATACACTACACCAAGATTAGCTTGTACTGTAAGCAACACCGTATTATCTTGAAGTATACGAAACACTATTCTTGGCTCATGTTACATACAATTTCATGTTCATTTTGTGGAAATTATTCTACACAACATTATGTATAGATTTTATTTAATGTATAAATGAAATAAGTTTTGATTATGTTATATGCAACACCAAAGGAAGATTTCACTACACGCAACCCTGACTTGGCTTGCATTACACACAATTGCAACCTTCTCCGATAGCATGTGTTGTACACAATATCGAGTTTCACTAAACAACGATATGTTATTAAAATATTATATAAACTAGCCGTTATGAATAGTAATACCTTCTTTTTGAAATTTTATAAATTTTACCTTTCAAAAAGGACTTAATTTTTGGATTCAGAATATCGAAAATAGCCTAGGGTGAATTCTTGGTATTTTTTTGAAAACTTTCAATTTTTCATGAATAGTGAAAACACTGTGTTATTGGTTAAAACCAGATTTTTATTCAAATAATAATTTATTTTAGTTGAATTTATTTTAGGTCAAAATAGATACATAATACCTATATAAGTTCAATTTAATTCATTGGGGCCATTTTATAATAATATTATATATATAAAAATTTTATTTAACTTTTGATCGTCTTTTACCCACCTCCAAGGAGAATTTGAAAATTCACTTAAAACCTAATTTTACCGCTTCTGTGAGTGGAATTTCAAAAATTAGAGAGATGAAATTAATTTCAAGGAGAAAAATGTTGTTCAATAAGATACAAATAATTTTTGGTGAATAATAACTTTTAACTTTTATTTACCACGGTTAAAAGTAAATAGGGTAATTAAGGGTAAAAATGTTATTATTATTACCCTAAAACATGTCCCAATTCTATTGGATAAGTGTAATTGGACCAAACACAACCTTAGGAATAAAATATGACCATTTAAGTCCACATGGATTAGATTAGGACATTTATTATTATTTAATTCAAAAAAGAGTTAAAAGAGCTATAATCAATGTTTAATAAGTAAAACATTTTTAATATATGGTTATACATAAGATAAATTCGACTATAAATATTCATTATAAAGATAATAATATTTTATACATAATGGTATTTTATTTATTATTTTTAGACATTAAATAATGTAATTTATTTATGACACAATGGTGATTCAAAAATTACCTTCATAATGAAATATTAAATTAATTGATATTATAAATACCCAAATAAATGTAATTTGAGACTTTTTATGAATTAAAATAACTTTAGTGGTTAATATACGATATTAGGGTTGGTTATATGATTTTTTTGGAGTTATAATGCTTTTATAAATTTTGAAAAAACAAAATACCAAATAGTATCATAAATTGACATAAAATAGTTTTATAAACAAATTTTATATTATTAATTGTTATTCTATTCTTAAAAATCTAAGGTTCTGCAAACTGACTTATATAAGGTTATATATATGAACAATGAACCACTTGGGGTTCTTTTGGCTTTTTATAGTATGTTTATTAACCATATAGTGTATGAAAACAAGAAGACACGGTAAAAGTTAAATTATTTAACTTAGAGTTAAATTTAAATGATAATGTTAAAATAGTAACCTAAACTTGTCTAAAAGCTATGTTTTGGGAGTATTTATACCTGTACCCACTTTATATTTGAAATAATTCACTTTGGAGCCATTATAAACCGAATATGAATTTATTATAAAATAATATTTTAAGTTTTTCCGAAAGTGCCCCTCTCCTCCTTTATAAAAGGGCACCTCCTCTCTCTTCCCTTCACAAAATATTGATCCTTCAAGCTCAGAAAACCCCTGAAAATTTCCCTTCTCAACTTACCTAGAATAATTATAGAGGTTCTGGTCTCCTCAAAATACCAACTCTAGTGCCTTAAGAGGAAGCATAAAAGAGGTGCGCCGAAGAAGAGGTAATCTCTTCTACCGATTCTTTCACGTTTTTTATTCTTCTACTTCCTATTATTTAGTTTTTAATCATAAAGTAATGAATTCAGTATAAATAATATAATTACTTGTTATTATAAATATTAAAAAACACCATTTCACCTTCTATCCATCCTACTGAAAATGAAATCACCGCCCGTGCGTACGTACGGAATATCGTCTCCACACCGTGGTGTAATCTGTTTTTGCACCACCACCTTACTCGGATGGGTATAATGGTGTAAAGAATAACTATATATGGTTATTATAACATCATACTTATTCTGAGATATTATATCATCCACTCCAATTCCATTCAATAATTATGGGAACGATATCATCGCTCATGCATACGTTCAGATTACCGTCTCCACGATGCGATGAGATTCATTCTCCATATTAACCATTCAAGAATGATTATAAAGTATATATAACGAATAATAATGAAATATATTAAATAATTAAGCTAATATATTTATTTATATATATATATGTCATATACCTACTTCCATTCAAGTCAATAAGGAAAGGAAAACAACGTTCATGCGTATGTACAACCTACCGTCTCCATGAATAGTGTATTTTATTTCATTTATCTATCAATTATATATATATATATATAATGAATATAAATGATATACAAATCTTTTTTTACATTCTGGAAGTAAGTAAATCATTATATAAGTAAAAATAATATCACGAACAACAAGTCCAAACACGTACGATAAATGAAACGAATATTACCCAAAACATTGCTTTAACATGGAATTGACAAATGAATGGGTAATATAAAGACCAAAGTGAATCATAAATGATGTCATAATAATGACTATGATTCTGGAATAATTCAATGATAATATTTAAAGCATTATACATCTGTCTCGAATACGTACAAAGCATATCAAACCTAAGGTAAGGGATAATTTTTCAAATCTCATTTTATCCGAGATTGCTTATACGTAAGTATTTACTGGGATTATATTTTTCATCCATAAAAATGTTTTTCATAAAGTGTTAAATATTATTCCATGTATTGTTAAAGACATGTTTACCCCTCTATTACTTTTACTTTGTGTTATATAAGGAATCTTTCTTCTGTTTACCATACGTGGTACTTTTTGACTTTTCCAGCAAAAGTATGAGGAGAATGTTTTTTTAACTTATATGGCATGAACAGATTTTTTATGGTTTCATAATGCCTAATTTTCATGAATCTTCCTCTACATTGTTTCATGGTTATTTTCAATAAGATCTTTTTCATTTAAAATTGTGTGTGATTTTGTGAAAAGAAAATGATTTTGAAGAAGAAAGGATATTTTCCCCAAGAAATAATTTCAAGTGTTTTATCAAAACTATTTTCCATCTAAGATGAAATTATTTGGCGTGTTTATGTTTCAAGTATAATGTCTCTATTATTTACATGGTTTGATTCCTCTTATGATGAAATTATATCCTTTTTTTATGTGGATTATGTTATGATGGGATAATGTTTACTAAACCATTTTATTCTTTGGTTTATGATGAATTATTTATGTTTATTTTGTGGCACAAGTAAGAATGATTTCATCATGAGATGGGTGGGACCTATATCTCCCTCAAATGAATTGGTTAAAGAATTATATCTCATGATATAGACATGGCTGGAATGGTAAGTTTATCCGGTTCAGTGATACATGACTGGAACGAGGAGTGAACTCGGTTCTGAAAGGGACTTTGTCCACTAAGATGGTCTTGGCAGCAATGCCTTGGCTACTATGGAAATCATATCATTATCTTAATGGTTTTTCACAATTACATGTTTTATTCCCATGCTATTTTATCATGATTGATGTTCCTTTATGATCTATGCCTTACGTACTTCCAAGATTTATTTCACAACTCAAGATTTTAATGTTTAAACTTTATGTTGAAGTTTTGAAGTCCAAATGTATATGGTTTGTTTTATTTTCCCCATGCTTACCCTTACTGATAATTTGAGCTCAACCTTTATTTGTTTTATTTTCTCCATGATATAAAAAAGGTTTTAGGCATGAAGAAAAAGAAAGATCTTTATGGGAGATGTTGAAGATATTTAACCCAAATTAGATGATTATGTTCCAAGTTTCCAAAGACAGTAAACTATTACGGTCCATTGGTGTCTATTTTTGTTATGTATTAAGTATTCTGCAAAAGTAATGTAATGTCTATATACGTCAAGCTTTGGGTCTCTACAGTTGGAATCAAGGGGTGGTTTAGATAACCTTTGGAAACTAGGATGAAAATACTTTAGTGAAATCCCTAGAGATATTTCTAAGGTATGTCTAGGGATGTCTCTAAGGTTATGTATAAGTTTAGGTTATAGTCTTATAATTAAGGTGATGATATTAGAATTAAACTTAAGATATTATAGATTGAAAGTACTCCCCTTGATTATTTTTTTCCTAGTACAATTTTTTCTTCTCACACTATTCTTTTTTGGTTTTAGACGATGGATGGAACCCAAAGGAACCGTGTTGACCAATGTAATGGATAGTGCAATGATTTTCCTCCCGAACAATTATATGTGATGGGATATGGAGTGAAAAATTTTATTTCTATACTTACACAAGCTATGAATCATTCTGGACTTCCAAATGAGCAGATAAAGGAACAATATTCTATTGAGCCCTTCATGAGGCAATGACCACCTTCTTTCAGTGGGTCTTCTGATACACTTGTTACTGAACAATGGATCAGTACCATTGAAAATATATTTTACATACATAGATGTTTGGAACATGAAAAATTCATTCTGGCTGTTTACCATTTAGAAAGATATGTAGACTAGTGGTGGACTCTAATTTATAATACAAGGCCCCAAGATGAAATTGAATCCATGGAATGGGACTAGTTCAAGAACTTGTTTTTCAATAAGTACTTCCCTCGTATTCTTAGAACAAATATGGAAAATTATTTCCTTGAGCATAAGGAAAAGGATGATGAATCTGTTGGTATATATGAAGCAAATTTTACAAGGATTTCAAGGTATTCATCTGGATTTATCATCGAACCTGAAAGTAATGTTGATCGATTCTTTAGTGGCTTAAAATCAAGTCTTCGAAGAGCATTAGCTATAAGAGACTTCAGTACCTATGAAGAAATTGTATGTTGTGCTATAATGGTAGAACTAGAATTTGGTGTTACATATCCATCATATGGTTTTGACAAGAAACGAAAGATAGAGTTCTTGGAAAAATCTCAAAACAACGGTGAAAAGAAGGTGAATGTTTCTTTATGCTCAAAGTGTAAAAAGATGAATGTTGGAGATTGTCTTAAAGGGACTAGAAAATGTTTTAAGTGTGGAAATAAAGGTCATAGAGCTGATGAGTGCCGAAGTAATGGGAAAAAGGTTTCTAATGATGTGAATAGTGAAAACACTACAGGGAACACTCCACCAATACTTCAATGCTACAATTTCAAGGAAATGGGGAATTATGCAAACCAATGCCCTAATTCAAGGGTTAATAATGATCGACATCAACAACCTCTTAAGGAAAAGGAAAAAGGGATGTCACATGCAGTCACTATTAGCAATGTTGAGTATGACAACGATGTGGTGGAATGATTGTGTGTTCATGTAAAGGGATTCCAAAATAATGTTGTGGAATCTCATTTATAGTATTGTGGAACATTGGAAAATCTATTTAACGGTTTTTTGTGGTTTTTGATAATTATATGATACAGGAAACCATGAAAAGTGATTGAAATATTTTTGGAAAGTAGATGATATGCGCATAATGAATGGATAAGGAGAAAATAATATGCTCATGAGCTCATGATTGATATAAGGACTAAGTGATATCATGGTTTCAGTATATAGAATTTTTGTGATTTTGGAATGTGGAAAAAGTTAACTTTTTACTGCATTTATGTTTTCACTAAGGTTCAATGGGTATTCATTTTTCAAGAGAATACATGATTAAGGCATTCAAATGTTTGGAATGTGACCAAAAAGACATATCTTATGATATATGGGGATAAATGATGGTATTTAAATGCTTGGTAGATAACCTCTATATAAATATTTTTCCTTATACCATGAGTTTGGGTAAGCCTAAAAATTGGAATATATTAAGTTAGACATCAGAAAATATTGTTTAAGGCTAGAAATTTTTGATATTATTTTTTGGAATGTTATAATAGTATAGTTTTAGAAAAAGGAAAACCCGTAGGACGGGCGACAACCCATCGCATCGGGAAAGGATGTGGGAATCGAACCCATAACCAAAGGGCGATAGGCCTTTATCGCATACCACTTCCCTACAGGAAGTCCCTGGTTAGTAGAAACTTGTTTTATTTTATTATTCACTATGATAGATGAAGTATAAGTCCATTTTTGGAACCATATATGATTAATCTCACCATAATATAGACTTATAACTTTTTCTAACCTTATGTTTGAGATAGATGGAATCACCAATAATTCTATCACATGATCTAATAATACTTCACGGAATAAAAATTCCACTTCATTTCTTTAAGAGATGAACTAGAAATTGTTCAAGGAACAAACAACAGTAAGAATATACCAAAATCAATTAAGTGTTTATTTTAATTAAAAAATTAATCATCATTAGGGAAATGATCTTGAAAACCAAAACTCTTGTCCTAGTGCCCTCATATTTGATGAATCAGATGGCACCTTAGATCATCACAAATTTATGGCTTTATGATTGATGGATTTCTCATAGCCATGTTCTTTACCACTCTCCATTAGAACTTGATGATTAGATTTCTCTTTCATATCCATATTTTCACCTATGTGGAAACCCAGTGTTGAGTTACTTTGGGTGAACATTATGATTCTAACATTCCTTTTTAAAATGAAGTTTTAGTATTCCTTTTTAGGATGTGGGTTTCTATGAAATAAACATTCAAGTAGTAAACCATTTATAACCCCGACAAATTTCGAGGGTGAAATTCATTTTAAGGGGGGAAGAATGTAACACCCTGATATTTTATGAGATATATTATTTTTAATTTCTTTGATGTCTTCTATTATACACTACACCAAGATTAGATAGTACTATACGCAACATCGTATTATCTTGCAGTATACGCAACACTATTCTTGGCTCGTTTTACACACAATTTCAAGCTCATTTTTGTGGAAATTATTCTACGCAACATTAAGTATAGATTTTGTTTAATGTATAAATGAAATAAGTTTTGATTATGTTAGACGCAACACCAAAGGGAGCATCACAACACGCATCCCCGACTTGGTTTGCATTACACGCAATCGTGACCTTCCCCGATAGCATGTGTTGTACGCAATACCGAGTTTCACTAAACAATTATATGTTATTAAAATATTATATAAACTAGCCTTTGTGAATAGTAATACCCACTGTCTAAAATTTTATAAATTTTATCTTTCAAAAAGGACTTAATTTTTGGATTCGGAATATCGAAAATAGCCTAGGGTGATTTTTTGGTATTTTTTTGAAAACTTTGATTTTTTGATAAATAGTGAAAACACAGAGTTATTGGTTAAAACAGACTTTTTATTTAAATAATCATTTTTTATTTAAATTTATCGTATCTCAAAATAGATACATAATACTAAAATAAGTTCAATGTAATTCAATGGATCCATTTTATAATAATTTTAGATATATAAAATTTTTATTGAACTTCTGACCGTCTTTTACCCACCTCCAAGGAGAATTTACAAATTCACATAAAACCAAATTTTACCGCTTCTATGATTGGAATTTCAAAAATCTAAGAGACACGGTTAATATCAAGGAGAAAAATTTGGTTCAATAAGATAAAAATAATTTTGGTGAATAGTATCTTTTTACTTTTATTTATCACAGTTAAAAGTAAATAGGGTAATTAAGGGTACAAATGTTATTATTATTACCCTAAAACATGTCCTAATTCTATTTTATAATTTTAATTCGACCAAAAATAACCTTATGAGTAAAATATGACTATTTAGGTCCACTTGGATTAGATTAGGACATTTATTATTATTTAATTCAAAGAAGAGTTAAAAGAGATAAAATCAATGTTTAATAAGTAAAACATTTTTAATATAGGGTTATACATAAGATAAATTAGAATATAAATATTCATTAGAAATATAAAAATATTTCCTACATAATGGTATTTTATTTATTATTTTTAGACAAAATTAATTTAATTTATTTATGACACAATGATGATGCAGTAATTACCTGTTTAATGAAATATTAACATAATTGATATTATAAATACCCCAATAAATGTAATTTGTGACTTTTTATTAATTAAACTTATTTTATAGGTTAATATAACATATTAGGGTTGGTTAGATGAATTTTTTTCTAAGTGATAATTCTTTTATGAATTTTTCAAAAACAAAATACCAAATAGTGTCAAAATTGACATAAAATAGTTTTAAAACAAATATTATATTATTAATTGTTATTATATTCCTAAAAATATAAAGTTCGGCCAAATGACATAGATAAGGTAATATATATGAATAATGAACCACTTGGGGTTCTTTTGGCTTGTTATTGTATGTTTATTAACCATATAGTGTAAGAAAACAAGAAGAGAGGGTAAAAGTTAATTTTTTTAACTTAGAGGTAAATCTAAATGATAAGGTTATGATACTAACCTAAACATGTATAAAACCTATTTTTTGGGCTGATTTAGACCCATAACCACTTTATATTCGAAATAAGTCACTTTGGAGCCATTATAAAACAAATATGACTGAATTATAAAATAATATTTTAAGTTTTTCCTAAAGTGCCCCTCTTCTGCATTATAAAAGGGCACCTCCTCCCTATTATCTTCACACAATTTTGATCCTTCAAGCTTAGAAAAACCCTAAAATGTCCCTTTTAACTTTCCTAGAAACATTATAGTGGTAAGAGGCTCCTAAAAAGACCAACTCTAGTGCCTTAAGAGGATGCTTAAAAGAGGTGCGCTGAAGAAGAGGTATTTTCTTCTACCGATTCTTTCAAGTTTTTTTATTCTTATACTTCATCTTCTTTAGATGATTCAATATAAAGTAATGACATAAGTATAAATAATATACTGATATGTTATTATAAATATGAAACAACCCCATTTCACCTTCTATCTATCCTACGAAAAACTAAATCACCGCGCGTGCGTACGTACGGAATACCGTCTCCACGCCGTGATGTAATCCGTTTACCACCACTTTACTTGGATGGGTATAATGGTGTCAAGAATAACTATATATGTTTATTATAACATCATAATGATTCTGAGATATTATACCATCCACTCCAATTCCATTCAATAATTATGGTAACGATATCATTGCTCATGCGTACGTACGAATTACCGTCTCCACGACACGATGAGATTCATTCTCCATGTTAACCATTCAAGAATGATTATAAAGTATATATAATGAATAATAATGAAATATATGACATAATGAAGCTACTGAATTTATATATATATATATATATATATATTTCATCTACCTACTTCTATTCAAGTCAATAAAGAAAGGAAAACATCGTTCATGCGTACGTACAACCTATCGTCTCCATGAACGGTGTATTTCATTTCATTTATCTATCTATTATATATATATACTGAATATAAATGATATATAAATCATGTTTTACATTCTGTAAGTAAGTAAATCATAATATAAGTAATAATAATATCGCAAACAACAAATCCAAACACGTACGATAAATGAAACGAATATTACCCAAAACATTTCTTTAACATTGAATTGACAAATGAGCGGGTAATATAAAAATATATGTGAATCATAAATGATATCATAAAAATGAATATGATTCTGGAATAAGTCAAGGACATTATTTAAATCATTATACAGGAGGTTCGGATACGTACAAAGCATATCAGACCAAAGGTAATGGACAATTTTTTAAATCTCATTTTATCCGAGATTGCTTATACGTAAGTATTTACTGGAGATATATTTTTCTTCCATAAAAATGTTTTTAATAAAGTGTTTAATATTCTTCCATGTATTTTTAACGTCATGTTTACCCCTCTTTGAATTTTACTTTGTCTTATGGAAGGAATCTTTCTTTAGTTTACTATACGTGGTACTTTTTGACTTTTCCGACAAAAGTACGAGAAGAATTTTTTTTAAAACTTATACAGCATGAACGGATTTTTTATGGTTTCATAACGCCTAATTTTCATGAAGCATCCTCTATGTGTTTTCATGGTTAGTTTCAAAAAAATCATTATCTTTTAAAATTGTGTGGCATTTTGTGAGAATAAAATGATTTTAAAGAAGAAAGGATATTTTCCTCAATAATTCATTTCAAGTGTTTTATCAAAACTATTTTCCAACTAAGATGACATTATTTAGCATGTTTATGTTTCAAGTATAATGTCTCTATTATTTACATGTTTTTATTATTTTTTGATGAAATTTTATCCATTTTTTTATATGGATTATGTTATGATGGGATAATATTTATGAAACCCATTTTATTCTTTGGGTTATGATGAATTATTTATGTTTATTTTGTGGCACAAGTAAGAATGATTTCATTATGAGATGGGTGGGATCTATATCTCCCTCCAATTAAGTGGGTAAATATTTATATCTCATGAGATAGACATGGCTAGAATGGTAAGTTAATCTGGTTCAGTGATACAGGACTGGAACGAGGAGTGAACCCGATTCAGAAAGGGACTTTGTCCACTAAGATGGTATTGACAGCAATGACTTGGCTACTATGAAAATCATATCATGTGCATAATGGATTTTCACAATTACATGTTTTATTCCCATGCTATTTTATCATTATTGATGTTCCTTTATGATCTTTTCCTTGCGTAATGCCAAGATTTATTTCACAACTCATGATTTTGAAGTTTAAACTTTATGTTCATGTTTTGATGTTCAAATGCATATGGTTTGTTTTATTTTCTCCATTCTTACCATTACCGAGAATTTGAGATCACCCTTTATATGTTTTCTTTTCCACATGATATAATGAAAGGTTTTAGGTAAGAAAAAAATGGAAGATCTTTATGGGAGATGTTGAAGATCCTTCACCAAGATTTAAAGATTATGTCCCATGTTTCCAGAGACAATAAAATATTACAGTCCTTTGGTGTCTGTTTTTGTTATGTATTAAGTATTCCTCAAAAGTAATGTAATGTCTATGTACGTCAAGCTTAGGGTCTCTACATTAACCATATAAACATTTATGAGTAATGGATAAACTATTATAACAATTTTTTAATTATGATAACTATATATAGAAGTAATAACTTATCATCTCATCCGGTATCTTATGATCCACTCGTTTATCATACATTATATTTTCAACTTCATTTCTCAGAGTAAGAAATAAATACGAAATTGATCAAGACACAAAAAAAGTGTGAGATTATACATATGAGATGAAATCAAGTATATATATCTTATTAAAGTATTTTAAAATAAAATTTTATCATATTATAATAATTTCTGAGGATATCAATGACCTGTTTTTATACCTATTTCATCCAGGGTTTTCATTCCATTAACCTTATCATGTCTATATTCTCAATCACTATCTATTATTTCTTTAGGGTTAGTTTTCCCTTAAAAATTTATATTTTAGTTATCAAAAAATATTTTTCTCATGTGGAATGCTAGTTATTGGTTACTTCAGGTAACATTTATGTTTTCAACAGTCCCCTATTAAGAGAAGTTTTATAATTCATTAATATGATGTGGGTTTCTATCAATGAATAATCAAATGTCAATCCTTTGATGACTGAGTGAGGGGTTTTGAGGTAGAAATTCATTTTAAGGGGGTAGACGATATCACCCTAAGAATTTATGGTACGTTAATTTTTAAATTACAAATTTCGCTTTTGATAACTTATGTTGCAGAAAACACCGAGTTTAAATGAGCTCGAAATTATTAAATTTTAACACGACCATTATAATATATCTGTTAAATTGGATGGTATGAAAAGTATTAATATGATCATGAAAGTTTAAATTTTCTAACTCATTTTAAATTTTTCAATTAATTCTTTGGGAATATGCACATAATTTTTTTAAAGCCATTTTATAATCAAATATATGTTTTCTTTATAACAATTTAATGATTTCTAAGAGAAAATAATTATAATTAATTTTTTCAAAATTATTGATATCATGTTTTATAAAATTAAAATCAATTTTGCATTCAGAATGTTAAAAATATCATAAAATGAATTTTTGAGAATTTTATAAAATGGTTAATTACTCAACGAATACTAAAAATACTGTTTTCATAAAACCCTAATTTTTTCACATTTCAAAGTAATCTTAGGATATTAAATTGATCTCAAATTAACATAAGTACTTATTAGTTTTACATAATATAATTAACATAATTTAAATAACATTTATCCCTTATTTTGGTAGAAATACATTGATGGGATTAAAAAAAATTAAAAAAAAACAAATTTTCAATGCATTTTGAAAATTTAATTTCAAATACAAATTTTCACCTTTTATGTTTTTATTTTTTTAAAATGGATTCCATATATTAAATTAGCAGGTCAAAATTAGGTTATAAAGTTATTTTCCATTTTTATGCATAATGAAGTTGTCATGGTTAAAAAAGAAGATGTACCACACTATAGGTAAAATAATTTAGGGTGTTATAGTTAAAAGGCAAGAGATTCAAATAAATTAAAATTATAAGATTAAATGGGTGGTTGATGTGTTGATGAACCTGAACCTTCTTATACAACAATAATTATCAACCAAATTCTTTGGAATTAATTCCAACAATATGTGGTACAATTTATATGTAAAACAATCATTGTTTAATCGATTTAAACCACCCCTACTCAAGTATAAATATCAAACCTCACCACCCCCTTTATCCTAAAAATCCTTGGCGTAACATGATGTAAATCATGATTCCTTTATACACAAAATGTAGAAAACTAAATCCCCTCGATGAATAGCCATAAAATTTGTATAAATTAGAATTTGAGCAATATAAGGCTCACAATATCTACATTTTATTTAAAAATTATTTTTAGAGTTAAATAAATCTAATTTTTTTCTTCAAAAAAATACAAAAATAAAATTTATGTTTATATTTTTCATTCCTAATTAAGAATTTTTATGAAAAATGAGGTAAAAAATAGTGATGACGGATGTTATTAGATTATTCTAGTAATTTTATGTTTTAATAATCAAAAAAAATGTTTAATTTATTTATAAATTAATCAATTTATATCATTCTTGATGAATATCTAGCATAGTTTAATAAACTCCCTAAAATAACATCCTCCCATGTTAGAAATGAGGCTTATATTCTCTTTGCAAAAAATTGGTTTCAAAGAATCAATGATACTTTATTTTCTCATAAAAATAACAATATTCAAAAAAATATTCTTGAGGTTTCTTCAAGTAATTACAATTATAGATTCAAAGTAAATTTTTTTTAGGTTAAACCACTTGTTATTAATTCAAATTGTGTGATTAATTTCTTAATAGTTGAAAGATCATAAATTTAAAATCAATTGAAGATATAAATGAAACTTTCCAAAAATGAAACGAGATATAAATAAAATAATCTAAAAATGGAAAATCATGAATATGAAGAAAATATATAATAATTATGAAATAAACAAAATCAATCATATATACTAGGAATTTGAGCCCCTTATTTCTAATTTAGGCCTTTTTAGTATTATATTCTCTACAACAGATTTTTCAATATACTCCCACTTAACATCTATAAGGCCAATCCATCTAATTTCTAATATGATTAAACATTGGTTATACCTAAGGGTGAAACATAGTAAAATCATGAACTATGATATAAATAAACGAAATACAATAATTAAATAATATAGAAAAGAAAAAAGAAAGAAATAAAAGTGTCCATAAATGAAAAATCCTAAATATAAAACATAGAAATATCAGATACCATAGTCCATTGATCAGAAGGCAAGGAAAAAGTTTAAAAATAAATAATAGATATCTAAATTACACTATATAAGTCAACCATAATGATCATTTAACACACCAGTTCAGTATGGGGTTCTTAAGATTAGTTCACCGATGCATATGCTGCAATAACAATTGCACATACATTTATCAATTCTTGGAAATATATACACTAATATAACCTTCTTTCTAGTATGACCACTAACTCTTGGAAACTATTTTCTGTTATCAGGTTCTATAACTCTATTTCCTTAAAGCAGTTACCAACCTAGTCAAAGAATCACACACTGAATAATGATGCATCTAGTTGTATCTTACCAATGTCTCATTGGATATGATGAGAAAAATTCATTCAATGTTTCATATTATGATAGGCCTTCTCTGACAATTTAACATTGTGAGTTGTATATCTATAAAATTTCTCATATACTTACCATATGACTTGTAGTTTAAAAATACCAATGGAGACCCAATTTATTCACTTTGCAATATTTTTGATCATATATATCTTTCTAAAAAAATAAGATAACAAAACATTCCCCTTTGAAATAAAAATCATATAATAATATACATATTTATTAACCACTATAACTTATTTAAGCCACTGATCAAACATTCCTAGTTGGGGATCGTATGATTGAACCAAAATAGATAAATTAATTTAAAAGTATATTAATTTTTTTTCAAAAATAAAAGATTAATGAAATATACCTAACTTGATGATCAAATTTTTTATTTCCTCATCTCTGAAACAATTGTGCACATTATTGGGAAAATGTATAATGCAATATCAATGATAACCGTTCAATTCTCACAATAAAACTACATCAATTTAAACAAACTTTATTATTTCTTGCTGGAAATTTGATATTAGACATACTCTAGAGTTTTTTGTAACTCAAATGTGTTTATAGAAAAAAAAACTCCATGATTCAAAATTATCCATTTCAAAAATAGACAATTCAAGGGGTAGAGGATAAAAATTGCCATAATGTTTTGAAGTAATAAGTAAAATACATATATAGTTCCAATAAATATATGTTCTATATACTTGAATGAATTGTTTTTTATAAAGTAAATCATTGAGACATTGCCTAAATTCCCAAAAACTCTGTTGAAACTTATCCTTTTTTTTATCAACTCACTGATTTGGGATGACATACACAATGGTGCCCAAAGAATACATAAATTGATTTTTAAGTGACAATAATTCCATTAGTCATAGAAAAACTAAAAATGTTCAATCCCAATCAACATTTACTTTTATAAGTTTCTTTTTTTTCCAAGATTTGTCGTTAGAAATCTTATATTTAAATAATTGTTGTATTAATTCCTCAAAAAGGGACACTGGAATCCCAGAAACATTTGTATCATTTTTTAAAGGTTGGGGCAGAAGCCTAAATTTATTACTAAATAAAAGACCTCTTTTTTGTCTAGGCAGAGGGAGACCCATTACATAGCCTGAAGGCCCAAGGCCGAGTGGCCTGAATACAAGGCTTGAAATCTCTTTTTGGACCAAAGTGACCTTCAGTGAATAGTAATTCTATAGAATCTGTATCTAGTGATGAGTTATCTTATGCATAGATTAGATATACATATGAAAGTTTGAATTCTATTTTTATTATCTTCTAACATGAAAATAAAAATTCTCATATATTAACCTCATTCAAATTTTACATTCGGTGTAGTATTTATCATACCCAATGAGGTATTTTTTTTCTTCTAAGACACATAAAACCAAAATGACAACTATTGATTTTATTTTGTATTAAATTAGCACATATTTAAATTAACCTATAATTCTAAACATATATACAATTTATTTTTTTATCAGTTGATGAAGTTGTGTTACCTATAGTGCCATGGAAATCATTAGTTCATGTAATGATCCTAATCAAAAAATTTGTTCATGCAACATTCCCATCACTAAGGAAGCCAGAAATGTAGTACTATTTACACTAATGTTTTGTTTCATATCTATAAAAGGAACCTTTTTGGGATCATTACCCACATATTCCTCCCCAACATCTTCTCCTGTTGCATCATCAGACAATTCCTCGTCAGATATAGTCTCTTTCATTAAATGAGTGTTATCGATGGGGATGTACCATATAGTTCATTCAATTTTTTGATCATCTTCTTCATAATTCATTTCTATTACAATTTTTATATGAGGATATAATGAATATTATTATTTTTAAGGATTTAATTTAATAAATTTCCCATAACATAGTTTTGTAGTAGTAGGTCACTCATTATCAATAATAGAAATAGCCACATATAATTCCATTCAACCATTGCAACACTATAGCATAAAAAATGATAATGAATCCACCTAATCCTCATAATTTTGAAGAGTATGCTCAATGTTCCATAGAATATTATAATATTGATGATGTCAGCACGTTATTGAAGTAATATCTTTATCATCCCTCAGTTTTATGGGACTATGAATCTTCCGATGTAATTCATCCAATGTAACACATTCATGAAAATTTTCTACTTCTAAATGTGAAAAACATTAGCTAAAAAAATGATCAGTGTTAATTACCTCATTATTTTATTATATTGTTTTATATATGATTAACTAGAATGAAAATTTAATTAAATGATATATTAATTTATTCTCTATCTTTAAATTTTAAACATGTTTTAATTTCTTATTATTAAATAACTACAACCTGATATTGATAATTATTCTATGGATTTGTCTAACATTATTTAGAAAAATACTTTAGGACGACTCCTGTGACCACTATTAACTCATATTTCAGAAACCACCAGTCACTTTGAAGTCATAGTGTAAAAAACCAGCATCGAACACTAGTTCCTCTTATCGAACACCCTTTTACTACAATGTTACTCACAATACTATGAGGGGGTATGGGGGTTTGAGATACATAACATTTTTACAAGAACACACATGTCTTTACATACATAGGGAGTGGGATGAAATTTAGTCCATTAATGTGGAAAGGAAAATAAATTACAACATATTATAAAATCACATATAAAAAACCTAACCTCAAATTTCAATCAATAATTGTTCATCTATCTGAAGATAAATTATTTTTTCAAATTAAATAATGACATATGAAAAAAATATGTCATGAAATATCAATCATACATTGGTTTTTCATCTCAAAATCTGTCATCATAGAATACTCTTAACATGTTTTCTTAGGATACCTAATCTGTTCTATATATTCTTACACGACCTATAACTATATATAAAAAATTAAACATCCATAAATATATATATTCATCTATATAGGTCTAGATAATCATGAATATTTTATACTATTTCAGGTGGATAACTATAGAAAAACAATTTTCCATATAAATAACCTTTCCATTAAAGTATATTTATTCAAACATGGTTACCTAGAATAAAATTTAATATAACCTTATATATATATACAATTTCATAGATGATTATAAAAATTGGTAAAGAGATGTGAGACCATCTCTCTTTAAAAATCACAAGAAAATCATTCTTCCTAAGCTTCCACACTCCTCCTACAATGGCTGATGCGTTCCTTGTGCCTGGGAGATTCGACTCCCACATCTTCTGAAATCAGAAGTCTGATACACGAGGAACCGTTATTGAAAATAATGAATGGAATCCGAATGATGGAGATCCCACACCTCCAGTCATGGGGAGATGAAATGGTGTCTCCTTCCTGGATGCTCTTAAAGGCACAAATCTCAGCATAGATGTATTATCAACGAGACCCCTCTTCTTAAAAAGCTAGATTATGGTAGATTCATAGTTGAAACAGATCCAATGGCACTTCATCAACATGATATGCTATGTAAATACTCCATAATGGGCCACATCTCCTACCTAAAAGGTGACTGACCTTGGACTTTAATAGATCTTAAACCTAGAATTACACATTGTTGGGGTATATCGAACTGGAATCATGTTCCCATAGGTCGTGGATATTTCCACTTCTTATTCAACACTCAATATGACCTTGATAAAGTATGGGACACCGGTAACCTCCATTTAAAACCTGGTCTACTCATGATTTATGAATGGGACTATGCTTTCAACCCTTACACTCATAGGAATACAATAACTCAAATATGGGTCAGATTACATAGTTTAAATGTGTACTTTTGGCACCATAATTCCATTAATGAAATTGTGTCTTGCATTGGATTACCATAAAAAATCGACCAAATAACACTAAATGATGATTTGGGCCCATTTTCTCAGGTAATGGCCGAGCTTAACCTTGCTTCACCTCTCCCTAATACAATAAGCCTCTCTGATAAAGAATATAAAATAGAAATTAGGATTGAATATGAGAAAAAATCACCATTCTATGAAATTTGAAAACTTATTGGCTATACTATAGCAAATTGTAGGGTGATTAGGAAGCAAGTAGTCTAACTGATAGAGAATGACTGGAAGGAAAAAAAATAACAAAAAAGGAAAACCAATCAACACTAATAGACCTGAATCTTCCAAACAAAAGCATGAGGTATGGGTGAAGAAACCCACTAACTCAAAATCTGTAACCTCCTGGGTTGATCTTGTAGAAGAGGATGAAATTAAAATCCATAATGAGCTTGAATCCCCTGTTATGGATGTCATTCGAAAATATAAGGAAATGGATCTTGGGGTGAATGAAACAGTTAAGGAAAAAGGGAAATAAATTGGGAACTCTGTTGGTAACCTTGTTGCAGGTATACATTCTCAACATGCGGAACCAAACTGTATCCATTTCCCCCATCTTTCGGTTTGGGTAATGAGAAAACATCAGCTGGAGTACTCCTTCAAGATACAACAATACCAGATCTACATCCAGTAGAATCCTCTATAAGTTGTGACTCAAAACAGGAAGGCATATCTTCAATGGATCCTGGAAACCAAGGAGGAATGCACCCAGGCTCATCATCCCATGGATCTGACTCATCTTTCTCAGGTACAAACTCTGAAATTAAGTTAGTAGGTATAAAATATAATGAAAATATAATGTCTGTGAATGATACGAACATAAAATATCAAAATAAAGATAAACTTAATCCCAATAGAACTAAAAGAACCATGGAGTTACCTGTCAAGGGGAAACTTAAGACATCAGGAATAGAATCACAAAAGGAACCTGATATAGGCTGTTATGCTTAGAAAGCTAGCTCTTTACCTGAGACCAAACAGGTTTTAGCGACTGCACCTAAGCAGAATAATCACAAGATAAAACCTGACTCAGATGTGGACAATGGTATGTTAATTGATTGTTCTGTACAATCAATTGGCATAGAAAATGACCACCATAGGAGGATTTCACATTATTCAATTCAGGGAAACCCTCTGGAGCTTGCTATCACAGGTATGCAGAGAAATACATAGGGTGATCAGAATATTATGGGATCTCCACCACTGGACTCTAGGCAGCAACTAGGAAGGCATTCAGGTACATCAACTCATGTCCATATGTCAAATTTTCCAGGTACACAAGCTATTTATTCTAGCACTAAATCAGTAGATATACCTTATGAAAGTATAATGATTGAACATGCTATGAGGTTGAATACTCAAAATGAGGATAAAAATGATACCAATGGAACTATAAACACTACATAATTACCTATGAAGGAGACATCTAAAATAGGTAAAAAAAGAACCCTCCTACTTCTCCATGTATTCAAGATATTTCTAAGAGCCCACCTAACTCTAAACCAATTATAATATATAATGGACACAAGGTCTCGGGAAACGAAAAAAGGGGAGTTCCAACTCCGATCCTAGGTATAAATGAAGAAACGCTTTTGGAACTGTCAAGGTATTTCCAATTCTGACACCCTCTCTGTTCTAAAAATAATGATTATCACTCACTACCCCCATTTTGTTTGCTATTGCTGAACCTAAGATCAATTTCTCTCCTAAGTTCCACCACTTATGTCAATATGGTTATACCTTTACTGGTGCTACTAAAAATTACTCTGTGGTTGATACTCTATGGATATTCTGTCACTCGTCCATTCAAAATGTCAATATTTTTAGCATTTCGGATCAAGTCTTCACATGTGATTTTCTCCTTGAGAGCACTCGTTTTGCTTAATCCTTTGTTTAGTCTAAGAATAACTATCATGATAGAAGACCTATTTGGGATGATCTCACCTATATAAACAATAGCAGTTAGGCTCCTTGGTTTATAATTGGAGACTTCAACACTATTCTCAATTCAAGTGATAAAATTTGTCCTTCACATTCTATGATCTCTATGAGAGAATTAAAATCCACTATATAAGATAACATCCTTATTTAAATAAACCTTAAGGGTTCCAAATACACATGGTATAGAAGGAAATAAAATAGAGTGGTTGCCTCCAAACAGGATATAGCCTTCACAAATGTTCCTACCCTGGACAAATGGGACACTATTTCCAGCACCACCCTTCATAAGCTTCATTCTGATCATCACCCTATTTTGGTCAATGTCTCCACTAACACTTTTAAACATACTCTCCCTTTTATATTTAATAATTATTGGTTATCTAACACTAAATGCACTGACATAGTAAGGAACTTTTGGATTTCCATGGCTCATTACAATGATGCTTTTTCTTTCCCTTCCAAATTAAAGTCCTTTAAATAGATTCTCATAGTTTGGTGTAGCTCTCATGTCAAAAAAATAGACAAGGATATTCCCTTCCTTGAGAATTAGTTGAACCAACATCAAAACCATAGCACGAATTATGACTTTATCACTGATCTAAACCATGAAATCAAAATTTTGATAAAGATCAATTCTTTGCTCACCTTCAAGGAGAGGATGAGAAAACAAGTCTTTAATGTAAAATGGTTATCCAACGGGGATAGAAACACTAAGTTCTATAATTCCCTTCAAAGAGATCAGAAATCATGTAGACCTCTTGCCTCTTTAAAAGATGGTTACAACATTTTAGACAGTGAAAATTATATTTCCAACCATATTGTGTATTATTTTGAATCTATCTCTAATGGCCCTGATAGAAACAACAACCTCTTACCTGATATAATTCCATTGGTGGTTAGCAATGAGGATAACAACTTTTTTCTTATAATCCCTATTGTTCATGAAATTAAAGGCAATGTCTTCAGTTTAAACCCTGATAGTGCTCTTGGCACTAATGGTTTTAGTAATGGTTTCTTTCAACACTACTGGGATATTATTAACTCAGATGTTTGCAAGCTTGTCAAATCCATTTTCTCCAATGGTGTTCTCTCTCAGGGTCTAAACGCCCAATTTCTCTCTCTAATTACAAAGGATGACAATGGTTCTGAGATCCATTATTTTAGGCCCACTGCCCTCATCGACACCCTCTATAAAATCTTCACGAAAATCATTTCTAGAAAAATATCTTCTGTCACTGAAAAATTAGATTCCTGGAATCAATTTGGATTTATCAAGGGTAGATCCATCCAAAACTGCATTTATCTTTCTTTAGAATGCTTTAAAACTTTAAACAAAATCAATAGAGGTGGTAATATTTCCATCAAACTTGACATTAAAAAATCTTTCGATTCCATGGACTGGAGTTTTGTTTTTAAGGTGCTTCAATATTTTGGTTTTAGTGATGATTTGATCACTACTATAAGAACGTTATTCAATCCGGCCTCCATCTCCATTCTTATTAATGGTTCTCCCAGGGGTTATTTGAAATGTACTAAAGGTGTTAGATAGGGGGACCCTCTTTCTTCCATCCTTTTCTCCTTTGAGGAGGACTATCTTTGCTGACTCCTCACTTGTCTCGTTAATCAAAACAAACTCAAACCCATCCATGTTTCTCGAAATTTAAATTCTCCTACTCACTTGTTGTATACTGACGATGTCATTCTCTTTCTTCAAGTTGATAATATAAATATTCACACCCTCAAAAATTCCCCTGCGCACTATGAAGAAATATCTTGTCAAATGATTATCTAGAACTTATCTTTTATTTACTTTGGAAAGAATATACCCTCAAATAGAAAATGTTGTATTATATAAATCATGGGTATAAAATATGTTTCTCAACCTTTTATGTACCTAGGTGTCTCCATCTTTTGGGGAAGACCCAAATTTTTACACTTCCTTGAAATTTACAATCATGTTACAAACCAACTTTACTCTTGTAAAAACAAATCCCTCTCTATAGCATGTATAATATGCCTTGTGAAATCTACTATTTTTTCTAAAATTGTTTATTCAATGATGGTTTATAATTGGACTTCTAGTATTATTAAAAAAATGAACACCTCAATAAAAAATATTGTTTGCACTGGTAGAACGGTGGAGAAAAAACTTATCACCATTACCAGGAATAAATGTTGTAAACCAATTGAGAAGGGAGGAATCGACATAAAAAATATTAATCATTTTTATGAGGCTCTATAAGGAAGGCTCACTTGGAACATTTTCTATAATAACTCTGATTCTATAAACTTTATTAAAAATAGTTTTCTTCAGAAACTTTAGAAAGGAAACTCTACCTTTCTTGCCTCCTCTATCTGGAAATCTATAAAGCATTAATTATCTACCATCTTGAGTAACTCCAGGTGTATGGTCTCTAGAAACTCCACCATGAAATTATGGGTAGATAACTGGGCTAACACTCTTTTAATTTCCAGGGTTTCCCTTGAACAAATCCCTAGGGACACCATCCTCTCTATTAGAGATGTTCTTAATGATCATAATTAACCTCTTCCTGATAACATTATGAATGTCATTTACTCCTACCCCTTCTAAAACAGTTATTATTTTTTAGTTTTGGAACCTTCACACAATGGTATGCTTGATTCTAAAAACTTTTACAACCATTTTTTTAACTCTAAATGTGATTTTGGGTTGTTAAAACGTTTTTAAAAAACATGGATAAAACCCTCAATATTTACTCTTATATGGAGACTTGATCATAACATACCTCCCACTAATGACCATCTGCAATCATCTAGTTTTCATCTCTATTAATAATCAATCCTCTACAATCAGCATCGAGAAGATGATAATATTCTATTTCTTTCTAGTGTCACTGCTTATGCTCTTTGGAATTATATTTTTGACATTTTTTATTATATATGGTGGATGCATGACTCTGTCAAAACTCAATTAAAGATATGTACATATCTGAATAGTTCTCAAAAAATTAAAAACATCGTTCTTCCTGGTGTCTCTGAGATTCATCATGTGATCTGGTTTGATAGAAATGCTATTATTCATAATAAATTCTCATCCAATCTTAATGCAGGAAAAACTCGGATTCTCATCACCATTCATGAAGCTTCTTCAATCCAAAAGGGTCACTGCAACAACACGGTGCAAGACTTTAGAATCCTTTGACATTTACGTATTGCTGGAAACTATTTCCAACCTCACCATACTTTTGAAGTCTTCTGGCATCCCCCTCTTCTAGGATGGATTAAAGTTAATGTTGATGGCACTTTCAAAGGCAATCGTGGTCCTGTGGGTTGTGGTGCTATCTTTAGGAATCATACTGGTCAGATCGTTGGTTGCTTCTATAGTAGTTGTGGAATTTCTCCCTCTCGGTAAGCAGAAATGATGGGTATGATTTATGCTGTCTCTTTTTCCAAAAAACGGGGCTAGAACAACCTCTAGAATGAGAGTGATTTAACCACACTTGAGCAAGCCATTTGGAATGGTGTGATACATATTGTGTGGCCGATCACCACTCGCTGGATGGACTGCATCAGTGCTCTTCAAGACATCAACTACATCATCACTCATATTTATCATGAAGCTAACATGTTTGCTGATGATCTTGAAAACAAGGGAGTCAATCAAGATATCACCTGGATTGATGAAATTCTGTATGACCTACTTCCTTTTCACAATAAAGATTGTATTTTGTTTCCATATTATAGACTTTTTTTAACTCTTCTCCTTTATATTTATAGTGCCTTGGGTTTCTGGCCTGCAACCATCTTATAAAAAAACAATTTCATCAAATACTTAACATGTTTAAATTAGTTATGTTTAAATAGTTGTGAATTTATATTGGAAATTTTCATATGGATTCATTTATCATTATTTGATAAACCAACCAAATCCTAGGGGGGAACTCATAGAGCCTATTTTATCTCTGATTTCATCAACAATGAATATTATTTTAATCATGGTGTAAAAATCTAGAATCAAATAGTAATTCCTCTTGTTGAGAATCATTTTATTATAATTTTATACACATAAAAGTGAGGAGGTATAAGGGTTTGTTATACATAACATTTTTACATGGCTACGTTGGTGGTTACATACATAGAGAGTGGGATGACACACAAGTCATCAATGAGGAATGGAAATTTCATTTGTTATAATTTTATAAAAGCATAAAAAAATTATTTCATGTAATTCTAATAATACATTTGTCTATGATCTCAATACCAGCCATCACCCAATACACTTCACACAGATTTAAGGATACTTGTTATGTTCTATATTTTATAAACATACCTATAAAAATATTTAATAAATTATAAATATCTACATATATATACATGTATTGTTAATAATTTGTTTTTAAATTTCAATATATATATATTTTTTATTTAATGATGTATTTTAAATATTAATAATATTATTTCTCAAATATTGTACTCGAACAATATAACCTATATTATCTTCGTAAATATATGTATTTTCAATCAATTTATGATATCCATGTATGTATGTCATAATTATTACTAATAGATTATTAAAAAATAATTAACCTGAATAATTTTGTATATATGAATGTAATACTATATTGGAGTTTTCATTAATTTAAAATTTATAATATATATATATATATTCAACTATATTTATTAATTTTTTAAATTAAAATTGTATATATATATTTTAAGAAAATATAGTTACCAAAATAAAATTATTATTAAATTATACAAAACTACTATAAGTATATGGGGGTGTGACCAAGTGGTACAATAATCCACAATATCATTCTCGTGGTTGGGGTTCTAATCTCATATATTGCAATGTTTGGACCACCCAATTAATTATGGGGGCATTATGGCTAGCATCAATCGATGCCAGCATAATCTAGTCCCACATCACTAGTGAGGGTGGTAGATGACCGGACACCCTTTTGATTGAAGGGCTGGTAAATGTGGTCAACATTCACAATGGAAGGAATGTGGGAATACATGGAGGTTAGGTAGTCTCTAATGAAGTAATTAGTGGTGTACAAGCATTACATGGTGGCTGTCGGTGGAATAAGCATCATCAAAGTCATGATGTATATGGGTTAGTGTAGTGGCGGATGATGAAAGGAAGTGGCAGTGTGCTGGAGTGGGGATTCATCTAAAATAGGGGCCAACAATTAAAAAATGAATGATGAATGATGCACCACCCATTGGTAAGGGATTTGGGCTTGGTTGGGTCAGTTGGAAAGATGTGAGGCCTTGACGGTGAGGTCTAACAAAAGGGGTGGCCAAGAGTTTCTTAAAACAATAATATATATATATATATATAATATCATGTGGTAATATAGACTATCCCTTGGGGGGGATATGGATTGGGTTATGCCCTTGAGGTGTGTGATTGTGTGTGTTTGAGCCAAGGGTTGTTTCTCCTGGTAACTGTGAGCAGGAGTTGGAGACTGGGAAGCCAACCAATGCTGAGGAGGGACCTGCACTAAATGCTGATAATTTGGCAAAGGGACTACATAGTGGTTGTGATTTGGTGGATCCTTCCCCCTACCTTGATAAGATGGATGCTAATGGTCAGTCTCAACAGGAACGGGGAGTGAGGGAAGATTATCGGGTGGTGCACATTTCTGGTAAATGGGGGAATTGCTCTAATAGTGAGACGGAAAATGATGGTGGTATGGTTCAGACCTCGTAAAGTGATATGGTTTAGGGTTTCCCAAAGAAAGTATCTGTGAATGAGAAAGCGAATACTGACCCACCACGAAGAAGGTTGCAGAAAGAATATTCTCACGTACCATTTCCTATAGCTACCAGATCTTCTAGCAGGAAGGCTGGATGGATTGCACAATATTCCAAGGAGATCCTCTCTTTGGAGAAGCTCAATCATAGATGGAAGTATGCCAAGATTCTGAAACACTATGAATGTTCGGAATGGGAATCAACTACTGCGGAGGAGGTTTTATATCAGGGTTGTGGCGATGGGTCTGATTTTAATGATATGTTACTTTTTTTCTCATATTGGTGTGCCTATTTGTTGTTCTTTTCTTTTATTTTCAATAAATGGTCAGAGTAATGCCTCTAACTCAGCTTTATTAGTATACAATAAAATATACATTAAAATATTATAAACATAATTACATTAAATATAATAAAATTGGGTATGTATATATAATTTTTTTGAAATAATTAAATATTCAAAAATATAAATAATTTTATTTTATAGATAATTACTTGGAAAAATATTTATTTACAATTAATATAACTGATAATTTTTTATTATTTTATAATATTTTTAGTTGTATTAATATAAATAATATTAAATTAATTAATAAATAAATAAATGAATATATATATATATATCAAATAACATGGTTTATATTTAAATACATTAAAATTTGATACATAATATAAAATAGATATATAAATAGTTACATTAAATTAAATTTTATTATATTTTTAATAAATATTTTTAATAATATAGTTTATATAAAATATTTAGGTAGACTCACTTTATTTATCAATGTGTATGGAATATTTTTTTTACATTTTTTTACATTAAATATACTATATAATATAATATATAGTGATAAATATAATCAGATCTAATTATTCATTATTTTAAAAAAAATTATTCAATTTTTAAAGGAATAATATTTCCCTAAGCATAAATTATTTATTTTATACATCGAATTTAATTTATGAAAATACTATATTTAAAATTTCTAAATGATTAAATGTACATTAAATCATGAAAAAACAATAATTAATATGGAAATTGAATCATATAAATAACATTATTTCATACATTATGCCAATCATAAAAGTTAAATAAATCAATAGTAAAAACAAAATAAAAAAAGCAATGAGACAATAAAAATTTTTAAATAGATATTTTACCTTCCCAAATGCTAGAAATATATATTTCATAATGAGATCTAGAAGATATTTTCAGGAAACAATATTTAAGGAGTAAACAAAATGTATGGGTCCTCCATTTAAAAACTTTTTTGGTCGTATGTGTGTACCTTGGTCACACAAAACCAGGCAATTGAGATTTTTTTCAACAACTTATTTCGGATGATCCTGGACTAACCATGTGTCCTGATGTTGTTAGAGACTATTTTAGTTATTTATTTCTTTGATATTTATTTCCTGATGTCCCTTATTATTCCATGAGATAGAGATTGAAAATCTCAGAGGGTAGAAGCCAATATAAATAAAAGGAAAATGAGATGATCTTGAGAGAGAGAGAGATCTTGTTGTTGGCTTTGATGGGTGATGGTGTCTGGACTATTTTTCCAATGTAGAGCTCATAGATTTTCGACTTATTATTATGGATCAATCATCTATAATTATTCTTGGATGATTCATCTATTGGTGAGGCCAATAATGGTAGGGGGTTTTTGGCCTAATTTCTTGTGCTCTTAATGAATTTTTACAAGGTAAATTCATTGTTGTTCTCTTATGCCTTTTTCTCAAAAGCTACTGGTTATTCCTCTTTCATTGTTTATTTTTCACCCTTCTCAAATTTATATTATAGGATTCCCTGGTTTTCTTTTATGAATAGTAAAAAAAAATGTGTATCGATGATGTTATTTCAATCGAGTAAGACCAACGTTTTTCGAACCACGTAAAATCATGTGTTCTATTTTTTCAAATTATTTTATTTTCCTCACTTTGATTGTTGGTATATTTATGTTCCCATTGACTTGACCATGTTTTTTTTGAATATTCATATCTCTTTTAATAATAAGTTTTTAGGTATCATATTTATTTTTGGTGGATCGTGTGATACAGCCTCCTACTATATATAATTATGTGTCACTAGTGTCATCATCTGAGTAACAAGTGGTTTTTAAGTGATGTTAATCATGTCTAATGGTGTATTCTTTAATATTATAGGTTGATAAGTTCAATAAACTGAATTTTTCCAACATGTGGAGAGTGAAAATGAATTTTCTTCATTTACATAATGAAGATTATGAATAATTTTTAGGATATAAGAGAACTATTACAACTATCTCTTCTACTGGATTAACCTTGAACTATTTTGAGGATATAGACAAAAATATGTTAATGAAAGATCATTCCATCTTTTTGTTGACCCCAAGTGGAAATGATTTCTGAAAAGTGGTCCCTGATTTCTCTTCGATGGAAATCTAGTTTATGTTAGTGCATCACTCATGATGAGATATCTATTAGGAATGTTACAAAGAAAAGGCATCTTCATAATTTCAAGATGGTTCCAGGAACTTCTTTGTAGAGCCATTTAGATTTATTTAATAATAGATTCCTTAAAATATAAAATGTTAATGATGTAATTTATGATGAGGACCAAGATTGTTTTTTTATTTAATTCAATATATGAATCATTATATTCGGTTAGAAATTCCATGATATATGTTATAGAATATGTAATATTAGATGAAGTAAAATCAATTAACTTGTCTAGGGATCTTCAAATTCATTGATTTAATATGTAGTGTAACTGGGTAAGGTCTTAGCCTAATTTTATCTATGTGATGAGTGAACCTAAAGGAAAATGAAAAGATGAGAATAATGGCAGTTAGTTCAAGTGATTTATGTATAATTTTTGTATGAAGACAAACCACATTATGATATAATTTCACAAGGATATATCTAGGGATTATAGGGCTGAAAACATTTTTTATATCCTGGTTTTGATAATTTAGAGATTTCATGAGTCTATATAGAAGCCCTTATTTTACAATCAGTGTAGCTCTAGTTTAAGATTTTTCTATATTCCTAGGACTAGATCTGAATGAGATTTGGGGTGGCCCCAGGTTAGAAGTGATAGTTTGTGTAGGGATTACCTTTCATGATATATTTTTCCTCTAGTGGAGATTTATATCAGGCAATCTTACCGTGTGTTCTTAGTGTGTGTGTTTTATTATATTTACTTCTTGCTTTATAACAGTTCCAATTTTTAGAAGCTTTATAATTATATTTTTTTCCATATATATTTCCATTTAAAAAATTGTGTACCACTACACTGGCCGTTGTTTTCATTGTAATAATTTGAAATATTATAAAGAATAATCCATAAGTAATGAATTGAGACAACGTGATATTCAAAGGCCTGAGGAGCCTAAAATTGATATTTTAAAGGTGTTAGATATATTATTTTCATACATGTTCATTTTCCATTAAAATTATAATAACTTTCAAAAAGGGTCTTGGATCAAAAATAAGATATCACAATTGAGTTGAGAATGAAGCGTTTATTGTAGGCACAACCTAATGTATATTGGTGTAAAATGTCCAGATGAGGCAGCTATTGGAAGATACGTTAAGTACATTAATTAATTAATTAATTAATTAATTTAAATTAATACACATAACCTATTTTGTCCATATTATTTGTACTATAGTAATTCACCTAGGTTAAACTCATAACTCTATGAGATTTTAAAGGAGGTTTAGTGTGTTCATCATTGGAGAATCTAAATGTAATGATTAAAGATGACCAGATCGAGGTGGATTAATAGGAAATGAATGTAACAAGTCTTCTCCATCATTGGTTAACATATTATTCACCAAAAATCGATCTATACTCTATGGATGTCTCTTCAATTTCGGTTTCCTCCCTTGATTAATATTTTGAACATGGATATATGTGTAAAACCACATAACTCCCTAAGAGTAAAGGGGTGAATCATGGTGTCAAATGTATCTTTCAAAACGACATATATTGTTCCCACATTTGTAAAAACTTGTTAAAATTTTCTGATGGAATCAGGAAATAATCACACATTCACATACATAGAGATAACATAGAAGTTTTACTTGGTTCACCACTAAGATCTAGTCCAAGGAGCATATAATGACAGTGTGTTAGTCATAACTAAATCTACTAATATTTAGTAGATGTAGAATACAAAAGTTTAGACATAATTAATCTATGCCAGGACACTACATTTAAAATAGTTTAGGGATATCACATTTCCTCCCTTGATACACCTACATATAATTCCCTATCTCACAGGTTTGGGTGATGTATTACTCAATTTAATGACCTAATGGACACTTCATAAGATTTTAAATTAAGTAATTGTCCCTAATTAGTATGAGAATCTACTTGCACCATAGTCCTGATTTGATGTTGCTGAAAGGACTATCCACTTGAACAAGATGCTCAAAACTATTATTCATGAAGAACTTTTATGGAGATCCTTCGTAAATCTCACATCCTTCAAAAAGAAAACTTCTTTAATAGAACACTAAGTCATCATAGAGTAACCAGTCATTGTGAAACACCTTTTTCTGAGATACCTAAGAATTGGTCAAAAATAAGAATTTATTCTTGGGATGCATAGGCTCATAATTAATAATTTATTCATGGGGATCATATCCAGCTCAAATTTAAAGTGATTAATCCTATTCATGAAACATTCTCATGTAAACAGAAATGGGGGTACCCACCCATTTATAGTATCATCCTTTCATGATTATCCAAATCTATCAGCTTGTTTTTTAAGAAACTCCAAAAACCTATTGACGAAGTTCTTCTATTTAAGAAGATCTAGTGAAATTTAACCCATTCGTAAATATATTCATATTTTTGATCAATCACCATCCACCCATCACGTACTTGTGATGCTTGTCATAGTCACAAAGAAAAATTTCTTTCCATCATTTGTTTCACCTAATCAACAATATCAATTTGTTTTTTATTTATCCATAATATCTAAGTGTTAGCCTTTATGGTAGATATATACTCGGCTTCATTTGTACTAAGATAATTGATTTCTTGTTTCTTTTTCAACTATCCCACACATCTACGACCGATGAAGAATAATCCACCACTTGTGGCATTTTTATCCGCCACATCTTCAGACAATCCTGTATCATAAAAATATGATAATTCACTATCTCTTCCCATATAAAAGTATAAGAAAACAAAATTCATTGTACCTTTAATACACCTAATTAATATTTTGACTGCTTCCAAATCCACTTCCTTCAGATTACCTTGAAATTGCGCTGATAAGAATGTTGAAAATAAGATATCTAGAAGTGTTTGTGTCATGTATAATTACCATCCAATGATTCTTCTATATAGGGTGGGACCCAAAGATGTTCCATCCCAATGATTTCCACGTTTTTTCCCAAAGAAAATCTGAGTCGACATTGGATTCAATTTATACATGTAGAATTTCTTTAGTAGATCTCTTGAATATGTTCCCATAGAAATCAAGGTTTAATCCATATTTTGAATCATTTACAACACCAATAAGTATGTGAGTTCACTAATGATAAAATAAAAATTCCTATTTCATTGGATTAGAAACTTCTTCCACTTACCCTTTCCAATATATGTTAAAAAGAATATCATCAACATACAAAATCACCATAAATTGATCCTTCTAATAATTATTCACATAGTGATAAGGGTTGACACATCATCTTTTAAATTCAATCATCTTCAAATAAGCATCGAGTCAAGAATACCACATTCATGGTTCCTGATTCATACCATAGATAACTTTATCAAATCATCCAACTGTTGTCTCATCATTTACAGTAATAAATCCCAATGGTTTTTCAAATTAAACTTATTCTCAAGAACTCCATTTATGAATTCCATTTTGGTATCCATCTAATAATCATTATACTCTCTCTAAAATTCCATGGAAAAGAAAATCCTTATTAGCTTCAGTTTAGCTACTATATAAAGTGTTTCCTCCACATAAATTCCTTCAATATGTGCATATCCATTACACAGTAAGTGTTCCTTGTTTTTGATCACATTTCCATCCTCATCAAGTTTTATAAAAAATATCTAAATTGTTCCAATTACATTGTGAATTTTAGGTTTCTTGACAAGTTCCCATATCTGGTTCCTATGAATCGGATGCAGTTCATTATTCATGGCCATAACCCATGATTCATCCTTTGATGATTCTTAAAATGAGGTTGTTTCAAAAATTTATATGAAGGAATAATGTGTTTCAGTCCTCATTCTTCTTGTATATGTGTGTGAGGTCCCATCCCCAATGATTTTGGGTTGATCAATTTCTAATTTTCTATTTATCATTTGTGGTTTTGATGATGTTTATTTATAAATGGATTCCTATTCCAATTAATTATCAAAATAATCATAATTTTGGGATAGTTTACTATTTTCCAACCCTTCCATTATTTCTGCATTTGAATTTTTCCCTTTTGCACTTTCTTCTCCATATTCTATCATATCATCATATGATCTCCTAGAAGTATTTATGATTTTATTTTTCAATGAGCTTGACATAACTACATAATATAATTACTCCAATATGAATATTGTAATATTTGTAGGTCTTACTATTCATATATTATCCTAGGAATATTCTCCTATTTTCAACATTACCATACTTGCCTTGATTTCCTTATTTGTTTTAGATGAATAATTTTCTTCCAAAACCAGAAAACGAATACAAAGAGGTCTTCCTTACATGATATTACTCATACATTTTTTCCATTTCTCCTATAAAAATCCCTATTCAATTTTTATTATCCACTACTACTTGAATATCCCCTTTCCACTAAGGATGTGAAATACAACTCGAAGTTAGCATAGTTATAGCTTTATTGTTCACCTGTCAATTTCTACATCCAAAATAACCATTTTGTGGGGTTATAACTGTAGAAAACACATGTTTTATTCATTGTTTTTATTGTCAATTTTCAAATTCAATGTATGTGTTTTATCATCTTTGTTCAGGCCATAGAATTTTTATTATGTGACCAGTTTCATTCTTAAAAGTTTGACGATAAATCTTTATTTAATCATGCAATTTTTGTTTCCTATAAATAATGATTAAAAAATACATTCTACAATAATAGTATATAAAAATAATTAATATCCTCTATCCATTTGTTCCAACCACATTTATTGTACCACATAGTTCTATGTGGATGGGATCAAGCAGATTTGATGCATATTTTTTCTTCATCCAATATGAACTATGGACTATCTTTCTGAACATTAAAGTATCACATATATTTTCTTGTTCAAACATAATATTGTGAATATCAATTACACTCTTCAACTTAAATATATTTTCCATGACCTATTGATTAATGTGAACCAACCATTGGGGCCACACGTTCTTTGCTTCTTCAACCATCAAATAAAAAACATTCTCTACTAAAAATCTATAATAAATATCAATATTTAATGAATCCTTTCATGAGATAATTACTTTTCCTTCCATTGATAGTGCACCCCTTTTAATGAATTCCACTATCAATACAAAGTTATATAGTTTACTCACTCTTTGGATATTGTGATGCAAACCATTCATAGAGAGAACATTGATATTCCTAACATAATCATTTTCCAGTAATATCCTTCCACATCCAATAATCTTTAATCTATCATCATTGATGAACCTCGCTATTCCATCAACCACTTTCTTAACATTATTTAATATATCATCATTTCCCTTCATATTGGATGTTCATCTGCCATTAAGAATCCTGGTGATTTTATTTTTTGAAGGATTGAGAGTTATTTCTACAAGGTTTGATTTCTCTATTTTCTTTTTTTCCTTCCTTGAGATACTTAATTGAGTGGTTTATAAAGATATCCATTAAAATCCATTTTCTATATTCATGGGTTAATTATAATACCACCACCATAAGATATTTTTTATTTATTAATAATGAAAAGTGTTTAGAAATCCTACAAAGAACACACTTAGGGTGGCCTAAATAATGTAAACCTAGAGTGTTAGCCTGAAAAAAATGAACACCCTTAGGAGGAAATAACCCCAAGTCAGAGAAGATGACGACACTATAATCATGAGAAGATATAGAAGTAAAGTATTCAGCCACCATGTTACCCTCACGCTAGGTATGGAGAATGGACATGTGATTATCCATAAGGCCTTTTCATCTACTCATAGAGTATTAAATGGGCCAAGGGGTAGGACCTTTTTCTGATACAACATTGAAGGTGATATCTGAGTAAATCTAAACCTCACTTATAAGAATATTCCTATAATTACAAATAAGGATCCCTTTGATCAAGGTATGGGATTTCACTTGAAGAGATTCCACATCCCCAAAGAAGGTAGATAAGGCAACAATAACTGACCCCTTGATATCATTAACAACTCCTCCATTGTGCATAGCCCCCAAAACAAAGAAGTTATCTGGGTTAAACTTGATCCCTGAGAGAGGATGATTACTACCGATCCATTTACCCTAGTTCTGTAAGGAATTGGAGAGAGTGTAATTTTAGGTCACAAGAGGGGAGAGGTAAGGCACTATATCCAAACATGAACACAACCTAGAGAAGTCGAGAATGTGGTTTATGGTATTGAAGATGATTCATGTGGTGGATTGTATTGAAGAATTATGTCTCTTGTCATTTCTGGAATACCATAGAAAGCAGCAACTTTCTATGAAAATGGGAATCATGTCCTTTCATTCAGAAGCATTCTTGTCCTAACCATAAAAACAATGACGAAGGAAAGAATTTTATTAGTATACCTGATCGGACCATATCATGATGAAGGATACAGTCTCATTCTCCATTGTGACTTCTATGTGCTTCCCCATTAAGATAGATCCATAACTCTTCATAGTATGACATGGTATGACCTAAAAACCACAAAATTTACATTTCATAAAAGGAAATGTCTTATATCATCCATTCCTTATGCTCTACCATTTTTAATAAATGTATTTGACTGGTGATCAACTCAGGATACTTGAGGATAATTTTCTGCTCTCTATTATATTTTACATTGAGGCATTCTTTTTGAGGAAATTAGGTTCCTTTATGATATGTCCAAATTTTTGAATCCCTTTATTTTCTCCCATCCCATTTCTAGCCTTTGATGTTTCAACATCACAACTAATTCCCCTTTTTACAATGAATTTCTATCTTTTATCATTCAAGGCCTTTCCTACTCCTTCAAACCCACATTTAGCTCTTTCTAAGAGATCTACATATGAGATTCATCCAAACTATAATTTCATATTTATTTCCCTTGATTTTGATTCAGTTTCTAGTTTACTTAGAGTAATAACTTCTTCTTCCTTTACCTCAACTATATTATCCTTATCCTCCAGTATAGATGTAAGGCCATAGATAAATTCATCCTTCTCGTCGTCCTAGATCTTAAATTCCACAACATCTTCTTAGTTTTTAAGATTTATTGAATTTAATTTTACTCTTCCCTATAGAAAATAAATTTCTACTTCAATAGGATCCACATACTCTGATAAATCCTCAATTATAGATCTCATCTTTCTATTTAACTTTTTTTGAATGTCAAGATTATCAAGGGAATATAAAGTTTCACCATGAGATCAACAACCTCAATCAACTAATTATCTTAATATTTTAAAGGTTATAACTTCTCAAATATATAAAGCATGGATTTTTGGGTTTCATATTTAAACTCAGGTTATCCATCCTCAAAACATCATTATCATCTCGTTATTCTTTCTAGATGAAAATATTTCCCTTTAATTTATTTAATTATTTGAGGTCTCCATTATGGTGGAAGATTTTTAAGGCATCTGCGTGATTTTTTTTCACATTCAGTATACTCAAATTTTCTTGAGCAATGTGAGGAAATGTTCTCTATTCTACCACACCAAAAGCAATCCATGATACGATTTCCTTAAAAATCTTTTTTTTTTCTCTTGGATTTCTTGGATGAAATAGAAATAAGTTTATCTTCCTCATTATCGTAATCATTAATTACTCTATAAATATCATGTTTTTAAATGTATTTTTATGAAATATCCATACATACATGAGTTAATCAATCGTCTTATTTGACACTCATTTTATACGACACCAGGCTGCTTAACATACCATCAAGAGAAATCCTAACAAATTACCTTTCCCCATGGGATGACATTTTTTTATTATACATAGGTGGAAGCCTTATCAAATTATTCCTCAAAATTTCAATATCTTTAATTTCATCACCATGTGATCGAATTTCTCTAAAATAATCAATAATTTCGTTAAAAATATACATTTCCACGTAGATTAATTTCAAATCATCAAACATATCATGTAAAATGTGGGGTCTCACCTCCTTCACTTTGTTATCGCCTTTGTATATATTTTCCAATTTCTCCCACAGTTTCTTGGTTTTATAGAAACTCATAAACTTTAGATATATTTGATCACATATAGCTACTGTAAGGGAATTTTGTACATTGGTATCGGCATTAATCATTTTATTATTTGTTTCAGTCATAGACAGTCCTATCATATTAGTGAACTGAATCCATTAATTAGTGCAAAAAGAAATTATATCCCAAGGAATGTTAGATGAGATCTAAACCTATTATATTAAATATGGATGTTTCATTCATAAAATAGGCGCACTCTCCTTACATTTGTATAATTCTCCATGTAAACATCAAAAGAAATATTTAACTCTAACAAACTAAACACTATGATACCACTTGTAGGACCCCGAAACACCATAAGAGGGGTGGGGTGAATTAGGGTATCCACTTTGTCTTTTAACATGAGGAATATGTTTCCCACATTGGTAGAAAATTGTTAAACATATTTGATGGAATCGTGTTATAATCATATATTCATATTGTTGGGGAAAAATCCCTCAAGGTAACATTTCAGTATTTTTCGGTTGATTGTGTTTGTTGACAAAGCAGGTTTTCATGGATATTTGTCGAGTTCCCGAGAAGTTGTTGACAATCAATGTTGACAAAGAACGATGACAAAGGAAAGGACGATCTGGAGGCGGTACAAAAGAGCAGTACAAGGTGGCGTCGTTTCCCAATGTTTTCCAAATTTTTGGGGTCCAAAATTTGGAGTTTGGTGAGCATCACGAAAAGTGGATTTCCATGAAGATCATAATTTAATATGGCAAAGGCATGAGTTTCGCGAAGATAGGATGCACGGTTTGGATTTCACGAAGACCAGAAAAATGGAGGTGGTGAGTCTTCGCGATTACGTCAAGTTTCGCGAATGGCAGAGGCTGAAGCGCATCGTGGCAGTGAAGGGCTTTGCGAGGGAGCTTCGCAGCGAAGGCGCGAAGGTATGTTGACGGTGATTCTTCACGACTACGTCAAGCTCCGCGAACGGAAAATTGTCTTGGTTCTTTGTGATTTGGACATAATTCCAGCAGAAACGTTGGAGCTTCGCGATTTGAGATGGCGTGGCGTTGACTTCGCGTGGAAAGTTCGAGGGTCGGTGGAATCGCCTATAAATCGAGGCCGACCCCCTCAAGAGAAGTAGAGAGATTTTTCAGAGAAAATCCATTGCTCTCGGTTCGCAGAGGTAGTTCGCGAAGGCAGTGTGCTTCGTGAAAGAGGAGCTTCACCGCAGCTATTGTAGCTCCGCGAAAGTTGTGTGCTCCGCGTTGGCTCAAGGAGATTCGCGAGAGAAGTTTCTTTGCAACGAGTTGAGATTCGCGGGAGTTCTTCACGAGAGAGCTTCACGAAAAGGTAGGAGCTTCGCAAAGGCTTGTTTGAGATTCTCTAAATTGGAAGCCTCGCGAAGATGGGATCTTTGCGAAGGTATTTCCAAAGGTAGTTTCCCAGTGGTCAGAGGAAAAATGCTATCCATCAGTGGATGAAAGTTGGACTTCAACAGAGCATCTATCAACAGTTGAAGATGCATAATTTCATGCAAATGAAGAGACCTATAGGTCTATAAACTCTGAGTGAATCCCTTCACAGAGCAATGAGCTTAGGAAGAGGAAAAAGGTGATCCTCTCCACTGGCAATGAGCCAGAGAGAGAGAAATAGGGAGTGGCCCTTGGGAAAGCAGTGAGCTGACCCTAAACCTTGCAAAGGTAGTGAGCCTGGGGCAGAGTGACTGTACCCGAACATTGTAATCCACAGCTAGTGAAGTTTAGTGGAATTGGTACGATCGGCAACTTGTCGGCGTATTCTCCTTGGACGTAGCCCTTTGCGGTGAACCAAGTAAAATTGCTGTGTCCTGTGCATGCTTTAATTTTTGTTTACTTTGTGCAACAGGAAGAAGAGAGAAGAGTGTTTTTCTTAACAGCAAAACAAGATCAGAACAGGCGTTAATTTTAAATTATTCATACCCTGATTCACCCCCCCTCTCAGGGTATTCAGCCTTGTGGACCTAACACATATAAAGATAGACAACACAACCGTTTTACTTGGTTCGACGCAATGGGATGTTCCAAAGATCATAAGAAGACAGTGTGTTAGTCATAAATAAATAAACTAATATTTAATGGACATAAAATCAAGATGTTCAAAAATAGTTAGTGTGTCCCACGAACATTTACTTTAATATATTTTTGTGAAAGGACACTACCTCTCTCAGAACACTTCTATCGTCTCCCACAACTCACTTTTTTTAGTGAAGTCTTACTCTGTCTAATGACCTGAATTTTTATTTGGTATATTGGAATCATTGTATTTTTAACTAATTATTTGGAGACTCTTATTTCACCATAGTCTGATTTTGTGGCACTTGAACTCAATATTCACATAACCATATGTTCAACACTATTGGTTTTAAGGAACTTTGCGAAGATACTTCACAAATCTCTCATCCTTTGTGAAGAGAACTGTCATCGCAAAAGACTAAGTAATCACAAAATAACTATTCATTGTGAATATAATTTTTTTAAGATACATAATAATTAGTCAAGAAAAAGATAGTATTTTCATAATTATTAGGCTAAAAAATGAATATTATATTCCTGGAGCTCTCAGGTTTTATGAATTTAGAGAGATTCATCCATTTTTTCAAAATATTTTCATGTAAAATTGTGTGGGGTAGCCAGCTATTTATAGGCTCATACATTCAAGAAGATCTTGGGATCTCGGTTGGTTTTTCTTACAACTTGGAAAACTTGTTCATGAGTCTCTTCTATTCATGAACCTCTAGTGAAATTGAAACCATTTTCAAAGAGTCTCATACAAATGATGAATGACCATCAACCCATCACACACTCATGATGCTTCTTGTAGCTGTAAAGAACACCATCTTTTGAATGATCCCATTTATTAATTAGATTATATCATTCAATTTATTACTTTTATTACATGATTTCACCATTAATTTATGGATTTTAAATCATAGTACAATAATTTTTGGCCAAATATGTGTATCACCCTTTTTTATTTTGTTTTTCGCCATAGCGCTTCATGTTATTCTTAAATGTCTTATGAGGTTATAGTTTGACCTTTATGGGGGAATATTGAGCATGATTGAACCCTAGGATTCATGGAGGTTGTGTGAACAACAATTGGTGTGGTTATTGTTTGTTATATTTATATTCTTTGTAGGATACAGGTGATGATTTCTATAGATATGGGACTCCAGATGACAATGGCTGATGGGTATCACTTAGAATGCACGATAAACTACTAAAAGAAATTAAAATC
This sequence comes from Viscum album, assembly GCA_963277665.1. Classification (NCBI taxonomy): domain Eukaryota; kingdom Viridiplantae; phylum Streptophyta; class Magnoliopsida; order Santalales; family Viscaceae; genus Viscum; species Viscum album. The sequence goes on along the minus strand of OY728130.1, from coordinate 49,025,701 downwards.
CATTTTCATACCAATGAAGGATGGGAAAGTATTGAAGGAGGTGAACCCCACTGATATTGAGCATTCAACTAAATATATTAGCCCTAAATGTGATGAATCTGTAAAATGTGTGAAATAACTTGAGTTTCTGAGTAAAACTATACTACATTATGTGTAGTCTATGAACAAATTTCGAGAAGCCATACCCAACTACTAGGGCGAGGATATTTTGGGAATATAAGGATCACACATAATGTGAGGATCAGACCACACATCGTGTGACCCACCTTAGGTAGAAAATCCATGTAACAACCACACACTTCTACAAAACCGTGTTGGAGGAAAAGTCATATACTCTTGAGGCAAATGGGCATGGGCTAATACCTAGGTATGGCCAGGTATATGACCAAGTACATAGGGAAAAATTGATTGAAATGGGAATGAACACGATAACATAGTTATTCCCTAGATGGACGAGACTCTCTATATGGTCCCCTTACATGATGTTTTTAGAGGAATGGCCTTCGAGCTGTGTCCAGAGGAGAACAAAGCCAAAAATCAGAGTGGGACCACACATCATATATCCCTTTGATAAACATCTAACTTTCATATATCATTATTTTATGAATGGATTTTTTCACATGGGTATTAAATCCTGAGCAGTTTTCTATATAGAACGTGATGGTAAACATTGTTTTTTATTTATAAATAAAACATAGAATTTTCAGATTGTGACACTTATTTAGATGATTCTTGATGATTGTAATGATCGGGGAGGAATAAAAAAGAGATGTTGAGGTCCAATCGCCCCTATCACACCACTGATAGGGTTCCCCAAACTATAGGAGATAATCCTAGGTCAATATATCCCTATCACACCAGTTCATGGGTTCCCCATATTCTTTATATAGATAATGATGGTACTCCCCTACGTTGGAATGGGTCCTCTATCTATGAGGCATTACACCCCCTTATTCGATGTATGATGGGGTGTAGGCCCCCCATGGGAGTTTTGGATCCCTCTACTTTAGAGCATATTATAGAGGAGTGCCCCCCTTATCACATATTCTAGTGAGGGTTTATTTGATACTGGGAGTTAGTGATGGAATTTTGGTGCTGCAAGATTACTCATTGAAATTGATTGGGTTGCAAGATGGAGATCCAATTTCTCTCACAACTAGGTTTCATTGGGATCATATATATGTTAATATTTTTGTTTTATTTCCCCACTTGATTTTGGTTGAGAAGACTATTTCTGTATCTTTATATCTACCCCTTTCAGTTTTGAGGGCATCTTAGTGTGTATGTTTATACTCACCAATGCATGGGATTCTTATGCTCATGTCGTGTATTATACATATGAAAGACATAAAAGTTGGGAATTTTGGGGAGAATAGTGATACTATGTTGTATTGACCACACTGGCGGTTGGACCTAGAGATCAGAAGATTGAATATCTTAGATTTATTCATTTCCAATTGATGTTAGGTTGAGACTTATTATCTATATGAGAATGTATTTTTACCCTTTATATTTCAGTTTTAAACTTTCATACTCCGATGTATTCAATAGAGGTTATTTAATTTATGGTATTACTCTAGATTTTTCAAAATATATTTTATTATTACTATATAATAATACATAGATATAGTATGGTGCATTCATATAGGTGAATTAATAAATTCTTCCCATTATAGTTATTCCTTATCGAAACTTGTTTCTATCCATTAAAAAATTGGATTCAGACTGTAACACCCCAAGATTTCATAGTACATTATTTTTTCAAAGTAATTCAATAACTTGCACTACACGCAACACCGAGTTCTAGCGCACCATGACTTACCAAACTAGCTGTTCAAAAGCGGTTATGAATATTATTAACTAAATTTTATACTTTATATAATCCATATAATTTTATAATCAATTTTATGATATTCTTAGACATACTGTAAGAACAAATTCATTTTTTAGATAAAAGAAGTATTTTCCAAAAAATGAAATTTACCACCTTTTAATGAAGAACCAATTTTAAATAAAATATTTGAAACTTTTATATATTCAATTTGACAAAATAATAATCTTATTTAGAATCGGGACATATGAATTTAGTTTCAATAAATTTTTGGTGTTTTTTTGATAACTTTCATATTTGAGTGAATAGTGAAAATACTATATTTTAACTGAAAACAACTTTTTTAATCAAAATAATTAATAGTGTTAAATAATAAATTTTATTCTCTTGGAATTATAAATAGTTTATATTCTTACCATTTAATCAAATTATGGTCATTGTAAGTAATTTCACTTTTAATTTGGACATAAAAAAGTGTCAATCTTTTGATAGTTATTATTTCTTAAAAACACGCTTTTTGTTTTGACAACGAGAATTAATTTTAAATTAATTTCTGCCACTTCTGTGTTTTGAATTTAGAAAAATAAATTAAATATTTTTAATTATGAGTTAAAAATAATTTAAATTTGTAACTTTTATTTTTAGACGTTAGGAATATTTACTTCAGTAAAAATTTTATTTACCATGGTCAAAAGGGTAAATTTAGTAAATAAGGTTAAAAAATAATATTATAATAATACAAAATTACATTAAAACTTATTTTAACCTTACTGGATGAGTCATGGCTGACCATGGGAATCTTTGGGTTAATTTTGGGATCCCATGGAGCCTCTTGGAAGTGATAATGACATTATATATTAAATAATTTAATGTAGAGACAAAAATAACTAAAGCAAATATATTTCAGTAAAATAATTTTTATATGAGTTAATATAATTGATATATTCGAATATTAAAATTAATTAAAAAGTTAAAAATAATTCCTGGCTCAGGATATTTTATTTATAATTTTTAGACATAAAATAAATATATTTATTTATGACACAATGATGATGCAGTATTTTCCTAATTAATAAAATAATCAAATAAATGGTATTATAGATGTTAAAATAAATATAATTTGAATGTTTTGATGCCATAACCTAATTTTATAGGTTAATATTACATGTTAGGATTGATTAAATTGATTTATTTTGAATTAATAAAGTTTTTAGGACTTTAACAAAAATCAATTATTAAATAGTGTCAAAATTGACATAAAAGAGTTTTTAAAACAAATATTATATTATTAATTTTATTCTATTCCTAAAAATCTAAGGATCAGCCAAAGGACTTATATAATGAGAGTTGTATCATTAATTAACCACGTGGGGTTCTCTTGGAAGTATATAGTATGTTTATTAACCACATAATATAAAAATACAAAGAGACAAGGTAAATGTCAAACTATTTAACTAAGAGTTAAATCTAAAAGATAAGGTTAATATGGTGACCCAAACCTGTCTAAAACCTATTGGTTGAGTGGTTTTCTACCCATACCCACCTTAGCCTTTAAATAATACATTTTGGACCCATTAGACACCGAAAATGGTTTTATTATAAAATAATATTTTAAGTTTTTCCTAAGGTTCCCCTCACCCCTCTTATAAAAGGGACGTCACTTCACTCTAATTCACACCTTAAAATCCATTTTTTCAGATAAACAAATCCCAAAAACTCTCTCAACTATTCTAACTTAATCCTAGAGGACTTAATTTAGTCCCAAAGCCAACCTATGGATCCCTTTTGATCAAATCAAAATGAACAACCCGATGAAGAGGTAAATATCTCACCACCTCTTTCAAGTTCTTTTCTTCTTCCACATCCTTTTTCCTTGTTTTTTCAATCATAAAATAATAACTCAAGTATCTCTTGTATAATGTGATGTTATTATAAATATGGTACAACCAAATTCATTATTCTATCCATCCTTTGAATAACATGTCACCATACGTGCGTACGTATGGCTTATCGTCTCCACGTCGTGGTGTAATTGTTATTCAATACATTATTATTTGTATGGGTATAATAATTATGTTTAATTGATGTAAATAATAAATATAACATGATTATTATTCTTTATATATGATATACCATCCAATTCAACACTTTTAAAGAAATGATATTTCCGCTCGTGCGTACGTACAGATTACCGTCTCCACGACGCGATGAGATTCATTTCCAAGTTCACCATTCATCAATGATTATAAAAATATATATATTACTAATAAGTATGTTATATATGACATAATAATTCTACTAGAGATATATATATATTTTATATATAATTATTTATGTACTTACATATATCTTATTCACTTACTTCTATTCAATACGATATGAAAACAGAAACAATGGTTATGCGTACGTACGGACTACTGTCTCTATAAACGGTGTTTTCCATTTAATATATATCTATTATAAATATTTATATTCTAAAAATATATGATATTTAAACATGTTTTATATTATGGAGGTATTTAAATTATGATCTAAGTGATACAATCAAGAGTAACAAGTTAAAACACGTACGATAAAGAAAGAGATTATTATCCGAAAGGTTAATTTAACATGGAAATTATTATTAAATGGGTAGTATAAAGTCATAAATGAATAATTTATGATATCATAAATATTAATATGGTTCTGGTATAATTTAATAACATACTACGGTCTTCATACATGAGGTGAAACGTACCCTCGACTAAAACAAAGTGCAAGGTAAGGGGTTTTCATCTCACTCCTTATTCCCGTGAGATTCATGCGATATTGCCACTATTACCTTTTGTGTGGTGTATGCACTTCCCATAATTATATTATTTGTGTAATAAACTTTAATTTTTGTGTATTTACATATTCATTGTATGATAATTCTTTCATGGGGTGTATGTTTCGTATGTTACCAAATTGGTAACGATTAATTTCACAATCTCATTATTATCCGAGGTTGTTTTTACGTAAGTATCTACTGGGAAATATTTATAATCCATGTCTATGTTTCATAAAAGAGTTTTAAAAGGGATTATTTTTATGGTTATTTTTTATAAAAAATCATTTTAAATGTTTTAAATATTTATTCTTCTAAATCATCTTCATTAATGTCCATGTTTTCAAAATGTTTTTTGAGGATTTATTTATATGGAAATGAATGTTTTAAAAATGTTAATTACTTTCAAATGTTTCAAAGTGGTATGGGAAACTTTGATTCAAAAATGATTTTAAATTTCTTCCTTTATAAATTGGGTAACTTATAAATGTTTTCATAAAAAAGGGATATTTCTCTCAAGGAGTTTTACAAATAATTTTCATCTATGTCAACATCCTTTGATGGATTTAAAACTTGTTTGAAGTTGATTTATTATAATAAAAATCTTCCATATTGTATTGATGGTTTTGTGATATGTTTTACTATGGATGTGTTGTTGTTATACCATTCATGGTTTATGGTTAAAGTATTGTCATTTCTTATGCTTGTTTTAATATTAATGTTTATGTTATTTTTAAAACTTTTCATATGAGGAATGCATTGGAATTAGTAAGTGACAGGTGGATCCCGCTATATATCCTCGATGCATCGGTAAGTCTCATGAGACAAACTAGTGTCTTGGACCAATTCCTTGACAAAATATTATTTGTAGTCTTGGCACAAGGCTTTTACTATGTTGTTATCATAGTCTGGCATTATGCATTCCATCATTATGAAAGTGGCTGTTGATACTGCATGTGATTATTCAACTAGTAGAATATCCATGTGTGTAAGTAAATGGAATTATTATGTTTTATATTTGACATATTATAATGAATTTTATGTTGAAGCGTCTTTTGTTTTAGTTTTATACATTTCCTTAAATATTCATGCTTATTTATGAAAGTTTCCACTGTATTGATTACCTTTACTGAGCGTTTGAGCTCACCCTTTCCTTTGTTTTATTTTTCCCAGGATTCCAAGAAGTGTATTGTGATTGATATGCTGGGTGAAGCCAAGGTAATAATGGCATTCATAATGGATTATTTATGTTGTTTTGTATGTTATAAAGTGTAATGTTATATTCATGTATGTAATCTATTTTCTAAGACTGCTAAATCGGTCGGTCCTTCGGGACTTGATTCCTCGTAATCAGGCCAATGTATTAAAATAATGCACTGACTCTGGGTAACTGGGGTCAGGGCATTATAGTTGGTATCAGAGGATGTTTAGAAATAACGTTGGAAACTAGATTTATATAAACTCTGATTAGATAACATTACCCTAAGATAGACTTTGAGGATTAGTATAGAAGAATTTCATAGAATTTTGGGACAGTAGATATTTTTTGAGTTTTCCAAGCAATACATCCCTGTCTGGATATGAGCAGGTAGAGGCGGCTCTAGCACAAATGTTCCTAGGGGTAAAACATGAAAACACCGCTTTGAGCTATACTCCAATGGGAACTGGTGCACAACAACAGGCCTTGCTTCACTCTTGGTTACGACACTCCTGGGGGATATGCTTAGGATAATTCTCATTTTCTTTACAAATCATTATGAAGGGTTTATGAGTATATACATCCTCAAAGAAAACATTTTTATGATTATGGATTATATCAATAAACTGTTCGATTTATGTTAGGTATTTGAAATGTTTGGAATTATTCATTTCAATTCATAAACTGACCTAGTGTATACCATTGAATATAAATGGCTCCCAGTAGAAGGAATGAGAACTCCAACAATACGTATGATCCAAAGAGTAAGAATGATCATATCGTTCAGGGTATTAAGAAAAAATTTAGAATGGAAATAGTCTCCCATGTATTCTCAACATATAAAGAAATAATATCATGTGTTAATAAGATATGTAAAGAATTATCTAAGTCCTATAGAATTGAAGGGAATTAAGAAAAGAAAAGGATGGTAGAGAGAAAGATGGATATATATAAGTGGGGAAAGAAGGATATTCCCATATGTGATAAATGTGGAAAGAATCACATTGGTTAATTCTTGAAGGGAATGAGAGTTTGTTATAAGTGTGGAGAAAAAGGACACCAAGTACATGATTGTAAGGGAAAGAAAAATGTTCCAAACGTAAAATGCTTCATCTACAAGGGGTTGAGACACAACGCGAATCAATTTCCTAGTCATCAGAGTATAATGCAAATGATGCTATTGATAATAATCAAGTTATGATACTAACTCAGATAAAGAGTAATGACTAGTGTTCTCATGTTTCTATTATAAATTTATTTCATTTGAGTGTTGTATCAACAATATAGTAGTTATAAGAATTATGGAGATAAATAAGGATTGTACTGCACTACTATTTTATTGAGAATTTGAGATTATATGCTTATAAGAAAAGTTTCTTAATAGTAATATACATTTTTTGGAAAATACATGGTTGAAGTAAAGGTAATCCTTAATATGGTCTTGATAATGAGGTAGTGACTTTGGAATAAGAGATAGTTTATTTGGATAAATTATATTGGATATTCTTGATTTACTTGGAACTAGATAATAGTTTGTTTATTTCATCATTTTTGGAATATTCAAAATATTTGGATATAAGAAATATATCCAGTATTCTATAAAGAATAAGGGAGGATGAATGTAATAAATAAAGTTTTATGGTAATTCAGGGTGTTACCATGTTTTAAAAGAAAACATGATGAAGGTGTTCACATGTTATTACGTGGAAAAAAGAATTTTCAATATGTTTAACATCCTTATAAATTTTGGACTTTGAGTATGGATAGAAGTATTTTGGATACGTCTAAATGTTGGAATAGATTATTTATGATATTGGATAATATTATTAATGTTATTTTTAGAATATTATAAAAAGTAGAACATGCAGACCATGTGACAATCTGTCATGTCGGACAAGCTGCAAGAATCGAGCCCACAACCATAGTGTGATTGGGATTTATCTCCTACCACTGGACTACATGAAGTCCTTGGATTGTATAATAGAGTTTTTTAATGGTTCTAAAAGGTGATTTAAAAAATTCATTATTTTTGGAACCCTATATGATTAGGTTAAATAGAATATATTTTTTTGAAATATTTTGGAGCGAAAGATGAGTTTGTGGAAGGAACTAGTTGAAGGATGAAATTAACTTGACAAGTATATATATATATATATATAATTTTTCCGTCTTATTATATGGGTAAATAAATTCTTAATCATTATTGATGGGATCTTAAAACCAAAAATGTGTTATCCTAATACCTTATGGTGTGTAGAACTGATGGTATTTAAAATCACCATAGATTGATTAATTTAAGGCCCTCAATTTTACACTTGTTTGTGATTGATGACCTCAATAACTATCTATAAATATTTATTTTTTTCGTCAAATTATATGTCTCTAATTGCCACCAATTTTCTCTTAATCGATATCATAATTTGGTGGTGACCCTTTCATTTACCTTTTCCTCTTATTAAGACTAAATTTTATTAACCTAATTTCCGATGTGGGTTTTCCCAAAAGTATTTTCTATTTTCAACATTTTATTTTCAAAGAATAATTTCAAATTGCAAGTATGCAATTTATTATAGGAGGGAAGAATGTAACACCATAAGAATTCATAGTATGTAATTTCTTCAAAGTAATTCAATAACTTGCACTACACGCAACACCGAGTTCTAGCGCACAAAGACATACGAAACTAGCCGTTCAAATGCGATTATGAATAGTATTAACTAAATTTTGAACATTATATAATCCTTATAATTTACGATCAATATTATGAGTTTCTTAGGCATAATGTAAGAACAAATTCATTTTTTAGATAAAAGAATTATTTTTCAAAAAATACAATTTTATCGCCTTTTAATGGAAAACCCTTTTTAATTAAAATATTTGAAACATTTATATATTACATTTGATGAAATAAACTTATTCTTTAGAATCATAACATAATAATTTAGTTTCAGTAAATTTTTGGTGTTTTTCTGATAACATCTATATTTGGGTGAATAGTATAAATACTATATTTTAACTGAAAACAACTTTTTTAATCAAAATAATTTATAGTGATAAATTATACATTTTATTGGGTTGGAAGTATAAATAGATTATATTTTTACTATTTAATCCAATATTGATCATTTTAAGTAATTTTACATTGAAATTGGATATAAACAAGTGTCAATCTTTTGATAGTTATTATTTCTAAAAAACACGCTTTTTTGATTTGAGAACGGGAATTAATTTTGAATTAATTTTTTTCCACTTATGTGTTTTGTATTTAGAAAATTTTATTCCATATTTGGAATCATGAGGTCCAAATTGTGTAAATAGGTAACTTTTATTTTTAGATGTTAGGAATATTTACTTCAGTAAATATTTTATTTACCGTGGTTAAAAGAGTAAATCCAGTAAATAAGGTTAAACAATAATATTATAATAGTACAAAATTACATTAAAACATGTCCTAACATTATTTTATGAGTCATTTCTGACCATGGAAATCCTTGGGTCGATTTTGGGACCTCATGGAGCCACTTGGAAGTGATAATGACATTATATATAAAATAATTTAAAGTAGAGACAAAAATAACAAAAGAAAATATCCTTTATTAAAAAAAATTATATGAGGTTATATAATTGATATATTCGACTATAAATAGTAATTATAAAGGTAAAAATATTTAATGCCTTAGGATATTTTATTTATAATTTTTAGACATAAAATAAATATATTTATTAATGACACAATGATGATGCAGTATTTTCCTCATTAATTTAATAATAAAATAAATGGTATTATAGATGTTAAAATAAATATAATTTGAATGTTTTGATTCCATACAAGAATTTTATAGGTTACTATGAAAGTTTAGGATTGATTAAATGAATTTATTTTGAATTAATAATGTATTTAGTACTTTAACAAAAATCAATTATTAAATAGTGTCAAAATTTACACAAAAGAGTTTTTAAAACAGATATCATATTATAAATTGATATTCTATTCCTAAAATCTATGGTTCGGAAAAAGGACTTATACAATGATATGTGTATCATTAATAAATTACTTGGGTTTCTCTTGGAAGAATATAGTATGTTTATTAACCATATAATATAAAAATACAAAGAGACATGGTAAATGTCAGACTATTTAACTAAGAGTTAAATCTAAATGTTATGGTTAATATGTTGACCCAAACCTATGTAAAACCTATTGGTTGAGTGTTGTTCAACCGATCCCCACATTAGGATTTAAATAATGCATTTTGGATCCATTATAAACTGAAAATTATTTTATTATAAAATAATATTTTACGTTTTTTCTAAGGTGCCCCTCACCCGTCTTTAAAAGGGAACTCACCCTTCACTCTAATTCACACATTCAAAGTCATTTGGATCTGAAAAAATCTACCCAATTATTTTCTTAACTATCCTCCCTTCATCCTTGAGGCCTTTCGTTTGTCAGAAAGCCAACCTAATTATCCCTTTTGATCAAATCAAAAGGACAAACCTGAAGAAGAGGTAAATATCTCACCACCTCTTTCAAGTTCCTTTCTTCTTCAACATCCTTTTTCATTGTTGTTTAAATTTTAAAATAATAAATCAAGTATATTCTATATATTGTGATTTTATTATAAATATGGAACAAAAAAATTTATTAATCTATCTATCCTTTGAATAACATGTCATTATACTTTCATACGTACGGCTTACCGTCTCCACACCGTGGTGTAATTGTTATTCAATACATTATTATTTGGATGGGTATAATAATGATGTGTAATTGATGTAAATAATAAATATAAAATTATAATTATTATTTATATATTATACAACATCCAATTCCACACCTTTAAAGAAATGATATTGCCGCTCGTTCGTACGTACAGATTACCGTCTCCACGACGCGATGAGATTCATTTCCAAGTTTACCATTCATCGACGATTATAAAAATATTTATATTACTAATAAGTATGTAATATATGGCATAATAATTCTACTATATATATATATATGTATTCTTATTTATAATTATTTATGTACTCACATATATCTTATTCACTTACTTTCGTTCAATATGATATGAAAACGGAAACAACGTTTAAGCGTACGTACAATCTACCGTCTCCATAAACGGTGTTTTCCATTTCATATATATGTCTATTATACATATTTATATTCTAAATATATATGATATATAAATCATGTTTTATATTCTAGAAGTATTTAAATCATGATCTATGTTATACAATCTAGAGTAACAAGTTAAAACACGTACGATAAAGAAAGCGATTATTAACTGAAATGTTAATTTAACATGGAAATTATTATTATATGGGTAGTATAAATTCATAAATAAATAATGTATGATATCAAAAATATTAATATGGTTTTGGTATAATTTAAAAACATAATACTATCTTCATACAGGAGGTTAAACGTACCCTCGACTAAAAGAAAGTGCAAGGTAAGGGGTTTTTATCTCACTCCTTATTCCCGTGAGATTAATGCCATATTGCCACTATTACATTTTGTGTGGTGTATGTACTACCCATAATTGTATTATTTGTTTAATACACTTTAATTTATGTGTATTTACATATTCATTGTATGATACCTCTTTCATGTGGTGTATGCTTCTTAAGTTACCAAATTGGTAACGGATAATTTCACAATCTCTTTATTATCTGAGGTTGTTTTTACGTAATTATATACTGGGAAATATTTATTATACATGTCCATGTTTCATAAAATATATTTAAAAGGGATTCTTTTTAAGGGTATTTTTACTAAAAATCATTTTAAATGTTTTAAATATTTATTCTTCTAAATCATTCTCATTAATGTCCATGTTTTCAAAATGGGTTTTAAGGATTTATTTATTTGGACATGAATGTTTTAAAAATGTTAATTCCTTAAAAAGTTTCAAATTGGTATGGGAGACTTTGATTAAAAAATGTCATTAAATGTCTTATTTTATAAATTTTGTAAAATTGAAATGTTGTCATGAAAAAGGGATATTTCTATCAAAGAGTTGTACAAATAATTTTCATCTATGTCAACATCCTTTGATGGATTTTAAACTTGTTTGATGTTGATTTATTATGATACAAATCTTCCATATTGTATTGAATGTTTTGTGATATGTTTGACTATGGATGTGTTATTTTTATACCATTCATGGTTTACGGTTAAAATATTGAAATTTTGTATGCTAGTTTTAATACGAATGTTTATGTTATGTTTAAACCTTTTCATATGAGGAATGCATTGGACTTAGTAAGTGACGGGTGGATCCTGATATAGCTCCTTGATGCATCAGTATGTCTCATGAGACAAACTAGTGTCTTGGCACAAGACCTTGACAAAATCTTATTTGTAGTCTTGGCACATGGCCTTGACTATGTGGTTATGATAGTCTGGCATTATGAAATCCATCATTATGAAAGTGGCTATTGATACTTAATGTGATTATTCGACTAGTAGAATATCCATGTGAGTAAGTAAATGGAATTATTTTGATTTATATTTTCCATATTACGATGAAGTTCATGTTGAAAAGGATTTTTTTAGTTTTATACATTTCTATAAATGTTTATTCTTATTTATGAAAGTTTCCACAGTATTGCTTACCCTTAATGAGCGTTTCAGCTCACCCCTTACTATGTTTTTTTCCCACGATTCCATGAAGTGTATTGTGATTGATATGAAGGGTTAAGCCAAGGGAATAATCGCATTCATAAAGGATTAATTATGTTGTTTTGTATGTTATAAAGTGTAATGTAACATTCATGTATGTAATCTATTTTCCAAGACTTCTAAACTGATCGGTCCTTCGAGACTTGATTCCTTGTAATCATGCCAATGTATTAAAATAATGCACTGACTCTGGGTAACTGGGGTCGGGGTGTTACATAGGAGGATTTTCTTCAAGATGGGTTTTGGAGTTATCCCATTATGAGGATTGGTTGGAAACTTAGGTAAATATTTTTTTAGTGTCTCGAGTGCGAATTTTAAGCCATGGACCCCAGTGTTGGTGTAGTGGATGATGTATACACTAAACATGACTCTAAATACCAGCTTGATTACTCATAATACTGATAAATTGGTTGTATAGAGATATGGTACATGAAATATATAATATTGTGTCTTTTAACTATGATTCTTGAGTCATATCCACTCACACACACACACACATATATGCTCACATTTCTGTGTTATGTCTTGATCACTTTAGGATTTCTCCTCAAAAAACAGGATTCCTTGTTACCAATTTAGGACTATGATGAAGATATGTTGAGTGATGAGGCCTCATTTTAAAATATATCCCTTGAGATGTTTCCTACAGAAGGTTAGGGAGAATCACCCCCACCTTTCGAGTAAAAAATATTTCTGGATGTTCATGCCAAGGATGATTCCAAGCATAACGCACACCCCATATTCCAAATTTAGAGAGCGATGAAGATCTTTTGAGAGCCTGGTCCACAAGAAGCATAGGTTTGGTTTTGGTTGGTGTTTGATTATTTAGGATGGATTTTACCTTGCTAGATCATAAGGTTGTGTTGGTAGCTAGTTTTCTCCATAGATTAACTAGGTGTAGGTGATGTTTGGTTACACAGACCCAGGACAAGATAATGCTCTCATGGTATGAATTTCAGCAAATGTTTTGTGAGGAGTATTTCCCATCATGATTTTACTAAACATATATCATTTAAAATCTTGAGAAGTAGAATGGTTCCATTTTAGTGGATGAATATGAAACAAGTTTCAATAACCTTAGACGGTATGCCCTTGAAATGGTACGAGATGGATTCTTCTAGGAGGGGAAGTTCGAGAAGGGTCTCCACAAAGAGATGAAATATAGTGTGGGTTTCTTTATTCCATCCAACATATGTAAGAGTGATAGAGTAAGAAATAATGATTGAGATATTCCTAAGAGAGGGATGTTGGGAAGTTGGTGTCGATGTTGGGAATCATGTGACTGAGTAGCCTACAATAGGTAGTAGGTGTCACACATCGAGATCCTAGAATAGGAGACATTATCATTCTCATAATCAATCATGGGTATCAATAGCTCATAGATCATTAATAGAATCCAATCATCCTATAGAGGGTGATGATATAAATTCTTCCAATTATATCACTTATATTGTTATTACCCAAACCTTATTACTAATAAATACAGGAAAACAGAGGACACACCCTCATGACAGAGGCATCTTAATGACCATGAATCTCCTGAACATTCCTAGGGGGAACTGCGGGATGATGTGATAGAATATAATTTAGAGAATAACTAGATGGATGAGTATTTCATGGAGCACAACATTATCAGCTCCCACCACCACAATCACTAGGTGGCCCATGTCAGGCCTGAGGAGATATTGGTCATGGTCATGGGTAGTTACAGGCTATAATGGGCTACAAACATGCCACACATGAAATGATTCATGGAATGATATATTTTCATTATAACATTTCCTCAATAATAATAGATATATATGTGAGTCATTAATTCATCGCATTATTATTGGTATGAGATATGTAACTTCTAGTTGATACTTTAGTCCAGAAGCTATGGATAGAGGTTCCTACATGGAGAAATTATTTGATATCACTTATCAGTCCGTAGTGTGAGGTATATCTTCATGAAGAGAGTTCGTCATAGGACCTATTGGTTATCATGATTAAACTATATGATGTAATAATTAGAATGTACTGGTAGTCCATCATTCATTCTTAGATATACTATCATCGAAAGTGGGTCAGTTTCCTTCAGATATATGGGATGATATTCTCCATTTTGGATGCAAGAGTACTCATGGCCGAGATAATATGAATTTTATATTTGAGGATACAAACCATAATCCATCATTTATAGAGTTTAGCCATTGAAAAAACAATCTCTTCAGACTTTTGGGTTCTTATGATAGTGTAGAAATTTTGGACATATTCTCTGAGGATTGTTTGGGACTACATATGATGTGGGAGATGGACTTATTCATTAACAAGTACCCCAGGACTATAGCAATATCTTCTACGATATATCGAATATCCCATACCGATATCCAGGAGCATAGGGTACTATTGGAGGACCTTCAATAGAATGGTTTTATCAGATAAAATTTTTCCCTCGTGTATCTCAGATTTTATCCATGAAAAAGGTGGATAAGATATTTCTGATTGATGTTTATTATTGTTCTCTAAACAAGGTGATTATAAAGTATAATTTCCCCTTTATTAGGATTGATGAATTCTTTGATTATTTTTGGGGTGTGTGTTGGTTCTTGATGATTGATCTTAAGTCTGACTACCACCAGTTCATGGTTTAGAAGGATCATATTCCTAAGATGGAAATTCGTTGTCAGAATGGAAACTATGGATTCCTGGCGGTTCATTTTGGTATGATAAATTCCCTATATTTGTTTATGAAATTTATGAACCATATATTCCATCCATACTTGGACCAATTTTTGGTTGACTTCATTAATGGAATACTCATCAACATTGTGTCAAAATAGGAGTATGTAATGAACATGAGGATGGTCAAAGACTTTCTCTTGGAGCACCAAATTTAAGTTAAGCTCTAAAAGTGGATGTTTTAGATCTACAAGGATCATTTCCAAGGGAATTTTATTTCTGATCCTAGATTAGTTTTGGACCTATCAATGATTGTGTACTAATTTCTTGGGAGATAGCCAATAGTGGGTTGGAGGTGTGAAGTTTTATTAGAATTCAAGTGTACTATAAGAGGTTCATGGAGAAATTATTTAGGGATTTACCCCCTTTTAATACCTAAATATGGAATGGTAAGTCATTTACCTAGACCGAGTATTTTTAAAGATCGTTTGAGGAGTTAGGGTTGAGGGTGACTAGAGATCATCTATTGAGAATATGAAAGGAGAGGGGTGAAACATACTTCAGTGGATTGTGTTGACTCCTCCACTTCCCTAGCATGTGATAGAGGATCAGTTGGGAGACATCAAATATTATGTTATTTATTATCATATATCTTTATATGATCTAGTAGTTGGATTTTATGAATGAGGGGAATATGTCATTATTTTCTAGGGACGAATGGTTGTTCCGGTTGTGATGTGAGAGATGTTGATGATGAAGTTTGATAATTATTATTTAGTTGTATATCCTAGTGTGGGGAAGATACAAAAGAAAATTTATATGTAGTTTTGGTGGAATGGAATGAGGTATAGTGTAATCGATTTCATATCTAGGTGTCTCACATATCGAAAAGTTAAGATTAAGCATAAGGTTTTTGAAATTTTGACACAACCTCTAGAGATCATGTTGTGGAAATTTGCTCGAATATCTATGGATGTTGTTATAGTGATTTTGCAGATATCTAGAGGCCATAATTCCATCTAGGTGATATTTTACTGGATTACCAATCCAACACACTTCCTTACCATCAGGGTGAAGATTTAGGTGGAGTGTCTCAGATAGTAGTACATGTGGGAGATTTTCTAACTCCATGGGGGAACTCTCAATGATCGTAATTGATCATGAAGCATAGTTTATGTTATGGTTATGGAGAGTCATGTAGAAGGTATTAGGGACAAAATTGTTGATGATAAAGACATTTATCCACTGATGGATGGGCATACTAAGCACACTGTAACATCTCGACCTTAATCAGGCACATACCATTTTTACTTTATTGAAGCCTAATTAAATAACTGACATGGGATGCGCACCTTCGCACGTCGCTGCGGGTCCCAGACATTTTTTTATTTAATTTAAATAATTGCAGACATTTCATGAAAAATTTCACGTCGCGCTTTGGTGTGGTGTTCTATTTTTAAATAATTAATTAAGGATTGGAAAAGAGTAATAAGAGATTTAAAAAATATTTAAAAGAAATAAAGAAAGGATTAAAAGAAATTTGTATGTAAAATAAAGAGGGGGTTACAAGAAAAATGAAAATAATTAAAATGGGGGATTCCCATTTTTAATTATTTTAATTATTTTTTCCTTTCATTTTTTGTTTTATTTTATCTTTTTCTTTTATTTACTTTTTTCCATAACTTTAAAATTTATCTTATTTTTCTTTTATTTTCTTTTTCTTTCTTTTCTCTCTTTTTTTTCCCTCTCCTCTCTCCCTCTCCCACTCATCACGTCACACCCATAAATCACATCACACCAAACAACAACACATTTGGAAGGCCGTTGATCCTCCATCCAACATCTGATTCCTTCTCTATTAGATGCGCAGTAAACCTTAGGGAAAGTATAACATTGCGCAAGTGGAATCATGCGTTTCTGTTGAGTAATCTTCACGCAGTTTGTCACGGAAGATTATTACCCTATTTTTTTTGGGTTTTTCTAAAATCTTTCATTTTCATCCATTTCACGATAATGATGCTGGGGAGGAGCAGTTCCAAGTAGTTAGTCTGGGTTGTATGTAATGTTTGAAAGCCTCTGGGCAATGAATTACTCTAAGGCCTACGGGCCATGTAATACTTACACCTACGGGCCTTGTAAGGGTTCCACCTCACCCCTTGAAAGGTGGATTATCAAAAATCAACAAAAAATGAAGGCCTTCGGGACATTGGAAGTCAAATCAAAGTCTACCGTGGATCATAGAGTCATCTAAGACTACAACATAGGGTGCCAAATCAATTTCTATCCTTGTCGTTGCGGTTTAAAAAAACCCACCGTTGTGCCATTAGTCGGTGCCTACCGGCTCTGTGCAATCTTTACCCAATTTAATTACCTAAATTATTTGACCTAACTGTTGCAGCCTTAATCACCATAGATGAAATTTTTTGAATTGGTGCAACAAAGTCAAACACCCCTTTTTGGGTGTGCCGAGAAAATTGGTGTAATATTCTGTTAGCTGTGTTTATTGTTTAATTAATTACATGTGCTGCAGAGCCCCTTTTTATTTTATTTAAATATAATAAATAGATTCTTTGGACACGAACTTGAATTTTTGGATAATTGACACTTTTTATTCTGAACTGCTTATTATTTAAATTTTAATTATCCATTGAGACTGATATGGCATGTATATTTCCTTTCATGTTTTTATGTTGAACTGCTTATTATTTAGACGTCCACAATCCGCTGAGATTGATATGATATGTATATTTTCTTGCAAGTTGTTTTTCTGAATTTCTTATTATTTAAATGTGCATTATCCATTGAGGTTGATATGATATATATATTGTCTTGCAAGTTGTTATTCTGTACTATTAGATTTATTCCTTGTGATGCGGGTGTATCTGGTTAGTTTTCAAGCTGTGAATTTATATGTTGATTATGTCATATCTACTACTGTGAAAACATTAATTAAATTTAGGGTGGGGAAAGGGGGTGGTCCCATATTAAGGGCCACGCTTAGATCCTCTGCTCATGACAAGTTAACTCTATGTACCAGGGGCGGTGTTGTTGGCATTGCTTGAAAAAGACTTTCCTAGACATTCAAATACTTTTTAGTGATACCAGTTCCAAAAGGGCCCATCGAGACGGATCCGTTGGCAATGTGGCTAAGCCAACCTCTGATGACACTCAGCCCCTTTTTGTGTGATCGGGATGGACTCAGGCTAAATCCATGCCTTGGGAGATACTTAGTGTCTTGAAATATTTCATTGGATGTTCTTGATGTCATTGGATGAATTGATGGATGTTTTGTAGCGATACCTACGCAATGGTCTCAGACTCTAACTCTCAACATGAACCTTAAATAATGAGGCACATAAGGTTTATGTTATTTCCAATTTAGTCTCTTGATAATTGAGATATTTCCCCTAATATGTGTAAGTTTTTCTGGTTGACACTGGATTTGAACCCCATGTTAAATCACAAGCTTCGGGTACACTTTTTCCTAGTTTTACCTTGCTTTCTGGGTTTTATATATATACATGTTTGTGAATTCTGTTGATAGGTTCCCTTTCAAATTACCATCTTAGGCTGAAGTAGGTGATTAGGAACGAGTGTCGTTTGGGACCCAGGATGACTTATTTAATTCATTGTACTTAAAATTAATTATCTAGAAATATTATATAATGGTACACTGCATTTTTATCATTGAAAAAAATGGAAGGGTTTAGACACTGTGGGTTTTGGCCTAATTGGATACTTATCTCACACCCTGCTCGGGCGTCATTGACACCCGAGTAGATTACATGCTCATAGGTATTGACATGGGGAAGCGTGCTGCTTCCGATGTTTGACTGTTCCTTACTACTTAGGATGGAGACTGGGGAAGAGGACCGATCCTTTCTCATGATGTAGTTGCTTCTTGTGTCTTTTAATTTAGTTGAATGTGTGTTTGAGTTCTGCTTTTTGTACATTCAGTTTAGACTCATATAATGGCTTGAAACTCTTTTTTGAGTTTCCTAACTTGGTTTTTATCTTTTAGTTGGATTTATTTATATTTATTATACTGTAGTTTATTCATTTAAATGCTTCTAATATTTATTAATTGTTTCTGTTTACATCCGCTGTGATATTATCTGTTACCTATGTTGGAATAGTCTCCCCCACAGACAAAAAAAGGGCCCTCACTACTAGTCGGTAGCCTCTGGAATTCGGGGAGATGCGCTTGAGGTTAGGTGACCCACCGGTCTGGCCACTGTCTTAGAGGTGAGCCGGGTCGGGCGTTACAAAGTGTTATCAGAGGTGGTTTTTCCTTTTTTCATATTGTTTAGGTTAGACAGGAGACTAGGATTTTGGGATTTTGGATGTACACTGTGTTTGGACGTATCTAAAACATGTATAGAGGGAAAAACATAGTCTTGGGTTTGGATTGTAGTTATTGATTATGCCAGTTACTGTTGATATGATTTCACCATGGGTTACTCACTTGTATTTCATTGTTATTGTGCTAGTATTTTGGAAATAATGGGTTTACCATTGCAGCCCGATGATACGATTGAAAAACATCCCATGCATAATAATAGGAACTATAAGATTTAAATGCCATTCATATTCCCATTCCATATATACTTTCATCCTGCATTTTCCTGTTCGCATGTGAGTGTTGTTGTACCCGGTGGTAATATTTTGAAATGATAGTTTGTTGTATATAAAGTTGTGATATTATGTTATATATTATCCTGACTTAACCGAGTAGTGTACTGTAGAAATTGTTTATTAATATTTTTGAGTTTCCTCTTCCATATTGAAACCCATCTCTTGAGGCAGGCTCTCTGTTGTTTAGTGCTCTGAGGCAAGCTATGTACCTAACCTCTTTTGCACCTTACTTGTTTTTCTCACATTCTTTACTCATTTAATACATGTGTGTTTTTGGCTGTTGTAGTCAAATGCCACGTAAAATTCATCATGATTTTCCTCAGGAGAGTGGCAATGAGCACATTCTAGAGATGGTGGGTCATGAACCACCAGTGGTTCCTCTCGTAGAGCCTCATGTGGCACTACATCCTATCGATATTCTAAGGGAACCTGACACTCAGTTCAGGGATAGTCACCTCAGGTTTATGCAATTAGTTCAGAATCTCCCCAGACATTCCCCTTCTATGAAAGACCTCACGCATGACTTACTGTAGCAACACCCTCCCACCTTATCGAGGGGTGGTGGCCCTCATGCTGCAGAGTCATGGATAGAATCTATAAGGTCTATCTTTGACCACCTTGAGACGGTTATAGAGAGAAGGGTCAAGAGTGCAGTCTACATGCTCCGTGACTCCTCCAAGCGCTGGTGGGATGTTGTTTCTCAGGATGAGAAGACCAGTGGCATGGCTTGGGCCTATTTCCAAGCATCCTTATACAATCACTTTTTTCTGCAGACTCAGAGAGATGATCATGCACGGGATTTCTTACCTTTTCAGTAGGGCTCTATGACAGTGTTAGAGTATTCTACTCATTTCACGAATCTTCAGTGTTTTCCCCCCATCTTTGACTGGTTACGTGCAGACTACTGCATGGAGTTTTGAGGACGAACTTGAGTATACTATCTGCTTGTAGGTGAAAATATTCTATTTGACCACTATTATAATGATCATGAATCAGGCTCTGATCTCAGAGCGAAATGTGAGGGATGCTAAAATAGTGAGCCAGGGTGGTTCAGTTCCGAGACAGGGTGATGGCTCTTCTGGTAGCATGAAAAGTCATTTTGAAAGTGCACATGGGGGAAATCCTAGACAAATAGCACGTCTTGATAGCTCTATCACTTGTTATTAGTGTAGTAGGGATGGTCACAAGAATCCATAGTGCATGAGGGATCCGAAGAAGTTCCGAGCTTGTAACAAGATGTGTCACCTTAGACATTTCTTCAGTTCCTTCTCTTCAGCTTCCAGTGGTAAAGGATCCGCACCTGCACCTCCTTCATGTATGAGATCTATAACTCCATAACAGGCTAGATGTATTTTTTCCACCAGTCGGTCAGGCCAAGGTAATGGCGGAGGTTGTGGTCAAGGAAATCAAGTCCCAGATTATTAGTGTCAACAGAGTGGACCTGCTCCGGCCAACTAGGCAGTGTATCAGGTCCGTGGCACAGGTCCCATGTACGTAGTGCAATCAGCACCGGAGGAGCAGAGTGCATGACCATCTACAGTGAGAGGTACTATCCTAGTAGCCTCTACTTTAGTTTATTCTCTTTTTATACCAGTTCATCACATTCCTTTATATCTACTGCTATGGTTGAGAGTCTTGGTTTTCGAATTGAGTGCCATTGCGGCATCATGTCTCTCGACACTTCACATGGGGTCAGAACGTAGGGCATACGCTAGTTCCAAGAGTTCCCCCTTGAGATAGGCGGGTACCATTTTGTTTGGAATTTCTATATCCTCGATATGCTAGGCATCTAATTCATTATTGGTATGAACTGGTTTTTTCTTTATAATTACGAAGTGGATTGCTATCCCCGTCGGGTGTCTTTTACATCCCCTGAGGGAGATACATATCTTTACAATGGAGAATGGGATATGAAGGTAGACTGAGCTAAGCCTAATTACGCAGGGTTTGGCAGAGTGACAGCTCAGTTGGAAAGTCTCTTCATGAGCGACCAGGGAACAAAAGTAGTTGAATTCCATCAAGTGGTGGATCTTTTCAGGGATCCACTCCCTGATGATTTCTCGGGCTTACATCCTATGAGAGTCATGGAGTTCACTATCAAGCTCATGCCAGGTGTTGCACCACTGTCTATTCCTCCATATAGGATGACACCAATAGAGATACAGGAACTCAAAAAGGAGCTTGAAGACCTCGAGGCTAAGGGTTTCATCAGACCTAGCAAATCATAGTGGGGTTCACCTGTCCTTTTCGCCAAGATGGTAGACGATACCCTAAGGTTATGCGTGGATTATCGTCGACTCAACCAGCTCATGGTAAAAAAACGATATCTATTTCCCCGTATAGATGATATTTTTTTCTATCTCTGAGGAGTAACAGTTTTCTACAAGATTGATCTGAGGTTGGGATATCACTAGGTGTGTGTGTGACCATCTGACATTCCACGTACAACATTCCGAAGTAGGTATGGCTTGTACGAGTATCTGTTTATTCCATTAGGCCTTCCAAATGCGCCGACAGTCTTCATGGCCTTGATGAACCATTTTTTTCATTGGTATCTTGATTCCATTGTGGTAGTATTCGTGGACGACGTCTTAGTGTATTCATGTTCCAAACATGACCATGCAACCCATATTGAGATCGTGCTGAGTACACTGAGAGAGTACTAGATATACGCTAAACTCAGTAAATTTCACTTCTGGATAGATAAGGTGCACTTCTTGGGTCATATTATATCTGAAGAATGGGTATTGGTTGACCCAGAAAAATTGAGCATCGTGGTTTCATGGGAGCAAACCAAGAGTGTCTTTGGCATCCACAGTTTCCTGGGACTTCCTGGCTATTACAGACATTTCATCCAGGATTTATCCTGCTTGGCAAGTCCTCTTATGGCCTTACCTAAGAAAGGTTCATAGTTCATCTGGTCAGAATCTTGTGAAATGTAATTTCATGAGTTGAAAGGAAGACTGACCTCAGACCCGATCTTAATTCTTCCTGAACCTAGTAAGAGCTATCTAGTTTATTATGATGCTTCAAGAATCGGACTGGGTGCAGTTTTGATGCAGGGTGATAGAGTCATTGCTTATGGATCCCGCTAGTTAAGACCTCACGAGTGGAACTATCTTACATATGACCTTGAGTTGTAAGTTGCGGTTCATGTTATACACTATTGGAGACACTATTTGTTGGGTGAGAGATTCGTTGTTTACACAGATCATAAAATCTTGAAATATATATCCAATCAATGAGACTTGAACATAAGGAAATGCAGGTGGGTTGAATACTTGCAGTCGTTCGACTTTGAACATGTTTATACCCCTGGTAAGGGTAATGATGTGGCAGATGCTTTAAACCACAAGACACAGAAACAGGCCGTGTAGGTAGCCAGCAGCGAGTGGCAGATGATGGTCTTGTTTTCAGAGAAGCATATGATGGTTCAGGAGAAGAGCGGACAACCGGTTCTAACAGCTCTTACGATGACATCCTCTCTTCTAGAGAAAGTCCGAAGGAAACTGTTGATTGACCCTGAGGGTATTGTTTTGAAGGAAAGTGTTACAGGAGAGAACCCACCTCATGTTTGGGTTATTGATGGAAGTGAAACTCCCCTTTACCGTGGCAGTGTATGGGTACCTCCAGGTATTTGGGTAGAGATGATGATGGAATCTCACACCTCTGTTTGGGTAGTTTATCCATGGGTTGAGCAATATGTATAGAGACATGTGTCGATAGTATTGGTGGTCTTGTATGAAAAAGCAGATAGCAGGTTTCATTACTCTGTGCTCCACATGCTAATAGGTAAAAGCAGAGCACTAGTGACCTGCTGGACTCTTACAGCCTCTATCCATTCCTGAATGGAAATGGAATGACCTCACCATAGATTTCCTTACAGGCTTGCTAGGATCTCCTCGAAGTAGCAATGCAGTATGAGATTTTTTCGATAGGTTTACCAAGGATGCGCACATATTGCCTATCCGAGAGACTATTACGATTGATCAGTTGGGAAGGCTATATATCATGGAAATTGTGTGACTTCATGGTGTACATCATTCTATTTTCTTTGGCAGGGATTCTTTATTTACTTCACGGTTTTGGAAAGGGATGAAAAAGGCATTGGGGTCATAGGTACTTCTGAGTACTGCATATCACCCTCAGACCGATGGGTAGCCCGAGAGAGCTATACGAGTGTTAGAGGATATGTTACAGGCCTGTATCATTGATTTTGATGGTTCTTGGGAGAATAATTTATCTCTTGTCGAGTTTATGTATAATAAAAACTTATAGGCAACAATCCAAATGGCTATGTACTAGGCTCTCTATGGTAGACATTGCCATTCTCCTTTATGCTGGCTCGAAGCAGGTGTGGTAGCTCTGTTGGGTCCTCATCTCGTTTAGGATACTTCTGAGAAAGTTAATCTAATTAAGAAGTGTATGACTACAGCTCAGTATAGACACAAGTCTTATACCGACCATCGCCATAGACCTCTAGAGTTCGAGGTGGGACATCGAGTCGTTCTTTGTGTTTCTACAAGGTTGGCTCACAGGCGGATCAGGAGGCAGGGGAAGTTATCACCGAGATATGTCAGGCCATTCGAGATAGTGGAGAGAGTTTGGCTGGTAGACTATCGGTTATTGCTACCTCAGAGGTATTGTTCCATGCACGACGTTTTCCATGTATATCTATAACACCCCAAACATTTTATGGTATGTTTCTCTTAAATACATTTTAGTAATATCCTTTATTTAAAGAATCACTCAGCCTCAATAGAGCAAAACGTGGTTACTTATAGGAGATATCCATAACCTAGACATAAAACTTAAATTTTTCAGCAATGTGATTTGAATTTAAAAAATCTAACTTACAAGGTTGTGATCAAGATGATAATTAGAGTCTGATAGAATTAACATAATTTTCAGTGAATAGTAACCTATCATTATGAATAGTAACCTAACCTTATGAATTGTAACTTACCCTTATAAATAGTAATATGACTTTTATGAATGTTATCCACGCCCTTGAATGTATTAATGTATTTAGGAGCCTTAAAATTGATGATGAATATTTTAAGTGTTTATATTTTTCGATTAAATAATTATTTTAATTAAATATTTATTTAATTATATTTAAGAAATTATTTTTAAAAAATGGACTGCATTTTTGAATTCTACACATCGAACAATGGTTAGGGTGAATTTTTGGGTTTTTTTTGAAATACTTAAATTTTTTATGAATCGTAAAATCTGATAATTCCCAATAAATGCTAAAAAATGGATTATTTGAGTCATTGAATATGATCTGCTGATTTAAGCCCAATTGGTTCTAATTCACATACATATATTACAGTTATTGGTCATGGAAGACTCACTATTGGTTGTATTGAGATGAAATAATAAATAAATGATTATAATATTTAAAAACTCCTCTCCTCTCCCCTATATAAATCACCCCTCACCCCCTCTTCCTGTCAAACCACTCAAGCCTTGTGCCTTGCCAATATTATGCCCACGTCTCTCCCCATGATCCTCCCCCATTTCCAAAATCTCATAGCATCTTCAAAATACCAAAACCTCTCCTCTTAAGAGGTTCTAAAAGGAGGAAGTCTCAAGAGGTAAATTCTTCTTTCCAATTCCTTTAATTCTTTTAAGTTCTTTTCTTTTTGTTTCTTTTCTCACCTCCCTTCACCATAATATTATGATAAATTAGTAACATACATGTACTGGAATGTTTTCATGGTTATTGTATATTTCATTACCTTCTCTATTTTCCCCACCATTTCTTTGAAATAAATGAAAGCGCCATTTGAGAAGTGCTAATTGTGAACATTCAAGGAAAACACTTTATCAATTTCTATTGTAATATTCAATATTGGTCCTGAAACCATTTGTGTTATGGTTTAACCAGAATATTATATATAATATATCCTATTTTTAGTTATGTAATCATTTTTTACAAATTGTATTATGTTATAAAGAAAAAATGTTCATTGTAATCAAACCCACCGTTTAGCTAAAACGGTAGTCACTAGGGTTAAATATATAATAACTTGACATCAATATAAGTAAAAATATTAAATTTAAAACCATGTAATCTTATAGATGTTATATAATATAATATAACTTCATTTCTAGACAACCACATCCATCTTATATATTTATCCTAACTTGAATATAAGTGATCCGATCATTTAAAACCAACAAAACAAACGAGCCCGAATAATGAAATTGAACCTTATAACTAATAAAAAAGGCCTTGAATGAAGTAAAAAGGTTTATAATAAATAAATTACATATAGAATATGTTTTTTAATTATGAATTAATAAGCCTAATATGTTTATTTAGGTCTTAAATTACAAGTCAAGAATACCTTCAAGCATAAGGTAAGGGATCCTCTCACCCACTTTTGTTCAATAATCTCCCCTATCTTGTGCCCTTTTATTTTTAATTCCTAATGATGGGGTATGTTTTCAAACGTCCCCCATACTCTCCTTGTGAAATATAAATAATGTAATACCCCTTTACCTCTAATTAATCACTCTCAATAACACTCATTATCATGCTGAAATGTTTGTTAGGGGTTTCTCATCTCAGTTTTATTTCTGTGAGATTTTCATTGTTAGCCACTTATTTCTTGTCTGTGGTATATTTTTACATCCATTTTATATATAATAACATGATTCTACTTATATTCATGTTATTTAATGATTCATTTGAGGGTTATTATGTTCTGGTCATATGATTCGACCAATTACATTGTGGTAAGAGACTTTGTCTCAACTACTATTTTGTTGTGACTAACATTATATGGTGAACCTAATAATCCTTATTTGGGGTAACTAATGCCCATTTAAGATCAATTTTCAGTTAAAATTATATTTATATTAAATATATATAATCTCATATCATGGAAATGTTTGTTGTCTAAACTGTACTCCATTTTACATACGGTGTTTATTCGGAATGTTATTTTAATTATGGCTATATTGTTGAATCCGTATACTCTACTCTATACGGATATTGAAATGGAATATTTATCTTGTACTAAATCAATGTATAAATAATGATTTGGACATGCAATGGTGGGTGGGCCCCACTAAATCCCCTAAATGCATTGGTAGGTCTCATGAGACAAATCAGTTGGCGACAATCCCTTCGAGTTTGTTTCCAAAAAATCAAATGGGTTTCTACCCATAGAACTAAACCATTTTAATGGTATTATGGATTCATGTTCCAGATACATGACATCCAATTAATAAAAATTCTCTTAATTAATTGTTGGTTATTTTTATTATCCATGTGGTTTTCACTATGACGAAATCTATGGATGCAGTTTCCTTCTCAGTATATTAATGGAATTATTTTTTCATTTATTCACCATTTCATAATGATTATGTCTAATTGATTATGATTAACTCGTAATTGTATTCAGGATTTCACTATTTGTAACCCATAATGAGTGTTTGAGCTCACCTCTTTCATTTTTTACCTTCGACAGGTGATGAACAGAAGGTCATATATTGAGTTCGCGTGGTTACAGTTTTTAGTTTTGTTATTTACTGTATCTTGTAACCTATTTTAATGTAATTTGTGTTACATATATGTATCTAGTTTCTTCAAGACTATTAAACTGATCGTTCCTTTTGGATTTTCATTCCTTCTAATAATTCCAATATCACAAGCAATGCACCGTCTCCAGTCTAGAGGTGCCCAGTTGTTACAGTTGGTATTAGAGGAAGTTTAATAGAAAACATAGAAATTAGAGTAGGAAATGTACAGTAGGGAACAAAGACCTAATGTAGTATTTTAGGGTAAAAATAGAAGTATATCCAGGTATTTTGGTAAGGAATAGATTATGTGAATACTTCTAGCAAATACATCCCTGTCTGGATAAGAGCAGGTTTAGGTGGCTCTGGCACAGAGGTACCTAGGTGTGAAAGCTCCGACAAGGAGTTTCGGGCTTGACCTGGGGTATCCTGGTACACGACAACAGGCCTTGCTGCACTCTTGGTTATGAAACTATTGGGGAATATGCTTAGGATAATTCATATTTTTTTTACAATTCATTATGAAGGATTGAAATGAAAATTATTCTTCAAAGAAACCATTTTTTTATTGTGGGATTAGCCATGCGTAGGATCTATAACTATGCTAATTATTTTATTAAGTTAAGATTATACATTATGATTCATACCCTATTATAGTGTGTTCTATTATTTATAAATGGTGTCTAACAGAATATGGGGAATCAATACTCGTGGACAATGTAGGGGTATTCCCACTAATCAAGTCAACACGGTCAATGTTGGAGCAGATTAGATCATGACCATATTGGGAAAACATACTCAGGTTATACGGAATAGCCATTCCACACCTGTGTTGGACCGTTTCATGTGGAAGAAGCCCCCATTTTTCAGTGGGACTACTAATCCAGTGGTTGCTGAGAAATGGATCTGGTCCCTTGAAAAGATATTCATGGCATTAAGATGCAATGAAAATGAAATGCTAGTACTTGCAGTATATTGTCTCATGGGTGACACTGATTAATGGTGGTCCTTGGTTCAGAATACCACGGTGGAAAAAAATAGAAGATATGGAATATATGACTTTTAAGGAAATATTCATAAAAAATATATCCTCCATGAGAAAAGAACTGAAATAAAGAGGGAATTCCTTAGCTTAAAACAAACAGATGAAGAAAGTGTTGTAGAGTATGAGGCTACTTTCACAAGGCTGGCTAGGTATGCCATAGATTACAAACATGACTCGGCAGACAATATTGATCATTTCTTTGCCGGTCTTAAGACAATTATTCAAAGGGAACTTGCTTCTCAATCGTTTTCATCATATGATGAAATTGTATCAAGTGCCATCAAAATAGAGAAAGAATTTTCTACATCAAATATTTTCAATGGAAACCAAGATAAGAAGTGGTAATCTAATAAAAAAGGAAAAGGAGGAGCACCAAAGAAGGGAATGGGATTAAAGCTATTCCCATTTTGTGAGAAATGTGGAAAGAATCATCTTGGGAAATTCTTGAAAGGCATGGGAGTCTATTATAACTGCGGAGAAAAGGGGCATCGATCTGATGAATACAAGGGGAAGAAAAAAATCAATTACATTCAATGCTACAATTTTAGAGATATGGGACACTATGAAAATGAGTGTCCTAAGAGCGAAGGAAACATTCCTCAGAAAAAGCCAAGAGAACAAGGGAGAGCCAATGCGATTACAACCGCTGAGGTTGAAATTATTAATGACGTGGTGGCAGGTACTTTAATTGTTTCTTCAAACTTATCTAACACTTTATTTGATTCTGGATCATTGAATTTATTTATATCTTCTCAGTTTTCCAAGAAAATTAGATATGTCCTATTTGATTTGATAACGGATTTGTCAGTCAAAACTCTTAAGGGATGTATCATTACAACAAAGGCATGCCAACTAGTCCCCCTCGTGACATGTAGAAGTGGTATAGTTTCTAACCATATAATCATACTAATGAATGAATTTGATATAATTCTCAATATGGATTTGCTGTCATATTATGATGCAAAGATTAATTGTAAGAAAAAAGAAGCTACAATTTTTGAAAATGGTGTAGAATCTCTTATCTTTAGAGAGGATACCTCACCATCTGATTCTTATCTAGACCCACCCCTAGTAGCTCTATTAAATTCAATTCTTGGAGAGGAAGAGAACCCAATATCTATGGGAAAGGAAAGAAATATTCAAATTGATGATATGAATATAGTGAAGGAGTACATTGATGTATTTCCAGAGGATATACCTGGACATCCTCCAGAGTGGGAAGTAGAGTTATCTATTGCTTTAATTTCTGATTCAAGACCTATATCAAATATTTTCTATAGAATGGCCACTATGGGGTTAGTGTAGATAAAGAAACAACAAGAGGCATTGAGAGAAAAAGGATTTCTTCGACCTAGGGTTTGTCCATGGGGAGCCCTGGTCTTGTTTGTCATGAAGAAAGACATATCCTTGAGGATATGCATTGATTATAGTGAAATAAATGCTATTACAATAATGAATAAGTATCCTCTGCCTCAGATTGATGATTTATTTGATAAAATTCATGGAGCACAATACTTTTCGAAGATTGAACTTCAATCCAAATATCATCAGTTGCGTGTGAAGAAGGAAGATATTCCGAAGATAGCATTTCGAATCTGGTATGGGCATTACGAGTTTACAGTGGTGCCTTTTGGACTGACGAATGCACCATCTATTTTCATGGATTTAATGAATATACTTTTCAAGGCATATCGGGATAACGTTTTTGTGGAATTCGTCAATGATATCCTCATGTACTCAAAAATCTATTAAGATCATGAGAATCACATGCAGATTATTCTGAGAACTCTTTGAAGAAATAAATTATATGGGAAGTTTAGCAAGTGCGAATTCTGGATGCAATCAGTTTCTTTTCTAGGATATATTGTCTCTAAGAATGGAATCCTAGTTGATCCTGCAAAGGCAAAGGCAATCTTAGAATGGTCCATGCCAACAAAAATAACTGAGGTACGCAGTTTTATTGGCATAGAAGGTTATTATCAGCATTTTGTTCAGAATTTTGCCTAACTGGCTAACACGCTAACCAAGCTCACACGTAAAGAAGTTATGTTGTGTTGAAAAAAGAATCTATAGAATGCTTCCAAGAATTGAAAAGGTTATTGGTCAATGCTCCAATTTTGACTCTTCCATCTGGAAGTGGTGGATTTTTAATATACAACAATGCATCAAAGAATGGAATAGGTTGCGTACTTATGCAAAATGATAAAGTTATTGATTATGTATCAAGAAATTTGAAGGCACATGATAAAAATTATCCAACTCATGATCTTGAGTTAGCAGTCGTAATCTTTGCTCTGAAAATTTGAAGATGTTATCTATACGGAGAAATATGTGAGATTTATACAGACCACAATAGTTTGAAATACATTTTCAAACAAAATGAACTCAACATGAGGCAAATGAGATTGCTTGAGTTACTCAAAGATTATGATTTTTCAATACACTACCACCAAGGAAAGGTGAATAAGGTGGAAAATGCATTAAGTGGGAAGGACCATGGACTTCTGACTCAACTGAGGATTGAAAGAGATCCAATATTTTTGGATCTACTAAAGGCGGATATGGGAATTGTTACAGAAGGTGGAACATAATTTCTCTTTCAAATGATTGCCAAACTATCATTATTAGAGAATATAAAAAGATCTCAATCTGATGATGAGAATCTTCACAAGAAAATTAATGCAATCAAGGATGGGAGACTGGCTAACTTTCTGTATGAAGAAGGAGTTATGAAATTTGGGACTAGGTTATGTGTTCCATCCGTACCAGAGCTAAAAAGAAAACTATTAGATGATTATCATAGCTCATATTTCTCTATACACCGTGGTAGCTCCAATATGTATAGATATCAGAAGGACTATTTTTGGTGGGATAATATGAAGCGGGAAATTGCTGACTACATGTAAAGTTGTCTAGTTTGTCAACAAGTGAAGGCAATAAGACAACATCCCAATGGAGTGATGAAACCTCTACCTATTCCTACGTGGATGTGGGATAACATTATGATAGATTTTTTCAGCAGACTACCAATGACACCTAGAAAGAACAATTCAATATGGGTAATTGTTGATTGGATAAAAAAATCAACACATTTCCTTTATACAAGAGAGGATTTTCCACTTGAGCACTTAGAAAGACTGTATATTAATGAAATTTTACGACTTCATGGTGCACCTCTATCGATTGTGTCTGATCAAGATCCCCTGTTTACATCAATATTATGGATAAGTCTCCAGAAGGCTTTGAATACTGAGCTTCGTATGAGTAATGCTTATCACCCTTAAACTAATGGATAGTCTGAAATGACCATTCAAACTCTAGAAGATATGATGAGGTCATGTTCTCTTGACTTCCAAGGTATGTGGCATTAATACTTGCCTTCGGTGGAATTTTCTTACAACAATTGTTTCCATTAAAGTATTCAAATGGCTCCATAAGAAGCATTATATGGAAAGATATGTCGAACTCCAACTTGTTGGTGAGAGGAAATTTATTGGCCCATAACTTATTGAAGAGACAAGAACAAAGGTGAAGAAGAAAAAAGCCCATATTAATGAAGCCAAAAGTAGGCAGAAGAGTTATGCTGACAACCAGAGAAAGGAATTTGAATTCCAAGTGGGAGATCATTTATTTATCAAAGTATCTCCATGGAAGGGTGTCTTATGGTTCGGTAAGAAAGGGGAACTGAGCCCGAGGTACATAGGACCATTTGAAATTCTGGAAAGAATCGGAGCTGTAGCATACCGTCTAGAGATGCCACCAAATCTCTCCAGATTTCATGATGTGTTCCATGTGTCATTGTTAAAGAAATACATGCCAGACCCAACGCATGTACTCACATATGAATAAATAGAGTTGGAGCCGGATTTTTCATACAGTGAAAAGCCTATCGGGAGTCTTGACACAATGGAGCAGGTATTGAGAAATCGGAAAACTCGTCTAGTAAAGGTTCATTGGAGAAACAAAAATATAGAGGAAGCGACATGTGATCCTGTGTATGTTATAAAAAAGAATCACCCACATCTTTTTGGTGAGTTTCATACATAAAATTTAGAGGATGATAATTCCAAAGGAGGGAATAATGTATCAGCTCAAACATTTTATGGTATGTTTCTCTTAAATACATTTTAGTTATAGCCTATATTAAAAGAATCATTGAGCCTCTATGGAACAAAACATGGTTACTTATTATTGATAGTCATAACCAAGCCATGAAACTTAAATTTTTCAGCTCTGTGATTTGAATTTTAAAAATCTAACATACACGGATTTGATCAAGAAGATAATTAGAGTCTGATAGAATTAACTTAATTTTCAGTGAATAGTAACCTACCCTTATGAATAGTAACCTACCCTTATGAATAGTAACTTACCCTTATGAATAGTAATATTGCTCTTGTGAATGGTATCTATGCCCTTGAATTTATTAATGAATATAGGCACCTTAAAAATGAATATGAATATTTTAAGTGTTTTTATTTTTTGATTAAATAAATATTTTAATTAAATATTTAATTAATCATATTTAAAAAATTATTTCTAAAAATGGACTTTATTTTTGGATTCTAAACATAAAAATATGGTTATGGAGAATTTTTGGGATTTTTCTGAAATACTTAAATTTTTTAAGAATAGTAAAATCCAATAATTCACAATAAATGATAAATAATGGATTAATTGAGTCATTGATGATGATCTAATGATGTAAGCCCAATTGGTTCGAATTCACATGCATTTATTACTGTTCTTGGTCATGGGATACTCACTATTGGTTTTCTTGAGAGGAAATAATAAATTAATGATTATAATATTAAGAAAACTCATCTCCTCTCCACAATATAAAGCACCCCTCACCCCTTCTTTATCTCACACCACTCAAGCATTGTGCCTTGCCAATATTCTACCCATGTCGTTCCCCAAGAACCTCCCCAATGTCCAAAATCTTTTAGCCTCTTTAAAATAACAATACCTCTCCCCTTAAGAGGTTCTCAAAGGAGGAACTCTCAAGAGGTAAATTCCTCTTTCCAATTCCTTTAATTCTTTTAAGTTCTTTTCTTTTTGATTCTTTCCTCACCTACCTTCACCATAATAGTACGATAAATACAGTAACATACATGTAATGGAATTTTTTCTTGCTAATGTTATATTTCATTACCTTCTCTCCTTTCCCCGCCATTTATTTGAAAGAAATGAAAGCATTGTTTGAGATGTGTTAATTTAGCACAATCAAGGACACCTGTTTATCAATTTCTATTACAATATTTAATTCTTGTCAAGAAACCATTTGTGTTATGGTTGAACCATATTATTATATATGTAATATATCCTATTTTTATTCCTGTAATACTTTTGTACAAATGTTATTAACTTATAAAGCAAAACATGTTCATTGTAATCAAACCCATCGTTTAGCCAAAACGACAGTCAGTAAGGTTATATATATAATAATTCGACTTCACTCTAAGTAACCAAATTAAATTTAAAACCATGTAATCTTCTGTATTTTCAATAATAGAATATAAATTCATTTCTGGACAACCACATCCATCTTATATATTTATCTGAACTTGAATATAAGTGAACCGATCATTTAAAACAAAGTAAACAAATGAGCCCGAACAATGAAATTGAACCTAATAACAAATAAAAAAGGCCTTGAATGAGTTAAAAAGAGTTATAATAAATAATTTACATATAGAAGAAGTTCTGGAATTATGAATTAATATTCATAATTTTTTTATTCAGGTCTTAAATAACAAGTCAAGAACACCTTCAAGCATAAGGTAAGGGGTCCTCTCTCACTTTTGTTCAAGAATATCCCCTATGTTGTGCCCTTTTATTTTTAATTACTAATGATGGGGTATATTTTTTCACCTCATCCATACTGATATTGTGACATATAAATAATGTAATACCCCTTTACCTCTCATTAATCCCTCGCCATAACACTCGTTAACATTCCAAAATGTTTGTATGAGGTTTCTCATCTCACTTTCTTTTCTGTGAGATTTTCATTGTTCACCACTTATTTCATATATTTGATATATTTGTACTGATATTTGATACATAATAACATTATTATATTTATATTCCTATTATTCAATGATTCATTTTAGGGTTATTAAGTTCTGTCATATGATCCAACTGATTACATTGTGGTTAGAGACTTTGTCTCAACTACTATTTTGTTGTGACTAACTTTTTATTTTGCACCTAATAATCCTTATGTGGTGTCCTGCTTCCCATTTGAGATAACTTTTCATTTTAAATTATATTTATATTAAATATCCACAATCTCATATCATGGATATGTTTTTTTCTAAACCCTATACAATTTTATATCCGGTGCTTATTTGGAAAGTTATTTTAATTATGGAAATATTTATGAATCTGTATATTCTACACTATACGGCTATTGAAAAGTAATATTGATCTTTTATTGAATCAATGTATAAAGAAATCTTGGGACATATAGTGGTGGGTGGGTCCCTCTATAGCCCCTCGATGCATTGGTAGGTCTCATGAGATAAATCAGTTGGCGAAAAACCCTTCGAGTTTGTTTCGAAACAATCAGACAGCTTTCTACCCATAGAACTAAACCATTTTAATGGAATTATGGTTTCATGTTCCAGATACATGACATACAGTTAATAAGAATTATCTTTACTCAATATCTTTTATTATTATTATCCATGATTTTTTTACTATGACAAAATCTATGGATGCAGTTTCATTCTCAGTTTATTAATGGCATTAGTTTTTCATTTATTCACCATGCCATATTGATTATTTCAGATTGATTATGATTCAATCATTATTGTATTCAAGCTTCCACTATTTGTAACCCTTACTGATCATTTTAGCTCACCCCTTTCATGTTTTACCTTCAAAAAGTGATGAAGAGAAGGTCATTTATTGAGTTCGTTTGGTTGCTATTTTTAGTTTAGTTATGTATTGATTCTTTTATCCTTTTTCAATGTAATTTGTGTTACATCTAGGTATATTGTTTCTTCAAGACTACTAAACTAATCATTCCATCGATATTTTCATTCCTTCTAACCATGCCAATATCACAAGTAATGCACCAGATATAGTCTAGTGGGGTCGGGGTGTTACAATTGGTATCAGGGGAAGTTTAGTAGAAAACATGGAAACTAGAGTAGGAAATGTATAGTAGGGAACAAATCCATAAGGTAGTATTCGAGGGTAAACGTATCAGAATATCCTCGTATTTTGGTAAGGAATAGATTATGTGAATCCTTATAGAAAATACATCCATATCTAGATACGAGCAGGTAGAGGTGGCTCTGGCACAGAGGTACCTTGGAGTAAAAGCTCTGAAAAGGAGTTTCAGTATTGACTCGGGGTATCCTGGTACACGAAAACATGCCTTGATTGTAACACCCGAAAATTTTATAAGAAATTATTTTTTTTATTTTATATAAATCATCAAATTAATCTTTCACTACACACAACACTAGCTTGGCTTACTTTACACGCAATCATGACCTTCCTTGATAGCTTGCGTCATACGCAATACCGAGCTTCACTAAACAACGATATACTATTAAAATATTATTAAAACTAGCCGTTATGAATAGTAATAACCACTTTTTGAAATTTTGTAAATTTTATTTTTCAAAATGGACTTCATTTTTTAATTGAGAATATCGAAATTAGGCAAGGGTGAAATTTTGGTATTTTTCTGAAAACTATCAATTTTTGATGAATAGTGAAAACACTGGGTTACTATTTAAAAACCGACTTTTTATTTAAATAATTATTTATTTTATATAAATTTATTTTTGGTCAAAATTGATACATAATACCTATATAAGTTCAATGAAATTCATTGGAGTGATTTTATAATAATTTTAGATATATAAAAAAATTTATTGAACTTTTCACCGTCTTTTATCCACTTCCTAGGAGAATTTTCAAATTTACATAAAACATAATTTTACCGCTTCTGTGAGTGGAATTTCAAAAATCTGAGAGACACGGTTGATGTTAGTAAGTAAAATTTGGTTCAATGAGATGAAAATAATTTTTGGTGAATAGTAACTTTTTACATTTATTTACCACGGTTAAAAGTAAATAGGGTAATTAAGAGTAAAACTGATAGTATTATTAACCTAAAACATGTCATAATTCTATTTGATAAGTGTAATTATACAAAAAAGAACCTTAGAAATAAAATATGACCATTTAGGCCCACTTGGA
The DNA here is from genome assembly GCA_963277665.1 of Viscum album. Taxonomy (NCBI): domain Eukaryota; kingdom Viridiplantae; phylum Streptophyta; class Magnoliopsida; order Santalales; family Viscaceae; genus Viscum; species Viscum album. The sequence continues at coordinate 48,989,078 of OY728130.1, read as the reverse complement.
TTAGATTAGGACATTTATTTTTAATTTATTTAATGAAATGTTAAAATAGTTAAATTCAATGTTTAATAAGTAAATAATTTTTAATATAGAGTTATATAAGAGATAAATTCGACTATAAATATTTATTAGAAATCTAAAAAGATTTCCTACATAATGGTATTTTATTTGTAATTTTTAGACATTAAATAATTTAATTTATTTATGACACAAAGATGATGCAGTAATTATCTTATTAATGAAATATTGACATAATTGATGTTATAAATACCCAAATAAATGTAATTTGAGACTTTTTATGAATTCCACCAATTTTATAGGTTAATATGACATGTTAGTATTGAGTTAATTGAATTTGTTCGAACTAATTATTCTGTTATGATTTTCACAAAAAACAATTACTAAATATTGTCAAAATTGACATAAAATAGTTTGTAAAAAATATATTATATTATTAATTGTTATTTTATTCCTAAAAATCGATGGTTTGGCCAAATTACTTAGATATAGTTATATATATTAATAAAAACAACTTGGGGTTCGTTTGGCTTGTTATAGTAAGTTTATTAACCTTATATTGTAAGAACACAAAAAGACACGGTAAAAGTAAAAATATCTAACATAAAGTTAAATCTAAATTATAATGTTAAAATAGTATAATAAACTTGTCCAAATTCTATTGGATGAGAGGCTTTAGACCCATCCCCACCTTAGCTTCGAAATAAATCAATTTGGATCTATTTAAAACCGTATATGGCTTTATAATAAAATAATATTTTTAGTTTTTCCAAAGGTGCCCCTCTCCTCCCTTATAAAAGGGCACCTCCTCCCTCTTTTCCTCACACAACTTCGAGGCTTCAATCTCGGACAAACCCTGAAAATTTCTCCTCTCCACTTCCCTAGAAACATCCTATAGGTCTTGGTCTTTTTCAAAGACAAATTTTAGTTCCCTAAAAGGAGGTCTCAAAGAAGCGCTTCAAAGAAGAGGTATTGTCCGTTACCGATTATTTCAACATTATTTCTTCTTCCACTTCTTCCACTTATTCTTCTTTAGTTGTTTCATTATGAATTAATAACATCAGTATCACTAATATACTGATATGTTATTATAATTATGAAACAACCCTATTTCACCATCTATCCATCCTACGGAAAACGAAATCACCGCGCGTGCGTACGTACGAAATACCATCTCCACGTCGTGGTGTAATCTATTTTCCTTACATGGATGGGTATAATGGTGTAAAGAATGAATATATATGATTATTTTAAAGTGATATTGATTCCGAAATAGTATACATGCACTCCAATACAATTCCACGATCATGGGAACGATATCATCGCTCGTGCGTACTTACGGAATACCGTCTCCACAATGTGATGCGACTCATTCTACATGATTTTCATTTCATAATGATTACATAAATCAATTGAGTGAAGAAATATGATATATATTACACTAATACCATTCTGGAAATGAGGTATCTATAACCTAAAAAGAAGAATAAGAATTTATTCGACAAAACACGCATAAGAACAAAAAGTAATAAACACCCGAATAACAAGTAGCAACTAAATATTACTAATAATAAGCTAAGAATATGACCATATATGATATCATAACAATGAGTATGATTCTGGAATAAGTCAATGACATTAGTTAAATCATTATACAGGAGGTTCAGACACTCACGAAGCAAATCGGACCAATGGTAAGGGAAATATCACAATCTCATTTTTATCTGAGATTGTTTATACTTTGGAATTTACTGGGGTGTATTTTATCATCCACATCCATGTTTCCTCAATATTTAATATTATTTCTATCCACATACAATTTTTTAAATCCAATTTTACCCTTCGGTGAGTTTTTAGTAAAAGATATGAAAGGAATCTTTTGTCGTTTTTCATACGAGGTACTTTTTGACTTTTCCGACAAAAGTACGAGAGAATATTTTTTTAACTTATACGGCATGAATGGATTTTTAAAAAATTATTTCCAAGAAGCTTCCTTTAAAAGTTTTCATGTTTATTTTTAATCAACTTCTTTTAGTTTAGAATTGTATGACATGTTAAGAAAGGAAAAGTGTTTTTGAAGTAGAAGGGATATTTTCCTCAAGAATGGAGTTCAAGTGTTTTATCATAATTATTTTCCATCTAAGATAATAAAGGGTTCTGTTTCTCTCCCTATTATTATATTTATTTGATTATGTTGTGATGGAATTATTTTTATGAATTCCTTTATCTTATATGAATTGTTTTATGATGTCACGATGTTTAAGAATCCCATTTAATATTACATGGGTTATGCTATGATGTATGGTTTATGATTTTGTGGCACACATTAGAATGGTCTCATTATGAGATGGGTGGGACCTATATCTCCCTCCAATGCATTGGGTAAAGATTTTATATCTCATGAGATAGACATGGCTGGAACGACAGGTTAAACCAGTTCAGTGAAACAGGACTGAAACGAGGAATGAACTCAGTTCTGAAATGGACTTTGTCCACTAAGATAGTATTGGAAATGAGTCTTGACTAATAAGAAATGATTCTCTATGATTATGTGTGTATGCCACAAAGCTTCATGTTTTAAGTTATGATTATTGTGATTACATTTCACTACAATGATTTATCCCATGTTATGATATTATGATCTCTTTTGCAAGGTAAGATTTCCAAATTGTTATGTTCTTATGAATATGATGTGATTGATATTTTTTTGTTTACCCATACTGAGCATTTGAGCTCACCCTTTTGTATGTTTTCTTTCCCCAGGTCAGGAAGAAGGTTATTAAGTAATATATTCCAAAAGGGACTATAGATATGATGAAATAAATAGGAGATATTGTAGACGCTTTATGAAACAATTGTTTATGTTTCCCAGTTTCTAAAGACATTATACCTATACGGTCCTTTCGTGGTTTTGTTATAAGTTGTAATAAGTGTACTTAAATTTTGAAGTACTAACATTGTATGTATAGTATGGGTTGTTATATTGATGCACTCTTAGTTTCGACACTCCCGAGGGATATGCTTGGGATAATTCATATTTAATTTATAAGCCATTATGAAGGAGTTTAATGTAAATTTTTCCTCAGAGAAACCATGTTTATATGATTAGCTATGCATATAATTTCAATCTATGTTGAGTGATTTAAAATTTAAGATTCATAATCTAATAGAGTTTATCCAATTATTTAGAAATGGTGTCTATTGGAAGAATCGGAATCAGTACTCGTGGGAAAGGTAGGATATCTCTACTGAGAAATTCAACACAGTCATTGTTGGAGCAGATCAGATCCTGACCATATTGGGACAACTTACTCAAGTTGTAACGAATAATCATTCCACACGTGTTTTGGATTGTTTCATGCGACAGAAGCCCCCTTCATTCAGCTGGACTACAAATCCAGTGGTTGCTGAGAAATGGATCAAGTACCTTGAAAAGATATTCATGGAATTAAGATTTAATGAAAATGAAAATTTAGTTCTCAGAGTATATTCTCTCAAGGGCGACGCTGATCAATAGTGGTCCTTGATTCAGAATACCATAGAGGAAGAATAAATAGAAGATATGGAATGTAGGGATTTTAAGGAAATATTCTTTAAAAAATAGTTCCCCAATGAGCAATGAACTGAAATGAAGAGGTAATTCCTTAACTTAAAACAAAGGTAAGAAGATAGTGTTGCAAAGTATGAGGCTACTTTCACACGGCTGGCTAGGACTGCCATTGATTATGTACGTGACTCGGTATACAAGATTGATCATTTCTTTGAAGGTCTTAAGCCATGTATTCGTAGGGCAGTAGCTTTTCAATCATTTTAATCATATGATGAAATTGTATCATGTTCCATCAAAACAGAAAAGGAATTTTCTAGATCAAATCTTTTCAAATGAGATCAAGATAATAAGTGGTACTCTGATAACAAAGGAAAAGCACAAGCACCAAAGATGATAGGGAACAAAGCTATTCCAATTATGTGAGAACTGTGGAAAGAATCATTTGGGGAAATGCTTGAAAGGCATGGGAGTCTTTTATAACTATGGAGAAAAGGGTCATCAATATGATGAATGAAAGGGGAAGAAACAATTCAATGATATTCAATGATACAATTGCAGAGAGATGAGACACTATGAAAACGAGTGTCCTAAGCTCCAAGGAAACATGCCTTAGAAAAAGCCAAGAGATCAAGGGATAACCTATGCAATTATAACCACGGAGGTTGAAATTCTTAAGGATGTGGTGGAAGGTACTTTAATTGTTTCTTCAAACTTATCAAACACTTTATTTGATTCTGGATTATCTCATTTATTTATATCTTCTCAGTTTTACAAGAAAAATAGATATTTACAATTTGATTTGATAAAGGAGTTGTTAGTCAAAACTCCCAGGGGATGTATCGTTGCAACAAAGGCATGTCAACTAGTCCAACTCATGACCTGTAAACATGATTTAGTTTCTAACCTTATCATCACACCAATGACTGAATTTGATATAATTCTCGGTATGGATTGGCTGTCATATTATGATGCGACAATTTATTGCTAGGAAAATGTGGTTACAATTTTTGAAAATGGTGTCTAATCTCTTATCTTTGGAGTGGATACCCCACCATTTTATTCTTATCTAGACCCAACCCAAATAGCTCTATTGAATGAAATTCTTGGAGAGGAAGAGAACCCAATATCTATGGGTGAGGAAAGAAATATTAAAATTGAATATATGCACATAGTGAAAGTGTACATTGATGTATTTCCAGAGGATTTACCTGGACATCCTCTAGAGTGGGAAGTTGAGTTCTCTATTGCTTTAATTCCTGATAGAAGACCTATATCAAAGACTCCCTATATAATGACCACTGTGGTGTTAGTAGAGCTTATAAAAAAGGTAGAGGACTTCAATGACAAAGGATTTATTTGACCTAGTGTTTCTCCATGGGGTGCCCTGGTCTTGTTTGTCAAGAAGAAAAACAAATCCATGAGGCTATACATTGATTATAGGTAATCAATGCTATTAAATTAAAGAATATGTATCCTCTGCCTCGGATTGATGATTTATTTGATCAAATTACTAGAGCACAAAATGTTTCGAAGATTGACCTTCGATCTGGATATCATCAGCTGCGTGTGAAGAAGGAAGATATTCATAAGACAACATTTTGATCTAGGTATGGGAATGACGAGTTTACAGTGATGCCTTTTGGACTAACTAATTCACCCTCTATTTCATGGATTTAAGGAATATATTGATAACTGTGTTGTGGTATTCATTGATGATATCCTAGTATACTCAAAAATCAATGAAGACCATGAGGATCATTTGCAAACTCTTATGAAAACTCTTAGAAGAAATAAATTATATGGGAATTTTTAAGGAAGGGGAAACATCATATCTATTTCAAATGATTTCTAAACCATCTTTATTAAATAAGATAAAAAGATCTCAATCTGATGATGAGAATCTGTATAAGAAAATTAATGTTTTCAAGGATGGGAAACTGGATGAATTCATGTATGAAGAAGGAGTTCTGAAATTTGGGAAGAGGTTATGTGTTCCATCAGTACTTGAGATAAAAAGGGAAGTATTAGATGATCCTCATAGCTGAAATTTCTCTATACACCCAGTTAGCACCAATATTTATAGATATATGAAAGAATATTTTCGGTGGGATAATATGAAGCGGGAAATTGCTGACTACATGTCAAGATGTCTAGCTTGTCAACATTTGAAGGCAGAGAGACAACATCCCAAAGGAGTGATGCAACCTCTACCTATTCATATATGGAAGTGGGATAAAATTGTGATGGATTTTCTCTCTGGACTACCAAGGACACCTAGAAGGAGCAATTAAATATGGGTAATTATTGATCGGCTCACAAAATCATCACATTTCCTTCCTATAAGAGAGGATTTTCCACTTCAGCGCTTGGAAATAATTTATATTAATGATGTTGTAAGACTTCATGGTGAACCTCTATCAATTGTGTCTGATCGAGATCCCTGGTTTACATCAAAATTCTGGAAAAGTCTCTAGAAGGCTTTGAATATTGATATTTGTATGAGTACTTCTGATCACCCCAAACAGATGGATAGTCGGAAATGACCATTCAAACTCTAGAAGATATGTTGAGGTCATGTTCTCTTGACTTTCAAGGTATGTGGGATCAATACTTGCCTTTGGTGGAATATGAATACAACAATAGTTTCCATTCTAGTATTCAAATAGCTCAATATGAAGCATTATATGGAAAGAGATCACTACTAAAAATATGGCTTTTATCAGTGCTAAAAATGGCCATTAACAGCGCTAGAAAAAGCAATGATAATGCCGACGAAGATAAGGGCGGGGGGTCCCCTTTATCAGCACTCCAAAAAGCGCGGATAAAGACCCCTTTTATCAGCGCTAAAAAAAAGCGCTGAAAAAGGGGTCTTTTATCAGTGCTAAAATGAAGCGCTGATAAAAGGGTCTTTTATCGGCCCTTTATTTTTAGCGTTGATAAAAGACCCCTTTTATCATGGATTTTTTTAGCGCTGATAAAAAAAATTAAAAAAAAATACTACCAATCTCATGGGAGGGATTTTTACAGTGCTTGATCCCCCCTTTATCAGCGCTTTCCCACACATCCAGTGCCCGCCCGCACCTCCTACACCCTTTATCAGTGCTATCCCTTTAAATCACCCTTGCGCACGCGCCCTTTCCTCCTCCCGGATTTGATCTTGAGACCTCCCCCATGCGCACCTAAAGCCTTTGCCACTACCCTATATTGATTTGTTCTCTTATTCATGATATATCTATTTATTTATATATCTATTTCGTTATATTTATTCATACAGTATTATATATTTATATTAATATATATAGTTATATTAATATATATAGTTATATTAATAAATATATATAGTTATATTAATATATATATATAGTTATATTATTATATATATAGTTATATTAATATATAGTAGTTATATAAATATTCATATATTGGTATTTTAAATAAAATGCATATTAGTTGTTATTTATATAAATCTAGTATATTTTATATGTAAATATGTTTAATTATTTATTTAAAAAATTAAATTTTTAGCTGTGAATATATAAAAAATATGTACATATAGTTTTATATTGGATTATAAATAGCAGGGAATTATAAAAAACGATAAAATTTCAAAGACATAATATCAATATGAATGTAATACCTTGGAAAAAAATTCAGTCCCCACCAAAAAAATCCAATAATACCCCCTTAAACGAGGCTAAATATCCACAAAATTTTAAAAAAATCTCAGTACCCTGACTAAAAACTCAGTTCTGGGCCTCTTTTGGCCTTGAAAATGTTGACCGAGGTCCCCCTTGGTCACAACGATGTAGAGATAGTCGCAAGCTTCGATTTGATATGTGGTAGAGATCAAACGGACACCCGGATCAAAAGTTATGGCCGTTTGAAGATTGAGTTGCGTTTTCAACATATTTTGGATCTTTTTTTAATTTTTTTTAATTTTTTATGAATCCATTTTCACTAAATATCTTATATATTAAGTATATTAAGTGTAAATGTACATTTATACTTATCTAAAATAATTAAAAATTATATATTATATTTATATCAATATAACTATATAACTATATTTATATATTAATATATTTTTAATTTTTTTTGAAGTTGACCCTTTATCAGCGCCTTTAAAAAAAGAACTGATAAAGGCCCCCCTTTATCAGCACTACTAAACAAGCTCTGATAAAGGCGGTCCTTTTATCAGCGCTAAAAAAATAGCTAATAAAGTGGTGGCACTGGCCTGTCCTAGTTTTGTGGTAGTGAGATGTCGAACTCCAACTTGTTGGTGAGGGGAAACATATAGGCCCAGAACTTATAAAAGAGACCATGACAAAGGTGAAGAAGATACAAGCCCATATTAAAGCAGCACAAAGTAGGCAGAAGAGTTTTGCTAACAACCAGAGAAAGGAAATGAGATTCCAAGTGGGAGATCATGTATTTCTGAAAGTATCTCCCTAGAAGGGTGTCTTAAGGTTCAGTATGAAAGGGAAACTAAGCCCCAGGTACATCAGAATATTTGAAATTCTAGAAAGAATTAGAGCAGTTGCTTACCGTCAAGTGATGCCGCCAAATTCTCCAGAGTTCATGATGTGTTCGATGTGTCATTGTTAAAGAAATATATTCTATAACCAATGCTTATACTGACATTTGTAGAAATTGAGATGGAACCTGATTTGTCATTCTATGAAAAGCCTATCGGGATTCTTGACACAAGGGAGTAGGTATTGAGAAATCAGACAACTTGTCTAGTAATGGTTCTTTGGGAAAACCAAATTATGGAGGAAGCGACATGGGAACTAGAGGATCTCAGGAATAAGAACCTCCACCATCTTTTTGGGGGGGGCTTTATTCATAAAATTTCGAGGACAAAATTTCTGAAGGAGGTAATAAAATAACACCCCAAACATATTATGGTATGTTTCTCTTAAATACATTTTAGTTATAGCCCGTATTTCAAGAATCATTGAGCCTCTATGGAACAGAACGTGGTTACTTATAGGATATAGCCATAACCTTGGCATAAAACATAAATTTGTCAGCTCTGTGATTCGAATTTTAATAATCTAACATACACAGTTGTGATCAAGATGATAATTAGAGTCTGCTATAATTAACTAAATTTTAGGTGAATATTAACCTACCATTATGAACAGTAACATACCCTTATGAACATTAACTTACCCTTATGAATAGTAATATGACTCTTATGAAGGGTATCCATGCCCTTGAATGTATTAATGAATTTAGGCACCGTAAAATGAAGATGAATAATTTAAGTGTTTATATTTTTGATTAAATAATTATTTTAATTAAATGTTTTATTAATCATACATAAAAAATTATTTTTGATAAATGGACTTCATTTTTGGATTCTACACATCGAAAAATGGTTCGGGTGAATTTTTGGGATTTTTCTGAAATACTTAAATTTTTTATGAATAGTAAAATCTGATACTTCACAATAAATGCTAAATAATGGATTAATTGAGTCATTGATGATGATATGATGATGTAATCCCAATTAGTTCAAATTCACATGCATATATTACTATTATTTGTCATGGAATACTCATTATTGGTTGTCTTGAGAGGAAATAATAAATTAATGATTATAATATTAAGAAAACTCCTCTCCTCTCCACTATATAAATCACCCCTCACCCCCTCTTCCTCTCACACCACTAAAGCCTTGTTCTGTGCCAATATTTTTCCCAAGTATCTCCCCAAGATCCTCCCCCACGTCCAAAAGCTACTGGCCTCTTCAAAGTACCAAAACCTCTCCCCATAAGAGGTTCTCAAAAGAAGAACTCTCAGGAGTTAAATTCCTCTTTCCAATTCCTTCAATTCTGTTAAGTTCTTTTCTTTTTTGTTTATTCCCTCACCTACCTTCACCATAATAGTTTGATAAATACAGTAACATACAAGTAATGTAATTTTTTTGTGCTAATGGTATAGTTCATTACCTTATCTCCTTTCCTCACTATTTATTTGAATGAAATGAAAGCACCGTTTGAGATGTGAAAATTTAGCACATTCAAGGACAACAGTTTATCAATTTCTATTTTAATATTTATTTATGGTCATGAATCCATTTGTGTTATGGTTGAACCAGATTATTATTTATTTAATATATCATATTTTAATTTTTTTAATCTTCTTGTAAAAATGTTATTAAGTTATAAAGAAAAACATGTTCATTGTAATCAAACCCACCGTTTAGCCAAAATAGTTGTCACTAAGGTTATATATATAATAATTTGACTTCACTCTAAGAAACCAAATTAAATTTAAAACCATGTAATATTATTTATGTTCACTAATAGAATATAAATTCATTTCTGGACAACCAAATCCATCTTATATATTTATCTGAACTTGAATATAAGTGAACTGATCATTTAAAACCAAGTAAACAAATGAGCCCGAACAATGAAATTGAACCTTATAACTAATAAAAAAGTCTTTTAATGAACTAAAAAGGGTTTTAATAATTCATTTAATTATATAAGAGATTCTTGAATTATGAATTAATAAGCCTAATTTATTTATTCAGGTCTTAAATAACAAGTCGATAACAACTTCAAGCATAAGGTAAGGGATCCTCTCTCTCACTTTTGTTCAAGAATCTCGCCTATATTGTGCCCTTTTATTTTTAATTCCTAACTACGCGTTATGCTTTTACAGCTACCCCATACTTCCCTTGTAACCTATAGATAATTAAATACCCCTTTACCTCTCATTAAACCCTCACAATAACACTCATTACTCTGACGAAATGTTTGTAAGGACTTTCTCACCTCACTTTCATTTCTGTGAGATTTTCATTCTTCGCAAATTATTTATAGTATGTGGAATATGTGTACTTACATTTAATAAATAATAACAAGATTTTATTTATATTCATGTTATTCAATGATTCATTTGGGGGTTATTATGTTCAGGTAATATGATTCGATAGATTACATTGTGGTAAGAGACTTTGTCTCAACTACTATTTTGTTTTCAATAACTTTGTATTGTGCACCTAATAATCTTTATGTGGTGTAACTACTTCCCATTTGAGATCACCTTCCATTTGAAATTATATTTATATAAAATATCCATAATCTCATATCAGGGATATGTTTTTTGTCTAAACCGTATACCATTTTAAATGCGGAGTTTTTTGAAAAGTTATTTTAATTATGGAAATATTGATACATGTGTATACTATACTCTATACAAATATTGAAAAGGAATATTGATCTTGTATTTAATAAATGTATAAAGGATAATTTGGACATATAGTGGTGGGTGGGGCCCGTTATAGCTCATCGATGCATCGGTAGGTCTCATGAGAGAAATCAGTTGGCGACAAACCCTTCCACTTTGTTTCCAAAAACTAGACGGATTTCTACCCACAGAACTAAAATGTTTTTACGTTATTATGGTTTAATGTTCCAGATACATGATATAAAATTAATAAGAATTCTTTTTATTCATTATCGGTTATTATTATTATTATCCATGAGGTTTTCACTACGACAAAATCAATGGATGTAGTTTCTTTCTCAATTTATTAATGGCATTAGTTTTTCATTTATTCACCATTCCATATTGATTATGTGGGATTAATTATGATTCACTCATTATTGTATACATGATTCCTCTATTTGTAACCCTTATTGATCATTTGAGCTCACCCCTTTAATTGTTTACCATCAATAGGTGATGAAGAGAAGGTCATTTATTGAGTTCATGTGGTTGCAATTTTTAGTTTTGTTATGTATTGTATCTTGTAACCTTTTCAATATAATTTGAGTTACATATATGTATATAGTTTCTTAAAGACTACTAAACTGATCTTTATTCAGGATTTTCATTCCTTCTAACCATGCCGATATCACAAGTAATGTACTAATATACTGTGTGACATTATTTAGAAATGACGTCTAACGAAAGATGGGGAATCAATACTCGTGGACAATGTAGGTATCTTCCCACTAAGAAAGTCAACAAGGTCAATGTTGGAGATGATTAGATCATGAAAATATTAGTATAGCTTACTCAGGTTTTAATGAATAACCATTCCAAAACTATGTTGGATCGTTTCATGTGGCAGAAGCCCCCATCTTCCAATGGGACTACTAATCCAGTGGTTGCCGAGCAATGGATCAAGTCCCTTGAAAATATATTCATGGAATTAAGATTTAATGAAAATGAAAATGTAGAACTTGTAGTATATTATATCAAGGGAGATGTTGATCAATGGTGGTACTTTATTTATAATACCAATTAGGAAGAGGAAATAGAATATACGGAATGGAGGACTATTAAGGAAATATTCTTCGAAAAATATTTCCCCCATGAGAAATGAACTGAAATGAAGAGGAAATTACTTAGATTAAAACAAAGCGAAAAAGAATGTGTTGCAGTGTATGAGGCTACTTTCAAAAGTCTGGTCAGGTATGTCGTAGATTACGTACGTGACTTGGCAGACAAGATTTATCATCTCTTTGAAGGTCTTAAGAAAAGTCTTCAAAGGGAACTGGCTTCCCAATTATTTTCATCACATGATGAAATTGTATCATGTTCCATCAAAACAAAGAATAAATTTTCTAGATAAAATATTTTCAAAGGAAACCAAGATAAGAATCGGTACTCTGATAAAAAAGGAAAAGGAGAAGCACCAAATAAGAGCAAGGGAACAAAGTTATTCCCATTATGTGAGAGCTGTGGAAGGAATCATCTCGGGAAATGCTTGAAAGGCATGGGATTCTTCTATAACTATGGAGAAAAGGTTCATCAATATGATAGATACAAGGGTAAGAAAAAATTCAATGATATTCAATGTTACAATTTCATAGAGATTGGACACTATGAAAATTAGTGTCCTAATCACCAAAGAAACATGCCTCATAAAAAGCCAAGAGAATATGGGAGAGCCTACACAATTACAACTGCGAAGGTTGAAATTCCCAATGATGTGGTGGTAGGTACTTTAATTGTTTACTCAAACTTAGCCAACACTTTATTTGATTCTGGATCATCGCATTCATTTATATCTTCTCAATTTTCCAAGAAAATTAGATATGTCTAATTTGATTTGATAAAGGAGTTGTCAGTCAAAACTCCCATGGGATGTATCATTGCAATAAAGGCATGTCGACTAGTCCCCCTCCAGACACCAAATCGTGCTTTAGTTTCTAACCTAATAATCATTCCAATGACTGAATTTGATATAATTCTAGGATTGGATTGGCTGTAAAATTATGATGTGAAGATTTATTGTAAGAATAATGATGTTACAATTTTTGAAAATGGTGTATAATCCCTTGTATTTAGGGTAGAAACATCGCCACCTAATTATTATCTAGAACCACCCCTAGTAGCTCTACTAAATGGAATACATAGAGAGGAAGATAAACCAATATCTATGGGTGAGGAAAGAAATATTAAAATTGAATATGTGCACATAGTGCAAGAGTACATTTATGTATTTCCATAGGATTTACCTAGCGATCCTCCAGAGCAGGAAGTTGAGTTCTCAATTGGTTTAATTCCTAATGAAAGACCTATATCAAAGACTCCCTATATAATGGCCACTATGAAATTATTAGTGTTAAAGAAACAACTATAGGATTTGAGTGAAAAAGGATTTATTCAACCTAGTGTATCTCTATGGGGAGCCCCTATCCTCTTTGTAAAGAAGAATGATGGATCCATGAGGCTTTTCATTTATTAGAGGGAAATAAATTCTATTACAATAAAGAATATGTTTCCTCTACCCCAGATTGATGATTTATTTGATCAAATTCATGGAGATCAATACTTTTGGAAGATTTACCTTTGATATGGATATCATCAACTGCGTGTGAGGAAGAATGATATTCTGAAGACATCATTTTGAACCAGGTATGGGCATTATGAGTTTATAGTGATGAATTTTGGACTGACGAATGCACCATATGTTTTCATGGATTTAAAGAAGAGTGTTTTCAAGGAATATCTTGATAACTTTTTTTGGTATTCATCGATGATAACCTGGTATACTCAAACAGATGTGAAGACCATGAGGATCATTTGCAGACTATTCTGAAAACTCTTAGAAGAAAAGAATTATATGGGAAGTTTATCTTGTGAGTGCACATTGTCTCTAAGGATGGGATCCTAGTTGATCCTGCAATGAAAAGGGCAATCCAATATTGGCCCACACTAACAAACGCTACTTTGGTACGTAGTTTTATTGGCTTAGAAGGTTACTATCGGTGGTTCGTTCAGAATTACACCAGACTGGCTAACCTGCTAACCAATATTACCCATAAAATAGATAAGCTTGTCTGTATAAAATAGTGTACAAAATTCTTTGAAGAATTGAAAATAAGATTGGTCAATGCTCAAATTTGGACTCTTCCATCTGGAAGTGATGGATTTGTGATATACGGTGATGCATCAAAAAATGGGTTGGGTTGTGTCCTTATGAAAAGTGATAAAGTTATTTCTTATGCATTAAGACATTTGAAGACACATGAGAAAATTTATCCAACTCATGATCTTGAGTTAGCAGCCATAATATTTTCTCTAAAAATATGGAGACATTATCTCTACGGAGAAATATGTGAGATTTATATAGACCACAAGAGTTCGAAATTCATTTTCACACAAAAAGAACTCAACATGAGGAAAAGGAGATGGCTTGAGTTACTCAAAGATTATGATTTTTCAAAACATTACCTCTAAGGGAAGGTGAATAAGGTGGTAGATGCATTAAGTAGGAAGGATCATGGTCTTCTGACTCAAATGAGGATTGAGGGAGATCCCATATTTTTTGATCTAATAAATATGGATATGGGAATTGTTAAGGAAGGGTAAACATACTTTCTCTTTAAAATTATTTCTAAACCATCTTTATTAGAGAATATAAAAATCTCTCAATCTTATGATGAGAATCTGCACAGGAAAATAATGCTATCGAGGATGGGAGACTGGCTAACATTGTGTGTGAAGAAGGAGTTGTGAAATTTGTGAAGAGGTTTTGTGTTCCATCAGTACCTGTGCTAAAACAAGAACTATTAGATGATGATCATAGCTCAAATTTCTCTATACACCCAGGTGGCACCAAGAGGTATAGAGAGCTGAAGGAATATTTTTGGTGGGATAATATGAAGTGGGAAATTTCTGACTACGTGTCAAGATGTATAGTTTTTCAACAAGTGAAGGTAGAGAGACAACATTTCAAAGGAGTGATGAAACCTCTACCCATTCTTATGTGGAAGTGGAATAACATTACGATGAATTTTTTCACTGGACTACCAAGGACACCTAGAAGGAATGATGAAATATGCTTGATTTTTTATTGTCTCACAAAATCACCACATTTCCATCTTATTAAAGTGGATTTTCCACTTGAGTGCTTGGAAAGACTTTATATTAATGAAGTTTGTAAGACTTAATGGTGAATCTCTATCTATTTTGTCCGATCAAGATCCCCAGTTTACATCAGAATTTTGGAAAAGTCTCCAGAAGGATTTGAATACTGAGCTTTGTATGAGTACTGTTTAGCAGCCACAAATTGATGGACACTCAGAAAGGACCATTCAAACTCTATAAGATATTTTGAGGTCATGTTATCTTGACTTCCAAGGTATGTGGGATCACTAATTTCCTTTGGTAGAATTTTCCTTAAAAACTAGTTTCCATTCTAGTATTCAAATGGCTCCATATGACACATTATATGGAAATAGATGTCGAACTCCAACTTTTTGGGACGAAGTTGGTGAGAGAAACTTATATGCCCATAACTTATTGAAGTGACCAAGATAAAGGTAAAGAAGATACAAACCCATATTAAATCATCCCAAATTAGGCATAAGAGTAATGATGAAAATCGGAGAAAGGATTTGGAATTCAAAGTGGGAGATCATGTATTTATGAATGTATCTCCATAGAAGGGTGTCTTAAGGTTCTGTAAGAAAGGGAAATTGAGCCCCAGTTACATCGGCCCATTTGAAATTCTAGAATGAATTGGAGCTATAGAATACCATACAGCGATGCCACCAAATCTCTCCAGTGTTCATGATGTGTTCCACGTGTCATTATTAAATAAATACATGGAAGACACAATTCATGTACTCACATATGATGATATAGAGCTAGAACCAGATTTGTCATACTGTGAAAATCCTATCGAGATTCTTGACACAAGGGAGCAGGTATTGCAAAATCAGAAAACCAGTCTAGTAATGGATCTTTGGAGAATCCAAAATGTGGAGGAAGCATCATGGGAACTAGAGGATTTCATGAGGAAGAACCACCCACATCCTTTTGGTGGGATTTATACATAAAATTTCAAGGATGAAATTTACGAAGGAGGGAATAATATGACAACCCAAAAATTTTGTGGTATCTTTCTATAAAATACATTTTAGTTATAGCCTATATTTTATGAATCACTGAGACTCTACGGAACAAAAGATTGTTACTTATTGGAGAGAGCCATAATGTAGACATAAAACATATAATTTTCAGCTCTGTGATTTGAATTTTAAAAATCTAACATACACGGTTGTGACCAAGATGATAATTAGAGTCTCATAGAATTAACATAATTTTCAGTGAATAGTAACCTACCCTTATGAATAATAACCTACGCTTACAAATAGTAACTTACCCTTATGAATAGTAATATGACTCTTATGAATGGTATCCACACCCTTGAATTTATTAATGAATTTATGCACCTTAAAAATGAAGATGAATATTTTAGGTGTTTATATTTTTTGAAAAAATAATTATTTTAATTAAATATTTAATGAATCATATTTAGAAAGTTATTTTTGAAAAATGTATTTAATTTTTGGATTCTACATATTGAATAATTGTTAGGGTAAATTTTTAGGATTTTTCTGAAATACATAAAATTTTAAAGAATAGTAAAATCCGATAATTCACAATTAATGTTAAATAATTGATTAATTGAGTAATTGATGATGATCTACTAATATAACACCAATTAGTTCTAAGTCACATTCATATATTACTATTATTGGTCATTTAATACTCACTATTGGTTGTCTTGAGAGGAAATAATAAATTAATTATTATAATATTAAGAAAACTCCTCTCCCATCCACTATATAAATCACCCTCACCCCCTCTTCATCTCACACAAAGGAAGCCTTGTACCTTGCCAATATTCTTCCCAATTCTCTCCCAAAGATCCTCCCCCATTCAGAAAATCTCCTAGCCTCTTGAAAATACCATAACCTCTCCCCTTAATAGGTTCTCAATAGAGGAAGTCTCAAGAGGTAAATTTCTCTTTCCAATTCCTTCAATTCTTTTAAGTTCTTTTATTTTTGTTTCATTCCACACGTCCCTTCACCATAATAGTATGATAAATCCGGTAACATACATATATTGAAATGTTTTCATGTTAATGGTATATTTCATTACCTTCTCTCCTTTCCCCACCATTTATTTGAAAGAAATGAAAGCACCGTTTGAGATGTGAAAATTTAGCTCATTCAAGGACAACGAGTTATCAATTTCTATTGTAATATTAAATTCTAGCCATGAAACCATTTATGTTATTGTTGAAACAGATTATTATATATGTAATATATCCTTTTTTTAGTTTTGTAATCCTTTTTTACAAATGGTATAATGTTATAAAGCAATACATGTTCATTGTAATCAAACTCACCGTTTAGCCAAAACTATTGTCACTAAGGTTATATAAATAATAATTTGACTTCACTCTAATTAAACAAATTAAATTTAAAACCATGTAATCTTCTTTATTTTCTCTAATATAAAATAACTTATTTTTTGTACAAACACATCTATCTTATATATTTATCCGAACATGAATATAAGTGAACCGATCATTTAAAACCAAGTAAACAAACGAGCCCGAACAATGAAATTGAACATTATAACTAATAAAAAAGACCATGAATGAACTACAAATGGATATAATAAATGATTTAAAAATGGAAGAGGTTCTGGAATTATTAATTAATAAGCCTAATTTGTTTATTCAGGTCTTAAATAACAAGTCAATAACATCTTCAAGCATTAGGCAAGGGATTCTCTCTCTCACTTTTGTTAAAGAATATCCCCTATGTTGTGCCCTTTTATTTTTAATTCCTAATGAGGGGGTATGTGCTTTAACCTCCCCCATACTTCCCTTGTGGAATAAAAATAATTGAATATCCCTTTACCTCTCATTAAGCCCTCACAATAATACTCGTTACCATGCCTAAATGTTTGTAAGGGGTTTCTCATCTCATATTCATTTCTATGACATTTTCATTGTTAGCCACTTATTTATTGTATGTGGTATATGTTTACTGAAATTTGATATATAATAACTTGATTCTTTTTATATTCATGTTATTCAATGATTCATTTGAGGGTTTTTTTGTTTTGGTTATATGATTCGACCGATTACATTGTGGTAAGAGACATTGTCTCAACTAGTATTTTGTTGTGACTAACATTGTATTGTGCACCTAATAATATTTATGTGGTGTACCTACTTCCCATTTGAGGCCACTTTTCAATTTAAATTATATTTATATTAAATATCCATAATCTCATATCATGGTTACATTTTTGTTTAAATCGTATACCATTTTACATACGGTGTTTATTTGGAAAGTTATTTTAATTATGGAAATATTGATGAATCTGTATACTATACTCTATATGGGTATTGAATAGGATTATTGCTATTGTATTTAATCAATTTATAAAGAATTATTTGGACATGCAGTGGCGGTTGGGGGCCGCTATAGACCCTCGATGCATTGGTAGGACTCATGAGACAAATCAGTTGGTGAAAAACCAATCGATTTCTTTCCAAAAATCAGACGGGTTTCTACCCATAGAACAAAACCGTTTTTACGGTATTATGGTTTCATGTTCCAGATATATGATTTCCAATTAATAAAAATTCTCTTTTTTCATTATCAGTTATTATTATTATTATCCATGAGGATTTCACTATGAAAAAATCTATGGATGCAGTTTCATTCTCAGTTTATTAATGGCATTAGTTTTTCATTTATTCACCATGCCATATTGATTATGTCAGATTGATTATGATTCACTCATTATTGTATACATGTTTCTTCTATTTTTAACCCTTACGAAGTGTTATATTTCACCCCTTTCATTGTTTACCTTCAACAGGTGATGAAGAGAAGTTCATTTATTGAGTTCGTGTGGTTGCATTTTTTAGTTTTGTTATGTATTGTATCTAGTAACCTTTTTCAATGTAATTTCTATTACATCTATGTATCTAGTTTCTTCACGACTAATAAACTGATTGTTCCTTCAGGATTTTAATTCCTTCTAACCATGCCAATATCACAAGTAATGCTCTGACTCCAGTCTAGAGGGGTCGGGGTGTCACAATCTGAGCTTCGACAATATCATCCAGACCCATCTCATTCTTTTGACCCTGGCGACATCGAGCATGACACTAATTCATCCTTTACAGAGAATCTGATGCTTATCGTTGACCGTAGGATGAAGGTCCTCCAAGGCAAGTCAGTCCCACTGCTCTGGGTGTAGTGGCAACCCAGATGTGTTCAGGACGAGACCTAGGAGCGAGAGATAGATGTACATGTGCAGTGGCAGGAACTCTTCTCTAGCGACGTTCCACTACCCTCAAATGGGAAACTCATTGATGAGTTGTCTGGAGGAGGGGAGGTTGTATTGTCCCAGGCATAATTAGGTACAAGCTGTTTTTACATTATTGTATTTTAATTAATTAAGAGACTCGAGGCACACACCTGTGCACCTCGCTGCGAGTCCCGGGTAGCTTTTTATTTAATTTAAATAATTGAAGACGTTTTATGAAAAATGTAACGTCATGCATTGGCGCGGTGTTCGGGTTTTAAAAAAATAATTAATGATTGGAAAATAGTAATAAGATATTTAATAAAGATTTAAAAGAAATCAATAATGGATAAATATAAATTCTAAAATAAAATAAAGTGGGAGTTACGGGAAAAATGAAAATAATTAAAATGGGGGATTCCTATTTTTAATTATTTTTAATATTTTCCTTTCCATTATTTTGTTTTATTTTATCTTTTTATTTTATTTCATTTTTTCATTATCTTTTATTTTTCTCTTATTTTTATTTTCTTTTATTTTTCTTTCTTTTCTCTGTTTTTCCCCTCTCCTCCCTCCCTCTCCTACTCATCACATCACACCCCTAAATCCTGTCACACCAACCAGAAGCCCCTTCAAAATGGTGTTTCTCCTCCGTATAACGTCTGAATCCTTTGATGTCAGGTGCGTAGTAAACCTTAGGGAAAGGATAACATTGAGAATGTGGAATCGTGGGGTTTCGTTGAGTAATCTACATGCAGTTTGTTGCGGAAGATTGTTACCCTATTTTCGGGTTTTTCTAAAAGCCTTCATTTTCATCGGTTTTTGGTCAAATAAAAGTCTACTGCAGATCTTATAGTCATATACGACTATAAGGTAGGGTGCCCAGTCTCTTTATCTTTGTTTATTTGAGGTTTATAAAAACACATCGTTGTGCCGTTAGTTAGTGCCTACCGGCTCTGTGCAATATTTAACCAATTTAATTACCTTAATTGTTTTTTCATAATTGTTGCAGCCTTAATCACCATAGATTAATTTGTTTAAATTTCTAAAACAAAGTCGGACACCACTTTTTGGGTGTGCCGACATGGTCGTTGTAATCTTCCATTAGCTTGGTTTATTTTTTAATTAATTGCATGTGCTGCAGAGCCCCTTTTTATTGTAATTAAATTTAATAAATAGCTTCTTTGGACATGAACTTGAATTTTTGGATCATTGGAACTTTTTATGATTAAATGCTTATTATTTAGATGTCATTATCCACTAAGATTGATATGACATGTATAATTCCTTTCAAGTTGTTATGTTGAACTGGTTATTATTTAGATGTGCACTATCCACTGAGACTGATATGATATGTATATTGTCTTGCAAGTTGTTATGATGAACAAAATATTATTTAAATGTGCATTATCTATTGAGATTGATATGATATGTATATTTACTTGCAAGATTTTAAGCTATACTGTTAGATTTATGCCTTTGTGATGTGGGTGTATCTGGTTAGTTTTCAAGATGCAAATTTATATGAGGATTATATCATATCTTCTACTGTGAAAGCTTTAATTAAATTTTGGGCGGGGAAAGGGGGTGGGTCCCATATTAAGGGCCACACTTAGATCCTCTATTCCTGATGGTTTACCTTTTAGTGCTGGGGGGCAGTGTCATTGGATTTTTTGGACCAAGACTTCCTCGTAATTTCTAATACATTTGAGTGATACTAGTTCCAAAATGTCCCATT
This sequence comes from Viscum album, assembly GCA_963277665.1. Taxonomy (NCBI): domain Eukaryota; kingdom Viridiplantae; phylum Streptophyta; class Magnoliopsida; order Santalales; family Viscaceae; genus Viscum; species Viscum album. Next base: position 48,968,175 of record OY728130.1, on the reverse strand, counting down.
GGGACAGATCCATTTGCAATGTGGCTAAGCCTACCTCAGATGACACTTGACCCCTTTTTGCTAGATTGAGATGGACTCAGGGTAAATCCATGCCTCAGGAGATACTTGGTCTTTCAAAATATTGCCTTGGACAGGCTCAGTGACATTAGATAAATTGACAGATGTTACATAGGGATACCTTCGGGACGGGCTTAGACTCCAACTCTCAACTTGAACCTTAAATAATGATGCAAGTAAGGTTTATGTTATTTCTAATTGAGTCTCTTGAGAATTGAGATATTTCCCCTGATATGTGGAAGTGTGCCTGGTTGACACTAGACTTGAACCCCAAGTTAAAGTATAAGCTTAGGGTACACTTTTTCTTGGTTTCACCTTGCTTTCTAGGTTTTTTATATATACGTCTTTGTGCATTCAGTTGACAGGTTCCCTTTCAGACTACCAGCTTAGGTTGAAGCAGGTGATTAGGAACGGGTTCCATTTGGGCCTCGAGATGACCTATTTATTTCATTGCACTTAAAATTAATTATCTAGAATTATTATATAATGGTACACTGTATTTTTATTATTACATTAAATGGAATGGTTTATACACCGTGGGTGCCTGCATACTAGGATTTTTATCTCACACCCTGCTCGGGCATCATTGACACCTGAGTAGATTGCATGCTTGCCGGTATTGACAAGGGGAAGCATGCTAATTTCAATGTTTTATTGTTCATTACCACTTAGGATAGAGTCTGGGGAAGAGGAACGAGCCTTGCTCGTGATGTAGTTTCTGCTTGTGTATTTTCTTTTAGTTGACTGTGTGTTTGAGTTCGGTTATTTGTACTTTTAGTTTAGACTCATATCATTGAATGACACTCTTTTGTGAGTTTCTGCACATGGTTTTTTATCTTTCAGTTGGATTTATTTATATTTCTTCTACTGTAGTTTATTCAATTACATGATTCCGCTATTTATTAATTGTTGTCTTTTACATCCACTGTGATATTATCTATTACCTACGAGGGAACAGTGTCCCCGATAGACACAAAAAGGGTGCTTGCTGTTAGTCGACAACCTCTAGAATTTGGGGAGATTCACTTGAGGTTATGTGACCCACTGCTCTGGCCACCATCTTATACATGAGCCGGGTCGGGCGTTACACACACTATCTAGGTGTTGGAAGATATACTAAGGAGATTATGTTTTGGAATATGGCCATCATTTTTAGGATCCCTTACCATTGGTAGAGTTTTATTATAGTATCATCTATCACTCTACAATCAAAAATGTAAACTTTCAAGGCATTTTATGTGCAACTGTGAAGGTAACACTTATGTTATAATGAGATTGGTGATAAATCTCTTATTTATACATAGATAGTATATTCAAATATGGAAAAAGTCTAGGTAATCCACAAATGGATGAGGAAATCCAAGATTTGATTGAAATATTATGTAGATGTACATCATTGGCACTTAAATTTCAAAAATGGAGAGTTTGTTTTCCTAAGATTCACCCCATTACAAGGACTGTAGAGGTTTGTCTCAGTAGACAAGCTATCCTCGAGCTTTATATGGCTGTTCGTGATATGGTATAGAATTTTCAATGTTTCTTAACTCATGGTATTACCCACAAAATAGAAAAAGGTGCATGATGCCTTCCATGTGTCATAACTGAGGAGATATGTGCATGATCCTATGCACATATTTGAATGGGGAGAGTTGGACAATTACGATGGGTATAACTTTATGAAGTACCTAGTGTTGATCGAGGATCGACATGAGAGGATACTGTGAGGATGAACCATCCCCTTGGTACATGTGATATATTAGTATGAGAACATCCAATAGAACTTGTAGGAGTGGGAGATTTGGATATGATCTTAGTATCCACACCGTTTTTTTTAGTTAAGGATTTTCATTGAAAAACGTCCTTAAAGGGATAAATAATTTATTGAACCTATTTTTTATTGTAAGACTTTATAATATATTATGGATTATATTTTGATCTAGGTGTGGAGAGTGATATTTTGAGGCCTGGTGATCCCAAAATTGATATTTTATGGATATTATATATATTAATACCATGCGTGCTTATTTACCCTTAAAATGAGGAATATCGTTCAAATAGAGCCTTCGATCAGAAATACGAGCCCAAAATTAAGTCAAGAATGTGGGGTTTACACTATGCGTGACTTAAATTTGGTCTATGTTGGACATTTTGATGAGGCAGTCATTAGCGGGTACGTTAAGTGGATTAATTAAATATATTATCTTTTTAATTCATTTAATAACCATCAAACTTTTTTCTCTATATAATAGATCCTATATAAATTTTCTAGGGTTATTCATATAACCTTGGGATCTTTCAAAGAAGTTTTATAGAATTCATCATTGGTGAACTGGAATCAGATGATGAACAATGATTGGATTGAGGTGTATTGAGAGGCAGTAAACACAATAGGTCTTCTCGAATGTTGTCGAATATGTTTATTATAATGATCCATACTTTAACTACATTGTTAATAATTCAAAATTGAAGCACACTTATTACAACATTTGACAAAACCACAAAGGACCGTATAGGTATAGTGTCTTTAGAAACTGGGAAACATAAACAACTAGTTCATAAATCTTCTACAGTGTCTCCCATTTATTTCATCATATCTAGGGTCCCTTTTAGCATATTCTACTTAATATCCATCTTCCTGACCTGGGGAAAAGAAAACATAAAAGGGTGAGCTCAAATGCTCAGCAAGGGAAAATAAAGGAAATAAAAATCATATCATATCTTTTTGAAAATCATAACCTGCAAAAGAGATCATAATATCTTAACATGGAATAAATCATAGAAGTGAAAATGAGATCCCCATAATCATAACATGAAACTTGAAACTTTGTGGCATTCACACATAATCATGGAAAATCATTTCTTGTTAGTCATGACTCATTGCCAAGACTATCTTAGTGGACAAAGTCCCTTTCTGAACCGAGTCACCCTCGTTCCAGTCCTGTTTCACTGAACCGGTATAACCTACCGTTCCAGCCATGACTATCTCATGAGATATAAAATCTTTACCCAATGCATTGGAGGGAGATATAGGTCCCACCAATCTTATAATGAATCCTTTCTTATGTGTGCCACATAATCATAAACCATACATCATAGCATAATCCATGTAATAAAAATGGAATTCTTAAACAACATGACATCATAAAACAATTCATATAAGATAAAGGAATTCATAAAAATATTTCCATCACAACATAATCAAATCCATGTAATAATAGGGATAAAAACAGAACCCTTTATTATCTTATATGGAAAATAATTTTGATAAAACACTTGAACTCCATTCTTGAGGGAAATATCCTTTCTTCTTCAAAAACACTTTTCTTTTCTTAACATGTCATACAATTATAAACACTAAGAAGTTGATTAAAAATAAACTTGAAAAGTTGTAAAGGAATCTTCTTGGAAATAATGTTTTAAAAATCCATTCATGCCGTATAAGTTAAAAACATTCTTCTCGTACTTTAGTCGGAAAAGTCAAAAAAGTACCTCGTACGAAAAACGACAAAAGATTCCTTTCATATCCTTTACTAAATATTCACCGAAGGGTAAAATTGAATATAAACTATTGTATAAGGATATAAATATTAAATATTTAGGAAACATGGATGTGGATGATAAAATACACCCCAGTAAATGCCAAAGTATAAACAATCTCGGATAAAAATGAGATTGTGATATTTCCCTTACCTTAGGTCCGATTTGCTTTGTACGTGTCCGAAGCTCCTGTATAATGGTTTAAATAATGTTATTGACTTATTCCAGAATCATACATATTGATATGATATCATATATGGTCATATTCTTAGCTTCTTGTTAGTAATATTTCATTGTTACTTGTTACTCGGGTCCTTATTGCCTTTTGTTCTTATGCGTGTTTTGCCGAATAAATTCTTATTATTATTTTAAGGTTATAGATACCTTATATACATAATGGTATTAGTGTAACATATATCATATTTATTCATTCAATTCATTTATATAATTACTATGTAATGATGATCATGTAGAACGAGTCGCATCACATCGTGGAGACGGTATTCCGTACGTACGCACGAGTGATGATATCGTTCCTATGATCGTGGAACTGTATTGGAGTATATATATATTATTTAAGTATCAATATTACTTTATAATAATCATAAATAGTAACTCATTACACCATTATACCCATCCTTGTAAGGTGATGGTGGAAAATAGATTACACCACGGCGTGGAGACGGTATTCCGTACGTACGCACGCGCGGTGATTTCATTTTTCCGTAGGATGGATAGATGGTGAATTAGGGTTGTTTCATATTTATAATAACATATAAGTATGTAAGTAATACAGATGTTATTACTTTATCATGAAACAACTAAAGAAGAAGATGTTTAAGAAGAAAGAAATTGAAAAGATCGGTAATGGATATTACCTCTTCTTTGGAACGCCTCTTTGAATCCTCCACTTAGGGAACTAAGATTGGTCTTTGAAGAAGACCAGGACCTCTAGGATTATTATAGGGAAGTGGAGAGGAGAAAATGGCAGGGTTTGGCCGTGCTTGAGGGCTCAAATTGGTGTGAGGAGGAGGGGGAGGAGGTGCCCTTTTATAAGGGAGGAGAGGGGCACCTTAGGAATATCTCAAAATATTATTTTATATTAAAGTCAAAATCGGGTTATAATTGTTCCAAAGGGTCTTTTTTCGAAGCTAAAGTGGGGATGGGTCAATCCTATCAACCAATAGGATTTAGACAAGTTTATGGTATTATTTTAACCTTATCAATTATATTTAAATCTAAGTTAAATAATTTAACTTTTACTGTGTCTTTTTGTTTTCTTTCACTATATGGTTAATAAACTTACTATAACATGCCAAACGAACCCCAAATTGTTTATTATTAATATATATATCCTTATCTAAGTCATTTGGCAGAACCTTAGATTTTTGAAGAATAAAATAACAATTAATAATATAATATTTTATTTAAAAACTATTTTGTGTCAATTTTGACACTATTTGATATATGATTTTTGTGAAAGTCATAACAGAATTATATGTTCGAACCAAGTTTATTAAATCAACAATAATATATCATAGGAACCTATAAAATTAGTGGAATTCATAAAAAGTCTCAAATTACATTTATTTTGGTGTTTATAACATCAATTATGTCAATATTTCATTAATAAGATAATTACTGCATCATCATTGTGTCATAAATAAATTAAATTATTTAATGTATAAAAATTACAAATAAAATGCCGTTATGTAGGAAATATTTTTAGATTTCTAATGAATATTTATAGTCGAATTTATCTTATGTATAAACGCATATTAAAAATGATTTACTTATTAAACTTTGATTTTAACTATTTTAACACTTCTTTAAATAAATTAATAATAAATGTCCTAATCTAACCCAACTGGGCCTAAATGGTCATATTATATTCCTAAGTTTGTTTTTGGTAGAATTAAACTTATCCAATAGAATTAGGACATGTGTTAGGGTAATAGTAATATCATATTTACCCCTATTACTATTAACCGCGGTAAAAAAAGTAAAAAGTTACTATTCACCAAAAAATTATTTTTATCTCATTGAACCACATTTTACATACTGATATCAACCGTGTCTGTCGGATTTTCTAAATTCCATTCACAGAAGCGGTAAAATTAAGTTTTATGCAAAAATTTAGTTTTTAACCTACCAATTAGTGGTTTCACTATTCATCAAAAATTAAAAGTTTTCAGAAAAATACCAAAATTTCACCCTAGGCTAATTTCGGTATTCCGAATCCAAAAATGAAGTCCATTTTGAAAAATAAAATTTATAATGTTTCAAAAAGTGGTTATTACTATTCATAACGGCTAGTTTTAATAATATTTTAATAGCATATCGTTGTTTAGTGAAACTCGGTATTGCGTACGACGCAAGCTATCGAGGAAGGTCGCGATTGCGTGTAAAGTAAGACAAGCTAGTATGTAGTGAAAGATTCCTTTGATGATATATAAGAAACAAAATATTACTCATAAAAATCTTGGGTGTTACATTCTACCCCCCTTAAAAAGAATTTTGCCCTCGAAATTCGTCACTTTGTAACAGACAGATGAGGATACCTCTCCCTCATCATATCCTGAAGCTCCCAAGTAGCTTCTACTAATTGGTGGTTCCTCCATAAAACTTTCACCAAGCGAGTGTTCTTGTTTCGTAGGACTCTTTTGCTACGATCCAGAATCTCTATTGGTTGTTCTTCATAAGAAAGATCTTTCTCCAGCAGTACAACTTCTGAGCTGAGTACATGTGAAGGATCTGGTATGTACTTTCTCAGGAGAGATACATGGAACACATCGTGAACTTGAGAGAGATTCGGTGGAAGCACCAATCGGTAAGCTACCTTCCCAACACGATCCAGTATTTCGAAAGGACCGATATATCTAGGGCTCAACTTCCCCTTCTTTCCAAATCTCATAACCCACTTCCAGGGAGATATTAGTAAGAACACTTTATCACCCACTTCAAACTCTAGGTCTTTTCTTCGGTTATCGGCATAACTTTTCTGTCGACTCTGAGCTGCTCTTATGTGTTGTTGAATAGATCTGACCTTTTCTGCCATTTCATTAACGAGATCAGGTCCTAATAGCTTTCTTTCCCCAACTTCATCCCAGCAAGTTGGAGTCCTGCATTTCTTCCCATAGAGAGCTTCATAAGGAGCCATCTGAATACTGGAGTGAAAGCTATTATTATAAGAAAATTCCACCAAAGGTAGGTGTTGATCCCAACCTCCTTTGAAATCCATAGAGCAAGCTCTCAACATATCTTCTAGGGTTTGAATTGTTCTCTCAGACTGACCGTCTGTCTGTGGATGATAAGCAGTGCTGAAACTCAACTCTGTATCCAGAGTACGCTGAAGACTTCGCCAGAACTTCGAGGTAAATCTCGGATCCCGATCAGATATAATAGAAAGTGGTACTCCATGCAATCTTACCACTTCCTTTACATATATCCTGGCAAGCTGATCTAGAGAGAAATCCTCTCTAATAGCAATGAAGTGTACAGACTTTGTAAGACGATCAACTATGACCCAAATAGCATTATTGCCTTTGGATGTTTTAGGAAGCCCTGTGACAAAGTCCATAGTGATGTTTTCCCATTTCCATTCGGGTATGGGTAATGGTTATAACATCCCCTTAGACTTTTGTCTCTCAGCTTTAACTTGTTGACAAACCAAGCATCGAGAGACATATTTAGCAACATCTCTTTTCATGCCATCCCACCAGATGTACTCTTTCAGGTCCCTATACATCTTCGTGCTTCCAGGATGAATAGAGAATGAAGAACTATGAGCCTCATCCAGCAGCTCCTTTAATTCGGGGATGGGAGGAACACAAACCCGATTCCTGAACTTTATTATCCCATCACAATCAATGTTGAATTCAGGAACATTTCTCACCTTCTTTTGTAACTCGACATCTTCTTTCTATGCCTCTATAATCTTCACATGTATAGATGGTTGAACATTCATTTGATAAAGATAAGATTTTTCCCCTTCCATTATAATTCCAAGATCCATCCTTTGTAAATCCATAAATATTGGATCTTTTGTGATCCTCATCATGGATAAACTAGCATGGTCTTGTCGACTTAATGCATCTGCCACCTTGTTTGCTTTCCCAGGGTGGTAATGGATTGAGCAGTCGTAATCCTTAATCAGCTCCAACCATCTTCTTTGACGCATATTCAACTCCTTTTGTGTGAAAATATACTTTAAACTTTTATGATCTGTATAAATATCACACCTTTCCCCATAAAGGTAATGCCTCCAAATCTTTAATGCAAAGATTACCGCAGCCAACTCCAAATCATGTGTTGGGTAATTTTTATCATGGATTTTCAACTGTCGTGAGTCATAAGCTATCACCATATCATTTTGCATAAGAACACACCCCAATCCATTCTTGGATGCATCACTGTAGATCACAAACCTTTCTCCACTACAAGGCAGTGTGAGCACAGGTGCACTGGATAACCTTCTTTTCAACTCCTTAAAATTCTCTTCACATTCCTCTGTCCAAACAAACTTAACTCCTTTCCGAGTCAACTTGGTGAGTGGATTAGATAATTGTGAAAAATCTTTTACAAAACGTCGATAATATCCAGCCAAACCAAGAAAACTTCGGATCTCAGTTACTGTTTTTGGTCTTGACCATCTTTCGATAACCTCTGTTTTTGCTGGATCCACAGATATCCCCTCTTTTGAGATTATGTGACCCAAAAATGCAACTTTTTGAAGCCAAAATTCACAATTGGAAAATATGGCATAAAGCTTCTCCTTTCGCAGGGTCTTCAATATAAATCTCAAGTGATCTTTATGCTCTTCCTTGCTCTTTGAATAGAAAAGAATATCGTCTATAAAGACTACCACAAATTGATCAAGATAGTCTCTAAAGACTCTATTCATTAGATCCATGAAGATAGCAGGGGCATTAGTAAGACCAAATGGCATCACTATAAATTCATAGTGTTCATACCTTGTACGGAAAGCCGTATTTGGTATATCCTCCCTTTTGACCCTTAATTGGTGATAACCTAAACGAAGATCAATCTTGGAAAAGTATTGAGCTCCACGTAGTTGGTCAAATAAGTCATCAATGCGTGGGAGAGGATATTTGTTCTTGATAGTGATCTTGTTAATTTCTCGATAATCAATGCAGAGTCTCATTGATCCATCTTTCTTCTTAACAAATAGAACAGGTGCTCCCCAAGGTGATGCACTAGGGCGTATGAATCCCTTATCAAGATTATCTTGTAGTTGCTTCTTCAATTCCTGCAACTCAATTGGGGCCATTCTATAAGGTGTCTTTGAAATTGGCAAAGCACCCGGTACGAGTTCTATTGAAAACTCAACATCACGATTTGGTGGAAGACCCGGTAATTCCTCCGGAAAGACATCATCAAACTCCCGTACAATGGGAATATTCTTAATCGTGAGTTTCTCACCAACTATTTGAGATAAATAACATTCATTTAGTGGAATCAATACCCATAAGATGGATGAAATTTCCACTGGAAGGTTATCTTCATCCTTGCATTGATAGACGATCGTAGATTGATCTGGAATATGAAATGTGACTTCCCTTCTTTGGCAATTGATATGAGCTCCATGTAGAGAAAGCCAATCCAAGCCAAGAATCACATCAAATTCCACTAAAGGAAGGATCACAAGATTTGCAGGAAGCACTTTCCCACAAACATTGATCGGAGAAGAATTATAAACTTTTGATGCGACTGTTGTGCCATTAGGTGTTGTCACAGCTAACTCAACATCTAATTGTAGAGGTAATACGGTGATACCCTTAGAAAAATTTTCAGAAATAAAAGAGTGGGTGGATCCAGAATCAAATAAAACATTCGCTACTTTAGAGTGGATGGTAAGTGTACCTTTCACCACTTCGTTATCGTACTCCACATCGCTGATAGAAATTGCATGTGACTTTCCTTTGTCTTTAGCCTTAATATTTTTTTGACGTCGACCATCATCATCAAACCTTGGATTTGGGAATTGATTGGCATAATGCCCCATCTCCTTGCACTTGAAACATTGAAGTGTAGTACATTCATTCTGTGTATCCCTTCCTTTGTTTGCATCATTAGAAATCTTCTTCCCATTATCACGGCATTCAAATGCCTGATGACCTTCCTTTCCACATTTGAAACATTTACTTGTCCCTTTAAGACAACTCCCTCCATGTTTCTTTCCACACTTTGAGCATAAGAGAAAGCTCATCTTCTTTTCAGTGTGCTATTTAGATTTTCCTTTGAATTCCATCTTCCTCTTCTTATCAAACCCATGTGACTGATGGGTTACTCCAATCTCCATCTCGACTTTGAGAGCACATCGAATGATTTCCTCGTAGCTATTGAAGTCTCTTATGGCTAACGCCCTTCGAAGACTTGGTTTTAAGCCACTAAAGAATCGATCGATCTTACTCTCAGGTTGGATAATAATACCAGAAGCGTACCTTGCAAGTCTTGTAAAATCTGCTTCATAGGTACCAACAGATTCATTATCCCTTTGATTCAGTTCAAGAAACTCTTTCTCCATCTTTGTTCGTAGAATACGAGAGATGTACTTATTGAAAAATAAGTTCTTTAACTCGTCCCATTCCATAGACTCAATTTCATCCCTTTGCCTCATATTCTTAATAAGATTCCACCATTGATCAGCATCTCCTTCCAAACGATACACTGCTAGGATGACTTTATCATGTTCAGAACATTGAAGAACTGAAAATATCTTTTCCGTAGTACTAATCCATTGTTCAGAAACTAATGGATCAGTAGACCCGTTGAAAGAAGGTGGACGCTGCCTCATGAAGGATTCAATAGAATGTTGCTCCTTCCTTTGATCGTTTGGAAGTCCTGCATGATTCATATCTTGAGAAAGTTGTGTGAGCATGGCTACAAGATTTTGCATTCCAGCTCCCACATCGTTTGGTTGCTCAGGGGGACAATCATTGCATTGCCCATCGCATTCCGCATTAACACGGTTCCTTCGGGTTCCAGCCATTGACTAAAACCAAGAAGAATAGTGTGAGCAACACTAATTATAATACGAAACCACATAATTCAAGAATAAAATTTTCATGCTTAAGGTCTTATCCTAGGTTATTCATGGCCATTTCTAAAACACTAATATTGTGTTCTATGCTTAGACTTATCCTTAGGGTTCTTACTAAGGCTTTCACATCCTAGTTTCCAAAGGTTGACTATACCTTTCCTCTGATACCAACTATAATGACCCATAATTTACATACATTGTTAATAGTTCAAAATTGAAGCACACTTATTACAACATATGACAAAACCACAAAGGACCATATAGGTATAGTGTCTTTAGAAACTCGGAAACATAAACAACTGGTTCATAAATCTTCTACAGTGTCTCCCATTTATTTCATCATATCTAGGGTCCCTTTTAAGATATTCTACTTAATATCTATCTTCCTGACCTGGGGAAAATAAAACATAAAAGGGTGAGCTCAAATGCTCAGCAAGGGAAAATAAAGGAAATAAAAATCATATCATATCTTTTTGAAAATCATAACCTGCAAAAGAGATCATAATATCTTAACCTGGAATAAATCATAGAAGTGAAAATGAGATCCCCAAAATCATAACATGAAACTTGAAACATTGTGGCATGCACACATAATCATGGAAAATCACTTCTTGTTAGTCATGACTCATTGCCAAGACTATCTTAGTGGACAAAGTCCCTTTCTGAACCGAGTCACCCTCGTTTCAGTCCTGTTTCACTGAACCGGTATAACCTACCGTTCCAGCCATGCCTATCTCATGAGATATAAAATCTTTACCCAATGCATTGGAGGGAGATATAGGTCCCACCCATCTTATAATGAATCCTTTCTTATGTGTGCCACATAATCATAAACCATACATCATAGCGTAACCCATGTAATAAAAATGGAATTCTTAAACAACATGACATCATAAAACAATTCATATAAGATAAAGGAATTCATAAAAATATTTCCATCACAAAATAATCAAATCCATGTAATAATAGGGATAAAAACATAACCCTTTATTATCTAAGATGGAAAATAATTTTGATAAAACACTTGAACTCCATTATTGAGGAAAATATCCTTTCTTCTTCAAAAACACTTTTCTTTTCATAACATGTCATACAATTATAAACACTAAGAAGTTGATTAAAAATAAACTTGAAAACTTGTAAAGGAATCTTCTTGGAAATAATGTTTTAAAAATCAATTCATGCCTTATAAGTTAAAAAAAACATTGTTCTCGTACTTTAGTCGGAAAAGTCAAAAAAGTACCTCCTACGAAAAACGACAAAAGATTCCTTTCATATCCTTTACTAAATATTCACCGAAGGGTAAAATTGAAAATAAACTATTGTATAAGGATATAAATATTACATTTTGAGGAAACATGGATGTGGATGATAAAATACACCCCAGTAAATGCCAAAGTATAAACAATCTCGGATAAAAATGAGATTGTGATATTTCCCTTACCTTAGGTCCGATTTTCTTGTACGTGTCTGAAGATCCTGTATAATGGTTTAAATAATGTTATTGACTTATTCCAGAATCATACATATTGATATGATATCATATATGGTCATATTCTTAGCTTCTTGTTAGTAATATTTCATTGTTACTTGTTACTCGGGTCCTTATTGCCTTTTGTTCTTATGCGTGTTTTGCCGAATAAATTCTTATTCTTCTTTTAAGGTTATAGATACCTTATATCCAGAATGGTATTAGTGTAACATATATCATATTTATTCATTCAATTCATTTATATAATTACTATGTAATGATGATCATGTAGAACGAGTCGCATCACATCGTGGAGACGGTATTCCGTATGTACGCACGAGTGATGATATCGTTCCTATGATCGTGGAACTGTATTGGAGTATATATATATTATTTCAGTATCAATATTACTTTATAATAATCATAAATAGTTACTCATTACACCATTATACCCATCCTTGTAAGGTGATGGTGGAAAATAGATTACACCACAGCGTGGAGACGGTATTCCGTACGTACGCACGCGCGGTGATTTAATTTTTCCGTAGGATGGATAGAAGGTGAATTAGGGTTGTTTCATATTTATAATAACATATAAGTATGTAAGTAATACTGATTTTATTACTTTATCATGAAATAACTAATGAAGAATAAGTTGAAGAAGAAAGAAATTGAAAAGATCGGTAATGGATATTTCCTCTTCTTTGGAACGCCTCTTTGAATCCTCCACTTAGGGAACTAAGATTGGTCTTTGAAGAATACCAGGACCTCTAAGATTATTCTAGGGAAGTGAAGAGGAGAAAATGGCAGGGGTTGGCCGAGCTTGAGTGCTCAAATTGGTGTGAGGAGGAGGGGGAGTAGGTGCCCTTTTATAAGGGAGGAGAGGGGCACCTTAGGAATATCTCAGAATATTATTTTATATTAAAGTCAAAATCTGTTTATAATTGTTTCAAAGAATCTTATTTCGAAGCTAAAGTGGGGATGGGTCAATACTATCAACCAATAGGATTTAGAAAAGTTTAGGGTATTATTTTAACCTTATCAATTATATTTAACTCTAAGTTAAATAATTTAACTTTTACCGTGTCTTTTTGTTTTCTTTCACTATATGGTTAATAGACTTACTATAACATGCCAAACGAACCCCAAATTGTTTATTATTAATATATATATCCTTATCTAAGTCATTTTTCCGAACCTTATATTTTTTAGGAATAAAATAACAATTAATAATATAATATTTGATCTAAAAACTATTTTGTGTCAATTTTGACACTATTTGATATATGATTTTTGTGAAAGTCATAACAGAATTATATGTTCGAACCAAGTTTATTAAATCAACACTAATATATCATAGTAACCTATAAAATTAGTGTAATTCATAAAAAGTCTCAAATTACATTTATTTTGGTGTTTATAACATCAATTATGTCAATATTTCATTAATATGATAATTACTGTATCATCATTGTGTCATAAATAAATTAAATAATTTAATGTCTAAAAATTACAAATAAAATACCATTATGTAGGAAATCTTTTTAGATTTCTAAGGAATATTTATAGTCGAATTTATCGTATTTATAACCCCATATTAGAAATTATTTACTTATTAAACTTTGATTTTAACTATTTTAACACTTCTTTAAAAAATTAATAATAAATGTCCTAATCTAACCCAAGTGGGCCTAAATGGTCATATTTTATTCCTAAGTTTGTTTTTGGTCGAATTAAACTTATCCAATCGAATTAGGACATGTGTTAGGGTAATAGTAATATCATATTTACCCCTATTTACTATTAACCGCGGTAAAAAAAGTAAAAAGTTATTATTCACCAAAAAATTATTTTTATCTCATTGAACCACATTTTACTTACTGATCTCAACCGTGTCTGTCGGATTTTCGAAATTCCATTCACAGAAGCGGTAAAATTAAGTTTTATGCAAAAATTCAGTTTTTAACCTACCACTTAGTGGTTTCACTATTCATCAAAAATTGAAAGTTTTCAGAAAAATACCAAAATTTCACCCTAGTCTAATTTCGGTATTCCGAATCCAAAAATGAAGTCCATTTTGAAAAATAAAATTTATAAAGTTTCAAAAACTGGTTATTACTATTCATAATGGCTAGTTTTAATAATATTTTAATAGCATATCGTTGTTTAGTGAAACTCGGTATTGCGTACGACGCAAGCTATCGAGGAAGGTCGCGATTGCATGTAAAGTAAGCCAAGCTAGTATGTAGTGAAAGATTCCTTTGATGATATATAAAAAACAAAATATTACTCATAAAAATCTCAGGTGTTACATTTTTCACTAGCGATCAATCCATAATCAAGTTAAGACTCATCAATTTTATTTTCCACCTTTCACTAAATGATTTATCGTGGATATATATCTACATGTATATATTTATCCTCTTTTAATATGGGTTTTCAAAACCATCACTTGAGTTTGTTGGTGAATTGAATTTATTTATTCAATTTATTCATATTAATACATGATATCACCCTTGATTCCCTTCTTTTTAATTGAATGCCAAGAATGATTATCTAATGATGTTTATCACATTTTTATTTTTCTTTTCACCCGTCAGATTTCACATTCTTCATCGATGGCCTACGATTTCCTAGTTAGACATTGTTGGGGTGGGCTTGAGCATGATCAAACCACTAAAACCACAGCATTTGTGAGAATTAAAATTAATATAGTGATTTGAAGATAGATTTAGAGTATTTGTGGGATATAGTTGATGATTACTATAGATCTATCATCTAGGATGATGGTGGGTGCTAGGTAGCACATGGGATACATGAAAAAACACCTTGGGTGATCAAAATCTATTTTATCTCCACTGGAGTCTGGGAAACAATGGTCAAATGTGTCCCCCACCAAATTTGGATAATCAATTAAAGAGATTAGAAATGAAGATCATAGATCTATAAGTCATATGGAAGAACATTAATTTATATTAAAAATGTGACTACAAAGCATTTATTCCTTGGATACACACTCTGTATCCCTACTCAGCTGTGGTGGTTAAGGTTTCAGGGAATATGTGGATCACACTCCATGTGAGGCTAGGATTAGACATCATGTGACCCCCAAGGTTAGCTATACTGTGTGATAGTTTCACAAGGCCTGGACCCTATGCCGGAGTAAATGTTGTGCACTGTTTTAGAACATGGTAATGTGTTGGTCACTGGCCCTGGTAATGTACACATGCATAGTTTGTCACACATGGTCACAAACAGGATAACATGGGTAGGCCCCTAGTAGCTAAGAAATGTTATGTTGTCCCCTTATAAACCATCTATGGAGAAATTTCCATCGAGCTATGTATGAAGGAGAACACGTTTGGGGATCAGAGTAGGAACACATGCTTTCTGGACCCCAGACAAACATATTTTCCCTATAAGAAACTTCCACCATTCATATCTCCTTCACATGAATCATATTTCGGCCCCAAAGTAGCCTATCCTGAGTTGTTCTCTATTTAGAATGTGGTAATAGACTTCTTAGTGTATTTAGAGTTAAGATGTGGAATTCTCTAAGTGTGATTCTTATTCAAGTAATTCATGATGATAACTTGGACAAGGAATGATCATAAAAGAGAGTTCAGGGTCTATGTAATCATTTATCCCTAGGGAATAGGATCCCCATACTATTAGAGGTATGTTAGGGTTAGTACTTCTCTATCACACTATGGTGAGGGTTCCACATATTCTTTATAAATATATATAGTAATCCACTACATGATCATTGACCCACTATCTATAGTGTAGTACTCCCCATATTTGATCTATATTGGGGTGTGGGCCCTCCATAGGAGTTGGGACTTCCTCGAATGTGGAGTGATGTTGTGAGGAGCAAGCCCATCCAAACATATTATGGGGGGGTTCTATTTTATGTTTGGAACTGGTGTTATAATTTTGGAATTGTAGGATGAATCAATTACATTAAATACTTTGTGAGAAAGATATCCTAATTCTCATTCCATTGGGTTTATTTATGAATATACATAGGTGTACATGATGTGTTTTTCTTCCCTCTTTATTTGGTTGGATCTTATTGTTGTTGTGTCTTTATATCGCTCCTTGTAGTTTTATAGGTATTTGTCTCGGTATCTATATTCTCACCCCTTCCTAGTATTTTCCTGAACATATCATTCCTTATGATGATGATAGACATATTTTTGGTGACTTTGGTGAAGCATAGTGATACTTGGGTTCATTGACCATGTGTGTTGGTTGGGCTTGTAGATGATGATCCAGTATCTCTCAAATTTATCCATTAGTAGTTTTTTAGGTTATAGATTCATAATAATTTGGTCATGTATTTTTCACATTTAGATTTTAGTTTTACACTATCATAATATAATGTATTCCCTATAGGTTATTGCATGCATGGTTTTACTCTAGATGTTACAACCTTTATTTTGTTACTCTTATACACTACTGCGTAGAGATGGTTGTCTGTGTACAAATAGGTATGCTAAGAAAAACCCACCCATTATAGTTTGGAATTTATTGTTCCTATCTATAAACCCTAAATGGTTGAAGGTTGTATTGGGGTTTTGAAATCATGACTTTATGTGGGTTAGACGAGCCCTTGTGGGTTGGTTCATTACAACTAATTTGTTTTCTTTTAGTGTCCTACATGAAAAAGATTGAGACCTCTGATGTGATGTGTGAAGATAGATGCAATTATGTTATACAGAATCTCATTTACATGAAGGTATAAGTATTGGATAATTTATTTTCTTAAAGATTTTGTTTTTCTAGGAATGTTTGATTAGTTTGTAGCAGTATATGCATTGATGTGAGTAAACATGTTCCACTGGGCTACATTCTTGGATGTTGGTCAGTCATGGTAGATTAGGTTTGATCTTATGGATTTTTCTAGTGAAGAATATTTAAACCAGCTAATATGCTAGGATAGTATAGGCTTGTAAGAGCATTGTCCATGTTTTTTTATATTTTAGTTTATAATGTAGAGAATAGTTAAATTTAGCATGTTTCGATGTTACAAATTAAAATGTTTAGTTTTTGATTTGTTAATTCAATGATTAATCACTTATTACATGTTATATTATCCTTTTCTATGTTTTTTTATTCTTGGATATTATTTTAATAGATTCCACATTGTTTAGATTACCCATATTTATGGTTTACCTTACCATTACATGAGGGCATGTTACCCTTTCTTGAGGTCGTTTTTACAGTTATGTAAGGGGGGTGTTACCTTCACATGAATTTTTTATATAATATTAGCCATAAATAATTGGTTTTGTACCATTATGTAGGCTTTTTGAGTTATAAGAAATTACATTTATACATGGGATGTTTTTCCTTTTTGGGGCATGGGTAATTTGGGATCTACCTTTATATGATATCGACGGTAACTTTATGTGGAAGTTAAATTGTATGGACTACCCATTTGCAATGATTATCAAAGCATTAAGAATTCCTAGATTAAAAATTTATTTTGTAGATTACTTTTGTATCTTACATTTAGAATATCCTTACATCTTGTGGAATTAAAATTACATTTCACATAGAAGGATTCAGGGGATGTCACCTTGTGGATTTACTATTACATAGTTGGTATTAGATTTATTTGACACTTATCATTCATAAAGATATGATTTTACCCAAATAAATTTATATTCAATTAGTTTTTTATATTAATCTATTTAAGAAACATCACATAATTATGATTTTAATGGGATATCACATATTAAATATATAGTGATAAAAATGTTCCCACATGTGGATTTCTCTCAACATAAGTTTTCGTGAAATAAAAGTGTTAAAACAATTTCTATTATTATATAATGAAAACCACCAATCCATTATAAAAATATATAGACAAAAAATAATTTGATACAACTAATATTTTTTAATTTTCATGGTGGTAATTTAAAATACATAATCCTAATATTATTTATCAGAAAAATATGAAAAGATGACACATCACAAAGAAATAAAAAATCTGATTGTTAAATTTGTATAGAAAATATCAATGGTTAAATACATTGTCTTGAGAATAAAACCCACTTTCATCACTCTTCATTGGGGAAAAGTAGGTGGAGAATCACATACCTTCCATGAACCTTGGTTAAAATATCTTAATTTCTATACCCATATCCATATTGGTAGAATAAATGTGTTACTTGTACCATAATTATGTTGAAACTCAGAAATTCTTATGTCAGTGGAGATGGTTGGAGAAAAACATTATTTAACCTCTTACACCAAATAATAAAAACACTATCATGCTTATAAGATGCTACTCTGGATGTTCATGTCTCATCCATATAGAAATTAATTGACTCTCTAGGGTCACCTCTTTATATATCGGAATACATGAAAATGAAAGAATAATTTAGTATGACATTGATATGATGAGAACTGAATGCATAATATTAAATATAAAAACAATTAAATGGATAAATGAGATGTCTACAATTCATTAATAATTTTACCAAGAATGAAAGACACCTTGATAAATGTGGGAAGGTTATAAGATTAATCATGATTTTAATTTATAGGATGTTTTTTAAATTGTAGGTAGCGAGGGATCTAGGCGTTTGGAAAACATATGCTGACCAATTATTTATCCATGTACTTCTTTATGTTTTCTTTGTATCGGTCATTAAACCATCATGATAACTTATTATAACTACTTAATTGGTCAACCCACTAATTACAAACATTAAAACTCTTCAAATCAAAAGTTTTCACATTATATAATTTGAAATCAAATTTACAATAAAGGAATGGACCTAACCAATTTTTCATTATGAGGAGTACCATAAAACAAATTTTTATTTGATCTCAAATTTAAAATCATAGTTTACGTATTAGACATGGTAATAAGTGAAACCATAACATTATACTATAGTTAATCTACTTGAGAAAGGTCCCACCTGATAAAATAAAACATATTAACATATAACTCATCTTCAAAGGTTATAAAAATTTATTACAAGGAATGAATTTATTCAAAAAAATATAAATATTATTATAAATAAACCTTGAGAAATTTTCCTTGAATATTTATAATTCCTCCACTATTAAATATTAATCATAAATATCATTGACCACCGATATGATTGAATCGATTTTTGATTCCAATTATCAAATTTCTTTTAAATTTTGCACATATAGTATTCCAATGGAATATACGTAGCTCTAGATGATACAATTTATTTCAAAGGGAAAATATTCCATACCCGTGGATGCCTACCACCTTGATTAAAAATTAGAAAAATATTTATCATCACAAACATTTTAAATGAAAACACCATTGTATAAAATTTATATGTTTGTGAGAATTTTAAATTTAAAAAATAAAAGAGAATCATAAATGATTAATATACTGATTTATTTATGATATATAGACATTATAATGTTGAATTATAACATATAATGTTTTATTAAACAAGGTTTCAAGGATTTTCCTCCTTGTAAAGATCAATATACCAACATTATTAATGTCTTATCACTCTCTAATGGAATGGAATGTCCAATGAATAGTGCACCAGTTTTTCTATGGTTGGGGAACATATTTGGTTTTGGATTCTCATTAATTGATTGAAAATGAATCTCTACGCTTGGTCAATAATTTCATCACCCTTCCATCCTGAAAAGGAAACATCATACATGCTCAACAACCCTTTTACATCTCTCAAGTGTGGTTAAGAAACATGGAAAGTGTATTTGTTTAAAATTGGGAAGACATATTCCATTAAAAATTAATCATGGTTTGTCACAAAAAACCATGTTAACATATTATGAATGGAAATTATTTAGGATATGAGTACCTTTCATAATGAATATCTCATTTTCTCAGAGAAGGAAAAAACAACGAACGGTGGCATGTAAGGTTTCATCCCACAAGGAATGGTTCTCCTCTACACAAAAACTAACAAATTCCATTATAAATGTACTCTAGAAATGGAATTTCATGAAAATAATCCTATACACATCCAATATATATAGTTTGGTCATTTTCTCCATGGGTTTCAGGATAATAGACCTCACTTCACCCATCAGTTTCTTAGATACATTCAAATAATCCTTTGAAATCCATTTGGTTTTCTATTTCAAAAATAACATGTTTTCAAAATCATTTCACAAGATGGATAAAATAAATAATTATGTACACATGGAAAAAAATTCTCAAAATACTGAAAAAGAAAGGGGAAATATAACACCATCATCAAAAAACCATATATGTTTATGTGAGCATGATATATCACATCATAATAAAATAGAACTAATAAAATTCATAATGTCGATAAACCAAACCAGAATGTGTAATGATCACATAGTGATCAAACAATCAGGCCAATAATGAGTTCTTCTAATCAAGTTTTCTATCTAGATATGAAATAAATTAGGCTTTCATATTCATTATTTGGACCAACTCCAAAAGCTCACACAGTTTATTGGAAAACAATCATGTAAGCTATCATGGTGTTCCTACCCAAAGTATTTCATGGTACCTTGAAAAAACAATGGATTTTCACATAGTGTTCCTTCTAAAGGATCACACAGTCCCTAAAATAGTCCCCTCTCACACACCTCATTTAACCTATTCTCTAATCCAAAAAACATAACCAGAAAACATACTTCCAATAAATCCACATGCCACATCTCAATCCATTTCCATAATCAAACATGGCCATTTTATCAAAACAAATTTAAAAAGGTAAATTAACTTATACAACCATTAGATAAATCCATTTAAATCATTAAAATCACATTGATCTATTTTATCAAACAGTTGGTGTGAATACATGATAGACCCTTTTGAAACCGAACATTAAACCACAAATTTTTAAAATCAATCCATTAAGAATAGAACATGTGGGATAAACATCAACCATAAATCAGAAAAATTTAAATTTTGAAAAAATAAACAAATATTGCATATAAATTTAATGGTAATCCATGAAAATTATCCTTAAATAGAAAAACCTAACTGAGATTCAGTCCAAATATCATCACATCTGACAAAACCACCAAGAAGATGTAGAACTAGGCTCGACACACCGAAAATATATGAAATAAAATCAAAACCCCCATCACATTCCATACATTAGAACAGACCCACCTGTAGGGTTCCACACTTCAATAAAAATGTAATAATATGAAATAATTATGTGTATATAAGGATAAAATATAATGGATTTGGAGTTACCTCAATCTAAATCATCAAGAACATAAGAGAATCCACCATGAAGTGAGATGGGATGCTCCACCCCCAAGGATAAGTGGTTTTAGATGATGAGAGGATGGAAAATGAGGCGAAAGGCGTACCAATATAATGTGGTTCTATCTTTTCCTGATAACCAAATCATTGATGACCAAGATAGACTGATACCGATAGAAACACCTAATCACCATCATAAAATAATAATAAGTGATGAAAATGGTCAAAATATGAATTTTGGTGACATTGAGCTGTTGATAATTCTTTTTTGAATCATCACTACTATCACAATCGTCTCCTTGATGAGGCTTGATATAACCAAGGAATTACTTCCCACCTCACTAACACAATGTTTTTAGGCATGGCCATTCATACAATGCCTCTGATGGGGCCAACCTGGTCGAGGCATGGTAACTGTTTCCATATGAAATATCATCCAACAAAAGATGACTTCCCTACGAACCACCAAAACTAATCACACACACTCTCTAAAAAACATTGAGAGTCTATATGGATTTCTTTAACTAATCATTCATCTTAAATTAGTACTGAATTCTCAACCTGAGGTCAGATCCCAGTGTATCTTATAGTACCTTCCTGAATCATGAACATAAATGAGAATCCCAGTTTAAAACAATTGCTGGTGGAACATTAAGAAGCAGAAAAATCTCGAGAACATACAGGAATCTAAGGTCCTCTACAGTCATCGACTCCCTAATTTGTAAAAAGTGGGATGATTTCATCAAAAGATGAATAATCACCCATTTGGATTTTTTACCACATGGTGTAAAAGATAGCTCAATCACAAAATCCATAGAGATACCATGCCACCTCCATACTAGAATAGGATGTGGATGGAACAAACTGGATAGTCTCTACTTCCCATCCATGATCCTATGACAAGACAAACATCTTGAATCAAAGTCCGATACTACATGCATCATCTCAGGGCACCAATACCAATGTACCATGGTATAAATTTTTTTGGTTACCCTAGGGTGAACAACCTAACATTAATGATGTGAATCATGAACCACCTCATTCCTCATTCTTAATGGAGAAACATAAACCTATGAAAAATTATAGATCCTTAGGGATACTGATTTCAATAACCCAAGGTCTCCCCACCATTTAGAGGAAAACTAATCTAATATAATCCAGGTTCACATACTTTCTCACTCCTAACCAGATTTATATGAGATGGTGTGACCTACAGAATAGACCAGAACACCCACTCTTTATACTCTTATACATATAGAATTAGATCAGAAAACAAACTCATTAGTCCCCACCCATCTATTTAATCTTAAACAACATACAACGGAAGATTCCTACTCAACTTATTAGTGACCGCATTTCCATTCCCAGGTGTATAATAAATCATGAAATAAAATATCTGGAGGTACTCCACCTAGCCCCTTTGTTTGAGTTTTAGGTCCCTCTTTGTGAAAATGTACATCAGATTTTTCTGATTCAAATATATTGTAAACCCTTACCTAAGGAGTTAATGTATCTATTAATTTAATTCTTTCATTATATATTCTAATTCTAGGTCATGGGTGGGATGATTCCACTCACGTGGGAGTAGCTTCCTTGATCCATTAGGCACCACATGCTCATCCATCATTAACACGTAACCAAAACCCACATACTAAGAAAAAGAAAACAAAGCATAATATCTTTAAAACGCATCCAAAAAAACATGTGAGGTTTCTTATGTATATATATAATTTTATATATTTTTTATATGTATATTTCTTTAAACAAAAACATTCAAAATAAATTTTGTAAATTATTTTAGCAAAAATACATTAAATACCATTATTGGTGAATTTTTTTGGATATAATAGATTAAAACAACCACCCCTTCAAATCTTGTTTCTTCATTTAAAAAACAACCTTTTCTTATTTTTTATAGAAACATGTGGATGAAAATTAAAACATGCATGAGTAACAATAATTTTACTTGGTTCACCCACACCATGCTGCATCCGAGGAAAATATAAAGGAAAGGTTCTTATTTACTAATTACACTAATTCATAGTACTATTACAAAGTTTGGAGTAGACTAAATATCACTCTTTTTTTACAACCAATCACAATGTGAAATATAATTTCTCTCTACTAAAGTGTCCCCACTACTCCTTCAATAGAAATATCTATTGATCAGTAGAATAAATATTTATTTACCAAAATTTGGAGCATCATTAACTTACAAAGTCTTTCACATGGTGAATACCTCTTTACCACATACTTACTGGTAAATCCCTTATAGTTCATATGATATTTAATTATGATAGAAGTCTATTTACATCCATTGTGAAACTTCCCAATTCTTCAATAAAATATCCAAATTTTGAGATTCTTCCAACTTTCTTGAAGCTCCATAATTTCATAAAGGACACGTAGACATCTCAAATCCCACTACATTAAGAAATCTCACTTAGCCTTTGTAAAGATCACTCATTTTTTGAACCTCTCTTATCCTCCATGATGTTTACAACATTCTAGATGCTCACAAGCATTATGATGTTCACATATTTTTTTTGATTCTCACAACTTTCACACTTCTCAAAAACATCATAAAGATTACATATCCTTCATGAACATCCTTTCCCCATTAATTATATGATCTTATGAAAACCTTTGTGCCTAAAACATCCTTCTTGAATCAACTTCCTGAATTTAGAGACTTTGTATTATTGTTAAGGTTTTCGTACATCCAAATAATGGGAAGAATGTTATTTATAGATGTAGGATCCACTTAATGATGCTTTTAAACCTACCAGGGCCTTCTCACAAATCTCTTTATTGATTCTCAAGAAGATCTATTTCTTCATGAAGATACCCTGAAAATTTCCTATTTAGTGAAGCTTCTCATAATCATGAAGCTTAACGTCATGTCTCTGTGCCTTGACCATTAATCACAAAACCTCCTTTGAGAACCTTCAATCCATTGTGACAATATATTCTAGGTTCCTTTGCAATTCTCCAAATCTTAATGAAGCTCCAATCATCCCCAAATTTCACGACTTTACTATATTTGGAAGATTCATTCCAAAAAAACAACTTTTTTCAAGATTGAGTCATCTTCTAAATTTTAGAACACTATGAAATGTTAATAACTATTACAGAAAAATAAATGTACTACTTATGGGGAATCCAATCCTATTTCTTGGACATTTTCAATATACATTGTCTACAAAATCTATAGAAATCTAGAACTATCCTTGGAAACCATCCTTGTCAACAAACACAATCAACCCATAAACACTGAAATGTTATCATGCATATTTTTTTACCCAAAATTTATATATATAAACATGTGAATATACTAATATAAATGTTTAAAAAACATTTATGTTTTTTGATATATATATATATATGTATGTATATATCTTTTATATGTATATTTTATTTAAAAACTGGTTAAAATAAATTGGTTGTAAATATATTTGATTAATAAATTATGTAATACACACACGCATACATACATATACCTATATGTATCGGTATATATCTATATAATATATGATGTAAATAATAAAGTAATGTTTTATGAAAAAGATTAGAAAATAAATTTGAATCAAAAAATTTAACAAATCGATATTTATAAGATTTTTTACATAAAAAACATTATAAAAACAATTTTAATAAATAAACAATAACAATTAAGAACAAGTAATATTTATTATAAACTTCGATAATAATGATTAGTACAACAAACTAATACATTGTAAAAAATATAACAAAAACAAAAAATTATTAAAAATCTGTAATAATTAGTAAATATTAGAAATATAGTAATAATTTAAACAATTAGTAATAATCATTAAATTATTTTTAATAATTAATAATTAATTAGTCATTATTAATAATAATTTTTAAGTAATTGTGATAATTAAAAAATATTATTAATAATTTATAAATTTATGGAAATTACAATATTTTTTAATGAATATTAAAAGAAAGAATACGAAATTGTATATATTATTAAACATTAGTAATATTTATTAAAAATTAAATTTTAATTAATACATATTTATTTTCACTTAATAAATAATTTTATCATTTATTTAAATTAAAATAAATTAAAAATTATTCATAATAATTACTAAAATTTCTATGATATTTAAAAAAAAAGATAAAAATATAATCACAACTATAAGAAATTCACAGAAATTAGTATAAATGCAGTATAAATTGAAATAATTATGGTGAATCAATAAATAATTTTTAATAATTAAAAAATAATTTTCCAATATTATTAATAATTATAAAATGTTAGTATTAATTACTAAATATTATTAATAATTTTTATATGTTAGTAAATTATGATAATTTGTATTAAATTTTATAAAAAAATATATTTGAAACATTAATTAGACATAAATAAAATAAAATTATAATTTTTAATTACTAAAGGTGAGTAATAATTATTCTTATTTATGTTTTTATATAAATAATTATGGATCATAAGGTAGACATTAGTTTCTATTATGCATTCATGAGTGAATAAATCATTGAACAAATCCTATTGGATATGGTATAAATCTTATCTACATTGACGGTGTCAAAACATTTATACCATTTTGATCCTCAAATTTAGAAATTTATTATGAAGGATCAATTAATATTCCTTATAAGGAATATGATTTTTGGAGATTCGATATGTTTGATAATGTTGGACTTCATATACTACACTTTCGTATTTTGAAAGATTGTAATTTTTTGTATCAATATAGTGAACAAAATTTAGTAGAAAATAAAATGTTTTGTGTTGTGAGTCAATCATTGAATAATTTCATACTGGAAGCTCTTTCCCCGTCTATTAACGAAGCAACAAATCATAATGATATACCAAATCCGGAATCAGAATCATCTAAAATTTAAAATTTATTGAAATATGCTGAAGAGGTATTATATTTATCAAATTGTTTATTTTATTTTTATGTAATAAATTATTTTATTTTGGTTTGGTATTCATTCATTGGGTTCACTGTGGGGTTTTAGAGAAAAATGGAGTTTTTAAGGCTGAATTGAAAGTGAAATTTAGTTGGAGGAAATTGTATGCAATCATCCATGAAACCATGAATCTTCATTCCTCTTATAATGTGAGGGAAACAAAGTTATTGCAATGTTTGCTAAACCATGTGGGTGAACTGTATGACCTATAGAATACATTAAAAAGTGGAATATTACTGTCTTTAACTCTTTGTATTTAACCCTAAATCACCTCTAATCTTCCCCATTCATTATTATTAGGCATGAGAGCTTCCTTAAAACCTTCTTGGAGAATTTTAGTATCAATCATTGGGTGGGTTTGGCCTCATTTTTTCAAGAAATCATCAAGTAATTAATTTATCCATTTTTCTCCCTTTATGTAGGGTTCTTCTTCCCTCACATTTGGGTTTTACTTTTTATAATGGGAAGTTGACCAAATTAGGGGTCTATCATATGTTATTGGGAGAAATATTGATGGTTATTTCTCAATATTTCATTTATAGGGGCTTATGGTGGTGCAGTTGTGGTTTTGTACCAGTTTCTGAAAGTTTCCCAGTGTTGGGTAGGTGGTTCCATTCCTTGACATTATTAGATGATTTTGTACTTCTTTCTTAGCATTATAAATGTGTTCTATGGTCTTTATTTGTTATGAAAATAAGTTTTGAAAGTGGTTTGAGATGAACATATTATGAATGTTGTTTTTCTAATGAAAAATGGTTGTGTTTCATTTATGTTTCATTTTGGTTTTTCTGGAACATGTTCTATGGTTTTTGTGATAGTTCAAAATAGTGTTTTAAAATTTTACCTGATGTGTGAATGTGTTTCATGTTTGTTTTTACACAGGAAATGGGTTTTGTTTCATGTTTTTTTCGTTTCTATGCACTTTAATTGTGTTTGTGAATTTCAAATGTGATGTGAAGAATGTTAGAAAATTGATTAGGTTTGAGTGTGAATCTAATAGGGGCTTTTCCCATGGAATTGTATGGATTTCATATGTAACCTTTTTTGTGTTTCCAAATGGTTTCATAAATTCTGAAAGTGGTAAAAAATGTATTTCTAAATTTTTTTGGGGTTTTTTTAATATGGAAAATTTATTTTCATGGAAGATGGTGGATTCCATTTGATATTTGATGGTTTTATCAAAGTGAATTTTAATGAAATGATTTCTTTATGTGTAATTTTGATAATTATAATGTGTAATTGAATGTAATTATTTATGTGATATGTGAAATGGAATTTCAGAAAAAAGGAGATCCTAGGTATCAAGGTGGGAAAGATAGAAGTATTATTCTAGTTTACTCAATAATGGTGAGGCTAGATTCATCTAACAAGATTGACGCTACAACACATACTAAACATGTGATATGATCATAGACCACTAATACTTGGGATGTGTTCCCTGAAAGTGGATCATTTATAGAAACACTATTGGTTTTGGATTATGATATGGAGACCTCAGAACTTGGGATGAGTTCCCCTCTAATGTATTGTACATGAGAATGCAATTGGTATTGGTTGGATAATTTCATCACCGAGGTACTTGGATAGAGGGGTCACACAAGTTCACATTACCAATTGGGATTTCCAATAGTTCTCTCTTGTGATTTGATTCTTATGTGATGTGGTTATAGCTGTTGGTATATGGTAGACCATGTGGACACTTTAATTTATAAAAACCCTATTTCTGAAAAAGGGTTTTTAGTGTTTCTCGAGAAAGATTTATTTAAAATGTTTTCTAGGAAATGCTTCAAATATTCTGATAGAAGTGTGCATGTTAATTTATTTTCTAATGTTATAGCAAGGAATATTTTCTTTTGGGTGGAACTCTACTGGTCTTGGGCTCACACCCTATATAAACCTTTGGGTGTACGTAGACTTTGTTATGTATATCCCTTGTAAAGGCAAGATGTATCATTGTAGTGATGGTGGATCTGATTGCAAGTGTTCCAATTCATGAAGGTGATGGTGGTGGTGGATTTATGGTGATGAATTTATTGTTGAATAGATGTTTTAGGGATGTATTTATTTTTAAAATTATATTTTGGAACTTTTTGTCTTAGTTAAAGTTAAAAACATTAAATTTGAAAAATTCTTTTACCTCATTTGGTAATGATTATCAGTTACATGATGTTTTTTCGTATTGGGTTTTGTGGTTTTATAAAGGTATGGAATCATTCACAAAGAGAATTGTTGATGCCCAGCCACCAGTTCCCAACCCATGAGGATTGGGAACACCATTTAAATCTTGTCTCAGGCCGGGTTGGGTGTCGAGTTGGATGTAACCATAGATTAGTTCATGAAAAAATCTTATTAAGTAGAAGTTTTTCTCTTATTGGGACAATTTATTTGGGAAGAGTTTGGATAGAATCTTGGTAGTATTTTCAAGGCTCAAGGTTCTATTTCCAACTGGGGTTCCGGGCCAGTATACCTCAAGACATGGCTTGGTTCTCCATGGGATGTTAAAAAATTTGATTTGAATTCTCCAAAATTTTGATGTATAGGTTACAGATTGTATATGTATACTGCGTGGGGATGGAGTTGTTTAGTTAGTCATGTTATTTAATCAATTTGGTTATGTTTCAATTTGTGGATCTTTTTTATATTTTTTATTTCTATATAAAATTTTCAGAATTTGTGTTGATGTTTTATTTGATTGTCTCCCTTTGGTCGTTTCTTCTATAGTAAGATAGCTCCTTGGAGAATTCATGTGAAAATGTAGAAAATAATGAAGAGAGTTCTCCCTCACCAATCCATTAGAGATTAGTCGAAGCAGTGGTTAGGTTTTTCAATGCTTTGGGTCAAAGAGTGGGCTTTGTTCCTTATCTGGTTAGAGAAACTAAACTAGGTCCTCGAAGGGACAAAGCAACGAAGTTTCTAAATAATAATCCTCCTTTTCAAGGTAGCATGGATACATTGGAATAAAAGTAATGGTTTTAGAATATAGAGATGATTCTTGAGTTCCTTGATAATCCTAAAGTAGTTAGAGTGAATTTTTCTTTGGTTATGTAGGAATGTACCAATCAAAATAGGTGGGACAAAGTAGTTCAAGATGTAATGAACGAGAAGATGGGTTGGAATGATTTTTTGTTCATAATCAATGAGCTATATTGTCCTAATATTTTGGACTTCTCCATGCATTGGGAGTTTTGGATCTTAGATAGAGATACTGCATTGTGATGAAGTATTCCAACCACTTTGAAGAGGTAGATCAGTTCACATTTGAGATCATTTCCAATGAGCATTAGAAGGATCAAATGTTCTTGATGGGTTACTAATAGAAATATTATCCGAAGTATTTTTTAAGATAAAGAATTATGTCGAGGTGTTAAATCATTATATTATTGTTTAAATTGATCATAGAGGCATGTATAATTTCCCTAGTGAAGTTGCAGTTGTGGTCTGTGGCTGTTAATGTGAGAATAAGAGGTAGTGAGATGAGTAGGGGAAGAAAGAAGGTGATAGTTGATCCAATCCTTCCCGATTGTCATCATTTTTGGATTTAGATGTCAGGTCAGTTATGTGCCACCAATTTAGAAATTTAGGGAACATACAATCTACATGTCCATCTCCACCTAGACCATGCCAATGGAGTCGAACAACGAAACACTTGTAACTATTTTGAAAAGTGGAACAACCATATTTGTGTGGTATAGGATCTATGGATTCCAAAGTGATTTCATCCCAGTAAAAACCATCCAGGATAGTGGATTCTTGATTTGGAGGTCATCGATGTAGGGCTAGATCATCACATGGTTATAGTATCTTCAGGGTATATTCAAATTCCATTGGTCATTATGAGGGTAAAGCAAGAGATAAGGAAACATCATGCAGTGGATCAAGAACCAGTGGATTCAGATGCAGTACCTATAATGGTTTGAGGTACAGTTCTAATATATCATCTTAATTATTTTCCTGTTTGATATAAGTTCCTCCTTTTATTTTATTTGTTCATGTCTTATTTATGTGTTAAAGTTTCCTACCAATCTTATGGATTATGTGATGGAGTTAATAATGCTTCTTGGTAACAAGCGAGAGAAGGGTTTCAAGTGACTTTATTGCACACTCAACATGTCAGGGGTTCAAATAGAATAGGATTATATGGTATTGTATAAGAAAAAATTTGAATTGATTATTTTTATGGATTCAATGATTCATTTTTAGGAACACAGAAATTTCTCTCAGTGGTGAGTAAGTTTTGTGGCACTGTACGAAAGTACCAAGGTATTTTAAGGTGAATGATATCCTTGTTTGAGATGTGACAGAACACCACTTATATAGCTAGAAAAATCTTTTTATCATATATTATCTCTCATTTTAGAGAATGATGATAAGGGATCTAAGAGTGGATTACCCCCTATGGTGTATGAGTTTACACAAGTATTTTTAGATCATTTATCAGGATTTAATCTGGAGTATTATGTGTATTTCTCTGTTCCTTGGCACTGGGAACACAACTGATATCTATTTCCACATAATGTATGTCCCCACCGAGTTTAGGGAATTAATGGTATAGTTGATGGTTTGGAATGGAAAGGATTCATTTTCCTGGGTCTCTCACCTTATTCCACCCAAATTATATTTTCAAAAAAGGCTGATGGATCCCTATGGCTGTGTATTGATTACCAAAAACCCGAATAAGCAGACAATTATTCCTTTTTGAACAGCTTATAGGAAAGATGTGGCTTTACATGATTCACTTTCACTCCGGGAATCACTAAGTAAGAGTTAGAGAGGTCAATTTTTTGAAAACAGAATTCGGATGTAGGTATGTCCAATTTGATTATTTGTTCATGCCTTATGGGTTAAAAAATTCCCCAGGTGTATTTATGGAGCTTCTAAATAGGGGTTTCCACCACTATCTCAAGTTTTCTGTCATGATCTTTGTGGATGACATACTGGTCTATTATGATACTGAGGAGAGTCATGAGTGACATTTGAGAATTGTTTTAGGCACCCCCTAGGATCATCTTCTCCATAAGAGGATTTATAAGTGAACCATATGGATTAGGGTGGGGAAAGTTCTTGGACATGTGATCTAAAAATAGGGAGTTTTAGTGGAACCTGATAAGATCATTATAGTGGTGTCATGGGAGTAGTTGAAAAATGTTTATGAAATCAAGAGATTTTTTGGACTGGATAAGTATTACATGCGGTTTTTGGGGATTTTTCTTAGCTTGATTCATCCACGAAGTCACTCACCAAGAACGGTGTGAAGTTTCAATTGATCCTAGAGTGTCAGGTGTCCTTTTAGGATGATAATAAAATATTTTAAATAGATTATGTTTTGATATTTCAAGATTCCGGAAAGTGTTATGTGGTCTATTGTGGTGCCTTTTTTCTGGGTCTGGGGATATTTCTAATAAAAAATGATCATGTGGTGGCATAAATATCACTCTCTAACTCTGACCACATGATATGAATTATCCGACCATGGACTTGGAGTTAGAAAAGGTGGGTCATTTATTAAAGATGTGGCACCATTATATTTTTAGGGAGAAATTTGTTGATTATTATAATCAGAAGATCTTCACCTACATTTTCTCTTAGAAGGATCCGAATTTGAGGCAATTTAGTTGGGTTTAGTACATTTAGGGGTTTGATTTTGATATAGTATGTATCTCGGTAAACGGAAGTGTGTTGCAAGATTCATTGAGTAGGAAATTACCAATGCAAGCAATGAGAGAGTGTAGTGATGAGTGGATGTTGATGGGTCTCTTCAGTTTAATGCATCTCAAGTGATGAGTTTTTAAATAATTTTATATTGTTATTAAATGGTGTGGATATACCTTGTGAGTATTTGTTTTCTCATGAGGTGGTTTTGTGCCTCATGGGTCTCTTCATGGTTCCATTTTATATGAGGAAGGTGGGGATGCAAGATATCCACCAGTCTCAGTGGTTCATTCATCATAATATCACCAAGATGTTTTATGATGTGAGTCGACAATTTTTTTGGGATGGAATGATTCAAGATATAGATGACTTTATATTCTAGTGGTATACATATCATTATGTTAAAGTAGAGCATCAAATACCTTATGTTTTCATATACCGCAACCTATTCCTACCTGTAAGTTGGATGATATCTCCATGGATTTTATTATGGGATTACCTAGCACACCCGATGTATGGAATTTTTTTTGGGTAGTGATTGAACAACTAGCCAAATTATACCATTTCATTCTTATCAGGTATTCATCCAAGAGGGTGAGTTAGTTCGGCTATATGTTTGACAGATAATGAAACTTCTTTGTGTGATTTTGGAAATTGTCTCAAAGAGGGACCCCCATTTTACCATGTTGTTTTGGGAAGGCCTTCAGAAGGAAATGGTGTTGCAGGTCAAGTTGAGTTTGTAATGTCATCCTGAAATGGATGGTCAGAAAGTGTGATACAATCACATTTTAAAAGACATAATTCGAGCATGAGTTTTGGATTTTGGATGTTCATGGGATATCCATTTTTGATTGGTTAATTTTTCATATAACAATTGTTTCCAATTTCTATTCTAATAACTTCTTTTGAGGTACTTTATGGTTGGTTTTGTCAGTCTCTAATGTGTTGGGATGTGGTGGGTGGGACCACATTATGATGTCTGATCTTTGTGTAAGATACTTATAATAAAATCATGTTCATCAAGAATCTTTTATTGACATAATAGAGTCTTCATAAGCCTTATGCTGACAAGAGGTTCCACTATTTAGAGTTTTTAGTAGGTGATCATTGTTTCAAAAAGTGGCCCCTTGTTTGGGTCATTATCTTTTGGGTAAGAGAGGGAAGGTAACACTGAGGTATGTCATACATTTTGAGATTATAGAGATAATTGGAAAGATTGAATACAAGTTAGCTTTACTGCCTCTTTTGACATCGATTCACGACATGTTACATATAACTCAGATGAAAAAGTACCACCTGGATCTGCCCCATGTAATTAATTGGGAGGGGTTAGAGTTAAAGCCAATTTTTTCAGTATTTGAGAATCCAATACATATTTTGTATTCCAGGGAGAATGTTCTTAATGGGATGTCTATTTTACTGCTATGAGTTATTTAGAATCATGGTAGTGATTAGATTGAGGCATGAGAGTGGAAGACTTCAGTTTAAGGGAGTGTCTATTTTTGTTTTCTATTAAGTCTTTGCAGTGAATTTTTGGGGATGATAAGATTTCCTGGATGGGGAATTATCACATATGTGATTTTTATTTTTTTGTTAATCCTTTTTTTAATTTAGGTTTTTCATTTATTCCTTGAGTTACACATTATTTTATGGAGAAAGATAGAGTATTTGAGGCTCAACATGTGCTAGCCCACAATTGGTGCACCTTTGGTGGAAAGCTTGTGCCATCCTCTAGGAGTCAATGTAGCGACATTCATCTTAGATTGTGATCAATGAATGGTTTCCACATGGATTGGAAAACCATGAAGGATATTTTTGTGTCCTTTCTTGGTCATTAAAAAGTAAAAAATTACCTTCTATCCCACATTATATTTAACCTTAACTCACCTCTAATCCGCCCCATTCAGGATTTTTCAGTTTGAGAGATTCCTCAAACCCATATTAGAGCCTTTTATCATTAATAATTGGGTGTTTTTTGACTATTTTATTCAGGAAATTAACATGTAATCCATTTATCTTTTTATTTCTCCCTTTTTGTAGGGTTCTTCTTCCCTCCTCTCTGGTGTTTCCTTTTTCCAGTGTGTTTTTGACCCAATGAGGTTTTGATTTTGTGTATTAGGATAAATAATCATGATTTTTTTCTTGATTATTACTTTATAGGGTCTTGTAGAGTTGTGGTTGTGGTTTCACATAGTCTTTTAGAAGTTTTCAAGAGTTAGGTAGGTGGTTCCATGCTTTTATATTATTAGTTGATTTTCGATTGCTTGGATGGATTTATAAATGGGTTTTATGGTCCCTGTGTGTGGTTATAAATGTGTTCTAAAAGTGGAATGAGATGCATATATGATGAAAGTTGGATTTATAAATGAAAATTGTGGTGTTTTATGTAGGATTCATTGTGGGGATTCATGAATATGTTTTATGGTTTCTGGGAAAGGTGTGAATGGTGTCTTAAAAAAGGCACTTGAGGTGCGAAGGTCATTAAAGTTGATTTTGGAAAATAAATGGATTTGTTTTGATTTATTAATTTTTTTTCACCTTAAATGTATTTTTTTATTGTGAAAGTGATGTGAAGCATGTTATAAAATGGATTTGGTGTGAGTGTGAATTTGGAAGGGGATTTTCCCATTGAAATGGTTAGATTTCATATATGAGTATGTATTGTGTTTCAAAATGGGTTAATGAATTGTGAATGTGTTGAAAAATGTATTTTTGTATGGTTTTAGAGTGCATGTAAAATGTAAAGTGGATTTTTATTGAAAATTGTGGTTTCTAGGTGATCTTTGATCACTAAATCAATGTGAAATGTGAAGTGGGGATTTCCTTTTGTGCGATTTTCATGATTAGAATCTGTGTGTGAATTTGATGATTTTTGTGATATGTGAAATTGTATTTGAGGACAAAGTTAGTCCTAGGTATAATGGTGGGTGGACTAGAACTACTATGCTATTTGACTCGGTAGATGTGAGGCCAAAATTCATCTACCAAGATTGATGTTACAACACTAACTAAACATGTGACATGATCAGAGACCACTAGACCTTGGTATGTGTTTCCATCAAGTGGAACATTCTTGGGAATGATATTGGTTTTGGATTACATTATAGAGACCATTAGACAATGGGATGGGATCCCCTCTAATAGTCCATGCATGAGAATGCGTTTGGTTTTGGTTGAAGGATTTGATCCCTGCGGTATAAGGTTTCTGGAGTCTCACTTGTGCTAGTCGCCTATAGGGATTTCCCATGGTTAATGATGTGGTGATTATGTGATATGATGCTCGCCATCGGTATATGGTAGACCATGTATACACTTTAGTTTCAAGCAAGATGATTTATGAAAATGGTTTTCTTGTAAAGTGATTCTTGATAATGTTTTCCTTGAATTTTTTAGAATCATTTCAAATATTCTTATGGAAGTGTGCATGTTAATCTATCATTCAATATTACATTATAAAATAATTTATATTTGGTGAAATATTGCTAGGAATTTTCTAAAACCCTACATACACTCTTGGGTGTATTTTGTCTTTTTTATGTTTGAACCAGGAAAATGCAAGATGTATTGCGGTGGTGATACTGGATTTGGTTCGTAGTGCTCCACTTCATGAATGTTTTGGTGGTGGTGAATTGAGGGTGATTAATCTCTTGTTTCATGGAGGTTTTTGGGATGTATTTCTTTTTCCTAATCCTATGTAGTAATTTTTAGATTTGTTAAATTTTTAAACATTGAATCTGAAAAATTTTGGTACCTCGTTTTTTATGATTATCAGTTATGTGATGTTAATTCTTGTTTATTAGTGTGGTTGTATAAATGAGTTAAATAATTTACAAAGTGAATTGTTGATACCAAGGAAAATGTTTCCAGCCCAATGGGATTAGGAATACTGTTCGGTCCTTATATCAAGTATGTTCAGTTGTCAGGATGGTTGGAACCTCAGATTGGTTTATGACAATATCTCGTGTGTCAGATGAGAAAACATGAAGATGTGAAAAAATTATGGACTATTAAATCAGATTTGGGAATTTAAAGTTTTTTATTGAATTAGATATTACATTTTTTAAAATCATTTATTCCTGAAAGAAATACAATACCTGCATATTTCAATGAAATTAAGAGGTTGGCCCATAATTTGGGACTTAGATATTAGAAGATATAGGTGGTCTGAAATGACTAAATCTTATATTATCATGATTTTGAATCATTACATAATTTTTCTAAAATTTGGAGAATATGTTTATAAACATGTACAATGTGGAATGTCTATATTTCATTGGAAATAGTACGTGTATTTTCCAATTACAACATATTTATAGTGTTTATCTAGGTCTCACAACTCAATAGTAATTATGACATTGAATAAATCAAATATTTTTAGGTGAAAAGATTAAATAATCCATTTGATTGTGATTAATATAAACACTATGATCGGATTCATCATTATTTTACATTTGAACCACATAACATATGGTTGGGTAATTCTACTGATGGGTTTTTTATATTTGGAGCTTATGGTAATCAATATTCTTGTTGGCCTATTTTCATTACTACATAAAAAATACCTCCATGGATACTGATGAAGGAAACATATATATATTTGTTTCCATTAATTCCTGGAAATCCAATGAAGAATATCGATGTTTATTTAAATCCACTTATTACTAGATTAATATCATTTTGGAACAATTATGTAACTAAATTTGATATAGTTGCAGATAAATTTTTTAAACCAACGGTACCATTAATTTGGAAGATTAGTGACTTTTTGTTCTATGGTATGTTATCTCGATGAAGTACACATTGTCTAAAATCATATCCATATAGCACATATAATAATAAATCATTTATTTTCAGCAATGAGATATATAATAGTTATTTTGACTGTCATAGAAACTTTATTCTTCTAGATCACCAATATTTATGGAGTAGAATTGATTTTACAAAATGTGGAATTGAGAGAGGAGAATATCTATAAGTACTCTTAGGTATTGTGGTAAAATATAAATTCTTCATTATATCTTTTCACTTTTGTACAAACCACAAATAAAGAAAAAACAAATGGTTTTGGGAGCCATCGTAACTAGAGAAAGAGGAATATTTTTTGGGACCTTATACATTGGTATAATTTGTTGGTTTGTCACATGTTAGATGCAATTAATATTAAGAATGAGCTTTTTATGACATATTTTATGCTATTTAAAAGACACTTAAAAAGTCCAAAAATAATGTAAAGGCACAGTTTTATCTTTCCCAAATTTTTATACATCATGAACATGAATTTTTTAAAGATGAATGATCACACAATTTAATGCATCCAAAAGAAACATACACACTCTATAAATAATATTATTTATTAATCTGTTAATGGATTAGATATTGGAGGTTACCATTGGGTTATGCTTCTATTTTGTCTCGTATCATAAATGGGATTATTATTGGGTCAAAATGTCAAGACTACCATGTCAAAATGGGAGGATTATTGCCTATTATTCTGAGAGGGATTTTTAGTTCTTCATTATGGGAATAATTTATCGAAATATGATATTTATTCTGAGATTTTTAGTGAGAAAATTAGATTATGGTGCATTCAGTATTCTGAAAAAATACGTTGTTTTAATTTTATGAAAATTTGAGAAAATATTCCTACTGGGCTTCTTTTTCTAAATAAAACAATAAATATTTAATTTTAAATTTTATGTTAAATGTTGAGTGTTGATACAATTTCGATTGATGTATATTTTTGAGAGATATATGAATCAATTAAATACGAAAGTACATAATAAATAATTTTATAAAGGGTCGATTATAGTCTCACACTTACATGAGGAAATTTATAATTTCTTCTATTATTATTTTCAATCGGAATATCATTAAAAACATTATTTCATGGGACATAATGAAAAAATCATAATGATTTCACATGCCCTAAATTTTTAGTTTTTAATTATTCGGACATTGGTTATTGTGGTTATCATGAACGATGGGTTATATTAATGAACATTAAAGAGTTCATACTTATGTTCTACAGAATTGTGAATAAATAACATGATTTGTGAATGAAGTACTACTTTTTATTATTATTTTAGATATTATAAATGATATATTTATTTATATTATTTTTTATACTATTTGATGACCATATCAAAACACATTATACAAATTACATCTACATCTCTTGAATAACTTCTTATATATAAATTTTCATAATGGATTTAATGACTGGTACCTTAAGTTGTTTTTTATAGAACTTTAGATAAATTTTGTAATTATATCAATTAATAATAATTTTTATTATTTTAAATAAAATAAGATTGTAAAATTGATATTCAGTTATGTTTTTTCAAAAAACATCCATTGAAATTGGTAAAATCAAATAATGGGTTGGTGTTTAATGGATTTTAATTCCACACACAAATATATATTTTACCAAATAAATAGATGAATAGTGATGTTTATTTCAAATTATATCATCATAAAGAAATTCAAGATGAAATTTACGGTATACTAGATGAAATAATTGTGTTATCTTATCTGGGAAGAAATTATGTAAAAATGTTTAAATTATATTGGTTTAATATTGATCCCGGGTTTTGTTCCCATCTATTACATGGAGTCATTGACATTAAATATAAAATTATTTACCAATCAAAAGAAATATTTATGTTGAAACATCTTGAACATAATTTTTACTATGAAAATTGTTTTGATGTTTTGATAGATTTAAATAACTGGGGGAGTATAATAAAAATTAAATCGCTTGAAAATCATCTACTTGAATGTAAAAATCGTTCTGTCTAAGTACAATGCATTGGAAATTCTCAAGAAACATCTCCAAAAATATCCCATACCCGATTAGATATAAATATCGATGATGAACCTCCCAGTTAAGGGATGATTACATTGGTAACATTGATGAGGTTATAAGGGATGATGAAATTGAACGTCATGTGGGAGTAAACGATGCTGAAAATGAAAATAAATACATTTTCCTCAATGAAGATTATCAATAAGATGAAAAATGATGTACTATACTTAGGTATTTATTAGGTATTTATTATTTATATTTTTAGGAAAAATTATTTATAGGCAATAATTTTTGTTTCAGATGATTGGACCCGATGATATACTATGTTACTTCACTAACGCCAATACTTGTTAGTTTTTTATATTTTATATATACAGTAAAAATTATTAACGTGTAATAATATTGTATTTTTTTATGGGATTTATTTATTTTTTATATTTTATATCTATCTTAACAAATATACATTGGTTAGAATATAA
This sequence comes from Viscum album, assembly GCA_963277665.1. Taxonomy (NCBI): domain Eukaryota; kingdom Viridiplantae; phylum Streptophyta; class Magnoliopsida; order Santalales; family Viscaceae; genus Viscum; species Viscum album. Next base: position 48,928,923 of record OY728130.1, on the reverse strand, counting down.
TGTTATGGTATTTATTTATAGGTAATAATAATATTATATTATAATATTATTTTTTCTATATTTGATATATGAATTAAACATTAAATATAGTTAATATTATTATATTTTGGTATTTATTATTTTATTATATTGGATATTTGTATTAAATTTTATTATAAATAATATTAGTTTTTTTTCAGTTTGATAGAGATGATCCCGACGATCTATTTCATTCTCTCACTAACGTTGGACATCTCGATGATGATCCTAATTTCTCCGATCATTAGGAGGCTTGACTTGTTAGGTGGATGCTCTATCATTTTTAATTGATGATTACATACCCTATTTTAGATAAACTTCTATCTCTTATTTTAGATCTATATTTACAAAGGAATGTTCAATTGTTTAATGTATTTATTTTATATTAAAATTTTGTTTTAATTTTGGTAATAATATTTTAATTATTTGTTTTAAATTACATTAGTTTTTACATTTAGCTAATGGGAAGGCTAGTTTGACTCTATGGAATTATTATTCTAAGCCATGGGAGTCATGGGATCAATGTCCCATTTCTATTCGTCAACAGATGTTTAGCCAAAGGATTGTACATTATAAAATAATATATTTTATAAAAAAATTACTTAATTAGTGAAATGTTATTTTTATTTATCTTATAGAAATTATGGGCTCTAATTGATGATATCTCTCTATATCTTATATTTGTGAGGCATACGATATTTTTATGTATGAATGTTTTCATTAGTTTTAACACAGCCTTAGAAAGTGATCCATAGATAGTGGTCCTGCTACCATTTATACCGGTCTTTCATCTTATATCGACCTAACTATATCTCAACTCACGTATGGGATGGATTATTCCAATAATATCTAGGAGAATGTTTTAAGAATATGTTATCATCTGGATATCATAACCAATGAAGGTATGAGGTAACACATTGGGTTGGGGGTCATACATTTGGTATAGAAATTTCTTTTGTAACTAATATTATTTATTAATATATATAATTTAAATTTAAAATGTTATTTATATTATTTTTTCCACTACTGACCCCTCTATTACTGAGTGTAGTGTTTATAAGAATATGTACACTAATCATCATATCGAACGACTTGTTTGTGAAAAATAATTCTATATTATGGTATGTGTTTTCAAAAAAATTATTTATTTTAATATTACTATTAATGAAATTTATAATTATATTTGAATGAAATGTATAAGGCTATGAATTATCATTCAGGATTGAGAAAGAAGGATTATATTAATGGAAAAAACCAGCAGTCGTACATAAGAAGATCCAAGAAGGGAAGTTGTCCAGCCAGAGTTGGTTGGTGTCGAAGGGGCCCGAGGCCGCCAACTGATGGGCTGCATTGTTTCCATCCCTTTGGTAAAGGAGAAGGTGCAGAAAAAGAAGCCTTGGCACAGCGAGCGTATTGTTCTGACGATAAAGCCAAATGCCTGGAGTCCGGCGTCATTTTATAGTAACTATATAAACCTTATAGAGTGAATACACAAGAAGACATGGAAAGAGCCAAATTAGATAACTAAGGGTTAATGCTAAATTATAATGTTATATTTGAAACACATATTTGTCTAAAATCTATTGGTTGAGAGGATTCAAAATACGAGTCATATTATCTTCAAATGTAATAAGTTTAGTTCCTTTTGATACACAAATTTAGTTTATAATAAAATAATATTTTCAATCATTCCTAAAGAGCCCCTCCACCCTTATCAAAATCCACCACCTCTAAAAAATTACTCACACATCTCAAGCCACATGTGTAACATCCCAAGCTTCCACGGTACACTTCTCTCTGAATAATACAGTACCGTGTGTTGTACGCAACTTTTAGTTCTAACGTACACCACAACCAATCAAACTAGCCATTATGAATAGTAATACCCTCTTTTTGATATTTAATACATTTTATATTTCAAAATGGACTTCATTTTTGGATTCGGAATATTGAAATTAGCTTAGTGTAAATTTTTGGTACTTTTCTGATAACTTTCACATTTTGATGAATAGTGAAAATTACTAAATTTTAATTAAAAACAACTTTTTCAATCAAAATAATTAATAGTGATAAATTATGAATTAGTGTGGTTTTATAGTATATTTAGAATATAGTTTCACCATTTAATCCAATGTTGGTCATTGGACAGTATTTCACATTTAAACTGGACATAAACAAGTGTCAATCTTTTGACATTTATTATTTCTTAAAAACACGTTTTTTGTTTTGACAACGGGAATTAATTTTAAATTAATTTATGCCACTTCTATGATTTGAATTTGAAAAAATGGATTCAATATTTTTAATCAGGATTCCCAAATTGTTTAAATAGGTAACCCTTATTTTTAGACATTTTGAATAATTACTTTGGTAAATATTATATTTACCATGATTAAAGGGTAAATATGGTAAATAAGGGTAAACAAATAATATTATAATAATATTAAATTACCCTAGAACATGTCATAACCCAATTGTTTGATACATTTCCGACCATGGGCATCTTTGGGTTGATTTTGGGACACCATGGATCCACTTGTAACTGATAATGACACTTTATATTAATTAAGTTAAATAGAAAAATGACATAAGCATATATCTTTTTGCAAAACAATTTTTACATTGGGTTATATATGTTATATTTTCGACTATAAATATAAATTAGAAATCTAAAATGATTTCCTACATAATTTTATTTTATTTATAATTTTAAGATATTTAATAATTAAATTTATTTATAACAGAATAATGATGGAATATTTTTCTTATTAATGAATGAATCAAATAATTGGTATTATAAATGTTATAATAAATATAATTTGAAAGTATTGATGCCATAAACTAATTTCATTGGATAATATAAAATTTTAGTATTGATTAAATGAATTTGGTTCGAATTAATAATGTTATTAAGACTTTAACAAAAGTCAATTATTAAATAGTGTCAAAATTGACATAACGAAGTTTTTAAAACAAATATGATATTATTAATTTATATAATATTCTTAAAAATCTAAGGATCGGCCAAAGTACTTATATGATGATATTTATGTAATTAATGAACCACTTGTGGTTCTATTGGAAGTTAATAGTACGTTTATTAACCAAATAATATAAAATTACAAAGAGACATGGTTGATGTCAAACTAATTAACTACGAGTTAAATCTAAAAGATAAGGTTAATATAGTGACCCAAACCTATATAAAACCTATTGGTTGAGTGGGTTTCGACCCCTACCCACTTTATTCTTCATATAATTCATTTTTTAGCCATTATAAACCGAATATTAATTTATTATAAAATAATACATTAAGTTTCTCCTAAAGAGGCCCTCCTACCCCTTATAAAAAGACACCACTTCTAAACAATTCTTCATTCCGTAAAAGCCTTTTGGTTCGGACAACCCCTTCCCAAATGTCCTATAAACTTCCTTCAATTCAACCTAGTGGATTTAGTTTGATCAGAAAGCCATCCTAAAGATCCCTATTGATCAAATCAAAAGTAAGAACCCGAAGAAGAGGTAATGTTTTCACCGCCCTCTTTCAAGTTCCATTCTTCTTCCACTTTTTCCTTCTTTGTTATTTCAATTTTAAAATAATAACTCCAGTATCTTATATATACTGTGATGTTATTATAAATATGGTATAACCATATTCAGTATTCTTTACATCCTTTTAATGACATGTCACTATACGAGCGTACGTACGGATTTCCATCTCCACGTCGTTGTGTAATTGTTATTCAAAACATTATTATTTGGATGGGTATGATAATGATGTGTAATTGATGTAAATTATAAATATAACATGATAATGATTCTGTATATATGATATACCATAAAATTATATATTATTTTAGTATTAAAATAATGATATTGTCACTTGTGCGTATATATGGACTCCCGTCTCCACAAACACGATGAGATTCATTCCCCATCGTATCCATTCAAGACTAATTTTCATTTGATGATTAAAAATAGTTCTTAGAGACATGATATAATTCTGGATATGAATAATACACATCCCATACATAACAAATATAGATCACATAACAAATAATATTAAGTAAAATGAATCCGTTAACACACGAAACGACGTTAATACGAAGATATTATTAACAAATCAATGTTAAAAGATCATATATGATATCATATTAATGTATATAATTATTGTATAATTAAATAACAATTATTTCACCACTATAAAGAAGGTAAACCTATCCTCGACCAAGGAAAAGTAGAAGGTAAGGGTCTATTTCATAATTTTTTCATTATCCGAGGTTGTTTATACATAATTATATACTGGGACCTCTTTATCATCCACATACATGATTCTTAAAAATGTATTTCAAATCATTCTTACTATTTTACAGAAAATGGGTTAAATTCATTTATACCCTTGTTTTAATTTTTATAAAATGGTTTGAAAGGAATCTTTTCGTCGTTTTCCAAACAAGGTCCTTTTTAACATTTTCGACAAAATTAAGGAAAGAATGTCTCTTTTTAACTTATACGGCGGGTGCGGCTATTTTATGCCATTATAAAATTGTCGCATCTTCCCTTACAATATTATAAGAATCTTTTGAATGTAAATTATTTATTTTATAATTTTGTGACTCTTAAATGGTTTCAAAAAAAAGAGATATTTCTCTCAAATAGTTTTTCTTTCATCTATGTCAACATCATTTTAATTGTTTTAATGATTTATTCTTCAAAACCATTCTCATTAATGTCCATGTTTTCGAAATGGTTTTAAGGATTTATTTAAAGGGACATGAATGTTTTAAAATTTTAATTACTTTAAAAAGTTTCAAAGTGGTATGAGACACTTAGATTAAAAAATATCTTTAAATGCCTTCCTTTCTAAATTGTGTGACTTTTAAATGTTTTCATGAAAAGGGATATTTAAATCAAAGAGTTTTACAAATATCTTCCATCTATGTCAAATGTTTTAATGGATTTTAAACATGTTTTTAAGTTGATTTATTATGATACCAAACTTCTATATTGTATTGAAGGTTTTGTGATATGTTTGACCGTGGATGTGATATTTTTATACCATTCATGGTTTATAGTTAAAGTATTGACATTTCATATCCTAGTTCTTATATGGATATTTATGTTATGTTTTAACCTTTTTCATATGAGGAATGCATTGGACATAGTAAGTGATGGGTGGAGGCTGTTATAGCTCCTCGATTCATCAATAAGTCTCATGAGACAACTAGATGTGGAATTGACCGTGGCCTTTTCCCAATTTGATTTATGGTTTTGGCCTAGGCCTTAATAATTTTTGGACGTCTTGGCCATGGTCTTGACAAATTGTTTTAGAATGTCTGGAATTTTACATTCCATATTTATGGAAATAATATTGATGTTTTATGTGGTCATGCAACTAGTAGAATACCCATGATTATGTTTTATTATGGCATTATTTACTATGCTAATATTTTTTCCATAAAATTATTCATGTTTATTATTGGTAAAGGCTTGCGTTTTCAATTATTCACCATGCTTAATATTTTTGCTATTTTCCGCTGTATTTCTTACCCTAACTGAGCATTTGAGCTTACCCCTTTTCTATGTTTTATTTTTTTCCAGGATTCCAAGAAGTGTATTGTGTTTGATATGCAGGGTTAAGCTAAGGGAATAATGGAATTCATAAAGGATTATTTATGTTGTGTTGTATGTCATAAAGTGTAATGTAACATTCATTTATCTAATCTATTTTAGAATACTACTAAATCGATCGGTCCTTTGGGACTTGATTCTTCATAATCATGCTAATGTATTAAAATAATGCACCAAATCTGGGTAACTGGGGTCGGGGCGTTACAGTTGGTATCAGAGGGAGGTTTATCAATAACCTTGGAAACTATATTTAGATAAACTATGATTAGATCACATAGCCCTAAGATAGAATTGGAGGATTAGTATAGAAGAACTTCCTAGAATTTTGGTATTGTAGAGATTTTGAGATTTTTCCAAGAAATATGTACCTGTCTGGATACGAGCAGGTAGAGGTGGATCTGGCACATATGTACCTAGTTGTAAAACAAAAAAACACTGCTTTGAGGTAGAATCGAACGGGAACTGGGGCAAAAAAAGGGACTTACTGCACTCTTGGTTACGACACTCCCAGGGGATATTCTTAGGATAATTCTCATTTTCATTAAAAACAATTATGAAGGGATTATGAGTATATACTTACTGAAAGAAAACATTTTTATGATTATGGACTATATCTATAAACTGCTCAATTTACTATAGGTATTTTACAAGTTTGGAATTATTCATTACGATTCATAAACTAACCTTGTGTAAGCCAGTGTATAGAAATGGTGCCCAGTAAAAGGAATGTGACCACCAACAATACATATGATCCAAAAAGTAAGAAGGATAATATCTTCCACGGTATTAAGACAACATTTAAAATAGAAATAGTCTCTCATGTTTTCTCAACATATGAAGAAATAGTATCATGTGTTAATAAGATAAAGAAATAATTCTCTGATTCCAATGGCTTTGAGGGGAAGAAAGAGAAGAAAAGGATGGAAGAGAGAAAGATGGATAAAGGGAAGAGGGAAAAGAAGAATTTTCCCATATGTGTTAAATGTGGGAAGAAATGCTCTGGAACTTTCCTGAAGGGAATGGGAGTTTGATAAAACTATGTAAAAAATGGACACCAAGCACGTGACTGCAAGGATCCGAAAAAGGTTTCAAATGTACAATGCTTCGTCTGTAAAGATTTGGGACACTACGCGAACCAATGTCCAAATCATCAGAGTATTCCCAAAATGATGATATTGGAAAATAATCATGTTATGATACTACCTCAGATGAAGAAGAATGACTAGTGTTCTTATGTTGTTATTATATGATTATTTCATTTGAGTGTTGTATCAACAATATACTGGTTATATAAAATATGGAGATAAATAAGGATTGTACTGTAGTACTATTTTATTGAGGATTTGAGATTATATGGTTCTATGAAATATTACTTAATAGTGAGCTACACTTTTGGTAAAATACATGGTTGAAGGAAAGGTAATCCTTAATATGATCCTGATAATGTGGTAGTGATTTTGGAATAAGAGATGGTTGATTTCAATAAATTACATTGGATATTATTGACTACCTTGAAACTAAATAATGATTTGTCATTGATGGAGCTTACAAAATTTTTGGATAGAATGAGTATATCCAATATTATATAATGAATAAGGGGGCATGAATGTAATCAATAAGGTTTTATGGTAATTCGGGATGTTACCATCTTTTAAAATAATACATGATGAATGTGTTCACATGTTATTACAGGGAAAAAATGATCCTCATTGTGTTTAACTTCCTTATAAATTTTGGACTTTGAGTTTGGATAGAAGTGTTTTGGATAAGTCTAAAGGTAGGAATGTATTATGATTGAAAGGTTATTTTTGTATTTTTATAAACGGACAACACGCAGACTGTGTGACAACCCGTCGCGTCGGACAAAGCTGTGGGATTCGAACCAACAACCATAATGCGAATGGGATTTATCTCCTACCACTGGACTACGTGAAGTTCCTAGATGACATAATGTATTATCTTTTTTTAAAGGGTCTGATATTTGAATTATAAATTCATTATATTTGGAACCCTATACGATTAGGATTAATAGAGTATTTTTGAGTTGTATTATGTTTTGGGGTGAAAGATGAGTTTATTGTAGAAATTTATTAATGGATAAAACTCTAATTATAAATTAATCAAATATCTCCATGATCTTATCCAATCTCAAAAATAAATTCCTCAACATTAAGAAAAGTAACTTAGAACAAAAACATTGTCCTAGATGGTACCTTAGATCATCACAAATTTATTGCTTTGTGATTGTTGGCCTTTTCATAGCCATGTTCTCTACCACTATCCATCAGATATTGATGTTTATATTTCTATTACATATACATTTTTTCATACATGGAACCCTAGAATGTGTTATTTTCGGTATCTTTCATAATTACCACTCTTTATTTTAAATAGAGGCCTCATTAATCCATTTTTCAATGTGGGATTTCAACTAATATATTTTGAAATGTTAGCCCCAAGTTTCCAATACTGAGCATAAATTTCAAAGATGCAATTTATTGAAGGAGGGTAGAATGTAACACCCCAGGCTTCCATAGTATGCTTCTCTTTTAATAATACAGTAGCGTGTGTTGTACACAACTTTGAGTTCTAACACACACCACAACCAATCAAACTAGCCGTTATAAATAGTAATACCCAATTTCTGAAATTTTATACATTTTATCTTTCAAAATGGACTTCATTTTTGGATTCAGAATATTGAAATTAGATTAGTGTAATTTTGTTTCACTTTTCTGAGAACATTCATATTTTGATGAATAGTGAAAATTACTAAATATTAATTACATTTTTTTATTGAAATAATTAATAGTGATAAATTATGAATTTGGGTGGGTTTAAAGTATATTTAGAATATATTTTTACCATTTAATCTATTGTTGGTCATTGGACATAATTTCACATTTAAACCAGACATAAACAAGTGTCAATTCATGGATTATTATTGTTTCCTAAAAACACGCTTTTTTGTTTTGATAGCGGAAATTAATTTTAAATTAATTTCTGCCACTTCTATGTTTTGAATTTAGAAAAATGGATTCCATATTTGGAATCAGGATTCCCAAATCTTGTAAATAGGTAACTCTTATTTTTATACATTTTGAATAATTACTTCCGTAAATATTTTATTTACCATGGCTGAAGGGTAAATAAGGTAAATAAGGGTAAACAAATAAAATTATTATAATATTAAATTACCCTAGAACATGTAATAATCCTATTGGTTGATAAATTTCGACCATGGGAATCTTTGTGTTGATTTTGGGACCCCATGGAGCCACTTGTAATTGACAATGACACTTTATATTAATTAAGTTAAAGTAAATACAAAAATAACATAAGAATATATCTTTTTGAAAAACAATTTTTACAGAGGGTTATCTATGTTATGTTTTCAACTATAAATATTCATTAAAAATATAAAAATATTTCCTACTTAATTGTATTTTATATATAATTTTTAGACATTGAATAATTAAATTTATTTATGACACAATAATGATGCAGTATTTTCTTTATTAATGAATGAATCAAATAATTGATATTATAAATGTTATAATAAATATAATTTGAAAGTATTGATGCCATAAACGAATTTAATTGGTTAATATGACAGGTTAGGATTTATTAAATGAATTTTTTTGAATTAATAAATCTATTAAGACTTTAACAAAAATTAATTATTAAATATTGTCAAAATTGACATAAAGGAGTTTTTAAAAACAATATTATATTATTAATTGATATAATATTCCTAAAACTCTAAGGTTAAGAAAAAGGACTTATATTATGATTGGTATGTCATTAATTAACAACTTGGGGTTCTCTTGGCATTTTATAGTAAGTTTATTAACTAAATAATATAAATATACAAAGAGACATGGTAAATGTCAAACTAATTTACTAAGAGTCAAATCTAAAAGATATGGTTGATATAGTGACCCCAAACTTTCTAAAACCTATTGGTTGATTGGTTTTCGACCCCTACCGACCTTAGAATTTAAATAATCTAGTTTGGAGCCATTATAAACCGAATATGAATTTATTATAAAATAATACTTTAAGTTTTTCATAAAGAGCCCCTCCTCCCCCTTATAAAAGGACACCACTTATAACCAATTCGTCATACCCTAAAAGCCTTTTGGTTAGTCAAAACCCTGACCGTATATCCTCTAAAATTATCTCACATAAAACTAGATTCTTTAGTTTGATCCGAAATCCAACCTATGTAGCCCTTTTTATCAAATCAAAAAGAAGAACCCGAAGAAGAGGTAATGTTTTCACCACCCTCTTTCAAGTTCCATTCTTCTTCCACTTTTTCTTTTTTTGTTATTTCCATTCTAAAAAAATAACTCCAGTATCATATATATAATGTGATGTTATTATAAATATGGTACAACCATATTCAGTATTCAATCTATCCTTTGAATTACATGTCACCATACGTGCGTATGTAAGGCTTACCGTCTCCATGTCGTGGTGTAATTGTTATTCAAAAAATTATTATTTGGATGGGTATGATAATGATGTTTAATTGATGTAAATTATAAATATAACATGATAATGATTATGTATATATGATATACCATCCAATTATATAATATTTTAATATCAATAAAATGGTATTGTCGCTCGTGCATACGTACAAACTACCGTCTCCACGGACGCGATTAGATTCATTCCCCATCGTATCCATTCAAGAATTATTTTCATTTTATGATTAAAAATAATGTTTAGAGACATGATATAATTCTTGATATTAATAAGATACATCCCATCCAAAAAAAATATGGCTCAAATAACAAAGAATATTAAGGAAAATGAATCCATTAACACCCGAAACGACGTTAATAATAAGATATTATTAACACATCAATGTTAAAAGATCATATATGACATCATATTAATGTATATAATTCTTGTATAATTCAATAACAGTTATTTCACCATTATAAAGGAGTTAAATCTATCCTTGAACAAGGAAAATTACAAGGTAAGGGTTTATTTCACAATCTCTTCATTATCCGAGGTTGTTTATACGTAATTATCTACTAGGACCTCTTTATCATCCACATCCATGATTCTTAAAAATGTATTTCAAATCGTTCTTACTATTTTACATACTATGTATTAAAGTCATTTATACCCTTGTTTGAATTTTTATAAAATGGTTTGAAAGTAATATTTCCATCATTTTCCAAACAATATCCTTTTTAACCTTTTATACAAAATTATGGTAAGAATGTCTTTTTTTAACTTATATGGTGGGTGAAGCTATTTTATATCGTTATAAAATCGTCAAAGCTTCCCTTTAAGGCTTATAAGAAGATTTTCAAATTAAATTTTTTCTTTTATAATTATGTGACTCTTAAATGATTTCAAAAAAAGATATATTCCTCTCAAATAGTTTTGATTTCATCTATGTCAACATCATTTTAAATGATTTAATGATTTATTCTTAAAAAACATCCTCATTAATTTCCATGTTTGAAAAATGGTTTTAAGGATTTATTTAAAGGGACATGAATGTTTTAAGTTGTTAAATACTTTAAAAAATTTCAAAGTGGTATGGGACACTTTGATTCGAAGATGTCTTTAAATGTATTCCTTTTTAAATTGTGTGGCTTTTAAATGTTTTCAAGAAAAGGGATATTTCAATCAAATTGTTTTGCAAATCATTTCCATCTATGTAAAATCCTTTAATGGATTTTAATCTTGTTTTGAAGTTGATTTATTATGATACAAAACTCTTATATTGTATTGATGGTTTTGTGATATGTTTGATTGTGGATGTGTTATTTTTATACCATTCATGGTTTATGGTTAAAGTATTGACATTTTGTATCCCAGTTCTTATATAAATTTTTATGTTATGTTTCATCCTTTTTCATATGATTAATGTATTGAATATAGTAAGTTATGGGTGGAGCTTGTTATAGCTTCTCGATGCATCGGTAGGTCTAATGAGACAACTAGACGTGGAATTGGCCGAGGCCTTTTCCCAATTTGATTTATGGTTTTGGTTGAGGAATTAATTATTTTAAGACGTATTCGATGAGGCCTTGACAAAATGTTTTAGAATGTCTGGAATTATACATTACCTCATTATGGAAATAATATTGATGGTTCATGTGGTCATTCAACTTGTAGAATACCCATGATCATGTTTTATTATGGAATTATTTACTCAGCTCATATTCTTGCCATAAAATTATTCATGTTTATTATTGGTAAAGGCACGCGGTTTCAATTATTCACCATGATTAATATTTATTTTATTTTCCACTATATTGCTTACCCTTACTGAGAATTTGAGCTCACCCCTTTCTATGTTTTATTTTTTTTTCAGGATTCCATGATGTGTATTGTGTATGATATACAGGGTTAAGATAAGGGAATAATGGCATTTATAAAGGATTATTTATTTTGGGTTGTATGTTATAAAATGTAATGTAACATTCATGTATGTAATCTATTTTCCAAAAAAGCTAAACCGATCGGTCCTTCGAGACTTGATTTCTTATAATCATGCCAATGTATTAAAATAACGCACCGACTATGGGTAACTGGGGTTAGGGCGTTACAAAATGACTCATCCAAGATCTGCCCAAATAAGCTCCCAACATCTCTCTTTTCAACCTAGAATCCTTACCTTAGTAAAATGGAACTTCAAGAAATTTCGTTGGTTCAAACCAAAGGGAGTTACCTGATTTAATGGTAACGTCTTCTCTTAAGTTCTTTTCCTTATTTTACTTATCTAACCCCATAAACTCATTTTATTTCATTTTTTATAAAAACAATAGTATCCTAAATATACTATATTTTTTATGAGAATGATTTAAACTAAACATGCACACACCTCCATCTAATGGATATGAACATACTGCTTCTGTGGACAGCGAACTACTGCCTCATGAAACGGCGATTGTTCAATTATCTCCTACCACCTCTCATAGTGGCCATGATGGTGGAACTATAATTATATATGATATTTATGATATTTATTTTATCTCTTTGATTCTGTAATTTTCTTTTATAAAATGCCATTATTCTTTTCATGTTGTATGCATACGATAATTTAATTTGAGGAAGTTCACACTACTGCCCCCTCAAAGTGATATGAATCGTTAATACCAGACATGGAACATGTAAAGGACAATGTTAATGAAATTATGTAATGTATTTAAAATATTATATAATACTAAAATTATAATATACATATGTGTCAATTGGTTTTCATTCCTTTAAAAATGAAAAAAATAAATGAAAGTATTTTTCATTCGTACGTACGACTTACCGTCTCCATGAATAGTGAATTTCATTTTCATATATCCAATAGATAAGGACAATTATAAATACATATATACTGGATATATATGATTTATATGATATATAAATCATGAATATCATTCTGTATCTAATGGATTTTTTACCACATGGACAACTTGTAATTATAAGTATCAAATATCGACAAATTGACCGTTATTAACATAAATGATAATATAATGTTTATAACATGGTAATAAGTGATGTAAAAGGAATAATAAACATGAAAAAGGTTCTTAAAAATTTATAAATTAACATTTGTTTATTATTTAAGAGATTTGAAGAACGAACAAGTCTATTTAGAGATGACGTAAGGGGTTTTCATCTCACTTTTTTGTTCCCATGAGATTCATGCTATATTTTCAAATATTTCCTTTTGTGTGGTGTACGTAAATACCTTTATTTTGTTAAAGGTGTAATATAATTTAATTTATTGGTATTTCCATCATCATTTTACGATCCTTCTTTCATGTGAAGTATATTTTGCAAGATACCAAACCGGTAAGGGAACCTTTCACCCTCCTCTTCTAATCAAAGGCTTCTTTTATCTTATGTCTTTTAAATTTCCATTTTATTATGTTGGGATATGTTATTATATATCCTTATTACTGTAAATTTAATGTCCATGTTATTAGAGACACTTTTATCTATCATCAACACATTTTATTAATTTTAAAGCGATATTGTTAGGCTATTGAGTTTCTGTAAGAGAACTTCTTAACACAATTTCAATTCTTTGAGTTAAAATTTTAATTCTTGATTATGTCATGATACGAATTTGTGTAAATTACCGATGATTGTTTTACAATTAATATCCACTTATATTGGTTGTATTCAAATTTTTCACACATAATTATGTCATTGATTTTCCCTTAATCTAAGGATATGATATTTGCAAGGGACTTTGTCTCAATTTACATTCCTTTGAGACTTATTTTTTGTTATACACAAATTCACTTTTATATGGTGAATATACTGCCCTTTGACATATTATATCATTAATCTACTTCTTTTCATGATATTATTTTCATTTATTAATATTATTCCTTAATTATTGGTATTCAAGCATCTCGCATTTTGGTTAGGAACAATTTAACTAAAATATCATTTTAAATATTTTAATGATTTATTATTCTAAATCACTAACATTAATGTCTATGTTTTAAAAATATATTTAAGTATTTATTTATATGGACATGAATGTTTTGAAATTAAACTTTCCTTCAAAATATTCAAAGTGGTATGGACACTTTGATCCAAAAATCTCTTCATTAATTGTTTTAAATGGTTTTTAAAAATGGTTTGATAAGTCATTGATTATGTCAATATCATGAAATGATATATTGTAATTGAAATTTGGAAATTTTATCCTTCCTTTATGATAGTTTTATATTTTATGAATATGTTTTGGTTATTGGGAATTGTTTACGTATACAGGTGGTCCATGATAAACCTAGGGCGAGTGAACCTGATATAGATCTCCAATGCATTGGGTAACGTGACAGAGGTAAACATTAATGTTTCTATTAAGAGATTTAGGGAATATACTATGAGGGGTATTTCAAACAAAACTCCCTATATATCCGGGAAAGCTAAAATGTAATTATTTTATGTATTCCATACGTTTCCTTTATTGTTTATGTTTTTTGCATGTTATTCATAAATCTTATGATTTTATGAGGTATGTTAAAAGGCTTTTGTTTTGATGGACTAATGTTTTCTTTCAGTTTTATATAACCCTTATTGAGATTTTTATTCATATCAAAAGTTTTGAAATATTTTTCACAAGACTTAAAGATGAATATGGTCAAGGATGGGATCAAGGAAATGTAATGTTATCTAAAACATGGAACTAGACATGAATCTTTTTCTTAAGAGGTTTTATTTTATGAAGAAAATGGAAATTGTGTACAAGTGTCTACTTTGTAATTTTTGGGATGTAATGTAATAGTTATGGGCTAATTCTCTAAAAATATAAACATGAAAAGATTATCAATGTGAATTGTTCATTTAATTCGAGAATATTTAATGTTTTAAGGTAGGGTCCTTATAGTTGGTATCCAAGGTAAGTTTATATAACTATAGAGGTTATTTTTTTAATTAAGCACAAGTTATATAACCATAATGGTTAACATATTAGAAAGAGTCATAACTATTTTAGATAAATTGAATGAGATTAAGATGACATGAATAAGTATATCTTAGTTTTTACCCTCTTAATAAGATATTATATGACGAATTTATTGATATACTCACACTGACCTTTTTTGTTTTAGAAAATTGCTAGATATAGTAGGCAAAAAAGTAATAATGGATATGAAGAAAATTATGACGGTTTTTTGAATGAGCAACTGAATGAAATGGGAGGTGCAATGAGAACTCTTGTGGATATTCTCAACCATCTATCTGGAGCCATGATTGACCATCTGAACCTTGTTGATTTTATAAGGCATCGTATATGTGAGAAACAAATCCCAATGGAAGTTCAGGTAATAATCATAAAGGTATGTATATTCAAAAACCTATGTGTCAAGGATGTGGAAATAAACACATAGGAAAATTATTTAAAGGGACTGGAAGATGTTTTAGATGTGGAAATGAAGGTCATAAAGAAAGAACCGGCAATGGAAAAAAGAAAGCATCTAGTTGACTCTAGGAATGTGAAAGAAGTTCTTTAGGAGGGATAAATTGATTGTTTTAAATGTGGTGTATGTGGTAATTATACAAACAGATGTCCTACTAAGATGGTTTGGGAATGGGATAACCCAGGTATTAAAAATATATGTATACCAATACCTAATTACATTCCAATTAAGGATGAGGAAATTTACAAAGACCAATGAAAGGTATGGAATATTTATTAACTCATGTTTTGACATTTTTGAATCTTAGGATATGATTCATGATTTATTTTTAAGAAATAACTATTATAAAATAATTTGGATAAAATGGATAATGGATCATGATGAACATTTAATGAGTAATAAGTCAACATATAAGCGATTCAGAACTTATAGTAGATTTTAGGATGATGAAATGTTTAAAAGTATTAAGACTATTTTTAAAATGGGATTACATTGGAATACTTTTTTATAGTATGTGTAACCCTTATTTTTATGTGAAATTTTCATTCAAAAAATAATTATCTCTTCTTGTGTGTACATAATGGATAACCTTATAGGTTCATATGATATTTTTTTTGATGTGATAAAAGGTTATTAAATATTAGGATGCAAAATTCGGGGTACGAGATAAAATTTGTGGTTACAATGTGTTATGGATATTATTGAGGAATTTTTCTCATCTTTGGAAATGCTATATAATTATATAATATTTGAAAAAAAGGACAACACGCAGACCGTGTGATAACCCATTGTGTCAGACAAAGCTGCGAGAATCGAACCCACAACCAAAGTGCGATTGAGATTTATCACTGATCACTAAACTATGCGAAGTCCCTGGTTAGTATAACTAACTATTTTTAGTTAAATGTTTTTTTGATCAATAATAAGTTGATTTTTAGAACATGGATTTTATCAAATGGATATCCTTAGTATAGGAAAATTACTTGGTGATTAAGTGATTACGGTTATTTTGGAAGACATTCTCTATTTTGGGGAAACACTATATTCCTAAGGATAATAGAATAATATGGGATTTCATTTGTGGAATAAGGTTTGAAATTTTATTTTCGAACATTATTTGTTTTATTATGGAAATACGGATATTTTGGTTATTTATGGAAATGAATAACGTATAATATAGAATATGTGATTCGGTTAATTACAATTCAGTATGAGATATTACGAGTAGTCGATGTTATTTAGAGATAAATGTTAATATTTAATGTGGAATACTATGTGATTAAATCCTCTTGAGTTTTGGGTGTCAATATTAGTTTGGTTTACTTTAATGAATTTTATAGACAATTGTTTATTTAAGAGTCTTTGTTGAAATGTGGTTATTGTTTATAGAAATTTGGAGATTAGGAATAATATTTATTTTTTAAAGGATTATCCTTCTTGGGGGTTATCTGATCTTGTACTATCCATTTTTGTTTTGGTTAATGTTTAAAAATATGGGAAATATATAGTTCTTCTTTTTGGATTATGTGTTCCTCTAGAAGTTGATTTTAGCGATTTTGATGTGACCAAGTCTTCTTGAATACTCATCATTTGTAGAAACAAAGTGTTTGTGGTAGAAATTTTGTAAAGGATGAATGTATTCATGACAAGTAAGTATGTCTAATTATGTTCTTAGTCAAGATCATAAATAAATTACTCAAATTTAAGAAAGGGACCTTAAAACAAAAAAAAACTTTGTGCATTTAATTTTCTCACTGGGTAATCAAATATCGTTTAACCTATCACAATTTTGCATTTTTCTGGTGGTTAACTTTCTCTTAATAATGTTTTCTACCACTCTCCATAAGAACTGAATTGTTTTTTTCTCTCCCATATCCATGTTTTCCTATATGGAATACTAGTTTGGGTTATCTCAGGTAACATTTGTACTTATCTTTCTTTCTTTTAAAGTGATATTTTTATTGACTCTTTATTTGATGTAGGACTTTCACTGATGTTTCCATGCCCAATTTTGAAATTGCGAGTACATAATTCCCAAAAGGGTGGAAGGATGTAACATCCTATGTAAATAAAGAATATTACATTTTCATATTTATTAATATTTGTGAATTAAATATTAATTTTACTTTAAAGGGGATGAAATGTTCGATGGCGTACCTGATATGCAACAAACAGGTTCTTTGAAATATTATGTTTCACACAACATTGAGTTATAATGAAAAATAACAATATAATATTATCATTTTAAATGGTAGTTAACTCCTAGACATTGTGTTATCAGGAACGAACAAAACTAAAATATTGTTATTAAACATGTTTCTTAAATGTTTTTACATTTATCCAATAAAACCTAGAGGCTTAAAATGTGAATGAATCCAAATTTAAGTAAAATACTCTAATATTTTTTCAAAAGGTTGATTTTCCGCCTTTTGATGGAGAACCATTTTTAAATATAGTTTTTTTAACATTTATGTGTTTTACTTGGAAATTAAACTTCTTCTCTATAAGTGGGACATCAAAATTTACTTTGGTTCAATTTTTGGTATCTTTTTGATAAAATTCATTTTTAATGAATAGTGAAATATACTGTATTTAAATTATAAACTGCCTTTTCATCTAATTTACTTATATATATATATTTTTATTCTATTTTTTTAAAGTATAATTGGATTATATTTTTACCATTTAATCCAATTTTGGTCATTGGAATAAATTTCACTCTTAAATTGAATATAAACACATGTAAATGTTTTGGTAGTTATTATTTATTAAAAACACAATTTCTGGTTCTAACAGTGAGAATTAATTTTAAATTAGTTAACTCATCTTTTATGTTTGGAATTTGGTAAAATAAACATAATTTTTGAATTCGGAACATAAAATTTATCTTAGGGTGATTTCTTGGTATTTTTTTGAGAACTTTCAATTTTTGATGAATAGTGAAAAATACTGCTTAGAAGTTAAAAAAAACTTTTTCATTTAAATGAAATTTTACCACTGATCTGAAATAAATTTTTAAAATCCAACATAAATGGTTTTCATCAATAAGTAAAATTTTTCTCAATGAGATGATTTGTTTTGGTGAATAGTAACTTTTGAATTTTATTTTTTGGGGATAAATTTAAATAGGGTACTTCATGATAAAAATAATTTTATAATAATATAAAATTACCATAGAAATTTTCCTAACCATATTGGATGAGTAATGGACGACCAATATAATATCTGGGTGAATCTTTTGGCATTTGAAAGCCACTTGGGTAAGATAATTACATTAATAATTTTTTATTTAAAGTAAAAATAAAAATACCATAAACATGTATTGGTTTTAAAAAATAATTTAAATGTGGGGTTATATAATTGATATATTTGAGAATAAATATTAATTAAAAATATAAAAATATTTTATACATCATGGTATTTTATTTATAATTTTTAGACATCAAATAAATAAATTTATTTATGACACAATGATAATGTAATGATTACCTCAATAATTAATGTTTTGAATAAATGAGATTATAAATGTCAAAATAAATTTATTTTGAAACTTTTTATGCAATACAAGAATTTTTAGATTTATGACTTGTTATATTTGATATTTTATAGTTATTTATAAAGAATCATGGTTTGTTTAGATTTTTTAAAAAGTCACGATAGGAATAGAACTTATATTGACATAAAAACGTTTTTAAAATAGTTATTTTTTTATTAAATGATATAATATTCCTATAAATCTAATATTCGTCCAAATGAATTAAATAAGGTTGAAAATCTCATTAATGAACCACTTGTGGTTCTATTGGCATTTTATAGTAACTATATAAACTTTATAGAGTTAATAAACAAGAACACATGGTAAAGCTCAAATTAGTTAACTAAGGTTTAAAGCAAAATGATAAGCTAAATGTGAATCCAAAACATGTCTAAAACCTATTGGTTGAGATTATTTATAATAATATTAATCTTATATTAAAATTTAATATGTTTGTGACCTTTTGAAACCGAAATATAGTTTATAATAAAATAATATTTTCAAACATTCCAAAAGAGATCCCCCCCTTATAAAAAGTCATCACCTCTAACCCATTAATCACACCTCTCATTCCACTTGGATCAACCAAAATATACCCAAATATGCTCCCAACATCCCTCTATTCCACCTAGAATCCTTACATTAGGCATAAGTTAGTTCCATAATTCCTTTTGGTTCAAACCAAAGGGAGTTACACGATTTAAAGGTGACATCTTCTCTTAAGTTCTTTTTTCTATTTTACTTCTCCAACCCCCTAAACTCTTTTTATTCCTTTATTTTATAAAAACGATTTTATTCTCAATATAACAGGTTGTTGTTATGATATTTATTATAAATAGATGTACACACACCTCCATCTAATGTATACGAACCTACTGTTTCTGTGTACGATGAACAACTACCTCACGAAATGATGATTGTTCAATTATCTCCTACTGCCTCTAATGATGGCCATTATGATGGTATGTATATTATATATGAATTTTATTTGTCTCCATGGTTCTCTAATTCTATTTTATAACTTTACATTAAGATTTTCATGTTGTATATATACGATAATATAATTTGAGGAAGTGTGGACTACCTCCCCCACAAAGTGATACGACTCGTTCCTACCATACATGGAACATATAAAGAATGGTGTTAATTAAAATATGTAATGTATATAAAATATGATATTGTACTGGAATTATTATATAATTATTTATCATTTGTTTTTAATTATTTTAAAAATAAAAAAAGAAATGAAAGTAGCGTTCATGCATACGTACGACTTACTATCTCCATGAATGTTGAATTTCATTTTCATATATCCAAATGATATGGACTATTTTGAATACATATATACTATATATCTATGATTTATATGATATTTAAATCATGAATATTGTTCTGTATATAATGGAATTTCCACCACATGTACAACTTAAAATTATAAAAAACAAATATCGACAAAACAACCATTACAAACATAACTATTTATGTAATGCTTATAATGTTGTAATATGTGATGTAAATGGAATAATAAACTTTAAAATGTTCTGAAGAATGTATAAATTAACATTATTTTATTATTCAATAGATTTAATGAATGAACTAGTCAATTCAGACACAAGGTAAGGGGTTTTCATCTCATTTTTTAATTTCCATGAGATTCATGCTATACTTTCCTCTATTTCCTTTTGTGTGGTGTATGTACTTCCCATGATTGTGTCCATTTTGTAATATAACTTAATTTATGGGTATTTACATCTTCATTTTATGATCATTCATTCATGTGGTGTATCTTTCGCAAGTTACCAAATTGGTAAGGGAACCTTTCACCCTCCTCTTCTAATCAAAGGCTTCTTTTATCTTATGTCTTTTAAATTTCCATTTTCTTATGTTGGGATATGTTCATCCATATCCTTATTTCTATACATTTTATTTCCATGTGATTAGAGACCCTTTTATCTATCATCAATGCATTGTTTTGAATTTTAAAGTGACACTGTTAGGCTGCAGAGTTTGTGTAAGAGAACTTTTTAGCCCAATTTCAATTCATTGGGATAAAGTTGTATTTCTTCATTATGTCATGATATGAATATGTGTGAATGAACTATTATTTTTGAACACTTAATTTAATCTTATATTGGGTTTATTCTTATTTTTCACACATAATTATTTCGTTGATTTTTCCATAATATAAGGATACGATCTTTGCAAGGGACTTTGTATCAGTTTAAATTCCATTGAGACTTATTTTTTTTTATAAACCAATTCACATTTATATGGTTAATATATTTCCCTTTGACATATTATATCATTAATATCGTTATTCTCATTATATTATATGCTTTTATTAAAGTTATTTTTCAATTATTTGTATTCAAGAGTCTCTCAATTGTTTAGGAACTCTTTAACTAAAATATCATTTTAAATGTTTTAATGATTTATTATTATAAATATTTCACATTAATGTCCATGTTTTAAAAATGTGTTTAAGGATTTATTTATATGGTCATGAATGTTTTTAAATGGAAATTTATTTCAAAATATTAAATGTGGTATGTGACACTTTGATTCAAAAATATCTTTATTAAATGTTTTAAATGGTTTTAAAAATGATTTGATAACGAATTGATTGTGTCAATATCTTTAAATGATATATTTTGATTGAAATGTGGAAATTTTATATTTACTTTATGCTGATTTTATGTGTTAATAATATGTTAGGGTTATTGGGCATTGTTTATGTATACAGTTGGTTTCATAACAAAGCTAGTGCAGGTGAGACAAAGATAGCTTTCAATGCATTGGGTAACATGACAGAGGTAAACATTAATATTTCTCCTAATAGATTTAAAGAATATACTGTGATGGTTATTCCAAACGTAACACCCTATATAGATGTGAAAGCTAAAATGTAAGTATGTTATGTATGCCATAATTTACCATTATGATTTATGATTTTTGTGTGTTATTCATAAATCTTATGATCTCATGAGGTAAGTTAAAAAGCTTATGTTTTGATGGACTAATTTTTTTTCTTTATTTTATAACCTTTATTGATCTTTTTATGCTCATCCCACGTTTTGAAATGTTTTTCATAGGATTTAAAGATGAATAGGGTAAAGGATGGGATCAAGGAAAAGTCATGTTGTCTAAAACATGGAACTAGACATGACTATTTTTTTCAAGAGTTTTTTTATGAAAAAATGAAAACTGAGTAGAAGTGTCTACTTTTTAATTTTTGAGATGTAATGTAATAGTTATGGCCTAATTCTATAAAACACTAAACCTGAGTAGATCCTCAATTTGAATTATTCAATTAATTAAAGATTATGTAATGTTTTAAGGTAGGGTCCTTCAAACCGGTATCGGTTCACGACATATACCTACGATTTGTTACGATACTTCTGTGATGTCCCTGGTTAGATCGAAGGGAGATCATGGAGGGTATTTGTCATTTGGTACACAGTATGAGGAGAGGTTGAGATATTAAGATGAGATGATATAGTGGATTTAGAGAGTGGGTGAGAAGGTGGAGGACCATGAGAAATTGCATCATTATAAATGAGAATATGTGAGAGTATAAGCACCATCGTTTGTGTAATGTTGGTATGGAGGTTACTTCCCCTGAACCTTTATATGATCCTCACCAACTTTTTCAAACCAGTTGATGTACTATATTGTTCTATTACTATTTTTTATTTTTAGGTGATAAACATATTAAGTGTCAAATAATGTATTGATGTTATGTTTACTTTAACTATTTTGAAATATTATTTATTTCTTGATTATTTTTTTGGTATTTTTTATTTTTTAAATTAGTATCAATTGAAATGAATCTCTATATCACTTGAAGTTTATTTTTGTAAAAAAATCCTACATATTTTTTATGGACAATGGATCCATAAATAATAAGTTAATTTATGGAGGGTATCTCATAATTGTTTATTTGAAATACTTATGGGTAATATTTGTGATAAATAGTTTATCCCTCACAAATAAAATTTATTTTCTAGGGGTGATCACAAAAAAACATATTATGACATAATTTTCTATTGTGGTCTGTTATTGATAGAATACCATAACAAAAGACCATATTTATTGGAATCCATCACTAATAACACTTCATAAAAACAAGAGTCTCCAGTATTAGAATCTCATGTAAAAAAGTAAGAACTCAAATTTAATGGGAACACAATTAAATAGGCCCAACACAAACATCCCAGTGGATATAAAATACCATAAATTATTCCACATAAACTAATGTCTGGGAGACCACATCCCCTCTATAAAACCCTAGATGCCTATAATCTAAAGATGCACCATAGTTCATGGTTCTATTTTCAAATAGAGTCTACATATTCTCAATGGAATCTCTATGGTGTGAGTAAAAAATACTAGTAGGGTTTCAAAATAAATATATATTAGGATTCTACCCATGAAAACTAGTAAACTAGTTTTAATTAAAAATAAAAACTAAACCTATAATGGAACAGACTCCGAAAACCTAATGTCAATGTAATACATTAATTACATTGGCATAAGATAGAAGTAAACACATCCAAAAGGATATAATATATTATTTTTCTTGTTAAAATAGATGCATACTTGATTAATATATTATAATAATTTTTTTTAAGAATAACATTATTCCATATAACATATCGTTGCATATCAATCATTATAAATTCATATATTACTTGGAAATAATAAAAATAATTGTGTCCTCAAATAATCTATAAGGTTTTATTAAAGAATAATATATCATCAATTAATAAGTAAAACCAATATAGAAAGGTAAATAATTAAACAAAAATACAATTTATATAACATTATTGTAAAAGTTAATATAGAAAGTTAAATAACTAAAATACATTTCATTTAATCAGTAACATGAAAATAATAACTTTACCAGGAATAAAAATTATAAAAATCTAAATAACTAAAAACACACTCCATTTAATCAATAAACTAAGAATGAAATGCATTTAGATATAATATAATTGTTAAAATCTCATGGACAATAATAACTAAATTCTTAATGAAGAAAATTATTAATCATTGGAAGTTCTGTTCTTAAGAACATGATACCTCTCCCATCATGTCCATTGAAAAGATTGATTAATACTATAGATTTAAACATGCTCAATTACAATATAGTGATTCATCTCATGATAGTAACGATGAATCGAGGGGCTATATAATTCTAGGCCCCAAACGTCACTGAATGTCCAAAGAATTCCTCATATATTGAATAATCAACATAATTCATGAAAATTGATCCTTATAATCAAATATCCTTATTGATCCAGGAATATAGATTTATCAATATATCCTCGTAAAATCAAATAACTTCCAAGCATTCCTCTTGTATTCAATACTCTATTTAATTCATGAACAACCCACTTTATCATCAAATATCCGTATTGAGTAAACAATATATATTTGTCAATATTTCCCCAGTAAATAAAATAATCTTCACATATTTCCTCATATATCTAATAATAGATTTAATTCATGAACAATTCACATTATCATAAAATATTCATATTGACTAATTAATATATATTTATCAACATTTTCCCAGACAACCAAACAATTTTCAATGTAAACACTATCTGTTTGAATTATATAGGGTTTAGGAAATATTTATATCAGTGATACATAGAATATATATAACCATGGGTTGAAACATTGAACAATATACATAAATACATATTCATATCAAATATATCCAAGCGGTGGAATATACACCATTTAAAAGTGAATAATATCATATTTACAAAAATGTATCAATGAAATGGAAATTGAGATGAAACCCCTTAGAACGATCATATCATTGATGTGAGAATTTATCAATGAATTAGTTTTGTGTATCAAATTTAAATCCCAGAGGAATAAGTGTAAATGTAACTTATCATAATAAAAGATCATTATACACATTATGTTACAATATCAAAGGCAAACAAACAAGTAATATAACCTAATGAAAAGAAATTGAGTTATGAAATTCTTTACCACTTGGTAACATTAATTACAAATACTATTTGATGAAATAATTAATATTTAAACATAAAATAGAACTAAATAAGAAATAATAATTATTTTACATGACCAAGGTTCAGTATATACACCATATAAATGAAACTATGGTCATAACATTACAATATCTCTTAGGGAAGGGAAATTGAGACAAAATCCCTTGCCCCACGCTATGTTTAAGTTGAACGTTCTTTAAACTATTTAATGGTGGTTTTAAACATGATATTATATTATAATATAATCATCTTAATATATATAATATCATATATTATCCTTTTATAATATCTTATCACCTGTACATTAAAAATATTTTATTATTTTCATTGTTTCTGGCGTTAATTACCATGTTTTCTCATTCATGATTTGTAATGAGAGTTCTGATTCATGTTAATATTATATAATTAAATAATATAAATAATAATAATAATGAAATTATTATATTATTTATACATTAATTTTTCCCTTAATACTAATCATAAATATGTTTTTTTTGGAAATGAAGTATGTCATGATCATGGAGACGGTATGTCGTATGTACACATGAGTAACATTTCCATTTTTCAACAATAATTATAGAAATTAGTTAAGTAAAATTTTAGCATTAAACAATTATAATAATATAATAAATACCATATTATTTATTTAAATGTAATTATATATATCATCCATGAGTTGTGCTAATGAAAAGAGAGTCACATCGTTTTGTGAAGATAGAAGTGCACACACACACAAACGATGCTATCATGTTTCAGTGAGATGAAAGGTAATAAAAAAATATTATCATTTAAAAATGATAAATGATTAAATAATATAATTATTATTTAATTTATATTACATTTTTTAATTAAATTTATAGTTATTACCTTCCATTTAAGCGTTATTGAAAAACGAGTCACATCGCTCCGCGAGGCGGAAGTCCGTTGTAAACCCGAGTGAAATTATTCAATCCCCTATAGATTAGAAAGTAAAACATGTATACATATGATATAATTAACGAAAAGGTATAATGTTTTAATAAATATCATATTTATACTTTATATCTATCATCATATCCATCATTGAGAAGTTTTGGTTGAAAACATGTCACATCAGTTCGTGTGGCGGTAGTCCACCGTACACACAATCTAATTTATCATTTCACATTTGCTGGAAGAGGTGACAAATATAGTTAATTAAAATATATTAATAACACATAATTATATATTATATTCAGTCATTTTATATAATCACATATACTTATTAATTCAATTAGGTGTGGAAGAAATAAAAAAACACGAATAGTTTGGACGTTTTCCTCTTCTCAAATAACCTCAATAACATTATACCTATATTATTACAAGATTGGATTTATAAAAAACCAAGGAATATAAGATGAGTTTATGGAATATGGTATGTTACTTTTGTAGGTATTGTAGGAAAAAAAGGTTTCTAATGTGTCAAGACGATATGAGATGAGTGGCCTTTTATAAGTGAGGTGAGTGGAACACTGGTAATTTCTGAAAAGAAAAAGGCGCTCACACATTTTTCACATTTAAAAAGGGTAAAAAATTGAGAATTTTTGTGACTTATACATTATTATATAAAAATATGTCCATCCAATATATTTTAAAAAATTATTTTTGTTCATTTTAACCATTATCCGTTTAGTTTTACCCCCATTAAACCCATTTTTACCTTAACTTTGGTAATTAGTTTTTTTGGGATTCCCAATTAACATAGGAAAATATTAATTTGATCTTATTTGATAATATAAATATTTATATATCAAATTATGGAATCCATTTATACAAAATCAATTCACAAAATTGGATGAATGCAATATAAACTTATACTCGTAGACACAATGAAAAAGAGGGTTTTTAAAGAGAAAATTATTATAAGTATAAATGGTTATAACATTAAAATTAATAATAAATTAATTAAAATGATATAAATTAGTTAATTTTTTTTATAAATAAAATAATTTTTCTTTTTAAAAAATTTATAATAAAATTTAATAATGTAAATTATTTAAACCAAAATATAGTTTTCAAATAAAACAAATACTTTTCATAATTCATCCAAAAATAAATATTTTTAGAAAAATACAAAAAAAATAACATAAGAAAATTATGATATGATAATTTTATTTATTAATCTGATTTTATCAAATAAAATTGGTAAAATTGGTAAATATTAATTTTAAATTATGTTCACAAACCACAATTAAAGAATCTTTTATAAAAAATATAGATTTTAATAAAACATTTCCTTTTATTTTAAATGATTATTATTTTATTTGAAGTCAATATATAACCATGATTTTAATATTTCAGTAAGTACTATTATTACCCTTCAATTGGTTGTCTATGTAATTATGGTTCATTTAGATTCGGGGTTCCATGTTCTGCAATATATCGAAAAAATTAAATTTAGAGAAATATATTTCATGGTTTGTTTAATCTAGGTTTTTCAAGTCGAATAACCTATTGAATAAAATGTAATTATTTCCAAATTTCAGGGTGTAACATTCTACCAACATTAAATAAATTATTTACTCAAAATTTGACATCTCCTCATTAATATTTCATTTGATATTTGAAAATTTATATGTTGAAAACCAACATTGTAAAAAGTTTTAATAAAATATCCACCTAATAATTGAGAAAATAATTAAAAGGTTATATGGAATAACACATATCTAGGTATCTAAGTAGGATAATATTGATGGAAAGTGAATATATATATACATGCTATAAACTATTAAATAATTATAGAGACTGATAAAGGTTATTGATCACAGGATAGTGAATGATCAATGAAAAGTTAAGGACCAAAAAATACTAAATCTAAGATTATTTTAAAGTTGATTTTATTTATCGTATATGAAGGTAATAATATAAAATATATGTTTTTGATCCTTTTCCTAATGTTGATGAATTATTTTAAAATCTATTAATATAAGGAAATATACTTACATGATATGTTTCTATTCCAAAAGAAAAATTTTATCCTTTCATTGTTCTTCGAACAATTTTCAATTCATCACTTACTCCATGATATTAATTTCAAAAGATTATTTTTATAACCAAGGAACTAATGTTATCTTTTACTGGATTATAAGATCAATTAATGACTAAAAAGAAATTCTACCTACCTTGAACTATTTTCTAAAACAAATATGGTTAGTAAAAATTATTCAATATGATACCTTAGTCTGTAAGCCTCAACTTTTAAAACAATTATTCAAAATTAATAGTTATTCATCAAATAATTTAAGAAAAAATATAACAAACTGTAATTAACATACATGGATATGAAATATTTTAAGATGAATATTCATTGCATTAGACAATAATAAACTCGGGGACCATAATAGATTAGTCCCATTGAAAACATAGAAAACAGTCTTGTAATATATTAAATTATATTCAATGTTTCCCACTAATATATTCTAATTTAGTACACCTAAAAAATACTTTCTTCATAACCTATGGAAAGGGAACATAATAAAGGGTGGGATCAGATGTATATTGAGGGTAAATAAAATAGATATGTGAGTATAACATTTTAAAAACATAAATTTCATAAAAAAATCATAATCACAATACATGGAGAAAATATATTTAGATCATAAAACATTAATCATAAGATAATCATGGAACATGATCCAGGAGAGTACAACATTGGAATAGGACACGTAATTTTTGGAAAACACATAAACATAGAAAATAATCTCCATATTAGTCACGGTTCACTAACAATACTATCATAGAAAAAATAAATACTTTACCGAATCTGGTTCACTCCCTATTCAAGCCTAGTATTACTAAATTGGGTTAACTTCTCATTTCTTCCCTATATAACTAAATCAGTTTTAATTTTCTTTCTATCCCTATATTAGTTTAATGGGATCACTTCCTATTACCTACATGTATTTTTGATCCAATTTCACTTCCTATTCCTTCCCTGTATTACTGAAATATTTTCACTTCTTATTCTTTACCGATCTATCTCATGAGATATAAAATTTTACCCAATACATTGGTAGGAGAAATAGGTTCTACCTGTCACATAATGAAATCATACATATGTGTTCTAGAAGATCATAAAAATTAATTATATCCAAACTCCTTAAATGAAATGAGTTACATAAATTTTTCATCATACCATAAACCAGGGAAAAGATATAGTTTTTAATAATCATTTCATCATCCAATAACATCTAAAAATAATCATATTTCATAAGAATTTTATCATGGTATAACACATGGAAGAGAAAAGGGTTTCATAAAGAACTTGTCATCACAAACATAAAACCTTAAAATAATAAATAAGAAAGGTGTCTTTAGATAATATCCTAGTGAAGCATGAAATATATCAAAGGATTTCATCTTGTATGTAGAAGGATTTTTAATGATCATTTAGAATATTTGTTAGGGAAAATAAACTTTAAATTAAAATAATTTTTTAATACATAAAGAATTTTAAAAATATTTTTAATTAAATATGGATTTAAATTTTTTTAAAATTATAATAAAAAATAATTTAAAACATTTCCTGAGTAAATTATCCTTTCTCTTGGAATAACATGTTTTTAATAAATAAAGCATTTTTAAAAACATTTTTGTTGAAATTATATTGGAAAGAAAATACTGGAATATTTTAAAATAATTTAAAAATAATTTAAAATAATGTTTTTTGAAATAATTTCTTTTATAATTATCTTAAAGGACATTTAAAAAAAATTTGAAAACATTTTTAGAAAATCTGGTTTTGGGAGAAAACTAATTTCTTACCAAAGAGAGAAATAAAGCTAGATTTTCCTAAAAATGATGCATAAACAATATTGAGTAACAAAGAGTGAAAAAATGGTATCATTACTTCAATATATCATGAATAAATTAATGAATGTAAAATTCATGAAAAGTATATTGATTTTGGATCATGAGATTTAGACATTTGATACTTAATCATAAACAATCTCAATAAATAGTGAGATTGTAACATTAATCATTATGACTTTGGTAACATTGAATCATAATCCATTTAAAGTAATGACATAAAATGGAACTCAAAATAACCTAAATATAGATAAATTCATTATATTACATTTAAAATGGGATATATATACACCTCATGAAATAATATATGTGCATATCATAACATACGTCACAATGAAGGAAAATTGAGACAAAAATCCGTGTACCGATTTGGAAACTTATAAACTGAAATCCCCAAGAAATAGAGATACTCAAATGCATATGTAAATACCAATAATGTTTTATATAAGTATCATAAAAATAATTCATGTTATTTATAGGATTCACATTGAAGAATGAGGTTCTTAAGGTAACATGTGTCCCATAAAACCACAAAAATGAGACAAAAAATCCCTTTCCTATTGTCTTGAATCTTGACATAAATGTTCAAAATTCATGTATAATAAATATATGTTTATTAAAAATATAAAATATAACCATATTTCTATATATAAAATCAAATATTATATTCTTATGTCATTTTATTACCTATTTATTGGCAATTATATGTTAAAGTTACCTTTCAGGTAATAACAACATTTTTTTCATAATATTTTGAATTTTTTATTTGATTATATTATGTTAATCATAATTTTATCAAATACATAATTATAATAATTTTCTAAATATAATATATATTCATTATATATTTATTTATCATATTTCAAAAAAAATTAGTGATACTAAATGAAATACACCGCTCATGAAGACGATAGGTCGTATGTACGCATTAACATTGATTCCGTTTTCCTATCATATTGAATAAATGATAATTAAAATATATATATATATAAATATTATCATTGAATTATAATTTATGGCATATATATCATATATTTCTATTAAACTCTTAATTAATACAATCTATGGAAAGCGTCAATGAATTAGGTTGCTTAGCAAGGCAGTAATCCGCCGTACACACGAATGACATTATCGTATTCCAAAAAATGGAAATTATGATTTTATATATGAAATAATAATTATAGAAGAATTATAATGTCATAAATCTCACATATATAATATATAAATAGTATTTACATTATTATTCTTCACCTTGATAGGTGTTAATGAAAAAGTGAATAACATCGGTTCGTATAGCGTTAGTCCTCCGTACTCACGAATGATGGTTTTGTAAACCATTTGATGGAAGTGTGTTTATTTTTAGGTTTCCACCTTACCAGAAAACAATTATTCTATTTGAGATATTGATATTAATACATAATCATAATATATAAAAAATTTATGGTGGTGGAGGAGGATGTAAAATAAAACACTCATTTGATGATTGTTACCTCTTCATTGGGAATCTTCCTTAGGTTTTCAATAAAGCCTTAAAATTATGGATTTATGACCAAAATAAGTTTCAATTATTATTTTATGGAATTTATGATGTGATTTGGGAAGATCTTGGTTGATAAAAATGGCTTGAGAGGTGTGAATAAATTGGGGAGTGAGTGTATTTTTATAGTTGAGGAGGAGTAGTAATATTGTAGACTCAAAAGTATTAACTAATGGGAGGTAAATATTAATTCATGTTGGTCCAAAACTGTTAATTAACGGGTTTTAGGTATTATATGGTCTATTAAAACCTCCAAAACACAAGTATTCACTTTTTAAATAGTTGGCTCCTCAACTCTTGAGTTTTATTATTTTATGATTTTAGATTTTTCATTATATTTATAAGTTTTCTAACCTATGTAATTAATTATTTAAGACTTTTTAAGTGTAGTCCATGTTATATAATTTTGATTCACTGATCCTAAATATTATATCTAATTTATAACATATAAATTCTATGTGTTTTGTAAATTAACATCATGATCTTGTAATATACAAAACACTGCTTTAACTATAATAATGCTAAACATGTTTTTATATTTAATAGTCAATATAGTAATTATAATATAATAATATTTCCATGAATGGACCGTAGATGATATTTAATAATACATAAAAAACATTTAATAATATATGATTTTTAGAAATTTAAAATCAATTAATAAAATAGAATTTCCTATAAAATGATAATAATGTCAATTTTGAAATTATTAATTTAATTTAAGTTTAAAAAATATCAAGATAATAATAATTCAATCAATTTACTTCACTTTTAATGTTTTTAACATCATTTGACTTATTTTATTAATAAATAAATAAATCATGTGTTTGTGTTTCTTAAGAATTTATTATAATCATATCATCAATGAAAATTTAAAATAAATTATCATGATAAATAAAACTCATTTATCATAAAAATAATATTTATTTCTGAACATTTGTAGTTTTTTCCCAATTCCAAACCATTATAGAAATAAAAATGAAGAAATGAACAATTTGTTTTTCTTTATTAACCTATTGCATGGGTATGGTTAATGAACAAGTGTCCAAAAAACTAAAAAACATTGATACTAAAGTTATAATGGTACAAATATGTCCAAACATTGGGGTTGTTTCCATGTTTTAAGTCATTATTACACCTTATATTCACTGTTTATCTTTGAAGTAAACTCATTTTTTTCTAAATCACAATTATTAATTTTTAACTATTTTCACTAATAATTATGGTAAAATTTTAATTTTTTTATTATATATTATAACTTATGATATATAAAAAAATTTATTCTTTTTAATAAATTCCATTAACAGATGTGGAAAATATTAATTTAAAACATATCCCATAGATGTGACGAAAAACTGGGTTTTAAAGTGAAAATGTTCAAAAGGTTATAATGTTGTTATATTATATTTTAATATGAAATTTATATCAATGAATTAAATTGTATTAATTTATAAAATAGTTATTTAATTTTACATTAAAACAATCTAAAAATATAGTTTCACATTATAACTTTTTTAAATGAAAACGAAGTATTAAATTAAAATTGAGTATTTTTGACTATTCATAAAAAAATAATATTTTCTTAAAAATAGAAAACATTCTCCCTAATATAATTTTTATATTCCTATTTCAAAAATTAAATTTTATATTTTCCAATATATTTAAAAAATTGGTAAATGTTATTATAAATTTTGTGTTTCAAGCATGATTAACTCATCTTTTAGAAAATATTGATTTTATAGAAAACATTTATTTTTCATTTAAATGGTATTTATATTGTTTATAGTCCATATATAACTATCAAACATGTGGAAAATATATATTTTAATGATCTAGTTAATAATATTCATTCCATTCATAGAAGCACATGTCATAAAATTTAATTTTAGAAATTTAATTAAAAATTGAATGTTTGGAACATAACAATTACTTAATGTTACTAATAACTAAGTTTCCACACAAGAGAACACAATTCATAGGTGAAACAATTGACATAGAAGAAAAGCATAAATAATTATAGTGACTTATAGATATCAATAATCACATTAAATTAGGTGATCTAGATAATGATAAACCCACAAAACCATAAATAAATGTGACATGAAAAATTAATTAAAATCATCAAAAATCATTATAACAGAAAGACATTTTATTCCAGGATCCTTTTCGTCATGTTGGGGAATTTTCACAAGAAAATATATATACTTGATTTCATTCCATAAGAACAGTATTAGTCCATAGTTGTGACTTGATCAATTTCCACTTCGTCTCTTATTCCAAGAAATAAATGTTAATTTGTTATGGTTAAATCAATAATGGATTATAAGATCTTCAAATAGAATGATAAGTCATTTCATCTATCACACCTAAATAGTTTTCACAGGTTTCCCAAAATTGATAAAAAATTATTATGGTGGAGTAATATAATAATATCTAAAACATCATTTTGAAGTACAAAATAAAACATTCTATAAATGTTTTTCTTTATAACCCTTTCAAAAGATTAAAATCCAAAATATGAGAAACATGATCACTAAATTTCTCAAAATTAAATTCAGATTTATCCGATATATATCATATGGTACCTATTTATTTTCGCATAACAGACATGTAAATACCTTAATCATGTATTCTATTGAAAAATGTAAATAACCTAAATAACCATAAAACCATATTTAAAACATATAAGATTATTTATTCATTAAAAATAACATATATAATTAGATATATTCTTTAAATAAAAATAATTCTATATACATCATAAATTATAAAATGAACCACTTTCTCAACAAATCCTCTATCTGTTCTAAGGTCATTAATAATATATAATTTACTTCATCCAAATTAATCAGCTCTTCATCCAATCCAAAAAAAATTTACCAACATCCAGAACATATTATGTGGTACCTTCCCATAATAAAAACACCACCTTTCCATTAATTCAATTTTCTAATCCATCTACATAATTCTAGATTTATTTCTAAATACTTAATAAAAAAACTTATAATAAACACTAATTATATATTTCATGATTTTTATAACATAATC
This sequence comes from Viscum album, assembly GCA_963277665.1. Lineage (NCBI taxonomy): Eukaryota > Viridiplantae > Streptophyta > Magnoliopsida > Santalales > Viscaceae > Viscum > Viscum album. The sequence continues at coordinate 48,894,387 of OY728130.1, read as the reverse complement.
ATTGAATTATAATACATAAATACTTCATTCATACCACTTCTATATCAAACAATTAACTATGAATCATTATCTTATTTCTTAAGACTTATTTCCATTCACATGTCATTTGTAGTATCTTTATCATCAGTAATATACCCCATACTCAAAAAACCATGATAATTATCTTTACAAGATTTACATCAAGGACATTGATTTTGATAATTCCCAAAATTTATGAATTTAAAGCATTCAATAGTCAATTATATCTTAGGGAGACTAATATCCCCATCCATTGTGTTAATTGAATTTATCATTTCCATTTTCAGTTACTGTCATTGGGTCATTCTTTTCCACAATCAAAACATCTTCCCATCCCCTTGAGACATTTACTTGCTGTTTATTTCCACATTATTTACAGAAAGGAAAATAGATTTTATTTTATCTATGGTATCCACTACATGAACTCATAGGGAACTATTTTCTACTATTATTTAGTGAGTTTGTGGGTTCTTTATGGTAGATGTTGTTATTCATGTTCCATAAAAATTGATTTGGAATAACTATAGCATCCTTCAGTCCAATAATCATCTCAATTGAATTATAATTATTAAAATTTTCTTTAAATTAATCATCAACCATGTTACTTATGGTTTATTTCATTAAGAAAAAATAGAAAGAATACATTGACCAACACTAATTATATAAAAAAACAACATAATCATTAAACATCACTTATTTGATGTCTAAATCAAGGAAACTTCTTTTAAATATATAGAACATTAGGCTTAAAATAGTTTATCCATGAGCATAATCTATTTCAATCCTTCAGAATGGTTCATAATTTTTTTTTATTTCCAAAACATATCCTCAAGGAGTTTCAAACCTGGTGTGATTCATGCCGCATTATTGTGTACCAATTCCCAATTGACTATAACTCAATATGGTGATTTCAGTGTTGTTAACCCTATGTACATCTGTTCTAGAGGCATGTCCACTTATAGTACCTAGAATGTGATTCAATTTCATAGAAACCACTATCCCAATCCATTACCAAAATTACAGTACATTTTCTTAAACATAGACTCATACATAGAATTATCCTTTGAGAAGACCCTAGAAATATCCTAATAGGTAACCAATGGGATCCACTAAAATTTTCCCATCCCAGTTTCCAAATGATTAATAAATATTTTAATTGATATATACTATAATGACCTAGGATTAACATACATTGATAATACATCTTTCAAGATGAATATTCATTACATTAGATAAAAACATGACATGGGACCATAAAAGGTTAATGCCTTTGGAAACTTTGAACATAATAATATCTTATTTGAAAGTACCTTTAATGTATTCCACTAATATCTTATCATTTAGTACTCCTAAATAAAGCTTTTCTTCATAAAATGGGGAAAATAAAATATAATAAGGGTTGAGCTAAGATGCATAATAAATGTAAATAAATGAGATATATGAGAATAATATTAGAAACCCGTACACTAAATATAAATTAACATAATAACAGTTCATGGAATATATATTAGTAGTTTATAAGACATGAATCCATTGATAAACAATCAAAACGATCCATGATAGAATAAAATAGGCACAAGACATAGAATTTTTTTCATACAGATAAGCATAGAAAATAATGTCCATATTTGTCAAGGAGTGAAACCAAGACTATAATTGTGGGATAATTACTTTAAAAAAATTGGTTTACTCCACATTGGTCCACTATATTATTGAACTATGTTCACTACAAATTCAATCCATGTATTATTGAGCTTGGTTCACTTCCCATTTGATCCAGGTATTACTAAATAGGGTGCACTTCCCACTATATCCATATATTATTGAACCAGGTTTAATTCTCATTCCATACCTATATTATTTTTTTGGGTTTACCTCCCATTCCATCCATGTTTATATCATCTGTTATTAATCATTACCTAAGGAATTTGATTGAGTAATAGGTCATACCTGTCACATAATTAAATCATAATAATTTGTCCCACATGATCATAAATATTTTTCATGTTATAACCCATGAAATTAAATGGTTTTAATACACATTTTATCATATCATAATTTGTGGAAAATAGATGGGTTTTATAATCATTTCATCATAGTATAACCCATGAAAATAATCCGATTTCATAAGAAATTTATCATGGTATAACTCATGGAACAGAAATGGATTTCATAAAAAACATATCATCTCAAACATAAACCATTCAAAGATAAATAATAATGTTTTAATTGGATCATATCTCCAATAAATCATATACTATATCAAAGAATTTCATGTTTTATGGAGGTGTATTTTTAAAGGGCACCTAGAACAGTTAATAATGAAAATTGCCTTTATTTCAAATTCACATTTTAAAACAAAATGAATTTTTGAAGTTTTTTTTAAAAGAACATTGGATACTTATAAATTAATTTTTAAAAATCTTTTAAAACATTTACTAAGTAAAATATCGTTTTTTATAAGATAAGAATTATTTTCATAAAATAAATCCTTTTGAAAAACTTTTTGTTTTAAAATTAATTTAAAAACCTATAAAGGAATATTTTAAATATATGTAAAACACATTATACTAATAATTTTATGAAATAATTTTATTTTAAAATGAAATGAAAATATAATTTAAAAAATTGGAAACATTTTTAGTGAACATGGTTTTTGAAGAAAGAAAATTTCCCACCAAAAAGAGAAATAAAGGCATATTTTATTATAAATATTTTAAAACATTTTATTTAAAATGAGGGGAAAATGGTAAAATTATTAGAGATATCATGAATTACCAGTGGATAAGAAAATTCATGAGAAATATTGAGATGTTGATCATGATATTTCACTAATTGATACTTAATCATAAACAACCCTGATAAATGATGAGATTGTAGCATGGATATTTATGACTTAGGTAACGTTGAATCATAAGCCCTATCAAGTAATAACATAATATGGAACTCCAAATATCATTAATATAGATAAATTCATGATATTACTTGTAAACAGGTCTTTATAAACACCACATGATGTAATATAGGTCCATACCATAAAATACATTTCAAAGCTGGTAAATTGAGACAAAAATGCTTTATTGATTTTGTTACCTTCGAAATGTAAACCCCCTGAATGAGAGAACCTAAGATGGATAAGTAAATAAATAAAAAAATTATTTTAATAATATTTAAATATATTATTTGGAAGTACATACACCACATATAAAAAAGAGGTGGTAAATATAAAATGTATCTCACAAAAGAAAAAAAGGAAATAGAAATACCTTGCCTTTTTTCTTAACTCTCAAAGTACTCATTAAAACATCCCATTTTAAAAATATAAGTTTTCTATACATATATCACATAAATATATCCCTATATATAATTCCATATATTATTTTAGTATGATATTTTATTACACATTTAATAACAATTCCTTGTTAAATTTATGTTTTGGGTTATAACCGCTATGTTTTTCGTAAATTTAATTATTTTTTTATCTTTTATTATATTAATATAATAATTATTTAATAAAATAAATAATAATAAACATGATATATATATATATATCATATATATTTATTATATAGTTATTTATTTTAATATATAAAATTTAGTGATAGGATATGAAATACAATGTTCATGGAGGCGGTATGTTGTACGTACACATGAAAACATTCTCTATTTTCCAGTAACATTGAATGAATACAAATTAAATGATATATATATATACTAATTAATGTATAATTTTTTAGAATAAATCACATATTTCTATTAATAACATTCTTAATACATTCCATGTAATGCTTGAATGAATCACATTGCTTCGTGAAGAGGTAGTCCACCGTAGACACGTACGACGTTATTGTACTCCCAAAAAATGGAAATCATAGATGGATATGGGATATAAATATTAAATAAGTATAATAATATCTTAAATATAATAAATATCATATATAAATTGTATTTACATCATTATTATCAAACTTTAGAGGCGGTATGCAAAAAATGAACGACATCGGTTTATGATGTAGTTGTTCACTGCACACACAAATGATGATTTCATAACCAATTTTGTGGAAGTGTTTTTGGCTGTAGGCAATAACCATAAAATAACAAAAAAAATATTATATTTAATATACATTTGTTATTATATAATTATAATATAAAAAATGAAGGATGTTTAGGAAAATATAAAATAAAACACCCATTTCAAGATTGTTAACTCTTCTTCGGGTATCCTCGATATTTTCTCTAAATCCACAAAATTATGGATTTATTCCCAAAATAAGGATTCTATAATGTGTTTAGGGAGGTTGTGAAGTTATTTCGACAGCCCTTTGTCAACCCAAATGGCATGAGATGTGTAAATAAGTGTAGGGAGTGACTTCTTTTTAATAGTTGAGAAGGCATGACATTTTTGAAAATAGTTAGAAGTATTCACTATTAGGAAGTAAAGATTACCGAATATTGGTCCAAATATTTTAATTAAATTTTTTTGTGGATTATATGGTCGAAACACACCTCAACAATACATTTATAGACATGTTCTAAATATTATATCTTTTTTATAAATTTTAGATACTATGTTTTTTTAAATTAACTTTAACACAAGTGCATATAATGTGAAAAACACTACTTTAACCTTAACCATGCAAATTGAGATTTTCTATTTTATGGTCAATATGACCATTATAAAATCATAATTGGTATGTGAATGTACCAAAGTTGTTATTTAATATTATTTTTAAATTAATTTAAATATGATATTATTTATTATTAATTTTAAATCAATTAATAAAATTTTATTTATTATAAAATGCCATTAATGTCAAATTTCACATTATTTATTTAATTAAAATTCACAAAATATCCATAAAATAAATGAAATTGAATAAATTATGTTCACACCTTTGTGACAAGATATATTCATATAAAAGATAATTTACAAGAATAATTCATTAAATTTACTTTACTTTTAATGTTTTCAATATCATTTTATATATTTAATTATTAACTAAATAATTCCTATGATTGTATTTAATTATAATTTAATGTTATTATATCATCTAGAAAAATATAAAATAAATTAATACGTTAATAAAAATACATTTATATTCCTAAATAAAATTTATAACCAAAATTTTGTAGGTTTTTCCTATTTTAATGGTATATATCAAATATAAGGAAAAAATGTTCATGTTTATTATTTTCATTAATTAACTTATTATATGTGTCACTATAATGGAAAAGTGTTAAATTTTTTATAAAATTAGATAACAATGACGCATGTATCTAAATATGTCCATAAAAATGGATTTTGATTTTTTGTGAGTTATTCTTAAACATTATATTCTTGGTTTAACTACTAAGTAAACTAGCTTTTTCGTTAATCAAAATAATTTATTTTTAATTGTGTTCACTAGACGTTTTGGTAAAAAAATTAATTTGACGTTCTTAGACATTATAAATTATTTTTACATAAAATATTAAATCTATTTTAAAAATTAAATTCACATAATTGAAAAATATTATTTTAAAAATAATCTTGTAGGCGTGACGTGAAAGATGGTTTATAATGTGAAAAATTTCAAAAGTTTATAATGTTTTTATCTCTAATTACAATATTTAATTGATTCAAAGGAACTAAATTTTATTAATTGATATAAAATTTATCTAATGTTACTTCAAAACCAACTCAAAATATTGTTTCACATTATAAATTATTTAAACAAAAAGGATGTTTATAATTAAAATTCAGTACATTCACTATTCATCTCAATGGAAACTTCCTAAAAAAATACATAAAAATTACCAAATCAAATTTTTATATTAATATTTTAAAAAATAAATTTAATTTTTTAATTGAAATTTATAAAATAGGTAAAATTTTATATTAAAGTATGTGTGCTGAACATGATTAACCCATCTTTTTAATAATATTTTGTTTTTCTTAATAAATTTTTTTATTTAAAATGATTCTTATTTTCTTTCTAAAAAAATATCACTAATAAACATGTGAAAAATATATATATCAATAAGTTATTTAATCCTATTCATAACCACTATTCCAAAAGCTAGGAAATAACTATCATTTTAAATATTAATATTAATATTATATTGTAGTTAAATTAAACTAGATATTATGTGTAACACAAGACAATATTAGTATTCTATGTACTTCATGATAAAATAAATGTTACATGAAACAAAATCTTAAAATGATATTGTGTATAAATAAATCTTAATGTTTTGTACCATGAAACACAAGACATCAAGTAATTTTAATTTATTTGAAAAAATAATAATTCATAAAAACATGGTGTGTCATATAAAAACAATAAAGTATTAACCAGAACATCATTTTGGATAGTAGTAGGTGTTAAACCCATATCACACTTCGTTATGAGTTCAATCCCAATGACCATTTGTGATGAAACATGTTGTAATTTTTCAAAATCTATATTAATATAATTCTTATAACATTCCAAAAGTGTAATAACCCATAACTACCTCCACATAAAAGATAAGATAAATCATATAGGATTCAAATAACTTTAAAATTATCCAAAAATATATATTGGCATTATTCACTAAATAACATTTTTACTAAAAAATATAACAAATCAATGGGTTATATTTCTGTAATTTTTTTTTAAGAATATCAATATCATGTGATATTCATACCACAATAATTTTCATAAGTGGGGTTTAATGCATTGAACTTACGATTATCTTTAAAATCCTAAAACCATTATTTTATTCATAAATATTATGTTTATAATGAAACAAATTCCTCTATAATTTAACATAATCCTATAATGTTTCATGATTCTTATAACCAAAATACCATTTGTACAAATAATTATATAATATAATTATGGAATTTGAAAAAATTATTTACCCACTTTATTCCAGCAAATGTCCTTCCTTGGTATTGGGTTTAGCCTTTAGAATAGGTCATTGAGCTAGATAATTCCCAAGTTCTACACATTTAATACAAATAAATATAAATGGATCCCTATGATGATCTTTTTTCCTTTTATTGTATACTTAATTTTCCTTGGAAATTATTTTCTTTCTTCCATTTTATTAACAATTAGAAATTTTCCCATTCTACTAAGACACATCCTTAGGTGTCTAATTCCAAATTTATTACATGATGGAAATAAATCCTTTTTACTCTATGGTCTACCTCACTTAATTTCTTATAAAACTCTATACTTTTTATTTGGTGATTCCAAGAGTTGGTTAAGGTATAGGTTTTCAATCATATTTTGTTATAAATGATTAAGAATAATCACGATATATTACAATGCAATTATTATCCCATTTGGTTACACATTTTCACCATAGTATCCTTCAGGTTAAATATTAACATGATTCATTTGGGTTCCATCCATTAACTAATTCTAAAAAACACAGTGGGAGAAACAATAATCATACTGCGAAAACCATATAATCATTTATAGGGTGTTTAAATCATGGAATGTTTTTGTAATATAAGATAACATAGGATTATCCTAGGTAATTTATTATTGTTATTTATTCATGTCCTTAAAAATAGTTTAAAAAAAAAGTGAATTATCTTTGGAATATCCCCCAGGAGTTTCAAACTAGGTGCACAATAAGGATTATTTTCATGGACTAGGTAATGATCGAATGAAGCCTGATTCAACATTTTCTGAGTTATTAATCATAGGTAAAATTTTTTCATAAGAAATTACACTTATAGTACCCATAAAAGGATGTATTTCTTGAAAAAACTACATAATATATTATATATCATAATATTAATGTCTTATATAATTATCCTCAAAATCAATGAAAAGGATATACTGCCTAATCTATGTTTTTCTAAATCTTATTTCTAGTGTTTCTACTAAATTTCCTCTGATGCTAAATGTAACGACCCGACTCTAAAAACTCATAGCCATTGTTTTAATTTAATCAAATTTTCATAAGATACAGGGAAACACATATCAAAGGACCAAATAGTTTTATATTATTGGTAAACTAGACACATACTTGATTCCTATATTACATTTGGACACACAAATTAAAAATTTTTTCCCATGAATAATGTAATTCTCTCTAGAATATCCTTGAATATAAATCATTTTACTCTTCTTGAATTCTTGGTAAATGATAAAAAACAAGGGTGGGCTCAAATGTTCGTTACGTGTTAAGAATATTAAAATCAATAGTGAGTAAATAAGAAAAATAATCATGGAAAGTTAAATAACTAGATAGGGAATTGTAAATATTCCAATGTAAATAACTAGAAACACATTCTATTTAATCTATAAACTGAGAATAAAATGCATCTTGATATAATATCATTCTAAAATTCTTATGGTTAATAATAACCAAATTCATAATAATGGAAATTATTAATCATCAGATGTCATGTTCTTAGGAACATGATAACTCCATCTTCAAGACCCTTCACAAGAATGTTTAAAACTATGAGTAGAAACATGTCAAATCCTAGCATACTAATTCACCACATGAGAATACCTATGCATCATCTAGATATATAATTTCAGGCCCCACCTGTCACTACATGTCAAAAAATTCCTCATATACTGAAAAATCCATTTAGTTCATGAAAAATGTGACTTATCATCAAAATACGTATATTTAGTAAATAATAATAATTTATCAATATTTCCATAGATTATCAAAAACATTAAAAATAAACAATGTATGTAAGAATGATATATGGTTTAGGAAGCATTTATTTCCATGAAATAATGAATATGGATAACCATGAATTGAAACATTAACCACCATTAATAAATAGGTATTCATGATAAATACATCAAAGGAATAATCTATACACCATGTTAAAGTTAATATGTATATATTTACAAAAATGTCTCAATGAAATGGAAATTAAGATGAAATCCATTAGAATAACCATAACATTGAAGTTATAATTAATAAATTAGTAGATTATGTGTATCAAATATAAATCTACAAAGAAAAAGTGAAAACAATAACACTAGATAATAAAAATCCATTATACAAGTAATCTTATAATATCAAAGGAAAATAAAGTGGTGATATAAAACAATGAAACAAAATTTAGTTATTAAATTATTTACTACTTGGTTACATTCATGTCAAAACATATTAGATGAAATATTTAAAACTACATGTAAAAATATAATTAATTATTAAGTAATCATGATATTACAAGTCAATGGGTTAGTATATACACAATATAAATGAAATTAAGTGCATAATATTATAAAATGAATCAATGAATATAAATAAAGACAAAGTCCCATACATCATGCTTCATCTTGGTTGAACATGATTTAAACTCATTTATAGTATTTTTAAACATGTTATTAAATTATTTTAGAACTATATTAATATTTATAACATCATATAAGATTTTTTTTAATATCATATCAACCATTCATTAACAATATATCACTGTTTTTATTATTTTAGGTGTTAATTTCCTTGTTTTACCATTCATTATTTTTCATGAAAGTTACCATTCTTTTGAATATTATACAATTACACATTCTCAAGAATAGTTATCTTTCCAAAATTATTATATATATAAATCAATTATACTTTAAGACCAATCATGAATGAAAGTTTTTAGAAATAAAGATTGTATGGATTATTATCTTTAAAATGATAATAATTTAATAAATACCAAATTATTTCTTTAAATATAAAAATATATATAATCCATGTCATGTGGTGGTGAAAAGAGAGTCACATAGCTTAATGATGGTGGTAGTATACACATGCAATAATGATGTTATTATCTTTCATTGAGTGTAAATGTAAGAAAGAAAATAATATTTTTTATTTTAATAATGATGAATATGTCATGAATATAATAATTTTATCATGTATAACACATATATTCATTAACTATATTAATATTACCTTATAAGTAAAATGTTAGTGAAAAATAAATCACATCACTTAATGAGGCGGTAGTCCACCATTCACAAGAGTGACAATATCATGTCCACTACGAAATGGAAAGTAAAAAACATTATATATTATTCAATGAATCCATAGGTATAATAATAATATAGATATCATATATATAATTTTTATCTATATTGATATAGAATCATGAGAGGTGATTGTGGTACCATGTCACATCGGTTTGTGAGGTTGTAGTATGCCGTACACATGAGTGATGTTATGGTTACCTATTTGATAAAAGAGGAGATGGATAAAAGTAATGTCATTAACATAATCACATGTAATTGTATGGTAGATAATATTTTTATTATATAATAATAAATTAATAATATTTGAATGAGGTGGATAAGAAAGGAAACAAACATGAATAGTTTTTAATTTTACCTCTTCTGAGCTCAACTATTCATGATTATACCAAAAAGTAATAATATAATTGATTTATCACCAAAAAAACATCTAGGATGATGGGATTTATTTTGATAAATGACTTTGTGAGTGATTCAATGAATCAAAAGAGTTTTAATTAGTCATGTGGAGAGGGTAGTTGGCATCCTTTAATAAGTGAGGTTAGTGGAACAATTGTAATATTTGAAAAGAAGATGATATTCCCACATTTTCCACATAAAAAAGTGGTCCAAATTGTGTATTATTGATACATAGACATTACTATTTATAAATATGTGTAGATCAAAAATTTTAGACATTTTTAGGTTAGTTTAACCCATAATGTTTTATTTTAACGCCCTTTAAACCCATTTTAAACTTACCCATGCTAATTAATTATTACCGTTTTCACTATTTATTCTGGTCAAAAATTAATTTGAACTTGTTAGATAATTTAAATTTTGATGATTCAAAAAATTGAATCAATTTTTCAAATTCAATTCACATAATTGGAATGATCCAATTGGAAATTATACCTAAACACATGATGAAAAAGTGGTTTTCAAAAAGAAAATTATCATATGTATAATGGGTTTTTACATTAAAATTCAATATGGAATTTATACCAATGAAATAAATTAGTTATATTTTAATATAATTTTACTAATATACATTAAAACCAATTCAAAATATAATTTATCCTTGTAAATTATTTAAGAAAATGAATTTTTCAATAAAAATCAGTATTTTCACTATTCATTAAAAAATGAAACATAAAAAAATAACATAGATTACTTTTGATATTATAATTTCAAAATTTAAGTTAATTTTTTAAAATATATTTTCTAAAATCATGAAATATTAATTTTAAATTATATGCGAAAACCAAGACTACTACATCATTTAGAAAAAATACAGATTTTTCAAAAACATTTCTTTTTTATGTTTAATGATTAATAATTTATATATAACAAATAGATAACCATAATTTTCATAAATTAATTAGTACTATTAATACCCAATAATTTAATGGATAGGTAATTACGGTATATTTTGACTTGGTGTTTGTGTTCTTTATCCTATTAAAGAGATTAAATATATATTTCATGGATTGTCTATGACCAATGTTGAATGTCACATACTTTTTTGGGTAGAAGGTTATTATTTGAGAATATCTAGTTTTACAAAACAAATTTCAAAAAATACCATTTTTAAATAAACCTTTTAAATACCTTTGGTTATCCTGTTAAAATAAAACTTGTTTTCCAAATAATTTATCAACATGGATCAAATAAATACACAATTTCATAAGGCACAACATGCTCAAAATACCTAACAAGAAAAGGAAAATACAAAATCACCATAAAGTAGCCGTATAAGTTTCTGTATGAATAATATATCACATCACATAATAATTAAACAAATAAAATGAATAAAGTATATAAACCAACCTGACATGAGTAATGTGAAACTATATCTCTAACCATATGGTCTGTCACTAATGAGTAAAAAAAAGTTTTGATGTCGGATAGGCAGCAAAAAATGCTCTTACGGACTTCCTCATCCCCAAATACTTGAGATAATATGGCCTCTTGGAAACCAATTATGAAATATATTATTATCTTCCTACCCAAATTCTCCCATGCTTCCTAAGAAACTAAAATGAATGGGATCACGACCATCTCTCCACAAGATTCACACAATCCCTCGAATAACCCCCTCTCACTCACTAGTAAACCCATATGCTACTCTATGACACGTAACCTCAAAACATGGTACACATTAATAAAAGAAAAATCATAGTGAATATACATAACTAAACATTACTATTATATCAAAACACCTTCAACACAGTAACACCATTTTCGAAATCAATTTTGAGGCACATTATCTCTTTGAGACATTTGTTTCAGACACATGGTGTGCATACATGACACACTCTTCGGAAAAAATAAACAACCAATATTCCAAATCAGGCCACACAACACAACCCATTTTTGATAAAGATCAAACATAAATGAAATAAATGTAAATTTAGACAACAAAAAACCATTGATGAATTTGAATTTAAAGTTAAATCATGAAGAACACCCTTAAATAGAGACAGCTACCTCATATTAAGAACAAAGTTCATTTAATCCGATAATAAACACCCAAAGGAGATATAATGAGGCCTCATACACAAGATAAATATTAAATAAAATAAATCCCCCATAAAACCCCATGTATTCACCCAACATCACCCTTAGGGTTCCATGCTAACAATAAATGGAAGAAAAATAAAGGAGAAGAATAAAGGAGAAAACCCAAATGATTTGGACTTACATTAATCGAAATCACCATGAAATAAAGATAATGCCTCACCAAGGGATTGGGTAATCTTCGCCACCAAGTATATGATGCTTCATATAATGGTAGGATGAAAAATGAGGCCAATGGTGTATAAAATTATCAAGAGAAAATTGAAAAACCCACTTTTTAAGAGATGTCGACATGTTGTGTGGTTTGAAAAACTATACACCAACCATGCTGAGATAATGTCTCCAAAAATTCTATGATCCATGGTTTCCCCCGAGTGTCTTGTGATTTGGAAAACTATTCCCAAACCATGTGAAACTTCACTATCACCATAAGAATCCCTTTCGCACGGTTAACCAAACTGTTACTCAACTTAGGTGCTAACTATTCACCTTTCTATGTTTCCCAAAAATAAATATTATTTATCCAATGGAACCTAGGAACTCTGAGAACAGACCAAAAGGAAATAAAAATAAATTTTATTTGTAATAATTACTCATATGGTGTTACAAAATCCCCAAAATTCCATATTCTACCCCAAGAAAGTCATTATGTATCTATAGAAGAAAATCAATGAGGCCACCACTCCCTCACCTTGGATTACAAATACTATGTCTCAAGGATATCACCACCTTATTTTTTTATCACATAGACCAATGGAATTGACTAACCATGGGTATATTTTTTAAAAATCCTTGACACACATAATCTAATCCACAATGGTGGCATCAATAACAGGCTATAATTCACCCAGTCTTACACATGAGTTGGGTTTGGATGATATATATTCAAGTGTGAAAAATAAAATACTTCCATGATCAAGGTCATATGTGGTGTAAATTACAACCGATAGGCTACCTTCCCTATATGATCAAAAACAAAAAATAGACTAACATAATAAAGATACATGTTCACCTTCTTACTTAAGCGATGATGACCCAGTCGAAAAAATACCCAGAGATACACATGATCAGCAACATAAAGCTCCAATGAGTGATGAATATGGTTAGTTTATGACATTTATTGACTTTGATCTTTTTATTGGAATTATTAAATCTGTTGTGTCATCTCACTCATCTTCTAGACAAGACTCAACCCAACCAAGGAATGGTCTTCCTCTTTAGACTAATATAATGGAGATTGGAATGACCATCTATAAAAAGCCTAAAATGGGGCCATCTTGATCGAGTCTGGTTAATTTGTTGATAATAAATATCATCCAATGGAATGTGACTTAATGAAAAACCACCAAAATTAGGCACATATTATCTAAACATATACTCAAGAGTCTAGATAGACAACTCATATTTATAATTCATCTAATGTTGATATGTGGTGCTCATATTCTTCTCTGTTCCCAAGGATTCTTAGAGAACCTTCTAGAATTATGAAGTTTAATTATCATCCAAGTCTGGAAATATTGTTGAGGGAACTTTTTAAAGCCAAATAATCTCTCGTAAATATAGGAATCCAAGGTCCTATAACTTCATCGACTCCCTGAGGGGTACAAAGTTGGATCATGTCATCATAAGATCGATAATCAGTCATTATAATATTTCCCACAAGAATTATCAAGTATCCAAATCATGAAATCCAAATAGATGTCTTTGTAATTTCCCATTGGAGTAGTAATTGGCTACACCAACTAGACTGGTCTCTAATTATCATCCTTTATCCTCTATAATGTCAAACATCTATAAATGTATTTTTCTACTTCATGCATCATCTCATGACACCATTACCAACCTCTCAAGGTGTAAATCATCATGGTTTCCTCGGGGTGATTAGACGAAACATAATGATGTGCCCCATGTAATATCACCTACCTATATCTAAAACAACCCAATAGCCACCTATAAAAAATTAGAGGAACATCAAGAGTCTAACACCAATCGCCCGAGGTCCCCCCACCATTTAAAAGACAACTAATTTAAAAGAATTTAGGATTTTGTAAATGATCAATCTTAAACTGATACAGAAGAGAGGGTGTGACCTACAAACTAGCTATGAACTCCCATTATTTATCCTCATCTACATCTTGTCTCAAATCATAAAGAAAAAGCATCAGGACCTACTCATTGTTTTTTTCCTGAACATATTATAAAGGAAGTTTCAAGCTCAACACATTGGTAAACATGTTCCCCTTCCAAAGTGTATAAGAAAACTCAAAATCAAAATATTGGAGGAACTCTACCCAACATCCATATTTTTAGTTTAAGTCCCTATGGGTGAAAATGTATAGTAGTATTTTATGATCCCAACATAGTAAACACTCCTAAATAGGTAATATAACCATTTCTATAATGCACACACCAAAAATGCTAATTTCTTGTCGTGGGTTGGATAATACCACTCATGTGGGAATAGTTTACTTGTCCACAGGCCACAATAAGGTTATTCTGCCTAAACAAACAAAGAAAACTGACACCAGATGTTTATGAAAACATATTATAATATCTTCTATTCCTAGGAAGGATCAAAATTTTCACATATAATAAACGGTCTGTATCTACACAAATGTATTATGGCATTTCACATCCCACTAAAACTTTACCAATTTCCCCATCAAATGCATCAAGGAAGAAGATAGCAAAGAGAAGTCCAAAAAATGACTATAATACCTAAGAAACCCCATAATACTAGGAATATTTAACACATTATTAGGGTTCACCCAAGAAAATACTGGTCAAACATTCTCAGGATACATTGAAACTCTTCCATTGAAAATCACATGCCCCAAAAAAATCATTTTATGGATCCAAAACTGGCACATGGACAACATGGAATATAGATAATTCACCCTTAAAACAACCAAAAAAACCTCCATAAAGTCACCATAATCCTTCTTCATAATGGAATAAACCAACAGTTCATCCAAAATCATGACCACAGAGGAGTCCAAAAATCAATGGAAGACATGGTTCATCAACACCAAAAATACCAATAGAATATTAGTATGCCTGAATGGAATAACTGAATACTAAAAGTTTTCATACCATCTTATGAATTATTTCTTTATAACATCTTCTTCCCGAACTCCTAATTGGTGGTACCCATTTCTTATGTCAATATTTGACAACAAATGAGATCCCCTAAGCTGATCAAAGAGATAATCAATTCTAGGAAATGGGTATTTATTCTTCATGGTCGCTTGGTTAAGAATATGATAGTCTATGAAAAATTACAAACATTAATCCTCTTTCTTTGTAAATAGAAATAGATATGCTCATGGTGACACTTTGGGTTGGATAAATCCCTTACCCACTAGATACTCTAACTAGAACTTCAACTCGTTGAGATCAGTTGGAGCCATTTGATAAGACATCAAAGATATCATGCTCATATCGAGGAACAAATTGATAGCAAACTCGACCTATCACTTGGGTTGAAATCTAAAGAAACCATCGGGAAAAAAATATATGTACCTGTCCAATACCACTAGAAGCTCACAAATTATACTCTTACCAATGGTATTGAGAAATAACCTATACATATATCATGAGATCAATCTCAAATATTATGTAACGGGTCTTGTCCTCTCTATCCCAAATCCTATTATCCATGAAAGACGTGATAGTTGTAGTCAAGAGTAGAAAACTAGACCCAAGAATTATAAAAGATATATATCACTTTAATTATAATCAAAAAATCGATTTTTATAATATGATTAAAAACATCATGGTCTAAAAAAGGACGTCCCAAACAACTTTCACATCTGCTACCAAAACCCGGAACACAATGAACTTGAACCCCTGATCTTTCCACCTACCCAAAAAGGATTTAAATCCATAATATATAGAATAAAATCATCCCCCTTACGTAACACCCTAAATTCATTGGTATTCCTCTTCTTTAAATTTTTTTATCCTCTTTGATATCATATGTTGCACAAAACACCAAGCATAAACGAACTCCAAAATATTATTATTTTATTGCGACTATTATAACATAAACGTTAAATTACGGAGAAAGACAAATACTAATCACATTTTGAAATATATAATTTTAGAACTCATTTTTAAATTATTAATTAATTCTTTTTTATAATGCACATAATTTTTAGTGAATACATTTTCTTCTTGAAATATATGTTTTCTTGAAAAGAACAAATTTTATTACTATCTATAGGAAAATAAATATAACTTGTTTTTAAATCATTAAGAAAATTTATTTGATAAAATGAAAATCATATTTTTATTCATCTTGTTATAATTATCTTATAATGAATTTTTGATAATTTTTCAAAAATATTAATATTTTAGAGAATAATTAATATACTGGAAACCAATCAATTTATTTATATTGAAAAGAACTTTTATGATTTAAAATTAATCTAAAATTATCTTAATTACATATAATTTATATATAATCAAATAAATATAATTTAAACAATATTTATACAATATTTTTCTTTAAGTAATTCTTTCCACTTAAAACACATTTTTCCAAAAAAAAAATGGTTTTTCATTTCTTTTTGACTGTTTAATTTTAAATAAAATTTCCCATGATTATGTGTTTATTTTAAAAATGTATATCATATTTTTAATTAGGAAGCCCAAATTAGTTTATAAGATCATTTTCATTTTTATCGAATAAAATTTTACCATGGTAAAAAAAACTACTGCAGTATAGGTAAAATAATGTAGTGGGTTAAAGTTAAAGGTAAATTCTTAACATATATAAAAAACTAAAAAATTAAATGGGTTTTTGTTGTGTTAATAAAAATTAACCATAATTTAACATTCTAATTATCATCCTAATTATTTGGAATTAATCTCACACAAGTTTTGATGGCTTAAAATATAAAATAATCATTATTTAATCACTTAAAACCTCTCATCCTCAAGTGTAAATACCACCCCACACCACCCCTTTATCCTAAAAATATATAATGATATTTAAATATATTCCAAACCATATGCTCATCACTATAAACCATGAAAAAGTTCTGTTAGTTTCACCCAAATACCAATTCCATGTGCCTTAATATGTCCTTTAAGGAGGTGATATTCAATAGGTAACTTTTTTAAACAACCTTTCTTTATTTAATTTATTCTCGTAGATTCTCTTCGCCTACTTCATCCATAATTTCATAATAAATAAAATATCATGTATATTCTAATGTTTTATATTTCAACTGTAATATCTACTATCCACCCCTCTTACAATCTCCTCTTATTAAATTAAATTAAATCATTGTCCAAATTATGGTAGTCAACAGTCTCTTTGAATAATAATTTTATTCGCTTTCCTTTATCGCCTTCAATTCCAGTCATAAAATTATTATTAAAACTAAATCATATTGTAATTGGTATATAATATATTATTTTATGTTCTCTAACTAATATATATATATTTATATAATTATGTAAAACTAAACTAGTTTGTTTTGTTCGAAAAAAATCAACAAAATAAACTAAACATTTTTCATTAACAATTTATCAAATGAATCATTCTCATACAATAAAAAATGATATTTGAGAGAAAAAAAACATATAAGTGAATTAATCAAATTTAATTTCACTTATTTAATTTTATTTCCATTTGAAAAAATATCCATAATTATACACAAATGAACCTTCCATGAAAACCATGAAACAAATGCCCCAGAAACAATGAAAATAATGAAAAACTATTAACGAATGGGAAGTAATATATTATTAAGGTATCACATGCGGTATTTTAAATATGATTATATATATTTAATTTTTTAAAATTATTATTGAAACCATTATAAAGAATTTTAATTTATACAAAACTAAAGGTAAGCATGAGATAATAGTTTCTCCTCTCACTTTTACTTCTGGGAGATATATGCCTTATTCACCAATTATTTATTTTATTTATTGTATGTACTGAAATTTAATATATAATATCATGAAATTAATTTTCTTAATTTTATTAAATGTTTCATTTTATGATTATTAAATTTATGGTGCATACAATTCGACTAATTATAATTTTGTAAGGGATTTATTAACTCAATTTATATTCATTAGGTTAAATTTCTACTTTAATGATTATGTCATGTTAATATTAAATGTGAGATGAAGTTTTATTATCATATACTGTATTTATACTTTTTTATATGGATTTAAAAATTATACACATAATTGATTATTTTTATAAATTCTCACTTCAATGATATGATTATATATTGGTATTTTGTTTAAAAATTAATTTTTAAAAATTTACCTTACAAATATCTTTTTATTCCATGTCAACGTTTTCTAAAATTATTTCTAAAAACTATATTCTATAATTCTCTTAATATTTTTAAAATTCATTTTTAGACATTTTTTAAATTTTTACATAATTGTTTTAAAGTACTATTTTTATTTTTTTAATCATGTTCTTTGGGAATTATATAACAAAAGTATGGAAGAATGTTTTTTTAACTTATATGGAATGAAATGAGTTTGGAAACATCATAAAACTTTATTACTTTGATGTTTCCTTTAATATATTATAGTTTCCATTTAAAATTACAAAATTTCCCTTATAATTGTACAACACATTTAAAAGAAATGATTTGAAAATGGAAACAGTATTTTTTTTCAATAATTATTTGATGTTGCTGGACCCTCCATGATATTGTAGTTTTCATAATCACAAATAGTGTCAATATACAAATTTTACACTTTCATGGAATTTTAATATCTTTATGAAAATTAATTATGTTATATAGTAACATACACTTTAATAAATCAATTTCTTATAGTCATGAATAAATATGTTTACAAGTGTATTTTTTCATGTACTTTTGATTAAAACTTCCTCTTATAAAGGTATATGTAAGACAGAATCTTCATAATCTTTTTTGGATTCCCTAAGACCGAAAGTCGACACACCAAAACCAAATGTAGACACACCGAAACCAAAATTGACACATTGAAACCAAAATCGACACACTGAAACCGAAATCGACACACCGAAACTGAAGTCAACATAATGAAACCGAAATGGACACAATGAAACTGATGTTCGACAGACCGAAGTTGAGAGACTGAAGTTCGACAGACCGAAGTCGAGAGAACGAAGTTCAACACATCAAAGTGGACACACCGAAGTTCAACACACCAATGTCGACACACCAAAGTTCGACAGACCGATGTTTGACACATCAAAGATGACACATCGAAGATGACAGACTGATGTTATCTAACCGAAGACAATAGACTAAAGATTACTCATCGGTGGTCATAAATTACTATTTCCAATTTATTAATTCGAATTTATTTCTAACGGTCATATTTAGAAATATTATTGTTTCTGACATTATTTAGTGTTGTTTATAGGAAAATCTATAGATAGTACAAGTTACATGCATGTGAAATGATATTTATACCTAGAGAATCCTGGAGTATAAAAGGACCTCATCTTTCACGTTAATATAAACAGAAGCACACGGTGCGGTTCAAGAAGCAGTACACGCTGAGACACAGATTGTGCGAATATGAAAAGAGTGGAACTAAGAACATGATATTATAAGAAGATTATAGTAAAAAATATTACTCCAAAATCTTAGTGTGCGTCAATATGTTGAAGAGCTAAACCCTCGAAGCTGGATTATACTCTGTTCTGAAGACAAATTCTAGAAGAAGACTCAAATACCATTTTCTCAACATTCATTGAGTCCAGAGCATTACTTCACAACATACACAGAATTCATAACTCTATTCTATGTCTTAACTCTATTTTGTTTTATATTCAGCATTTGAGTAGTGTGTATATTTGTTTATATAACACACACTGTCTCCGGAGAATAACTGGAGGATATCAAACTATCCTTATACTCAATGAATTATTACATTTGTTTCCCATGAATAACTGTGGAAGAGGTCAACTGTGACCTGGACAGCTAGATGTACTATTTTAAACCCTGATATAGGGTGTTGATCAAAAGTTTCTTTATTCAAACAGCTTGGTGGCAGGTAATCACCAAGTGGGGAGGATTAAATCTCAGCTTGAGACTGAATCTCTTGTTTACATTGTTGTACCAATCTTCAATTATTGTATTTTATTTTATCCGGTGATTAAATTTTTCAAAGACATCAAACTTTTTTTACTTTAACTATGATAATTAGTTTTGTTCAGTGTGTATTTATACTTAATTCATTAAACCTATTTGAAAAGATGAATTAGTGATTACATTGATTCAACTGAGGACTAAGCAACCTTATAGAAATTTGTTGATCAATTAAACATTTATATCTCTATTTCCTTAATTTAATGGGCTGTATTGAATTGGGGGATTCTTATCACAATGTTTTTAACATAAAGTTTAATTTGAACTCAACTCACCGCCCCTCTTGAGTATCCAATCTGACCAACATTTGGTATCAGAGTATTTTTTACATTCAATATTTTCAAATTATTTTCAACTATGATTTTATTGTATCTTAAAGATATTAAAATTTCTGTCATATCTGAATTCTCAATTCATTAAATTTTATATAAATTAGAAACTACAGTTGAGGGTGCTGCTACTAACATGAAACCTTTCTTTAATGGTAATAACTATGATCAGTGGAAATTAAAAATGAAAATATATCTAGAGAGTATGGGACCTAAAATATGGGATGCAATTGAAGAGAAACATGTATTGCCTGCTACTTCTAGGGACACATGGTCTCAGTTCACTAAAGTTACATATAATATTAACTGTAAAGAAATGAACGCCTTTTATTGTTCTCTAGGTGATAATGAATTCAATAGATTATTTTCTTGTAAAACTGCATATGAAATTTGGAATACATTAGCTGTTTATCATGAGGGAACAACTAATGTAAAATAAAAGAGACTAAATATATACAGTATTAAATATGATAATTTTAAAATGAACCATGATGAACCTATATCTGAAATTTATCTCAGGATCAACGGTATATTGAACACTATGTGTCTGCATGGAAAACCAGTGGATAGCAAGGACCAAATCATGAGACTACTTCGATTCCTACCTGACAAATGGAGGGGAACCTCAGTTTCAATTCGAGAATCTCATGACATAAGAAAGATACCAGTGGAAGATCTATTTGGGAAACTTGTGATGCATGAATAAGAACATAAGGTGAATTAAGAAGTATATGAGGAACCAATAAAGAAATTAGTATCATTCTAGACTACTACCTCAAAGAGAAAAAACAATGAAAAAGTTCAAGTTCCTGTAGATAGCTCCACTAGTGAAGAGTCAGATTCAGACAGTGATGAGGAGATGGCACATCTTGCAAAGAGATTCAAAACTTTCTATAGAAAGAAGATATTATTCAAGAAGTCAAACTATAAGGGATACTATGATAGTAAAGGACAATGAAAGAAAGACAGAAAAATTAATGACAACTCAATTGAAATAATCTGTTATGAGTGCAAACAAAAAGGTCATGTGAAGGCAGACTGTCCAAAGGTGAAATTTAAAAATAAATATAAAGACAAAGGAAAAGGATATAAAAGGGCAATGAAAGCTACCTAGAGTGATTCATAAGATAGCTCCAGTAGATCTGATGCTTCTGATAGTGTATAGAAAAATCATGCCACCTTATGTTTCATGACAAAATAATTTGAGGTAGAACATAACTCTCCTATACATAATGCCTATTATTTTGGGAATAAGAGTGAGTAACATAATGATGAAGATATGACTAAGGATGAACTATTTAAATATTGTGAAATGTTTGAGGATAAATTTAATGAGCTCAAGGAGAAATATAAATCATTAAATAGACAACATACTTTAAATGAAAATTTTATGTCATGTCTGTATATAGAAAAAGAAAAATTATTCCAGCTATTAAAGGAAATCAATGAACTTAAATTTTCCAATGATAAATTAAGAAGAGATCTTGAGAAGTTTACTACGGGTAGAGATACCTTGACACCGTTTATAAGAAAATAGATTTCCCCAAAATATACAACTAGACTAATATATCAACATGGATAGAGAAGGATCATTAAAAATAAATTTATTCCAAAATCTAGACAATTCACAGCTAATTCAAGTTCTGGACCATTTCATGGAAAAAATTATCTTAAGGAATGAACAAAGTGTTTATGTCTCAAAATATATCTGCTAATTATAGGGAATAAATGAGACAAGTATGGGTTCCCAAAGTTTTACTTGCTAACCTCTCAGGACCCATGAAAATTTGGGTACCAATGTTACGCCATGTCTAATCTGTTTTGCATCGGTGTTTCTTAAAGAGTTCCTGTAAGACTCTGCGGTACTTGGACGGTGGATATTCAAGGAATATGACATGAGACTACTCATTCTTAATGATCCTAATCAAGTTTGATGGTGGAAATGTAACTTTTGGTGATAATTATAAAGGGAAAATCTTCGGCCTAGGCAGATTGGTAATCCTAATACAGTATTAATTTCAAATGTAATTTTTGTTAATGGATTAAAGTAAAATTTACTTAGCATATTTAACTTGTGTAATAATGGTTTCAATTTCAAATTTTAAAATGAAGCATGTGATGTTTAAAATTCCAAAAAGGATTTAATATTTATTATTCTCAGAAATGAGAATGTGTACGATTTTGACTTAAATTCTTTAGCTAAGAATAATATTTCTTGCCTAAATATTTTTCATAAGGAATCCTGGCTATGGAATAGAAGATTAGGACACTTCAATGTGAACTCACATAGGAAAATGACTTTGAAAGGTTTAGTAAGAGACTTACCTAAACTGGAATTCCTGCATAACAAAGTGTGCAATCCATGTCAAAATTTAAAGAAACACAAAGTTTCTTTCAAACCTAATAAAGAAGTTTCTACTTCACAAACGCTTGAGTTGGTTCACATGGATTTGTTTGGACCATCAAGAGTTTCACATTTAAATGGGAAGCAGTATGGTTATATTCTTGTAGATGTTTTTTCTAGGTACACATGTGTATACTTTCTAGCTCACAAAAGTGAATCTTGTTCTTATTTTATTAAATAATCCATGTTTGTGGAAAACCATAGTGAATTTAGAATTAAAACCTTGAGAAGTGATCATGTTCGTTAGTTTGAAAATCAGAAGTTTGAATCCTATTGCTCACACAGTGGCTATAGTTTCAATTTCCCTGCTCCTAGAACACCTCGACAAAATGGAGTCATGAAAAGAAGTAATAGGACCCTTCAAGAAATTTCTAAGACTATGATCAATGAGTATAATCTACCTATTTATTTTTGGGTCGATGTTGTAAATACAACTTGTTATACCATTAATAGAGTCTTGATTAGACCTGTTCCTAAGAAGACCCCTTATGAACTTTGGAACAATTTCAAGCCAATGGTTAACTACTTCAGAGTTTCTGGGTGCAATGTATTTATCCTTAACACTAAGGAAAATCTTGAAAATTTTTCTTCTAAAAGTGATGATGGAATTTTCCTAGGTTACTCAATCTCAAGTAAAGCCAAAAGAGTATTCAATAAGAAAACCAAAATGTGTGGAATATTAATTTCATGTCAAATTTGATGAGACTTATCCACCTGAATCCAAAACCTCTCGTGAATATCTTGGGGAAGATATGTGAATTCTGATCCTTAATGACAATGATTGTGAATCCCCAGTAAAAGTAACCAGTTCTTGGAATCTTCCAGAATCTACACTAGTTGAGTCTGAACCAATAGACAATCATGAGGAGTCTATTTTAACTCTTTCTAGGGGTATTATAACTCTCAAAAATCATCCATTAGATAATGTAGTAGGTGATTTAAATTGAGGAACACAAACTAGAGCTTCTCTATGAAACCATGTTGAACATCAAGCTTTTCTTTCACAGCTTAAACCCAAAAATGTTAATGATGCTATCAATGATGAATTTTGGTTGATTGCTATGCAAGAAGAATTAAATCAATTTGAAAGGGAACTAGTTGAAAGACCTAAGGACACATCAACAATAGGAACTAAATGGGCTTTTAGGAACCATGTTGATGAGTCTAGTAATATAGTTTGAAACAAAGCTAGGATAGTTGCACAAGGTTAAATTCAAGAGGAAGGAATAGACTATGTGGAAACCTTTGCACCTATAGCTAGGTTAGAGGCCATTAGTACAGTACTTCCTTATGCAGCTCATCTGAATATCAAACTTTATCAAATTGATGTCAAATGTGATTTTCTAAATGGGTCTATTGTTGAGGATGTTTTTGTGGAACAACCCCCTAGTTTTACAAATCCCCATTTTTTAAACAACGTTTTCAAACATTCCAACGCATTATATGGTTTAAAGCGAGCTCCAAGAGCTAGGTATGATAGACTTAGTTCCTTTATTATTTCAAAAGGTTTTACTAAAGGAACAGAAGATTCTACTTTTTTTTATTAAAAGGATATCCAAATATGGTTTTATAGTATAAATTTATGTAGATGATATAATTTTTGGATCTTCTGAAACTTCTTTATGTATTGATTTTTCAAAAATAATGCAAAATGAATTTGAAATGAGTTTAATGGGAGAACATAAATTTTTTCTTGGATTTCAGATTTCCCAAAATAATGATGGTATTATTCTATGTCAGAGTAAATATACTAAGGATCTTCTAAAACGTTTTGGTTTAGATGGTAATAAATTTAGTGCTACACCTATGAGTACTAATTGTAAGTTGGATGTTGATTATGCTATAGAATCAGTAGATCACACCAACTACATAGGTATGATAGGGAGTTTTCTCTACCTTAGTGCTAGAAGACATAATATTATATTCAGTGTATGCATGTGTACTCGCATTCAAGATAATCTCAAAAAATATCATTTAAATGCTGTTAAATGTATTTTCAAATATCACAAATATACTCCCAACTTAGGACTATTTTATCCAAGAGGACAACTGTTTGATTTTATATGTTATTCAGATGCTGACTTTTCTGGTTTTAAGTTAGATAGAAAAATATCCTATGGGACATGTCACATGTTAAGCAAGTCACTAGTATCATGGTGTAGTAAAAAACAGAATTTTCTTGCATTATCTACTGCCGAAGTTGAATACATTACTACTAGTAGTTGTTGTGCACCAATTTTGTGGATGAAACACACTTTACTTGACTATCAATATCAATTCAAACATGTCTCCTTTAATTATGACAACACAAGTGCTATTAACATTTCTAGAAACCAATATATCATTCTAGAACAAAACATATTGATGTAAGACATCACTTTTTGAGAGATCATTATAAAAAAGGTGATATAAATCTTAATTTTATTGGTACTGAACATCATCTTGCTGATATATTTACTAATCCCGTAAATTATGAGATAATGAATTAAATAATACATGAATTAGGAATGATAAATCAGTAACTGATTTTTGTAAAACTGATTTTTGTGAAACCGGTTATTGTCAAACCGATGTTTGTGAAACTGATGTTTTTGAAACCGATTCTTGTGAAACTGATGTTTGTGAAACTGATTTTTGTGAAAGTGATATTTGTGAATCCAATATTTGTGAACCTGATATTTGTGAATCCCATTATTGTGAAACCAATCTTTATTAAACTGATCTCTCTAAAACTAATAATCTTGAAACTGAATTTTGTTTTATTTTAACAGATATATTTAAGGGTTGTTTTGTAAATTCTATCTACTTTAATTGAAACAAAACTGTTTTATATCATTTAACTTGCCGCGTTTAAATTTTATGTTTTATGATTTACAATCCCAAAATTATATATTATGTCCAATACATCATGACCTTTCACCTTCTCCATTGCCATAAAGCCTTCCATAGTTAGTCACTATCTCTCTCGACTCTCGAACTCCCAACAGAATTGGAATCTAAAGTTTCTTCATAGAAAGGAATAACTGCACAATGGAAGATCCTAGAAAATCTTCTTCTTCTATGCTTCACAACGGTGAGTCTAATGGTACTGTGAAACCAAGATTAGAAATCTAAATAGTTACAAATAATAAGGAAGTGTCTATTGAGTGGCTTCTGTCACAAAAATCTTTTCTGCTAAAAGTGTTGGAATCCCAAGGATGACTCAGTTGGTTTACCAACAATGAAAGACCCTATTATCCCCAGCTAGTTCATGTGTTCTATCAGCATTTGAGCATATCACTTGAAGAACCTGAGGTAGAAAATATGAAGTCTATGGTAAAAAGAAAGGAGACATCTTTTTCGTTTAAGGAATGGGATGAATTATTAGAGGTACCTCATAAGGTTTCTATGCTGAATATCCTGGTAATATTACACTGTCTTCAAATTTGTTTTCATATGAAGATTCTCTGAAAGAGCTGACTGGAAATGAAGAATCTAGAAGGACTCTTTCAAATAAATTCGAAGGAGAAGTGAGATTTATTTTTAAGTTCATACATCATCAAATCTTCCCTAGGAAGGGAGATTTCTATATTGTGAAATATCAGGATGTATTCTTGATATTTTTGTTGAAACATGGAATAAAGGTGAATCTATGCCGATATCTTTTGGTGCGTATTTTTTATTACATTATGCCATGTAAAAAGAAACTCGCTTATACTATCTGAGGATGATTTCTTCCATGTTTAGAAAGATAGATTGTGTATAAGATAGAGATTAAGTGATTACTACCAGTAGTGTTTTTTGTCTTCAGAGAGACATTTGTAAATGGATGAAAATCTTCTGGAACACATGGAAGAGACGTTTTGTAGGAGATGAAGAAAGGATCGATGAGGAGTTCAATCCGGTGGACCATCCTTCTAGAGAAAAGGACTAAGTTGATCCAGGTCTCAAACCGGGAGAAATTCATGTTTGTTCTGCTGAGAAAGATGAGGTTGATGTGCCTAGGGAAGAAAGATCTCCTTTTGATGACAACAGTGATCCTAATATTTCTAAATGTCCCAAGGACATGACTTATGGACCGACTAGTACACCTTTGGAATTGCCTTGAAAAGAAACTATTCTAGGAGATGAAGAAGAAGAAGACACCTATGTTACTAGAGTTGAAAGTTATATTAGCAAATCAGATGAGGAATCTTATGATGATGATGAAGATGATGATGATGATGATGATGATGATGGTGATAATGGTGATGATGGGGGAAGTGTTGAGCATGTGAGTGATTATCTAAAAGTGGTACAACAAGTGGTTGACAGATCCTGTGAGAAATCTGTTCATCGAGCTAGTGATGGAATTGAGCCTACTAATCAACAGGATGATGATCATAGAGATGCTGGACATGAGGACAGACCACTCCATCCCAATGTTAAAAACCAAGAGCTAATTCAGGAATTGAATGATCTTATGGATGCTAGAAAAGAGGAAGAAGATGTAGTTCCAATGCCTCAAATAGAGGAAGTATCTGATAAAGATGAAAAACTTGGAGCTCAGGAAGAACCTGAAGTTCGGTTGGTTCCAGCTCCCAGGAAATTTGTTATGGACCGAGGCCCAGATGATGTACTTGATGATATTGATGTTATTCATGAGACTCAGGGAAGAAGGATAAGAATTGATACCTTTGATCCATGAGATTTGACCTGTACTAGAGACTGGAATAGTTATCCAGGATACATTCTTTTCAGTTTAGATTATGACTCAAATGAGGAAAGGTTGCCTCCTCATCTTGTTCCACAAGTTCATGTTGACCCAGAACCTGCTGCACCTATTCCACTGGTTTCATATCGAGTAGTAGACCTAGTGGCTCAGTCAGTTCCCAATGACTATGTCCCTAAGGCTGGTTTGGAAAAGTTTATGAAGGAGATATGTCAGTCTTTGATAGCTTCAATGAGATCCGGGAATGAAGCCACCTCAATAAGTATCTTGGATGATGATGCAACAAAGATTGAAAGAACTGTGATTCAGGAGATTCAACCAAATCATATTACTATAACAGAAACCATTATTAGACATAACACATTGATGAGATAAGAAGTAAGAAAGATGATCAATGAGCTGAATTCCTTAACCGTTGACATCAAGTCCTACTTTAGTGGTGTTCTGGAAGTTCTTAGGAACTTGGTAACTCATCTAGTCAATGTATATTTGAAGAGGATGAAATAAGAGCTTGGAATAATGTTGCATGGCCCATCTAGTTCCAGGAGTGGGAGAAGTCTTGTTGCTGATTTGGAGTCTCTCAAGGCTGTGATGAGAGAGGAATTTCAAAAACTCCAGATTGTGTCAGATAAAGATACCCATGAAAAATTACATCGGAATACCGATCATGTATATAATATGGTCAGACAGTGCAACAATGAAGCATCTACAACTCAGAAACAAATTCTAGAAAAAGTGGATAAGTATTTCACTAAGATATATACCAAGAATGACCTCATCAATAGATTTATGTTGGTAGAAAAATAAATTTCTATTCCTCTAGTCATAGAAGCATTCAAAAAGTATGTTCTCTAATTGAAATAGTTTACAACTTTGCTGAGTAAATTTATCTAGAATAAGGATGACTTTGAGAAATCCATTTAATATCAAGGGGAAATAATTAATGACTTCATCAAACTGCTCAAACCTTATCTTCATGTTCAGACTGAGGATATTGTGGTCCCTCCAGCTACATAAATTGGTACTGCCTCTCGGCCTCCTTATCTAATGACTATCTCTCAAGATCCTACTCAGATTCAACTGATCATTAATGAGCAGTCTGCAAGTCATGTCTTGTCAAAGAGAAGGCCTACCCTTGCATATACAATTACTACATGTGTTGATCTTCTTGGTGTTGTAATCTAATAAACTTCATCCTCTTCCACTCCCAAACATTCTCCTTCTCCATCTGATCCTTCATAGAGAGGCAAATCTCCTCTGCACCCAAACACTTAGAGATGGATTCTTTCTTTTTGATAGGGATTTGGTCTTTTTGATTGCCTTGTACTCATATTACTTTTAATGAAAATTATTATGGTGTCTTTCTTTTATCTTATTTCTCCTTTCTACTTTTCTATTTTTGTTAAACCCAAAAGGGGGAGAAAATAGGGATGACATATACTCTCTTTAATCCATTTAGTAAGGGGGATATTTTTGTTAAATAAATTCTAGCAATGAAAAACTTTAGTTATATTGGAAAATTCATTTCTACTATGTTGATTTATCTTCATTCTATATATTTTCATGTATTCCATTTTTGGGATTATCAAAAAGGGGGAGATTGTTGGACCCTCCATGGCCTTGTAGTTTTGATAATCACAAATAGAGTCAATATACTGACTCTAATCTTTCATGAAATTTATTATCTCTATGAAAATCAATTATGTCATACAAAAACATATACATTAATAATTTAATTGATTATATTCAGGAATAAATATGTTTACAAGTGTATTTTTTCATATAATTTTGATTAAAACTTCGTCTTGCAATGGTATATGCAAGAAAGAATCTTCATAATCTTCTTTGAATTCCATGAGACTACAAGTCGACACACCGAAACCAAAATTCGACACACCAAAACCAAAATCGACACACCGAAACCAAAATCGACACACCGAAACCGAAATCGACACCCCGAAACTGAAGTCGACACACCAAAACCGAAATTAACAAACCAAAACCAAAGTTCGATAGACTGAATTCGACAGACCGATGTTCTATAGACCGAAGTCGAGAGACCGAAGTTCGACACACAGAAGTAGAAACACCAAAGTTAGACAAACAAAAGTCAACACACTGAAGTTCGAAAGACCGAAATTCGACACACCAAATATGACACACCTAAGATGACAGACCGATGTTATCAAACTGAAGACAACAGACTGAAGATGACTCACCGATAGTCATAAATAAATGATTCCATTATAATAATTCAAATTTATTTCTAATGGGAATATTTAGTAAAATTAATGTTTCTAGCATTATTTAATTTTGTCTATAGGACGTAGATAGTACGAGGTACATGCATGTGTGAAGATTTTTATGCCTAGAGGATCATGGAGTATAATAGGACCTCATATTTCACATTAAAAACAAGGGAAGCACACAGTGCAGTTCATGAAGTAGTACATGCTGAGACATAGACTTTGTGAATATGAAAAGAGAGGAACTAAGCGCTTGAGATTACCAGAATATTATAGTAAGAAACATACTCCAAAAGCTCAGTGTACATCGAGACCTTGAAGAGATGAGCCCTCAAAGCTGGATTACACTATATTCTAAAGAAAACTTCCAGAAGAAGACTCAAATAAAATATTCTCAACATTCATTGAGTCCAGAGCACTATTTCACAGCATACAGATAATTCTTAACTCTATTATATGTCTTAACACTATTTTGTTTTATATTCAATATTTGATTAGTGTGTATATTTGTTTGTGTAACACACACTGTCTCCTGAGCATAACTGAAGGATATCAAACTATCCTCATATTGAATCACTTTTTACATTTGTTTCCCACGAATAACTGTGTTAGAGGTCAAGTGTGACCTGGACAGCCGAGTGTGCTGTTGTAAACCCCGATCCAGGGTGTGGATCAATAGTTTATTTATTCAAACAGCTTAGTGGTAGGTGACCACCATGTGGAGAGGATTATGTCTTGGCTTGTGACTGAACCTCTTGTTTACATTACTATACCAATCTTTAATTACTCTGTTTTTATCTATCTACTACTTATTGTTTTCAAAGAGAGAATTTTTTTTACTTTAACTCTAATAGTTAGTTGTGGCTAGTGTGTATTTATGCTTAATTCACTAAACCTACTTCAAAAGTTGAATTAGTGATTACATTGAATCAAGTGAGGACTAATCAACCTTAGTGAATTTTTTTTTTGCAATTAAACAATTATATCTCTACTTCTATAATTGACGGGGCTATTTTGAATTGGGGGATTTTTTTCACAAAGTATTTAACAAAAATTTTAATTGGAACTCAATTCACCCCCAACCCCTCTTGAGTATCCACTCTGACCAACAGAAGTAATACTTCAAAAATTATTTTCCATATAAGAAAACATTATTTGATATTTATTTTGATTTACTAGGGATATTATTCATGTATACTATCTTTATTATTTTTAGTGTTGGTTTATGTTTAGGATGGTATGATATTTATGAGCCCAATTTATCTTCTAGGGGGTGTGCTATTATGAAATTTTTATAAAAACCAATATTTTTTCATGGGTTATAATATGATTTATGTAATTTTAGAACACATATGTATCATTTCATTATGTGAATTGTGGGACCTATATCTCACATTAATTCATTGGATATAGTTTTATATATCATGATATAACAATAAAAAACAAGTTGAAGTGCATTATCCACTATACTATGCAGATGTGTCCTGATCCACTATGAGAAACATGTGTGTCCTGATCCACTATGTTGATGGTATTGGTTGTTAACCTTGACATATGAAATGGTTTTTATAAGTCACGTGTTGATTCAAAAATTTCAAAAAATTTCTTTTTGTTTCTATGATAAAATGACCAACATTTATGAATCTAATAAGTTTTTATTACTGAGTTTCAAAAAGATAATATTCCTCAGAATATTTATTCTGGATGCATATACACGTCAATAATCTATGGAAGAATATTTTTCTGAGTATTATAAACATGTTTTAAAAGTATTATAGAAACCCTATTAATAACCTAAATTTGTAAGAATAATGTATTTTTTTTAAACCCTACATTTCGTTTAGTGCGTATAGATCAGAGACTGTAGGGACAGAGGAAACCATAGTTTTAAGAAGTTAACGTAATGTTCATCAACCTTATGTTTGTGAACAATCATACTTTATCAACCATACATTTGGATTTTTGTATTCACATGAAGGAAACCTATTTTTTAATATCAAATGAATAATGTTTTTATTTATATATATTATCCGTGATATTTTCAATGGTCTCAATTGAGCTGAAATATGTGTGTCATAGGAATGGTCAATGTAATTCCACGACCTTAGAAGCTGGTTGTTAGTGAATTATTTTATTACATTGTAAATATTACAAAGAATCAAACACTTAAGTACCAATCAATTTAGTAGCCTTGTAAATCCATATTGCATATATGATACCAATAATACATTGGAAAATGAAAATAAAACATGTTACATAATAAAATGAAACAAACTACATCCTTGGATGCTTATTCA
Organism: Viscum album; assembly: GCA_963277665.1. Classification (NCBI taxonomy): domain Eukaryota; kingdom Viridiplantae; phylum Streptophyta; class Magnoliopsida; order Santalales; family Viscaceae; genus Viscum; species Viscum album. The sequence continues at coordinate 48,861,744 of OY728130.1, read as the reverse complement.
ATGATGTATTATTCGTAACCTAACGAAAGAAACATAATAATGGTGGGATAAAATACCCAGTAAGGGTATGTAAAGTCAAATAAATAATGAATTAATGAGATAAAATTAACAAATAAAGTTAAATAACTGATAAAACATTCCATTCAAATAATTAGATAAAACAAATCAGCACGAAAGCTTATGAAAATAAAACTCATGCCACTCAATCAATAAAAAAATATTTGAATGCATCCATAGATATTTTGATGCATAATGTCATGGATAATAAAAATAATAAGAAAAATATATATGAATGAAATTTTTAATTGTTGGAAACCATTTCTAAGGAACATGAAAACCTATACCATCAAGACCTTTCATAATATGGTTTAAAAATATGGATATAAACACATTTAATTTGGAAAACTTATTCATCTATTGGGAACCTTTCCATTCATAGATGGGATATATAAAGTATGTTATCCACCAATAATTGATTTTCAAAATCATTCCCCATATAAAATAATCAAAATATAATATTCCTTATCAAATATCCATATTGAAGAAATAATATATATATATATATATATATATATTAATAATTCCCTAGATAATCAAAAAAATGGTCAAGTAAACAACATATGTAATAATGTTATACAGTTCATGAAATAATAATATAAATCACCTAAGAATTTGGATATACAATGAAATTTGATTGCAATAAATTTATTTTTTTCAAGAAAATGTTAAAAATCACAAAAGGAAGTGATATTGCAAAGACAATTGTTAAAAACAATCTTGAGGGGAATAATATATAAACATTCCAAAGTGTCCCTTACAACTTTTGAGACATTTAAATCATAATATTTGTGAAATAATGGCATTAAATTAACCCTATAATATACTGAGAAGAATTATATTCATGATATGAAATGGAAAATGGAATAATATACACCATATAAAAGTGAATTTGTGCATAAGAACAGAAAAGTTTCAATGGAATATAAATTGAGATGAAATCCCTTACCTAGAGTCTGATATTTTATGTGTGTCATTATATTAATGAATAAAAAACTTTTGTTAATTATTTAATTTCATGTGAAATATTTTATATTTTATTGTTACTTTTACTTCACTAACTACAATGCTGTAAAAAACTACTTAAACAAATACTTTTACATTGGGTGTTTTGACCATAATCAGTGTATATGTTAAAAACAACTTCGGTAGAACGAATATGGTCAAAGGGTTTATTATATAAACATATATAGATTAATAATAATTACATAATTATAATATTTATACATCATTATAATTTTAAAACAAACCATGAAATAGGGTTCTGAAAAATGAACCAATGTTACAATCATGGAGACGGTAGGTCATATATACGTTTGAGTAATGTTATCATTTTTTGTGGTTTCTATGGAAAAAAGGTAAGAAACATAATAAAGTTCATGATAATAATAATAATATCATAAATACCATGTTATTAAATCATATATACTTATAAATAGGATTCCTTTGATTTAAAAGGAATCAAATTGAGTTGAGGAGGCAGTAGTTCACACATCCATGAATGATGTTATAACTTTTTAAGAGTGTAAAAGGTTAATAAAGAAAATGATATATATATAAATATTATTTAAAAATTGTAATTATTTTTTAATATCATATTTTTTAATATCATACATATTTAATTAAAACCGTCCTTCATACCTTCCATGTATTGTGTGATCGAATCACATCACTTTTAGGGGGTGATAGTCCACACATCCACAAATGAAGTTATCGAATTTAAAAAAATATAAAGTATAAGGGTATGTGATATAAAATTGTTAAATAATAATAAAGAAAAAATAATTATAATATATATCATATATAAACTTAATTTCTATCATAATTCCCAAACATGAGATGTGGTAATGGAAAAAATGAACAATCATCCTTTCATGAGGCGGTATTTCACTGTACACAAAATCATTATATTCGTTACCTATTAGAATGAAGAGTGTATGACTCTTGGTCAAAAAATTATCATAAAAACATCCTAGTATATTGAGTATAATTTTTTTGTTATAAAATCATAGAAAAATAATATTTTTGGCCGTGTGAATAGAAATAAAACTAAAGAGTGTAAGGAAAGACATTACATCTTAATCAGGTAACATCTATTGGTTAGAACCAAAAGGATTATTTGGATGGATTTATGAAAAAGGTTATGCTCCTAGGATGATTTGAGGAATTTTTAGGATCTATTTGTCATGATCTTGGTCGATCCATAATGAATTGAAAGGAAGAGTAAGTGGGTGGAGAGTATGCCTTTTTATAGAGGAGGAGTCACACTCCTATAAATTTTTGGAAAGGGAATTCCACCCTCATTTTTTCCATAAAGGTTGCTCCAATAATGGAAAACATTAAATAAATGGTAGGGTAAGGTCAAAATATGGACATAACATGTATCTCAGACATGTTTCATGGTTATTTGGCCCCTTAATATTAGGGTTTAGTCCTTTATTAAGCTAAATTTTACCTTAAATAATTTAATTAATTTTAATGAACTTCCGTAATATTTTTGGTTAAAAACTACTTTGACCTTATTAGAAATTAGAAATTACTCTTTTTATAAATACATAATCCATTTCTACAAATTATAATCACTTAAATGGTCGATATTAAATTAAATTCAATGTCGTAGACAAGATTACAATAGTAATTTTAAAAGTACAAAGGTTCAAAAGTTTGGTATGTTTAAATATCAAATTACAAAGTGAAATTGATTTAAATAACCTGGATTGTATTAATTGATATAAAATTTATCAACATAAACTTTAAAACCAATTTAAAATATAATTTATCCTTATAAATAAATAGTATGTATAATCTTTTTTTGAAATAAAAAATAGTATTTTATACTGTTCATTAAAAAAGAAACTTCACAAAAAAATACAAAAAATTTATCCTGACCTAATTTTTTTGGTTCTATTTAAAACATGAAGTTTTTTTTTGACATTTATAATCCCTAATGTTTCTAACTATTGGATTTAAAATATGTTCTCTATCAAAACATGGTAAGAATGCCTAAATAAAAGTATAATATTTTATGCTTAAAATTGGGTTTTTTATCATAAGCCTATCAAATATATCCGATGAATATCAAAACTATTATACTGAATATATATTATATATCAAATTTATATCAGAAAAAATTTAATTTCATTTAATTTAATATGGTAAAACATCTTTGTGAGAAAAAAATAAAAATATTTTCCATTAAATTCAATCAGTTTTCATATTCAGTTTTAAGTAATTTATAATTAATGAATTTGTTTTATTTATGTGTATAACATAGATTTTCATAAGTTAGTTAAAACTTTTTAGAACTACTAATTTATTGGCTATGTTATGTCTTATTATATTAAATAATATTTTAATAATATATTGGTTTTAAGTAAAACATGGTCTTGTGTGTAATAGAATCCATTTATAGAAACTTGTTGTTGTGTGCGATGTATGATAAATCTATATCACATTCATTTCAATCTATATCATATGTTTAATTTATTTAAATTATTAAATATATTTTAATGTCTTGGGGTATTATATTCTTTTAGGCTCTTGGTGATTCATGTGATACACGCCATCAAACACGACGTTCTTACTTTAGAATTTTGGGGGGATACATTCTCCACACCATAATGAAATTTCATCCTCAAAAATTAATCTTGATCTCAGTAATCTATGGATTGATATTTGAAAATAAACTACTTTTTAAAAAATTGCATCATAAATTGGTTTAATAACACATATTGTAAATAAGATATAAATGAGTGTTCATTGGTCAGGTAACTAGGTTCCCAAGATGGAAAACTCATGTGGGAAATTGTAACATGGATTCTGAAGAAAAATCTAACAATCATGTTCTGAAAGAGAGTTCTAGAGAACATGATTATGATAATTTCAACAATCAGAAGACCATATATCCAAGATGATCTAGGAGAAATTTGATTCATCAAACTGAAGGTACTAGGACAACATTGTGTATTTCAAGATCAGATTTCATAGATTTGGGGAATTATTTAACTGTATAATAATATCAGTAAGAAAACTTAATTGGTACATTTATATAAGAAAAATATTATGCTTTGTTCTTACCTTGAACAATTTCTGCATCAAATCTTAAAAAAACATTCATCATATAGTGATTTAATATATCAATCTATAAAACTTGATCCCATTTTCAACACAAACCATTTAAAAAATTATTAACCATTCTAAAATATTATGGTCCAATAATTTGGAAATAAGGTAACTGAATTTCCAAAATGAACATATCATTAGCCTTTAATTAATATAAACCAGATCTAAATTATAACATTAATAACATTTGAATAACATCATCATGTACCCCCTTAAAATATTTTAATAACTTGAATCACCGTAAAACCTTATTTGAAACATGCATTCTTCTTTATTCTGTAAGTAAGACACATGTTATTGGATATATTCCTTAAATTCAAATGTATTATAATCTACATCAATGATAACATAGACCACTTTTCATCAAGTCCTTAATATGTTCCAAGGTAGTCATCAATTTTCTAAATCAATCATTTCTTTATCATTATGTCAACTTCAGGAACACATTAATGGTTTTCTTTCCCTCAATCATCTTCTTTACGAAAATCTTACATTTCTACTGAATAGAATTTTTATAGTACCATTTAGAATATGATATCAAATCTTTAATGAAAATATATTGAAATACAATGCATATATATTTCATAAATCATATGATTTGAACTTAACAAATAAAATAATTTTATAAAATATTTATTATATCCAAATATAGGAGAACATTAATCATTCCAATCTGTCCATGCCCATATCATATTCGTGACATTGATCCCTTCGATTCTTCAAATGTAAATTCCCCTAATTATTAGGTAATTCCTTTGTGTAGTTCCCCATATCCATATATTTATAACATTTAAAAACAGTGTTTTCATTCTTCGAATGTATATTCCCCTGTTTTGTAGTAGTGCTTGAAACCAATCGTTGAAACCGATCATTCAAACTAATTTCCTGAAACTGATCCTTGAAACTGATCCTTGAAACTGATCTTTGAAATCGATCCTCTACACCAATCTCCAGAAACTGATCCTTGGAACTGATCTCCTGAAACCGATCTTATGAAACCCGTCCCTAAAATAGATTCATTGACATCGATGTACTTAAGGATTCTTTTGTAATTCTGACTGTTTTAAATAAAACAACACTGTTTTGTATTCCTTTTTTTCCAAATTTAAATTATATGATTTATGATTTATAATCTCTAAATTATATATTTTTTTCAATCCATCCTGACCATTCACCTTCCCACTTCCATAAATCCTTCTACCCCTTTTCACTCTACCTCTTGACCCTCGCCCTCAAATATTTTGAAATCTAAAGCCACGGCATGTCAAGGACCAAGCGTTCTATGGAAGAGTCGAGAAAATCTCCATATGCTAAATGCCAGAAGGTTGAGTGTAGTGGGACTGCATAACCGAGATTGGAAATCTGAGTGGTTAAGGCTGAAAAATAGGTGTCTACAGAGTGTCTTCTGTCAAGAAAGTCATTTTTATTAAAAGTACTAGAATCTCAAAGGTGGATGATCTAGTTTTCTAACAATTAAAGACCTTATTATCCCCAGAAATTACATGAATTCTATCAATATTTGAGGATATCTCTGGATGAAGCTGAGGTAGGAAGAATGAAGACAGTAGTAAAGGGAACAGGAGTATCTTTTTCATCTAAGGAATGAGCTGAGTGCTTGGAGATGACCCATGAAGGTGTCTATACAGATTATCCAGGTAATATTCCTCCTTCCTCTAATTTTTTCTCTTATGAAGATGCTATGATGGAGGTGACTAGAAATGGAGAATCTAGGAGGACTATTGCAAGTGAGTATTAAGGAGAAGTAAGATTACTGTTTAAGTTTATTCAATAGAAAATATTCCCAAGGAAGGGAGATTTATTTACTATTAAGTATCAGGATGTATTCCTGATCTATCTGATGAAACATGGGATTAATGTGAACCTGTGTAGGTATCTAATGGTTCATGTCTATGATTTGATAAATCCATCCATGAAAGAAACACATTTATACTATTCGAGGATGATATCTTCCATGTTGAAACAGTTAGGTCATATTGAAGATGGAGATGAAGTGACAAGTACTAGTAGTGGTTTCTGTCTTCAAAAATATATTTTAAAATGGATGAAAATATTCTAGAACCCACAGAAGAAATGTTGGGTATGTGATGAGGAAAGGTTGTATGAGGATTTCCATCCAGTTGACAATCCTACCAGACCAAAGGATCATGTTAACCTAGGTATCAAACCAGGAAAAGATCCTATTTATTCTGATGAGGAAGGTGAGCCTGAAGTACCAAAGGAAGAAGGATATTCTTTTGATGATAGGAGTGATCCTGATACTGCTGAAAGTTCCAAAGATATGTGATAAGGACCTGGTAGTCCACTTTTGGACTTACCCTCAAGGGAACCTCTACTAGGTGCTGAGGATGAGGAATAAACTTAGGTTACTGGAGCTGATGTCTATGTGAGTAAATCTAATGAGTATTCTGTTGATGATGATGATAATGATGATGATGAAGGAGGAAATGATGAGCATGTATGTGATTCTTTAAAAGTGGGACAATAGGTGGTTGACAGATCCAGTGAAGAATATGTACATGGAGCTGGTGATGGTGGTGATCCTGTTGAACAAGAGGATGTTGGTTATAAAGATTCTGGTCATGAGAAGAGATCACCCCATCCAAATTCTGAAAATCAAGAAATCATTCAGGGATTGAATAAACATGTAGCTAGTGTCCATGGGGAAGAAGATGAGGATCAAGTTCCTCAAAATGAGGAAGTTCCTGGAGAAGTGGAATTGGTTGGAGCTCATGAAGAACCAGATGTTCAATTCGTTCCTATAACCAGAAATGTTTTTATGGAAAGAGGATTGGATGGAGAAGTTGATGAAGATGAAGTTGATCCTAAGCCATAGGGAAGAAGGAACAGGATTGACACTGTTTGTCCAAGTGACTGGACTTGTACTAGAGAGTGGAATAATGATCCATGATACATTGTTTTTTGGTTTGGAGTATGACTCTGATGAGGAGAAGGTGCCTCCTCCTCTTACTCTCCATGTCCAAGCTAAACTAGAACATGTTGCACCTATTCCACCGGTTGCAGCTCCAGTAGTATATCCAATAGCACATCCAATGCCCAGTGACTATGTCACTAAGGCTGATTTGGAGAAATTAAAAAATGACATATGTGAGTCTGTGATAGCCATAGTTGGATACATAAGTGAATCTTCTACGGAAATAGGTATTTCATATGCTGATGCAATGAAGATTGCATGACTAGTGATCCAAGAGATCTAATTAAATATCATTACCATAGAAGAAACCATTATTAGGCACAATACATTGCTGTGAGAAGAAGTAAGAAAGATGAGAAATGAGTGAAATTATTTAACCTATGAATTCAAGACGTCTTTCAGTGGTGTTTTTAATGTTCTCAAGAACTTAGTGGCTCATCTCCTCAGTGTGGATCTGAAGAATTTGAAAGAGGATCTTGGAAAAATGATAACTGGACCATCCAGTTCGTAGAGTGGAAAGGGTGATGTTGCTGATCTGGAGTCTCTCAAGGTAGTGATGAGAGAGGAACTCCAAAATCATCAAAGATTTTCAGACAAATAATATCTTTAAAAGGTGCAACGGAATATAGACCATGTTGACTATATGGTAAGACAGTGCACAAATGAAGCCTCTGCTGCTCAAAAAGAGATTAGATAAAAAGTGGATAAGTAATTTACTAAGATTTATACCAAGAATGATATGATCCCCAACATCAAGTTTCTAGTAGAGAATCTCAAAATCCCTCCAGTCACAGAAGTATTAAAGAAGCAAGTTACTCAATTTAAGGAGTTTACCACTTTTCTGAATAAATTCATGGAGAATAAGGAAGACTTCGAGAAAGATTTGGAATATGGTTGTGAAATCATTAATGATTTCATCAATATTTTTAAGCCATATCTGTATGTCCATCCTGAAGCCATTATGGTCCCTCCTGCTGCTTCCATTTGGACTACCTCTTGGCCTCTAGCTCCAATGACTATCTCTCAGGTTCTTTCCCAGATTCGACCAGTCATTATAGAGAAAACTCCCAGTCGTCTGTTGTTAGAAATAAGGCCTAGCCTTGATTCCAATGTCCCTACAGGTGTTGCCTTTCCTAGTGTTGTCTTTAGACCACCACTACCATCTACCACTCCCAAACCTTCTCCTCCTCCTTCAGATCCTTCAGATAAAGGAAAATCACTTCAAAGGACAAACCCTTAGTGAAGGATTGTATCTTTGATAGGGATTTGTTCTTTTGTTTGGATTGTACTTTTATTCTTCTTAATGGAATTATTTATGGAATATTTATTTTATTATATTCTCCTCATACATTCTTTTTTTCTTTTTTTCTAATCCCAAAAGGGGGAGAGAAGGCATAAGTCATGCATTATTTATCTAAGGGGGAGAATTTATTGTATAAGACACATGACATGTACTCATCATAATCCATTTATTAAGGGGGAGCTTTGTTTTAAAAATAATCTCACTCAATGAAAGGGGGAGATTGTTCCTTATACTCTAGTTATTATTAATCCTTATATTTACATGTATTCCATAATTTGTGATTATCAAAAAGGGGTAGATTTTTGGACCCTCTATGCTATATATGTTTTCATAATCACAAATTATGTCTAACTACATATCCTAATCTTTCATGCTCTTTAATATCTCTAAGTGAATCAATTATTCCATATAGAACAATATAATTTAATAAGGAAATAAAATATATTTATAAGCCATTATGTTTACAGGTGTATCTTTTACATAAATTTTTGGATGTCACTTAGTCTTGTAATGTTGTGGTTAAGATAGAATCTTTATCAGCTTTTTACAGTTCCTGGAAACTCACCGATGTTCGACACACCGATGCTCGACACACCGATGGTCGACACACCAATGTTCAACACACTGATGGTGGACACACTGATGTTCGACACACTGATTTTCAACACACCGATGTTCGACGCATCAATGTTTGACACAATGATGTTCGACACACTGATGTTCGACACACCGATGTTTGACACACCGAAGATGATGAACCAAAGATGACACACTAAAGATGACGAACCGAAGATGACACAGCAAGGTGACAAACCAATGATGACACACCGAAGATGACAAACCAAAGATGACACACCGAAGATGACAAACCGAAGATGACACACCGAAGATGACACACCGAAGATGACACACTGAAGATGATAGACCAAATATGACAACCTCAAGATGACACATTGAAGATGACAGACCAAAGATGTCAAACCAAAGATGACAGACTGATGCAAATGACTCACCGATAGTCATAAATAGTTGTTTCAAATTTCTTCATTCAAATTTATTTGTAACAATAATATTTAGGCAAATTAATGTTTCTGACAATATTTAATATTGTCTGTAGGACTATCCATAGACAGTAGGAGGTAAATACACGTGCGGAGATCCTCATGCCTAGTGGACCTTGAAATATAAAATGAATTCAATATCAACTTAAAATTAGAGCTCAAAAAACAAACTAAAAAACTAGACTAAGAAAATAAGTAGTAGTGAAAATAAAGGAACTCAAAGCTTGAGCACACAAACTGTTTTACAAGAAATAACCTACTAAAGTTTTCTTAACATCCTCACAATGAAGGTCTGAACATTTTCACACCTAGAAGCCAGATTACAGAATTTGTGACACTCTGTTCTGAATCCATCTTTCTAAAGAGGACTCGAATATCAGTTTCTCCACATCCATTGAGTCCAAATATTTACTACTCAACACAAAGAGATTTCTAAACCCTATTATTATCTAATAACTCTATTATGTTCTTGTAATTTCTATTTTAGAGGTGTGTATATCTGTTTGTTTCACACACACTGTTTCCTAAGCATAACTAGAGGATACCAAAATATCCTCACACACAATACATTTTTACTCTTGTATCCCATGTAGAACTATGGAAGAGATCATGTGAGATATATTTGATAGTATTCCCACAAATAACTATGGTAGAGGTCAAGTGTAACCAGGAAAACCCTGTGTGTTGTTGTAAACCACGATTCGGGGTGTGGATCCGATGTATATTAATATTAACTGCGTATTGGAAGGTGATCACCAAGTGGAGAGGACTAAGTCTCATATTGAGACTGAACCTATTGTTTCATCTGTTTTTCTATTTTTCTTATATTTTAACCTGATATGTATTTCTCACATTATGATAAACTGGACTTTGACAGTTCGTTTTTCAGGTGTTTATATCTGTTTTGAATAATTATATTAGTTTCAAAAGTTTGACTAATCTTAGATTGGGGAATCTGAAAACAAATCAATCTTCTGAGAAACTAATTGAACATTTAGGAATTTTATAAAATCACTTAAAACTGACTTTGTTTATTATTTTAATAGGGGGATGTTATTTTAAAGATCCAATTTTAACAAAATTTTTAATAGATACTCAATTCACCCCCTCTTGAGTCATCCACTCTAACCAACAATAACATAATTTGAAGATGCACCCATTATAATGTGCATTTATGGCAACCTCAAGAAAATTACTCAGTTTTGTATTATGGAATTGCCACATTGATGGAGATCCTGAAAAGACTAAGGTTATCCTGGGAATTTCAACTCCTCTAACCTTGAATGAATTCTGAGGACTTCAAGGAAAATGGGCCTATATCTAGCACTTAATATCTAATTTTGTTGGAAAGTGTTCTACCTTCACTAAATTGATGAAGAAAGGGTTCACATATCAGTGGTCCAATGACTTCCAAAAAGGATTTTATATCCTCAAGAAATACCTCTTGAGACCACCGGTATTGATTCCACCTATTGAAGGTATGTATCTCATGCTTCATGTGACATTATTGGACTGATTATTGATTAGACTATTTCATGCACAAATTTTTGAGTAGTTTAATTTGTTGATTTTTGTATTTAATTGATCAATATTACCAATTATAAGTTATCTAAGTTGTTTTATATTTTTTAGTAAAAAATGTTGAATATTTGAAAAACGAATGAAAAGAGATTGAAAATTGAGCTATGCGACGGAACACCATATTTTTTAAGAAAAAGAGAACCTGTAAATGATGAAACACTATTACATGTCATTTACCTTCAGTATACATCTTGACTTCATCAGAGAGGAATTAGCTTTCCAGGACAAGTTGGGACTTGAAAAAATGTTGTCAATGACAAGTAAACGTTGTGTAACCCTAGTAAACTATGTGCCATCTTCTAGGATACATTTTTTAGAAGATTTTTTTAGATATGCTGATATTATGTTTTTAAAGGGTACACATTGTGTGTCCCCAGTACAAGGAATGAAAAAAGTCAAACTCGTAATTTATAAATGAGATACCTTCAAGATTCACATGGATATGGAGGCAACACAGATCTGAAGTACATGATGTATACCCCAAGTACACGTTCTAATGATAGTGATGTATAGAGAAAATGCAGTTGAAGCAAGCCACGAGGTTTGGACCGGAACACCTATAAAACTAGACCCTAGTGCACAATTTTGACCATTCTTGAAGCAGCAAGACACTGAGAATCCTGATGATGATGGTGCACCACCTGATTCAACATATTCATTAGGATTTTCATTTATTTATTTTCAACATAAACTCTTGGTTAGAAAGAGAGGGTGATTTATTTTGTATCGGTGCAAGCATGATAAAGGTAGATTGAATGTAAGGTATTTTATAATTGAATGAAATTTATGTAGGGATTACATATTCTTGTTTGACTCTATAATTTTACTGATTTCATCCTGCATGAACATTGTGAGTGGGGTTAGTGATTGTGTTAATGTATTTATCTCATTGAGCATGATTATTACTAGGATCGATTGAATACATTTGTTTAATGTGAGATCTTGGGTATTCACTTCCTCCATGACCATTGGGTCTGCCATGTCCCTTTGTTTAAATAAGGTTTCATGTTACCCATCCTTTACAATATGATGTACCTGACCATGAGAAAATGGAATTTTGGGTTGGATTTCATTTACCATGTCCATTAAACTCCCTAAGACCTGATTCCAATGACTGCATGATTTTCAATTAATAATATTATATGTTTTTATTCATGAACCTATAATCATTACTGCCCAAAACCCTTTTTATATTGTCTCCTCCCACTATCTAAAAGCATTCATGCTTGATAGTTTAGATTTTATTCAAATTGAAATTAGTTAAGGTTTCTCTTAATTAATTAATATTTTGTATTTGTGGGTTTGACCTCAGACATGCATTTCCCATATTACCTAGTAGTCGAGTGATTTGTTAATTTTTTGTTTATAAATTTCTTAATGAGGTAACCCAGTGGGAATTAATGATTCCCATATGGATATCAAAATATTGGTGTCATTTTCACAGATAAGAGCAGTGATTTATTAATTGAGTAATTTATACAAAATCATTTCTCACATGTTCTATTTCCTTATATTAGCCTAGGATTTTTATTATCATTTTTTTTAATTTTTACCACACTTGGTATTTTTCATTTTGATGGTAGGACTACATAGTAGAATTAATAATAAGGATAAGATCGCTGGTATACTGGATGATATGGAGAAACTACTCATCGATATTATAGAAATGAGAAGTCAACCATACGAGTTTCCACAACTTTACACATGAATTGATGTAACAACACCCCATATCATGTATCCAAAAATCTATGAGGAGCATCTCAAACATTCAAATGAGTACAATAAAGCAGAGGTAAGTACAACGTTTGATAATTGTTTGAATACTTATCATGATGACCTTGATTTTTCAGGTTAATAAGATGATGAAGAGGGTGACGGTGCCGAATAAAATGAATGATTTGAAGTATACTTGAGAAGTAGCAAGGAGATGAAATTGAAGGAAAGGGAACCTCAGATACTATGATATACAGTCATTCCTTGTAAAATTGGAACCACAAATGAAGTAAGATAACAAAGATGAAGAAGATTACGAAGAAGGTGAAGATGAATAGGAATAGGAGATCACGGTTGCCACATTTTCCACAAAATAATTAGATAATTTATGTGCACCGCAAGAAGAAGAAGAACTAGTTTCAATCTACACTAACTATTCATAGGAAGAAAAAGAAATAACAGAAATAGAAGATGATGAGAAGCTGGTTGTAATGAAAGATGCGATAATTGAAGAAATTCATCCTATGTATCCATCAGTTAAGGGGAAATAATTTTACCATGTTTTGAAGCACGTCAAGATCATACTAGTGATACTCATGATGTTCAGACTCAGGTCACCACCTTTCAGGTTCATTCCAATTTCATAGAGAATTCCAACTGATCTGGGAGGATTTCAAAACCATAATTGGGTAAATATGATATGTTTAGAACGTTACTATAATCCAATTAGCTAACCAATGTATGATTGATCTAAACAACCATTAAAAAGAACAGCTTCTAGGAGGAAACATGAGTTTTTGTTTCTTTATAGGAATTTAGATTTATTACTTTCTTAGGATTAAATTTTATATTAGTATTTAAATTCAATTCCATTATTCTTTATAACTTTATTGAAAGTGCATGTACTTTCACTTGTTTTTATTTAATGTTACAGATAGAAGTAAGAGATGTTGTAAAACCATTTATATGTTATGAATCTACTGCAGACAGTACCTACGTAGCCGAATTCAAAGAATAACATTGAATGTGGATTAAGTGTTTAAATTTTTTATTTTCAACTGTACTCCGACATTTTTATTATTGTGAGATTTAACTGAAAATTTGCATTCCATAATTTTATTAATTATTTACTCAAATAAACTAGGTGACATAAAATTTTTAGGGAAATTATGATTCCATGAAATTTTGATATCTTTGTCAATAAATATGAATGATAAAAAGGGAGAAAAAATTATTATAGATAATCATGTGGATTAAAATTTCTAAATGATGATTTAGAATAGCATTTTGATCATTTTAAATGATATTTTTCTAACAATTGTCCATGTTTTTAATTTCATATGTTTTTATTAAATGATATTATTATTTGTATGCATTTCCATGAATAATTTTCCCATTCATTAATCTCATTACAAACAAATCTGCTGAGCTAAAATTTCCTATTCTTTATAGAATATATTTCATGAAAAAATTAGTCATGTTTTTATCTAGAACTTGATTTTCATCTTATCAAAGCTATGAATGAATAGAGTAACTTTTACTATGATTGTGGTGATATTTGGTATCCCTTATCCTAAGACCCTAGATGCATTAATCCATTTTTAAGCCTATAGAATCCATGAATTTCCTTATTAGGGATTGGGATATGACAGAACCCTATTTTATATGTTCCTACAATCCTTTAAATGATATTCATGATATTTAAAAGAATAATCGTGGGGGAGAAAAAATTTGGCTTACCAGGATATAAATAATTTTGGATATTTTTTGGGGGGGTTTTCATTATGATATGGGGGAGTCTGTGAATCATTCATTATATTCTATTATTCACCTATCTTGATAAACAAAACATTAAAAAAATTTAAAAAAAGAAAAACGTTTTGTGTTTTGGGAGGATTGAAAACCACCATTTTCCAGACTGATGATTTTTAATAGTATGTGGTTAGGTGATGGATATGATATTTTTCCTGAGCATATATTTTAAAAAAAGGAGTAAATAAAAAATGGAAAGAGTTGTTGATTATGTAATTGAAAATAATAGTATCCTAAGCCAACATTGAGATTTTTTGTGGGAAAGAGATGAAATTTGTAAAGGGGGGATATTACTAAGACTATATTTTGTTATCATGAAAATTACTTTAATGTAAAACCTATTATTTAATATTTTCTTGTATATTATTTAACTACCTACCCTGAATCCTAATAGTCATTTTACCTTTAATGGTGAAGCCCTCATGATTAATTATGATCTCTTTTTTTACACTATAGAGAAGTTGGATTCCTCAAAAGCCTCTTTAAAGTTACATGTTTTTAGGTATGTGTTGAATTCAATTTTCATTTGTACCCTGATGATATGAACAAAATTCATGTGATATAGATTGAAAGTGGAATACATATTAATAATGGATTGAAAAATGGAAATGGATGAATGAAGATACCTGGCTAATTCAAAAGAAGGAAACTAAAATACATGGTTCATTTGTTCCATTGAAAAATGAGGCGTTGATGAATTTTATTGTGTGATGCTTGAACAATTAATTTTCCATATGATCAATTTCATTTTTGAAATCGAATATAATGCATTGTAAGGTTAAGGTTCTTTGTAGTATGTTGAGATTCCATCCCCGACTATAAGTCTGAATTCAAGTGCACTGGGATTTGATAAGTCTATTTCATGCACATATTCTTGAGAAGTTTAATGTGTTGATTTTTGTATTTAATTTACTAATATTGCCAATTTTTGAGTGAATTTGTTTTATTTTTGTTGGTCAGAAATGTTTAATATTTTAAAAAACAATGAAAAGAGATTGAAAATGGATCTACGTAATGTGACACTAGATTTTTGAAGATGAAGAGAAGCTAAAAAATGAAGAACCATTGGTACACATTATGTACCATTAGTATACAATGTGACTTCATCAGAGAGGAATTATACATCCAATAGAGGTTGTGACATGAAAAAATGTTGTGAATGACATGTACATATTGTGTAATCCCAATACATGATGTGACATCTTTTGGGACATGTTTTCGGAGAACATTTTTCCAAGATCTGTGGATCTGATGATTTTAAAGGGTATACGTTGTGTATCAACAATACACGATGTGGAGACACTGAAAGATAAAATTTATGAATGATATATGAACAAGATTCACTTAGATATAGAGGCAAAGTGGATATTAAGTACAAGAGGTACACCTCAGGTACATGTCGTGATGATGGTGATGCGTAATGAAAATGCAGGTGATGCGGGCCGTGAGGTTCGGATGAGAATGCCTCTAAAATGAGACCCCCAATGCAACATTTTGATCATTATGGAAGGAGAAAAACACCAGTAAGCCTTCATATGAAGGATCACCACCTTTTTGTCCACTTTCTTTAAGAGTTTTATTTATTCATTTTCTACACCTGCTCATGGTTAGTAAGATTAGATGATTTATTTGTGTTGATGCAATCGTGATAAAGGGGATTAAATTTAATGTATTTTATAATTGAATGAAATTTATGCAGCTATTTAATATCTATTCTTCAAATCTATAATTTTATTGATTCCTTCTTGCATGAACACTATGAGAGGGGTTAGGGATTGGGTTAATTTATTTCACTCTTTGAGCATGACCATTTCCAATATTGATTCAATACATTTGTTTAATGTGAGATATAGGGTCTTGATGTCCACTATGACCATTGGGGTTGTCTTGTTCCTATGTTTAAATAATTTTTCAGGTTACCCATCCTTTATTATCTGATGTACCTAACCATGAGAAAAGGTGATTTTGGGATGGAGTGCATTTATCATTACCATTGAACTTTCTAAGACTCGATTTCGACAAATACATGTATATGGCCCCGACCTTAAAAATTACATTATATTGAGTCAAGGAAACAATTTCATTTTTAATTCACATCAAGGACATTTTTAGGTTCAGAACATTAGAGAATTAGGTCATAAATTATACATAAAAACTTGAATATTACAAGTAGACACTTCTACTCACTATCTAATTTTTTCAAAATACAAATACATTTAAAAAAAGAAACATGGATTATTTCATGTTTAAAGAGAATGAAATATATTCAATCCCATCATTAAATCTCTACTTATTTTATTCATGTGAATAACATTTAAAAACATGGGATGATAATATATAGATCAGTAATGGATACACAAAGAAAGAAAATCATTAGACATAGGATGACATGAAAACCATGAAAAATTTATCATATTGTAATACTTTTCACCTTTAGGAAGTAGTAAATATACTTCATTCAATATAAACTCATTGATTTCACTTTTTGTTACCAAAATATTACAATAAAACCATAGAAATAAACATATAACATGTAAAAGTAACTTGTTATATAAACATACTTTAATTGAATAACCATAGGGCCGACTTCCACACATATCACTAAATGGAATACCCATACGGCTGACTTCCATACCCAATGCATTGGAGGTTATAATCTAACCACCCATCCATGGTTTATCACAGAACCACTCATCTTTGGATTATCACATAAACACACATCTTTTGTTTATAACATAACAACCCATCAAATGTCCAAGTACCATTATATAATCATAACACATAAACGATTACAATTATCAACATTTAACTCATAAAATTGTATTTGTAATCACAAGAGATCATTTCAAGATATTGAAATAGAAAATACAAATTAGAAACAATTTTCAAAACCAATACACCGAAAAAAGGTATTTCTTTTTCATTTAGAAACATTAAGTCATTTTGAGGAATCAGGAAATCAATTAACAGTTATAACAGAGGAGGAGTTTTTGACTCCGCATACGTTAAATTTATATCTTTTTTCGTTTAGTAAAATTATTCATAGAAAAATGAATCCTTTTGAAGGAAATTAAAATTCAATGTGGGTAATTATACACCGTATAAAATAATGTGTTGTATATTATCAAAATATGCCTTAATGAAAGTATATTGTGATGAAGTCCCTCACCTTGAGATTGAATCATCACGTATGTTCCTTGTTCTTCCAAAATTAAAAACATAAGATAATTTCTACTTGTTTGTGAATTTTTCCAAGTTTATTAATCCTTTAATATAACATATTATAATGTTATAAACATTATATAATTATTTATGTTCATATCGGTCATCTGTTTTGATATTTGGTACTTAAGTCGATAATGAACGTGTTTTGATGTAAAATTCAGTATTTTTTACTATTCATTAAAATATGGATTTTACCATAAAAATACCAAAATTTCCAACAAAGTAAATTTTGATGCCCCGATTCTAAAGAAAAAAGTTTCTTTTTTCCAATAGAACATATAAAAGTGGAAATAAATTGTTTCAAAAAGTATTGTACATCAAAAGGTGGTAAAGAAATCAATTTAAAATATTAGACTATTTAATGGGTAAAATTGGATTCATTCTCATTATAAGCCTCTAAATTTTATATAATAAATATAAAATTAATTTAAAAACATGTGTAATAATATTGTAGTTAGTTCTGTTCATTCCTTCCAATTCAAAAACTAGCCACTAACAACCATTTCAAATAATAATAATAATATTGTATTATTTTTTCATATAACTCAATGTTCTATGAAACATATGATTTCAGAGAAACGTGTTGTTGCATGGCGAGTATGATTTCAAAACAAGTGTCCCCTTTAATGTAAAAAATAAATATTTTTCATAAATATTTATATAAATGAAAATGTATTATTCTATTAATACCTGAGATGTTACATCAAGCCCACTTTTGGAAATTGCATCCTTGTGATTTTAATTTCTTTTTTGGTAACTTCATTGAAAATACCATATCAAAAAAAGTGTCAATAAAACTACCACTTTAAAAAATGAAAGAGAAGTAAAAAAAGGTCATCCGAGAAAACACATACAAGGATTTTATGTATGAAAAAATAATATTGAATAAAAACTAAGCATCTTGTTCTGATGGATAGTCATAAAAAACATGATCAGGATAAAGGTAACAACCAGAAAACCATAAACTGGTGATGGGTTAAACAGTACTTGATTTACCAATAGGAGAAGTAAATGTGAATTTTTTTGTTTTAATATATTTTTCATAAATTTGAGGAATTTATTTTATTACTTAGAATAAGAACATAAGGAAAAAAAACTTACTTGAAAGGTAGAGTATAATCCTTTAGTCAATTTCCACCACACACTCATCATTTTATTCAAACGTTGAGTATTCAAGATGATTGTTTTCATGACTAAAAGACTATAATAAAATTATAAAAGCACCTATCATCCAAATAAAAGTTAACTATATATTTATACAATCTTTAAACATTATCCACAACCAAAATGGTTAGTACAAGATCAGTGAATACCCCAAAAAGAATAATCCTTTATAAGGAGAAGAACTGATTTTAATCTCCAAAATTTAATAGTGATACCCAAGTTCTACATTGATCATTAAACAAAACAATTTCCTTAAAATTCTATAAAATAATCCAAACTAAGAGTGAAACCCAAAATTCAGAAGAATTTGATCACATAGTCTTCCACAATAATTCTTAACATTTATATCTAAATAACACCGACCACTCTTAAAGTCTCATACATTAATGTAATTAACCTAATAACAAATTCTACATGATAGGTTAATCATTTCCAAAAATAACCCAAATCATCATATGTATTCAACAGAAACATATATTCTTCGAAAATAAAAATTCCACCATTACTCCTCAAATTAAATCGCAAAGTATTCTATTTTCCTTAGGTATATAGTGTTCCCAGAACAGAAAACTTCTACCAAAATAATATTTATCACTAAATCATTTTTTATAGTAAGGATATCCATTTGATAAAATATAATTTCCCAAAATCAACTTATTCTTAATACATAAAATGAATTAAATAATTAGAATAAGTTATACTAACCAGGGACTTCAGGTATGCCAGTCGTAGGTGATGCACTCTTGCTTCCCTTCAGTTGTGTGTTCGATTCCAAGGGCCTTTCTAGACACGACGGGTTGTCACCCATCCTATGGGTTGTCCTTTTTATAAAACTATATAATTGTTATAACATTTCATACATAATATAAAATCATCCAAATAACTATAACATAATTTAACTTCAATTTTATCTCATGCATCTCATTTGTTATCTCAAAATGTAATAACCCTTAATTGCCTCCAATTCAAGGATAATTAAACCCTAAAGTGTTTTATAACTATATCGACAAAATAAAAGTTAATTCTTCCTCAATTAAAATTTTTATATAAAAACTTAAGGTTTACACATGCTATATGTCTTCCAAAGTAATCACATCATTAATAAATTTAAAAATATCATCAACCATAGATCCAACATAAATCTTTAATTCCTAAAATATAGACATCTTAATCATTTAGTGTTTTTCATGATAACCTAACCAGGATTTTCCATATTATTCCTTAATACATCTTTCATACAAATAGAAAACATGAATCATGTCCTAAGATTCAATAATTTCAAAACATGAGACAATAAATAATCAATACCTTTAATATATAATTTAAATATACTAATCTTCAATTGGAATAACATTAGGTATTTCTAAACATATATTTTAACGTTCCTAATGATCCCATTACTGTACCTTCTTTGTAGGAGACCTATTTTCATAATGAACATGCACACCACATTTAAAACATTAAATTTATCCCTCAAAAGTACTTCTTTCCATTTCATGGAGTCAACTAAATGCTTTCTTTTTCAATGACATGTTATTGATTTATGACCTTCATTACCACATCTATAACATCTTCCCATCACAATGAAACATTGTCCTAGGTGTTTCATTCCACATCCTTGACAAATAGGTTATTGAATATATTTACCTTTATGATTATTAACTAAACATTCATAGGGATTAGTTTCTCATATATATTATGTATTATAAAAATCACCAAGGTTCATGTGGTCAACCATGACTCCAGATAGTTGGATTAGAATAACCACAAGAGTTATCATTGCAACTCCTATTTAATTTCATTGCGTATTCCAAAAACCAAAACATTTTCCATCACATCCATTTTTACTTTGGTGCCTACTATATCTATCCATTTACTAAAACAAAAAAGATTTAGTGTGAGTATATCAATAAAATCCTTATATACTATCATATGAGGAGGATAAACTCTAAGATATACTTATTCAGGTTATCTCAAAATCATTAAATTTATCTAAAATAACTATGACTCTTTCTAATATTCTATCCATTTTGGTTATATTAAACATGTCACTTATTCATAAATTACACCTTAACCTCTAAAGTTATCTAAACTGTCATCTAATACAAAATATAAGGCCCCAGCTTTAAACAATACATAATAACGTGTTAAGTCAATAATTTTACTTTTTATTCACTTTGAGGATATTTTTAGGTTTTTATATTTAGATAATTAGGTAATAATCTATACATAACAACTAAAATATTACAAGTAGACATGTCTACATACTATCCAATTTTTTGATAATACCAATACTTTTTACAATGAAACCTGGTTCATTTCATGTTTAAGCATTATAAATTTTCCTCGATCCCATCCGTAACTCTATTCTTATTTAAGTTATGTAGACAAAATTTAAAAACATTGGATGAGCATAAAATGCTCAGTATTGTATACACAAATAAGGAAAACTATTAGTCTTAGGATAACATAAAAAACATGAATACCTTTTTATATAGTAATTCTTATCACCTTTAAGAATTTGTAAATATACTTCACTTAATATAAGATCATTAATTACCCTTTTTCTAACCTAAATATTAACACAGACAAATAGAAATCAACATATAACATATAAAGGTAACCTGGGACATAAACATACTAAAATGGAATAACCATGCGGTCTACTTCCACACATATCAGTAAATGAATTAGCTATATAGTATACTTTGATACCCATTGCATTGGAGGTTATAATGTAACCAACCTTCCTTAGATTATCACAGAACCACTTGTCTTTTGTTTTTCATGTAACCACCCATATTTGGGTTATCACGTAACCACCCATCAAATGCCTAATTACCATTATATAATTATAACACATAAAATATTTCAATTATCAACATTTCACTCCTAAAATTTTGTTTGTAATCACAATAGATCATTTCAAGATATTAAAATAGTAAATACACTTTCAAAACCATTTCCAATACGAAAAAACCAAAAAAATGAGGGATTTATTTTCCATTTAAAAACATTAAATATTATAGAGGAATCCAAATATCAAATAAAAGTTATGGCTATAGAGGATTCATTTTCACCGCATACATTGAAACATTCCTTTTATCATTTTGTAAAAAACATTGATGAAAAATATTTCTTTTGAATGAAATTAAAATAAATAGGGTATAATTATAAAAATTATAAAATAATGTGTTGTATAATATCGATATACGCCTCAATGAAAAAATATTGAGATTAATTCCCTTACATTGATTCCAAATCATTACGTATGTTGCTTGTTCTTCCTGGATAAAAAACTTACGTTAATTTTAACATGTTTGAGAACCTTTTATAGGTTTATTATTTCATTTATATAATTTATTAAGATGTTAGAAAAATTACATAATTATTTAACATCATATCAGTATTTTTGTTGATATTCGGCACTTGAGTCGAAAATGAGCTTGTTTTGATGTAAAATGTAGTATTTTCAATATTCATTAAAATATGGATTTTATCAGAAAAATAAAAAAAATTCAACGAAAGTAAATTTTGATGTCCTGCTACTAAATAAAAAATTTATTTTGTCAAATAGAACATCTAAATCTGAAAAAAACAATATTTAATAAGGGTTCACCATCAAAATCTGGTAAACAATATTTATAAAATATTAGAGTAGTTTTATGTATAAAATTGGATTTATTCTCATTTTCAGCCTCTAAAATTTATTGGATAAATGTAAAAACATTTAAAAAACTTGTGTAATAATATTGTAGTTAATTATTTTATTTTCCTCCAATACAATGGCTAGGCATTAACAGCCATTTAAAATAATAATATTATTGTTTTACAACTTTTCGATATAACTCAATATTGTGTGCAGTGTAAGATTTCATAGAAACAATTTTTTCCATGCTAAGTATGCTATTGTAAAAAGCATCCCCCTGTAACGTAAAATTCATATCTTATTCAAAAATATTAATAGAGATAAAATAGTATTAATTTATAAATACCTAGGATGTTACAGCGTGATTGTCAACTAATTATCTTATACCTTGTCATTAATGAACCTAGAATCATTACTACACGAAACCCTTTTTATATTGTCTCCTCACACTTTCTAAACAAATTCATGCTCGATAGATATGGTTTTATTAAAATCAAAATTAGTTTAGGTTTATCTTATTTAAATAATATTTTCTCTAACCTAGTCTTTGTGGGTTCAACCTTGGAATTTTATTTCCTATATTATGCATTTGTATAGTTATTTGTTCGATTGATATTTAAAATTTTCTAAATTTGGTAACCTAATGAGAATTATTGAATCCTATTGGGCTTTCAATCCCTGGGGCATTTCTTTCACAAAATAATAATTCTAGTAATGAAAATAGACTTTACTATATCAGTTGAACCATGCTCGATACAAAGACTCGATATTCAGATATGGAGAAAAGTAACCTAGTGTTAATTTTTACATTTCATAAACTGACACACTATTTTCAACATCATAAAGTTCAATTAGTATATTGAAATAACATTTTCAAATTTATCCTTAGTCTCCCTATTCTTACTGGACATCTGGCACAGTGGGTAGTTATTTTACAATAGTTTGATATACTATTTGAGCCTCAAAAAGTAGTAAAAGGCCAAGAATTTTTAGATTTACTTTCTGAGCACCCATCTATGTAAGAGACATCATTGAATATTGAATTTTCTAATGACGAAATGTTTTTTATTCAAAAAATTCAAAAAATATGAAAAATGTACATTGATGGTGCTTCTAGATGTCCAACGGGGAAGATAATGGAAAACTCTAAAGTAAAAAAAGTTGGGATCAGAATTGTGATTATCTCCATAGAGGAGGAAGTGATTCCATATTCTGTTCTGTTATCCGAAGGTGGTACTAACAATGAAGGATAATATCAAGCTCTCATTGTATCTCTGGAATCATCACTCTAATTAACAGTGTATTACTTGTAGATTAATGGTGATTTAGAATTGGGAATCAAATAAATCAATGAGAATTACGTCATTAGAAAAAAAATAACCAATCCATATATGTGATTATGTTCAAGGTTTAGTAGAAGAATTAACCTCAAAGCCAATATTTTCTTATGTCCCATGGTTACAAAATTCTTAAGCTGATGCATTGAAAATGAATTCACATCCTTGGAAGAACCAAAATCCAGATGAAAAAATCATTATCATTTCCCATCATCGAGTGGTTTTACATTTTTTTAATCAGAATAGAGTATATAAACTAAATAAGTCCCATTTCTGATCCATATGGTCATACCATGGGATATATAAAATCCATTTTTCAATATCTATAACATGGGATACTTCCAGTAGAATGTTTTAAAAGAGAACAAATCCGGAGACGCGTAGTTAATTTCACACTTTATAATGGGCCAGATCATTAGAGGATTCTTTATAGATAGAGATTCGTAGAATTTATTCTCAGATGCATTTATGGGGAAACCCCCATATTTATCATGAAAAATGTACATGAAGGAGCCTGTGGTTCTCAGCAGTCTAGGAATAGTATTTTTTATCAAATATGATGTCTTTGATAATTTTGGCATTCGATGACACAAGACTGAATAGATTTCACTAAGAAGTGACATCCCTACAAGATACATTCCAAATTAATTCATCGAGAAAAAGAGTTTCTACGTACAACTAAATACCCCTTACCATTCTCTATATGGGGAATGGATGTAGTAGGACCATATCCTCCAGATATGGCTAAGCATTTCAAATATATTCTTAATACTACTAATTTCATATCCAAATGGGTTGAGGCAATAACTCTTAAATAATTGGGGGCCAAAACAATTTTTATCTTTGTCAGAGGAAATATCATTACCGAATATGGTGTCACTCATACCATATTGACAGAAAAAGGAACCAATTTTTGTTCGAATGAATTAAAGAAGATGTATCAGGAGAAAAATATCAAATCTAACAATTCATCTTGATAACATGCAACAACCAAGGAAAAAATAGAGTCTTTCAAAAAGACTTTATCAAATATACACCAAAAGATGGTGGATAAAGATAAAAATTATTTTCCTCATATTCTCTAGTAAGCCTTATGGTCTTATCAGACTACTACTCGTACAACAGTCTGATCAACCCCATATTCATTGGTGTATGGGACAGAAGCGGTTCTACATATTGAAATTCAATTGCCTTCACTCCGAATTTCCATATGTGATCGATTATCTAAATATGAATAGTATCAAAAGCAATTTGATGATCTAGAATGATGAGAATAAAATATATTGCATAAATTACATCATTTGAAAGTATATCATATCAAAATAATAAGAGATTTTAACAAGAATGTTCTCCGCCAGTCATTTCTATAAGGAGATTGGTATTAGTCCTCTGTACTCTGATGATACCAAGAAAGAAGAATCCAATGATTGATCTAAAGTGGTAATGACCTTATTTCATATATAGTTCACACTCTAGTGGAGCTTATTCACTAATATTAATGGATGGAGAACTTATTACAACTCCAACCAATGAATTTTTTTTAATGAAGTACTTTGTGTATTCCCACAGAGTAATGTAAAAATTTCAAGACGTTAAACTACATTATAACCATATGCGTCCATGTTTCACGATGTTAAAATGCATAGAATCTTCGTCCTTTTCACATGACGTTAAACTGCACAGCGTCATTTTTTCTTCTTTACATGACATTAACCTGTGCTGTTAACATCTCCTTCATTTGAAATTAATAAATCCCCCATGATACCCAAAATTAGAATTCCATATGGTTCCTTAAAAAATGAGTAGTTGTCATGTGCAAGAATATATCACATCATTGCTACTCCTAAGTGGAACATGAGTCTCATTTCTCTATAGGATTGAATTTGATCTGCATGTCGACCCAAGAACTATTTATGGATTCTTTATCATTCCAATGAGATATGTAGAGACACCCAAATATCCAATCTTCAGACCAACCAAAACAAAATAAAAATTCCCCAATTCATTGTGTTTATGAGTCAGATCTGCACAGGGAATATTAGTTTCAAGAGCTATGTGAGGCCTGATTACCATTCCAATGGGATATGTAGTGACACATACATCTCCAATATCGGGCTTAACAGCAACCTTAATGAAATTTATTTCCAATTTTCCTCGTCTATGTATACAGTGTAATCTTTTAGAAGACATGGTTTGATATTCATAAAATGTTGAGTCTTAATTTTAACCATTATTCCAAAATGTATTAAAATCCCCCATCTATCACATCAAACTCAATTTATTTTTGTGAACGGTATTTTCACAAACTACGTTTGGATTGATACACATTTTAATAGGATATATAGAAATTCCTAGATCTCCAATCATGGTCCCAGCCATGACAAAAAAAATCTCTTTTATTCCCTGTGTGTATGAATCAAACCTGTATAAGGAATGTTTCAATGACTACATGTGGCTTGATTATCATCCATATGAGATACATAGTGACACCCATATCTCCATTATTGGTCCTAGTTACAATATCATGAAATAAAACCCTATATCTCTTACTTATGAAGCAATAAAATTTGCATAAGGACCTCTTCCAAGACTTGTAAGCTGATTCACATTTTAATGAAATACATAGTGATGCCCAGACTGTCTTCTTTAGGCCCAACCATCAGCCTGGAAATTATAAAAGCCCACTTCCCCCGGTAAAAACATGATTGATATGGGGAAAAATCTCAAGAACTATGTGTGGCTTGATTCTTGGTTCATTAGGATACATAATGATCCTTGTTTCCAATAACATGGATCAAAAACCATATAATTATCATACCCTTATCATCCCCCTTTATACCATTGTTTTTAAGAAGAGACCCTTTACCACTCTTTGTTTCTCACACCGATCATAGCTCACGTGGGCTTAAGAATTGGGTAAAGAACATATCTACATAAATAAGGTATTTAAATTCCTATTTTGGGTTCTATTTCGCCATCACATGATATTAAACTACATGATCTATTTAACAACTAAGTGTGTTTTGATTCTCATTTTTATGATATTTGTAGTCATTTAACATCCATTCACCTTTGTCTTCACTGCAAGACGTTAAACTGCATGTGAATTTTCTTCATCCTCAACCATATGAGATATGTTGCAACGTCCAGACTTTCAAATCTTGTAATTAACCACAACATCATTAAATTAATGTCTTTCATCTCCAATGTATGAATTAGATCTACATAATGTGATTCAATACGCGTTTCTATTGTATATATGAACCCGTATATAAAAAATCCCTATTATCCCTCACTTGTGAGTCCGATTAGAGTGTGGGACCCTTTATATAGGAACTATATGTGGAATGATTCTTTATTCAGAAAAATACATAGAGACACCAGGGTTATATTCTTTGGTCCATCCACAATATTCCATTTCACATCTGAATCACTTCACTTCCACACCACATGATGATAATCTTTATAGAGCTACCTGAACTATGTGTGTCTTGATTCTCATTTATATGAGATACATAGTGATTTCTATATTTTCAATCATGGGTCCAGTTGTAGCATGATGTGAAAAAATACTCATCTCCCCCTTGTATGACTTATATCTACATGAGGAGATTCAAATTATATTTATATCGATGACCATAATTTCCTTACCGCATAAATTTAAACTACACGGTACC
Source organism: Viscum album (assembly GCA_963277665.1). Taxonomy (NCBI): domain Eukaryota; kingdom Viridiplantae; phylum Streptophyta; class Magnoliopsida; order Santalales; family Viscaceae; genus Viscum; species Viscum album. Next base: position 48,834,090 of record OY728130.1, on the reverse strand, counting down.
CAAAGAACTTTGTATGGATTGATTCTCTTCTTATTGAGATATGTAGAGAAAACTAGGACTTAGATCATAGTTCCATCTATGGGATAAAACAAAATTCCCCATCTCTTGCATATAATTAAAAATCCATGTATGAGACCTTTATTTTGGGTCCTCTCCTTAGATAGCCCCCTAAGGAAACAAAAGATATTCCCATTATACATATGAGTTAGATCTATGAAGGGGACTCCAAAATCATGGACAATATTGTTTCATATATTTCTCTTATGAATTTAACATCACCCCTTTCATATTTAAAACTCTTAATCTTGAATACCTTAAGATCTTAATAATTTTTTCTGGTTTCTTATGGAAGTGTTTCTGATACCGGAGAAAACTTATGCCTAACAATGTAGTACATGCCCCTAGGTGGCCTTTCAAAAAATTCACCTACATAATAGGCAGTTCATCCAAAGGATGCCACTTTTTGGATATGCAACATATTCCCTAGTTATACCTGCATAATACATTCCTCATAATGAGTTCTTCAAATAGAAAAAAATTTATTCTTGGTTTAATCCCCTTTTGTCCCCTTCAAACTTTGATGATGACATATAGGAACCTAAATTTTAAAGAGGCCATCCATTGTATATTTTTTCCATGTCCTTTCAATCAATATGAATGCCTTTAAGACCAAGGTTGACACATTTTCCCTCTCTACGTGTTCAAATAATATCGAAATATTCTTGGATCAATTTACAACATATCATCCATTGTTTCTATGATAATATGGTCCTAATCATAAGAACTAAAAATTTATACACAAAATTTGGCTAAAACCATTATAGATATACTATTCCTCCAATTCTTTGAAAATCATGACTAGATGTATCCCATTTATATTAAGTTACTTTTCTCTATAATACAAACTATGTGCTTGGGAAAATAAAAATATCCATAAATAGTCATCGACTTTTATAAATAGAATGTATAATTTTTGAGAGCTCCTTTATCTGAATCTGTAGTATGTTCACATTGGTGGCCTTACATAAAATTCTCATACATTATATTTATGTCCGCATAAGGATTACACTATTTGGCTATGCATCATATTACCTTGCTAGCCCTATATAATACTACCCCCATAATGGGTTTTTCAAATAATGGTATGTTTTTTATTTGAAGAGACCCCCTCTATTACCATTATCCATTTTCCATTATCATTCTTCAGATCCTTGAATATCTAAATCACATCTTACAATTCTTAATTTACCGACCTGAATATGGTTTTACGTGTCTATAAAAATTAATAAGAATTAGAAATCATCAATTCTTTGGTTAAAGCTAAATACCTTAAATTAAAATCCCTTATTATCCTTGCTGCATGGATTTAAACAGGATAGCATAATTTCCTTGTTGTATGATAATAAAAAATAAACCAATATTAGAAAAACGCATTCTGTCAAGATGTAACCTCATTTACATAAAAAATTTGTGTAGGATTGGTTTCTCATTCATAGCCTATGTCATAATAGATGGCCCTTTAATATTTAGGTATCCTTCCTTGGAAAATCCATCCACTATGGCCTTAAGACATCAAAATCCCATATCCCAAATTCTATAATTAATTGAATGTCATAATTCTTAATATATCCTTTACCTGACTATGTAGCACGTTCCCCAATTGCCTTGAAAAAAATTCACCTATATAATGGGCCTATAAATCAAAGGATTCCATTGTTGTCTATAAAACACATGTACTAGTTGGCCCGGCATGATACAACACCCATAATTGGTTTGTCAGGAAATGGTTACCTTGTTCTTGGAAGAGATGTCCTATATTTCTATACTTCATGTTTTAGATTTGGGGACTATAAATAATCATGACTCAATATTCTCCTTGGAAATATCTAATGAATATTGGGACATTCCCCAATTATCAAGCCTTGTTTGGGTTATCATCTCAAAATTCATGGTCAAAGATATTCGACCATAAACATTTTCCTTATTAGTCCAACATGCATGACATTAAACTACCAACAAAAAGAGATATAGTACTCACCAGTTTGAAAACATGTAAAGGGAAATCCATACAAATGATGAGGCTTAGCTCAGAAGAATTACACTTTGTATGGTCTAGGAAAAATCGACCAATAAAATTAAAAGGAACAAATCTTGTTAGGTTTCCTACCCAAAAAGGGAAATCAAATAAGAAATAGAATCTTACAAGAAAACTCTCCTTAATATTGATATTTTTCAAAAAATATTGAAATGATAAACAAGATACAATGTTTGTGGGGTTGTCTACATGGCCCTAGTAAAAATGTAACTATACTCACTTGTCCAATTGGATTAAATAAAAAATTTAGGGATGAAGACATAAATGATTATGAAACAAAATTAATTCATTTATATGAAATAAAAGTCTAATAGGAACATCCAAAAAAGGAGTTTATAGATTATAAATCAGAAAAGGTCATCAACATAACTTTTCATTTGTTTGATAGCCTCTTGGGATCCATCATATTTCTATTGAAGTTTAGTTAGCTGAACAATATCATTATCCTAAGCATGATAATGTGCTTCCTTTGCATCCGCAATGGATATTGCACCCTATTTCTGGGATTCTTCTATCTAACCATGAAGTTGTTCAAGATCCCCTGTAATAGTATAAATGTCTTGTTGAAGATGCGACAATTGCATATCCTTCACTTTAACTTACTGCTTAAGCCCTGTCAGCTTTGCAGTATGATTGGCCTCAGTTTGGGATAATGCAACTTGGATTTCATCATTATTGGGATACAATCTAGATTTTATCAGATATTATAAATGATTCTTCTATTTTCCATTTTTCGGATATTCTCTTTAAATACAGTATAGATTTAATGGTTTTTAAAAACATGAAATCTCAATGTATTGAACAGAACTAAAATCAGTGGAATTTGTGAAGATAGTTCCCCAAGGGAAACCAAAGATATTATCTTATATATGTTCTTCCATTTCTTATGATATGTATGGAAAATATCCTTCTAAAACTATGGATTTAATTCAGAATCTTTGTCTTAAGAGGGAACATATCTCGGGAATAATGAACATAAAAAGTGCCATGTTTTTCTCCTTCCCTAACAATGTATTCTTTACTTCCTGATGATGGTTGTGTTGATGCGAAAAATTTCACCTTCTGACCTGGACATTGAAGATGATAATACTACCAGAAAAATATAAATTATTATTTACTTAAAATGAATAGAGATAGAGGGAATAATGATAATCTTGATAACCCTTACCTAACAATAGATCGAAAAGCTTGAAAAGACTCCTCCCCAACATTTCCAACATTCGTAGTTTTGGTTAACACATCTTGGTGTGGGATACCTTATTGAAACTGATCAATGTTCTCCAAATGAGCTTTAGGAAGATTTTCAATTTCAAGGTTCACCTGAGCCAACAACTCTGCAATAGCGTGATTGACAGTGATGTCGACACTTCTTCCAGGCATCATCCTTGTAGTAGTCTCTCTAGATAGAGATGCACATTTAAACTAATTATGGTTAGAAAATTAGGCATGCAAATATTTATGGGATGGGTAATAAAAACTCACATCCACTTGTATATATATAAGTAACATCACATTATTATAAATCAATGAGAATATTAAATCTTTATGCATTTATATTCTACTTTTTTATGATTACTTGTTTGATTTCATGGGGAGATTTTTTTCCCTGTGCATTTTTTTTTTGATTAAATGTAATTTTATTTTAAAAACCATTCTATATTTTGAATATTATTATACTGAACTATATGAATTTATATGATTCGTATAATGTTGTATTGATAGGATATTTATCTACATTTCATTAGTATATAAAGAATTCTGAAATTTTATTTTTTATTACTCTAAAAATTCATTTAATTTCATGATGCAGTTTTAGAAACACTATAGAAAATAGTTTTTAAAAGATAATATATTTATCTTACTGAAACTTATACATACATCTTATTTTCATGATACTTAATTATATAGAAATCCAACATCCATATCTTGATTTCATTAGTTTACATCGATGTTTTAAAAGGTCGTTTGTATGGTGATTAAATTGTTTGATGTTTTATATTGATTTTTCAGAACCACTATTTTACAAAAAAAAATCTATTAGTTAAATTTATTGATAATATATGGAATAGTAGATGTCAGATTTATTTGATTCTTGATTCATTAGAAAGATAATAAGTTTTTATACAAATAATTATTTTTGAATAATGTTTGAAACTGCTGTTTAGAGACCGTAAAAATTCATTGATGTATGTTAAAGTATGTTGTCTAGTATTAACAAAGTATGGGAAAACCAACATTCTCAATAAAGAATAGTATAGTTCATCAACCCTATATTACTATTGATAATCCATAGACTATGTTACTATTCATGAATAGTGGATAGTATGGCTAATCAACACTACGTCTCTTTTCATGAATAGTGAAAAGTATGGTTCATACCTTATGTTATTATTCATTCCAAAAAGTATGGTTCATATCTTACATTATTGTTGATTCCTCATAGTATGGTTCATTCCCCAGGTGACTGTTCATTCCAAAAACTAATGTTCATACCCTATATTATTATTTATAACAATGTATAGTTCATACCTTAAGTTATAGTTCATTCCGCAATTTTTGGTTCATTCCCTATGGTACTATTCATGAATAGTTCCATGTATGGTTTAGACCCTAAGTTACTATTCATTCCAAAGTTACTATTCATTTCGTGCATTTTTTTAATTGATTTTCTATATATATATAGATTGTTTTAAATGGTTTTTATACTGAAAAAATATCATTAATTATAAGAATTATAATAAATGAGTTTTTAATATTTTTGGTAGAATATTTTGGGAGAAATTTTAAGAAATTTTTCCAAAAACATTTTCCATTTTTTGGAGGTTTCTAAATTGATTAAATTAAATATTTTTAATTTAATAATGGATTGGGATGCTAGATTTAAGGAACTATTTTGTCTAAATTTAAAGAAGTTTAAATGGATTTAAATCATTGTATTAAATCATTCAGCACTTATATATTTCTAGAGATATAATTGGAAGATTTATTCAAATTATTTGAAATTAATTTTAAGATTATTTTTACCAGAATAAAGAGGAAATGATGTTGTGCTTTTCATAGAGATATTTTTGAATGATCTTTAATCAATTTATTTTGAATTTCTAAAGGAAGCGGATATGTTAGATATTTTTAATATTTATTATATATATATATGTATATTTCTCTGTTGCGGGAAAATGGACAAGACTATAGAAAGATACAAATTGAAAGACATGCGTAATCATTTTTGATACTCTATTCATTCAAAAATATAAAGTAACGTATACATTGAACCTGATGTTAAATGTATAACATCCTGGAACACTTTGTTTCTCCACTTACACATTCTCTCAAGTGCTGAAACTTTTCTGCTTTGAGTAAAATTTCCTTGATGAGATATTTCGAAAAAATCATCAATAACCAGTACTCATGCTTTAATATTTTATCTTCTCATTTGTATAGTTCTATGTCTATAAATTTTTTTCCTATATCTCACATGCAATCTATTATTATGTTTATGATTTTACACACAAAATAATTATTATTTTTTTCTGTTTCCTAGAGTTGTGATTAAGAAATTCTAAATTTAGGATCTAAGGGTTGTGACTCCTTATATCTGAAGTCAGGATTTTTATGGTTGTGTCTTTGAGTGTCTGAAGTCAAGATTTAAGGTTAGTAACCCGACATAAAAATTCACATTCATGGTTATACCTTGAGTAGAAAAAGATTTTGTAATTAGGTTATGATTCCACCATAAAAATCATTTTTTCATGGACACGTATCTCTCACCGATTAGAGAGGTATAAGAGTAGAAGTAATCCCACCTCAGACTAAACAACTATAAAAAACATCTTTGTGGTATTTAATTTTTCCACTATTAATTAACATTAACAATTAAATTTGATAATTTATTTTAATTAATTTATTTTTTTGATTAATTTTTTAATCTGGTAAATTCACACACTCTAGACCATATTCCCTTACCCCATCAAACCTAAAAACTTGAATTAGAGGTTGAAATTATTAAGAATAGTTTATTCCTATAAGTATCCCCTTATGATACCTAACAATTGGTATATGATAGAAATAATTTGTACATTTGATTAGCTCTATAATTGTCTATCTGATATCTTATTTGGAATTATCAAATCCAACTCCATAGTTTTCTTTGATTTTATTTGTGAAAAAAATTTCCTAGACCTCACAGTCTAAGGATATGATTTATATGATGGCAGGATTAAACCACAATGATGCTTGGATACATCACAATAAACCTCCATTTGATTGCAATGATTATAGATAATAGAGATCCTGAATGGAGGCTTACCTCAAACAATTGAGCACAGAGCACTGGTCTATCATGTCAAATAAGTATACACTGCCTAAAGCTGACCCAGATACTCTTTCCAAAAATGACACTACTATATATTTTTTAATTACAAAGTTTTTAATATTTTATATAGTTCTATTAACATAAGTGTATTTAGTCATGTATCTTCATATAGGACAACTCCTAAAATATGGAAGATACTACAAGTCATTCACCTTGGATCAGAAAAATTTATTTGAACCAAACAAGGAATGCTTTGTTCTGAGTACCAAGACATCAAGATGGGTGAAGATGAAACCATAAAAAAATGTTCTAATGATTTAAAAGCACTGTGAATGGAATGGATTCACTTTGGAAAGCTCAGGAAAACCTTGTAATTTTTGAAACAGTCTTATGAGTCTTACCAAATAAATGGAATACAACGAAGGTTTCCATTGTTGAAAGAAATAATTTCATAGAATTGACCATGGATGAATCAATTATATTAGTAATCCAATATGAACTTGAACCAGATGACATAGTTGTTGAGGATACAAAAAAGGTGTAGTTTATAAATGTGTAAATATTTTTTCTAATGACTCTTCTGATTATGATCTACATGATAGCAAAAAGGAATACATGGCTCAAATAATGATTGGAGTTTAAAAAATATTTAAAAAAAGGATCCATGAATCAGTTTAAAAGATACCCTGAAAAATAAAAACAATAGGGATATAAGAAAGGTGATAGGAATTATAATTCTCCAGATGTAACCTATTATGAGTAAACAATGAAAGGTCATATCAAACCTGATTTTCCTAAACTAAAGAATAATTATAAATAAAAAATAAAGACAAAAATGCATTAAACTCTAGTTAGAGTTTTATAGAAATATCTGATTATAGTTAACAATCTATAAATGAAACAGAATCTGCTAACTTGCCTTTCATCATATCACTGGATAATGTTAGTAATCATTATTTTTATTTTGAATATTCTAATTCTGAATGTGATTATGAAAATCCCATTGTTTTTTAATCAAATAAAGAAATTAAATTTTTAAGAAAAGATTTTTCCAAATCTAAAAATTCATATAATAATCTAAATGAAAAAAATGATAAACTTGTTTTCAGAAAAAAAAATAACTTTTTTAGCAGAATGGAAAACTAAGTAGCACTTATTTTATATGTCATTAAAATAATTATGAATATTTGAAATCTTTTTATGATTTAAATGAAAATTTTAGAAATAATGTTGAGTGTCTCAAAAAAAGTTTATCTACTTTAATTCATGGTCATGAAAAATATCAGGAGATGATGTTTTTGAGAAAAAATGAAAAAATAAAGATGGTTTTAGTTATGATAGGAAATTACCTCAAATTTATAAAACTTATTTTGTTAAAACTAAAGACGTATTTACTTAAACCGTTACTTGTTTTAAATGTGGAATGAAAGGTCACTATGCAAATAACTGTTCTCTCAAATTTTAATAATCCTTGGGATTCAAAGAAACTAATATTTCTAAATCCTTATAATCTAGAGTACCTTAAGAAACATGTTTAAATTATGTATTGGTACCTAAAAATATACAATTAATCCAATTCAACACAAAGTATGTTGGGAACCAAAATTTTCAAGTAATTTATTATTTTTGGAAAAATTCTGTAGATGTCTCAAGAACGACATATAGTACATGGACAATGTATTCTATATGCATATGAACAAATACCCATCAAACTTTACCACCTAAAACACATATGATGGAGGCATTATTTCATTCGGAGAAAATTCAAAAGGATAAGTAAAAGGTTTTTGTAAAGATTATATTTCAAATTAAACTTTTATTTATAAAGATTTATATATTAAAGGTTTGAAATAAAATTTAATTAGTATATCACAATTAGGTGATGATTAAATTGTTGTTAAATTTTAAAATGTTCAATGTTTAGTTTTTTAAGATAATTAATTATTATTTTTATGCAAATAAAAAAAATATTTATAAAATTGATTTTTCTGAACCAAATATACAACATGTAATGTGTTTGAATACTATACAGAATGACATCATCCTTTAGCGTCAAATCATAGGTCATGTTATTTTTAGATTATTTCATAATATCTAAAAACATGAGAATGTGTTATAGCTACCATCGTTTAGAAATAACTGCTTCATGTTTCTGATTCTTGCATGAATGGGAAACAACACAAAATTTATTTTATACCCATAAATCTGATTAGTACTAATAAACCTTCATAGTTATTACATATTGATTTATTTATCCCCACAAAAATTTCTAGTCTTGTTATACCTTAGTTAAATTTTATTATTATAGTATATTTACTTGGGTATACTTACTTTCTCATAAAAATGATTCATTTTTTAGATTTACTACTTGTGTAAATTAGTTTGAAATGGAAATTTCTATATGATTATTTCTATTCGCAGTGATATATGAGGTCAATTTCATAATTTAGATTTAGATTTTTTTTTGAAAAGAATATCGATTTTCATAAATTTTATGCTCCTAGAACACCACCAAAAAAATAGTGTTGTAGAAAAAAAAATAAAACTCTAATTTAAATGAATTGAACTATGTTAAGTGAATATAATTTTCCTAGATAATAATGTCCTAAGGAAATTTTTACTACATATTATATTACAAATAGAATTCTTATTAGAATTTTTTTAAAGAAACCTTTTTATGAATTATTCAAAAATAAAAGTCCTAAATTTGGTTACATTAGATTTATTGGTTGTAATGTTTTTATTTTATATTGAAAGTATTATTTATATAAATTTGATGTTAAGAGAGATGAAGGTATTTTTCATGGATATTATAATAATAGTAATGATTATAGTGTCTGTAATAAAAAACCAATGAATATTGAAGAATATTTCATGTTATATTGGATGAAAATAATGTTAAAATAAATTGAAATTCAAATTCTAGTTATGAAGATTTTATTAAATTTAATTTTGGTGAAGAAATACCTCGAGATGAGAATCAATCAATTAAGAGGGATCATACTCCTTTTGAAGAAGATTCAAAATCATAGAAGATTCGAAAATATCATCCTGTTGAAAATGATATTAGCAATGTTGATTCTAGAGTTAAATATTGAAATTCTATTTTCAATTTTTGTTCCAATTCTTCTTCTATTTATGATTATTATTATTTTAATGTTAATTATGATTTGAAATATGAAATTATAATATTTATATGTATGATAAATTAAATCAGTTTGTTAGAAATAATGTTCAGACTTTTGTATAATTTTCTGAGGATAAATAGGTGATTGAAACTAACATGATATTTAGAAACAATCTGGATGAATCTGGTCAGATTTTCAAAAAGAAATCATGGATTTTTGCTCAAGGATACTATCAAGAAAAAGGTATTGACATTGAAGACTATTTATTACCTATTTACATATTAGATTAATTTATAATTTTATTGAATTTTTATGGTTTTCAATGTTTTAAATTATATCAAACGAATGTAAAAAGTGTTTTCTTAAATGGTTTTACAACTGAAGAAGTTTATGTTTTGAAACCCCCTTTTTTTAAAGTGAAAAATTTCCTTACCATGTTTATAAATTATTTAATGAATTTTATAGTCTTAATCAAGCACCTCGGGCTTAGTAGGAAATGCTTTATTTGTTTTTCTTAAATAATGGTTTCATAAAAGGAAATGCTGATCCAACTATTTTTATAAAAATAAATTATGATGATATTTTATTTGTTCAAATTTAATTTCATGATATTGTTTTTGGATCATCTAGTTATATTTTCATTAATAATTTTTCTTCTTTGATGTCTTCTGGATTTGACATGAGTTTATTGGGAAAATTAAAATTCTTTCATAGAGATCAAAATTTTCAAATAAAATATGGAATTTTTCTTAATCAATATAAGTATGCTAGAGAGTTACCTAAAATATTTGGTTTGATTCTTCTAAATCTATGAAAACATATATTGTTACTAATTTTAAATTAGATATTGATGTATCCGGTGATTATGTTTATTTTAAAACTTATAGAGCCATGATAGGTAGCTTGTTATATTTAACTTCATCTAGACCCGAAATCAGTTTTAGTATTTATTTACGTAATAAAATTCATGGAGATACTAAAATATTTTATATTAAATAAGTCAAAATAAAAAATAGATATGTTAAAGGAAATCTAGATTCTTTTTTTAATAAAAAATAAAATTGTATTGATTTAACATCTTATTCTGACTATGATTTTGGATTTTGTATAATTTACTCAATAATCACATTAGGTATACATCATTTTCTGGGAAATTTTTTGATTTCCTAGTCATATAAGAAACAACTATATTTTTCTTAATATAATGGAGAAGTAGAGTATATCTCTGCTACTAGTAGTTCTTCTAGATGTTTATATATTAAGAAAAATTTATGTTATTTTGGTGTTTATCTTGATAAACTACCTATTTATTGTGATAATACTTCTGTTATTCCTATTTCTAAAAACCACTAACAATATTCTAGAACAAGTCATATTTATCTTTGAATTCATTTTTAAAGATATTATGTGAACAAGGGTGTTATTTTTTCAGAATTTATACCTTCTATAAAATAGATAGCAGATATTTTTACAAAGCCTTTAGACTTTGGTTAGTTTGAAAAAAATGAAATTTGAACATGGCATGTTGGCATTTTAACATTTTACTGCGGCATTTATTTAGGTGGAGTTTGTTTTCACATTTTGTTTATTTACAAAAAGGGGGAGAAATAACACCGTTCTAATTGTTTTAAATCATTGGTTTTAGGGAGAGATATTTTGGGAGAAAATTGGGAGAAATAATTTGGGATAAATGAATTATTTTTAAATGTTTTAAAATTGGTTTTCATTTTTCAAAAGTTTTAGTTTTGTAATCAATGTAAATTAGAGATATTGTTTTTTCATGTTTATTCTATTTTGTTGGATTACTCATTTGATTACTTTGGGAGATTGTTTTTCCATGTGCATGTTTTATTTGGTTTCATTACATGTACTTTTCATTTACAAACCATTCTATATTTTGAGTATTTATTAAACTAAAGTATATGAATTTATACGATTCTTATCATGTTTGATATTTAAGAGATTTATCTAGACTCCATTAGTTTATAACGAATTCTGAAAATTCTTTTTTATTACTCTAAAAAATCAATTAATTTGATGAAGATGTTTTATAAACACCGCATTATAGAGTTACAAAATATTCTGTATTTATTTTACTGATACTTATACAGACATCATATTCACATAAATCATAATTATATAGAAATACAACATTTTTATCTTGATTTTATTAGTTTATATCAATGTGTAAAAAGTTGGTTTATATGATGATTAAATTGTTTGAAGTTCTCCTTTGATTTTTGAGAACTTCTATTTTTTATAATGTTTTTGGTTCTAGTTTTTATTGATATTTTGAAGTGTGGATGTCAGATTTATATGATTCTTGATTTGTTGGAATGATTATAAGTTTTTATACTTATAATTATTTTTTAAAAAATATTGACACTATTTTTTAGAGCCCTTATGTAAACGTTATATATGTTAAATTATATTTTCCAGTTTTTCAAAAGGTATGGTAAAACCTACTTTTGCAATAGGGCATTGTATGGTTCATCAACCCTAATTTATTGTTCATCATCCATACACTATGTTACTGTTCATGAATAGGGGAAATTATGGTTCATCAACCCTACATTATTGTTCCTGAATAGTGAAAAATATGGATCATCAACCCTACATTATTGTTCCTTAATTGTGCAAAGTATGATTCATATCCTCTGTTACTATTTATTACACAATGTATGGTTCATACCCTATGTTATTATTCATTCAGCAATGTATGGTTCATACCGTACATTACTATTAATGAATAGCGCAACATATGGTTCATAACCTACATTCCTGTTCATTCCAAAAAGTATGGTTCATACCCTATGTTACTTTTCCTTCCACAATGTATGGTTCAATCCCTAGGTTACTGTTCATTCTAAAGTTAATGTTCACTCCATACCTTTTTTTAAAATTGATTTTCTACATATATATGGATTACTTTTAATTGTTTTTCTACTTGAAAAATTCACATTAAATATATGGATTATAATCAAAGAGTTTATAATATTTTTTTGTGAAATATTTAAGGAGAAAAGTTTATAAATTTTCACAATATAGTTTTCCATTAATGTTTAGGTTTTAAATTTTTTTAAATTCAATCTTTTGAATTTTCTTACAGATTATTCTTATAGTTTTAAGGAACTATTTTGTATAAATTTAATGAATTTTGAGTGGATTTAAATAAATGTTTTATATATTTCAATGATTCTATATTTCTAGATATATTTTTTGAACATTTATTCAAATAATTTTAAATTATTTTTAAGTTATATTTTACTGGAGTAAAGAGGAAACAATGTTGTGTTTTTCATAGAGATATTTATGAATTCACTTGAACAAACATATATTTAATTTCCAAAGGAAGAGGAGCTATTGCTGTTGCTGAATAATTATTCTATATAACTATATCATTTTCTCTTGTCGGAAGAAATAGACAAGACTATAGAAAGATACAAAGTGAAAGACAGATGTAAAAAATTTTGATACTATATTTTTTCAAAAATTGAAGGAGATATAAACATTGAACCTATTATGAAATGTAAAACGTCTTTCTACTCTTTGTTTCATCTTTTGCGTGATCTCTCAAGTAGTGTATCTTTTCTTCTTTGACTATAATTTCCATGATGAGACATGTTGATAAAATCTTCCACAACTAGTACCCAAGAATTAATATTTTATCTTCTCATTCATCTAGTTCTAGGTCTATAACACATTTTCCTATCTCTCACATGTACTCTTTTATTCTATTTATGATTTTATAAACAAAATAATTTTTTTATTCTGTTTCTCCTGGTTGTGACTCCGAAATTCTAAAGTCATGATCTAAGGGTTTTGACTCCCTGTATCTAATGTCAGGATTGTTCAGTTTGTGACTCCCAGATTCTAAATTTAATTTCTAAGGGTTGTTACCCCTTGAAAAGTCACATTGGTGGTTATCCATCCACTAGAAATGGATATTGTAATTGGGTTTTGAATCCCCCATAAAATAATTTTTTAGTGAACACATATCTATCACCATGTAAGGAGATATTATAGTAGAAGGATGCCCACTATGGACTAAAGTACTATAAAAAAATCCTTGGGATATTTAGTTTTATTTCTGTTTATTAACAATAATAATTAACTTTGATGATTTATTTTAATTTACTTATTTATTTGATTAATTTTTTAATCTAGGCTAATAAACCCCCCAAGACCATCTACCATTATCATATTTAAACAAACTACTAGTATTATAGGTGACCTTATTTAGAATATAATACCCCAATAACTATCCCCTTATGATACCTAAAAATTGTTATCGGAGTGAAATCATTTTTAGATTTGATTACCTATATAATTTTCTATCTAATATTCCTTTTGGAATTATCAAATCCCTCTTTAGAGACTATTTTTTTTTATTTTGTTAAACTTTTCTTAGTCCTCACAGTTTAAGGACAAGATATTATAAGATGGAAGGATTCAACCATAATGATTCTTGAGTACCTCAAAATCCACCTCACTTTTATGGAAATGATTGTGGCTACCGGGGATCCCGAATGGAGGCTTACCTCAAACAGTTGAGCATTTAGCACTGGTCTATCATGTCAAAATAGTATACACCTGCCGAAGATAACCCAGATACTCTTATAGAATGAGATTTTATGAGATTTTTTTTAAAATTACAGTGTTGTTACTTTTTTATGTTGTTTTATTAATAGATGTTTTTTCATTTTTGAACTTGTATTACAGCACATGAAATATGGAAGATACTCTAAGAGACAGATCTGGGATCAAAAAAATTTATTCAAACTAATCTGGGAGTACATTGTGCTAAGTTCCAAGAATTATATGTGTGTGAAGATGAAACAACAAACCAAATATTATACAGATTCACAAGAATTGTTAATGGAATGAATTCATTTAGAGAAACTCTAGAAAACCAAGTACTTGTTGAAAGATTCCTACAAGCCTTACTAAATAAATGGTATTAAAAGAAGGTTTCAATTGATGAAAGAAATATTTTTAAAAAATAAACCCTGGATGAATTTATTTGATCACTACTCCAATATAAACATGAACTTAATAACATAGCTATTGAGGAGATAAAAAAAGGTCTAGCTTTTAAATCTGTAAATGTTATTTATAATGACTATATTAATTCTGATCTATATGATAGAGAAAAGGATGACATGGCTTAGATTGTGATTGGAGTTTACAAATGAATGGAAAAAAGAAAGGATTCATGAATCAGTTTAAAATAAAAACTCAAAAAGAAAAATAAAATGGAGTTAAGAAAGGTGATATGAAGTATAATGCTTCAGATGTAACATGTTATGAGTCCAGGAAGAAAGGGCATATCAAACCTAATTTTCTGAAAATAAATAATAATGATAAATACAAAAAAGAAGGAAAAAAATACATTGACCACCAGTTGGAGTTTTATAGAGGACTCTCATTCATGTTAGTATTTTGGAAATAAAAAAAATCTGCTAACTTGTGCTTCATAGAAGCACCAGATAAGGTTAATAATTCGTGTTTTTATTATGAATATTTTAATTCTAAATGTGATGGAAAAAATCCCAATGATTTTGAATTAAATTAATAAATTTAATGAATAAGAAAACATATTTTCTAAGGTGTTGATTTATTTTATAATTTTAATGAAAACCATGAGAAACTTGTTTATGAAAATAAAATAATTTTGCAGCATAATGAAAAACTAAGTAACACTACTTCTACTTCTCAATAAAATGTTTATGAATATTTAAAATATTCTAAATATTTAAATGAAAATTTGAAAAGGAAAGTTCAGTGTATTAAATAATGTCTATCTACATTTATTTGAAGTCAGAAAAAATATCATGAGATGATTTCGTTGAAAAAAACTAATAAAAATAAACATGATTTTGGTTATGAGAATATATTATCTCAAATGAATAAAACTCATTTTGTTAAAAGTAAAAATTGTTGTACGTTAGCTGTTATTTGTTTTAAATGTGGTACGAAAGGTCACTATGAAAATGATTGTTCTATCAAATTTAAAAAATCCTTGGGATTTACAAAAACTACTATTTCTAAATCCTTATTATGAATAATACCTTATAATACATGTTTAAACTCTGTATGAGTACCTAAAGATTTTATAACTAATCCAATTGGACCCAAAGTAGCTTGGGTTCCAAAATTTTCAAGTAAATGATTTTTTTGGAGAAATCTATTAGATGTCTCAATAATGACATATGGTGCATGGACAGTGGATGATCAAAGAATATTACTAGAGATCCATCAAAATTTACCACTTACAACACATTTGATGGAGGCACTATTACATTTAGAGACAATTTCAAAGGCACGAAAAAAGGTTTTGGAATGGTGGGTATTTCAAATTCTACATTTATTTCTAAAGTTCTATATATTGAAGAATAATTGAATTAGTATATCACAATTACGTGATAATGAAATTGAAGATAAATTTCAAAATGATAAATGTTTAGTTTTTAAAGATAATTATTTATTATTTTATGATAATCAAAAATATAATATTTATACTATTAATTTTTAATGAACTTACTTTTAAACATGTAAATTTTTTGAATGATGTATAAAACGATAGAATTATTCGGAATCGATGATTATGTCATCTTAATTTCTGATTGTTGTATAATCTCTCTAAACATGAGAATGTGTTACTCCATCTATCCTTGAAGAAGGAACATCTTCATGTTTGTGACACTTTCATGTAAGGGAAGAAACAAAAATTTCTTTTAGACCAATTAATCAGATATGTATAAATAAACCTTTACAGTTAGTACATCATGACTTATTTCAACCAACCCAAATTTGTATCATTGGTATAAATAGATATCCCTTAGTTACTGTTGATTATTATAGTATATATACTTGTGTATACTTCCTTTCTCATAAAAATGAGACATTTTCTAGATTTATTACCTTTTTAAAATTATTATAAAATGAAAAAAGTTGTATAATTATTTCTATTCACAATGATAATGGAGGTGAATTTGATAATTTATATTTTGAAAAACTTTTTGAAATCAATGGCTATTTTCATAATTTTTCTTCACCTAGATCACCACAACAAAAATTGTGTTATAGAACAGAAAAATAGAACTCTTATTGAAATGGCACGAACTATGTTACATGATTATAATTTTACTAGATATTTTTGGTTTGAGGATAATCTTTATACATGTTATACTTCAAATAGAATTATAATTAGACATTTTTTAAAGAATAATCATTATGAATTACTCAAAAATAAAAGGCTTAAGGTTGGTAACATTTGAGTGTCTGTTTGTAACATTTTTATTTTAAATTCCATGGATAATTTAGATAAATTTTATTCTATGAGTAATGAAGGTATTTTTATTGGAAATTTAGAAAATACTAAATATTATAGAGTTTATAATAAAATAACTATGATTATTGAAGAATTTATTCATGTTATTTTTGATGAAAAAAAGTGCAAAATATATTTTCATTCAAATGATATTGACTAAATGTTAGAGAATTTAATTTTGGTGAAGAAATTATTCAAGATAAGAATGAATAATCTTAGGGGTATCATACTCCTTCTCATCCGGATCCAAAATCATGGAATATTCACAAAGATCATCCAGTTGAAAATGTTATTGGAAATGTTGATTCTAGTGCTTAAACAAGAAATTCTATCTTAATGTTTTGTTCCAATTCTACTTGTATTTATGATTTTGTTACTTTTAATGTTAATGATGATTTGGCTGCAAATCATTTTTCTTCATTAACAGAAGCCGGTTTGGGTTCCGGTACCCCAAACCGGTTTAAGGAAAACCGGAAACCGTACAGAAAACCCCAACCTTCCAACAGAATCCAGTGAAATTCAAATTTAAAATTCAAACCAATCACATTCCACCGTACACCACATTAACATCTCGAGTCGTGATCCCATCATCACATGTCACCAGCCTTGTAGGTTGTCGGAGAGGGAGATGGAAACCTGGAGGATGTCGTCAGAACAACATGACATACCACAATCTTCATTGCATCCACAGGAGGATCAAACTGTAATTGATCTCCTGACCTTTCACCATTCCAACATCACCATGTCGAGAGAACCCGCTGGAATCCCCCTCAGCGTCATCATCATCAACACAACCCCTCATCTGTTCATCCGTTCTCAAAACCACAAAAACCACACAAACCATACAACCACACAGGCCTTTATGGTTAACACCTTCACCGACCCACAGAAAGTAGAACTCCCAATCCATCATAGAGAAAACATAATTAAACTCCACCCCACCATGACATGAGAGGAAAATAGAAAAACCCTAATTCGAACTGGACAAAATCATATCAATGAAATCAAAAAAGGTTTAACCAAAAACCAAATCAAACCACGCAAGAACGTCACCGCAAACAAGACCATGTTTTAGTAGATCCCACCGCCACCGACCCAAACGACAACATTAGACACAACGAACCCCCCACGCACTCACGTGAGAAGAGTTAGAACCCCACAAACCACATACTCATGAGCATGACCTTCAAACGCTGGCAAACACACCGGAGGACAACAACGAGCTACTGAGAACAAAACTAGGAGCGCTCCGAAGTGTATGTCGTCGAAGGGGCCCAGACGTATACCCGCAGATCTGAACCAGCAACCATAGAATCCCAAAGGGCATCTCCACAACATGAGAGGAGACCATGAAACCGCACGACGCCACTGCTGCTGAGTTCCTCTTCCAACCCACCGAGCTCAAGGAGGAGCGTTACGCCATCCACATCGAAGGATCCTGGGGCGGCGAGAAGAAAACCCAAGGCTGGGAGACCTTTACTGGCACATCACCTTCAAATAGAGGGATTTAAATGGTTTGTTGATCCAGGATAATATCAATAAGATGGTACATACTTCCAATATTTTTTTCACCTATTTTCATTTTAGAGGAAATTATAATTTTAATGTCTCTTTTCTGTTTTTAGGACTTTAAATTATATCAAAGGGATGTAAAAAGTGATTTGTTAAATGGTTTTATAACTGAAGAAGTTTATGTTTCTTAGCCCCCTGGTTTTGAAAGTGAAAAATTTACAAAAATTGTTTTTAAATTATCTAATTCATTGTATAGTCTCAAACAGGGACCTCATTCTTAGTATGATAGGATTTCATTATTTTTCTTAAATAATTATTTCAAGAAATGCAATATTGATCCAACTATTTTTATTAAAAGAAATTGTGGTGATATTTTTATTGGTCAAATTTATATTGATGATATATTTTTTGTATCATCTAGTGAAATACTCTGTAATAAATTTTCTTCTTTGATGTCTTCTGAATTTGACATCAGCTTAATGGGTGAATTAAAATTCTTTGTTGGAGTTCAAAATTTTCCAAGAAAATATGGAATTTTTCTTAATCAATATAAGTATGCTAACGAGTTAGTTAAAATATTTGGTCCCCATTTTACTAAATCTATGAAAACTCATATATATACAACATGTAAATTAGATATTGAGGCATCTGATAAATATGTTGATTTTAAAATGTATAGAGGATTGATAGGTAGCTTGTTATATTTTACTACATCTAGAACCGACATCATTTTTAGAGTTTTGTAATGTTCTATATTTCAAAAAGATCATAAATAATGTAATATTAAATAAGGAAAAAGAATAATTAGATATGTCCAATTAGCTATATATTTTGGTTAATTTTATCCAAATATAATAGTTTTGATTTAACATCTTATTCTTATTCTGATTTTACTGGCTATAGAATTTACCAAAAAGAGAACATCAGGTATGTATAATTTTCATGGAAAATGTTTGATATCATGGTCATCTAAGAAACAACTATTTGTTTCTTTATCTACTAAAAAAGATGAGTATATCTCTCCTGCTAGTAGTTGTGCTCAAAGTTTATGGATTAAGTAAACCACATCTGATTTTGTTGTTTCTCTTGATAAACCAACCATTTATTGTGATAATACTTCTACTATGTCTATTTATAAGGACCCCTTATAGAATTATAGAATAATGAAAATTAATCATTGATTTTATTTTATTTGAAATCATGTGAAAATGGGTGATTTTTTTAGAATTTATACCTTCTGAAAATCAGCTGGAAGATATTTTGAAAAAGCCTTTATACATTTCTCAGTTTGAAAAAAATTAAATTTGAACACAGTATGATGGGATTTAAACTTTTTTTACATCATTTGATTAGGGGGATTTTGTTTTAACTTTTTGTTTATTTACAAAAATGGTGATAAATAAATTGGTTTTAATTGGTTAAAACAATGGTTTTAGGGAGATATATTTTGGGAGAAAATTGTGAGAAATAAATGGGGATAAGAAACATAGTGTTAGATGTTTTAAAATTAGTTTTAATTGTTCAAAAAGTTTAGTTTTGTAATCTAAAAAAGTGATATATTTTTTGTGCATATGTGTTCTTATTTGTCTGACTACTTTTTTGATTACTTGGGGAGATTGTTTTTCCATGTGAAGGTTTTATTTTAGTTGATTAAATTTAAATTTTGTTTAAAAACTTTTTAGAATTTTGATGATTTTATAAACTAATGCATATGAATTTCTGTGATTCTTATCATTTTGGATAGATAATAGATTTATCTAAATTTCATTATTTTAGGACGATGTCTGAAATTTTATTTATATTACTCTAAAAATTCTATTAATTTGATAATTCTGTTTTAGAACTCTTTAGTAAACTGTTTTAAAATGCTTCTATATTTATTTTACAACAACTTCTACAGATATCAGATTCTCATGAAAAATAATTATATATAAATTTAACATGTGTATATTGATTTCATTATTTTACATCAAAGTCTAAAAAGGTCATTTGTATAGTGATTAAATTATTTGATGTTTTTATTTGTTTTTTCAGAAATGGATTTTTCCACAATGTTATTGGTTCTGTTTCTTGATGATATTTGGAATAGTGTGTGTAGGATTTATTTTATTCTTGATTATTTTTAAGGATCATAATTGTTTCTACAAATAAGTCATTTTTACTAATTTGTAATAAACTATTTAGAGCCCTTAAAATTTCATTAATGTTTATTAAAGTATGTTGTTCAGTTTTTCCACAAAGTATGGGCAACCATACTTTCACAATAAGGAAAAGTATGGTTCATCGACCCTATGTTAGTGATCACCATCTATATGCAACATTACTATTCATGAATAGTGGAATGTACGGTTCATCTACCCTACATTCTTGATAATGAATAGTGCAAAGTATGATTCAGGAACCCTAAGTTATTATTACTGAATAGTGAAAAGTATGGTTCATACCCTATGATACTGTTCATTCCACAATGTATGGTTTATACACTATGTTTCTGTTCATTCCACAAAGTATGGTCCATACCCTATGTTACTGTTCATGAATAGTGCAAACTATGGTTCATACCCTACAAAACTGTTCATGGATAGTGAAATGTATGGTTCATATCCTGCATTAATGTTCATTCCATAATGTATGGTTCATACACTATGTTACTATTCATTATGATGTTACTATTCATCCCATGCATTTTTTAAAATTGATATTCTGTATATATATATATATGGATTATTTTTAAAGGGTTTTCTATTGGCAAAATTCTCATTGTATATAAGATTATAATCAAAGAGTTTTTAATATTATCTGTGGAATATTTAGAGAGAAAAATTAATAAATTTTTTCAATGTCTTTTTCCATTAATTTGGCGGTTTCCAAATTGTTTAAATTCAAACTTTTAAATTTACTTACGGACTGTGCTGCTAGTTTTAAAGAACAATTTTCTATAAATTTAATGAAGTTTGAATGGATCTAATTTATTTTTTTAAATCATTCAATGATTATATATTTCTAGAGATATTTATTAAAGAGTTAGTAAAATTATTTTAAATTCTTTTAAGGTTTATTCTATAGGAATAAAGAATAAATGATGCAATGTTTTTCATAAAGATATTTATGAACACTATTAACTCAATTTATTTTGAATTTGTAAAGGATGTAAAGCTATTGATACTGCTAAATACATATTCTCTCTATATATATCATCCTCTCTTGTATTAAAAAATAGATGATACTATAGCAAGATACAATGTGTAAGACAGGCATTACCATTTTTGATACTCTATTTTTTCAAAATGTGATGGTTATGTGAAAATTAAACCTGATGAGCAATGTACAACGTCCTGCAAAACTTTGTTTCATATCTTGCGCGATCTCTCAGGTGTTAAATATTTTCGTCTTTGACAACAACTGCGTTGATGAGACATGTCGAACATATCCTCAAAAACCAGTAAACCTTCTTTAATATTTTATCTTCTCATTCGTCTGGTTCTCTATAACACTTTTACTATCTCTCACATGAATAATATTATTCAATTTATGATTTTACACACATAAGAATTATTTGATATTCTGTTTCCTCGGGTTTTTACTCCTAGATTCTAAAGTTAGGGTCTATGGTTTGTGAATCCCGATATCTATTGTCAAGATTGTTCGGGTTGTGAATACCAATGTCTAATTTCATGTTGTAAGGGTTGTCACTCCCCATAAAAATTCAGTTTCGTGGTTATCAATCCACTATAAATGGATTTTTTTAATTACATTATGATTCCCCCACAAAAATCATTTTTTAGTGCACACATATCTGTTGCCCAATAGAGAGGTATAAAAGGAGATATAGGCCCACTTCAAGTTGAGCTACTATAAAAAACATCCTTGAATTATTTAATTTTTCCGCTACTAATTAAAATTAATAATTAATATTTATAATTTATTTTAATTTATTTTTTTATTTGATTAATTTTTTAATCTGGTCTATTCACCCACCTATGGACCACCGGCCATTTACTTATTCGTACTAACATTAACATGTTCTAATTTTTCATTGAAATAAATTCCATGATTTATTATAGTTTCCCACAACATCCCAAGTCCCATATTAGTATCATCCATGATAATATTTAAAGAGGTGGGTTTATTACCCTCCTCCGAAAACTTTTTTCCCTGAAAATACTCCTCAATGATAGTTATAGGGCCAACCTCAGTCATTAAAGGATTTCTTAGTATATGTGATTAGCCTGAAATATAACAGAAATGAAATTAAGTTGTTATTACACATAGTTTCTCATGAATCACTTCTGGATTACCAGAGGTCTCCTTTCTCGTAGTAGCAATAATAGGCGAATTTCCAGGAATAGATGTTGTTTCCTCTGGCCTAGAGACCCCTTCTTTCAAAGGAGCCCCTTCATTAGAATAAATTTTCACCTGACCAGAAGTTCCCTATGTGGTTCTCTAAGGCTCTTCATTAATTTCCTATAGGAAGGAAATAGAATTAGTTCCTACAATTCAAAAAGGTTTAAACACTTTCTATGGATATGGATGAAATTAATGGTGTCAGGAATGATTACAAATTTAGGAAAATATTTAACCATAAGTTTCTTTCTTTGGTGTTTCTTACTATTTCATGACTATACATGCATCATCATCTCCAAAACAAGTTTTGGAGACCACAATCCACCTTGAATCTAATCCTCTATGTCCTATCGGCCTAGAGAAATCTTTCTTGATTCATGGGGTGATCCAATAGCTCCATGTTCAGTACCACAAGGGATATACTGTGGTGATGGAACTTCAATGGGATTTCCCTTAGTCAACTAAAACTTAATATTTTATTTCCCATGAGAAATAATTCTTTGACTAAACTCAAATATAAAAGTTGAAAAGAATATGAGAAAAATAAAACATACATCTTCATGATCGACAAAGTCACACCAATCTTCCTCAAATAAGGGGTTAATCCCTTCATTGGTTCCATGATATGTCATATACCTCACTCTTTTTGTGGTTTTAATTGATTAATCTATTTCATATATGAACATTTCCAATTGCTCGATATGAATCCTTACTTCATTAGGATTATTCTCAAATTGGATATCAGAAGAAGCCCATAGATCCCCTATTCACAGAATATAAAAGCCCTCACAAAAATTTATCTAGTTTTGAACCACTTCTAGTCATACATATTTCGAGTACATTCTAGAATGTTGTGAAGATGATCCTATATTCCATGATCTGATAGGCTTCCCAATTCCCACCATCACATATAATGGATGAATAAATGGGTCCCACAGCTCTTCTAAACAATGAGGACTAGACAATCTCAGTACAACTTTAGTTGGTGATGATTGTTTAACCCTATTGAATCTAGTAGGTGGATTGTATCTTACAAGAGGTCCCTTTGGTGAACTTTGTGCATCTTCATCCTTACCCTATGACTCTGATGAATAAGCATCTGATTATGAATAATCACATTCCAAATGAGATGGTTCCTTGTAACATACTCTCTATACTCCGACCTAAGATATAACATTATTGAGAACCCATTAAGGGTATGATGAAACCCAACTCTTAGCATACTAGATAGTTAATACACTCATTGAATCAGTGACAGGTAAATTAAATAATGCTCCAGTCTTCTCTAAAGTAATCAACAACCATAGTTGTTGAGACATCATCGGTTGTTGCTCTAATTTAACATGCACTGGAGGAGATACAAAAATCTGTTTCAATAATTTGAATTGATCCGTGAATCTGTATAGAGTTTAGGACTCACATATGATGTCCCTATTAATCTAGGTGGCCAATACTCCATCTCTGCAAGCCAGTATATTTGACCTTATCTCTAATCTATTCATCCCATCATCAACAAATATCCCTCTAGGAGGATTCCAATGAGGGAAAATTTGTAACTCCTTGAACATACTCAACCATACCTTAATGTTATAAGGTTTCAAGGAAAAAGGTGAAACACCATATAAATCTTGAATTGATGGTCAGAATGATCATTCAAGGACCTGGATCCCACTCTGCACAACAATGGTTCCAAAATGAGTGGAAATACATCCCCATAAAACCTAGATTAGTCCTGTAATTTTGAAAGGATATTACCCTCCATTAATATGAAACAAGATCCTAGGGATCTTCTCCAGAATTGGGTTATCCAACCCCACAATCTTCCTCTGTGCCATATTTTAGCTATAACTAATGTTATTGGCCTTATACCACCCCTGGAATCTCAAAAACGAAAAAAAAATATACACTAATCCATATAGCCAAGAAACCAACAAGATGTATCTTCGCTGTAATTTTGGAGTTAACTTTATACTCTCACATTTCAAACTCTCCCTTATTTAATGTCATCCAGAAAGTTTCAGGCACTCCTCTCTTTTCTGACTTCAGACATCTTGTCTGATGAAATTAAGTGGGACTTTTATCTTTCTTCTTCACTATGAATATTCACATCCATTCCAATGATTAAATATCCCTTCTTGTGTGGGATGTTTCTATTTCTACATTCTTGAGTTCGTAAAATCTCTTCAATAGATCGTTTTCCAATGCTGGTGTCTTTTCTCCATCATTCCATATCATATTTGGAGGAATAAATCCATCATATATATCTCTAATGATCAGATCTATAGAAATATTATAGACATCCCAAAAACTGATGCCTACTTCTCCATGTTTCAAATGGATCGAATTTGTCTCTGGGCTCCATCAACTGAGCAGCTCTGGCACAAAATCATCATATCAATATACATAGTTTTTCGCAAACTATACAGATTCATAAATTCCAACTCCTTT
This sequence comes from Viscum album, assembly GCA_963277665.1. Taxonomy (NCBI): domain Eukaryota; kingdom Viridiplantae; phylum Streptophyta; class Magnoliopsida; order Santalales; family Viscaceae; genus Viscum; species Viscum album. The sequence continues at coordinate 48,808,918 of OY728130.1, read as the reverse complement.
CAAATCATAAATAAATTCCTCAAATGTTTTGTGCACTAAGTATTCCCATATCCATGCAGGTTTAACCGCCCCTCCGATGCAAAAGTCCCAACTTTTCTTCCAGTCCTTTTATTGATCTGTTTGATAATAGTAGAAAATGGATGAATAATAGCATGGTTACATATCAGGTGTATGTTATTTCAAATCCTAATCACATTGGATGTGATGTATGAAATGGTCCTTGGCTACAATCCCATCATTGATAAATTTTACCTAAACTATAATATTGATAGATGAGAAATTAGTATGGTCTTTAAACCAAGAAAATGGAATATAATTCTTTGGATCTAGTATGTTGGAATCCTATAGATGAAAAAAACTGTAATCCAGCTGATAAGTACTCCTTTTAAAATCTTGGGGATACTTCTTCAGATAATTTTCTTAATCAGGGATCACAGTGTCACATAATTAAAATCAATTATGTCCAATGATCTCTATCATATCTTCAATTCAATTTCTAGCTAATTCATGAACAATTCCAATTATGTTTGGTACCATTATTTTAAGATCCATTAAACCAGAAAAAAGAGATAAAATTCATTTATAAGTGAGTTCATTTTGGAAATATTTTGAAACAAATTAAGGAAAATTGACAATTACATTAAGGTGAATAAGTTATACTGTGGTGCACAATGGTGTCGTCTCCACATTCAGTGCACCAGTTCAACTGCGGCATGAAAGGTTGTCATCCCACATTTGGTGCACAACTAAATAAATAAAAAGAAGAAGAACGACCAATGTTTTTAGCTGAATCATCTGAATGATGGAAATTTCACATGGAGAGCTTTATTTCTGAGAGAATTTGTCATTTTTACTAAAGTGAAGGGCCTATATATAAGCACTAAAGCTTTCTGGTGCACCATAAGCTTCCGCAACACTACCTTTTGTGTGTCTACCATGCATGACAGATCAAGAGAGACCTATTGACATTTTTCATTACCACTTTATCTCAGCATAGGACCCTCTTTTCATTCAGATCCAATCCTAGGAGGGGATTTTGTTAACACGTTGGTCCATTTTATGGAAAAAAGCGACAAAGGGAAATACTGTAGAAAAAAGTTGAAATATACATGGAGTATTTCATGATTTTCCTAGGGTCCAAATTGAAATCACCCCAATTTTTCAAAAACATTGTCGGAGTGTAATGTACTTGTGTTCCACCATTTTGGCATACAAGCCACTTGTGTGCACAACTATCCTTCACCCACGGTCCTAATTTTGACTATAAATAAACCTATTGGGTCTTAATTTGTACAGATGAATTTCTTTGAACCCCAATTTGATGCTCTGGTTGCCCTAGTGCATTACCCAAGTCTTCCAAAACCTCCTAGGTATTTCTTTAACACCTAAGGTGAGGGGATTACTGGAGGATCAGTAGGCATAAGTATATTAATTGTTTGAAATCCATAACACTTGTGTGGAAAACCTCGCTAAATAAATAATACTTTCGCGCCCTCTATTCCTTATACAGGAACTTGAAGGAACCACTCTGAGAATACCTATGAAGACTCTTGAATACTTGTATCAAGTTTCACCCAAGTCTTATCCTCTAGGTTGTTCATCACATATGATGACATCAGTTCCCCCAAACCAACATGTATTCCCAATACCTACACGCCAACGACTTGAGCACACCTCTTTTGTTCACCACACCTTTTCATCATCTTGGAGAATTTTATGTAGCGTCCTTAAAATCCATTCATGGTAGCTCTTCTTCTTCATTGGATACCTTGTTTGAAAGGGATCATGTGGAAACCTCCACCAATACCTCCCGATTTACAAAACCTTAGGGAAAGTCACACCAGTCTATCTCATATTTGGATTTGTATCTCTATGGTTAGAGGTTTCCCATACTTTTCCTATTGGTAATATAGGGTTATTAAAAAGTCTTAGGAATTATATCTCTAGGGTCATGAGGGATCCACTCCTAGGTACAGTGTTGAGGAGTTCTTAGTTTGAAGGATTAAGGTTCGGGCCTTGTCTGTCCATTGTCTCTAAAACCTGGAGCCTCTATTCCCTCGTAGGGAAGGTAAGATTTACACCTGATTTTCTTTTCGATAATCTAAAAGTCTTCCTTCTCTATAAAGATCAATTTTAGGGCATCCCTCTTGGAGTAATCGCGTATTCTTTTAGGCCAGATCCAATGACCTTCACTATCATTTTGTATTGAAAGGTTCATCACTCCGCTCCCTCATCCACTGTGGCCTCAACATCTTTCTCAATAGGCCCGGTCTCTTCTATTAGAGGAGAGTAAAATGTATGGTTCGTTAAATATTTCACATCCTTTTTTTTCTAACACCAAGCATAACTCACATGGGATTAGCGATTTTTGATGATCACACGTTTCAAAAATCCACCTCAACCCTTGAAATATGAGAACTCTGATTCCTACCCTAACCAGGATAAGTAGGAAGCCTTTATTTAGGGTTTGATCTCACTAGAAATCCTCATTAGGAGTGAAATTCTAATTCCCTTAATATGGTCATCCTATTTGGAATTAATCCCTGATTTAATCCACCCTAAATCTCTGTGAATTGAGATAACACTCATAGATTATATTACAAGGGCATCCTTTTTAAAAGTAATGCCAAACTTAATCCACTCAAAGGGACATACTCCCTTGTGAGATTAATCCAACTATGTGTTCTATGATTCCCATCCAAGTGGGATACGTGGGATGCCTCTCTGAAGTTCAAACCCAACACTCAAAATCAACCACGTTATCTCTAGATCACATTACCAGTAGGGTCTAATCCAACCTCAAAATTCATATCCTTTCAATGTTCCTTGGGTTTCTTACGCATTTGTCCCACAACAATACTTTACTAGGAACCTTCCATCTAAATTTCCTCACCACAAGACATTAAATTTTTTTGGTTAGGTCTTTATCACATGACCATAAAAGTTATTATTTGTCTCCTTGAGAGGCACCAAACTACAAGGGTTCGAATTCCATTCATGAGGATATGTTAGTGGCCCATCTATGGGTATGATCCCTACATCAAAAGAACATTCATCTACCTGGATGACCATAAATTCTAGAGAGCCGCACTAGGTGACTAAGAAAAACTAGCAACATATTAAAAATGGATAAGGATATTTATGTAGTATATGAGAGGATAACATTTATGGAGAACTTTGAATACATTCAAAAATCTCTGTTGATGAAGAACCTCAAATACATATGGATGATTCTAAATTCCACACATGTTAAATAATCGATTTAAAATTTCATGTTAAACCTACATTCCACTTGGTAAATCAATACGGATTCCAGAACATATCTTAAATTCGTAAGAGTGTCTCAAAGTTGGAAATAATTTCTCCCAAAAAGATGAAATGAGCCCAACCTCCCATCATATAGAAAAATGTGAGTTATTAAGTATTGTAGGTCATGAAATATAATGAACATATACCTTTGAAAAATAGGTCCCCTTTAGATACAGAAATGCTGGCTGTTTTTTGATCCATAAATAAATCTAATGGAAACCATCCAGAAATAGTGATTCTTAAACTAAATAAATTTTCTGGCCGAAAAACTGATAAAATCTAAATAATTGAGTTTTTGAGTCATAGATGATGTATATTTGATCCAAAAATATATAATAATCTTTAGTTATTTTAATATATTTACTTATAATGATCAAACTAATCATATTATTGAGCCAAAATAATAAACTAATTTTTAAAATAATGAGAAAAGACCTCTCTCCTCATATATAAATACCACCACAACCACCTCTTCTCATCCCACATTCCAAGCTTTGATACCTTTCAATTTTATACACAAAACCATTTCCATTCCCCATAACCATTTATAGGTGGTTTTAGTCTCAAAAATATTAAAAACCTTTGTGCCTTACAGAAGTTCCCAAAGAGGATAATTTAAGAGGTAAAATCCTATTTCTTTTTTCTTTTGTTTTTTTCTAATTATATCTTCACATTATATATCCAAATGTGAATAATAATTTCATTATAATTTATAAATTGTAATTATATCATGTTAATATAGTATCCATCATCAAACTTATTTCTCTCTCACTTTTATTTTAAAAATTAAATCATCGCCCGTTTATCGATATCATGGATGATGTGTTTTAATTTTACTTTAAATCCTTCATGAATGTTAATAAAATCACTCTAATGGATGAAAATTCTATAAAATTTATCTAATTACACTTTTTATGTTCTGCAACTCACTTATATATGAAATAATAAATAATGGAACAAACCTAGTTTGTGATGTTAGAAAAATCGCAAAACAAATCTAAATGATTATCACTAATCTTTTATCTAATGATTATTCCTTATAAAATTTTAAAAAAGAATTATTCATATAACTATTTAAATCTATATATTTTCATTAATAACATATAATTTCAATTCTATAAAATTATTCCCATTATAAATAAAAATATATACTCATATTCAAGTGATCAAATCCTGAAAACCAAGAAAATGAAGACTCCTTAACGATGGAATTGACCTCTATAACTCATCTAAAAATCTATAAATGAACTTAATAAGACTATAATAAATAAAAAAAATTTATAATAGGTATTTTATATTTTTAATTAATTAATTTAATTTTATTATACATGATATTAATGTTAAAAAATCACTCATACATAAGTGAAGTTGAATCTTGACCCCAATTTTCCTTTCTTTGGGTTGTCACTCATTCATTCCAAATTTTAGTATGGATTCTATTTTATTATTCCTAAAATATAATTTTATTTTAATTCCATTTTAATTTATTGGATATAAATTATTATAATTTTGTTATTTTGAAAAATGAAAATCTTTTTCCAAAGTAACTCTTCTGTCTAAAAAAACACTTGTTTTACTTCCCTGGAGATTGTTTCTTATTCAGTCATGGTTGATTATTCTTATACCAAGTATATTATTTACACTTTATTTTGGGAACCATAAGAATTACTCATGAATGTATTATCATGAATTCCATTTATTTCCATGGGTTATTTTATGTCCAATTATGATATACGTTTTATGTGGCATGTATGATAATGTAGATGTTTTGATGTGAAAGGTGCACCAAAAATTTTAGAGCACATGCAAATGTTATAATGTGATGGGTGTTACCAGAATTATATAGTTCTCTAATTCATTGGGTAATTTGATGATTCTCATTAGATAATGTTTAATATTCATGAACATAATGTTATCATTGATCACAACTATGTGTGGTAGTCCACCACTAAGACATGATGTTTCATTTTTATGCATTTCCACATTCCATACCATTTTCTAATGCATCGTATCCCTTTTATGATGATGATACCATGCTTATTTTATGATTATGATGATTGAGATATCTCTCAATGTTATATTTATCCTTGTTATTATCTATCATCTTAATGGTATTTTATCTCATCCCTTACTTTGATGTATTTCATTAGGGGATTACTTATAATGGGAAGAACACAAGATCCACTATGAATCTAGATAAGAAAAATTAAATAAATGTGTTTTTTGTAAATGTTTTGTACAATCATATTTTTCCAATACACTAAACCTTTTGATTATTCTTATGTAATTCTTTTATATTTTTTATCCTTACAATGATGTAATAGTTGTGTAAGAAAAAGTAGGGTCACTACTGTTGGTATCAGAGAAAGGTTTCATTAATTTAGTAATTAGGATTAGATAACCATAGTGAAAACCCATAGTATGAAACTAAGTATATAGGGATCCCAAAAGATATATATTTATATTTATGTGAAAAAAGGAATGAATTATTTATTCATGATTTGTTGACTTATATTTTGTCCTTACATTTTCAATTTTAGAAACGGTGTAAACTATGAGAAACAAGGACAACAACCCATGTGAGGGAAAATGCAGTGATATTTCATGAATTAAATCCAAAATTCCTTGTGAGGTGGAGTTCAAAATATCATGGTGATGCTTACCCAGCTATCTCATGCTATAAAAAATAACGTGAATAATTTATAATACCCTCCTTAACCTAATAGGGGGAAACTGGTTATCGAGTCCTTTATGAATTAATGGCCACTAACATTTAGTGGATCTTCTGATCCACTATACATAGAATAATATTTCAACTAAATTGAGAATATATTTTAGGTTCTTATCATTTCTAAGATGGAGAAGGTGACTCTATCCATTTATTATCATGATTTAGTGGTTGACCAATGGTCGGTGTTGATTAAGACCCCCAAGCTGAAGGATGAAATTAAATTGATGGGGTGGGATGAAATTAATATAATACTACTTAATAAGTTTTTTCCTAAAAGTCTTCCTACAAAAATGGAGAGACAATTCATTGCGTTGAAACAATAGGAAGGTGAATCTGGCATGGATAAAGAAGCAAATTTCACAAGGCTTGCAAGGTATGCTTCGAGTCTTGCTATGAATAATGATAAAACAATAGATAGATATTTAAGTGGTTTAAAACTACATATTCAAAGACCATTGGATATTAGAGACTTTCGGGGTTATGAATATGATGTTCAATGTGCTCTCAATGTATATATGGAGTTTTTTGAATGGTCCCTAGGCTATGGTGATACGAAATGAAATATAGAGTTCCAAACAGGTGGATCTAATGAGAAGGGTGGAATGAAATCTCGAACACCATCATATAGAAAATGTGGTAAGAATAATCATGGGAACTATATCAATGGGATAGTAAAATACTATATGTGTGGGAGAGAATACAACGAAGCTCATGAATGTTGAAGAGATATAAAGAAGCCGACTGATATGATGGAAGAAAGCAGAGAACCACCCATAGTTCAATGCTACAACTATAGGTAGAAATGTAACTATTCAAGGTAGTGTAATATACCTCTTTTCCTTGAGGGTAATAATTTTTATCATCCACCAAAGGCAAAGTAAAAAAGGAAGGTATTATTCCAACACTAATGCTAAAGTGGACCATGAAAATAAATTCATAAAAGGTATACTTCATATTAAATTTAGTATGGAAAAAGCATTATTTGATTTTGGTTCTACACAATATGTTATATATTTTCAATTTTGAAGAACTATGGAATCAATACTCAAAATATTGAAGTAGAGATATTAATAAATACACCTTGTGGTGAAATAATTTCAACCCAAGTGTTGGACTCTTTTCCTGTTATCGTATGTGGTAATACTCTCTTAGTAAATATTGTCATACTTCCATTGGTATAACATGATGATATATTGGGGATGAATTGGCTATAGTTATTTATAACCCCCATCAATATGACAAAAAGGAAATGTCATTTAATATTCTGAACCATCCCATTCTCCTTTACAAATTTGATGAAGATCATAAATCTCCTTTGGAAAATCATTCAGTGGTGTTGGTGTTGATTCCCTTTGAAGAAGCAAACCCCATTCAAATGGGTGAGTCAAAGGAAGGTATCAACCTAGGTAAATTACCATTTTGGGGGAATATAGTTATGTATTTCCCAAAGACATGCCCAGAATTCCCACAGATCGTGAGGTAGATCTCTCAATAGAACACATACCTGGAGCTACTCCTATCTAAAAATTACCCTACAGGATAGCCCTAATCGAAAGGCAGTTAAATAAGTATCTTCATGATAATTGGGACAATGGTTTCATATACACTAGTTTATTACCTTAGGGTGTGGCATTTCAATTTCTTATGAATAAGGATGGATCAAGGCAATAGTGTATCAATTATCGGGAACTCAACAAGATAACCATAAAGAACAATTATCCTCTTTTAAGGATTGATTACTTATTTGACCAATTATGAGGAGCTCTATACTTATGAAATGTGTATCTTCATTTTGGACAGCATTAGCTAAAGGTGAAGGAGTAATATATTCCTATGACTGCCTTCCATACAAGGTACATTCAATATGAGTTTCAAGTAATTCCCTTTGGGATTTCTAATTCACCTACGATATTCATGGATTTTATTAATAGAGTATTTAGAAACTACCTTTCAAAAACTATTATATGGTATATTTATTATATTATCATTTAATTAATGGGAAGGATGAACATGAAGTACATATTTGGATTGTTTTGGTTACATTAAGGAAGGATAAATTACAATCCATGTTCAACAAGTATGACTTTTGGATGCAAGAAGTCACATTCAAGGGACGTGTGATCACAATTGAGGTAATTTATATGGACCCTTCAATAAAAGAAAATGAAAAATGGACCAGACCATCTAGTGTCATAGATATCCATTGTTTTCTGGTCTTAGGAGGGTATTATAGATGTTTTGTGAGAAAGTTCTCAGGATTTTCTATCACTCTATCTAAGTTAACATGGAAATGGGTAATGTATTTTTGGATGTAAGAATGTGAGGAATGAATTAAGGAGCTAAATAAGAGGATGATCAATTCACCTATACTCACATTATAGAAAAGTGGAGAAATTTTTGTGATATACAATGATGCTTCAAAGAGAGTATTTGGCTGTGTACTCCTGAAAAATAATAAAGTGATAGAATACACCACATAAAAGTTGATGATCTATGAGTAGAACTACCTGATGCATAATATTGAGCTAGAATCATTGATTTTCACCTTGAAAATATTGCATCACTAACTCTGTGGTGTGAAATGTGACATATATACTGATCAAAAGATCATAAAGTATATATTCACACATAATGAGATCAATATGCATCAAATTATATGGTTAGAGTTAATAAAGGACTATGATTTTATATAAAATATCATCCCGGTGAGGTGAACAACATAGCTGATGCTCTTAGAAGAAAAGAGCCAACTATCTATCTATGTTGTGGATTGAGAAAGACCCTATCTTCATGGATATGAAAGGGTTGGATTTGGAAATCATGATGGAAGCGAATATATCCTACATTTCCCAAGTGATTTCCAAACCATCTATCTATGATAAGGTTAAGGAGGCATAAAGGCATGATCTGGAGTTACAAACGAATGTGAATTAAGTAAAAGAAAGCTTCATGAGTTCCATATCAATGATGATGGTGTGATATAGTTTGGAATGGGGATTTTTGTGCCTTTATCAACTGTGATAAAAATTAGCTATTTGATTATAGACATAGAAAAACGTTTTCTATCCATCATGGGATTACCAAGATGTACCATGATCTTTATGAAAACATTCAATGGGATAACATTAAGAAGTATATTATTGAGTATATATCAACGTTCTTAATGTATCATCATGTTAAAGAAAAGTGAAAAAATTCCAAGGGGATGATGAATCCACTAACTATACCCATGTGGAAATGGGAGTATGTCACTGTGGACTTTTTCACTAGTCTCCCAAAATCATCCAAATTAAAAAATGTGATATGTTTTATGGTGGATCAACACAACAAGACTACCGACTTTATCTATATTTAGGAAGATCTCTCACTTCAAAACATTATATGATATATATATATAAATAAATTAAGTGGTGTGACTTCATGGGGTTCCACTCTCGATTGTCTTTGACAGTGATCCATGTGTCACATCTAGATTTTGGAGTATTGTTAAACATTATTTGTGTACTAAATTGAATTTATCATAGTCAATCACCCCCAAACTGATGGTCAATCTGAAAGGACTATTCCAACACTCATACTACAATAGAAAGGTGGATGGGATCAACATCTCCCATTTTTTGAGTTCACATACAACAATAGCTTCAAATCAAGTATTCAGATGTCTCCATTTGTTTCTCTATATGAAATGATACATATAACTCCAACCTATTGGATTAAGTTGAAGAATCAAAGGTACTTTGACCTAACCTATTGCAGGAGATGACATAGAAGGTTTAATCAATCTAGAAACATATCCAACCTTCTCAGAGTAAGAAAAAGAGCTATGATGACTACTATCAAAGAGAATTGGAGTTTTTGTTAGAGGTAAATCCTTCCATTTCATATCACTTTGGAAGAGGGTAATTTTGTTTGGAAGGAAAGGGATTCTTAGCCTAAAATACATTATCCTCTTTGAGATCCATGATCCCATAGAAGCGGCGGCCTACCAGCTTGTACTTCCACAAATTATAGCTTAAATTCATGATGTTTCCCATGTATCTCTCCTTAAAAATTGTGTACCATACCCCTCACATGTAATAAAATCAGAGTTGGTATATCTAGAAGATGATATCTCTTATAAGGAGCAGTTGGTAAAGATTATGGATTAGAGAAAAAAGTATCTACACAATAATAAAACTAACTCTATCAAAGTACTATGGAGGAACCAAAAGTATGAAGAAGAAAATTGGGAATAAGAGGATGCTATGATTGATGATTATTATATGAAGTATTTTTTTACCTATTTCATTTGAGAAAAAAGTATTTATTCATGTATGTATTCTCATGAAATACATTCCTTTCCATTTGTTATTTTATGTCCAATATTGAAATACATTCAATGTTTCATGCATTATAATGTAAATGTTATGATGTGATGAGTGCACAAAAAATTATATAGAGCATGATAATTTTATAACATGATAGTTGTGTCAAAAAGAATATATAGCTCTAATTAATTGTACAATGTGATGAATCTCAGGAGATAAATATAAACATGCATGAACATGACAATATATTTTTTTCACAACTATGTGTGGTAGTTCACCATTAATACATGGTGTTTCATTTTTATTCATTTACACATTCAATTCCATTATATAATTCTTCCAATCAGTATTATGATGATGATACCATTCTTGTTGTATGATGAAGATAATAGTTCTCTCTCTCCATGTTATCTTGATCCATGTTCTTATTTGTTCCCTTACTGGGAATTTAGCTCACCCATTTCATTGATGTATATCCTTAAGTGATTAATTGTACTAAGGATGAAAACGTCCAATAAAAAGATATAGAATAAGTAATTATATAAATTTTTATGTTTTAATTTTTAAATTCTATGAATGGTTCTAATTTTCCAAAGACACTAAACCTTTTTATCCTTGTTGTGTGATTATTTTATGGTTTTTATCATTAAAATGATGTAATAATCATGTATGAAAAAGTAGGGTCTCTATATTCATGGTGTAACATAATATTTTTATGGTAAATGCCTCCCATACCCACCACCATTCGGAATTATGATCCATCCATTGATAAACCAAGTTTCTCCCTCAAAGGGATGTACTTCCCTGATCGGCCCCAAGGGGTGTTTTGATCACCCTTCATGGTGTGACATATTCCCTTTATTGGACACACCTCCTAGATCTACCTCCACTAGGAGATTACATCCATCAGTAGATAAAATTCAAGGTGTGGAATCATCCTTCCTAGGGATGAACCACCTTGATCAACCTTCATGGGATGTTTTGATCAATCAACTTCATCTCCCCAAGATGTTAAACTTATGACCACAAAAACATACATCATGGAAACCATGAGATGCCTAATGTGAAAGCCTTAAAAGATGTGTGCCCATGGGGTTTTATCCCTCACATAAAACATGGGATGGTTGAGTTGAAATACATGGAAGATATATGCTCATGACATTAGATAACTCATAATCGATATGGGGTTCCATGGGTTCTGCACCAAAGACACAACCATGAGATTCCCTCATAAGAGGAAGAATACTTACGACCAATGTTCCTAATGTCCAGACATGCTATCTATAACCAACAAGAGTACTCTACCAACCAAAGGTTCTATACTTGTCAAGACCAAACTATAATGTCTATACAGAAGTAGTGTAATTAACTAGCATCTAAACGTGATGTCACTAATAATCAATTTTAAGAACTTGAATTAACTCTATGAGGTAGACTCGGAGTAACTGACAAGTCCCGAGGAGAAATCCATGGAAGGAGAAACCTACATCCCAACAACCTGTTTTGATCAAGGAAAATAAATCACCATTGAATGTGATGAAATTATCCTACCTTTAGGTTGTATGAATATAGGGTAACAATCATGCCAGTTCAAATTAACAAGCAGGAAGTGGCCCCATGAAAGCATTGGAAATAGAAATAGAGAACCCAATTCTAATCTCTTCTCCTCAACATGGGAAGAAGAAACATTAGAGACGTCATCCTATTATCATTTAACTATATTTAGACATCGGGTGTCTGGTCCCCCCAAGAAAACAATGTGCCCAACATGGAACTCACTAGAAATTGGGGCAGTAAAAATTTGGAATTCCTCGGTCTGTGACATAATTAGTGCAGATCCCTCTCAAACATTTGAATATTGATGATGCTTAGACATTGGATATCGATTTCCTTATACATATACTGATCTAAAAATACACCCTTCTTAAGGGAACCCAACCATCGGAATCCAACTACCCAATTCCCATAGATACGAGGTTGGAGAAATGTAAATGCTGAAATCCTACATGCCACCACCTCAAGAGTGACTTCTAGGGTGACCTCAGCTATTGGGCACCAATGCCCTGTGCCACCCTCGAAAATCATCCATTGGAGGCTGATAGACACCCCCATACATTGGTATGAGTAAAAGGGGGTCATTAACACAGGAAACATGTACCAATAGGACCTATAGCTTTCAGCACCTTGTTGACACCAACTCCTCTAATTGTCACGTAGGGAGTAACCCCTCCCCATTCCAATAGAAAATTCTTTAGGATATCATTCATTGGATCAATACAATGACTCACTCCCCTACCCTGAGGATGTGGGTAATTCCCGAGTCACCCCTAGTATGACTACATCCCAAGAGATATCAATTAGGGATCCCAACAAGCCCCATCACTGCAAGAAATGACCGATCAATAAGGCTGAAGAATGGTGTGCCTTACCACTTCTATGTCGTCTCTAGTATGGACCACTTGACTTCAAATTCAAGCATAATAATCGATGAATTCCAAATGAGGGGAATCATATTTTTTGATTTAGTATCTCCTTCCACCACCGGAACATTCTTTCAGATCCATGTGATAGATGAGAAGGGAACCAATTTCATCAGGTTGGGATCGAGACCTCAACCACCTGGAAGCTAAGCCGGGTTGACTCTATCAATAGATAGTGGAACCGAAATCAATTTAAGGTTGGCCCATGATAGCGAGATTCATTATGGATATCCAACCCATACAATCACTAATCAAAGCAGAGGTCCTCCCCATTTTTACAATCAACATGGAGGTCATCCCCATGTTCCCACCGATCAAAGCGGAGGTCCTCCCTACTATATTGACAGTCAGTATGAAGGTTCTCCCTATAATTATGCCTACCAACATGGAGGTCTTCCCAATGTCACATCCAATCAGTACAAAGGTCCTCCTCATGACATTTCCATCTCATGTGGATGTCATCCTCAATCCAATAATGATCATTGTGGTTGTCATCCCCGCAACATTAGAAACCATCACAGAGGTCCTCCCCATGTATCAACCAACTAGAGTGGAGTTAATACCACTCCTTTAATTTTCAACATGTAGTCCCACCTCATGTTTACATTAATCAAAGAGTAGGTCCTCCCCATTATTTTATCATCTAGTATGAAGGTCTTCTTCATATTCTTGCTCCTCAATATAGAGGTCCACCCCGTGCAAATTTTGATCATTGCATATGTCCTCCTCAAGCTTTATCCCATTGCTATGGAGGTTCTCCCCATGTTATTAGTATCATTAAGAAAGTAATCCCTCCCCATGATTTCTCCAACAAAATTGGAGGTTCTCCCCACTTCAACAATATCCAATGTGGAGTTCATTCACATTCCTTCATGAGCCAACAAGGATGTCAACCCTACTCTAATAGTCGCTAATATAGAGGTCGTCCCCATATCCCAGCCTACCAGAGTGGATTTCCTCCCCACACCAGAACCATTTAATGTGGAGGTCATCCATGATTCATTGGTAACCAACATGGACGTCCTCCCCAATTCATAGAATTATACTCCTTTGATGGACCATCCCATGTTAGAATAATGAATCAGCGATGCCAAAGTAAAAATAATAGGAAGTGCCAAGTCATCATCAACCTCTTCATTATCTTGAATTCTTAGGGTGAATGAGAGTTGATGATGAAGCCTTCACCCCATTAATTAGTAACCAAGTCTATGGGAGGAAACCAAATGGTGAAGTTCTCCATCCCAGAAGGTGAAATACACAGGATCCTCAAATCCATATATAGGTAAATATAGGTGGCAGAATATTTGGCCCTTTCTAGGGTCTCACAGTTCATTTATATTCATCATCACCAATCACGTTCACCCCCACTATGAATGATATTAGATATATGTTCCTGTCTCGAATGACTCTTTAAAATGATTGGTTACCTAAGGATCCACAAAATAGTTACACTACCCTTTCACATGAGCCAATGGTGAACGCCCATTCCTATAAGGATGTGATTTTGTGGTTCACTCCACCCCCTCTCAGATGTTCCATCGTGATGAAGAATGTTGACCCCTACAGTGGATACTATTTTATCAAACCATCTTCCTCACCAATCCACATTGGTACCACCCTTTACTCAATCAATGTTGATAGAATATTAGGCTAATCAAAAGCATGGACTTGCCTGTAACGACCCAAACCCAATTTCCCGGAGCCGATGCCTTATTTTGTTACATTGGAATACAAATAAGGAATATTCATCCTAAATTAATGAGTAGTTTAGTATATTTGGAAACAAGATACATACATAAGTTCAACATTACAGCTTTAGATTAAATACAACACATATGTTTTGTCGAGGCCTTGTGCTAAGACAATTGTTTGTCTCGTGAGACCTACTGATGCACTGAGGGGCTATATCGGGACCCAACGAACACTTAATATTTCCAATTAATTCCAAATATGAATGGGGATAAACATAAACCATGTATACATACACATTGAAACAAATATATAAAATCTAAATAACTTTCCCTAGGCATTAAGCATAATCACTAGCCATTAAGAGAAAATCGGTGATTGATTTTAAGATAACACATCCAAAATAAAAATAATAATAAACAATTAAAATAAATTTGGTAGATGATATCATAAAAACATAATCCCAATAATACATCAAATCAACAAGAGTGTTGAAATTTATGAAGATACTCTTATAAAATCATTGAGTAAATCTTGAGATGAATACTATTTTACTTTGAAAAGAAGAGTTCTTTTGGAAAAGTATTAGAATAAAACATGGAGTGAAGTAAGATAGTATTTTCATAATAAAATTAGGGATTTTATAAATATAATATTTTCAAAAAACTGATTATAGATTTTCTTTGTAAATAGGTAAGAAATTGAGAAATTCCATTGAATTTGGGTCGCATTTCATGAATAATTTTTTAAATATTCTTTTAAAACATATAAATACCCAAAAATGAAGGTTAGAATCTGGTTTATACAAATATATTGAACATTAAAACAGAATATACAAAGAATAAATATGAATAAATAGGATTTTAATTGAGGTATGTAGAGAATAAGAGTATCCCGAATGAAAATGGAGGTTCGGGGTAGAAAAACCTTACCATAAGTCTGAATATTCTGCTCTTGACCTTATGGTCATGGAATATGAAATTAGACTCATTAATAACATAATTCAGAACCTATTAGACTTTTATTTTGTTTATCACAATTTTTTAGTTAATTTATTTCCTTATTGATAAATTATAATATTGAATTATGTCGTTCTGAGGGGTTCGTTTTCTTGATTTTCATAATCACTTCACCTGTTTTTAAGTAGTGGAGTTCTTGTGGAATAGATGTAAATCTAAAGAATTAAATTTTAACATTATTTTTGAACATATATAGGTGTTAATGGACATTTATTTCACTTGGTTACATGGAATGATGATGAATCATTAGATGAATTATAAATGACAATCCCTTTGATTTTTTAGTGGTATTTTGATTTTGAAGAACATGTTTGGTAATTTGATTTAATATTATGTACATATAATGGTTTCTGAATATTAAATAGTTTATAATAAATATTTTATATCTTTTTTTAAACCATAAAAATGGTTTCATGAAATGTATTGAAGGGTAAATTTAATAAAGAAACTTTGTAGTCCATGAAAGTTGTAAATTGGCACCTCACAGACGATGATTTCCTTTATAAAATTAAAGAGAGAGAGTAAGGAAATCGATGATGGTTTTTCCATTCACAAGATAAAATTACAGTATATAGATGATAATGAAGTTATCATGGTCATTTTAATAGAGGATTTGAAGATATGATAACAATATAAAGGAACATGAAATGAAATTGAATGAAATAGAATGTGAATTTACCTCTTGAATCCACCTCCTTTAGAATCTCTTTATGAGAAGGGGGTTTGGTCTTTTGGAAATACTGAGATCACCTGGAGGTTGGGAATGACTAGGCAAGGGTAATTTTTAAGAACTTTTATGATCTTAAACCTTTAGAGGAGTGAAGAGAAGAGGGAGTGAGGGGGGGGGGGGGGGTTATGGTGGAGGAGATGCGCATTTTCCCATTATTTTTGTCATTATTTTATTATTTTTCAATGAAAACCAACAGTATTGATTCTGGTGACCAAGAATTGTGATATGTGAATTTTATTTCAAACCAAGTGTGATTACATCATCCATTATTATTGGAATAGTAAATTTAACTAATAATCTATGTATATGGTAAATTACCGTATTTTACTACTCATAAAAAATTCGAGTATTTGAGAAAACTCCCGAAAATTCAACCTAACCAATTTTCAACATGTAGAATTCAAAAATAAACTACATTTTCTGAAAATAATTTTCTAAATATGATTTATTTAATTAATAAATAAAATCATATTTTATTCAAAAAATAACATTTTTAATTATTTTTTTTATATCACCATGAAAAATTAATCAAGATCTCATTATCTTATAACCATAAGAAAATAAATAGTAATATAATTTACTATTCATAAGGGTCATATTACTATTTATATTACTATTCATAAGGGTATTTTACTATTAAATAAACATTTAGTTTGTCTTATCAGACTCTAAATATCTTACTGAATCCAGCTTTGTATGTCAGTTTTTTGAAATTCAAATACCAAAGTTGAAAAAATATGTTTACTGGATTCGTTATAAAAAAGATTTGTTTTTATAGACATAGTGTTTCATGAATTCAATATTAAATTTATATGCTGAATCTTGGGTTGTTACATTATCCACTCATATATATAAAATTTATCCTCACAATTACAAGAATGTTACCTCACAAAACGATTTCGGTAGTTCTTCATCATAAGCTCCCCAGGCTCCCATGTTGCCTCTTTGATTTTATGATTTTTCTAATTTATCTTTGGATGTCAATTTTTATGATTCCTCAACACTTGTTATTTAGTGTCCAGAATTTGGATTGTATCTTCAAATTAAGATAGGTCAGGTTCCAATTCTATACCTTCATAAGTGAGGATATGCATTAGTTCTGGCATGCACTTTCTCGGTAATGAGACATGGAACCCTTTGTGTACTTTAGATAGGCTAAGTTCCATAACTAAATGATATGAAACTTCTCTAATTCTCTCCAGAATTTCAAATGGGCCTATGTACCTAGGGCTCAGTTTCCCTCTTTTCCCAAATATTATAACACCCTTCAGTGGAGATACTTTTAAGAAAACATGATCTCCAACATGGAACTCTAAATCCTTCCATCGATTACCAGCATAGCATTTTTTCTTCTTTGAGATACTTTGATATAACCATGAATAGTCTTTACCATTGATGTTGTTTCCTCCACATGCTCTGGGCCCACTATCTTCCTTTCACCAGCTTCATCCCAACATGTTCGTGCACGACATCTCTTTCCATACGATGGTTCATATGGTTCCATTTTAATAATGGAATTGAAACTATTATTGTAGGAAAATTCCACCAAGGGTAAATATTGATCCCACATACATTGAATGTCATGTGAGAATTATCTCAACATGTCTTTCAACGTATGTATTGTCATTTCTGATTCCCCATCAGCTTGAGGATGATAAGCAGTACTCAAACGAATCTCAGTATCTATATTTTTTTGAAAAATTTTCCAATATTTTGAGGATAATTGAGAATCGTGATTAGACACTATTAAAATAAGTTCTCTATGATGTCTTAAAACGCCTTTGATATAGAGTCATCCATGATGAGCTAGTGTAAAATCCACCCTTTAGAAAGGAAATGGGTAGATTTTGTATGTCGATCAACAATTACAAGTATTTCATCATTGTTTAATGATGTTTTGGTAATCCGGTGACAAAATACATGGTGATGTGATCCCATTTCCATGCTGGAATAGGTATAGGTTGCATGACTCCTCTAGGATGTTGTCGTTCATCCTTCACATGTTGACAGAATAAACATCTTATTATATAATCAGAAATTTCCCACTTCATGTTGTCCCATCATGAATGTTCTTTGAAGTCTCTAAAAAGTTAAGTGCTACCTCGGTTTATAAAGAAAGTCGAGCTATGGGAATCATCCAATAAATCCATTTTTAGCTCATGTATAGAGGGAACACATAACCTCTTCCCAAATTTCAAAATTATATCTTTACATACGAATTCCTCCAATATCCCCTCTTTCACATCATTAATTTTATTTTTTAGGTTCTCATCAGGAGGCTGAGTGATTTTAATCCTTTATAATAAAGATTTTTGGGTAACCAAATGAAAAGGTTGTGAAGTTTCACCTTCTTTGTTAATTCCCATATCCATCCTCACTAGATCCATGTACATTGGATCGTTGTCAATCAATGTTTTATTGAGAACTCTTTGACCCTTCCTTCTCAAAGAATAATCTACCTTATTTACCAATCCTAGGCGGTAGTGTATGGTACAATCATAATCCTTGAGTAGCTCAAGCCATCACATTTTCCTCATGTTGAGTTCATTCAATGAAAAGATATACTTCACACTCTTGTGATCCGTATATACCTCACATCATACACCATAGATATACTGTCTCCATATTTTTAGAGCAAAGATCATAGTAGATAACTCAAGATCACGAGTATGATATTTTTGTTTGTCAATTTTTATTTTTCTTTGATGCATAGGCAATAACTCTATAATTATTTATATGGACACAACCAAGTGCTTTATTTGATGCATCACTATATATCACAAACCCATCATTCCCTGATGGTAGGGTTAGGATTAGAGTAGTCACAAATCTCTTCTTCAATTATATAAAATAGTCCTCACATTATTTTTTTTATATGAACTTAACCCTTATATATGTAATCTTTTTGATTGGGTTGGATAAATAGGAGATGTTCTGAATGAAACATTGATAATAACCTACTAAAATAACAAAACTTCATACCTCAATTTTGTTTGTTGGAGTAGTGAATTCTTAAACATCCGTTGTCCTCATAGGGTCAATAGATATTCCATCCTTAGAGACAATATTTCCAAGAAAGGATAGTGATTGAAGCCAAAACTCACACTTTCAAAACTTCGCATATAATTTCTTTCATCTAAGATTCTACAGAATAGTGCACAAATGATTTTCATGATCTTCATAGATTTTGAAGTATACCAAGATATCATCAATAAATACCACCACAAAGTCATCAAGATATTCTTTGGAAACATTATTCATTAGATACATGAAAAAAGAGGGTACATTATTCAGTCCATAAAGAATTACTGTAAACTCATAATGCTCGTACCTCGTTTGAAATGATGTTTCTAGAATGTATTCATTCCTCACAAGAAATTAATGATATCAAGATCGAAGTTCAATCTTCAAAAAAATATTGAGCTCCATGAATTTGATCAAAAAAATCATCAATTTTTATTAGAATTGATCTTCATGAAGTGAATACAAAACCTCATTGATGCATATTTCCTCATAATTAATAGAATAAAGGATCCCCATGGAGAAACACTTGGGAGAATAAATTTTTTATAACTCAATTTATCATGTTGTTTCTTAATTTCCCATAATTAGACATTATCCATTCAATAAAGGGGTATTAGATATGGGACATTAATCAAGAATTATGTCCATGTAGAAATCAATTTCCCTTTGGAGGATGTCCCGGTAAATCATATGGAATGGCGTCAACATATTCATTAATAATAGGTAGATACTCTATTTGAACATTATTTTCCTCACCCATATTTATTGCATTCCCTTCCTCCTCAAGAATTGTATTTAGTTGAGCTACTATTGGTGGATCTAATTGATAATCAGATGGTGATTTTTCTGTCCTAAATATAATGAATTCCACATCATCCTCAAAAATTGTAAACTAATTATTCTTGAAATAAATTTTCACATCATGGTTTGAAATACAATCTATATTAAGTATTAAATCAAATTCAATCATGGTTATGACAATAACATTAGCAGATAAATCACATTTATATGCCATAATAGAGATTTCATGACACAACTTTGTTGCAATGATACTTCCCTTATGAGTTTTGCCTGACAACTCCCATATTAAATAAAATTGGAAATATCTAATTCTTTTGTAAAACTGGGAAGATATGAAAGAATTATATGAACCAAAATTGAATTAATCATTGGCTATGTTAGAGGAAACAATTAAAGTACCTTCCGCGACATCTTTAGGAACTTCAACCTTAGTATTTTTGACCGTATAATCTTGGACTTTCCCCTTTGTCATTATTTGGAGAATGTTTCGCAAACTCTTAGGAAATTCATGTTCATAATATTCCATCTTTATGCAATTGTATAATTGAACATTGGTAGAATCTTTCTTCCCTTTACAATCCCGAGATAGGTGGCCTTTTCCTCCATTCAGGAATGTTATAGGGTATTTCATCCCATAATTACTACATGATAGAAGGTCAACTCTTCCATTATTACCCATTTAATTATTTCCTTTTCCATAGTTTTCATCATCCCTCATCTTCTCTTTTTTTCCTTTAAAGTCATAAATCATAGAAAATTCCTTTTTCATTTTGATATAACTTGAGACTATGACTTAATATGATGAGAATCTTTGGAAGACTTCTTCCCTTTAGAGGAATGGTTTTAAACAATCAAAGAATCTATCAATATTTCTCCTCAGATTATTTATGTAGTCTATGGAATGTATTTCTAACCTCGTGAAGTTATCTTTATACTTTTCAACATTTTTATCCTGCATATGCCTCAGATTTAGTAATTTCCTTTCCATATTTTCTCGTTGTTTGTGTGGAAAATATTTTCTTTGTATTTTTCTTTAAAATCACTCCATTCCATTTATTCTATTTCATCTTCCTCCATTGTGTTTTGGATTAATGGAAACCAATAATCCGAATCTTTGGAGGGACAATAAACATCCAGGACAACCTTCTCTCGTTTATTAAATCCAAAATCCAGAAATACCTTCTCTAGGTATCTTATTTAATGCTCTAATACAAATGGGTTTGTAGTCCCATTTAATAGTGGAGACTATTGGCATATATATATATATATCCAATATAAATCTTCCTCATTGTGCATGAGGATGATCCTTAGAGGCAAGGCTATTGTTCATAACTTGATTTAGTTTTCCCAATTTAGTTGTAATTTTCTCATCCCTAGTCATAGCTCCAGATCCAACATCATTATCTTGTATCAGATGGAAATCCCTACACAGGATATGCATATTCATGTGGTTTCCATTCCAACCATTAGGAACCATTTCTAAATAATGTAATAGACTATATTTGGTTATGAATCATAATTTATAATATCAACGTAGAAAAATACATAGCATTACTTCAAATTCTATACATAGATAATCTTATAATCATAATCATGGTTTCATTGAGGAAAAATTTGCATTCCAATCCTTCTTAATGGCTTGTAAATAAAATGTGAATTATCATAAGTATATCCCTACGAGTATCAAACTAAGTAAGCAGTAAGTCCAATTTTCTTGTACTAGGATACCCCAGATCAAGCCTAAAACACCTTGTCGATTTTTCACTCCTAGGTACATGTGTGCCAGAAACAAGTCCACTTGTAGTATCTAGACAGGGATGTATTTGCTAGAAATATCTACAAAATATATTTATTACCAAATAATTTGAGCCAGTTCTTTTATGTTTTATAATCATAGAATATATTTGGGTTTGTTAACTGATCTATGTTCTATAAATCTAGTTTAAATTGTTTTCCACTAAACTTCTCGCTGATACCAACTGTAAGGAACTAACCCTAGTTTCTCAGAGAAAGTGTATTATTTTATTACATTGGAATACGAACAAGGAATTTTCATCTTGAAGGGGAGAGTGGTTTAAAATATTTGGGAACAAGATATATACATTGGTTCATCATTAAAACTTGAAATGAAATACCATATATATTTTTTATTGGGAACTTCCACTACTATAAGTTTATCCTTATGTGTCAATCATAATAAAAATGTTCATGTCCTGAGAAAATGAAACATATAAAGGGTGATCTCAAATGACCAGTTAGGGTAATCAATACAGCTGAATATATCATAAACATAAACATTTTTCATGGTGGATAACTAAAAACACGTGCATTTAAAAATAATCAAGAACACATCATAGAAGGAATAAGAGATAAATAAAAAATTATATAATTAAACATAATCAGGGGTATTCTACTAGTCGAATAACCATATGAAATATCAATAATATTTTATTAATGAGGGAATGCATAATTCGGGACATAAAAACTATACCGTCAAGGACTTGTTCCATGACCATAAATATCTGTTTTTTAAAGGCCTCATGCCAAGACCGTAGTTTGTCTCAGGAGACCTACCAATACTCCGAGGGGCTATAACGGGCTCCACCCAACACATACTAAGTCCAATGAATTCCTCATATGAATGGAGATAAACATAAACCACATAAACATTCATATTGAAACTAATATATGAAATGTATATAACATTCCCCACACATTTAGCATAAACACTAACCATTCGGGCTAAATTGGTGAACAATTTTAAGATAGAACATCCATAGTGAAAATAATCATAAACCATTAAATTCAATATGGTGGATTATAGCATAAAATATTAATCCCAATAATACATAAGAATCAACAAGAGTTTTTAAATAGATGAAGATACTCTTATAAAATCATGGACAAATTTTTTGAGATAAATACTAATTTACTTTGAAAAGAATAGTTCTTTTTGAAAAATATTTTAATAAATGAAGAAGTTAAGTAAGATTTTATTTTACAAATAAAATTAGATATTATATAAAGGAATTTTTTTCCAAAAACATATTATAGAGTGCCCTTGTATATAGGTAAGATTTTGAAAAATTCCCTTGAATCTAGCTCTCATTTCAAGAAGAATATTTAAATGATTATTTTACAAAGTATTACTCTCCATAAATGAATATTGGAAACTTATTTTTAAAAATATATATAACAGTAAAATATAATTTATGAGGATTAAATATGAATATATGATAATTTAATTGAGGTAAGTAGAGAATAAGAGTAACCCGAATTAAAATTGGGGTTCATTTAGAAAAACCTTACCATAAGTTTGAATACTCCACTATTGGAAATAGGGCCCAAGAATATGATATTAGACTCATTAATAACATAATTATGGACCTATTAGACATGTATTTAGTTTATAATGATTTTTTTGTTAATTTCTATTCTTTTTCATAATTTAAAAATTATTTGTGAACATCCATAGGAGTTAATAGGCATTTATATCATTTGGTTTCATGCTATGAGGATGAATCATTAGATGAAATATTAATGACAATCACATAGATTATTTTAGCGGTATTTTGATTATTAGGAACTATTTTGGTAATATGATTTAATATTATGTACATATTATGGTTCATTAATATTAAATAGGTTATAATAAATATATTATTTTCTGGATAACCCATAAAAAAGGTTTCATTTTGCTGAGACGATGAAAGTTTTTTCCATGCACTTTTCCTTATAGTGAAGATATGATTCTCACATGGACAAAAAATGTCGAGTATGGGTAAAGATGTTTTCACCATGAAGGAACAAGATAAAGAAAGGATTTCTATGTAAAAAAAATACTACTCCATTACAATGGATAAGTGGAATGATTCCCCCATCCTTGAGTAGGTAGTGGATTTCTGAGATCGATGATGAAAAGGTGTCAAAACATTAAATTCAACACCAAAGTTTCTTATGAGAAGAATTTGTTTATTTACCACATATAGAAGTGTAGCTCTCTTCAACATGTTTGATTTAACTAGTTGTGGAGCCCAAACAGACTTACAGACCAAAAGTTTTGGCACTCATAAGACGGATAAATTTAACAAAGGGACCTACGCGGAGGACCTGCCCGGACAACTTCCCTTCGACCAGGTCCCCTTCTGACCTATAAATAGGACCCCTCGGCTCCCCTTTTCGAAGAATGAAAAAGATGGAAAAAGTCCCAAAGCTACCAATGCATAGCCATTTCTCCAAGATCCCCCAAATTATCTCAAGTATCTCTCTAAAACACGATTGAAGAGATAATTAAAATAAAAAAGTAGTTCAAAGTCATATCAGGGTCTAGAACATATGGAGCTGCACAAAGCACCTACACGAAGAACCTGCACGGCACAACTACACAGAGCACCTATGCAACACACCTACATGGGGAACCTTCATGCCACACCTGGTTCATATCAAGTGGGATGGGCCCTCCTACCCTTGTACGACATCACTGCCGGGCATTGGTCCCGGCCCTTCGAGCTGGTCCCTTCGCATCTGTCACTTACCCCCATTAAAAATGGAGACTCACACCGTAATATTTTCTTGTCCAGTCGATGAAATTTTCTATTGTGCCCTTTATGTGGCCCAACATCCAACATTGGAATACCATGATTAGAGACACTCCATCACAAGAAGTTCATTGATTTGACTTAGTCCTCTTGGTTCTATTCACATGGTACAAGTTTGGACTCTCCTTATGGATTCCTCGAGTACCATGAGTCAATACACTCCTCAAGAAACACCTCAAACCTCATCACCTGACGCATATATCAGGTTAAACCTCAAATGGGAATCCTCTTTGAGAGTAAGCTCAAACCAATCCTCTAATGGGCATCCTCTATAGGAGTAATTGAGAACTAATATCAAATGGTCTTCCTCCTTAGTATTAATCCCAAACCAATATCAATGGGAATCCATCCTAGTGTAAGCCCCTAACCTCCTTCCCTTCTACCTTACATTGGACCCTTATCTAATGTAAATAGAATTGAGGGATAGCTCATCGCCTGTCCATCTTCCACGGTCGACGCACCCTCTTCCATCAGTGAAGGAGGAAATGTGTGATGTGTTATTGTTGAATCATTCACATCCTCTTGTTTCCCACTCTGATCATGACTCACGTGGGCTTAGATATACATGATGGTTAAAACATGTGCACAAACACTCATTGTAATGAACTATGAGAACTATGATTCCTATTCAAACAAGGATACATAGGAAGCCCTTTCAAGGCCCAAGATCACTAGATATCCTCCTCATGAATCCAATCCTAATTCCCTTAATCTGGTCATCCTCCTTAGGAATAAGCCCCACATTAAACCCCATATCATCAAGGTATCCGTCTCAAGAAATAATCCCAAAATAAACCCTCTCAAGGGATCACACATTCCTTTGAGACATAACGATCTACAGAGGATTTGATTCCCATCTATATGGGATAGGTAGCAAGTCTTCTTGATGTCCAAACCCTATATTTCAAATCATCCATATTCCCCTTTGTCCATATTCCCAATAGGGTGTGATCTTACTTGGAAACCCATATCCTTTCCATGTTCCTTGGGTTGATTCAGCATAAGTCCCACATTATGTTTTGACTAAACACATTCCGCTTAGATTTCCATACCACATGACATTAAACTGTATGGAGATGTCCTTATCACATGACCTTAAAAGGAATGATTTGTCCCATTCAGTGGCACTGAACTATGAGGGTTCTGATTCTTTTCACAAGGATATGTGGGTAGCCCATCTTATGGGCACGATCCAAAGATCAAAACAATCCTTCATCTCCATAGATGTCAATAAATTCTAAAGTGCCCCACTGAGTGGCTTAAAAAACCATTATCATCACAAATATGATTAAAATAATCTCAATGCAGTATATTACAGGATACCATTAGTGAAAAACCTCGAATACATATGGACATTTCCATTAATGAAACCTTGAATACATACTGATGATTTTAAATTTTAAACAGGTTAATATGTGATTGTAAATTCAAGAGATACTTATGATATACATGGTAAATTAATAAGGATTCATGATAATATCTTAAATTTACAAAGATATTATTAAGAGTAGACAATAATTCCCCCCAGAAGTGTAACACCCCGAGATTTTATGAAAAATATTCTTTTTAAATTCATTAATGTCTTGTGTTATACGCTACACCAAAAGGAGCTTGCACAACACGCATCCATGACTTGACTTTCAAGACATGAAATCGCGACCTTCCTCAATAGCGTGTGTAGTACGCAATAACGAGTTTCAATAAACAACAATATGCTATTAAAATATTATTAAAACTAGACGTTATGAATAGTAATACCCACTTTTTGAAATTTTGTAAATTTTATTTTTCAAAATGGACTTCATTTTTTGATTCGGAATATCTAAATTAGCTTAGGGTGAAATTTTGGTACTTTTCGGATAACTTTCATTTTTTGATGAATAGTGAAAATTAGTAAATTTTAATTAAAAACAACCTTTTTAATCGAAATAATTAATAGTGATAAATTATTAATTTGAGTGGTTTTAAAATATTTTTAGAATATATTTTTACAATTTCATACAATGTTGGTCATTGGATGTAATTTCACATTTAAACCAGACATAAACAAGTGTCAATCTTTTGATAGTTATTATCTCTTAAGAACATGCTATTTGTTTTGACGATGGAAATTAATTTTTAAATTAAGTAATGAAACTGATATGTTTTTAATTTGGTAAAATAGAAATCATTTTTTAGTTCATAATATCAAATATAGCTTAGGCTTAATTTTTGGTATTTTTCTGGAAACGTTCATTTTTTTGATGAATAGTGAAACCACTAAGTGGTAGTTAAAAAAATGAATTTTTCATAAAACATAATTTTACCACTTCTGTGAGTGTAATTTCAAAAATCCGAGAGACACGGTCGATGTCATGAAGTAAAATGTGGTTCAATGAGATGAAAATAATTTTTGGTGAATAGTAACTTTTTACTTTTATTACCACGGTTCAAAGTAAATAGGGTAATTAAGGGTAAAAATGATATTATTATTACCCTAACACATGTCCTAATTCTATTGTATAAGTTTAATTCGACCAAAAACAACCTTAGGAATAAAATATTTCCATTTAGGCCCACTTGGATTAGATTAGGACATTTATTATTAATTTATTTAAAGAAGGGTTAAAATAGTTAAAATCAAAGATTAATAAGTACATAATTTTTAATATAAGGTTATACATAAGATAAATTCGACTATAAATATTAAATATAAATATAAAAAGATTTCCTACATAATGATATTTTATTTTTAATTTTTAGACATTAAATAATTTAATTTATTTATGACACAAAGATGATGCAGTAATTATCTTATTAATGACATATTGACGAAATTGATGTTATAAATACAAAAATAAATGTAATTTGAGACTTTTTATTAATTAAAATAATTTTATAGGTTAATATGACATGTTAGTATTGATTTAATTAACGTTTTTCTAACTAATCATTCTGTTATAATTTTTACAAAAATCAATTACTAAATAGCGTCAAAATTGACATAAAATAGTTTTTAAAATAAATATTATATTATTAATTGTTATTTTATTCCTAAAAATATAATTTTAGGCCAAATCACTTATCTAAGGTTATATATATTAATAATAAACAACCTGGGGTTCGTTTGGCTGCTTATAGTATGTTTATTAACCTTATAGTATAAGAACACAAGAAGACACGGTAAAAGAAAAATTATTTGACTTAATGTTAAATCTAAATGATAAGGATAAAATAGGAACCAAAACTTGTCTAAATTCTATTGGATGAAAGGATTTCGACCCATCCCCACCTTAGCTTCTAAATAAATCAATTTGGAGCTATTTAAAACCGAATTTGACTTTATAATAAAATAATATTTTTAGTTATTCCAAAGGTGCCCCTCTCCTCCCTTATAAAAGGGCACCTCCTCCCTCTCTTCCTCACACCACTTTGAACCTTCATGCTCGGCCAACACCTGAAAAATTCTCTTCTACACTTCCCTAGAAACATCCTAGATGTTCTGTTCTTCTTCGAAGACCAATTTTAGTGCCTTAAAAGGAGATCTCAAAGATGCGCTTCAAAGAAGAGGTAATGTCCGTTACCGATTATTTAAATATTATTTCTTCTTCCACTTCTTCTTCTTAGGTTGTTTCACTATGAAGTAATAACATCAGTATCACTGATATACTGATATGTTATTATAAGTATGAAACATCCGTATTTCACCATCTATCCATCCTACAGAATACGAAATCACCGCGCATACGTACGTACGAAATACCATGTCCACGCCATGGTGTAATCTATTTTCCACCACCACCTTACTTGGATGGGTATAATGGTGTACATAATAACTATATATGATTATTGTAAAGTGATTTTGATTCTAAAATAGTATACATACACTCCAATACAATTCCACGATCATGAGAATGATATCATCGCTCGTGCGTACGTACGGACAACCGTCTCCACGACGCGATGAGATTCATTCTCCACATTAACCATTCATGAATGATTATAAAGTATATATAATAAGTAATAATGAAATATATGACATAATAATGATACTGGATTTATGTGTATATATATGTATGTCAGCTACTTAATTCCATTCAACTCAATAAGGAAACGAAAACAGCGTTCATGCGTACGTACGGCCTACCATCTCCATGAACGATGTTTTTCTTTCAATTTACTGATCTATTATATATATGTAAATTCTGAATATATAATATATATAAATCATGTTTTATATTATGGAATTATGTAATCATGATCTAAGTAATCATATGAATAATTACAAGTCAAAACACGGACGACAAATGAAACGAATTTACCCAAAACGCTCTTTAACATGGAATATACAAAAGAACGGGTGAAATAAAGTCATAAGTGAACCATATATGATATCATAACAATGAGTATGATTCTGGAATAAGTCAATGACATTATTTAAATCGTTATACCGGAGGTTCGGACACTTACGAAGCAAATCAGACCTAAGGTAAGGGAAAATATCACAATCTCATTTTTATCCGAGATTGTTTATACTATGGTATTTACTGGGGTGTATTTTATAATCCAAATCCATGTTTCCAAAATATTAAATATTGTTTCCATCCACCTAAAATTGTTTAAATCCAATTTTACCCTTCGGTGAGTTTTTAGTAAAAGATATGAAAGGAATCTTTTGTCATTTTTCGTACGAGTTACTTTTTGACTTTTCTGAAAAAAGTACGAGAAGAATGTTTTTTTCACATATACGACATGAATGGATTTTTAAAACATTATTTCCAAGAAGAATCCTTTTCAAGTTTTCAAGTTTATTTTTAATCAACTTCTTTTAGTTTAGAATTTTATGACATGTTAAGAAAGGAAAAGTGTTTTTGAAGCAGAAAGGATATTTTCCTCAAGAATGGAGTTCATGTGTTTTATCAAAATTATTTTCCATCTAAGATAATAAAGGGTTCTATTTCTATCCCTATTATTAAATTGATTTGATTATGTTTTGATGGAATTATTTTTATGAATTACTTTATCTTATATGAATTATTTTATGATGTCACGATGTTTAAGATTCCCATTTTTATTACATGGGTTATGATATGATGTATGGTTTATGATTTTGTGGCACACATAAGAATGGTATCATTATGAGATGGGTGGGACCTATATCTCCTTCCAATGCATTGGGTAAAGATTTTATATCTCATGAGATAGACATGGATGGAACATCAGGTTAAACCGGTTCAGTGAAACATGACTGAAACGAGGAGTGAACTCAATTCAGAAATGGACTTTGTCCACTAAGATAGTCTTGGCAATGAGTCTTGACTAATAAGAAATGATTCTCTATGATTATGTGTGTATGCCACAAAGTTTCATGTTTTAAGTTATGATTATTGGGATTACATTTCACTACTATGATTTATCCCATGTTATAAAATTATGATTTCTTTTGCAGGTTAAGATTTCCAAAAGTTATGTTCTTATGTATATGATGTGATTGATATTTCTTTTGTTTACCCTTACTGAGCATTTGAGCTCACCCTTTTATGTTTTCTTTTCCCCAGGATATAAAGAAAGGTTTTAGGTAAAAAAAGTAAGATCTTTATGGGAGATTTTGAAGATCTTTCACCACGATTATAAGATTATATTCCGAGTTTCCAAAGACACTAAACTATTAAGGTCCTTGTGTGTCTGTTTTTGTTATGTACTAAGTATTCTGCAAAATTAATGTAATGTCCATGTACATTAGGCTTCAGGTCTCTACAGTTGGTATTAGAGGAAAGGATTAGTCAACTATTGGAAACTAGGATGCAAGAACTTTAGTGAGATCCCTAGAGATATTTCTAAGGTATGTCTAGGGATGTCCCTAAGGTTAAGTATAAGTATAGGTTATAGTACTAGAATTATGGTAACCCAAGATGTTAGATATTGAAGTTACTCCTACTTTATTATATTGTTTTCCCTAGCGTGATTTTTTCCTCTCACACTATTCTTTTTGGGTTTTAGATGATAGCTGAAACCCGAAGGAACCTTGTTGATCAATGTAATGGACAATGTAATGATTGTCCTCCTGAACAAACAAATGTTTTGGGAGATGGAGTGCAAAATATTATTTCTATACTTACACAAGCTATGAATCATTCTGGACATCCAAATGAGCAGAGAATGGAACAATATTCTATTGAGTCCTTCATGAGGCAACGTCCACCATCTATCAGTGGGTCTTCTGATCCACTTGTTGCTGAAAAATGGATCATTACCACTAAAAAGATATTTTCTGTTCTTCAATGTTCTGAACATGATAAATTCATCTTAGCAGTATATCGTTTGGAAGGTGAAGCTGATCAGTGGTGGAATCTTATCAAGAATACAAGGCCAAGAGGTGAAATTGAGTCCATGGAATGGGTCGAGTTCAAGAACTTATTTATCAATAAGTACTTCCCTCATATTCTTCGAACAAAGATGGAGAAGGGGTTTCTTGAACTAAAGAAAAAGGATGATGAATCTATTGGTATATACGAAGCGAATTTTACAAGGCTTGCAAGGTATGCATCTGGATTTATCATCCAACCTGAAAGTAAAGTTGATCGATTCTTCAGTGGCTTAAAACCAAATCTTCGAAGGGAATTAGCTATAAGAGGCTTTAGTAGGTATGAAGAAATTGTGCATTGTGCTATCAAGGTAGAAATAGAAGTTGGTGTTACTTATCTGTCTCATAGTTTTGACAAGAAACGAAAGATGGAGTTCAAGGAGAAATCTCAAAATAATGGTGAAAAGAAGATGAATGTTTCCTTATGCTCAAAGTATGGAAAGAAGCATGGTGGAGATTGTCTTAAAGGGACTAGAAAATGTTTTAAGTTTGGAAAAGAAGTTCATCGAGCAACTGAGTGTCGATGTAATGGAAAAAGGGTTTCTAATGATGTGAATAAAGAAAAGACTGTACAGAATGCACCACCAACACTTCAATGCTTCAAGTGCAAGGAAATTGGGCATTATGCTAATAAATGCCCTAATACAAGGGTTAGTGATGATCAACATGAGCAACCACATAAGGCAAAGGACAAAGGGAAGTCACATGTGATCACTATTGGTGATGTTGAATATGACAACGATGTGGTGGAATGATTAAGTGTTTATGTAATGGGATTCCAAAATAATGTTGTATATAGTATCATGGAATATTGGAATTTTTATTTATTGGTCTATTGTGGTTTTCAATAATTTTATGGTGCCAGTACCCATAGAAAGTGATTGAGATATTTTTGTAAAAAAAGATGATATGCGCATAATGAAGGGGAAAAGAGAAAATGAAATGTTTGACAGTATTCATGAGCTCATGATTGATATAAGGACTAAGTGGTATCATGGATTGAGTATAAAGAATTTTGAGCAATTTGGTTTGTGGAAAGATTTAACTTTTAACAGCATTCATGTTTTCAATAAGGTTCAATGGGTATTCATTTTTTTCAAGAGAATACATGATTGAGGCCTTATAATATTTGGAATGTGACCAAAAAGATATATCTCATGATATATGGGGATCAACGATGGAATTAACATGCTAGTTGTATGAACTCTTTGGTAATATGAGATTGGACAATAGTATTTTGGATAAGCCAAGATATTGGAAAGGATTATGTTGGAAATAAGTTAGTATTAAGGATATAACTTTTTTCGATATTATTGATTGGATGTTATAGTAATGTAGTTTTAGAAAAAGGACAACCTGTAGGACAGATGACAGCCCATCGTGTCGGACAAGGCTGTGGGAATCGAACCCACAACCGAAGTGCGACTGGCCTTTATTGCCTTCCATTGGCCTACAGGAAGTCCCTATTTAGTAGAAACTTGTTTTATTATATTAAGTAGTATGATATAATAAGTATAAGTCCATTTTAGGAACCATATATGATTAATCTCACTATAGATCGACTTATGTATATTTAATATCTTTTGCTAACCTTTTGTTTGAGACAGATGGAATGACCCGTCATTCTATCACATGATCTGCTAACACTTCATTAATAACAAATTCAACTTCATTTATTTAAGAGATGAAGTGGAAATTGTTCCAGGCACGAACAACAGTGAGATTATACCAAAATAAAGTAAGTATTTATTCTAATTCAAATTCTTCAACTTTAGGGAAATGATCTTGAAAACCAAAAATGTTGTCCTAGTGCTCTTATATCTGATGAATCAGATGGTACCTTAGATCATCACAAATTTATGGCTTTGTGATTTCTGGATTTTCCATAGCCATGTTCTCTACCACTCTCCATCAGAACATGATGGTTAGATTTCTATTCTATATCCATATTTTCACCTATGTGGAAACCTAGTGATTAGTTTATTTGGGTAACCGTTACGTTTATTACTTTTGTTTTTAAATATTGGTTTTGGTATTCTTTTTTACGATGTAGATTTCTATTAAATAAAATTTCATGTAGTAAACCATTTATAACCCCGATGAATTTCGAGGGCGAAATTCATTTTAAGGGGGTTAGAATGTAACACCCCGAGATTTTATGAAAAATATTCTTTTTAATTTCATTAATGTCTTGTGTTGTACGCTACACCAAAAGGAGCTTGCACAACACACGTCCTTGACTTGCCTTTCATTACATGCAATCACGACCTTCCTCAATAGCATGTGTAGTACGCAATAACGAGTTTCACTAAACAACAATATGCTATTAAAATATTATTAAAACTAGCCGTTATGAATAGTAATACCCAATTTTTGAAATTTTGTAAATTCTATTTTTCATAATGGACTTCATTTTTTGATTTGGAATATCGAAATTAGATTAGGGTGAAATTTTGGTACTTTTCGGATAACTTTCATTTTCTGATGAATAGTGAAAATTACTAAATTTTACTTAAAAACATCCATTTTAATCAAAATAATTAATAGTGATAAATTATTAATTTAAGTGGTTTTAAAGTGTATTTAGAATATATTTTTACTATTTAATACAATGTTGGTCATTGGATGTAATTTCACATTTAAACCAAACATAAACAAGTGTCAATCTTTTGATAGTTATTATCTCTTAAGAACACGCTATTTGTTTTGACGACGGGAATTAATTTTTAAATTAATTAATGCAACTAATATGTTTTTAATTTGGTAAAATAGACATAATATTTTATTTCATAATATCAAATATAGCTTAGGCCTAATTTTTGGTATTTTTCTGAAAACTTTCATTTTTTGATGAATAGTGAAACCACTAAGTGGTAGTTAAAAAATGAATTTTTCATAAAACACAATTTTACCGCTTCTGTGAGTGGAATTTCAAATATCTGAGAGACACGTTTGATGTCAGTAAGTAAAATTTGGTTCAATGAGATGAAAACAATTTTTGGTGAATAGTAACTTTTTACTTTTTTTACCATGGTTAAAAATAAATAGGGTAATTAAGGGTAAAAATGATATTATAATTACCCTAACACATGTCCTAATTCTATTGGATAAGTGTAATTCGACCAAAAACAACCTTAGGAATACAGTATGACCATTTAGTCCCACTTGGATTAGATTAGGACATTTATTATTAATTTATTTAATGAAGGGTTAAAATAGTTAAAATCAAAGTTTAATAAGTACATAATTTTTAATATAAGGTTATAAATAAGACAAATTCGACTATAAATATTCATTAGAAAGCTAAAAATATTTCCTACATAATGATAGTTTATTTTTAATTTTTAGACATTAAATAATTTAATTTATTTTTGACACAAAGATGATGCAGTAATTATCTTATTAATGAAATATTGACGAAATTGATGTTATAAATACCAAAATAAATGTAATTTGAGACTTTTTAATAATTAAACTAATTTTATAGGTTAATATGACATGTTAGTATTTATTTAATTACCTTTTTTTCGAACTAATTATTCTGTTATGATTTTTAAAAAAATAAATTACAAAATAGTGTCAGAATTGACAAAAAATAGTTTTTAAAACAAATATTATATTATTAATTGTTATTTTATTCCTAAAAATATAATGTTTTTCCCAATGACTTAGATAAGGTTATATATATTAATAATAAACAACTTGGGGTTATTTTGGCTTCTTATAGTAAGTTTATTAACCTTATAGTATAAGAACACAAGAAGACACGGTAAAAGAAAAATTATTTGACTTAATGTTAAATCTAAATTATAAGGATATAATAGGGGCCAAAACTTGTCTAAATTCTATTGGATGAGATTATTTCTACCCATACCCACCTCAGCTTAGAAATAAATTAATTTGGAGCTATTTAAAACCGAATTTGGCTTTATAATAAAATAATATTTTTAGTTATTCCAAAGGTGCCCCTCTCCTCCTTTATAAAAGGGCACCTCCTCCCTCTCTTCCTCACACCAGTTTGAGCCTTAAAGCTCGGCCAACCCCTGCCAAATTCTCTTCTCCACTTCCCTAGGAACATCCTAGAGGTTTTTCTTCTTCTTCAAAGACCATGTTTAGTGCCCTAAAAGGAGATCTCCAAGAGGCACTTCAAAGAAGTGGTAATGTCCGTTACCAATTATTTAAACTTTATTTCTTCTTCCACTTCTTCTTATTAGGTTGTTTCACTATGAAGTAATAACATCAGAATCACTCATATACTGATATGTTATTATAATTATGAAATATCCCTATTTCACCATCTATCCATCCTACGGAATACGAAATCACCGCGCGTGCGTACGTACGGAATACCGTCTCCACGCCATGGTGTAATCTATTTTCCACCACCACCTTACTTGGATTGGTATAATGGTGTAAATAATAACTATATATAATTATTGTAAAGAGATATTGATTCTATAATAGTATACATACACTCCAATACAGTTCCACGATCATGAGAATGATATCATCGCTCGTGCATACGTACGGACAACCGTCTCCATGACGCGATGAGATTCATTCTCCACATTAACCATTAATGAATGATTATAAAGTATATATAATAAGTAATCATGAAATATATGACATAATAATGATACTGGATTTATGTGTATATATATGTATGTCATCTACTTAATTCCATTCAACTCAATAAGGAAACGAAAACAGCGTTCATGCGTACGTACGACCTACCATCTCCATGAACGGTGTTTTTCATTCCATTTACTGATCTATTATATATATGTAAATTCTGAATATATATTATATATAAATCATGTTTCATATTCTGGAATTATGTAATCATGATCTAAGTAATCATATTAATAATTACAAGTCAAAACATGGATGACAAATGAAACGAATTTACCCAAAATGCTCTTTAACATGGAATATACAAAAGAACGGGTGAAATAAAGTCATAAGTGAACCATATATGATATCATAACAATGAGTATGATTCTGGAATAAGTCAATGACATTATTTAAATCATTATACTGGAGGTTCAGACACTTACGAAGCAAATCAGACCTAAGGTAAGGGAAAATATCACAATCTCATTTTTATCCGAGATTGTTTATACTATGGTATTTACTGGGGTGTATTTTATAATCCACATCCATGTTTCAAAAATATGCAATATTGTTTCCATCCACCTACAATTGTTTAAATCCAATTTTACCCTTCGGTTAGTTTTTAGTAATATATATGAAAGAAATCTTTTGTCGTTTTTCGTACGAGGTACTTTTTGACTTTTCTGACAAAAGTACGAGAAGAATGTTTTTTTAACTTATACGACATGAATGGATTTTTAAAACATTATTTCCAACAAGCATCCTTTACAAGTTTTAAAGTTTATTTTTAATCAACTTCTTTTAGTTTATAATTTTATGACATGTTATGAAAGGAAAAGTGTTTTTGAAGTAGAAAGGATATTTTTCTCAAGAATGGAGTTCATGTGTTTTATCAAAATTATTTTACATCTAAGATAATAAAGGGTTCTATTTTTATCCCTATTATTACATTGATTTGATTATGTTGTGATGGAATTATTTTTATGAATTCCTTTATCTTATATGAATTGTTTTATGATGTCACGATGTTTAAGATTCCCTTTTTTATTACTTGGGTTAGGCTATAATGTATGGTTTATGATTTTGTGGCACACATAGGAATGGTATCATTATGAGTCCTTCATGAGGCAACGTGCACCATATATCAGTAGGTCTTCTGATCCACTTGTTGCTGAATAATGGATCATTACCACTGAAAAGATATTTTCAGTTCTTCAATGTTCTGAACATGATAAATTCATCTTAGTAGTATATCGTTTGGAAGGTGAAGCTGATCAATGGTGGAATATTATCAAGAATACGAGGCCAAGAGATGAAATTGAGTCCATGGAATGGGACGAGTTCAAGAACTTATTTTTCAATAAGTACTTCCCTCATATTCTTCAAACAAAGATGGAGAAGGAGTTTCTTGAACTAAAGAAAAAGGATGATGAATCTGTTGGTATATACGAAGCGAATTTTACAAGGCTTTCAAGGTATGCATCTGGCTTTATCATCCAACCTGAAAGTAAAGTTGATTGATTCTTCAGTGGCTTAAAACCAAATCTTCGAAGGGAATTTGCTATAAGAGACTTCAGTAGCTATGAAGAAATTGTGCGTTGTGCTATCAAGGTAGAAATGGGAGTTGGTGTTACTTATCCGTCTCATAGTTTTGACAAGAAACGAAAGATGGAGTTCAATGAGAAATCTCAGAATAATGGTGAAAAGAAGATGAATGTTTCCTTATGCTCAAAGTTTGGAAAGAAGCATGGTGGTGATTTTCTTAAAGGGACTAGAAAATGTTTTAAGTGTGGAAAAGAAGGTCATCGAGCAACTGAGTGTCGAAGTAATGGAAAAAGGGTTTCTAATGATGTGAATAAAGAAAAGATTGCAGAGAATGCACCACCAACACTTCAAGGCTTCAAGTGCAAGGAAATGGGGCATTATGCTAATAAATGCCCTAATCCAAGGGTTAGTGATGATCAACATGAGCAACCACATAAGGCAAAGGACAAAGGGAAGTCACATGCGATCACTATTGGCGATGTTGAATATGACAACGATGTGGTGGAATGATTAAGTGTTTGTGTAATGGGATTCCAAAATAATGTTGTATATAGTATCGTGGAATATTAGAATATTTATGTATTGGTCTATTGTGGTTTTCAATAATTTTATTGTACGAATAACCATAGAAAGTGATTGAGATATTTTTGTAAAAAAAGATGATATGCGCATAATGAAGGGAAAAAGAGAAAATGAAATGTTTGACAGTATTCATGAGCTCATGATTGATATAAGGACTAAGTGGTATCATGGTTTGAGTATAAAGTATTTTGAGCATTTTGGTTTGTGGAAAGATTTAACTTTTAACAGCATTCATGTTTTCAATAAGGTTCAATAGGTATTCATTTTGTTTCAAGAGAATACATGATTAAGGCCTTAGAATGTTTGGAATGTGACCAAAAAGACATATCTCATGACATATGGGGATCAACGATGGTATTAACATGCTAGTTGTATGAACTCTTTGGTAATTGTTTTCGCTATAATATGAGATTGGACAACAGTATTTTGGATAAGCCTAGAGATTGGAAAGAATTATGTTGGAAATAAGTTAGTATTGAGGACAGAACTTTTTTAGATATTATTGATGGGATGTTATAGTAATGTAGTTTTAGAAAAAGGACAACATGCAGGACAGATGACAGCCCATCGCATCGGACAAGGCTGTGGGAATCGAACCCACAACCGAAGTGCGACTGGCCTTTATTGCCTACCACTGGCCTATAGGAAGTCTCTGTTTAGTAGAAACTAGTTTTATTATATTAAGCAGCATGATATAATAAGTATAAGTCCATTTTAGGAACCATATATGATTAATCTCACTATAGATCGACTTATGTATATTTAATAACTTTTTCTAACCTTTTGTTTGAGACAGATGGAATGACCCGTCATTCTATCAAATAATCTGCTAACACTTCATGAATAACAAATTCAACTTAATTTCTTTAAGAGATTAAATGGAAATTATTCAAGGCACGAACAACAGTGAGACTGTACCAAAATTAATTAAGTATTTATTCTAATTCAAGTTCTTCAACATTAGAGAAATGATCTTGAAAACCAAAAATGTTGTCATTGTGCTCTTATATCTGATGAATCAGATGGTACCTTAGATCGTCACGAATTTATGGCTTTGTGATTGCTGGATTTTCCATAGCCATGTTCTCTACCACTCTCCATCAGAACATGATGGTTAGATTTCTCTTCCATATCCATATTTTCACCTATGTGGAAACCCAGTGATTAGTTTATTTGGGTAACCATTACGTTTCATACTTTGGTTTTTAAAGATTGGTTTTGGTATTCTTTTTTACGATGTGGGTTTCTATTAAATAAACTTTCAAGTAGTAAACCATTTATAACCCCGATGAATTTCGAGGGCGAAATTCATTTTAAGGGGGGTAGAATGTAACACCCCGAGATTTTATGAAAAATATTCTTTTTAATTTCATTACTGTCTTGTGTTGTACGCTACACCAAAAGGAGCTTGCACAACACACGTCCTTGACTTGCCTTTCATTACATGCAATCACGACCTTCCTCAATAGCGTGTCTAGTACGCAATAACGAGTTTCACTAAACAACAATATGCTATTAAAATATTATTAAAACTAGCCGTTATGAATAGTAATACCCACTATTTGAAATTTTGTAAATTTTATTTTTCAAAATGGACTTCATTTTTGGATTTGGAATATCGAAATTAGCTTTGGGTGAAATTTTTGGTACTTTTCAGATAACTTTCATTTTCTGATGAATAGTGAACATTACTAAATTTTACTTAAAAACAACCATTTTAATCCAAATAATTATTAGTAATAAATTATTAATTTAAGTGGTTTTAAAGTATATTTAGAATATATTTTTACAATTTAATACAATTTTGGTCATTGGATGTAATTTCACATTTAAACCAAACATAAACAAGTGTCAATCTTTTGATAGTTATTATCTCTTAAGAACACGCTATTTGTTTTGATGACGGGAATTAATTTTTAAATTAAGTAATGCAACTGATATGTTTTGAATTTGGTAAAATAGACATCATATTTTAGTTTATAATATCCAATATAGCTTAGGCCTAATTTTTGGTATTTTTCTGAAAACTTTCATTTTTTTGATGAATAGTGAAACCACTAAGTGGTAGTTAAAAAAATGAATTTTTCATAAAACATAATTTTACCGCTTCTGTGAGTGGAATTTCAAAAATCCGAGAGACACAGTTGATGTCAGTAAGTAAAATGTGGTTCAATGAGATGAAAATAATTTTTGGTGAATAGTAACTTTTACTTTTTTTACCACGGTTAAAATTAAATAGGGTAATTAAGGGTAAAAATGATATTATTATTACCCTAAAACATGTCCTAATTCGATTGGATAAGTGTAATTCGACCATAAAAAACCTTAGGAATACAATATGACCATTTAGGCCCACTTGGATTAGATTAGGACATTTATTATTAATTTATTTAAAGAAGGGTTAAAATAGTTAAAATCAATGTTTAATAAGTACATATTTTTTAATATAAGGTTATACATAAGATAAATTCGATTATAAGTATTCCTTATAAAGATAAAAATATTTCCTATATAATGATAGTTTATTTGTAATTTTTAGACATTAAATAATGTAATTTATTTATGACACAAAGATAATGCAGTAACTATCTTATTAATGAAATATTGACGAAATTGATGTTATAAATACAAAAATAAATGTAATTTGAGACTTTTTATGAATTACACTAATTTTCTAGGTTAATATGACATGTTATTATTGATTTAAAAAACTATTTTCGAACTAATAATTCTGTTATGATTTTTAAAAAAATCAATTACTAAATAGTGTCAAAATTGACATAAAATAGTTTTTAAAACAAATATTATATTATTAATTGTTATTTTATTCCTAAAAATCTAAGGTTCGGCCAAATGACTTAGATAAAGTTATATATATTAATAATAAACAACTTGGGGTTCGTTTGGCTGCTTATAGTAAGTTTATTAACCTTATAGTATGAGAACATAAGAAGACACGGTAAAAGAAAAATTATTTAACTTCATGTTAAATCTAAATGATAAGGATAAAATAGGAACCTAAACTTGTCTAAATTTTATTGGATGATAGGTTTTCGACCCATCCCCACCTTAGCTTCAGAATAAATCAATTTGGAGCTATTTAAAACTGAATTTGGCTTTATAATAAAATAATTTTTTAGTTATTCCATAGGTGCCCCTCTCCTCCTTTATAAAAGGGAACCTCATCCCTCTCTTCCTCACACCACTTCGAGCCTTCAATCTCTTCCAAACACTGCCAAATTCTTTTCTCCACATCCCTAGAAACATCCTAGAGGTTCTGGCCTTCTTCAAAGATCAATTTTAGTGCCCTAAAAGGAGATCTCAAAGAGGCACTTCAAAGAAGAGGTAATGTCCGTTACAGATTCTTTAAACTTTATTTCTTCTTCCACATCTTCTTCTTAGGTTTTTTCATTATGAAGTAATAACATCAGTATCACTCATATACTGATATTTTATTATAAGTATGAAACAACCCTATTTCACCATCTATCCATTCTACGGAAAACGAAATCACCGTGCGTGCGTACGTACGGAATACCGTCTCCACGCCGTGGTGTAATCTATTTTCCACCACCACCATACTTGGATGGGTATAATGGTGTAAATAATTACTATATATGATTATTGTAAAGTGAAATTGATTATTAAATAGTATACATACACTCCAATACAATTCCACGATCATGAGAATGATATCATCTCTCGTGCGTACGTACGGACTACAGTCTCCACGACGCGATGAGATTCATTCTCCACGTTAACCATTCATGAATGATTATAAAGTATATATAATAAGTAATCATGAAATATATGACATAATAATGATACTGGATTTATGTGTATATATATGTATGTCATTTGCTTAATTCTATTCAACTCAATAAGGAAACGAAAACAGCGTTCATGCGTACGTACGACCTACCATCTCCATGAACGGTGTATTTCTTTCCATTTACTGATCTATGATATATATATATATATTCTGAATATATATTATATATAAATCATGTTTTATATTATGGAATTATGTAATCATGATCTAAGTAATCATATGAATAATTACAAGTCAAAACACGGACGATAAATGAAACGAATTTACCCAAAACGCTCTTTAACATTGAATTTACAAAAGAACGGGTAAAATAAAGTCATAAGTGAACCATATATAATATAATAACAATGAGTACGATTCTGGAATAAGTCAATGGCGTTATTTATATCATTATACAGGATGTTCGGACACTTGCGAAGCAAATCGGACATAAGGTAAGGGAAAATATCACAATCACATTTTTATCTGAGATTGTTTATACATTGCTATTTACTAGGGTGTATTTTATCATCCACATCCATGTTTCCTCAATATGTAATATTGTTTCCATCCACCTACAATTGTTTAAATCCATTTTACCCTTCGGTGAGTTTTTAGTAAAAGATATGAAAGGAATCTTTTGTGGTTTTTCGTATGAGGTACTTTTTGACTTTTCCGAAAAAAGTACGAGAAGAATGTTTTTTTAATTTATACGGCATGAATGGATTTTGAAAACATTATTTCCAAGAAGCTTCATTTACATGTTTTCATGTTTATTTTTAATCAACTTCTTTTAGTTTATAATTTTATGACATGTTAAGAAAGGAAAAGTGTTTTTGAAGTAGAAAGGATATTTTCCTCAAGAATGGAGTTCAAGTGTTTTATCAAAATTATTTTCCATCTAAGATAATAAAGGGTTCTGTTTCTATCCCTATTATTACATTGGTTTGATTATGCTGTGATGGAATTTTTTTTTATGAATTCCTTTATCTTATATGAATTGTTTTATGATGTCATGATGTTTAAGATTCCTATTTTTATTACATGGGTTATGCTATGATGTATGGTTTATGATTTTGTGGCACACATAAGAATGGTATCATTATGAGATAGGTGGGACCTATATCTCCCTCCAATGCATTGGGTAAAGATTTTATATCTCATGAGATAGACATGGCTGGAACGACAGGTTAAACTGGTTCAGTGAAACCGGACTAAAACGAGGAGTGAACTCGGTTCAGAAATGGACTTTGTCCACTAAGATAGTCTTGGAAATGAGTCTTGACTAATAAGAAATGATTATCTATGATTATGTGTGTATGCCACAAAGTTTCATGTTTTATGTTATGATTATTGGGATTACATTTCACTACTTTGATTTATCCCATGTTATGAAATTATGATTTCTTTTGCAGGTTAATATTTCCAAAAGTTATGTTCTTATGTATATGATGTGATTGATATTTCTTTTGTTTTAC
Organism: Viscum album; assembly: GCA_963277665.1. Lineage (NCBI taxonomy): Eukaryota > Viridiplantae > Streptophyta > Magnoliopsida > Santalales > Viscaceae > Viscum > Viscum album. The sequence goes on along the minus strand of OY728130.1, from coordinate 48,765,857 downwards.
CTTACTGATCATTTGAGCTCACCCTTTTATGTTTTCTTTTCCCCAGGATATAAAGAAAGGTTTTAGGTAAAAAAAAGGAAGATCTTTATGAGAGATGTTGAAGATCTTTCACCATGATAAGAAGATTATATTCCGAGTTTCCAATGAAATTAAACTATTATGGTCCTTATGTGTGTGTTTTTTATGTACTAAGTATTCCAAAAAAGTAAAGTAATGTCCATGTACATTAAGCTTCGGGTCTCTACAAGAAGGGTGTAATGATTCCGATCTCCCATCCTCTCGACCAATGCACATTCTTAAGTATCGTAAAGTTAAAACATAACGAACACCTTCCTTGGGAAATATGGTCCCCTTTGGATATAGAACTATTGTATGTTTCTATTTCCATGAATAAATCCAATGGAAACTATCTCGAAACAATGGTTCTTAAAACTAGAACACGCGTTTCAAGGAACTACGAAACAAAAATGGTGAACCTGACGTGAATCCTTAACCAAGTTAATAATGATACCCACCTATTAGGCCCCTATCAACTGAAAAAGGATGTCTAGAAAAAGGAATTGATCACACATGTGTCCATATAAAAGGATGTTTCTTTAATAGAGTTTGTTTTTGGTTTCAATTTTTTCTTCATAGAATTCCCTTCATTCCAAAAATGGCTTTCTTCAAGACAATATCTATGAACTTCCCGACTACTGCTCAAGATGGATCTTCATCCATGGGAAGGATGTCATCACCAACCCGACGTCTTCAATGCTGGGTCCCTAATGTGTTGGTAAAGGAAAATCGATAGCATGGTACAATACTGACATTGGAGGCCGCTTGACACTCCCTTTAGGTTAACAAAAATCCGTGATAATCTGAAAAAAATGACCAATGATAAAGAAGAAGATGGTGCCAACCACCTTCTTCAACCATTTCAGGTCATTATCCCATCAACGCAACAATCAATCCCTCATGTACTATAGAGAGGTGGATCAATAGGTCACTCAAGGCCTCAATTCAAGAATGAAAGATTCATTCATGAGGACTCCCATCAGTAATCGCTGCTAGCTGAATCATGCGGTAGTAAACCACTAACATTATGGGGGTGTTTCCTATGGACGTTTGGCCTTGGTCTCTCTGAAACGGGAATGCAAGATGAACCACCAGGGAAAAATTTTTGTCAATAGGGAGTAGGATCTCACCTCTAACTCCTCTTGAGAAGTTGATAAATTTAACTTGATGGAAAACAGTGAGAGGGAACATACACTCATTTCTCTTAATTTGGCTGCTTAGCAGGATTGCCTGAAAGCAACCCCCCAATCCCACCAGCAAAACCTGATAGAGTACCGTGAATAGTCACATACACCTACTTACATGTTAGCAGTCTGTCACAAGCTCATCTGACTGCATTTAAAGAATCTCTCCAATCTAATTTGGTGGAAACTGGTAAAAAAGAAAACACACCTGTCTACAATCACCAATTCATTTAGTAGTCTCATCTACCATTATTGAAGGAATTTAGTCAACCATATTTGACAAGAAATATCCTGGAAGCATATAAACCTGAAAATTTTCATCAAGTATGCTAACAGTCTCATTTTTTAACACCCGGATAAGTAAGTTGGAAAGCTCTGAGGACAAATTTTTCACAGACCCAACTCTCTACCCCATGCATGAGTACTGTAAATACCCATTGATAAGAAAAGGAGCATATAAGCAGGCACATACAACTACTCCAGATACGGAATGGAAATATATTTTCTTTTCAGCTGCTGAATTCACCGAACGCATTTTATAAATGGTGGAAGGGCATACGCAAATCCCTACCCATATACTGGAAGCGTGCCAAGATATTTTAACAAGTTCTTCAATAGTATTAGGGGAGCATACACATAAAAATTTCCCCACACCTGGGATGACACATCGACATGCCATCCCAGGTCAGATGCACACCTTTTTTCCAGTACGAGAGGGTTATGGGGAACACTACCCCATATTATTCAGACAACAAGAGCGAGAACATACACCCTTTCCAATTGGAGGTAATCTGTATGTTCCAGTAACCTATCCAAGGTAAGCACATATACCTACCCATGATAACCACTTTTACTGGCATGTGGCCCCAACTATGTATAACAGAACATCCAAGAAGAAGTTTCACCAAGCACTGTTGAAAAATAAAGAGTCAAGATGCGATTTGGCACCTTTAAATGATGGTGTTCTTGAAGCCCTCGTACATTTATCTATTGTTTCTCAAGATAATATCCATCATTACCAAATTAAGGGAGTAGTAGTATTAATTATGATGTTCCTCATAGGAAACTTCATTATGAAGGCTTGCTTCATGAAATTTCGGTCAATCCAGAGTGCCTATCTCTGGATGAGAGCCACGGAAACCCTCCGTCTGGCCAGAAGACCTAGACGCAAAAATATTTTTCCCATGTTGTAATTCACCATGGTGATCCTCCCCAGGATGGAATTCACTACAAAAGTCCTCTTCAGAGTAGTATTTTTCATTTTCAAGTCAATTCTATATTTTACAATGTAAAAGTGAGAAAGCCCTCTTTCGCGAGGCACTTGCAAACAAAAGTCCAGTCATGTCTGATTCCATTTCATTTATAGGTGAAACAAATTCTCAAACAGAAGACATCTTAAGGGAATAGTCATTCTCCAAACATCCCTTGGGTTAATTGTCTTCTGAAATAGATCATTAACCTTGGTCAGACTGAGTGGAGAAAACTCTAGTGAAAGATGATGAAGATATGTTGAACATGAGAAAAAAATTAGCTAACAGAGAAATACTAATCATGTTATGGCCTTTGTAAAATTCTCTCTATAAAATTCTATAATTGATTACAGAAGAGTGCATTCATGAAATCTACCTCAACTTATTGAAAACTCTTCATCATTTAAAAACCAAAGTATTACCAAATGATGAATATAAAAATATTTTAAAGGTAATAGAAGGGTTGAAACTCCACTTGGACTCTCTCTCAGTTTCCCAATAGCCAAGGGTTGAAAAATAGCAGAGAACCCTTATATATTCATGTCTCAATACTATAAAGAGATAATGAAAATTAATTTCTGATTCCCCATCTAGTGTTCTAATCAGAGGATGGGGTACATATTGAGCATTGCTTTTCACTGCACTGAAAAATCAGCAATTTCCTCCAAAAGCGGTATCTTGAAATGTTATTTCCCATTGTGTGCCCCACTCAATTAATTTTTTATGTAATGGAATGTATGCTCAAGAACAAGCCTCAACTAGTTTTCATCAAAATTAGGCCCAATGAAAAGAAGTTGTTGAGTTACTTTTACATCAATCATCTGAGAATCCTGAGAAGGCATCCTGCTTAGAGGATATCAGGCATTGGAGAATGAAAATGTCTAAAATAGAACAATGATCTTCCGAAACAGGTGATTTGAGTGGTTTTCAGATAATTCACCCAGCTAATATCTGAAAAATATTTTGCAAAATCAGAAAATCATTTGCACAAATTTCAGTCATAACAGTTCCTGAATCTCCCCAGCTTACAAGAATGGGGGCTCATTTAATTTACCCTTCAAGTTCAGACAACAATGTTCAAATATTTGAAGAATAAGAACAAGAAGAGCCCCAACCAATAGGGCTTGAGGATCTTTCACATCTGCAATCCCCTCCTCAACAGAAGTTAGTTCTCTCTCTATTAGGGAAGAAACCACACGGACGGTGTAAACCTGAACTATCCAAGGATTCCCTTTGGTATACTGTCTTCCAACCAATTCCAGGGAATTTTTCATATAGGTGAACAATGTCTCGTGGAAGACACAAAGGAAGATGATCTAACATAAACACTTATAGAATACCATTGATTCATTATGCGTCAGTGAATGTTATTAATACCATTGAAGAAGATCCTCTAGAAAATAAGTCTAGTTTAGGTGAATCAGAAGATGAAGCTCTTGTCCATAATATGGTACACACCGAGGAAAATTAAGATGGTGTGCACAACCGAAATCAGAGGCTTACCCGGAATCTATTTATTCCTTCAAATAACCAAATCCCCCATCTATGAAAGGTATCTAAAAAAGGGAAAGTCAAAAGTCAAATCATATCTCAATTTTCCATTGGCTAAGGTCGATGTCTTTCACAAGAAGAGAGATTTTCACCGCAAGAAGTGGAAATGAAGGAGTTTAAAAAATTCAATATAGAGTTACTTCAAAATAGCATTTCTGCAAGACGTACTCCCCAGGAAGTTCCTCAACATGAAAATCTAGGATGATCTCTTCAGTAAGGAGGATTTGAAGTAACAATAGTTGTGGATAATCAATTCCCTCTACTGGGTATACAACAAAGGCATGACCATATACATCCTAATAGGTCTGTTCCCATGGGTTATCCAAGGTAGATATCAGCACCACCATTAGTGGCTTTTCCGGTCGTTGCACCTGCTCAAGCTCTTATTGTTATACCTACACAAGTTCCAGATCATCTGAATGTTCCCCAAATGCTCATGAACACAATTGAGGCATTAATGACTCGTTTGGAAGCTACGGAAGAATGTGGATCACCGGTTTAGTCAAAAAGAGATCATACCATGAATGAGTTCATACAATTACTCCCCCCCCCAAATCTTTAATGGTTCAGGTGATTTGGGAAAACACTCAACACATTTTGTTACTTGTTGTGATCCCAATATGGGAACTTCTCAACAACAAGAAGCTACTAATAATTGGTGTTTTGTGTAGTCATTACAGGGATCAGATTTTGTCCGGTATAAAAGTTTACAATCTCAATCAGTTAATGGATGGGAAGATCTATGTTAGAAATTCCATCTTCAATTTATCTCAATGCAACCAAAGACAACATTTTTTGATCTTACCCATTGTAAAAAAAGGGAGAATGAAAGAGTTTTATATTTCATTGTACGATGGAAAGGATTAACATATTCCTTAAGTCTATCACTCTCTTAAGAAGAGTTGCTGCAAATTTGTGTGGAAAATCTGCATGATGAAATACGCACACCATTGAACCCTGTGAAATAAACAGGATGGTTTTTTGACCTTACTACTATATTTCAACCGATAGAAGACTCTATTATAGAAACTACGACTAAAACTCTTGTAATTACATCAGCTCCAGGGAGGAGGATAAGAAAGGAAGAAACTGCTACAGTTATACTCTAGCAGGCATCTGTACCTGATTCTAATTCAAGACCTTCATCATACCGAAGGGATCCACCTCATAAGCATCATAAAAAACGACTGCCTCATCAATATGATCCAAGAGATCAATGGAGGAAATAGTTTTAGGAATTGAAAAAAATAATTTTTATTCTTTCAAGAATGATCATGTTCCTTGTTACTTCATCTCAGACTTACAATACAATTTGGATTAGTTTCCAAGGCTGAAGAATCCAAATAAAGATGTAGATGATGATCATATGAATTATTTCCCCTTTCACCAGAAGATGGGACACCCCATTCATGAGTGTTTTGTTTTCATATACATTCTACAAAATATGGTAGACTATGGACAATTGAAAGTGAAAATTTCATCATCTCATGTAGCATGTGTTACTGCTACTGATCTAGAGGAATAAAGCTAATGGAAAGAAGTCAAAAGTGAAAATGTGCAGAAACATGATGATTGGATGATAAAAAAAACAATCAACTGGACCCATGCCATTTTATGAACACAGTTGAAACAACTAATTATGGCTTCTAACACTCCTTCCATAGAAAAACCACCTACATAAAAAGGTCAATCCTAAATAAAGGGAAATGATTATAAGGACAAAGAGAAGTTAGAAGAAGATGAGATCATGTCAAGGCCAATGTTGGACTTGACCGTGGCAGATTTTATTCCATATATTTGAAAAGCATCGACACCGCCCTGCCAAATGGCATAACCATGATTAACCTGTCAAGTAGAATCTTCATCATATGAAGAACTAATATTTGTTTATGTAAATGTTATCAATTTAACAAATTCTTATTCTAAAGGTGATTCTGATTATAATGAAATTGAATTCCTTGTATCTAATTGGAGAATAAGAGGAAGGGGCCAAGGATGAGGATACATGGGAAGATGCGTGAATTCTAGAAACCACCATTTCAACTCTGCCCTTGGTCAAACTATATATGTAGCATAAACTTGTGGAAAATCCTGTCAGCGGTCTAAACAGGAACAAGGAGTTTCATCCATGAAATACTGGTTTGGTTCTCTCATAGTTAATTTTGAAGACTGATTATAAGTCACACCGTATTCTTCTCAGCAAATGAATATACATAGTTAGTCTAATTTACCAAAGCAAGCAGTATTTCTAACTTCTACTCTGACATAGAGTACGTCTACAACAGATGCATCAACATCCAAAGAACATGACAAACCAAATTTTCATGCTGGGAAACATAGACATTTGGACCAAAACTATGATTTCATGAAAAAATGGGACAAATTATAGTCCATGTTATCAATTCTGGATTCTTTGAATCTATCAAATGATTTTTGAGAGGCACTCATTGAGGCTTTGTCAGGTCCTAAAGAGTTTGAAACCGAAGTTGATTTTGTTGAAGATTAACGTATAAAGAATGATATTGAAGAATGTTATGCAGTCATATCTTTTACAGATGAACATGAAGATGATGTGTTTCATGGGAATATCATACCCATTCTATTTTTCTGTCAAAGTCAATGATATAGACATCCGACGAGCCTTCATTGATAATGTCTCCTGAGTCAACCTCATTCATGTTCATACACTTCGTCATTTGGGACTAAATTAATCTGAATTATCTCCTTTGACATTAATGTTTCAAGACTATGATAATAATGAACAAGAACCTCTGGGCGAGCTTACACTCAAAACTCAGTTTAAAGATCTTGTGTATAATTCATATTTCATGTGTGTTCATCAGGACATAGCCTTCAATATTCTACTCAGAGGGCCTTGGTTGCATCAACATGCAACCATACATTCATCATACTACCAATGTCTGAAGTACTCTTTTAATGGTCAAATCGGGACATTTTATAGTGACAAGGCTCCATTAAAAACATGTGAATCTCAATACATTGAGGCAGAGTTTTATCACACAAAAGGAATGTAGTCCATTAAAAAAGAAATAACTAGAATTAATGATCCAAATGGATTGGAAAAGATCCCAGTAAATCCATTCCTAAATTTGACTATAGATTATGTGTTACTTATTAATAAAATTTAAAAGGTAAACCCAAATTCGAGAACTCATCCAGTAACTTCCATAATGTCAATTATGGCAATTGAGCCTGATAACGTGGAAGAAACTATTGATTCACCAAGTAATGATGAAATCCTAAATGGATATGTTTTAATTTCATCGACTGAACTACAACAAGACTATAATTATTCAACCATAGTAGAAGAAATTGTAGAAAAGTTACAGAAAGATAAAGATGTTGATTCTAAATCCATTAGGTTCTTTTTACTACCACAGGAAAACCCTTTAGCATCAGTGGGGTCTGATATGGTGGCATGTTCTTTAGGATGTTCAAATACTGACTCCTCCCCTAACTCTGGATGATTTTCCACATGAACTACTATGAATGTGGGAACAAAAGAGGAAACAAATAATGTAGAAGAAGATGAAGATCTCAAGGATGCTCCTCCATCATTTGAGAAATGTGTCTCTACCACCGTGGATGAGCTCAGAGAAATAAATCTGGGTGCAAAAGAAGATTCACGCCTGACTCTAATTAGCGCATCTATGACCTCTGAAGGGAAATAGGTTTATACATCCTTTCTAAAGAAACATTGAGATATATTTTCTTGGAATTATACATAAATTCCAGGTCTTAATCCTGATTTATCCCCCCATCATTTGGGTTTTCCAGAAGAACATCGTGGATTCAAGTAGGCAGTAAGAAGAACAGACCCAACTCATGCCTCAAAAATTGAATATGAATTTGATTAAATTATAAAGGATAAAATTTTTAGGGATTTTCATTATCTCAAATGGATAGCCAATATTATCCCAGTGAAAAAAATGAATGGTCAAATTAGAGTCTGCATTGATTTTTGAGATCTTAACAAGCATTGTCCTAAAGATGTTTTTCCTGTTCCGATTACAGAGATTCTAATTGATGCAACGACTAGCTATCATGCTCTTTTCTTCATAGATGGTTACTATAGGTATAATAAAATCTATATGGCCATGGAGGATGAATAATTTATAGCCTTAAGATCCCCTCAAGGTGTTTGTTTCTATCAGATAGTGCCCTTTGGTTAAAAGAATTTAAGTGCAACATACAAATGTTCCATGCACCATATCTTTAAACCCATCTTAGAAAAATTTGTTGAATGTTATGTGGATGATTTGGTGGTCAAATACAGACAATGTTTTAATAACTTGGATAATTTGGAAACAATATTCCATAAACTTTGGCAACACTGTTTGAAGATGAACCCCTTGAAATGTGCTTTCGGGGCAACCTTTGGAATGTTCCTTGGCTTCGTTGTATACCATCATGGTATCGAAGTTGATCATGAGAAAAAAAAAATCAAACCTAGGTATTTCACCTCCTAGAAATTCAAAATAATTAAGAGGAATCCAAGGACAATTGGCCTATATTTAGTTCTTTATCACCAATTTGGTAAGAAAGTGTTTATCCTTGTAACACCCCGAGCTTCCACGATACGCTTCTCATTCAATAATGCAATAGCTTGCATTGTACGCAACTTTGAGTTCTAAAACACCGCGACTAATCAAAGTATCCGTTATGAATATTAATAACCACTTTTTAAAATTATAGAAATTTTAAATTTCAAAATGGACTTCATTTTGAATTCGTAATATCGAAATTATCCTAAGTTTAATTTTTTGTAACATTCTGAGAACTTCCAATTTTTTTATAAATAGTGAAAAATACTTAAAACAACTTTTTTAATCAAAATAATTTATTGTGATAAATTATACTATTTAGTGGTTTTAAAGTATAATTAGAATATATTTTTACCATTTTATCCAATGGTGGTCATTAGAATTAATTTAACAATGAAATTGGACATAAACAATTGCCAATCTTTTGATATAAATTGTTTCTTAAAAACACGCTATTTGTTGGGACAACGGGAATTAATTATAAAATTAATTAATGCAACTTATATGTTTGGAATTTTTTAAAATAGACATCATTTTTGAATTCAGAATATCAATTATAACTTAGGTGAAATTTTGGCATTGTTCTGAAAAACTTCAATTTTTGATGAATAGTGAAACCACTAAGTGGTAGTTAAATAACTGATTTTTCGCTTAAAATGAAATATTACCACTTATGTGAATTGATTTTCAAAAATCTAACATACATGGTTGTCATTAAGAAGTAAAATGTGGTTCAATGAGATTAAAATAATTTTATGCTGAATAGTAACTTTTAAGTTCTTAATCACGATTAGAGGTAATTAGTGTAGTTTAAGGTAAAAATAATGTTTTAATAATATGAGATGAGCTTGACACTTGTCCTAATCCTATTGGATGAGTCATGGCCGACCAAGACAACCCATGGGTCAACTTGGGGACCCCATGGATCCACTTTAGTTGGAAAATGACATTAATATATATTTATTTAATGTTAAAATTAAATTGACACAAACATGAGTTATTTTACTAAAACAGTTTTTCAGTGGGGTTACAAAAGTCCAAATTTTGACTATAAATATTAATTAGAAAGATAAAAAGATTTCCTACATCATAGTATTTGTTTTATAATTTTTAGACATTAAATAAATTAAATTATTTATGACAACATTATGATGCAGCGATGACCTCATTATTTAACGATTTTAATAAAATGAAAAGATAATGTAAAATCCAAGGCTTACACTTGTCCAAAGACTATTGGATGGGTATATTTCGAACTATTATCACCTTATCCACGAATTATATAAGTGTGGGACCTTTAGAATCCGAAAATAATTGTGTAATAATGTAACATTTCAATCTTTCCAACAGAGCCCCTCCTCTCCACTTATAAAAGGCCCCCACCTCTCCCACCTTATTCACACCTTCAATCCATTTGGCTCTGCCAAACTCTGCCCAAATACTCTCCCAACTTCCCCCTCTTACTCCTAGAAGCCTCACATTGGTCAGAACTCTTCTCAAAGAAGCCTTTGGCTCAAATCAAAAAGAGTTACCCGATTTTGAGGTAATGTCTTCTCTAATGTTGTTTTGTTTTATTTTTCTTCTCAAACCCCCTAAACTCTTTTTATTCATTTCTTTTGTAACAACACCAGTATCCTAAATATACTAGGATGTTGTTATGAGAAGTATTCGAGCTACACTTACACACACATACATCTAATGGTTAAAGAACATACGGTTTCTGTGGATGGCGAATTTCTGCCTCACGAAACGATGATTGGTCAACACTCATATAACACCTTCAAAGGTGGCCATTAAGATGTCACTATTTTTATATATGATATATAATATGTTTATGTTTTACTTATGCTTCTGTATTTCTCATTTATGGCATACTTTATGATTTCCATTATGGGTAAAACGCGTTAATTTCATTTTAGGAAGTGCGAACTACCGCCCCCTCAAAGTGATGTGAATCGTTAATGCCATATGTGGGATGTATAAAGGATGGAGTAAAGGATATTATATATGATATTATACTGGAACTATATTATACCTTTATATAATTATGATTTCATTACATTAAATACAAAATAGAAATGAAAGTAGTGTTCATGCGTACGTACGGCTTACCGTCTCCATAAACGGTGCATTTCATTTCTTACCTCTAAATGTTATGTGACATTATGAATGAATGTATATACTGTATATATATGATATATATTATATCTACATCATGAATATAATTCTTGATATAATGGATATTTCACCACATGAACAACTTGTAATTATAAGAAGTTTATTTTTGACTCAAGTACCAAAGATCGACAAAACGACCGTTATTAACTTAAATAATTAAATAATGTTCATAACATTGTAATAAGTGATATAAAATGGATAATGAAAATGAAAATTGTTCTTAATAAGGTATATATTAACTCTAGTTTATTATTCAGGAGGTTAAATAACGGTTGAGTCAAGTCGGACATGAGGTAAGGGAATTTCTTAACCCAATTTCCATTCTTTGGGTTAATCTCCTACTTTCAAATTACGTCATGATGTTATTATGTCCTATTTTGTATTTGTTAATTTCTTTATGTGTACCTATAGTGAATAAACATAATAGATCTATTTTATTTTAAAAATGAACTTTTTTAAGGACTTCTTCTCAATATCCTTTCATTAAGGCATATTTGGGTTTATACACAACTTTCTTTTATACGGTGTATAAACCCCTTTGAATTTTACGTTTATTCAAAAGGTTTTATTTTATAACTATGTGATTTTTAAATGATTTAAAAAAAGATATATTTCTCTCCAATATATGAAAATCCAGTGCAAATGTATACGTATTTAACGCAAGCTTAAAAATGTTTTCAGAAAACCTGACTCTAGAGTGTGGTAGTCAGGAAGGGATTGGGCGTGGACCCATCATGGCCTGTAATTAGTCGAGCAGTCTCAGAATTAGTTATTTTGTTTTCAGAATCTTTCATAATGTTTTCAGAAAAACACTGAAGTATATTTGAGCAATTTTAAACGTAAGTATCTTCTAAAAAAAATTGCATCGGTAGGTCTCATGAGACAAACTAGTGTCTTGGCACGAGGCCTTGACAAAATATTATTTGTGGTCTTGGCACGAGGCCTTGGCTACGTGGTTATGATAGTCTGGCATTATGCATTCCATCATTATGAAAGTGGTTATTGATATTTCATGTGATTATTCTACCAGTAGAATATACATGTGAAGAAGTGAATGGAATTATCTCTATTTACTTTTGCCATATTATGTTGAAGGTCAAGTTTAAAAGGCTTTTGTTTTAGTTATACATCGCCTTAAATGTTAATGTTTATTTATGAAAGCTTCCGCTATATTGTTAACCTTAATGAGCATCTGAGCTCACCCATTTCAATGTTTTAATATTTTTTCCAGGATGTGAAGAAGTATTTTATGAATGACCTGCAGGGGTAGTCAGAAAGGGATATGATTTTGGACTATGAAGACCATGTTATTGTAGTTTGTTTACTTTATGATGTAATGTAAGACTTATGAATGTATCTAGTGTTTCGAAGGCTACTAAACTAATCGGTCTTTCAAGACTTGATATTTTGTGATCATGCCAATGTTACGAAGTAACGCACCGACTCTTGGTAGCTGGGGTCAGGGCGTTACAGTTGGTATCAGAGGCAGTTTAGTACTAACCTTGGAAGCTAGATGTAGATAAACTCTAATTAGAGAACATAGCCCAAAGATAGAATTTGAGGATTAGTATAGAAGAACTTCCTAGAATTTTGGCATTATAGAGATGTTATGAGTTTTCCGAGCAATACATCCATGTCTGGATACGAGCAGGTAGAGGCGGCTCTGGCACATATGTACCTAGGGGTAAAACCCGAAAACACCGCTTTGAGCTAGACTCGAACGGGAACTGGTGCACGACAACGGGCCTTGCTGCACTCTTGGTTACGACACTCCGTGTAGGGATATGATTAGGATAATTCTCATTTTATTTACAAACCACTATGAAGGGTTATGATTATATACTTCCTCAAAGAAAACAATTCTTTTTATGATTATGGATTATATCCATAAATAGTTCAATTTATGTAAAGTATTTTACAAATATGGAATTATGTATTTTATTTCATAAACTAATCTAGTTTATGCCATTGTTTAGAAATGGCGCCTAGTGGAAGGAATGGAAACTATATCAATGCACGCACCCCGTGTAGGGATTGCCCTCCTGCTCAAGATAATTATGGTGGATCTAGTGATACAACTGGTGCTGATCAGCTTCTCACCGTACTGGGACAACTCACGCAGGTTATGAATAATAACCTTACTCGTATAGAGCACCCTGATCCGCAACGTGGAGGATCAATGCTAGACCGTTTCATGAGGCAACAACCACCAACCTTCAATGGGAGTACAAATCCTATAGTAGCTGAGCAATGGATAAATATCTTAGAGAAAATATTCCATGCCTTGGGGAGTAGTGAAAGGGAGAAGGTTGTCATGGTAGTTTACCGCCTCACTGGAGATGCCGATCAGTGGTGGTTGCTGATTCAAAACACAAAGGAATATGATGATGTATCGAATATGGAATGGAGGGAGTTCAAAGAGCTTTTCTTGGAAAAACACTTTTCTCGTGACCATCGAGCAGATATGGAAAGGCAATTTCTGAGTCTGAGGCAGAAGGAGGATGAGAATGTCGCAAAGTATGAGGCTAACTTTACAAGGTTAGCGAGGCATGCTTCCGATTATATACGTAACCCAAGGATTAAGATTGATCATTTCTTTGATGGGTTAAAACCATTTCTCCGTCGAGCTTTAGTATCACAATCCTTCTCATTATACGAAGATATTGTCTCGTGTGCTATCAAGACAGAAAAAGAAATTCTCTATGTCTTATGACAACAAAGTAAAGCAAGAGAAGAAGAGAACGGTGGAACAAGAGACAGATAATGGGAAAAAGGGAAAGAAGGATTTTCCATTATGTGATAATTGTGGGAAGAATCACCCTGGTACGTGCCTAAAAGGAATGAGAGTTTGTTATAAATGTGGAGAAAAGGGTCACCAGGCTCATGATTGCAAGGGAAAGAAAGAGGCTGTCAAAGTTGAATGCTACAATTTTAGGGAAATGGGGCATTATGCAAATGAATGTCCTAAGCGTCAAGGAAACTTACCTCAGAAAATGCCAAGGGATCAAGGCCAATCTTATGCTGTGACTACAGTTGAAGCGGAATATTTAATGTATTGGTGCTTTTGGACTCAAGGATTATATTCTGGTTATAAGAATAATGTGATATATATATAAGGATTTTACTGCAGTACTTGTTTATTTCAGTAAGGTTTTAATATGATAAAGGTAATTATATTTTTAGTATATGACAATAAGAGAAACTTTACTTTGTTTGGGGAATCTGATAAATTGATTTCGGAATTAAGAGACCTTTTAGAGAAAGTCTGGACAGAGGTATTTTGGATAACTATTAAAGTTGGAGTGGATTAAGTTGATCTTTGGAAAGTATTTTCTAAGGTTAAAAAATTTATGAAGATTATTTTTGGAATATTATGATACTCTAGTTTTAGGAAAAGGACAACCTGCAGGGTGGGCATAACCCGTCGCGTCGGACAAAGCTGCAGGAATCGAACCCACAATCATGGTGCGACAGGCCTTTATTTCCTACCACTAGCCTACATGAAGTCCCTGGTTATTACAAAAAAATTTTACTAATCTAAATGGTATGTGTTAACATTTGGAACCTTATACAATTAGGATAAGTATAATATTTTTGAGTTCTATTATCTTTTTGAGTGAATGATGAGTTGAAGGTTGAAACTCTAATTGTCAAGATATATATATATATATACCTATCTCTTATTCAATGAATAAATTAATTCTTAAACTTTAGTAAAGGGATATTAAAACAAAAAAATGTGTTATCCTAATACCTTATGTCTTGTTGAACTGATGATATTTTAAATCAACATAGATTGAAGGCTTTGAGGCCCTCAATTTGACAGTTGATTGTGATTGATGACCTCAATCACTCCCTACAAATATTTACGTTTTTCCGCCAATTATATGTCTCTAATTGCCACCAATGTTCTCCTAATCGAGATCATAATTGGGTGGTGACTTTTTCATTTCCCTTTCCCTCTTATTAAGGCTAAATTTTATTAATCTTATTTCCGATGTGGGTTTTCCTCAAAGGTATTTTCTCTTTTCAAACTTTTATTTTCAAAGAAAAATTTCAAATTGCGAGGACGCAATTTATTGAAGGAGGGGAGAATGTAACACCCCGAGCTTCCACGATACGCTTCTCATTCAATAATGCAATAGCTTTCATTGTACACAACTTTGAGTTCTAAAACACCGCGACTAATCAAAGTAGCCGTTATGAATAGTAATAACCACTTTTTAAAATTATATAAATTTTAAATTTCAAAATGGACTTCATTTTTGAATTCGTAATATCGAAATTATCCTAAGTTGAATTTTTTGTAACTTTCTGAGAACTTCCAATTTTTTTATGAATAGTGAAAAATACATAAAACAACTTTTTTAATCAAAATAATTTATTGTGATAAATTATACTATTTAGTGGTTTTAAATTATAATTATAATATATTTTTACCATTTTATCCAATGGTGTTCATTAGAATTAATTTAACATTGAAATTGGACATAAACAATTGCCAATCTTTTGATATAAATTGTTTCTTAAAAACACGCTATTTGTTGTGACAGCGGGAATTAATTATAAAATTAAATAATGCAACTTATATGTTTGGAATTTTGTAAAATAGACATAATTTTTGAATTCGGAATATCAATTATAGCTTAGGGTGAAATTTTGGAATTGTTCTGAAAAACTTCAATTTTTGATAAATAGTGAAACCACTAAGTGGTAGTTAAATAAATGATTTTTCGCTTAAAATGAAATATTACCACTTCTGTGAATTTATTTTCAAAAATCCGACATACATGGTTGTCATTAAGAAGTAAAATGTGGTTCAATGAGATTAAAATAATTTTTTGGTGAATAGTAACTTAGAAGTTCTTAATCACGATTAGAGGTAATTAGTGTAGTTTAAGGTAAAATTAATGTTTTAATTATATGAGATGAGCTTTACACTTGTCCTACTCCTATTGGATGAGTCCTGGCCGACCAAGACAACCCATGGGTCAACTTGGGGACCCCATGGAGCCACTTTAGTTGGAAAATGACATTAATATATATTTATTTAATGTTAAAATTAAATTGACACAAACATGAGTTATTTTACTAAAATAGTTTTTAAGTTTGGTTACACAAGTCCACATTTTGACTATAAATATTCATTAGAAAGCTAAAAAGATTTCCTACATGATAGTAGTTTTTTTATAATTTTTATACATTAAATAAATTAAATTATTCATGACATCATTATGATGCAGCGATGACCTCATTATTTAGCGATTTTAATAAAATGAAAAGATAATGTAAAATCCAAGGCATACACTTGTCCAAAGACTATTTTATGGGTAGATTTCGAACCCTTATCACCTTAGACACGAATTATATAAGTGTGGGACCTTTAGAATCCGAAAAGCATTGTGTAATAATGTAACATTTCAATCTTTCCAAAAGAGCCACTCCTCTCCACTTATAAAAGGCCCCCACCTCTCCCACCTTATTCACACCTTCCAGCCATTTGGCTCTGCCAACCTCTGCCCAAATACTCTCCAAACTTCCCCCTCTTAATCCTAGAAGCCTCACTTTGGGCAGAACTCTTCTCAAGGAAGACTTTGGCTCAAATCAAAAAGAGTTACCCGATTTTGAGGTAATGTCTTCTCTAATGTTGTTTTGTTTTATTTTTCTTCTCAAACCCCCTAAAATCTTTTTATTCATTTCTTTTGTAACAAAAACAGTATCCTCAATATACTAGGATGTTGTTATAAGAAGTATTAGAGCTACACTTACACACACATACATCTAATGGTTAAAGAACATACGGTTTCTGTGGATGGCGAATTTCTGCCTCACGAAACAATGATTGTTCAACACTCATATAACACCTTAAAAGGTGGCCATTAAGATGTCACTATTTTTATATATGATATATAAAATGTTTATGTTTTACTTATGCTTCTGTATTTCTCATTTATGTCATACTTTATGATTTCCATTATGGGTAAAACGCGATAATTTCATTTTAGGAAGTGCGGACTACCGCCCCCTCAAAGTGATGTGAATCGTTAATGCCATATGTGGGATGTATAAAGGATGGAGTAAATGATATTATATATGATATTATACTGGAACTATTTTATACCTTTATATAATTATGATTTCATTACATTAAATACGAAATGGAAATGAAAGTAGCGTTCATGCGTACGTACGGCTTACCGTCTCCATAAACGGTGCATTTCATTTCTCACATCTAAATGTTACATGACATTATGAATGAATGTATATAATGTATATATATGATATATATGATATCTACATCATGAATATAATTCTGGATATAATGGATATTTCACCACATGAACAACTTGTAATTATAAGAAGTTTATTTTTGACTCAAGTACCAAAGATCGACAAAACGACCGTTATTAACTTAAATAATTAAATAATGTTCATAACATTGTAATAATTGATATAAAAAGGATAATGAAAATGAAAATGGTTCTTAATAAGGTAGATATTAACTCTATTTTATTATTCAGGAGGTTAAAGAACGGTTGAGTCAAGTCGGACATGAGGTAAGGGAATTTCTTAACCCAATTTCCATTCTTTGGGTTAATCTCCTACTTTCGAATTAGGTCATGATGTTATTATGTACTATTTTGTATTTTTACTTTCTTTATGTGTACCTATAGTGAATACACATAATAGATCTATTTTATTTTAAAAATGATCTTTTTTAAGGACTACGTCTCAATCTTCTTTCACTAAGGCATATTTGGTTTTATACACAACTTTCTTTTATACGGTGTATAAACCCCTTTGACTTTTACGTTTATTCAAAAGGTTTTATTTTATAACTATGTGATTTTTAAATGATTTCAAAAAAGATATATTTCTCTCCAATATATGAAAATCCAGTGCAAATGTATACGTATTTAACGCAAGCTTAAAAATGTTTTCAGAAAACCTGACTCTCGAGTGTGGTAGTCAGGAAGGGATTGGGCGTGGACCCATCATGGCCTGTAATTAGTAGAGCAGTCTCAGAATTAGTTATTGTGTTTTCAGAAGCTTGCATAATGTTTTCAGAAAAACACTGGAGTATATTTGAGCAATTTTAAACATAAGTATCTTTTAAAAAAATTGCATCGGTAGGTCTCATGAGACAAACTAGTGTCTTGGCACGAGGCCTTGACAAAATATTATTTGTGGTCTTGGCACGAGGCCTTCGCTACGTGGTTATGATAGTCTGGCATTATGAATTCCATCATTATGAATGTGGTTATTGATATTGCATGTGATTATTCGACCAGTAGAATATACATGTGAAGAAGTGAATGACATTATCTCATTTTACTTTTGCCATATTATGTTGAAGTTCAAGTTTAAAAGGCTTTTGTTTTAGTTATACATCGCCTTAAATGTTAATGTTTATTTATGAAAGCATCCTCTATATTGTTAACCTTACTGAGCATCTTAGCTCACCCATTTCAATGTTTTAATATTTTTTCCAGGATGTGAAGAAGTATTTTATGAATGACCTGCAGGGGTAGTCAGAAAGGGATATGATTTTGGACTATGAAGACCATGTTATTGTAGTTTGTTTACTTTATGATGTAATGTAAGACTTATGAATGTATCTAGTGTTTCCAAGGCTACTAAACTAATCGGTCTTTCGAGACTTGATCTTTTGTGATCATGCCAATGTTACACGCACCGACTCTGGGTAGCTGGGGTCGGGGCATTACAGTTGGTATCAGAGGCAGTTTAGTACTAACCTTGGAAGCTAGATGTAGATAAACTCTGATTAGAGCACATAGCCCAAAGATAGACTTTGAGGATTAGTATAGAAGAACATCCTAGAATTTTGGCATTATAGGGATGTTATGAGTTTTCCGAGCAATACATCCCTGTCTGGATACGAGCAGGTAGAGGCGGCTCTGGCACAGATGTACCTAGGGGTAAAACCCGAAAACACCGCTTTGAGCTAGACTCGAACGGGAACTGGTGCACGACAACGGGCCTTGCTGCACTCTTGGTTATGACACTCCGTGTAGGGATATGCTTAGGATAATTCTCATTTTATTTACAAACCACTATGAAGGGTTATGAGTATATACTTCCTCAAAGAAAACATTTCTTTTTATGATTATGGATTATATCCATAAATTGTTCAATTTATGTAAAGTATTTTACAAATATGGAATTAGGTATTTTATTTCATAAACTAATCTAGTTTATGCCATTATTTTGAAATGGCGCCTAGTGGATGGAATGGAAACCGTATCAATGCACGCACTCCGTGTAGGGATTGCCCTCCTGCTCAAGATAATTATGGTGGATCTAGTGATACAACTGGTGCTGATCAGCTTCTCACCGTACTGGGACAACTCACGCAGGTTATGAATAATAACCTTACTCGTATGGAGCACCCTAATCCGCAACGTGGAGGATCAATGCTAGACCGTTTCATGAGGCAACAACCACCAACCTTCAATGGTAGTACAAATCCTATAGTAGCTGAGCAATGGATAAATTCCTTAGAGAAAATATTCCATGCCTTGGGGAGTAGTGAAAGGGAGAAGGTTGTCATGGAAGTTTACCGCCTCACTGGAGATGCCGATCAGTGGTGGTCGCTGATTCAAAACACAAAGGAAGATGATGACGTATCGAATATGGAATGGAGGGAGTTCAAAGAGCTTTTCTTGGAAAAATACTTTCCTCGTGACCATCGAGCAGATATGGAAAGGCAATTTCTGAGTCTGAGGCAGAAGGAGGATGAGAATGTCGCAAAGTATGAGGATACCTTTACAAGGTTAGCGAGGCATGCTTCTGATTATATACGTAACCCAAGGAGTAAGATTGATCATTTCTTTGATGGGTTAAAACCATTTCTCTGTCGAGCTTTAGTATTAAAATCCTTCTCATTGTACGAAGATATTGTCTCATGTGCTATCAAGACAGAAAAGGAATTATCTATGTCTTATGACAACAAAGTAAAGCAAGAGAAGAAGAGAACGGTGGAACAAGAGACAGATAAAGGGAAAAAGGGAAAGACGGATTTTCCATTATGTGATAATTTTGGGAAGAATCACCCTGGTACGTGCCTAAATGGAATGGGAGTTTGTTATAAATGTGGAGAAAAGGGTCACCAGGCTCGTGATTGTAAGGGAAAGAAAGAGGCTGTCAAAGTTGAATGCTACAATTGTAGGGAAATGGGGCATTATGCAAATGAATGTCCTAAGCGTCAAGGAAACTTACCTCAGAAAATGCCAAGGGATCAAGGCCAATCTTATGCTGTGACTACAGTTGAAGAGGAATAATTAATGTATTGGTGCTTTTGGACTCAAGGATTATATTCTGGTTATAAGAATAATGTGATATATATATAAGGATTGTACTGCAGTACTTGTTTATTTCAGTAAGGTTTTAATATGATGAAGGTAATTATATTTTTAGTATGTGACAATAAGAGAAACTTTACTTTGTTTGGGGAATCTGATAAATTGATTTTGGAATTAAGAGACCTTTTAGAGAAAGTCTGGATAGAGGTATTTTGGATAACTATAAAGGTTGGAGTGGATTAAGTTGATCTTTGGATAGTATTGTATAAGGTTAAAAAATTTATGAAGATTATTTTTGGAATATTATGATACTCTAGTTTTAGGAAAAGGAAAACCTGTAGGGTGGGCATAACCCGTCGCGTCAGACAAAGCTGCAGGAATCGAACCCACAATCATGGTGTGACAGGCCTTTATTTCCTACCACTAGCCTACAGGAAGTCCCTGGTTATTACAAAATAATTTTACTAATCTAAATGGTATGTGTTAACATTTGGAACCTTATAAAATTAGGATATGTATAATATTTTTGAGTTCTATTATATTTTTGAGTGAATGATGAGTTGAAGGATGAAACTCTAATTGTCAAGATATATATATATACCTATCTCTTATTCAATGAATAAATTAATTCATAAACTTTAGTAAAGGGATATTAAAACAAAAAAATGTGTTATCCTAAAACTTTATGTCTTATTGAGCTGATTATATTTTAAATCAACATAGATTGAAGGCTTTGAGGCCCTCAATTTGACAGTTGATTGTGATTGATGACCTCAATCACTCCCTACAAATATTTACGTTTTCCTCCAATTATATGTCTCTAATTGCCACCGATGTTCTCCTAATCAAGATCATAATTGGGTGGTGACTTTTTCATTTCCCTTTCCCTCTTATTAAGGCTAAATTTTATTAATCTTATTTCCGATGTGGGTTTTCCTCAAAGGTATTTTCTCTTTTCAACCTTTTATTTTCAAAGAAAAATTTCAAATTGCGAGGACGCAATTTATTGAAGGAGGGGAGAATGTAACACCCCGATCTTCCACGATACGCTTCTCATTCAATAATGCAATAGCTTTCATTGTACACAACTTTGAGTTCTAAAACACCGCGACTAATCAAAGTAGCCATTATGAATAGTAATAACCACTTTTTAAAATTATAGAAATTTTAAATTTCAAAATGGACTTCATTTTTGAATTCGTAATATCGAAATTATCCGAAGTTGAATTTTTTGTAACTTTCTGAGAACTTCCAATTTTTTTATGAATAGTGAAAAATACTTAAAACAACTTTTTTAATCAAAATAATTTATTGTGATAAATTATACTATTTAGTGGTTTTAAAGTATAATTAGAATATATTTTTACCATTTTATCCAATTGTGTTCATTAGAATTAATTTAACATTGAAATTGGACATAAACAATTGCCAATCTTTTGATATAAATTGTTTCTTAAAAACACACTATTTGTTGTGACAGCGGGAATTAATTATAAAATTAATTAATGCAACTTATTTGTTTGGAATTTTTTAAAATATACATCATTTTTGAATTCGGAATATCAATTATAGCTTAGGGTGAAATTTTGGCATTGTTCTGAAAAACTTCAATTTTTGATGAATAGTGAAACCACTAAGTGGTAGTTAAATAACTGATTTTTCGCTTAAAATGAAATATTACCACTTCTGTGAATTGATTTTCAAAAATCCGACATACATGGTTGTCATTAAGAAGTAAAATGTGGTTCAATGAGATTAAAATAATTTTTTGGTAAATAGAAACTTTTAAGTTCTTAATCACGATTAGAGGTAATTAGTGTAGTTTAAGGTAAAAATAATGTTTTAATAATATGAGATGAGCTTTAAACTTGTCCTACTCCTATTTTATGAGTCATGGACGACCAAGAAAACCCATGGGTCAACTTGGGGACCCCATGAAGCCACTTTAGATGGAAAATGACATTAATATATATTTATTTAATGTTAAAATTAAATTGACACAAACATGAGTTAGTTTACTAAAACAGTTTTTAAGAGGGGTTACAGAAGTCCAACTTTTGACTATAAATATTCATTAGAAAGCTATAAATAGTTCCTACATCATAGTATTTTTTTTATAATTTTTAGACATTAAATAAAGTAAATTATTTATGACATCATTATGATGCAGCGATGACCTCATTATTTAACGATTTTAATAAAATGAAAAAATAATGTAACATCCAAGGCTTACACTTGTCCAAAGACTATTGGATGGGTAGATTGCGAACCCTTATCACCTTATCCCCGAATTATATAAGTGTGGGACCTTTAGAATCCGAAAAGCATTGTGTAATAATGTAACATTTCAATCTTTCCAAAAGAGCCCCTCCTCTCCACTTATAAAAGGCCCCCACCTCTCCCACCTTATTCACACCTTCAAGCCATTTGGCTCGGCCAACCTCTTCCCAAATACTCTCCCAACTTCCCCCTCTTACTCCTAGAATCCTCACTTTGGGCAGAACTCTTCTCAAGGAAGCCTTTGGCTCAAATCAAAAAGAGTTACCCGATTTTGAGGTAATGTCTTCTCTAATGTTGTTTTGTTTTATTTTTCTTCTCAAACCCCCTAACCTCTTTTTATTCATTTCTTTTGTAACAACACCAGTATCCTCAATATACTAGGATGTTGTTATGAGATGTATTCGAGCTAAACATACACACACATATATCTAATGGTTAAAGATCATACGGTTTCTGTGGATGGCGAATTTCTGCCTCACGAAACGATGATTGTTCAACACTCATATAACACCTTCAAAGGTGGCCATTAAGATGTCACTATTTTTATATATGATATATAATATGTTTATGTTTTACTTATGCTTCTTTATTTCTCATTTATGGCATAATTTATGATTTCCATTATGGGTAAAACGCGATAATTTCATTTTAGGAAGTGCGGACTACCGCCCCCTCAAAGTGATGTGAATCGTTAATGCCATATGTGGGATGTATAAAGGATGGAGTAAATGATATTATATATGATATTATATTGGAACTATATTATACGTTTATATAATTATGATTTCATTACATTATATACGAAATAGAAATGAAAGTAGCGTTCATGCGTACGTACGACTTACCATCTCCATAAACGGTGCATTTCATTTCTTACCTCTAAATGTTACGTGACATTATGAATGAATGTATATACTGTATATATATGATATATATGATATCTACATCATGAATATAATTCTGGATATAATGGATATTTCACCACATGAACAACTTGTAATTATAAGAAGTTTATTTTTGACTCAAGTACCAAAGATCGACAAAACGACCGTTATTAACTTAAATAATTAAATAATGTTCATAACATTGTAATAAGTGATATAAAAAGGATAATGAAAATTAAAATGGTTCTTAATAAGGTAGATATTAACTCTAGTTTATTATTCAGGAGGTTAAAGAACGGTTGAGTCAAGTCGGAGATGAGGTAAGGGAATTTCTTAACCCAATTTCCATTCTTTGGGTTAATCTCCTACTTTCAAATTACGTCATGATGTTATTATGTCCTATTTTGTATTTTTACTTTCTTTATGTGTACCTATAGTGAATACACATAATAGATCTATTTTATTTTAAAAATGATCTTTTTTAAGGACTTCGTCTCAATCTCCTTTCATTAAGGCATATTTGGTTTTATACACAACTTTCTTTTATACGGTGTATAAACCCCTTTGACTTTTACATTTATTCAAAAGGTTTTATTTTATAACTATGTGATTTTTAAATGATTTCAAAAAAGATATATTTCTCTCCAATATATGAAAATCCAGTGCAAATGTATACGTATTTAATGCAAGCTTAAAAATGTTGTCAGAAAACCTGACTCTCGAGTGTGGTAGTCAGGAAGGGATTGGGCGTGGACCCATCATGGCCTGTAATTAGTCGAGCAGTCTCAGAATTAGTTATTTTGTTTTCAGAATCTTGCATAATGTTTTCAGAAAAACACTGGAGTATATTTGAGCAATTTTAAACGTAAGTATCTTCTAAAAAAATTGCATCGGTAGGTCTCATGAGACAAACTAGTGTCTTGGCACGAGGCCTTGACAAAATCTTATTTGTGGTCTTGGCACGAGGCCTTGGCTACGTGGTTATGATAGTCTGGCATTATGCATTCCATCATTATGAAAGTGGTTATTGATATTGCATGTGATTATTCGACCAGTAGAATATACATGTGAAGAAGTGAATGGCATTATCTCATTTTACTTTTGCCATATTATGTTGAAGTTCAAGTTTAAAAGGCTTTTGTTTTAGTTATACATCGCCTTAAATGTTAATGTTTATTTATGAAAGCTTCCTCTATATTGTTAACCTTACTGAGCATCTGAGCTCACCCATTTGAATGTTTTAATATTTCTTCCAGGATGTGAAAAGTATTTTATGAATGACCTACAGGGGTAGTCAGAAAGGGATATGATTTTGGACTATGAAGACCATGTTATTGTAGTTTGTTTACTTTATGATGTAATGTAAGACTTATGAATGTATCTAGTGTTTCCAAGGCTACTAAACTAATCAGTCTTTCGAGACTTGATCTTTTGTGATCATGCCAATGTTACGAAGTAACGCACCGACTCTGGGTAGCTGGGGTCGGGGCGTTACAACCCTTCACCAGATTAATGAAGTAGGGGGACACCTACCAATAGACTGAAGATGCCAAAAAGAATTTTATACCCTCAAGAAATATCACTTGAGTCTACCAGTATTAATTCCACCTTTTGAAGGAATACCACTTATTCTCTATGTTAAAGATTTAGATCGATCACTAGGTTCCTTCCTCACCCAAAAGAATGATGTGGGGAAGGGAAACATCCTTTACTATCTCAGTAAAACTATGTATGATGTTGAAACTTGATATTCAAGTATAGAAAATTTCTTCCTGGCATTAATCTTTGTAGTTCATAAATTGAGGCACTACCTACAACATCATGAGGTTCAATTGGTATCTCTCAATATCTGACTCAAATTTTTCCTCAGTCGTCCTATGAGCACAGGGAGTCAGGCACGGGGGGTAGTTATTTTGCTATAGTTTTATATCTAGTTTGTTCCTCAGAAAGAATTAAATAGCCAAGATCTGGCCACTTTCCTTACTAAGCATCCATCTACAGAAGATACATTGTTTAATACTGAACTTCCTGATGAAGGGGTCTTCTCTATTCAAGATAATTCCCAAACATGGTAAATGTACTTTGATGGTGCTTCCAAAAGTCTAGAATGGAAGAGAATGGAAATCCCCAAACTCAACAATGTTGGGTTAGGAATTGTCCTTATTTCCCAAGAAAAGGAAGTATTACCTTTCCCCTTCCTGCTGATAGAAGGTGGTACCAACAATGAGGCAGAATATCAAGCTCTCATCATAGGTTTGGAATTATCCCTTTAGATGCAAATGGATCATTTAAAGGTAAAAGGTGATTTAGAACTCATAATCAAACAAATTAATGGGGAATATTATTTTAGAAAAGAAGTGTTAATCTCTTTGTGTGATTATGTTAGAGGGTTAACAGATGAATTTCCCTTAGAGACGACAATGTCCTATGTCTAGTGATTACAAAATTACCAAGCAGACACACTGGCTAATGAAGCTACAACCTTGGAATATTCAAATCGAGATGATACTTCCATTATCATAGCTCATCTTCATGTGGTCTCACCATTTGTTCAAACCATAATGGTAGAAATTAATGATATTGACCATATTTTTAAACCATATGGTCATACCATGAGATAAAGAACATTCATCATGGAATATATTCAAATGGGATAATTCCACCAGACAGGGATGAAAAAGAATAGATCCAAAGATGAGCTACTAATTTCACTCTTTATGATAGTCCAGACCACTAATCTTCTATAAGAGAGGCTTTGATAGAATTATCTTTAGATGTATTGATGGAGAAGAGACTGTAGTTGTTATTAAAGAAGTATATTCCGGAGTTTTTGGTGCCCACCATTTTGGGTATAGACTCTCCGGTGAGATCCGAAGGCTTGGATACTTTTGGCCTTCAATGATGAAGGATTTTATGTATTTCAAAAAAAATGTCATCCTTTCCAAGTGAATGCGAGCTCCATTCATCAACCCCCATAGTTCCTATATACAACTAAATACTCTTGGCCATTCCCCACATGGGGAATGGATGAAGTTGGCACTTATCCCCCAGTCACGACTAAGATGCTGATGTTTATTCTCTCTATGACTGACTTCTTCTCAAAATTGGATGAGTAAATACCCTTCAAGGAATTCGGAACCAAAATCATTATTATTTTTTTCAAACTAATATCATCACCAGATTTGGTGTCCCTCACAATATTTTGAAAAAAAAGGCACTAATTTTTGTTCTGCTAAGGTAAGAAACTTATATTAGGAACATAATAGCAAGTCCAACCATTCATCTAACTATCATGCGACAACCAATGGATAGATAGAGCCCTTCAACCGGACCCTATGAAATATACTCTAGATAATGGTGGATAAATATAAGAAATCATAGCTTGTTAAAAATTTTAATGCTTTATGGGCTTATCAGACAACTACCCATACTGGTACCCAAGGAACTCCTTATTCATTGGTATATGGAACTGAAGAAGTTTTTCCAATTGAAATGCAATTTACTTCATTCAGAGTTGCAATAAGTGATCAGTTGTCTACAGATGAGAGGTCTCAAAAACGGTTCAATGATTTGGAATGATTATACGAGAAAATATTGCATACTTTGAATCATTTAGAATTATATCAGAATAGAATAACATGAGATTTTAACAAGGAAGTTCACCTATTATTAATTTCTTCAAGGATAATTTGTATTGGTCCTTAGGAAACCAATGATACCAGGAAAAAAACCTCCAATACTTAAACCAATGTGGAACGGACATTATTCTATACATATGGTGTATTCATATACAGCTTATGACTTAATATCAATGGATGAAGAGCTCATTACAACTCCAACCAATATGAGATTCTTGAAGATATAATTTATGTAGTTGTGTACATTCATCCTCACAGTAGGACTTTAAACTAAACATCCCCCATATCCTTATTGTAAGACATTAAAATTCATAATAACCATCAGTGTACGTGTTGCATGATGTTAAAATATGTAGCTTCTTTGTCCTTGTCACATGGAGTTAAACTGCATGGCATCATTTGTACAACTAATATTCTCTTTATTTGGAATTAAAAGATTCCATAAGCAAGCATAATTTACATAATCACTACTTCTTTGTAGTATATAATTCCGTCCCTTTCCTAAGTCTGAGTCAGATCTGCATAGAGACCTTATTTCAATAACTACATATGGCTTGATTCTAATATTCTAATGAGATGCATAGAGACTCCTAAATATACAATTTTGGTCCTAAATACAATAAAAAATTCTTATTAAATTCACTATCTTCATGTCTATGAATCAGATCTATAAATATTGTTTCCTTAAAATATATGATTTGGTCGTTATTCCATTTTAAGTCTTAAGATTTACCATTATCTTAGAATGTTTCAAAAGCCCCCATTCTTTATGTCAAACTCGATTAGTATGAGGAATTATTGTTTAAAGAACTATGTACGACTCGATTCTCATTTATTTGGAGATACTTAGAGACACTTAGATCTCTAATCTTAGGCCTATACACAATAAATAATCCTTCATATCTTGTATAAGAATCAAATATTCATATGAAATATTTTATGAACTATGTATAAATTGATCATTTCCCCAACAAGACAAGTATTGGAACATGCGTTTTATCCCTAAATCCAGTTACAATATTTCTTTCTTTTCACATTGATTCATTGTCATCCTTATCGTATGACATTAAACTGCATGGAAATCTAACACCCCTATTCCTCATCTATGTCAACTTTGTATTATAGAAGATACCCTTAATACTTCTTGTTTCTAACACTGAGCATAGCTCAAGTGAGCTTAGGAAATGAGAAAAGGTTTTAATTATATAAGTAAGGGGTTTCAATTCCTTATGAAGGTGAAATTTTCCTCACTACATGAATTAAAACTACACATCACCATATTCATTCAGAGGAAACAAAGAATGTCTCTATTTTACATATGAGTCAAATCTATATAAAGGAAATCAAAATTACGGTCAATACTGAATCAAACATTTCTCATGTGCATTAATAAATAACCCCATACATATTCCACACTCTTAATATTGAATATTTCTAAAACCTAAAAATATTTCTTATGGTTTCTGGTGACAGGGTTTATAATACAAGAGATCTCTTTTTCCTGATGATGTAGCATGTTCCCTTCGGTGGCCTTGCATAAGTTGCCAACATAATAGGCCTTTCAGTAAAACGATGCCACTATTTGACTATGTAGCATATGTTGCCGTTGGAGATGCATACTGCAGCCCCCAAAATGGGTTTGTCAAATAATGGTAACTTTGTTCTTGGTTATTTTATCTTTTCCCCTTTAATCTTTGATGGCAATATACAAAAATTTGTATATTAAAACAGTCATTAATGTATACTTGTCTCGTTATCTTTCATAAAATTTGAAAGTCTTCAAGACCATGTTTTACACATTTCTCTCACAATGTGTTCAATACAATATGAAATAACCTTGAAATCATTTTTCCACATATTATATATTGTTTCCATTTCTAGTCCTAGTTATATGACCTCAAACTATAGACACCATACCTCTTACATTAGGGTCAGACCTTCATAAAAGTCTTATTCTCAGATTTTTTGGACAACCTGGGTGGAAATATCCTTTCCATATTCAGAAAAATTTATCCATAAATCAAGCTATATGCTTTGGAAAATATGAATATCCATAAACATTCTTCGGCTTTTAGTAATAGATCATCAAATTTCTGTGAGATCTTTTATTTGATTAAGGATCACGTTCCCTTAGTTGGCCTTGTATAAGTTGCCTACATAACATGCCTGTCAGTAAAAAGATGTCACTATTTGGCTTTGTAGTATGTGCCTTAGTTGGAACTGCATAATACAGCCCCCATAATGTGTTTTTCAAGTAATGGTAACTTTGTTCTTGGAAAATACTTCCTCTAGTACATTTATCCCTTTTCCCATATCATTCCTCGGTTCTAGAAATTCCCAAATCACAGTTTACAATTGTCCCTTCCATACCTGAATAAGATATTATGTTTCCAAACAAATTATCAATAAATTTAGAGAGTTTTCACCTAAAATTGGTTAGATCTAAAGACCTTTAATTAAATCCACACAATGGTCTCACTACATGACTTAATACTACAAAGTACTGAAGTCCTCACTGCAAGACTTAAAATTGCAGAGTTCCAATGTACTCACTGCTTGACTTAAAACTGCACAGTACCAATGTACTCACTTCATGACATAAAACTGTACAGTACCAATGTCTTCACTGCATGACATAAACATTCACAGTACTGATGTCCTCACTACATGACTTAAAACTGTACAGTAGGATATCAGAAATTCCCCTTTCTGATAAATTTTAACCATTACTCATACACCAAATTTCTTCAAAGATGGTTTTCATATTCATGACATATGTTTGTATAAAATTTCTCTTTCATTCATACAATTTCGTTCCTTGGAATAACCACGCACTCTGGTCTTGAGTCACCCAAATCTTATTTTCACCTATTTATCAGGAGTAAAATTTTAAATTCCTAAGAACTCTTTTGTCTGACTATCCATCACGTGCCCTTAGGTGTCCTTACATAAGTTTACTACATAATGGGTATGTCAGTTAGAAGTTTCCATTATTTTGTTATGAAACATATTCCCTAGTTGGCTCTGCATAATACAACACCCACAATGGGTTGGTGAAATAATGGTTACTTCGTTCTTGGAAGAGACCACCCTTTTGTTGTTACAGGTTTTAAATCTGGTGACCCTAAAATCATGGCTCAAGATTCCCCTTGGAAATATTTAGGATAATATTGGAGCAATTCTCATCCACCAAGGCTTGTTTGGGATCTAATTTCAAAATTCATGGTCAAAGCTATCGAACATAAACATTAGCCCTTTATAGTCCAACATTCATGACTGTAAACTGCCAAGAACAAAATACATGGTTCTTACCAGATTGAGAACCCACAAAGGGAAATATGAACAAACGTTGAGTCCCATCTCACTAAAGATATTTTTTTTCATGATTTAGGTAATATTTAGCAATAAAAAAATAATTCAAAAGACATAATGTTTTTTGGGTTGTCCATATGACCATAAAAATATTCAAACTATACTCACTATGCCCCATGTCTTAGAAAACAACTTGGGCATCCTTCCAAACATGTCATAACTCCAAATATAACCAAATGATGTTTGGAATGAATCAATGTTCCCTAATTTTACCTTATAATATTATTCTTTTCATTTCGAATGAATTAATTTCTATGAGGGGGGGGGGGGCTTTTTTGGAACCATGAAATTTGTTCCATGCACTTTTCCTTAGAGTGAAGATATGATTCTCACAAAGAAAAAAAAGACTAGTATGGGTAAATATGTTTTCACCATGAAGGAAGAAGATTTGGTATGGATTTCTATGTGCCAAAATACTACTCTATACTGATGAATATGTGTAATGATTCACCCATCCAGGAGTAGGTAGTGGATTTCCAAGATCGATGATGAAAAGGTGTCAACACATTAAATTCAATATCCAAATTTCTTCTGAGAATACATGGTTTATTTAACACCTATAGAATTGTAAATATCTTTATGAGATTCGATTTGACTGGTCGCGGAGCCCAAATGTACTTAGAGACCAAAAGTTATGGCACTCAGAAGACAGATAACATTAAGAAGGGGACCTATGCGGAAGACCTACATGGAGGACCAACGTAGATGAGCTATAGGGATGACCTATGTGGAGGACCATGATTGAAAACATCCCTTTGACCAGGTACCCTTCTGGCCTATAAATATGTCCCTTGGGTTCCCCATTTCGAAGACTAAAAATGTTGGAAAAAACCCCAAAGCTCCCATTGCATATCTATTTCTCCATGATCCCCCAAATTTTCTCAGGTAGCTCACTAAAACATGAGGAAAGAGAGAAATAAAGGGGAAAAGTGGTTTAATGTACCATTAGGATCTATAACATATGGAGCTACATGGAGCACCTGCATGGAGCACATGTATGGCGCACCTCCGTAGAGCACCTGCGCGATGCACCTGCCCAGAGCATCTTCGTGGCGCACCTGCGCGGGGCACCTAGTCCATAAAAAGGGGGTTGTGCCCCCGCACCCCTACTCGGGATCAGTGTCGGGATATGGTCTCTGCCCTTCAAACTGGTCCCATTACATATTTCACTGACCCCCATAAAAAATGGAGACTCGCACCACGATCTTTTCTAGTCCAGTCGATGACATTGTTTCCATTGTGCCCTTTATGTGGCCCATCTTCCAACCCTGGAATACCATGATCTGAGCCACTCCATCACACTCAATGATGTTCCTTGAGTCAACTTAGTCCTCTTGGTTCCTTTCACATGTTACAAGTTTGGACTCTCCAAATGGATTTCCTGAGTACCTTGAGGCGACACACTCCTCAAGAAACTCCTAAAACCACATCACCTGAATCATATGTCAGGTTAAACCTCAATTGGGCATCCTACATAGGAGTAAGCCCCAACCAATCCTCTAATGGGAATCCTCATTAAGAGTAATCCCCAACAAATCTCAAATGGGCATCTTTATTTGGAGTAATTCCAAACCAATCACAATAGGAATCCATCCTGGTGTGATCCCCTAACCTTCATCCCATCCTCCTTACATTGGACCCTTGTCTAATGTAAATAGAACATAGGGAAGGCTCATCGCCTCACCCTCTTCCACGGTCGACACAACCTCTTCCATTAGAGGAGGAGGAAATGTGTGAAGATCCATTGTTGAATATTTTACATCCTCTTGTTTCTCATACTGAGGATAAATCACGTGGGCTTAGAGAAACGTGATGGTTACAACATTTGATCAAACACTCATTGTAAGAAACTATGAGATCTCTGATTCCTGTGAAAACAAGGATACGTAGAAAGCCCTTTCAGGTCCCGAGATCACTGGATATCCTCCTTAGGAATCCAATCCTAATTCCCTTAATCTAGGCATCCTCACTTAGGAATAAGCCCAAAATTAAAACCCATATCATCAAGGCATCATTTTCAAGAAATAATCCCAAAATCATCTCTCTCAAAGGACCATACTCTCCTTTGAGGCTCTCCAAACTACGTGGGATTTGATTCCCATCCATATGGGAGACATAGGAATCCTCCTAGAGGTCCAAACCCAACATTTCAAATCAACCCTATTCCCCTTGGGCCATATTACCAAGAGGGTCTGATGTTACTTAGAAACCAATATCATTTCTAAGTTCCTTGGGCTGCTTCTGAATAAGTCTTACACAATGTTTTGACTAAGGACCTTCTTCTTAGATGTTCATACCACATGATATTAAACTGTATGGCTATGTCCTTATCACATGACCCTAAAAGGTATGATGTGTCCCATTCAGTGGCACTGAACTATGAGAGTTATGATTCCATTCACAAGTATTCATAGGTAGCCCATCTTATGGGCATGATCCAAATATAAAAACAATCCTTTGACTCCCTGGATGACAATAAATTCTAGAGTGCCCCACTGAGTGGCTTAAAATACCAATATCATCACAAAGATTTTTAAAATAATCTCTAAGAAGTATATTAGAGTATACCATTGATGGAAAACCTTGAATACATATGGATATTTCCATTAATTAAGAACCTTGAATGCATAATGATGATTGTACATTTTAGAAATCTTAATAAGTGATTGCAAATTCCAAGGGGTACTTATGATATACTTGCTGAATTAATAAGTATTCATAAAGATATAATGAATTTACAAAGAGATTCATGGAGTAGACAATAATCCCCCAAAAAAGGTTGTAATGAGTCTGAAATCACATCCTCTCGACCAATGAACGTCCTTATGTATATTAATGATCAAACATAATGAATGTATGCCTTTGGAAAGCAGGTCCCCTTTGGATAAAGAACTGTGGGATGTTTCCGGTTCCATGAATAAATTCAATGGAAACAGCCTAAAAATAGCGATTCATAATACTAGAAAATATGTTTCAACGAAATATGAAAAACATTACCAATATTCGATGGGAAATTGAAGAATGAAACTTTATCATCCACGAATTTTTTAAATTGGCACCTCATGGACGATGATTTATTTTAAAAAATAAAAGAGAGAGAGAGTAAGGATATTGATGATGGATCTTCCATTAAAATGGTATAATTTTAGTATATAGATGATACTAGAGTAATCATGGTCATTTGGATAGAGAATATTAGGATAATATAACAATGGAACAGAATTTGAAATGAAATTGAATGAAATAGAATGTGAATTTACCTCTTGAATCCACCATCTTGAGAATCTCTTTAAGTGAAGGGGTTTTGGTATTATTGAAAGACCAAGAGCTCCTGGATGTAGGGAGTGACTAGGTAAGGGTACTTGGGTAGAACATTGAGGATATTTAAGGCTTTGAGGAGTGAATAGAAGAAGGAGTGGGGGGGGGGGGGTTATGGTGGATAATAGGAGGGTTTTCCCATTATTTTACTCATTAATTTATTATTTTCCTGAAAGAAACCAATAGTATGGAATCTTATGACCAAGAATAGTAATATGTTAATTCGAGTTTTAACCATGTGTTCTTACATCATACATTATACTATGAATATAGAATTTAACTGATGATGTTTGTATATGGTAAATTATAGAATTTTACTATTCATCAAAAATTCGAGTAATTCAGAAAAACCCAAAAAAAATTACTAATTTTTTTTATTTCTAGAATTCAAAAATGAACTCCATTTTTTGAAAATAATTTTCTGAATATTATATATTTAATATCAAAATAAAATACTAATTTATTAAAAAAATTAACTATTTTAATTCAATATTTTGTTTTATATCATCTTGAAAAATTAATGAAGATCTCATTATATAATATTCATAAGAAAATAAAATAATAATATGATTTATTTTTCATAAGGGTCATATTAGTATTCATGTTACTATTCATATAGGTAGGTTACTATCCACAAAAATTTATGTTTGTTTTATCATACTCTAAATATCTTATTGAACACAACCGTGCAAGTAGTTTTTTTTCAAA
Organism: Viscum album; assembly: GCA_963277665.1. NCBI lineage: Eukaryota > Viridiplantae > Streptophyta > Magnoliopsida > Santalales > Viscaceae > Viscum > Viscum album. Next base: position 48,731,549 of record OY728130.1, on the reverse strand, counting down.
ATTCAAATCCTAGAGGTGAAAATTTAGGGGTAATGGAAAGGTTATAAAAATGTATTGTTTTGTAGAGAAGTACTATTTCATTCATTAAATACTAATTTTATGTGATGAATCTTGGAGTGTTACACCACCTCTGAGCATGAAATCCTATGAGAGACTCTGGGTGTTGATTAGTTTTCACTAGTGTTCTTTCCAAATGTGCCTTCCAAAATCGACTTTCTAGAGTCCCTCACCGATGTTCATGCTACGGGTTTTTGCAAGACCATTTGGGTGGTGCTTCATCTCCTTTGAGATAATTAGTTCATCTATCTAGGAGTTTACGAGCAATATGATTACTTTGGTTAGTAGATTTGAACGATGGATTTTGCAACACATTTAGTGGCTAAGCACCCTACGTCACCTGGCTACCACTGGGACCTCCAAGGGAGATGCATCAAGAGACTCATATTTCTCGGCAGAATCATTGTAGAGCCATCCTTACATTTGTCGATCTAGGATTTGTGATTGCACATTTTTTTCCACTTCATCCCTATCATGTGGTAGCATGAACTACCTTGTGATATTGAGGGTTTACCTTTAGATAAATTTCTAAAAACATGGTTTCTCCCGAACTTTCCAAGTACGGGGGTACCAATGAAGGGTTTGATGAAGAAACCCACCCCTAGGGCTGCACATTATTAATGAAATCCCCAATAGTTTTTTGAACTCACCTGAATAGATAGAAACTTAACCTCATAGATCCATTTGCATCCTTTACCACCAGTCAGAACATCAATAAAGGAATGGTAAATCTCAAACCCTTTAATCTATATGATATGGAACATAAGATTATTTCTAATTCTCTCATTTCTTCCCTTCTCTACCGTGTCACTGATCTGAAAAGGATAATCGATGATCTAATTACTATGTGGTTCCTATATTATATAGCTCCTCAATAGAATCATATTCCTCCTCCACCGAGGCAGCATCAATTCCTCCTTTTATAGTTTTCCATAGTTCAAATTACTGATCCTTCGCATCCAGATAGAGTATTGGTAGGATTTTATGGAAAGAAACTGATATATGAGTTATTCAATCTTCCTCATCATTATGAAAATATTCTTCAAGACCCATATCGGGCCACTCCATGAGATGATAAGGCAACTTTCCAAGTATAAAAGCCTATTAAAACAATGATGATTAGTAACACTTGTTAAAATAAGGACCCTCACCAAGGCAATATCATACATTTTTTCACAACTAGTCTCAAATCCCTAGAAATTCAACAAGTGGAAATCCCACTAGTATCAGGTCGTACCTGACATGGGTGAACGAGATGAAAGAACCCCATGTTTTTAGGAAACCTATCTTTTCCCCATTCAATAAGAGGGGTGGACCCCTATAGTATTTAGCCCACTTCTTCTTAAGGAGAAGGTCTGTTTTGGGAACCCTAGAGCAGTAGGAGGTCTCCAAGCTCTAATGTTTTTTATAGAAATTAGAAGGACCTTACTTCATTTGGTACAACCCGTCTTTCATTGGGTCTATCCCTAGTTTGGAAGATATTCATAGATAGATCCTCTATATAATCATCTCCACCACATTCAATAAATGAATTTGTGGCCTCTTTAAGTTCATGAATCTGCCTGATGAGCTTGTCAAATTTTTTTTACAGGTGCACGTGCCTCACATATTGACTCAATATGCCAATTACTCAATAAAAACTTTTAAAGATGTGTGTGGGGAATGTCAAGGCTGATATTGTCCCTACCCTCATCACTAAGAACATCCAGGGTGAGTTTCGGGATTCATTTTTGACAAGGACCAATGCCTAGAAGATGTTTTGAAATGATCTTACATAGCACGCCCAATGCCTCCTCCAACTCATATAATAAGGGATGTAGAATGAGAGATTATTACCACAGTACCGGTAGATCCCCTTAATCCATTGATGTTTTTGGCCCCTTTTCAGGAAGAGCCTAACCGAGTGTATTAGCCTCCTTAGGATTAGTCTTTCCCAATAGAGAATCGGTTAATGCTACCCCACTATGAACAACCTCCTAGGAAAGTGAATGTGGCTCTAGTCTCTCCCTAAGACCCTTACCCTCATCATTATCAAGATTCCAGAGTTTACTTCCAAGATAGAATAAATGAATGAAATTATTTTAATGGTGAACATGTTCTTGGATACTTCCTTAGTTCCCTGGGGTAGGGGATTCTGAAGTTTCAATCATGTAAGAAGCCCCCTCAGGATCAGTGAAGTGATCACCCCAACCATTTACCATGTCATTTTATCCTTCCTAACACTATCTAAAAATGATATGGGTTTAATTATTAGCTTTATAATCAATTATAAAATGGCATGTTCATGTTAAGAAATGTATATGGACAGGTGTCAAACATCTCTACTGATCTAGATAATGTGAGTGAAGGTCAATAGAAGTCTGGTTCGAAATGTGTGACTCAGATTTATGATGATTAGTCATCCCTCAAGGAATTATCTCTCATCCATGGTGTCATCTGTGCCCACATAGTCTATCCCAAACCACCTAATGTGGTTTTACCTTCTTGGGATGATGCCTCTACATCCCAATCACAATCCTCCAAATCTCATAATAGTAGGCACCTATGAAACAATGTAATGTATAGTCCCCTTATACCACCATAACCTTCCCACACTATCAAAAATTTCTTGCCTCCTATGTTGGGAATAGAACATATGGTTATCCCAATATTAGAGGACACACTAATGATGAGAAGTATTTTTCATCTATGAATGTTGTCGAGTTGATAGATCACTTTTCACTTTTCTATATTGAGAAATTCAAAAGAAATACTCTAGATTCTTTTTATTGACACCATCAATGGAATGGTTGAAGCCATGCAAGCTTAAAGGATGTCCAGGTTAACAGTTAGAACCTAATGGTAAATGATACCAAAACCAGATAGTAGGTTCTACACAAAGATCAGCATGAACATCCTTCTCATCACTCTCCTTTGAAGGTTTATTTAATTCGTGTGTGGTCCAATGCCCCATGAATGTGTGGGGGAGTTTCTATGATGGGTAATGATGTGCTAATGTCTCTTATGATAGGTGATGTAGCGATTCCTAACATCCTTCTAAAAAACCTGGAATGACCATCAACTGATATGAATGTTGTAGAGATATTTTCCCGCCTGAGGAGATATTTTGTTAATCACAAGCAGATAGATCAGGATGAACTGGATGTAGGGAATGGTGAGGGGACTCACAGTGATGAATCCTTTTCCAATAGGGTGGTTTCACCTAATATAGAGTAATAAACAGAATAAGAGAGGATGCCATTGGAGGAATCTAAGGAAATTAGATGTGATAAAGTTCTTGACTCTTCAAAACAAGGAACTCAGGTTGAGAATTATCTTAGAATGAATCAAATAATGGTACTCTAACTGAGATGGTGGGCCACTGGGTTGTAGGATAATGGTTGAATCAAGATTCTGTCCAAACCTATAACCAATTAAAAGGATTTCAGATTGAATGGCTGTCTCAAGACTAGGAGAACAGAAATGAAGAATATACAATATGTGGGACAATGTCTGATGAGAAATACAGTTATTATTTTTTAGAGGAAAATGTTAGGGAGAATCACAGCAATGGCCTTTACAATGCAAGGATTAATATGTAATTAAAATCTGACCGGTACTCAGGAAGTTAAATCTTTACTAAAGGGAATAAAAGAAAAGGTCACAAGGATTACTCGTACGTTCTAAAACCAATAGATACTAGGTTAGGTAAGAAAATTAAATCCACAAAGATGGAGTGCATGCATTCTTATATTCCTAATATATATAGATCCCTTAATATGTGATGCCCGATTTTAGTGGGCATAGTGTGGGAAAAACATGTGTTTAGGAGGTTGGTAACGAGAAATCCCTAGGACTGTTTATGCCATCAGAGGAAGAAATTGTGGGGGAGTTTCCCACTATTAATTCTACATAAGAAATGGCTAACTAGATAATGGGATGGGAGCTTAGTGAGGTTAATTATGGTGACTCAACTTCCTGGATCAACAAACAATACCTTATACTGATAAGGGGTTTTAATTAATGGAATATAAGTAAGGAGGAGTACATTCAATCATAGGAAAATGTTCAATCACTTGTAAGAAATTATTAATGATTACATAGATACATAGGTGAACACTATATCCTTGAAATTATATAGGGAGAAACTCTCTAATAGTATTAAGTTACATTTTAATGATTTTGTGAATTATTATGAGGTATATCCTTCTGTTTGAACATATGTGGTTTCTCAATTTTTCTTAAAAGTGTCTTTTAATAAAAAGATATTTTTTAGTTAGAAGATATGTGTGATTCGATGGCCTAATATTTGAAAATACCTTTCATGTTCAAAGTAGAAGTCAGTTCCATAGGTGCATACTATATAGGGGAGGTTAAGTAACTAAAATACCAGGCCATCGTCTTATTCTCCATAGAGGATAAATTCACTCTCATACAAGGGAACATTAACCCATTGTACATCACCATCTAGTTCAATGGAACATAAAATCTATTTCTACATTTTTTTCATAGGTTCAATTATCAACATTATCCTGACTTGGACACTCCGAACCAGGGTCTCACTAAGGAAGACTTAAGTCCCTCTAACAAGAATATTCTCGGTTATGGAAAGACTGAGCAATGACCTTGCAATATGATTTGGTTGAAGACCCGATTCAGTGGCCACATGTAAATCACAAAATTCAAGTTAGTCTCATAGTATATCACCTACAATTAACTTCTTGGAAGGACCTAGATTCATCTATATGCAGTATTTTCCTAATCATATCCCCAATGCCTCATGTTCACAATTAAGAGTTGAGTCGACATGCTTTAGGGTGATGTGTATCTATTCACTTCATGTGAAACACACTATCTGGACACCAACTATTAAAAGATAAAGGGAAATATGGTTCAAAATGATGTGCTTTATCACAGAAATGCTGTGGAAAATCCATCGGAAGACACAGATGAAGCTTTCATCCACACAATTCACTGGTTAAAACCACAATGCCAAATTTGGGAATTTTGTTTGTCATTTATTATAAGAATGTTTATTGTGTCTCTATGTATTATAATAATTAGGATATTAACTCATGCCCCTAAAAAATATTTGATAGGGTGATACAAGTAGACCCTACCTCTATGAAGTACTGAGATGTTTTACAAATGTCCATAATTCCATATCATTCTCACCTAATTTGCAATGCAGGATTGAACCATCAGAAGGCGACCCACCACCATTTATTTGATATCAAGAATCTACCTCACTATAGAAGGCGAGGTGGTATTAGATTGATGGTCTCATTCTCTATGGTTTCAATAGATAAGTAGTCCCTCAAAAGATATTTCATATCATCCCCAGCAGACACCAATGCTTCTCCCGAATTAGCAATCCTAGATGAACCTCCTACCACCAATTCCCCTATCTCAGATGATAAATAGGACTTGGAAGAAACTCCTCCCAAATTAAAATAGTGTGTCTCCACCACTTTTTATGAGTTGGTTCAGGTGAATATTGGCACTAGGAAATACCCGAGTCCAATGCTAGTCAGTGAAATCATTCCCCCAGAAGAGCATAAAACATTTTCAGCCTTCATAAATCAACAAAATGATTTATTTTCATAGATTAATGAAAAGATTCCATGACTAGACCCATAGGTCATCTTCTATCATATTGGTCTTCTAGTAAGTCACTACGGATTCAATCAAACTCCCAGGAAAATTCAACCTTCTTAGGGTACCTTGGTCGAGGCTGAATATTTAAAACTATTAAAAAAAACTTCATCAGAAAATTTTGGTACACAAAATTAGCTAGCCAAAAAGATTCAAGTTAAGGAAAATAATGTGAATATCAAATTTTATATTGACTTATGGGATCTCAAATACCATTTTTTGAAGGATTATTTTTCCCTTACAATAACAAAGTTGTTGATCAATGCAACAGCTGGGTTATAGGGTATATCCTTCTATGATGGATATTCCTAGTTCAATCAGATATGGATGGCCCCCCTAGGATGAGGATCCAACATCCTTTATACTACCACAAGGGACCTTTTTTCTATCAATTAATTCCTTTAAGTTTGAATAATGCTTGGGAAACATATCTGTGAGTTATGCACCGTATCTTCACACTAATCCTCAGGATGATAATAGATTGCTACATGGATGATTTGGTGATCAAATATCATCAGCATCAACACCATCTCAAAGATCGTGATAAATTTTTTAGATTACTTAACTCTTAAAATTTTATGTTGAACCCCTTGATGTTTTCATTTAGGCTTTCCTCTAGATATTTCATCAGCTTTTTCATCAAATACAGAGTTATTGAGATCAATCTACATATGATCAAGGTCATCTGCCATATGCCTCATTTTAGAAACCTTTGAGAAATTTGAAGACTTCAAGGACACTTTTACATAATATAATGATTCATCATGAATATATATATAAAGTGTAAGACCTTTTATAGGATCAGGAGAAGAGTTATAAACACCTCGTGGGATTATGTGTCCCAAATAGAGTTTGAAGAAATCAAGAAGTATCTTCAACAGCCTCTATTTCTAATCCCACCCATATCTGGGAAGAATTTACTCATCTATGTGACTACCCTAGAATGATCCCTCAAGGACCTTCAATCCAATAATAAAAATAAAGGTAGAGATAATAGTTTATAATATATCAGTAGCATGATCCTCAATACAAAGACCAAGTAATATCCAATCAATAAGAGTTTCCTTGCCCTGGTCTTTATAGTTTAGAAGTTGTAGCATTATCTCCAGCAACATGTGATATAGTTGGTTTCCTGAGTATACCCTCTAATGTATATCTTGAATCATACCATACTGATGGGATGACTATAACATTGGGAAATTATCCTTCAACAGTTTGAAATAAAGTTTGTTTTATATAATGTTTTCAAGGGTTTGGCATTATCTGAATTTTTAACCACTGAACTAGATACAAAATAATCGACCATCATTATTGATTTCCCATGAAAGGATATAATTTTAATGGATTATTCTATGTGATTCTATCCAATGAATTTTAATACTACCTCCCAAAGCACAACCGGTATAAGGATCAACAATACAAGGCGTAGTAGAGTTGGCCTTTGGAACATCTTCATCACTCATGCGCAAGCTGTCATTTCATATTCATTCCTACTATTAGAGGGCTGCTTCAACAATGATGCAGTGCGTCAGTCTCTCATCACTGGTCTTGAGTTATCCTTAGGGATTGATGTATCCCACTTATACGTGAAGGTAGACTTTGCATTAGTCATCAAATAGATTAATGGGGATTATATTTTTATAAAACTAGAGATCATGCCCCTTCTGGAGCACACTCACCAGATGATGGTATAATTCTATCCTCAGCCAGAGGTGACTCATGTTCCTCGGTCATCAAATAGTAGATCCAAAACCTTATCCAGTCTTGATGCCTCTATTGCAGATCCTGACCAAGATGTCATGTTCATTATTGTGGTGCATCAGAGAGTAGTTGTTCTTATCATTACAAACAGTGGATTAAACCATAAGGTTTACCAGATAACCATAGTTGCACATGTATTAGGACAATTAGGTCCCCCTATAATAGAATAAAGCTCTAATTGGACAACCCCTTTCATCCAGTATCTCTAATGTGGATCTCTACAACCAGCTCAAACATATAATTGAAGAATCCTATGATGCATAACACATTTCATCCTCTAGAGTGATCCTCAACTAGAGAAGGCTCTGTAAAGATAATGAGTTTATGAAATCCTCTTCCATTACATCCAAGCATAAGAGATTACCAAGGTTATAAAGGATGTTCATTCTAGGTCCTTTGGTTCCCATCAATCTTGATTGAAGCTCTCCCACTAGATTCAAAGCATGTTCTAATATTGGCCCACCATGGTCCATGATTTCATCAAGTGTTCCAAGATGTTCCATGCATGTCTGATTCATTATAAATTTTTGAATCAAATGCCTAAACAACACACCTTCATTTATTCTTGGCCCTTTGTGGTATGGCGAATCGATGTTGTGGGACCCTATCTTACAACAATAGTTCATTAGTAGAGATTCATTTTGACCATGAAAACATTCTTCTCAAAATGGGTAGAAGAAATACTTCTCATTGAAGTCAAATCTTGATTTTTTATTAAATATTTTATCTCCCACATCATCTATTATTTGAGAGTTCCTCACACTATTCTCATAGACAATGTAACCTAAATTTTGGTTATTGAGCTAAAATGGTTGTATGCCAAGTACAATATCTGGTCAAACCATACTTCCCTCTGTCATGTCTAAGAAAACGGAAACAATAATTCATTCAATAATATGATCTATAAAATTTTAAAAAAGATGGTGGGAAAGAATAAGAATAGTTGGCTCGAAAATCTATGCAACGCCCTCAAGGCCTATTAGGAAACAACATGAAGTTCCACCCAGGTGACTCCATATTCCATGGTGTATGGAGTAGAGACATCCCTTCTAATTGATATTCATTAATCATCACTCTAAATAGATACCTATGACCATATGATGCCAATAGTAATGAAAGAAGACCATCTATCCATATTATAATCCCTTAAAGAGAACAATTTTTAGACCTTACACAATCTAGAGAAGCACTAGAACAAGGTAGAAAGGGTGTTCAACAAGAAGTTATTCCTCCTCTCTATCCTCCAGGGTGATCCTATATTGGCCCTCATAACACCAATGATACTAGGAAACAATCCACCAAATTTGGAGACCAAGAGGTAATGACCTTACATCATTCATAGGCTCTATTCCAATTTTGAATACTCTTTAGGCACCATGGATGGAGAGCGCATTACTCCACCAACCAATGTCGGGTCCTTAAAATAGTACATCACATAGGGAAACCATGTGTCCTAGTTTCAATATGTTAAACTCCGTAACATCCATCATCCTCACCATATGAGGTTAAACTAGGTATCCACATCCCCACATCAGGATGTTAATCTTTTCACTAGATCCAAACTCTATGAAATTAAATTAAGAGACTATGTTCCCTGAAACATGACCATAAACTATTTTCAAAAGGTTCAATGTCCATTCCCTTAAACTAGGTATTCCAGTCCAATCATCATGAATTTGAACTATATACGGGTATTATCTAGGATTTTTTGTGTGGGAATAGGCCTCCTAAGACATCATTCATATTGGGTTTGTTACTCGTCCACCCTACGTTCAACGCTCTAAATAAACCCCCCCTCATAGGTCTGAACTCTAGGACATTAAATTAAGAGTTCAAGTCACATAATCATGACCGTAAACTATGATAGAGTCCTCTAAAAAATTTGTAGTGCGGCATGAGGCTTCATAGGCCCTTATTCACATCAGGTTCTTCACACCATCACAATACACTTGTCTGTTTGATAATATCCCTATAATCTATCCAAACTCCATGAACATAATCTATGATTCAATATCCCAAGAATATGATGTTAAACTGGGCATTTGGTCGAATCTCTATGACCTTAAACTAAGTGCTTATGGTCAAGAGAAAATTACCTCAAACTATTTTCACAATCTCCAAGATTCACAAATTTAAATTGTATGTAGGATTCTCTTTGGACTGTGTTTTGTGGCATTGGGCCTTCTTGGCCATTTTTCACATCAGGTGTTTCCTAACACCACACTACACATATTTTCATATGGAATTTCCCCCCATTTTGGAATGGACACAATGAAATTAAACTGAGAGCCTATTATCCATATTCCATCACCTTAAATTGTTTTTATTAGGTCTAACAATTTTAACCTTAAACTATTTTGATCCCCTATAGTCTATGTTTTCTAACATTAAATTTAATATACTAGTTACATCAACACATGACCTTAAACTATGATTATACCCCAATATTGAAATGGAATTCCTATTAATAAGATATTATGCTTACCCCATTTTAAATCAAGATATTTCATAAAATATTTATGTGAAGGATAACATATGCTACCCAATTCCTTTAACATGGGATGCCCCCACAATAACCATGCGATGTCTTGAATTTCCTCATCATATCGGATCACTTGTCCCAGCCATAGTACCATTCCAAAAAATATTTCAAAACAATATTTTTATTGATTCCCATCCTCATGGGATATGTACCGATGATCTAAATTATCATCTCTCATCCCATCCATGAGTTCACAATCCCTTTGGCCCTCTAACCCCATTTATTTAGTCCAAACATCACCACTTATACTGATTTCTCAAGTCCAATCATTTTGACATTAAAGTGTATGCATATTTCCATAATATTATGTTGTGTGGTGTTTGAACTCCTTTTTTGTCATTCACCTTAGGTTTTAAATCTGCAATGTTTCATATATCTGCTCGAAGATCTCCACAGTCTATGCTCTATGACCATAATCCAAGAGTCTAAGTCCAAGAATAACTATTTTTTATTTTTTGTGAGACTTCCATGGGTGTTTTTTTTGTGACACATAACTTTTTGGTCCTCATTCACATAGAGTTTTCACTATCGCTCCATTCACAGCCCATTCATAATACTTCCCTGATGGTCCTCAGCAAATGAAATTAAATGGCAGTCTTACATGGGACAAGTTTTGGATGCCTCATAAAAAAATATGATGTTAACCCAGTTTTAAATCGACAACCTCATTTGATATGTATGGGATGGACAAAAAATTGTACCCCATGCCCTGAACATGTGATTCCCCATGATAACCATTTGATTCCTTAAGTTCCCTCTCTATAGAGGATCATCCCCCAAAAGTGTTGGTCACTTACTGCACCGTGTTTCTAGAAGTATGTGTTTCTTGATTCCCATTATCATGGGATACATAGTGGGGTCTTGACTTCTCATATCCAGGCCCAACTACAAATTGAATGTCTCTTTGGTCTCTTGTCTTTGATTATATTCCAAACATTATGACCTTGAACAATATGTGGTTTTCCATAAAGTGTGTATAAGGTATGTGAGCCTACATGGATCGATTCATGTAATGTTTTATAACTCCTGGTCCACATGCATATCCATAGAATGAACATTAATTCACATATTCTCTGAAAGAATACATTAAGAAATTCTATGGTCAAATCCATTTAACCTTAAGCCATGTGTAACTTAATAATAACATGACATTAAACTATGAGAGGCATATAGATCACATTATATTAAATTTTACCATGCATATTCCTTACCATATGGTAGTAAAATTCATGTCTATCATCCATATTTTATGACGTAAAATTGTAAGGTATCCTGGGCCCTCACACAAGAGGTCCTCTTTATGGTTCTGGCCATTTACCGCATATTTCACTTTATCATCTTCCACTCCATATTTGATAAAACAATCTCCTAGAATATGAGTTTGACATTTTTTGGACCAATATTCCTTAATTTTATTTAAGACATAATGGAGTAATTCCTAGAGTGTTGGAGTCCATTCAAACATGCCATAACTATATTTTCATGCTTCACATGCCCCTTGTTTGTATCCCTATCCCCCTCCATGTCTAAAGGGACCCCATAATGGAATGTTTTCTAGCCAAGGCTCACCCACCATCCTAGGCCAATGCACCAAACTATTTTGGATGAAAATATAACAAAAGGACCCTTGTTTGGAATATGTTCAACATTAAACCCTCATTTATTTCTCCCTGCCCCAGGATAAGCTATATGGATGATGTGTTTTAAAAATGTTTAATAGTTATCTTCTATAGTGACACTACCCTCCTTGTGCTCTGGGTTTTTAGAATTGTGATTCACACTATTTCATTCCCCATTGTTCAGGTAGAATTTAACACCTCTGGTGTTTCCCCATTCATGAACTAGAGAAAATAGGAATTGTAAATAGACTGTTCTAAGATCCATTTTTTCCATCCACAAATTTTTAAAGCCCAGGAACACTCAGTGGTTAGTCATGAATAGAAGACCTTGACTGCTCTATTATTTTCCATCACTCTCAAATGAAGATTTGTCACATGGTCATCCATTTTTTCCAACATTGGGCATGACCCATGTGGCCTTATGGATTTGTTGTTAGATGTATCATACATAAGATAAAAGTAATATGTAATGCCCTAACCCTAGTTACCTAGATTCAGTACATTACTACATAACATTGGAAAGATCAACCAATATCATGTCTCAAATGTATGATTAGTTTTGTAGCCTTGGAAATACTAGATACATTCGTCAGTTTTAAATTACATTTTAAAATGAAAACTAAACCAACATAGTCTCCATAGGCCAAACTTATATCCCTTATACAGTACCTATAGGTCAGCCATAATATACTTCATCGCATCCTGGGAAAAATAAAACATAGAAAGGGGTGATCTCAAATGATCAGTAAAGAAAAAAATATAGAAGAAACTTTCATAAATAATAATAAACATTTAAGTTAATGTATAAGAATAAAACAAAAGCCTTTTAAACATGTAATTCAACATAATATGGAAAAGACAAAATCAAATAATTCCATTTACATATTTATATGGATATTCTTTTAGTCAAATAATCAAATGCAATATCAATAACCACTTTCATAATGATGGAATGGATAATGCCAGACTTCATAACCACATAGTCAAGGCCTTGTGCCAAGACTAAAAATAAGATTTGGTCAAGCCCTTGTTCCAAGACACTAGATTGTCTCATGAGACCTACTGATGCATCGAATAGCTATAGAGGACTCCACTCAACACTTACAAATTCCAATGCATTCTTCATATGAAAAGGTTTAAACATAACTTAAACATTCACATTAAAACTAGATTAAGAAATGTCAATAATTTATCCATAAACAATAAATTGTGTAAAAATAACGCATCCACTGTCAAACATATCACAAAACCTTCAATACAATATGGATGTTTTGTATCAAAATAAATCAACTTCAAATATTCTTGAAATCCATCAAAGTATGTTGACATAGATGAAATCAAAAACTTTTTGTAAAGAAATATCTATTTCAATTTTGAAATCATTTAAAAGTTATATAATTATAAGAGAAAACATTTATTTTCATAATATTATTATATTATTCTAAGGGAAGTTTTAACTATGTTATAACGGCAGAAAATAGCTGCACTCGCTGTATAAGTAAAAAAATATTCTTACATTAATTTTGTCGAAAAGGTCATAAAGTACCATGTTTGGAAAACGATAGAAAGATTCCTTAAAAAATATAAGGTAAAATAAGGGTATAAATTACGTTAAAATATGGTTTATTAAATAGTTAAAATGTTTTGAAATACATTTTAAAGAAACACGGATGTTGATGATAAAGAGGTCCCAGTAGATACTTACGTAAAAACAACCTTGGATAATAAAGAGATTGTGAAATTAAACCATACCTTGTACTTTTTCTTGGTAGAGGGTAGGATAACCTCCTACATAATGGTTAAATAATTGTTATTAAATTATACAAGAACCATATACATTAATATGAAATCATATATGATCTTCTTATATTTCATTGTTAATTATATTTCAGTAGTAACATCATTTCTTATGTTAACTGATTCGTCTTCCTTTATATGATTTGTTTCATAATTAATTTTTTTTATGGATAGGATGTATCATATTCATATTCATAATGATATCAAGTCTTTAACAATTATTTCTAATCATCAAATTAAAATTATTCTTGAATGGATATGATGGGGAATGAATCTCATCACGTTCGTGGAGACGGTAATCCATACGTACGAATGAGCGACAATATCATTATTTTGATATTAAAATCGTATATAATTTTATGGTATATCATATATACAGAATAATTATCATGTTATATTTATTATTTACATCATTCTTACTCATTATTATACCCATACAAACGATGAAGTTTTTGAATAAAAAACTACACCGCGACGTGGAGACAACAATCTGTACGTACACACATATGGTGACTTTGTCATTTATAAGATGGATAGAGTAAATAATATGGTTATAGAATTTTTCTAATAAAATCATACTATATAGAAGATACTGGAGTTTTTATTTTATGATTCAAACAACGTAGAAAGATGATGTGGAAGAAGAAAATAACTTGAAAGAGGTGATGAAATATTTACCTCTTCTTCAGGTTCTTTCTTTTGATTTGATCAAAAGGGCACACTAAGGTGGTTTTATTATTAAATAAGGCCTCTAATATGAAGGGATGAAAGTTGATAGGATATTTGGGAAGGGGTTGGCCATGCTAAATGGCTTTGAAGGTGTGAATTTGAGAGAAGGGGAAGTGCCCTTTTATATGAGGGGTGAGGGGCACCTTAGGAAAATATTAAAATATTATTTTATAATAAAATCATTTTCAGGTTTTAATGGTTCCAAAATGATTTCGTCCTAGTATAAGGTGATTATGGGTCGAACAAAACTCAACCAACGGGTTTTAGACAGGTTGGGGTCACTATATTAAACTTATCTTTTAGATTTAACTCTTAGTTAAATTGTTTGACATTTACCATGTCTCTTTGTATTTTTATATTATATGGTTAATAAACATACTATAAACATCCAATCGAACAAAAAGTGGTTCATCAATGAAATATATAACATTATTTAATCCCTTTGGACGAACCTTATATTTTTAGGAAGATAAAATCAATTAACAATATAATATTTATTTTAAAAACACTTTTATGTCAATTTTGACACTATTTGGTATTTTGTTTTTTTAAAATTCATAACAGCATTATTACTTCAAAAACTATTCATTTAATCAACCCCATAATGTATTATTGAACTATAAAATTAGTGTAATTCAATAAAGGTATCAAATTAGATTTATTTGGATATTTATAATATCAATGATTTTAATATTTCATTTATAATGTAATTACTGCATCATCATTGTGTCATAAATAAATTTAAATATATATTGTATAAAAATTATAAATAAAATACCATTATTTAGTAAATTGTTTTATGTTTCTAATGAATATTTATAGTCGAATTTATCTTATGTATAACCCAATATTAATAGTTTTTTATTTATTAAACTGTGATT